>OX344758.2:8165066-10565066 GCA_947034885.2 Thuidium tamariscinum
TAGCTTTTCCACCCGGGAAGCTCCTCAAAATAACATGACTTCCTCAACACGCTTGTGTCAAAAAAAAAAAAAAAAAAAAAAATAACATGACTTGGATAGCTGGCAATTAGTTGTAGAAAAATCTCCGCTGTTATTATTAGGGGTTTGTGCTAAGTTCTTTGGAGTAAACTCTCTGACTGAGCTAGTGGGGGGTTCAAAACTACCGTTGTGACCTGCATCTGGTCAGCTAGTTTTGAATTGGACATTGTTAGTAGGAAAAAGTAAAGATATTAAGAAGTCGTCTACGCTGTAGTTTATCCTAAATGGGTTTATATTGAGCAGGGATGTTAGATTTCTCCTTAAGAATCATATGCCTTTGCTCTTGCCTGTTCAGGTGGCTGTGTTGGTGGAGTTAAAAGCTCGATTTGATGAAGTTCGGAATATGGGATTTGCTCAAAAATTGGAAGTAAGTTGGAAGCCCGACCATGCGTTATGTAAATAAGCAGGAACCGGGTATGTGAACTAGACTGCACATACTGTTCTGATGCCATCCTTTCTCGTGCTTGCAGGATGCCGGTTGTAATGTTGCGTACGGATTGGTGGGGCTCAAAACTCACTGTAAATGCATCATGGTAGTACGCCGGGTATGCTGCTGTTCTGGAAGCCTTCAGTTCCTTATCCTGCACAATATCAGTTCTTGTATGTGTTTTCACTTGCTATTCTATCTGATTTTATACGTGCAAGATGACTGCAAATAATTTGTGCCTCACAATGCTGTACCCCTTTCTTAAAAGGTTGTTTGCATATTTCGCAGGAGGAGGATGGACTCCGAACATATGTCCACTTGGGGACCGGGAATTATAATCCCCGCACAGCATCAGTTTACACAGACTTCGGTCTTCTCAGGTGTGACATCTTAAACTATTAGTTCATGGCTCATGGACCCTCGAATGCATTTCGTGTGTGTAATTTGAACTGTTCTATTCATCAATGGATTGTCCTATGCAGCTGCGACCCTGACCTTGGGATGGATGTTGCGGATCTCTTCAAGTACTTGACTGGTTATCACAGACAGGTTAAGGTCCATTTTAAAACATACGTAAAACCTCTTTAGAGGGACAACTTATGGCAGTCCTTCGTTAGATAGGAGTGTACTATTATGGCAGAGCTCCAGGTCGTGCTTGCTCTCAAATACTGTTAACCCTCTCAAATGACACACTCTGTTATTGCACATTTTCTGTGTACACTCAGAATCTGTCATGTCGTGTACCCATCTGATTGGGCAACTTCCACATTTCAAGTTATGAACATGTTAGAGTGAATTTAGAAGCCCATCTACACCCCCACGACAGTGTCATCAGAGAGGGTTGGGTGTAATTTCTGAAGTACACTTGAGAGCGTGAGCAGGAGCTGAATTACAAGAGTTATCTGCATCTTGCCTTGTGGTCGCATGTTTTACTCCGCAAGCTAAAATTATTTTATTGACATTGCAGGTGGCATATCGCAAGTTGTTAGTCGCACCAGGAACAATGCGAAATGAGTTCGTTTGTCTGATAGAGAGGTACCTAAATATCTTCTGTTTGCTTGGTATATCTGCCGAGAAAGTACTAGGAACTGATAATCCTTTTAGTTTTTCTGAGATTGTTATCGATTAATAGAACGCCAGGATCAGCTGCATTATGATCTGTCCTAGAGTGCTCACAGAGTTGGCCCGCTTGACGTGAATTCATGACAGGGAGATTGCTAATGCTCAAGCGGGAAAGCCTGCAAGCATCATTATCAAATGTAACGGCCTTGATGACAAGGTATGATTTGTGCTCAGAGTTAAACTTGAATCCTCTTTGTTCTTCCTTGTCCGCATGTCATCGGTTATCAAGAGTCACATGCAAACGGAAATAAAACGACGTATAGTTCTGCTGTGGGTACCAAGATAAGACACATTGGAAGGAAATAAGCATCTGGACTTACTGAAAGGTTACTGGGTTCGACAGGTGATGGTGACAAAGTTGTATGAAGCCTCCAAAGCAGGTGTCAAAATTGACTGCATTGTTCGCGGCATGTGTCTAATTCGCACCGGAATTCCGAATGTCAGGTATCTTACGTCGACGTCCATTATGAACCCATTGATTAGGCTTGTGAACTCTATTGCTAGGTTCTCAATAGGGGGTTTCAGTGCTCACTATGTGCGCTGCTAGGTTTCAAGTTTTCCTTTCCAAGTTTGGCTCTGCACAATCTGGGGCCCAAAATGATGTCTCCTAAATATTGGCCCCGCATCGAGTTTGCAAGTCTCTGAAAAAAATCGCCTCTAATTTGGAACCAAACTCTAACAACCCCTGTGGTGTTACGGCAGATGACATAATTTTTGCTATTATTTGCTTCAAAATGCCTATTTTCTGATTCTGCTCATGGGAGATGATGTTTCTGCGCAGCGACAACATACGTGTGGTCAGCATTCTCGGAAGGTTTTTAGAGCATCATCGGGTTTTCCGCTTTGAGAATGGTGAGGTGACGGGAAAGTTTCTGTTATTTTTGTTATTCGCAAAACGAGTACTGCTCTATTGTAGTGGCAGAGTTAAGAGTAGCATGTTTGCAGGATTCTGAAGATTGGCTGATTTGTTTGATTTGCTGTCGTGCAGGAGGGAAGACCGAGTACTACATGGGCTCTGCCGATTGGATGACTCGGAACCTCACTCGTCGAGTCGAAGTTGTGACTCCTGTTGAAGATGAATCTCTTAAGAAGGAATTACAGGTGGGGCAGCGCTTTAAAATCCCTTACTGCTTGGAGTCCGTTGCAAACCTAATCTTGTCGATCACCTGTCTGTCTGGAAAGCCCCGGTTTCCTCGAAAAAACTCTAATTTGAGTTCGTGAACAATAGAGGGAGTTCCTGTAGAGTCCAGTGATTTTGTTGAATTCTCCCTAATTCTTTCCCATTTGGCACAAAGCTAATTTGGTTAGCTCGCAAGCTCTAGTGCTTTCTCCATGCAAATTCATTCGTCTTTTCCAATCCTCAATGGATTTAGCTTAAACCAGTTCGTTGAATTGCAAGAGCTGACACTCCTTTTGCGGTGGCAGGAAATGCTCGATGCCTGCTTGAGCGATCGGCGCAAGGCGTGGGAGATGAGGCCGGATGGACGGTACCAACTGCTCGGAGTTGGCAACATGAAGACCCCGCCTCGGAAACACGATCCCCAAATGGCGTCTGCGAAGCTGATAGCAGCCGTGGAAACCATGGGTCTTCACGAAGGTCTCATGGAGATTGTCGCCAAACGTTGCAGGAAAGCCAAAAAGGTGAACCTGAGGAAGAAAGACGGCAGCGCCATCAAAGCTAGGCGTCAATATGACAGCAGTTAATAAGGCGTGTTACTGTACAAATCCCTTCATACAAGGACGCCCTCGCTACTCTCTGTGCCTGTACACAAGCGAGCGAGTCACACCACATTTCTTTGCCCAACTACTGCCAAGCATCGCATTCAGTTTCGACCACGGTCGACTCGGAAATTATCATTTCCGTAGCGGATGAACAATTGTGCAAATATTGGAGTTAGTGGGAGATAGGTCGGGCTTTTTTTATATATGTTGAGTGTGTACAGCAGCAACCCCACTGCAGTGTTTTCATGGCGTAGGCGTGTGGACTGCTCCAGAAAATACTCTAGAAGCTCACCGCAAACGTCGAATCGGTGAGGGCAAATTCTCGGCGATGATGTAAATACGTAATTTTTGTATTGTCTTTTTCATCGTCATCGTTAAGCAGCCAGTGCAGATCTCTCAATCGCTATATCTATTCGAACAGTGGACAATTTTCAAATTTCTGAATACCCTTATCTCAACTTAGTTAGTGTACCTGTAAGCAGTGTGCAAGTTCACAACAATGGTTCAAGAACATGTCGACATTAAGATGTCGGCGTTTGAAGACAACACTGCATCAGAACTCGAACATGAAGAGACATTGCAGACAGAACATCGCCAGAAGCACCACTGGGTCCCTATTTTTATTTTGTTTTGTTTTTCTTAACCCCTAACTGCCCGAGGCACCAGAATCTGGTGTTTGCAAAGTTTTTAGTGGTTTGTATTTTTGGAAAGTTCTTCTAGAAGTCTAGTTTTAGTGTCAAAAATCCAATCTGGAAAATGAATGATAATGATTTTTCTATACAAGATTTTGTGCAAGGGTAACCCCTTGCAATCTTGACTTTCCATAGTGTTGAGAGCTCTTGAAAATGAGCCTTAAATACACTAGATTTTGATTAAAAAGTCACATTCAAAATTCATTTACAAAAATTGTAGAATACATTTTGAGGAGCCATAAATTGATTGGAGTTATGCATGTTAAGCCCTTTCACCTCATATTTTTTTGGTCATCAACTTTTTAGATTTAACTTGCAAAAAGAAGATAGAAACACTTTACATCACTTTTGCAATTTTAACACCCTCATGGTCAAACACTATAATCTTCCATTCCATAAGTGCTATTGTTGTGTTTTCTTTTCCTATGCAATCTCTAACATGTCTAGTTTGAATTTGTACAATTACAATTTTAAGAAAATTGATACAACTTATCAAAATGTTGGCAATACCCTCAACTTAGAGCAAATTCCAAGAAACTCAAAACAAGCCTTGGGCAATACGGGGTTAAATCACAAATTAAATTAATTCAACGGCAAAAAAGAACCCCACAAAACACCTGCAGACGAAGCGGGACTCACGAGACATCTATAAGCTACTAGAGCGATTTTTGTTCCACTTCACCTTCATCTCATCCCAGGAGCAGACAGGTGTAATTTGACCCAATACTGAGTCACTATTTACAGGGCCGGGGTGAACTGACTCCCCTCGCTCGGCCACGCGGGAAAATGCTGAAATTTTTTATTTTTCACACATGAAAAATTTTGCAAATTCTGATTTCATATATGCATTCGGAGGCCCGAAATTAGCAATATGAGGTGTCCTAGGTAAATTAACCAAGCACAACATAGGGGCTTTTATTTTTACTTGCACCCCTAGAATGCCTTGGTGAGGCCGAGCGACGGGGGCCAGCTCACCCCGACCGTTTTGGCCGTTTTATTGGAGGGGATCGGGGGTTTACCCCATCCGTGTAACGCACTATTTTAACTTCTCACTCACTCACAATGTGAACGATTTGTTGAAGAGAAAGAAAAGGTATTATTTGGCAGAGTAACCACCTGTAACGAAACTTGCAAGTTTTGTTGTGCCAAAGAGAGCCTTTTGGCAGGTTCAAGCATTTCTTCCGCGCTGCTTTTCTGGAGATGCTCTTGCGTACCAAATGCTTAGCAGACGTTGTATAAATATAACTCCTAGCTGGGACTGTCGACACCCTTGAAGAAAGCGATGAGGAGCTCGTTGGTTTTTGTTGATTGCTCCTGTTGTATGAAATGAGCACCCTCCAGATAAACAACATCTTGCAGATTCGGAACAACCTTTTTGAAGTTGTTGTCCACATAATCCTGCAACTCAGGAAACTTCATCACAAGGTCCTCCTTTCCAGCAATAAAGAGCGCTTTGGTGTTCAACCCTGCTCCTGTCCATGGAGCTTTGAGTTCGTAAGTTCTGTCCATGCACCGGTAGTAGTTGAGGCCGCCAGTCCACCCGGACTTCTCCTTGTCCTCAACGTAGAACTGAATGTCAAAATCTGTAATCCACGGAGGTTGCCGCTCTGGCGTGGGAAGCGATTCTATCAGTTCTTTGTCTTTCGGAGCGACAAAGATGTCGCGTGCACCATTATAGAGAATCTTCGCAAGGGAGAGTTCGGTTCCTGTCTTTTCAAAGTCTCTTTCTGCACGCCCAGGCTCCAGAAATCTGCACATAATTTACATGTTGAGGCAATCGAAATCAATACCCATGCCAAAAAGAGAGAAAAACAAAATCAGATACTTCACAGCCAATATACGAAGGTGGAAAATCCACTTGCTTGGGTCGAAAAGTAACCCAATTGCAAGCACTTGTCATCCATACATGCACATTGTAAGAAACGAGATACTTCTACTTCCTAGTAAAGTAAACGATACTCGTATCTCATGTTTCCATGAGATACGTCGTAGGTGCAACACTCATAGTGCAGGGAGCTACTATTAGGTTTCTGAATCGGACCTACTATACATTTTCAAACCCAAAACAATTCTCAACTTATTCATATGACATCCGAATAATTCATATTTGATCTACTGTCTTGAAATCCTTTCAACATGAAATTCTTGAATGAGCGGGTAAAGGGATCCTTCTACAGTAGTACTCTACCACAAATATACATATATTCGTGCTACAGTCTCCCACAATACATGGGCAAGACTTAAATTCAAGATTTCTACAGTGAAAGGCGCCTTGATTCATGGAAACCAAAAGGGGGATCTGCCTTGAGCTGTACAAGAATGTTATGAAAAATGGGAACAAGACGCACAAAAGAACCCACTCAAACCAGCTGCACCGCACGCCACGAGAATGATCAAGTTCCCTACCTTAACTACCTTCATTTCAATTTCACTCACAAGCTATGCAACTGAAGATCTCTCCTCGAACAGTGAACAATCAGTAAACCTCCACAACATTCGACTGGGACATACATGTAGAACAATTCAAGCAGATGGGAATAGAAAGGAAACGAAACCCTAAACCCTGACCCACGAACCTGATTTGATAGAAATCATCCCCAAAACGCTCCCGCACCTTTTTAAGAAGCCCTCCGCCAGGCATCCTGGGTACAAACGGGACGGACAAGCTAACAACAGCCTTCACGAGATCCGGTCGAAACAAGCACAAATCCCAGGCCACCATGGCGCCCCAGTCATGTCCCACAACGAGCACCCGCTTCTCCCCCAACACACCCAGAAGCCCCACGAGGTCCCCCACAACATCCAGCGTCGTGTAGCTCCCAGCATCGCTCGGGGACTCCGTTTGTCCGTAGCCTCGCAAATCAGGAGCCACAACGTGATACCCCGCCTCGGCCAACGCAGGGATCTGGAAACGCCAGGACCACCAAAACTCAGGGAAACCGTGAAGGAGCAGGCATGTTGGACCTGTGCCGTGCTCCACCACGTGCATGCTGATGCCATTCGTCTCCACGGTCTTGTGCGTCACATCCGCCATCCATTTCGGCGCCTCCATTGCCCCTCAAATTCTTCCTGCACCCACCTCAATTCTTGGTGACCTCACGGGAATCCTAAGCAGACTGTTGTGGTGGAGGTGGTCGCAACTGCAATTCACGCCGTGAAATAGGTTGCGGGTGAACCCATATGCGATGGAATTTGAATGCGTTTCGTGTCTGGGCATCCGAAACAAATGTATCTGCGAGGACGATACCGTATTCTTCACGGGGAGTCAACATCGGTCAACATTCGTCACTCGCACCACGGCCGGCAAGTGACGCAGAGACGGGATTTCGAAATTTTACCTCCAACTGGAGCTTGACTGTGCGGCGCTGGTCAGTCTCACAGTGAGGACCAGGCAGCGTTTGTAAAACTGGCTACAAAGCGCCAGAATTCCGTCTACCAAAAAAAAGGGTGGGCTAATTGCATATGGTGGAAAAAAAATTTGGAGTGCCAATTGGAGCCAGTTCACACATTGGATTTTCCCTTCGTCTAAGGTAGCTGACCTACTTTCAATCACTTAAGCAATTACACATAGTTAGAGTGCAGTTAGAGTGCAGTTTTTTATTGCAAACTTTTTCCCATGTACAAAAATAGAGTTTGGAAGGATAGCATATTTTTCTAGAATTTTATCACACAAAGTGTAATTACTATGAATTTTTTAGTAGAAGATTCTTCTTGACCTATAATGGTAATATAGACCTTACTATTTCTGACCATAGGCTGATTGCAAAATCAACCAAGGGCTAATTGTATTTATGAGAGCCTTACAACCAATCCTAATGTGCCACAATTGCTTTGAGAGCTGCACCGCATTTTCACAGAAAGAATGCAACCTACATATTGGAAATGGATAGGTGATCGAAAATAGGCCGGCTACCTTAACCCTCCTCTCATCTGCCAGTTGTGTTGCAGTCACTTGCTCTAGATGGTTTTTGTTGATTGCAATGGCACCACCTCAACCGTTGATGATTCTCTTGGTAGTGACATTTGACTGGCCAAATTAGCAACTAATTAGTTGCTGTCTAGCCCTTGGATTTGTAGAGGATGAGAGGTGCTTTTCAAATTTGAAGTTCCTATAGTCTTGCCACAAAAATAGATTGGAGAAGCACCTTCCCCTTGTTGTGCAGATGTTTGGGCAGAGGTATTTCTCTTTGAAGAACTTCCCCTACAAGGAAGCAATAAACTCTTGGAAATCAACTGTTAAAGTAAGCCAGCAAGGGGATGTGTAAGTTAGGCCATTACATCAGTATCATGTGCAATAGTAGTATCCTTTACATTTCAATGTTTACCTTAGTTTTCATGAGATTTTGCAAGACTCTTAACTCACACTACTAGGAAAATGGGCCCTAATCTATATAAATTTGGACAAAATAGTGTCTGAAATGATAGCTGCATATCTGAAATGACAGTCACAACTTGTGAAATTTTATTTTTTGTCAATATACAATGTCTGTCAAATTTTTGTCAATTTCTCAATCAATTTTGACAAACAAGGTTAATGTCTTCCTTCAAACTCAACAAATTTTTATATACAATTTTTATTTTAGATACAAAATAATGTAGCTATCATTTACTAACTCTATAAGAAATTATACCTCATTGCAATCTTTAACCATTCACTATCAATACCTTAACATTATTTGTCTTTAACCCCTAACTGCCCAATTGACCATATATGGTTGATTTGAAATTTTAGGCCCATTTCAGAATGGGCAGTTGAATTCCTGTGACCGTTTTTTTTTTTAAATTCGAGTAGATTTAAGGATTAACTATTAAAAAATTTCATTATTCACTAAAAAACAGTGCATATTTGATTATTGAGAGGTCTTCAAAGGCATACATGTACCATAAGTGAAGTGTAAAGCTTGCCAATTTTACTTCATTTCCTAACTTTATACAATTTCACTTGATTTGAAATCTAAGAAATTGTACATATCCATTTGCTTTGAGGATGGTTCCAATGGAAAGAGGAAAGTGTTTTCATGATATTCACCATTGAGAATTTAAACATACAACTATTGATTTGGAATTATTTTCAATTTCTACATATAAAAAATAATTGCATTTCAACAATTGCAAGGTGGATTGTGTAATGAATTTAATAGCTTTTCATGTGAAATTAAGTTTTTTAGAAGTGCATTTTAGTGTGCTAACACTCTTTATAGTTGTTTACGTCACCTTCAATCCCCCAAAAAATTTATATGCAATTTTGAGAAACATTGTGGGAAAAGGCAATATACTAAATATAGAAAATGTAATCTTCTTTTGTTATAATCTCACAACTCCTATGCAATTTTGTACTCAAAATTTGTGTAATTACTAATAAATAAGCTCTTTAAACATCTATGCGATCAGATTTTGGAAAAAAAAAACAATTTACTTCATTAGGGATGACTACAAGCTCATGCACTTTTTTCATAATCAAAACACACTTGAAAAGGCTTGGGCATTTAGGGGTTAAGGGAGAGAAGCTCCCTCTATATATCTGAAGTGGTAGGGGATTAACCAACTCATATGGGATATATGAACTCTTGAAGTTGTGAGAGCTCATAGTGAAGTTAAAAATCCGTAATTTTGTAATAAAACTAAGATTTCAAACCTCATTTAAGCATAGTAGAATATTTTTTTTCAAAAACATTTAAACTAAGACTAGTTAGAATATGAATTTTCATTTCAAGTCCAAAAATCTGTTTGACATTTCAAGTTTTCAATCAAAAGTTATAGACAGATTTCAAAGAGGAAGTTTCAAAAAATATAACAAGAACAATTTCAAGCACCTCTTTGAAATGTCAAAAGAATTTTTAGATGAAAAACTTGAGTTGATTTTTTAACTAAAGTTAGTTCAAGTCTTTTTGAGAAAACACGTTCTTCTATGCCTAAATAAGGTTTGAAGTCCTATTTTCAATACAATTCCTATTTCTAACTTAGTGTGTTGTTAGAAATAGGAATTGTGTTGAAAGTAGGACTTCAAACCTCATTTAGGCATAGAAGAATGTTCTTTTTCGAAAACACTTGAACTAACCTTAGTTAAAAAATCAACTCAAGTTTTTCATTTAAAAATTCTTTTGACATTTCAAGTTTTCAATCAAAAGTTATGAAATTTCAAAGAGGTGTTTGAAATTGTTCTTGTTATATTTTTTGAAACTTCCTCTTTGAAATTTGTCCATAACTTTTGATTGAAAATTTGAAATGTCAAATGAATTTTTGGACTTGAAACTCCAATTCATATTCTAACTAGTCTTAATTCAAATGTTTTTGAAGATAGACATTCTACCATAATTAAATGAGGTCTAAAATCTTGGTTTTAATACAAATTTTTGAGTTTTTAACTTAACTATGAGTTCTCACAACTTTGATAATTCACATATCCCATATGGGTTGCTTGACCTCCTACCTTTGTATGTGTATATAAAGAGCTTCACTTCTCTATTCATTTCACAAAATACAAATGATTCATGGAGTAAAACAATTTAGTAAATAAATTAATTCCATGATCTTAATTTGTTTTGGTCAACATTCTTGAAAGTTGATAAAAATTTAAAAATTATAATCATCCGAAAGCATTTCATCTAAAAATTTATCATTCATCTGAGAAAATTTCATCTAATTTTTTTTTCTAGTCATTATTTCAACTATTTTATTAAATCATTGGAAAATAGTTTTTGGAATAAGTGACATGGAAAAAAATCCACGGTGGCAAAAGAGGAAGAGGAAGACTTGCCGATATGTATCTTTGTCTGAATTGACAACCAAATTGACAGAATTCTGTCAAAAAAGTGTCTGAAATAGGTATTCCTAATCTACATCAAAGTTGATAGAATTTTGTCAAAATTATTGTCAAATAGAACGTAGTTTTCCTTGTACTGGGACTTTGTATAAGTATTCTATGATTTGTAGACTTGAAGGCCTTTTCTAATGAGTGTACTCATACTTTTGTTGCAGCAACAAAAGACACTTTGAGGTGCACAAGCTGACAAATCTCATGGAAACTAAGGGAAATAAGATGCTTCAAAATGTTAAAACACGTTGAATTTCCATGAGGAGTACGTCAAGCACAACGTATTATAGCTGAGTATTCAACTTTACCTGTCAAAATGGCCCTTGATATGATTGTAGGACTAGGGCACAAGCTTGTTGTTGGTGTGGGTGACAACTTTGATTTGTTATATGACATTGAAGTTTTGTTGTCTCTGACCTGTTTCATTCCACTAGTGAATGCTATTAATTGCCTCATTAAGTTCTTTCAGACTTGAGATATCTTTATTTGTGATTTTCTTCAAGTTGTAAAATTGTGCCAACAAGAACTAACTCGCATGTTCACTAATTGATCTACTACTTTTGGTAAGCAAGACTTTCCTCGTTACAATGAGTTGATTTCTTTGAAGTGCACAGAGCTCACTTTGCAGTGGAAGGAACTCCCCAATGACTCAAGTTTGAGTCACCTATTATTTGAGTTCTCTAGGAGTGCAATGTATGCACGCTCCCACAACAAGAAAACGAGAAAGCATATCTTTGTCACTCAGCACGAATTCAATCACCTCCAAGATAATATCAAGCAACAATTTGTAGGTAAATTTTCTTTTATCAAATTATTTTTGCTTCAGTTGTGTGGACTTTAGCTATACTTCCCATATTTTTTTGTTGTATACAATGGTACTTTATGTAGGTGTAGGTTTTGATATATGTAAGTTTGAACTATGCGTTTTTTCAAACATTAATATCCTACAATATGTCTCTAATTGTGCATTATTTTGGTCTGTGAAGTAGCAATTTGATTTCTCTCAATATTGAGTTGCTGCAGGTCTTCATTGCCAAAAATGTTTAATGGACACCTCTAATACTTGCTTTGTACAAATTAAATGCAAAACAATTAAAGTTACCTAATTTTAATTCTCTTGAATCTATTCATATAGCTAAACTAATAAGGTGCGATCCAGTAACATGTGCATTGTATTATAATAATTGCACTAAAGCATTTCGAAAATTAATTAAAAGAGAAGCTTCACTTATAGGTGAAGCCATAGACTTTTTTTTTATTACTGAATTTCAACATAGAGGTAGTGTACATGAACATGTGGTAATTTGGATTAAAAATGCACCAAAGTATTAAAAAAATTCTAATGATGAAATTATTGCTTTTGTAGACAAATATATTACATCAGATAAATCATTTCTTCTTCTTCCTTTACAAGAAGCTCAAATTCATAAGCATTCACGAACATGTAGGAAAAAAGGACAACCAATATGTAGATTTCATTATCCCCTTCCACCAATGGAAAACACAATGATTTTAGAACCAATTGATACTAAAGATGTGGAAAATCCAAATTACTTCAAAAATAAATATAAAGATATATTTGATTTTTTAAAAGAGCTAGGCACTAGATCAGAAATGACTTTTGATGAATTTTTATTGCATTTTAATATAAACAAGTCGACTTATATAATGTGTTTACGTACCCAATTAAAAAGACCACAAATATTTTTAAAACGTAAACTTTGTAATATACGTACCAATGCATTCAATAAAAGTATAGCAAATACATGGTATGCCAATACAGATATTCAATTTATACTAGATCCATATGTTGCAGCTACTTATTGTACTTCATACATGACAAAAGTTGACAAAAGTGTAACCTCATAATGAAAATCTATAATTCAAAAATGTATTGAAGAAAAAACAAATGTTGATAAACGAATTTTAAGACTTGGTAATGCATTTCTAAATGCACAACAAATGTCAGCACAACTTGTTGTTTATCTCATTCTTTCTTTACCTTTATATCATAGTTCACGAACATTTAAATTTATAAATACATCACCACTTGAAGAATGTGCTTTCTTTTTAAAACCATTAGAAGCACTATCAAAATTGGCCCCTGAATCTTCTGATGTAATGTGTAAATCTATCGTAGATAGATATATTGAAAGACCTCATTCAATGAGTAATATATGTTTAGCTGAATTTGCATCAAATTATTATTGTTTAAGAAATAAAATAATAAAATGTAAATCACCCAAAATTATAAGGTTTGTACATTACAACAAACATAGAGATGTAGAAAATTGGGCAAGAGAACAATTACTATTATATGTACCATTTTTTAACACAAAAGCTTCTCAAAAGAATAATAAAGAGATATGGAAAGAAGCTTATGATGACAAAATAAATGATGTTCTTAATTTAAGTAAGGAATTCAATTTTCAAATTACTAAAACAACACAAGAAGATTATGAAGAGGAATGGGATCGTCTGCAAGAAATTGCAAATAAATTACAAACTGATAAAAATGACAATATATGGGATGATGTAGAAGTAGATACAATGGATTTGTGCACCAGTATAAAGAACATTGAGAAATATGATTTTGCTTCATATATATATATATATATAATCACAACCAAGACATTACACCAATCAAAATTTAGAACACCATACTTTTCAAAATGTTGATTTAATGAATGAACTAGAATTTTTCAAATTACTTGAAAATTTAAATGAAGAAAAAAGAACAATTTATGATGATATCATGTATACAAAGTGTATAAAGACAAATATTTCAATACATTTATTTTTAACTGGTGGTGCTAGTACTGGAAAAACATTTACGCTACAACTTATTGTATAAGGATTAACTCGCTTTTATCATAGTGATATTAAATCAAATCCTTTAAAGCCAAAAGCACTATTGATGGCTTATACTAGAAAAGCTACATTTCATATAGATGGATGTACTATACATTCAGCTTTACACATTCCAATAAATCAATCATTATCAAATATTGAAAAATTATCATCAAAATTATTAAATAAATTAACAGATCAGTATGAACAAATAAAATTAATAGTGATAGATGAAATATCACTTGTTGGAGCAAGAATGTTAGATGCAATTGACCAAAGACTTCGTTCTATTAAACATGTTCAAAACAAGTTTTTGGGTGGATTAGATGTTATAGTTTGTGGCGATTTTTATCAAGTGCCTCCAGTAAGAGACAAACGGGTCTTTCAAAAATTAAATCATGGATTAAACTCTTTGGCACCTAATTTTTGGCATGAATGTATGCAATGTTATGAACTAACTATTGTGATGCGACAAAATGATTTAATGTTTGTGGACATATTGAATAGGTTTCGAAAAGCAACTCAAACCATTGCAAATATTGACATGATCAATTCACTGTGCTTAAAAACACCTCTAAATGATTCTATAATTCTACACTTGTTTTATATGAATAAAGACACAACAACACATAACATGAAAGTTTTCTATCAAGCTAACAGACCCACATATCATTTACAAGAAACTGATATTCGACACCCTTCATTGTCAGCATCATTTGAAATTCCCAATGATCCTAGCAAAACTACTGAATTACATGCATTAATAAAAGTAAAAAAAGACATGCTAGTAGAACTTTGTGCAAGAAATTATGCTACTCATGATGGTTTAGTTAATAGAGCTGACAGACTTTTTAAAATATCAATTATTACAAATTCAAAAAAATATTTTTTCATAGAATTTTTAATTACAAAGGTCGGAACTTCAACACGTTTTAAAAATGCTCATTTATACAAAGATAAAACCATAACATCTACATGGACACCTATTGAAGCATTAACAAAAGAAATAATGTTTAGACAAAGTAAAACGCATCTCCTTACTCGCATTCAATTTCCAATACAATTAGCAGCAACTCGAACCATTCATCGTTCACAAGGTTTATCTTTAGATGAAATGGCATTTAATCCAAAAGGGGTCAATAAACATGGACTTTCATATACTGCTCTATTTCGTATTAGAACCAAAAAAAAATTGTATCTATTGCACCCATTAACTATATCAAACTTTCATGTAGATCACTCAGTTTCTTTGAAAATGGAAAGATTAAGGTCTACAACAAAATGGAACTTATTTGTACCAATATTAAGAACCATGCGCCATTCACATATAATTATTCAAAGCATCAATGTAAATTCTTTATCTAAACATCAATATGACATACAAAGTGATCATAATCTTCAGTCATCTCATATACTATGTTTTCAAGAAACAAGGGTAAAACTTGCACAAGATGTACCACAATTTATAGATACATTCAAATACAATTATATACATACATTTGACAAATATAGATTGCTTACACTATACAATAAAAACATAACATGTTCGACAACTACAATTAAAAATCATAATGGATCTGAATTTATAGCAACAACATTTAATGAAAATACACGAAGGGCTATTCATATAATAATTGTTTATCGATCTCATTTTACTTCTATATCATTATTTGTTGAAATTATAAAAGAATTGATTAATAAAGCACCATTGACATGTCCTATTCTTATTTTGGGAGATTTTAATATAAATTTATGTATAGATACAAACAGAAACAACAATTCTAAGCAACTCATTCAAGCCATGTCTCAACACCACTTGAAACAACAAATATTAGTGCCTACTTCTAAATCAAATTCATTAATAGATCATATTTAGACAAATATTTCAAGTCAAGATTCAAAGTTTGGTGTTACACATGTATATTGACTTGATTATCAAAAACCAATATATTGTGCATTCAAACCTCCAAACACAATGCCTAATTATACGTGTACAAAACAAAGTCTATCATTTACATGAAATATTTTGTGTTAAATGGTTTTGCAATAAAGAATTTAATTTAATTTTTAAATATGTGATTGAATATATATTTAAAATTGATGTAAATTTTTTTGGTATATAATCGTCAAACTCTGCCTTTTCAAAATGTTACAAGATATAGTATGAATGCTTATTATTATAAGGTGAAAGATAAGTCAATGGAGTAATAGGTGGAAATGAATGTTGGAACATATTGTATTGTCATCTGATGCATAATGACAACCAAATATTCTCACTCATTCAAACATAACTTTTTCATAACAAAACTAAATCAAGTCAATAACAAAGTTTTGGAATCACAAAAATAAGATAAACAAACTTGCAAAATTTTATTAGTAAATATTTTTTTACAATATGCTACGTGTCTTCAAAAAAAATATTCAATCGAAACTAAGTGTCAAGATGAAAAGAAGAATAATAGGCTGCATATGCAACTTATAGGCTATATTAGTCCTTGCTTGAATGCCCTTTGAAAATAAAAGGGTATCTCTTCTATCAATGAAAGGACAATCTGATTTCTATTTTTTTCTTCTTAAACTTCAAATACACAAACAAGGCTCAAAACTATTTTCAAACACAAATAACAAAGAGCCAAAATTGAATACAAGCTTAAGAAAGTACAAACCAAAGTTTCTAATGAAACTTCATTCCATCTGCAAAAACTTAATGATACGCTTCACAGTAGTGGCGATGTATTCGGCACGATCTACCTTCACTAATGAATTTACAGGTCCTTGTAGCCACCGTTGGTGATCACAACTTCCTTTAATAGGTCTGACCATACAATAGTATTGGTCATCATTCAAACCCTCAAAACATCCCTCAAACGTAACTTCTCGAGTGTTGGGTTCAACACGCCCAACTTGCAACAAGATGACTATCGCTCGAGCATCATGCTGAAGGTTGCCGTGCCATCGCAACTCCATGCGCGGTTGCTTTAGTGGTCATGAAGGTCCAGCTTCTTCTCGTGGATGCATTTGCGGCAATGATAGAAGAGGTAGATTCGGTAACTGTGACAATGAAAACTCAAGTTCACGCTCAAGTTGAGGCTCATCATCTTGAGACTCTGAAAAAATCCTCCAATTCGACATCTTAAAATCTAAACCAAATCAACAATGAAACTATATTAAAGTAATGAAGCTTTCAACTTGTTCATCTTTTATATCAAAAAAAGTGTCATTAAAAAACCACATTTTTTGATATCAACAAAGCGTCACCGTGAAGCTACACTCTTTAATATCAAAGAAAGCGTCACCCTGAAGCTACATTCTTTGATATCAAAGGAAGCGTCACCTTGAAGCTACATTTTTTGATATAAAAGCAAGTGTCACTATGAAGCTACATTAAAATATGTCACCTCTTTCAAAGTCGAGAATTAGTTAACAAAATAATAGGCATTATTTTTTTAACAAATAAGACACTATAAGAAATTTTTATATTTTTATATTCATCATAACATCAAATCATAACATCCACTATAACATCCGCGATAATTTTTATTTATTTTTATTTAATATTTTTAATTTCAATTATTATTTTTACATTAATCCTTTCTATTTATTTTTTGAATTCTTTTATATTTTTTTCTTCTTTTACTTTAAAATCTTCTCTATGTTTTTGTATAAATAGGACCACTTTCAAATATATATTTTATTTTTGGTTTGAAGATCATTCTCATATTTTCGTGATATATTGCATTATTAAAATAGTTTAGACAAATTAATTTTAACATTTTCATTCATTATTGCATATTTTGAGCCCATTATTTCAATATCAAATTTTTTGCAATCATGGCATCTATACCAAAAATTCAATTGCAAAAAGAAGATTATGAAAAATTTGAAGAATATTGCGAGACCAATTTAAAACTTCAACTTAATCGAAATTATCACTATAGAATTGGAAATTGTTTGTTTGATGCTGTCAATTATATAATGCTCTACAACACCAAGTTTACTAAACAAGAACAATACGACTATTCTGATTATCTTCAGCAACAAATCTATTAAAAGAATATATTTCAGATGGTCATCAACAACAAAAAATGGATTGGAGCTATAAAAACTTCTATACTTTGCACAATTTAAGCAAAAACACTCCCATTGAAAAATATCTTGAATTGATGTCAAAGTCTTCTCACAATCATAATGGGTTGTGGGGAGATGGACTTATGATGCAATTCATTTCTTTGCATTTACGACAGCCTTTGCATCTTTTCAACATTGAAAGTTTCAAAAGAAATGGAGTAGGAAATCCAACTTGGAAGTATACTAATGGAGTGCCACAAGCCAATGATCCAATTAACATTGCATTTGCAGAAAGGCATTATATTCTTATGATTAAATTACAAACTATAAAATCTTCAAAAGGTAAAGATCTTGCTATTCAAGTACCTTCAAAAAAGCCCAAAATTGATCATAATGTAAGTCATGATGACACTATTGAATTTTATACATATGAAGAGCTTGAAAATGGTTTTATATTTGGCCGAGATTATAAGTTTGATGTCTCTATTGATCATATTTTAGAACCATCTATTCTCACCAATCAACGTGAATGCAATACAAATAATGTTAACAACATTTATCAATTATTAAAAAATGGTACAAATATATGTCACCACTTGTATTGAAACCCGTTGGCATTCAAAATGAAGTATCAAGGCAAATCAAGAACTTCTCATCAAGTAGCACATTTCAAAATGTGCTTAGAATGTCTAACTGTTTAATTAGTACTAAACCAACAACTTTATTTTTGTCTACAATAGATGGGAACCTGTTGATGGGTAACATGTAATGAAAGCTTGTAAATATGTAAGGGTTCAATATGAACTAGGTGAAATGTCTATACAAGAATTTATGAAAAAAAATTCTAAACTAGAGAAGCCACTATAGTTGTATATAAAGAGATTGCTAAATATTTGGCTATGTCTTCTCACCTTAATGAAGAATTTTTTAAAAGACAAAAATATACGACTATTTCTCAAGATTTATTAAAAATGAGAAAAGTCATGAATATTATAATTGTCCTAATCCAGACAACCGTCAAGAAGATTCCAATCGTATGAATGTAATGAAGGCTATGATCTACATTCTTCATTGACAATCTGACAAAATAAAAAACAAGACACTAAGCACCCTATGGAAATCTCTAAATCATTATGCGTGTCATGTATTTTTGTCAAATAAGTTAGCTTTTGATGAACTATTGAAAACGTGTGAGGCATACAATAAAAAAGAGATATTTTTAATGAAAATGAAAAAAAGAAATATGAAGGAGACAATGATTTTTCTAAAAGACAATTTTCAATAAAATGGTTGAAGCCTTGGAGGAACTTAAATATGAAACAACACATGGAATTAAGCCGTTTATGCAATACACCTCAAGGTTGTTTTTTCAACGGAGTAGATGCACAAATTTTGCAACACAATACTGCTACATCTGTAGCCAATAAAATGAAATCATTTTCAGCAGTACAAAATGCTTTGAAATGGCTAATAAATGAAGACCAAAGTTTACTTGCAGAAGCAATGTTTTCTCATGATACATCTATATACAGTTCAAAGGAGGAGCTTGTATCTATTATTAGCAACATTGAATGCAAGGACTTCAAAACAAATTGGTGTAATCTATCTTCCAAACAAGATCTCTCCAAGTTAAAAAGTTTAGAAAAGCTCATTCTAAGGCAAATCTATGACATATATGAAATGAACAAAATTTTTTTATTGAAGTTACCTACACAATCGACCTGAAATACTTAAAGGTCATCAAAAGCACCAAGGTTTCAAAACATTGAAACCCATTGAAATGATAGGTAAATTAGGTTCATTTCAAGAAAATCCAACAACAATATCCGAAGATGCTTTATTTATTTTTGATACTAGATTTGGAAGAAATTCAAAGGAAAATGCTAATTGGACTATAAAGGATTATGAATCTTTTGGTTATAATATGACTAAGTGGACTCAAATAAACAAGAGATGGAACACAATTTTGTTATTACCTCTTGAAGTCCTCGAGCCTAATTTAAAAATCTAAATTGAATATTCAAACTCCTAATATTACGTTTGGGGGAGTATATTGTTTTCCACAACATATTAAGCAAGAAATAATAGTGAATACTCATACTAATTCAAAAAATTTCACTGAATCAATTGGTCAAATAATTTTTATAATTTCCTCTCCTACTGGAAATTCTAATTTTAAATCAAATTTTTCAAATGATGTGGATCAAATACTTCAATTTGTTTTGGATAATGAAGACACAAACATTTTACAACATGGCAAAGCAGCTATTATATCCCTCATTAAGAGTTATATGCCCATTAATTGGTCATTAGTCTTAATAGGAGCTACTAATCAAGTGCCTAACATAGTGTCAAAATTATCAATGAGAGTATCTACAATTTATGTCTTAAAATCTTTACAAAATAGATTAGAGGAACTTAGTCAAATAATTGCTCCAAGATCCAAACAAATTTCAAATTAGTTTGGTTTAATGTAATATAAATTTTTAATGTATTATTATTGAAATAAATATTTTTTTTCTTTGTTTTGAGTTCATTTTCTTGCATTATTAATCTTTATTCTAATAAACCATCAATTTGTCAATTTTTTAAGACTCCTCCATGTTGAACATATTAAAAATACAATAATAAAACTAATACAGACTTGTTGATGAAAAGGATAAAATTAATTAAAAGCCAAATGTAGTCGCCAAGTCGTGAACTTGGTCGCCTTGTCGTTAGTTAACCAACTGGTCCGCGGTTCGATCTTCATCGACAACGTTGACTAGTTGAATGACTCACGGCTTGGCATGCTAATGAGGCAGGAATAACAACCGGCCCACTATCCCATCCCTGAACTAAAATGTGACAAGATACAGAGCAAACCAAGAAGCTCCATCATTGATTACTAAATCGTGGTTCTCACCACGACCCCACCTTTTTCAATTTGAAATTTTTCACTTATTTTTTTTACTCATCTTCCATAATATTACATTAGCTTACACTAGGTTTTTTAATCTCAACCTTTACAAAAGGCAGAGCCTCATGGTCATACCGTTCTTGCAATTTCCAATACAATTAGCAGCAGCTCGAACCATTCATCGTGTACAAGGTTTATCTTTAGATGAAATGGCATTTATCTAAAAGGGGTTAATAAACATGAACTTTCATATACTGCTCTCCCGTACTAGAACAAAAGAAAAATTGTATCTATTGCACCCATTAACTATGTCAAACTTTCATGTAGATCACTCAACATGTTCATATGTTTGTACAGTTCAAGTACATGTCTTTCTAGTTGAATTTTAACTGGCGGTTCAGATTTGACCAAGATTTTTCTTGTCAGATTCAGAATCCTGAATTGGGGTTGGATACCCTCAAATTGCAGGCTTCAATTGAAGCAAGTTTTATACTTGAAAATTCAAAGGAGGTACTGTATCAGTGTTTCGAGGAAGCAAGAGATGATGCAGCTATTGCCAATGTGGATCTAAGTCGCAATCTTCTGAAATTTTTTGCATTGTGACGTGACTAGGAATTAGGTATGAATCAGGTTGTCGTATTGTCTGCTCACTTGAATGAATTGAAGCTTCAGGTCGAAGCGCCAATGGAGCCGATTCCTTCGTTGGAATCAGAGCTTATTGGCCCTCCTAGTGTAGAAAGACTTCGTGATTGTTTTGATGCTAGGGGGGTCTTCAGGAATGTGGTGTTTCAACTCAAGTAAAAGGGGCGATTTTGATAATACAACAAATCCTATGAGAGTATCAAAAAGTTATTTAGAAGTTGGTGATGAAGAAGAAGTTAATGACTTTGAAGAAGTTCAAGACCTCGATGAAACTGAAAATGTGGAAGAAAATGAAGATTTGGAAGAACTAGAAGGAATTGATGAGATGTTGGACTCCAATACCTTGAAGAGTCCAATTTTGATTACCAAGAAGAAGACATGGACAGATGAAGAGAAGAAGGCTTTCAAGGAAGGATTTAAAGAATATGGTCATAAGTGGAAGAAAATCAAAAGTGTTGGACTTCTCTGTGCCCGTGATGGAAAGATCGACTTCTCTGAACTTGGTTGAGAATTCAAGTTGGATCCAAGTTCTATTAAATTGAATGCAATTCGAATTCCTAAAGTAGGACCGCTGTCAGAACACACGTGGGAGCAGATCAAGGCGGCTTTCGAAAAGGAGGGTGAACCTCTTGGAACGAAAGAAGATGCTGTTATAGTCACTGGTGCCTATCCGGAGGTCTTGAGAGATAGGACCTCTACGGTAATTAAAGATTTTCTAGCATTCTATCTTCTATTTGAGCAGCAGTTGTATCGCAAATGTCAGTCTACAAAAAAAATACATATATACAAAAATCGACAAATTATATGTCAATTTATTACCCCAGTTTTACAAATGAAATTAGGGGTTGTGTTTACAGCTCCATGGCCCACCACGTTCATAGCCCTCAAGCAATTCAGGGGAAAAGGATTTTGGGATCGCTGGAGATCACTGTTCTGGAGTGCGGGCTGGATGGATGATTCTGTCTGGAAAAAGCGATTTTCATTCAATCCCGACGGGATGGACGAGTCCCTTGTTGGTGAAATGCTTTCTTTTTTAAAAGCAAGTGCACATTCTGACCAACATTCAAATTATTTTCTTAAAACAACCTTTCAATTACACTTAATCTCATAATCAAGTCAATTAACAACCTCCATTACTCTTGAAATGAATTTGCAAATTTGTAATAATATTCAGTATCACTTAGCAATTGCACTAAGAGGAAAACTTGCCAATTAGCCATGAAGACACTGCAAATCAAATTCAAATTTAGCGACTTGTATACTAATACAAAAAAATTAGGAGTCAAAATAACACTGTAAGAAACTCATGTTTTAGGTGACGGATTTTAGGTGACATCCAATGTAACAACTCATGTTTTTATGTCAATAATGATGTCCGCCATAACATCTTGATGTTATGGCGGACATCATTATTGACATAAAAACATGAGTTGTTACATTGGATGTCACCTAAAATCCGTCACCTAAAACATGAGTTTCTTATAGTGTGATATAAACTCCCCCATAATTTATTTGTTATTTTTTATAGAAAAGAATATTATCGTAGAAAAAGCTTTTTTTCCCCATGAGAATAGCATTTGCACATAAATTCCTAAAACTATTTTTAGAATATTGTTGGCTTCCTGGAGAGGACTGGCCTTTTGGAAAGAAACAAAGTTGGATGAATGATGATTTTAGCCCTCTATGTTCATCGAATCTTTGGATTGGGATGATTCCAATGAATATCAGTGTTTGAGAGAGAATTTTGTATATAGGAGTACAATGTAAAGAATAATTGGCATTTTTGTTCATGCATTTCCAACATTGTAATCTTAGTCAAACATATCATATTTCAATTTTTTTAAATCAAAATTTCCTTTTTATATGGATGTAATTGACTTCTATAATTTTATATGATATTTATTATTGAAAATCATACGTGATGTATTTAAAATTTTTAATAGTATATGTATCTAGAAATCATCCATATGCATGTCTTTTATCCTATGATTAGAAAAAATGCCATTAAATAATCATAAATTATTATTTTTTAATTTAATATTAGATTTTCTATATTGTATCTAGGTTCCTATATATCTTGGTTAAAATCTTGAGTTCTTTTCTAGAAATATATATATAATATAGAAGATCTGATGTGCTAATCAAGATTTGAAATGACTGCTTAAACTATCTTAGATGATAGGGCAAGTTGTTGGGATGTACTTCTAGTTGAAGCCATAATGTTCTCATTTCAACTTCCCATCATAACTTTATTTGCTTGGTAGGCTTGTACCTCTTCTTATATTCCAACAAACATACCTATGGTCAGTATGGTGTATAATGTCCCAAAAATTTTCAACTTGAATTGCCATAGATGTTGTGTTGTGTCACTCCTTCAATTATAAAAAAAAGTCCCAAAGGTGATGGACAAGTAAAAAAAGACAAATAGAGGTAGGTCATTACTTGACAACCAACTAAACCCTTAAGGTAAGCCAACCCATTTCTACTAGTTGCATAATTTCATCATTCTACTTTTGGCCCCAATTCATTCCCAAAACTTAGCCAAATGTGTTCAAATTTTTTCACAAAATCATTGCATTAATTGCCAACAAGGATTAACATATCACTCCTTGAATGGATATAACTTAATTACCACTGGATACAAGGGAAAACAATAAGGGTTGTTTATAGAATGTTCATGACTCTAGTCTATGAATGCTTTTGTGATTTTAGAGACCACTACAAAAATTTATAGAAATTACAATTTCAATCAAAAAATTATAACCCTACTTGGATTTGATTCATAAAACAAGTGCACACCTCTTAAAAAAATATGTAACTTTTTTGAAATTGGCTCAAAGATATTTATTTTGTTTATCAAATTGTAATAGACTTGTCTACCTTAATGCTTGAATATTTGTCCACATTTGGTTTTCATTGTTATACTAAAATTATATTGCTAAGTCTTTTATGCTTCTTACTAAATTCCATAGCATTAGATGGTTTTTAGGCATTTAGAAGATTGTGGGTTCCCAATTGTGGGAACTCTAAGAATGCTATCATGTCGGTAGTCTAATGTAGTTAAGAGACTGCTACATCAGATTTTACTAATTTAAAAAAAATTAAACTAATTATTATTATTTTTTAAATCAAAAAATAATTTAAGTAGTTTTCAGTTTTTTTGTCCTCTTGGAGTTTTTTGAAATTTTTTTTAAGAAAAATTCAAATTGACAATCACTAGTATAGTGCACGAGGAACAATTTTAGGGAACAACCCTAAAACAATCTCCTATGGAATTAAAAAATATCTAATGACAAGACCCTTTACTTGTACAAGATATAGTATATCTTAGGAAAAAAATGTGTCACATTCAACTTTTTTTTCACATGTTCAAACCCAATCCTACCCTATGCAAAGGTCAAATTTGGCATAAAAAATTAAAATTAAAAAAATAATTATAATTATAAAAAAGTCACACGGAATTTTGTAAAGGGTATGAAGTGATGTGGACCTGTGAGAATTTGATATAAAAATTCAATTTGGAGACTTAAGTGCCAATTGAATCAGACTTTCTCATAGTCTCACACATTAGTTGAAGAACTTTACTTCACATCAACTTTATTAAACAACAAAGAATTATTTGCTTAGGATAAAAGTCAAAAAAGTTTTGCATGACATGCTACCTTTCCAATATGGAAAGAACCATTGTCTAGTTATATACAATGTTATAATGAATAATATAGGTAATTATCTCAAAAGCAAGGCCATGAATTCAATTTATTTTGTTCATTGGCATTGTTTTGTTGGTAGTGTCTATTGGATAGAAACTATGTCATCTACTCTAACATATGAAATTCAAGTAGCCAAACCCTATTTACAATCCCACTCAGATTGCACAATGTATTTAGGATTTGGTTAGAGTGAACAAAGCCTCATGATCACAATATTTTGGTTTTGTACACAATGTGCAATACAGTAAAATGATTGAGTGTTATTAACCCTTAAAGGACATTTCATGTGTGGACTTCATCAAACTCCATTGGATTTTTACATAAACATAATTTTTTTTAAATTGGTATTTTTCACATGTAGTAATGTATGTTTGATATTTAATTGCATTTTTTCATGATTGAAATCATCAAATTGAATTTGATATGATTTTTTTTAAATTGTAAAAAGCATAATTATAATTACAAAAATGCTTGGAGTTGTATGAAATTTTAATGCAAAAATGAAAATAATAGTAAGAAACAACTTGGTGTAATTTATGTACTCTGAGAGGAATTAGAGCTCACATCAAGAAATCTTCAATACAAAAAGTTCAAAAGTAGTGAATTTTGAGCTTTCAAAATGTTGTCTTTAAAGTCTTACAAAAATAACAATTTTAATAATTTTGAAGAAATTGAAATGGAATAAAATTAGATTATTTGTTGGCACTACATTTTCTCAGTTAGGCCTTCAAAACCTTTATAATCAAGAAGTTTGTGAAAATTAAGGATTTGGCTTTCAAAATGCCCATCAGGCTTGCAAAGTTCTTTAAGAATCAAAACAAAGAGACTCCCTCATTGAAGGGAGTACTGGTAATTTAGAGCAGCCCCATGTAGACACGGCCAAGCAACACTATAAGTGTTGTGGGCCATTGATCCTCTTTGTCAAAAGAAGATCAATGGACCACAACACTTACAATGTTGTTTGGCCGTGTGCCTGTGGGGCTGCTCTTAGTTGATGCACATAATAGTCAATTTAGGTTGTTTTAAGAATTAGGTTGCCTTGTTAAGAAAGTTACTTTACAAGCCATCAAAGTCAACAAATATTTCTAAAAATAATTTTATATGTACACATGAAGGTTTATGAGTCTAAGTTCAAAAATAGTGCATTCTTGTAAAAGAAGAATAAATATTTAAACAATGCAAAATGACAATAGTTTTTTTTTGAGGGATTAGAAGACTATTTCAAGCCCATTCTCAATGCTAGGAATAGTCAGAATTTTTTTATAAATTTTAAATTTTAAATATTTCTTTTGGAGTTTTTCTTTTTTCAATATTAAAATTTGACGTGGAAGTCTCTTGGTCAAGTCAGATTGCATATGTGGCAAAGTTCTCCAACGTTCCCACAGTTAGGAATTCACAATTTTCTAATTGGCAGAAAAACATCTAATGCAAAATTAGTCAGGAAAAAAATTAGTCAGGGACAACCTAATTTGACTACTTTGTCAAGTTTTTGGGTCAAATCCATCTGTAAGTCCATGTATCCAGATGTATTGGGATGAAGTTTATTGGAGAATTCAGTAAGAAGGGGTACTAACCGCTGATCTGCAAGTCATTGGGAAACATACTAAGGTGGGTACATCCAAAAAAAGCCACTTATTCTTAGTGCGCCTAGCTCCTATTATCATATTGTTTAGATTTTTATACAGTCTTGTTGGCAAGTGAAAGCATATTCCAATGCACCAAAGAACAAAGGATTTGGATACCATATGCAAAAGTTATTAACAGTCAAAGTCTGTTTCTGAAAGCACCATCTATAATCTAGGTATATGACTGATTTTGGAAATGTATGCACATTGTAGATGGTGCTTTAAGGTTAGGTGCCATTTTGGGTGTACCTACCTTATGATCTCAAACAACTAAGGTGATCTTTTAATTACCCAAAGAGCCATGTGATCTAACAATTATGTAGATAAAGCCGGCCTCCCAATCTTTCTATTTCACTTTATTTATTACCATTTTGCAACTACACATGATTGAATGACTTCTTTAATTTCTTTTTTTCCAAATGATGAAATCATATGTTCCCTATAAGTTATAAAAATTTTAAATTTTTTTGTAGTCAAACTTTGAAATTATTGTTAATTCATTTTTAGAAAAAAAAAATTCACATCAAATACAAAATATTGTCAAAAAATATGAAATTTTCATCATGAATATGTATACACTACTTATATATATTTTTGATGAAAATTTTATATTTTCTTACTAAATTTTGTATCAATATAATATTAATAAAATCAAGAAACCATGGTTATAGGACCAAGGTTCAAATTGTTGAATGGTAGGGGACTATTTAGTATGTAATGTTAAATTTCAATCCTTGAAGGATGGATTGGTGCTACTTTGAAAATCATCTACTTTGGTGCTATGGGAATAACTGGTTAAAAAAATCAAAAGCACTCATTGAAAGTCAAACTACTATAAAAGACCTCTCCTTTTAGCATATAATTCTAAAGATAAATAGTTGTACTTTTGTCCACAATGGAAAGATTCTTTCATTCATAGACTAAATACAACTATAGTGTCATTGAAGGATTCAACTTAAATGTATATATATTTTTTATTATATATTAGAAGAGCGTACTTCCTCTATCCCTTGAAAAGATGGCTCTCATTGCTAAAAATCCTCTTTGCCTTCGAAAAATTGAGAGCTGTTGATTTTTGTTAAAAAAAATATGCTCCTCTTCCAATGCCATTGATCTAAAAAACAATTTGGGATATGGATATAGATATGGATATGAGATATTATACAATATGGATATGGATACAAACTTTGGCATATATCCCATGTCAAATGCCAAACCCCATTCCACTTGAATATTATAAATAGGGTGGGATGGGAGGGTGATTCAAAATTAATTTAATTTAAATTATTTTTTGAACTCACTAGGGGTGGAGTGGGGATTTTAATCAATTTAAAAAAAATTTAAACCTACTTTTGGATAGATAGGAACCTCTCCTCACTATAATGGATTGCTTCATATTATTGAGATGTTTAGCAACTTGTCTTCTATAGTTGGTTTAGGATTGTCTCAAAACAATTTTAACACTAATAGAATTTTGTAATCAAGAGACTTCTTATGACTTATTTGCATTTTATTATTACTTGAGAGTTCAAATTTTATTATTTTAATAAATTACTTATTCAATCATGAAGCTTGCATCTTGAGAACAATGGTTAAAAATAATAATAATTTAGGCCATGGTAATTGCATCTTAGAATTTTTTTTCAATTTTTTCCTTAAACTTCATATTTATATGATACAACAATCCATCATTTGGATTGTAGGTAAAGGCATTTTTGAACTTTTTCCATCATTTGAATTTGTAATTTTTTTTTGGATGTTTTAATCAATGTAATGAGATTGTAATAATTTAGAATATGTAAGTTTTGCACAAAGTTGATTAACCCTTAAATGACAAGATCCATTGCCATCTAGTCAAACATTATGTCCAAGGTGAATTTAGCATATTAGATGGCCTTCAAATATTAATCTTGTATTTTTATTACTTCAAACTATGGAGACTGTGATATTAGGAGAAATTTCAATTGATTTTGTAAAAAATTGTAATTGTTATCATTTTTGTTGCAAAAATTAGAAATAAATAAGTAAAAATAGAAGAAATGATCCAAATCTTTTGAAATTTTCTCAAGAGTTACAAGTAGCAATGAATATTAGTCTACAAAATTTTCAATTGATTATTCTATTTTTAAAACCCTAAACAACCACAACAAAGACCTTGAAGTAATATTTACCTATTAAACCACATTTAATACTTTATTGAATAGAGGTATAAAAGTTTGATGTTTTTTACTAATAGAAAATTGAACTTCCTATTTACTCAAATTTTTTCAAATTTTTTGATGAAAACTATAAATTATTGTTATTTTTTAAAGTTAAGGATAAAAAATAATTACATCAACTAGAATATATATTAGAATAATGTAAAAATTTTACCATTAATGAAGATAACAATGGAAAATTTAATTTTGTAATTTCAGTTGAAAATTCATTTTAAAAGAAAAAAATATGAATGAAAAACACAACAAATTGTGTTTTTTGGATTTTAACACATAGAGCTTGCAATTGCAATAACTTTTTCAATTTTTCAATTTTTTCAAAATTTCAAGTTGAAATTGAAAGAAAACTTGTCAAACTACATTTTCTTAGTCAAAGTCAAATTCCAAAAATGGTTATATTTAAAGTTAAAATCAAGGTTGACCAAGGGGCATCCACTTTTTGGATGTGTATGCGCTTAAGGGTTAAAGTTCTCATTTTGGGTATTCTACTTGGCTACCAAGGTATATACATCTTACTAAAGATGCAAACTAAATTTCAGATCTTCTAGTTTTCATTGAAAATTGAAGTTGTCCATCAAACATATAATGGATAGAAATCACTTTCTATTTAGAGTTCATAGATGTCATAGATGGTAAAGAGTTTGAATTTGAAACTTTTATATGTATTTTATATACAAGAGAGATTAAGATCATATAAATTCAAATATTATTATTTTTTTCAAAATAAACCAACGATAATTATAGTCACAATTTTCCTTATTAATATTTCTTTTCTAAAAATATTTGGTACAAAAGTAACTACTTTCTTAGTTGGACTCAAATTGTAGAGCAAATTTAGAGTCTAAAATCAACCCTAGAATTTGAGCATGAAATGTGAAGAGAGGCATAGGTAACTCCTAGTACCAAAAGTTATTAGAATAAATCATTGGATAAGTGTCATTATAAGAATTCACCATTTAACCCTTGAAGGACCAAGAGACTGTTGAATATATGCATGTGATCTTGGATAGGTGTGTATAAAGTCATTTTTCAACAAATGTTCTTTAAATTTTGTGTCAATATTCCTTAAGTAGGAATATTAATTTTTTTCCACTTGGGTGCCTAGATCAAAAGTTATGTCACCCTAAATTTCTATGGTGACGTAGGTAGCGTCACAGAGCATGCACAAAAGTCCTCCTATAATTTTGAAATTGAGTAAGTGTGTAATTTATATGATTCAAGATGTAAATGCCCCCAAAATAATAACCATATGCAATGTAAAAATCTCACTCTATGAGAAATTAAAGTATATTGATCCTATCAAGCAAGGTCAAAAAAATAACTTTTTCTTCTAAATTCAAATGTACGAATCTTTCAATCATTGCAATCAAAGTTTATAAAACAATTTCTATATGTTTCCATAGTAGAAGATTACAATTTTATACAATTGAATTTTGAAGCAATTTTTTTTTTCTAAGTACCTTCAAAAGTGATAGCTCTTCACAATTTGTGCCCAAAATGTACCTCATTCTTTTAGGGATTAATGTATTTCTGATATATTGGTTGTGGTTATAAATAGAGACCCCTACTATCAAATATTGGCAATCATGTCTAGTGTTTGACCTTTGAAAGTGAAAATCTCTTTACATTCAAATTCATCTTTCCTTCTATTTTACTAGAATGCCAACATTATTCCCTCACCCTAATTCCATTTTTTTTTTTCTTAATTGCAACTTAGTAATTACAAATACATATTCACAGGCACATGAAGTTGAAGTGTTCCACTTTCATCTCCACCATTGTGGGGAAGAACCAAGAGCTAGTTCAAAGTTAGTTGGTGGAATTGCGACAAAAACAGTTACTATTTAAAAACATCTGCAAAAAATCAGTGGAAAAATCTATAAAAAAATAATGTAGAATTAAAAAATAATAATTAACGTATTCCATACTTGAAAAACTAGTTCAATTTCAGAATTAGGAAAAAATAAGTGAGAAACGCACAATACTGCACTTGTATCTTGTAGTGGACCCTAGACTCATCCAAAACCATCCTTAGATTGCAGTGAATGTGTTCACCAAATGTTTGACTGTAATTCACTGATGCAATTAAAGGAAACATACCAAAATTTGATTGACTTGCTGTTGAATTTAGCATCGTTTAGATTCAGAGGCATCTATTGAACAATTTCAATGATCTAGGAAGCCAATACTTTGAAAAATTATAAAAATTACATACAACATCCCAAATTTTATTTTCATATTTTTGAATATTCATGATTTTCACTCGTTAATACTAGAAAACTATTATTTTTAGAAAAAATTGCCTCCAAGTATGTTGAATTCCTTATTTGGATGGTTTTGGGTACTTCCATCGTAGTTGATAAAACTCACAAACTTCCTCGTGGTGATCTCCACAGTCCACTAGAATATCTGACCCATTTTCAACCACTTAAGATATTCTGCATATTTCAAGTGCAAATTTTTTGGATGTAAAATTTTTCCCATATAGAAAAATAGAGTTTAAAAGGACTATATATTTTTTCAGAATTTTATCACAAAAAATGTAATTATTGTTAATTTTTTACTCAAAGATTCTCTATGACCTGTAATAGTGATATAGACCTTTCTATTTCTAACTGTAGGCTTATTGCAAAATCTAAGAGCAGCCCCACAACAACTTGGCAAAGAAACTCAACAAATAAAATCAATGGACGACGTTCCTGCTACAGAGAAGATCAATGGACCATGCCATTTATAGTGTTGCTTTGTTGAGTTGCTGTGGGGTTGCTCTAACAAGGGTTGATTGCATTTATAAGAGCCTTACAACCAATCATAATGTGCCACAACTATTCCAGACTTTGTGCCACAACTTCATGGAAAAAGAAAAGTCTATACATTGGAAATGTACATTGGAAATAGGGGATGGTTGGAAATGGATTGGATACTCTACACTTGGAAAAGTATTGCTCCCTCCAAAAATATCCCCTTCAATTTGACTTTTCAGTGTCCACGGATTGACACGTGGACTCATCGCTACTCACTACATTGACTAATTGCATGTGGAGCTGCTGAGTCCTCCATTGAACGGAAGTCGTAGGAGCAGGACCATCATGGACAGAAAGTGTCTTCACATAGTTTGATTTTGGTAGTCTGATTCAAAGTGCTATAACTTTTGCATCTGATGTCCAAATTCAATGAAACTTGTTGGTAAAGTTGCACATATTAGTTTAGTTTGTGTGGTAAAATTTTCAGATCAATCCAAATTGTACAAATCTTTTGGAAGCCAATTGAAGTTCACAGGTTCAATTTGAGTTCACCAAATTGCATTTGATGGGTGCAACTTTGGGGCTTGTATCTCCTTCATCCAATGCTTGTTTTCAATCAAACTTATTGGGTTATGTTCCTCTTGAAGTTTTATTATTGTGGTCAAATTTTCATGGCAATACAAGTTGTTTTGAATGTTTGGGAGCAATTCAATGTTCAAAACCAGATGTTTGAGGATGACTATGAACTTCAACAACTTATTTTTTCTTCATGTGGTGTCTGTTTCTAATTAAGAAAAAATTGAAAAAGTTGTACATTCTACTATAGTTTGTGTGGCTAAAACTTCTTATCAATCCAAGAAGTTATGAGCAACTAAGAAGCATTTTAGTAGAAGGAGGTTCAGTCAAAGATGTGTTTTTGGCACCCTTTTTTGCTATTTTTTTGACATTTCAAAGTAATTTTGCAAACACAATAAGTTGATTGAATGACATTTTTTCACCAATGTGTTGGTTGGTTGGTTTTGAAGCACTTTTCAATTTCAATTTATTTTTTCATTTGAGTAGGTTTAGAAATCAAATTTCACCTCCAAATGTGTTTTTAGGGAAATTTCAGCATCTTCTTTCAATACAAGAACATTATGATATTGCAATCCATGCAATCAAATGATTTCAAATTTGATCCATGTCATCCACAACATACACACTACAAGATTGTATGGATGAGATTTTCATACTTTAGTGACATTTAATCTTATAAGGCTTGAAAAGTAAGGATGTATTTAGACAAGTTTGGGCCTTAGGCAATGAAAGGTGAATCCCTAAATGCCCAAGGTGGCAAGGGCTTTTCTGAGCTTCTAAGGATTTGCTCTCAATTGAATAAAAGACAACATTTGGTAGTACTCCAATACCATGACTTTGTGTGATTGTGCCTATTTAATTGTTTTTAGGGGTAGTTACACTTTTTCAAAGAAAGAAATTTTTTTTAAGAATGAGAAGTTGGTAAGAGAGGTGAGGAGTCAAATGAGGAGTCATTGGACATCAAGAAGGTTTGACATCCCTTTTGGTGTATTGAATATGGAGAATCAAAACTTATGAATCAGTATACTTGCAAGCTAGATGATAGTAATTGTGCATGAAACAAGGGCCTAAGTAGGGTGGTTCAAGAGATCTTATCACCTAAGTGAACAAGTGATTGAACGAGGAAAAAATAAAAAATTCCTCAAGAGATTTCTCACAAGTGTTGTTTCCTCAATTCAAGAGGAGAAAAAACAACACTCTAAGTTCTCAAGGAATGGCAATCCCGCTTGTTGCAAACAACCAATGAATAAACAACACATACACATCCCTAAAGAATTGGAATAGAAGTGAAGAAAGTGCAACTACAACTATTATTAAAGTGATAAAATTTTCATATTTCCTTATTGGTTAGAAAAAGAAAGTAGCAATGCACCATACAATGTGACATTTGGATAGCATATGCAAAAATTATAAAGAGTCAAAGTTATTTTGAAAGATGTTTTGAAATTTCTTCCACATTGGTATATATTGATTTTGGAGATGTGGGTAAATGCAAGAAACACTTGTACTATTTCCCGTCACCACCTAAGTGCTGATCTGTTTTTTGGCCATAACTTTTGCATTTTTGCTCGAAATGACTCAAGATTTCTAGAGAAGGTACTCATGACTATCATACACCTTACATAATTTTTTCATAATTTTCAAAAATAATTTAATACTAAAATAGTACTAGTGATTAAATGTCACAAATGCTAATTTGGAGGTTTTTAGTACTAAGGAGTACCTTTTTTTAATGATTTTGAGATGAAATTTGGATGAGATGGTCTTCTAGTAGTTTTACATCACTCCACGTGAGGGATTTTGAAAAAAATTATTTTTATGTGGTGTGGAAGTCTACAAAGTGAGCTTCTTTCTGCTTGAATTTTGAAACATATAAAATATTATTTTGGTGGTTTTTTGGGTCGATGACCATCTCCATAGAGTTGTTGCAAATGGCCACTTTTTTTTTTTTTCCCGAATTAAAACATGAAGGTATGTATTTTCTTGAGGTTTGGCACTTTTTAAATTCTCCTACTTAGAGAATTTTTCTATCAATTTCCTTCAGTGAATACCTTCATCTTAAAGGTCTATACATTGTTCATATTTTTCAAATTTTTTTCAAATTAATTTTCTAATTTTAAAGTACTCCAGAAAAAGTCATGAGTACTGTAGTAAAACGCAACAAATAGTACAGGTGTTTCTTGCATTCACCCATGTACATAGAGTGATGACAATGGTTTTAGATAGGGTACCATTTTCAGTATATTTACCTACCTTAAAATTTAGCAAACATTGTTGTAAGCATATCTCACACTAAGAGAGATATTACAACAACAAATTCTTTAATGATTTGATAATACAACAAATTCTTTAATAATTCTTTAACAAATTTTATTTGGAAATAATATATCCATTAGAAATACATTCACTAGTGGGAATGGATATACTATCTCAAAATTGAGGTAGTATCTAATTATTCAAATTACTTCTTATTTAGTGGTTACTATATTTTACCTAGTCTGTATTGTCTTTTATAGTTACGAATTGTTCAAGTTGTTCATGGTTACTAATTTTCACAAGATCTAAATTATCTCCAAAAGGAAAAAATAAGAATAGCCGGCCTTCACCTCCTTGTGCCTATGAAGCATAGATATTCAAACTATGTCATCAAACTCTTTAGCTACTATTATTGTTAATGTGAACTATTCTTATCTCAAGCTTGCCTTTATAAATACAATACAATACATTTCAAAAAATATATATACACCATAAATACATGAGTGTGGAATTGAAATTTGGATGTCATTAGGGAAATTCATTCACCCTAAAATTAGAATTGAAGATACTAGGTCCATAAAGTGCTATTCTAAAATTAAAGCATCCACTTCTTGAAATGTGCACTATTTGTACATTTTTCTTTCTCATTGCTTCAATAAATTACAAATAGTGTACATTTCAAGAAGTAAAAGCTTTAAGTGACTAGTACATTTCAACTTTAAAAAAAATTCATAACTAATTACATGAAGCTCCAAAAAAATATGTAATGACTTGAATTAAATCCCAATTTTGTTCATCTTTGAAGAAAAATTTACAAAAATATTTCATTAAGCCTTAAATCCCCAAACTAATTTCTTAACTATTGAATGGGTGTTTTTTAGACCTCTTACATGATAACATTGTATAACTATATAATGGTCCTAATTATAGTAGATAGGTACTATACTTTGTTGGATATCCACATTAGATGTTTTATCATGCCTCTAGAAGACTATTTTGGGATTGTTCCCCAAACTTTTTCTTGTATAGTGGGGTACCAATCAAAATGTCGTTTTTGAATTTGCAGTGAGAAAATTTTTAGTACTGCCAACTTTGAAAGCCTCCCGAGAGCTCAAAAATTGGTATTTTACCACGAAATTTTTTCCACAAAATCATCTTCAAGTTAATTATATGTATGCCAAATTTCAAGTCCAAAAGACTCACAGAAAAAAAGTTATTCAAAATCTACCAACATGGGTAGTGGTGAGAAGCATTTCACTACTTTCAACTTTGACACCTTCCTAAGGATTGAGTTTTTTTTCTTTTGCCATGAAATTTTTGTCATGAAACAACATCTATGTTTTTAATATGTATACAAAATTTCATGAATTTTTTCTTGTGAAGTCATCTCTATGTTGATAATATTTCCTCTAAATTTCAAGTTCAAATGAATTACCAAAAGAAAGATATACAAAATCTCCCAACATGTGTAGTTGTGAAGAGGAGTTTTTGAGCCCTTAGTATAGTGTTATTTTGTGGAGCAAAGTTTGACATAGATGTAAAAACTCAACCTCTCAATTACACATGTTGAGAGATTTTAAATATCTTTTTTTGGGTAAGTGTTTTGAACTTGAAATTTGGAACATATATTATCAACATAAATTTGATCTCATTCAAAAAAATTCATGTTAAATAGACAAATTTTCAGCCGTTGGGAGGGTGTCAAAGTTGGCAATAGTGAAAATTTTCTTACAACTACACATGTTGGGAGATTTTGTATATCTTTCTTTTGATAATTCATTTGAACTTGAAATTTAGAGGAAATATTATCAACATAGAGATGACTTCACAAGAAAAAATTCATGGTAAGAAACCAATTTTTGAGCCCTTGGGAGGGTGTCAAAGTTGGCAATTGTGAAAATTTTCTCAAAACTACACATGTTGGGAGATTTCAAATATCTTCTTGAAAACAATTTATTTTACCTTAAAATTTTGTATATATATTAAAAACATAGATGTTGTTTCATGACAAAAATTTCATGGCAAAAGAAAAAAAACTCAATCCTTAGGAAGGTGTCAAAGTTGAAAGTAGTGAAATGCTTCTCACCACTACCCATGTTGGTAGATTTTGAATAACTTTTTTTCTGTGAGTCTTTTGGACTTGAAATTTGGCATACATATAATTAACTTGAAGATGATTTTGTGGAAAAAATTTCGTGGTAAATTACCAATTTTTGAGCTCTTGAGAGGCTTTCAAAGTTGGCAGTACTAAAAATTTTCTCACTGCGAATTCAAAACGACATTTTGATTGGTACCCCACTGTACAATGAACCAACCATTTTTTGTATGAATTTTTGAATTTAAAAAAATTCCAAAAGCTTTAGGAAGTATAAAAATATTGAAAGTTTATTTTTTTAAATTCAATTTTCTAAAAATATTAGATAATCAATTAAAATTTAATTAATATTATTTAAAATGGTAGTCTCTTGGCCATGTCAAATTGCTTGTGTGGCAGTGTTCCTAGCATTCCTAGAGTTTGGAAACTTCAATCTTCTGAAGGTGCTAAAAATATTTTATTTGAGGGACTTATCAATTAATTCAAAAATTGGGATTGGTTGATGAGCCATTATAAGCTAGAAAACAACATTATGGCTTGCATTATGGAGAAGAGACCCCATTCTTGACATTGACATTGAGGGAATGATCGTTACAGTCTTTTTTCAATAAATGAAATTTGGGTACCACTCAATTGAGTTAATGGCTACAATCAATATCTTAGGTGATGATAATAGAGTGAGTTGTGAGTACAATACAAACTTTAATGCAAATTCATAGCAATAAAGGACTTTTATAGGCCTTCATACTGTGACTAAGTTAGCAAATATTGTGATTGTTGTAGGTGAGTAAGATGACCATTGTAGATACCATTTTTCATAATAAACTCATACTTTGTTGAAAAATTATAATTTCAATTGCTCTTGCCATTTTTCACACTTGTCTTTTGAGTGGAAATTTCTTTCAAATGTTCAACAATGGCATGAGAGCAAACTCCTAATTCTACCCATATCGGATTGTCTACTTTATAAAACAACTTTTAACATTGTAGGATTTTGGGTTGTACTAATTGTAGCTTGCTCATCCTTTTGAAGTCATTCCAATGATGCATGATTGTAAAAAAAGTCCCCCTACTTGTTTATGTGTTTCAAGTAGGAAAATAGCCCCCCTATTTTGTGCTTGACTAATTTATCTTCTTCACATCTCTAAGCTAATTTGAGACCTTTGGTTCCAAATATGAATTCCAAATTTCCAAATTTTAGCATGTGTAGCAAACATGTTTTTTTTTTAGAAGTAAATTCAGGAATGAGTGAGGGAACTTGGTTGAAGTGAACCAACCTCCTAGCTTATCCCCCTGCAAGTCATTCTAGGGGTGCAAGTAAAGAAAAATCCCCCCATTGTGTGCTTGATTAATTGATCTCTTACGCCTCCACTGGCCAATCTACAACCTGTGATTCCAAATACAAATTCAAAATTTGCAAATATTATCATGGGAGAACGCTAGAATTTCTTATCCTGTGCAAATCATTTTTTTCAAGTTTTGAATTCATACTCGCAATTAGAAGCCCCAAATTAGCTAGGAAGAGTGTACAAGATAAATTAGATAATCACAAAATAAGGGACTTTATGTTTTACTTGCACCCTTGAAATTATTTGGAGTGGCCAAGTGAGGGGACCATGGCTTCTTTTTTTTCATGTTTGAAGAAGTGCAATTATAGTGGCGATATAAAATGTTATAGTGGTGCTCCAAATTGCAACACTCATCCACTTACTGGATGTATAGTAAGGTATTCATCCACAATCAAGCGATTTCATCAAATTTTTTTAATTTGAAAGTATCCTGGCGATTTCATTGAAGTTTTTTGACATTTTTTGTAGTGTTTTTTAACCAGTGAACTTTATTAGATGCAATCAGATTATTTTTTTCTGGTGCAATCTGGCACTAGAAAGCCAAAAAAACACCCTGCACGGGACCAGTTCACCCCAACCTTGCGAAAGGGACCCTACCTCATTGGTAAACAATGTTATGCTTAAGTTGAACTGCAGAGATTCTCAAATCCTCTGGCCATAGCAAGAGCTGAATCTGGGTCTGACCAGGGTGGCAACATATTCCAAAAAAATCCATATAAGGTAGGTACACCGAAAAGCGCCAGTTTCTCTACTGTGCCTAGTTCCTGTTATTATGTTGTTCAAATTTTTTTACAGTCTTGTTGGTGAGTGAAAGCATGTTCCAACGCACCAAAGAACAGTGGATTTGGATACCGTATGCAAAAGTTATTAACAGTCAAAGTGTGTTTCTGAAAGCGCCATCTACAGTCTGGGTACATGACTGATTTTGAAAATCTATGCATGTTGTACAGAGCGCTTTAAGGTCAGGAGCCATTTTGGATGTACCTACCTTAAAACTGGGGTGAATCTGGAATTGAATGATTTGGTTATGAAATAGAATGCAGCCTAAATTATTCAGTGGTCAGTATATTCAGTCTGAAGTTCTGTTAACTTAGCTATTGTTTTGTTTATTTTTCCTTTCTGCATGGACTGAGTCCGTCAGGTGGAACTTTGAACTAAAAATAAAGATAATTGTCCCGGGCCAGTTTAGAATCAGTCGTTAAGCACTTGGGTTTCCAGTCTCATTCTAAATAATTGATGCAATAACACATTAAAATACTTGGGAAAGTGCAACAATGCACTCCACTCTTGCAGCACTGTAACGATGCATTTGCACTGTTGCAAATCTTAAAGATTTCTTTTCAGAAAATATTTTTTTACAAACTTTGACGGGAAAGAAAAAGAAACCCGGCGCGCTTAACGCCGGGTTACGACCCTCCCTTCATGCATATTGGGAAATTTGCTACCCTCGGGCAGCAATTTCCCAATATGCACGAAGGGAGGGTCGTAACCCCTTACTTTTCACTGAGGATAACTTATATACTTAAATACAGTTTAGGACAAGTACCTGTCTTTACCCCTAACAAGGTGCCTACAATCCATCTGTTCGAAACCTGGATTAGTAGCTTAACCCTTGAAGGATGGACTGGTGGCCGTGGAAATCATGCATTTTGATACTGTGCGACATCATCTACTTTGAATAAGCCAAATATACTCATTGGAAGTTAAAATAGTGTAAAAGATCTCTCTTTTCCATCAATGTTTTTTTTCCCATTCTTGTGAAGTGTCAAAGTGGCCATACTTCATTTTATTATTGTGCTCCAAATTTCAACATTCATCCATATACTAGATAGAAAATATCATATTAGCACATAATACATATCTATTTTCATCCATCATCTAGCAATTTCATCCAATAATTTTTAAAAATTTGAAATTTATTGGCAATTTCATCCAAAATTTTACTATTGAGCAGCTTCAAAACATCTTTATTGATGTCTAAGGGTTAATGCTCCTTGGCCAAACTCAATTGTTGTTTTCAAATTATTGGGGTGGTTATTGTATATTATAGTTGTAGATAAAGTAGGTAGAAGATAATCGTACAAAGAAGTGTCAAAATTTTGGATAGAATATCTTTTCTCAAACAACCTTTTTTTAATGGTTTAAAAAAGAATATTGGAGAAATTCTATTTCTAGCATATATTGAATCTTGTTTTTTAGAAAAAAAATGCTTTAATAAGAAGATGGTGTCCCTATCTATCTATTTGTCTATTTGTCCATTTGTCTATCTATAAGATCAAAATTTGAATCAAACGCTATTTCCCCTTTCAATGGAAATTGTTGATATGCTTAAGAAAAATTTGAATCAAATTTGAGTTAAAACTTATTACTAGTGTTTCTTATTCTAATTATCATTTTTAGTAGAACTATTGCATTATTCTAATATTTATGAAAATTACATCCTTAATAACTACACTTCAAAAAAATACACTTATTAGATTTTTCATAACTTGTTTTTTGATGTGTCAAATTCATAGATATCACTATTTACAATATCAGTGACATCAATTAAATAACTACTAAACATTGATAGACATTGATACTCTAAATGACTAAAATGTCTAATTCAAGCTTTTGCATCACTTAAGTAAGCCATTGCAAAGCTAGAATCAAGTAAATTTTAAGTCTTTGAGTCAACGTCTTACTACTACTACTACTACTACTACTACTATTATTATGATTTCAACCTACTATTTTGTGACCAAATTTACTAAGGATTTTGAATTATAGAATTAAATGTGATTGCAATATAGGCAATAATTTTTATTTTAATAAAAGTTTTAATCTTCTTGTAAGATCATTTGATAAGCTCTTTGAAGTATATAGTATCCTAGGGCCTTTTTTTTGGAGAAATTTTGCCAAATTTGTTAGAGGTTTTACCACTCTTTGTATGTCCCTCCAAAAACTAGTTAGCCCGTGTAGTGAGGCTAGTAGGGGTACATTGGTAAAAAAAAAGCCTTGTTGTATGGTAAAGTTGAAATTTGAAAACCTCATTCATTGTAAGTATTTTTGCTAAACTTTGCAATTTTTTCCATATACCAATGCCCATGTGTAGCTCATGTTTAAAATATTTCTATTAAAATGTATTTATTACAACTAATGCAAATTAATGTCTTGTTTTGTAGTTTAGATGGATTTTTTTTGGACATAAACATCAAGGAAAAACAATAATGTGTAAGGAGTTTCTCTAGTTTTCCAATTAGCCCAAGATGAAAACTATATAACTAAGTTGGAATATTATTTTTAGCTTAAAATTGTTGGCCTAAGAAAATTTAGATACTAACTTTGCTTAAATTTTGGCAAAAATTTGTAGTCATGGCCATCCAATCCAATGTATATCAATACTCATAGGGTCAGATTGTACATATTAGATGTTTAGAAGTTTGTATCATTTTCTTGAAAATGATAGTATCATTAAAGAAGTAATTTGAATTTAGCCTTGCCTTCTAGGGTACATGTATTTTGAAGTAGTTTCATGCTTCTAAACATCAAAGAACTTTAGAAATTAATAAAATGAATTTTAGGAATCAAGAAGATGGTCAAACACAAGTTTATGTTTAAATTTGGGTCATCTTGTTGATATTATATTTAGAGATACTTATGACATTGAAGAATATGATACTTTAAAATAGAGCGTAACACTTCATTTAAATGCTTTTTTTTAGAGTTGATGACTTATTAGGGGTGATTACAAACATATGTGTTCTATTAGTTTTTTCTTGGAATACTTGTGATTTTTTCAATAATATTTGACATTAATCTATTTTTAATCTAATAGAAAATGACCCATTTTGAGACCTTTGAAAGGATTCTATCTAAGGAAGATCAAACATGGAATACTTCTGTACATACATTGCATTTGCAAAATCATACATTTGCAAAATCTCAAGAGAAATAATATTTTAATGTTTAATCTATAAAGAAATATTAATGAATAAAAATACATTTTGATCACTTTGATTGCAACTATGGAAATGATTATGCACTAAAAGAATCAACAAAATAATTATTCTCATATATACTAAAGAAAATTTAATTGGTAAACATTTATGTATGATATTCAAGAAGGCAAAATAAAGAGCTGTTCCTAATCCCCGTGGTGACATTATTCAATTATGCTTGAGACAAGTGATTCTTCTAACAAAAAACAATTACATGTGGTTACTATGTTCATTAAATGGCATCATTGTAAGCTTAGAAATGTTCTTTGATTTCTACCATTGATATAAAATAAATAGAGGAGAGTCATCATTACAAGCCCCATTGAATGACATCAACATTAATGTTGAATTGACCTTTTACACGAAAAGGTTATTTTTCTTATTAAATTTGAAAGAGTCACTAAACATCTTTTCAAGTATAATTGATTGCCTACAATGATACATTGGAATCATTGTTTAATATCCAACCTTCTCTTTTTATACCAAGAATTTTCTTCTAACAAATTTATTTGCAAATCTTATTTGTTTAAAAAAAAGATTATAGTTATTACTTTTGAATGGTTATAGTAGTAAATTAATGACAGCCATGTGTCTATTTTTAAGGTTGTAGAGGGTTAACAACTTAAGAATCCTTTTCTAATCAAATTTAGTGACATTATTGTAGGTGTTAGTACAATGGTATCTAATAGTTTTCCTTAGAAATCTCAAAGTCATTGATCAAAGACTCTTTGCGCCACCAATATTAAGGAACGTCAACTTATGCGAATCGAGATCCCTTTCTTTATCCAAAGGTCTTTGTCAATTCATACGAATCAGGATGCCTTTCTTTGTTCAAAGGTCTCTAAATCAATTCATCCGAATTGGGATGCCTTTCTTTATCCAAAGGTCTCTGTCAATTCATGTGAATCAAGATGCCTTTCTTTATCCGAATGTCTTTGTCTACGGAACGAACTTCCTTCAATTTCTTCAAAAAGTGACGAGTAGAGTATATGATACTAAGAGAACTAAGGATGTGATATTCAAAAAACTATTGGAAGAAGATACTCTCATGATTTTACTATACAAACAAACTTTATATTCTAAACTTGTACTCTCTTAAATTTTGCACATTTATTTTAGACCATTCTCAATTCTTTTTTTATCAATACATTAAGCATTTTCACAATTAGTACAAATAAAACTCACATACTAGCATGGTCCTCTCCTTCGGTTAAAAACTAGACTGAATAGAAAATATAATAGAAAGTGATACAAAGCCCGAAGACCCTGAATCCACCCGCACCAAATCCGGACCCGGTATCGCGCACGGTACTCCGCGCGGTTGCAACGAAGACCCTATCTCGCAGCAAACCCTGCTGACTCCGTCGTCTTCTGTCGTCGTCGTCGTCGTCCTCCCCCTCGTCCTCTCCCTCGTCCTCTTTGCCCTAGAGAGAAGGATCGCAAAGCAAAGTCACCCGCTTCCCCTTGGCCACCATTTTCTTGTCCCCGCTTCCGCTTCTGCAAGCCCAAGCCCCGCTTGCCTGCATCCGGACGCACGAAGCGCTTCTCCTTGCGCTTGCCCATGCCGGAATCTCTCCTCGTTCTGCCGCGGGATATAAGTAACGAGAGAATCAGTTGTGGCGCTTGTTGTTCTTGTCGCTGCTGTGCGTCTTGAGAGAGGAGTTTGTGAGGAAGGGATGTTTGGAAGAAAAGAAGAGCGAAGTTGCTGCCGAGGCTGCGTGATCGGACTCAACGAGGATGTGGGTGGGGGTTGCGGGTGGGCGATGTGATGATGAGGAACGACCCCGGGGGCCAGATTGGGTTTTGTAATAACTGCTTTTAGGGTTAGGTTGGGAGAGGAGACGCGACGCGACGGGGGCATTGGGGAGCGATCAGGGGTAAGTGACGAGTTCTCTTGATTGGGGAGACTAGGTCGAAATCGTGGTTTCGGTGCAGTGGCATTGCGGCATTTTTCTTTGTGCAATTTGGGAGGGTGGTGGTGGTGGAGGGGTGCTGGGACGGTGGGCGCTTTCTGAGAAATTCCTAGTCGTGGGGAGAGCGAGTTCTTGGCATGGTAAATGTGCAATGCTCTGCTTGTGGCTGTGCTTTTTCCTTTTTATTTTCTTTTTGATTCGGAGAGTCGAGCTGAAGCCAATGTGGTACGAGAATTATTGGCAAAATGCCGTGTCTCGTGGTTTCCCAATGCACGAATTGGAGAAATAACGTACAGGCCGGCTGTGGCGGAATCTGAGCGCCAGAAGGGGTGACCTCTGGAATCTGTTTTGCGGATATTTTTCATATCAGTAATTATAGAGACATGAATTATTTTTCCTAGAAGTGGGACACAATTCTATTGAAAAAGGTGGGATCGAGAAATGAAGGTGTGACTTTTTCTTCCCCGAACGAAGGTATCGTTTGTGAACGATATTGAAACGACTATGAGAGTTAGGGGCTCAGTCGTTATCATACCATTGAACTCATGGGTGTAGCCGGTACATAATAGATTCTACTTTTTTGAAACTTGGAGAACTTCGAAAGATCGGAGACTGAGCAGAGAGAAGACGGAAAAAGACGGCTTTATCTTGTGAACATTTCTGAGTTGGTGCTGCGCGGTAAGTGAGCAGCGAATGGCTGGCATCATGCTATGCGCGGAGATATAGCAGGGTGGGCACCTGTTATCCATGGGACAAGTCGATGGATGCTGGCAAGAGTGGGTTTGAAGAATACGTAATAACTTTACTTGTATCGCCGTTCTTATACCATATCAGATTGTGTCTTCCTTGCAGGTTCAAATTGATTTCATTTTTTCTGAGTTAGAAGAGGGAAAGGTGGTGAAAAAGGAAGGGCGAAGAGGGGAAAGATGAGTGCTGGGACAGCAGTAGGCAAGAATGGAGAAGGGGCACGGGAGCCACCATGGCTTCATGTGCGGCGGAAGTGTTTTGAGTTTGGCCTGCTGCCACTTCCTAGCCTTGTGCACAGTGATGTTGTAACTGGTTTGAGGAACCTCCGCGTCAAATTACTCCAGCAGGCTCCTCCCATTTCTACTTGGTCCTTGAGCATCAATTCCAATGCTTCATACACCGCTCCGGCTTCAGGGGGTAGGAAACGGGTAGCCACTGCAGGTATAGCAGCAGCGTTGGAGATCACTGAGTCGCATGCTCATTTGGTGCTGGATACCTTGGCATCTGTTTTGAACGAAACGGGGGGAATTGTAGATGTCCTTGCCACTACTCCAGTGACAGAAATCGATTCTGTAGGTGCTGATGTCGACGATCTTATAATATTTCTGTACGTTCAAACTTATCGAAGAGTTCCGTCCCGGCCACATCGAGGTGCTGCTGACGTCGCTGATGTTTGGCCTTCCACGTCTGCGATTGATGGATTTCTTCCTGCCCTATCTCCTATGCAGGTGCCCGCCTTCACTTGACTCTTTATCCTCTATGGATCATTCCTATTGAAACGATTATTTTTCCACAGTATGACTCAGGTGTTCAGGTGTTCAGAATCGACTGTTTTGGCTTCGTTATGAATGCCAATAATTTTGAAGCACCAGTTTGACTGATTTTTCATCAGAAAGTAGGTCTCAGTGTGACATAATGAGATTGATATTCGTTCTTTTGTACCGAACTGCAATGCTTTATGTGGTCGGGAGGCTGTATTCCGCAGCAGGCGTCACTCATGATTGTGGTGTTGTCCCATACTGTTTTTGATTTGTAATTGTCAACTTTGCCATTCTGAACTTCAATTGCTTGTAAACTCTTTGGGCTGGACCCTTCTAAATTCGGCCAAGGATGCTTTCTAGGGATGTTCTTTTCAGCAATTTTTCTTTTGGTGAGACTGCAAATTCAGTGTATAGAACCTCAAGGGAGTAGAAGCGTTTGGAGGACCTATTTTCGGAAGCGATTTTTTTGCCTCATCATAGTGCCATTAACTAACCTTTCATTAATGAACATACGAGTGGACATGTTGCTGAAGTGCTTGGGACATTCTGCAGGTTAGATCTTCTACAGTGTCTCGACGCTTAATGCCTGGTCATGCAGAAGAAGAAGTCAATCAGTTGGCATATGTGCGAAAGCACTTGCCAAATCTTCTTAACCTCTTGGCAGAGACAACAGAGGACGAAACCAGTAATAAGGTAATAAATGTCTGCAAATAATTGTTTAATATTATTGAAGCTCTCTATTCCGCAATAGCTCTGCGGTCATGTCTTTTTTATTTTTTCTGTGATATCTCCTGCGTAATGAGCTTATGCTACTTAGGTCTTTGACATGTCACTTTGGAAATTTCCTCTGTGAAAGCATTACAGATTTTAAAACTTTAACTGTACTTAATGCACTGTTGACGAAGCTTATTGAGTTTACTGCTGTATTATTAAGTGGGCTTCTGACATCTATTCTTTTTCTCCTTTTTTGCTTCCCTCAGGTTATAACAGCTGAGCAGTTTGAGCACTTAGGACTTCTTCTGAAAGCAAAAAATGCTAGCTTTGAGAACATGCACTTGTGTCAGGCAGCCCCCTTCTTTGCTAATTCAGATCCAGATATGCCGGCAGCTCCTGTGCCTGTTGCCCAAGTGTTGGACTGGGTTCAACAGCACATATTTGCTGCTTCAGAAAATTTGAGGGGGACACAGAAACTGAGCAAAGAAGAATCGGTAGTTAAAGATACTGCCCTTGTAGAAAGTCCATCGTCTGAGGCTACAGACGTAGCAATGGCAGACGCAACCGTCAACCCTGTCAGCCCCCCGACATCATCTAGTACCCAAACTATTCTCGTACCAAATGGGGTGTTGCACTTGTCTAAAGACTGGCGTCCGGATGGTATGACCTTCGTGGATGGGGTCATGAAGGCATCCGTATTGAAAAGAGAAAATGACATCAAAGGGGAATCTGTGAAGGTAGAGCCTGTTTCGAATCTGCAGAATTTTGGAGTGATACTGCAAGAACCTTCTAAATGTTCCCTTGTTGTGGTCCTGTCGCATGTTTCTCATTGAAGTTTTCTGGTTCGGAAACGCATGTTTTCAAGCAATAACCTTTTCTTGATTCTGTTCCAGGTTTCTCATTGCCATGATTCAGTCGTTTACATACTTGCTCCACTGAAATACGTGAACGTCTTTGGCTGCTCGGATTCTATTGTTGTGCTAGGGGCTGTTGGAAAGGTAAGTGACCTATATTCTGCTCAGTAAGTTCCGACATTTGTCTGCGTATTGATATATGCGCTTCATTGGACCTTCTGGTCACCAGATAGCTGACCGTTGATTTCGGTCTCAAGGTATGGCTTATTTCGCTTGCTGCAATCCGATCTTAATCTCATATTCTGTTGTGTACAGGCTGTCCGAGTGGAGCACTGCGAGAGGGTTCAACTTATTGTGCCAACTGCTCGAATTACTATTGCTAATTGTCGGGAATGTGTTTTCTATCTTGGAGTGAACCAACGGCCTCTGTTCACTGGGGATAATCACCACCTCCAGGTACTCTTGCATCCTCAGCTTGCCTACAAAGTAAATCCATCACTCTTGTGAATTGACTGCTTTGAAGGTATGTATATTCATAAATCTATTAACCACTGCTTCTGGTTGCCGTCTCGAGCAGGTGGCCCCATACAACACATTCTATCCAAAATTGGAAGCTCACTTGGCGCAAGTAGGGGTTGATGCGACGGTGAATAGATGGGACCGGATACTGACTTTGGGTATGGTGGATCCTCATGATGCCTTCCTTCATCCTGCCGGTGCTGCAGATGTTCAAGCTGAGGGTGCGACACAGCTCCCGCCAGAGAAATTTGTGACATTTTCGGTGCGTGTACATACTCTTGGTCAATTGCAGCGACAATTGCAATGAGCTCATTTTCCCCCCTAGCCTGCTTTTCCTTTCATGACGAACGTTGGTTGTGGTTTCACTGATGAGTCCAATGCTCTGGCCGTTCCAATAATTTGAATGTTTGTTTTCTATGTGAATCCTTCTGGCATTTACAGGTTCCAAGGTGGAGTGAAGCTGATTCTGAGCAGCAGCTTCTTACACGGGCAAATCCTTTCTTATTGCCAAAGCCTTACCTTCTTGCTCAGCAACACAGGGTATGCCTCGTGTTCATGGTAGTAGGTGTACGTGGCTTCCATGTGTTCCTTTGGTGTACGTGCTTAAATATGAAGCTGGTTTGTTTTCCATTTTTTGTGGCTTATTCCCTGCTATATTTCGTTGGAGCAGTGCAAAGCAGCTGAAAATTTGAAACAAAGTTTGAAGAACACGCCACTGGAGGAGGGAAAGAAGCGTGAACTGATTTCCGCTATTCATGGACACTTCCGCGAGTGGCTATTTGGTATTTTCAACACCAATTGATTATTTCTGTCTTCTACATGTCTCGCATTGTGCAGTTAGATGTTAGTGCTGATCGTGAACCTATGTGGGATGCAGCTTCTGGTAATATCCGTCAAATATATGATCTTCAGACTCTGGATAGGTTGGACAGCAATGGCATGGAATAGAATTACTGGCACCAAGATTTATTCACCTGCAGTTTGAGCCCTTCACAAACTTGCTGGTTGTTTCATCATCTAGTCATGTGTTCATAGGTTCGGTGGAGACAACCAGGTTGCGTCAGATTTTCTGTTGTTAGCTCCTGTATTTGGACTTCAGTGAGGCTAATTGTGTTAAGGGTTCGTAATGGTGTCAGTATAGCCCCTTCCTCCTTAAGCAGAAACCTGCTTCTTGTTTGTTTGGGGTCAGTAGTAATTGAGGAACAAAAGTTGGATGAACGGGCTCAATTCCCAACAAAAGAAGGATGTAACTGGCAGTCTGGGAGCATCAGTTTTCTCATCATCTGGTAGGTAGGGACTGTTACTTTGCGAAGCAGCCATAACATTATTTAGTGACAGACTTGTAGGTTTATGTTTTACACAGCTTTTGCAGAATATTTGAACTTGAGAGGATGGGGTACAACAACAAAATTGGGGCTAAGGCTGTAACAACAGAAATGTCAAATAAGAACATGGACTGCGATGACTAGAGCTGATGTAGTCCCTTCGACCATTAGAGGTGACTGGTGTCCAGATGAACATTGGATAGCGCAGTGTAAACTCCTCTTTGATTTGGGGGAATTATTTTATTGCAGCCTTTGTTGTGTACAACTTCTATCCATGGACTGCTTTTGTATCTTAATTTGAACATAAGTCCTTCAGTCCAAGTTATTCGAGTCCATCTGAGAATTCTTGTGGGAAACTGTGGAAGTACTGCACATTTGTTGTATTTTGAGACAGGGAGTATCCTCACTCAGAGTGTAAAGGATGAAATTGTTGCAACATGAGCTTTGTACTTGCAAGTTGGCCGAAGTAAACCAACATGTTAATTCTACTTTCCAAGTTTCCAAGTGCAAATTGGGTCCATTCAGTGAACTTAAAGGTAGCTACACCTAAAATTGAGTGAAATCAAGGTAACTGTACCTAAAATTGCATGCTTTCTAGAATTGCACAGTACAAATTCTTGCCTAGATTGTACTCCCACTATTCATGAGAGTCTATGATTGGTTTTAGGAACACCTATTTTCATCACCTTGAAAGTTTGTAGTTTATTCATTTAGTGTCCAAAAAATGCATTTTGCAAATAGAAGCCTACAAATAGCTTTCCAATATGATAATAGGAACTATGTTGAATTGCTTATTTGTCCAATTTTGGATATAGTCACCTTACCCTACCTACTAATTGTCAAGTTGCATTAGTACTTGATTCAGAGTGGATATGTATCCAATGAGACAATATCACCTCGAATCAAATGAGGTTACTAAAATGATGAGTGTATTTTCCTAAAGAAATTGTGATTTAACATTTTAATGCCCAAGGCACCAAAATCTAGTGTTTGCAAAACTTTGAAGTTGAATAAAACTTAACTAAGCTGCTATTTTTAGTAGTTTATATCTTTGGAAAATTCTTTTAAAAGTCTAGTTTCAATGTCACAAATTTTATGTAGAAAATGAATGATAGTGATTTTTTTATTCAAGATTTTGTACAAGGGTACCCATTCCAATCTTGACTTTCCGTAGTGTTAGAGCTCTTGAAAATGAGCCACAAATACACTAGATCTTGGAGAGAAAATCATATTTAAAATTCATTTACAAAAATTGTAGAGCAGATTTTGAGAAGACATAAATTGATTGGAGTTATGCATGTTAGGCCCCTTTAACTTCATATTTTTTTGGTCATCAACTTTTCTAATTTGACTTAAGATAAGAGGATAGAAACACTTCACATCACTTTTGCAATTTTAACACCCTCATGATCAAACATTATAATCTTTTACTCCATAAGTGATATGGTTGTATTGTCTTTTCCTATGCAATCTCTAATATGTCTAGTTTGAATTTGTAGTTACAATTAAAAAAAATTGATACAACTTATCAAAATGTTGGCATTTTGTTCAACTTAGAACAAATTCTAAGAACCTCAAAGCAAGCCTTGGGCATTTAGGGGTTAAACTACAATATATCATTTTCTATCAGTATATTAATATATCAACTACCAAGAAGCTTCCTTCTACATCCATTCATCAACTTTTTGAAGCTCTTTATAATCATAATCATCTCAATTCACTGGCTTTTAACTTGGCACTTTGATGTTGTAGTCATGAGTTCAAACTCAAATAAAAAGAACATGTTGGTTTTCCATATGGTCTACCTCCCAATAGAAGGATGAAATTTGCCATCTAAATTTATGAGGCTTAGATAGTTGATTCATTCTCAATAGACACTTCATTCACTCCAATCTTAGACAATGGGCAAAGGGCTTGCTAGTAATCATTCAATCCAACTAAATTTTCATTCATCCAATATGATATTCAAATCTTTAAAAAACAAACCTTTCTTTACCCATGAAGGGCAAACTCATGGCCAAAGAAATCATGCATTTTGATACCATATGACATCATTTAATTTGAATATGCCAAATATACTTATTGGAAGTCAAAGTATTGTAAGAGATCTCCCCTTCTACACCTAATACCGAGGATGAATAGTTGCACTTCTATCCTACAACAAAAGATTCTTTGTCATTCATTGGCTACAAAACATCCTTGTCAACAATTAAGGGTTAATGACCAATTTCATGAAATTGCAGTAAATGATATTTTTATACAAAGATTTAAGCAAAAGTATACAAAAGAAAATTAAAAAGGATTGAGGTGTTAAGGGGTTAGGTGAGTTAATGTCACCTAAAACTAAACTGACAAACATTAATGTGCATCGATGACTAGTGACACTCTCATTTGTACTCCCATAAAGACAAATTTCAACTAGGATTGGGTGAATTCACAAAACATTTTGAATTAATATGCAAAGTTATCAAAGTTGCCTCGCCAAAATCTCGAGGCATAATTGAAAATAACCAAGCTAAAAGGAGTTACTATCAAGAGAATTGATGAAACAGTTTTGAAGCTCAAGCCTTGCAATTTCAAAGCTGTTCGGAACTGATCCACTGACAGACAAACTACTCTTCTAAATCTAGACAAAAGTGGAGGACTACACGATAGTGATTACTTAACATTGTAGGCACTCACAGAACATACGACCCATCCAGAATCAGCTCCGCATTCAAATGTTGAATGAACTCAATTCCTGACGAGTAGCAACCACCAGAGGCACTTCTCCCGAGCCGTCCAAGAACTTCTCGTGCATGAAACCGCTCTGCACAACATTATCCGGTTTCGCAACCACCTCGTAACAATAGCAACTCTTCAAGCCCGTCTCATTTCTGCAAACACCACACCCACCCAACTCGTAAGCCTTTAAAAAAGCCCTCTAACCGATGTGCAGCTACACATTAGGAACATACATGATAGCACACGACTCTCTGAAGTTCACCCGTCACACGTACAATGCATGAACAGTACATATCACTGTTCATTCAGCAAAACTCAGAACTAACAAGGAGCATCATACATTCTAAATAACCCCACCATACGACCAAGATCGACCACAGCTGCCCAGATAGCCCAAGCTAGCAATGTTTCCACTGTCAAAGATCAATCGGCCTCAGTCCTAGCCTTCGCAGGTTCAACTAGGATCTAAATATGAGGGGCACCTGTAGCAATCATGGTGACTGTCCTTCACGATATCGAAGTCCCACACAACCGTGTAACTTCCGGCCGAGACCACCAAGTGACGCTCTACCACACCCTCCTCTGTGACCTGAAAAGACCAGGATCATGCATATATTAGCCAAGGTCAAAAACAGAAGAATCTTCGCGGCACGATAGACCACTCATGGAATGCAAGGAAAGTCATGTCATCTCATCTGAAGGTGGACACTCATTTCTCCAGATGAAGGGCAGCAAGGTGAAGACCGTATATGGCAACCACGAAACCGGGACAGCCAACAACATCTCAGCTTACCCAGGAAAACTTGCCACCATGCAACTTCTGTTGCTTGCCGTCCCGATGTGCGTCGAAGGGCCGGAGCTTCAACAACCGAGGAGCGCCAATCTTACCCCCCATACGACCAGAAAACCCAGTCTTCTTCTTTCCATCCTTGTCTTTGAAAACAGTGCTGATCAGGATCAAGTACGTGTCGGTCGTCGCCAACACCCACTTCCCATCATACGTCACGTCAACGTGCGTGATGGGCGACCCCAAACCAGGGAACGCCGTCTTGGCCTGCACAAGTCCACATTTCACACGACCAGAGAGAACGTAATTACACCTTCGAAATGCCCCTCACAATATCCTGATAAACACTATGCTTGGATCAATGGACAACCCCAAGAACGAGCTTCAGAAGAAGGCACACTGCTCAGCAGGCGCCAGGATCGAGAATGTAACCAATCGACACATGTCACAAAAACAACCGATGATGTGACAGGAAATTAAATTGCCCTGCTCTGCTCCCTCAACTGCCCTCGCAAGCACTGAAGTGGGGAGCCACCAAAGAAGAAGTTGAAGATATGGGATGGACGTACAGACACGTCGAAACCGCACAAAAACGAGGCATAGAAGCTCGATGACGTGAAAGCACAGCCAAGGACTTGTCGAACAAGAACATGGACTTACCATTCTCATGCTGGTGATCCCGTACAGACGCACTTTCCCATCCTTGGATCCAACCACAACGCTACCATCTCCAGCTGTTGCAAAGCAGCTGAAGTTTGTTCCTCTCGAAAACTGCACATACCCAAATTCAACAAATCAATCTCTCGAGTTCACGCTCGTACGTACGAAATGTAGCAGAATATCATCCCAATCTCACAGATTTGTGTGCGTAAAGCCAGGAGGACTCAGACTCTCAACTACCACCTACCATTAGCAAGACTCTCTCAATCTTAAGACTCGAATTCATCATTCATGGTCACGGTGGCTTCTCCGAATGGTCAAAGTCCTTCTAAACCACAGCATTCGGGAACAAAAAATCTTCCAATTCTGTAAAGATCCACCTACCCTTAGGAAGACTATCTCAATCTTAAGACTCGAATTCATCATTCGTAGTCACGATGTCATCTCCAAATGGTTTAAAGTCCTTCAGAATCACAGCATTCGGGAACAAAAAACTCTGCCAAATCTGTAGAGATCCACACGAAGTCGAGAAGCTCAAGAGGGTGGTAAAAGTCATGATGGCGTGCACATACCTGGTGGCCCTCCGTCCAGCTCAGAGCAGCAGGACTGGCGAGCTGCTGCACGATCCCCTGCGAATCCCGCATGTCCCACCGACATAGTCGGTTGTCGTCCAAGCCCAGAAACGTAGAGCCTCCGCTGAACATTTGAGCGCCCTTGCTGTCGTTCGTCACGTCCCGCATGGTGATGGGCGTCCCGTCCTTCTGAAACTTCCACTCCGCCACCAGCTGGCCCGTCCCGATGTCCAGCTGGCTCACGCCCCCGGCGGTGGACTTGCCGTCAGTGGCGGGGCTGATCAGCAGCATGTTGCTCTCACCGCGCATCAGCATCCCCTTCTTAGGCGTCCGAAACACATTGCCGGGCGTGCCTCCTCCGTCCTGGAACTTGATGCTCACGTCCTTGTCCACGAGACCGTTGGAGCTGTTGAACAACACGCCCAAGCCATTCTCGTTCACCAGGAAGCTGTGCTCCAAGCCGCCCATCGTCAGGCTCTGGATGTTCGTCTTCGAAGGCGTCTTGAGCGTCTCTCGCAGCTCCCGGTACTTGCTGGGCGTCTGGATCACGTCCTCCGCGTCTTGCCAGATGGAGTCGTCGTCCTCCTTGCCCGTTGCCCAGTCCATGAAGTCCTTCCCGAACACCTTCACCTTGTTCGCCTCCGTCGGCTTCAAGAAATACGTGTTCTCGAACCTGCCAATGCAACATAAGATGAACACCTCAGTCAGCGGGTGTTCTGCTTCTGCAATGCACCAATGGATCGGTTCACGGCTACCACTCTCTGCTCGATTGGGTTTTCCCCGACTGTGTACATAGCCTTCATCACGATCATGCAAATTTCAGCACCGGACGAAAGCACACAACTCTCCGCATGTGACGAATCCTCAAGATGCTTGCTAGCAGTGCTGCTACAATTAAGCACCCTTCCAACTGGATCACTTGACCGGACTCTGAAAGTGCGCGGTGAGTCTCGAAGAAAGATGAGACCATCAGAGCACATCTCTCTTATAATCATCCTGGACGATCATAACATATATTGCCAGGAATTGAAGAAATGGAACGCATATAGTCACATTGGAACACATTCCCATTTTCTTCCAACTGCACGGCAAGAATTGGCGATCACATAGACCGTGGGGTCGAAGTTCCAATGCCTAAACCCTAAATCCTAAGCTCAAAAATCAGCTGCCAGGGATAATTGATTCATAAAAGACAGTGCAACTTACTTGGCATCTTCGTACTCCGCAACGCAGGCTTGGAACTGATCCTTGCTCGGAAACTTCAGCGCCCACACACCTTTCGCCACGAAATCCACGCGCAGCTGGGCCGCGGAGACTTGCATTTGCAGCTGATCATCCACCCTGGCTCTCACTCCCGCCACCTCGAACATCCAGAACTTGTAATTCTTTTGGCCCACGGTGGAGCTTCTCCATTTTTCATCCTCGTCGTCGTCCTCTTCGTCCTCCTCACCCTCGCGAACATACTGCCATCCCACATTCTTGGCAGTGGACAGCCATTTGCCCTGAATGTATTGGAACAACTTGGCCTTCATCATGGGCGGCCCGTCCAGCGTGAGCGATCCCATCCGCAGATGAATTGTGGGGTCGGGAGTGGAGAACCCCGTCGACTTGCCTCGCTGCGAAGGCGAAGGCGTCGTCACTTCCGAATTGTGGAAGCTGAAACTCGCCTCGGACGATGGACTCCGCGGCGACTCCTGTCCATCATCGTCTTCAGAATCCGATTGCAAGCGCCCTTCCCGACTCGCTCCAGTCCCCATCCTGCTCCTACTCATCCCCCAAATAGGAAAATAAATACAAGCACATTAAAATCCTTGCCAAAACTCGGTGACCTCGGCAACCACACAGTTCAAGAAATGTCCATTTCACATGTAGAACTTCATATTCCAGCTCAAAATGATACCCGCAACTAATGTAACCGCCAGAATAAGAATCCCTCTAGAGAAAGCATGAAAAAACCTTCACAGCAATAAAAATTCTGCCCAGCAATGCTAATTCCAAGGTCTAAGCCTAAGAAAGCGGACAAGACTCACAATGCAGTCAGTGACTGACAACCACGATCCCAAGAACACAGGAAGGGCTCAAGCTGTAGAGTGCGACTCCGTGAAAAGATTGATCGCAAAGAAATGGATATATTCAAGAAGAGCATGTATAACACCCTAAACCTCAATTCATCTCCATATTTCACCTAAAAATAAACTCCTAAATAATGAAACGCCGCGATAACGATTCCATTCCGAAGCTCCATTGTTCAAAAGAATGGTAAAACCAAAATCCTGGACAGCAATACCTCTCCCAAATCCTAAACCTAAGAAATCTGGAAAGATACTTACAATGTGTGCAGTAATTGAACTTTGAAAGTCGACGAAGCCGTCAAGAAGGGCTCATGAGGAATAGGTCTTGGGCAATGAAGGTGATCAACTGATCTTTAGAGGTGCTGCGAATTTGGCGACGATGGCAGGAAGGAGATGCTGTTGAAAAACAGAACCCAAAAATTCAAATGCCGAATGAAAGAACGGAAGAATCGACCTCGGATGGATTTGCAGGGCCGCCTTCAGTTCGGCAAACCTGCTTGGGCGGGAAGAAGGTCTGAATGAGCATATTCGGTGCCGCCTGACGAAAGGATGATAGTCGTTGTTCCACGACTTTCATCGAATCATTGGATGGAATGGGACTTCCTAACGTAAGAGGTCCATATTACCTGCGCATTAGGAATTTTAGGGAAATTATGGAGGTATCTATATCGCAAACATTGTTTATTCAACCACTCTCGTTCACCTCTTCATTGATAATATTTTTATTACTTAATCCCAAAAGATTGCATAAGCATTAAAGATACGTAAGAAATCTTGGGTAGGTTCATACAAAGTCATCTTTACTCAGATATTCTTGAAATTTTGATACAATGTGAAAACATGTACTCCCTTTACAAAAATCTAATTTTCTTCCAATCAAATGCTAAGATCAAAAATTATGTTGCCTGAAATTTTTTGAACAACTCGGGCAGCTCCAAACAACTTTTGAAAAAATTTATCATTAATGTGTTTGAAGCGATTATCATGTAAAACTATGAACTTTATATTGGCTCCAACTCCATATTCTAAGACATCCAAATTTATTCATTTTCTAACAAAATTATTGCATCAATGCCAACAAAGGGCAATTTGTCACTCCTCCAATTAATGATAAAAAATAATCCACCAAAAATGGACTTTAATTTCCTTGCTTGAAACCCAAATTTGGTATGCTTGAATGATTGAAAATTGCATAGGGATTGCATATTCATTATGCAAGACAAAAAATGCCAATCATAGTTTACATAATGCAAAATTCTTTTGAATGTAAAAATTGAATGACCATGTCATTGCTTCAGAGGTAGTGCACAATGGCATTAATTTGCAAAGTTTTAAAGCTACAAAATTATGAATTATAAATATAGGAACTTATAATCTATATATAGCAAATTAAAAAAACAAAGAATTTATTGTAAAGTTTAATTTCAAAAGAATCAATTCAAATTTCCAAACTAGTACTTGAAGTTTGCAAAATGTAGAATTTAAATCTCATTGTAAAACTTTTGAATTTGCAAATTGACAATTTTTTATATTTGTAAGATTTTAATCTTTTTATAACTTAGATTTTATTTTTACTTATTTATTGTTTTTTTCTATTTATTTAACTTCTATATCTTATGTCTATTGTCTATTTTAAGTTTTAATGTTTATAAAACATATAACAATAGATAGATAATTTAAAAATTTAAGTTATTTTGATTTCTTTGTATCATTTCCTAGTTTTCAACTTTGTCTATTTGTCCCTTTCTTTAGTGTATATGACAAAGATGGTAAAGTATGCAATTGTTTAAGTTTTCAAGCAACCAAATGCACATTGAAAGGACTAATAAAGAATTAAACTTTTAGTGACTTCAATCATATTTTGTCTCTTCAATGCAATGTCATGCAATTCCATTGGAATAGGATCCCATAGTCACTCAAAAAATTTAACAAGTAGAATACACATATACCTTATCCTACTAGCAAGTTCAACACATCAACAACAAATATTTATTTAAATTCCAAAAGCAAGGTTAGGCAAGATCAAATTAAAATTATGATACATATATAGGCACCCATTCAAAATTGAATAAGGTATGGCATTTGGGTTAAAGTAGATACTTCATTTGATGGTTTCAAAGTGGATAAGAGGTTGTCTATCTATAAAATGCATAGAATATTGAATCAAGCTTGTTGAAAATGGTGAACACATGTTCCTAGAGAAGGATATTCTATTTTTTCTCCAAATAATTGCAATTTCCAAATATTAGGCAAAAAAGGGATAATTTCTTAAAAAATTAGGCAAGAATTATACATCAAAATTATTAATTGACAAAGCTGATAATAAAGTAAGGTAAGGTAGATAGATAGATAGATAGATAGATAGAAAACTGAGGTCTTAACCACCTTCAATTGGAAGGTTGTCATTAGAATTTTTAATTTTTTCTTGTATAAGGCTTAATTTTTTTAATTTCAAATTTTGACTTGTTGTCCTTGTTGCTTATAGATGAAAACAATATTTATTACAAGATAAATGTCACATTAAAAATGCCAAACCATTGGACCCTTTGTAAGCAATATATATTTTTGAATGTATGGCATGTTAATTCCCATTTGTATGATTCTAGATACAAAGATGAAATATAGATGTATTTTCTTCAAAAAGTGAGTTACCTTAAAATATAATGTAATTTTTTTGAGTTTATTACTGTCAATCAACTTTTGCAATATGAATTTTTATTTCATTGCTTGATAATTATATATGACTAGCAATTTCCACAAGAAATTTGAGGGATTTCGATGTCCCGAATAAATTTATTGTACCAAGTACAAGCTACAAGGTTTCTATGTATCAATACTTTGGTGTGCATTAATTTTTGTGAGGGACAAGCTCCTTTGCAGAAACTCTTGCACCTTTAAAATCATCCATCCAAAATCAATTTCATATGTCTATCCAATAATATATCAAATGAGGTTGTTTTTTTTGTTCTACTTACTATAGTGAAATCTCTTCAACCATGTGTCTCTTAGTTGTGTTCTTGGTATCATCAAAAAGCCCTCTATTAGGAGGAATGATGGACTTTTGTTTTGTGGTGATTGGACCTATCATGTAAATTAATTTAAAAAAATTAGAAAATCACTTTTTATTTTATTTTGACTATGGTAACAACAAAAAGTACACTAGTGTTTTTGGTTTTAAGAATCTAAAGTGAGAACAATTTGTATGGTTTCTTGGGCTTAAATCCCAAAAACAATATTGTAATTCATGGATTTATTTGACCACATATTGCTCAAATTAATGAAAATTGCAAGAAGTTTGCAAAAATGGCCACACTCCTCTCAGACCATACATTATTTGCAATCTCCAAATACATAGATGTGCATTTTGATACCCATTGCTCCTCTTTAACTAGTCTCTCAATTATCAAGGTCTCTTTTGTACAATCATACCTTTGAAATGACCATAGTTAGTGCAACCAACTAACTTCCAAAAAAAATGCTAGATTCTTGAATTCAATCGTAGAGAATTAGAAATACATTCCTTAGAGTTCATACATAATGGTGCTAATACATTTTTATACAAAACAAATAGGCGGGTTGTTGCATCAAATTTTATTTTTTTGAAAGAGTAGTGATTCTTGAACAAGGCGGGAGTACGTGAAAAACAAAACCATTACAAATAGTTCAAGACTAAACTTGGTCTCAATAGAACAAGACAACCCCTTCCTATGACAAAAAAACTACAAGCAAAAAATATGACAAACATTTTGTTCACTTGCACACAAACCCACAAACATGTAAAAGACCTAGGGAAGGAAAACAATGGAAGTGACTATACTTGCTCTAAATGAGGCTAGGTAAAGCATTTTCTAATTAAAATTTAGCTTACAAACCATTTCACATGGATAAATGTCACAGTTTTACAAAATATCTTGACACCAAAAGATGCATCAAGCCTAATTTGGGGAGAGAGATGAAAAATTCCATCCCAAAAAGTTGATGTTTGTTGCCTAGAGCCCTAGAGGGGTTATCGACAAATGGATGAGTGTATTTGGTTTGATGTGTCATTTTTTTAGTAGCAAGGCATGCTTTGGTTGGAAAGCTTTGAATGGGAGGCATGGTTGGAGACACTTGTTTCTATGATTTTTTCATATTGCACCTTGGTTGGTTTGGCCCTAAAGTTCTTTCATATTTGGTTAGGATTTCTCACAATTTTGACATTTGTTTGAAGAAGATTTTAAACATTTGAAAAGCTTCACTTTCATTACGTTGAATTATGTATAGTGAGATGATTTAGGAACTTGCTTTGGATAAGTTTTAGCAATATGAGAGATGAGTCAATAGAATTCTAGCTCAATAGGGTATTAGGATTTATGAACTATCCATCTAGTCCATCTATAGGACATCTCCATCCATTAGATGAATTTTGAAGGCATGAAGAGACTGCAAGTTTATGGATTGTGGAAACCTTGGGAATAGTGCCGCATTAGCAATTTGACGTGCCCAAGATTGTGCCACATTAAATATTAATTTAATTAGTTAATCAATTAAATATATTTTTGAAAAAAAATAAAATTTTAATTTAGTTTTCAATTCCTCAATACTTTTTGAAGTTCTTGAAAAAAAATTTAATTTAATTCTTCCAAAAATTTAGAAGATTGGGTTGTGAAGGTTGGTTTGTAGTTTCTAGACAATATAAGAAATTGCCAAGGGGAAAATCCCAAAACAATCTCTTATTGCCCTTAAATTTTATCTAATGGTCCAATTGGCGGACCTTCCATCTAGTTGGCGGACATATATCAATTACATGGGTGAAAAGATGGACCTAAGGAACTTGATTGATATTTTTATCTTGGATAAATCAATTGAATAAAAAAATTTAGCTAACTTTATTTTGCCTTTAGTATTTAATGGCAATCATGACGCTTCAAGATTTGTTTGAACCTACATTAACAAACATTCCAACAAGAAAGGCAATGTCATGTTCACATTGAAAACTCGAATGGTAAGGACATGTTTTATTATTAAAAATGTTTGATAGGTGCTCACCAAATCCAAATTCGAAGGAACAAACTAAAATGCAACAAACACATCATTCGAATTTTGGATTTGGTGAGCACCTATCAAACATTTTTAATAATAAAACATGTCCTTACCATTCGAGTTTTCAATGTGAACATGACATTGCCTTTCTTGTTGGAATGTTTGTTAATGTAGGTTCAAACAAATCTTGAAGCGTCATGATTGCCATTAAATACTAAAGGCAAAATAAAGTTAGCTAAATTTTTTTATTCAATTGATTTATCCAAGATAAAAATATCAATCAAGTTCCTTAGGTCCATCTTTTCACCCATGTAATTGATATATGTCCGCCAACTAGATGGAAGGTCCGCCAATTGGACCATTAGATAAAATTTAAGGGCAATAAGAGATTGTTTTGGGATTTTCCCCTTGGCAATTTCTTATATTGTCTAGAAACTACAAACCAACCTTCACAACCCAATCTTCTAAATTTTTGGAAGAATTAAATTAAATTTTTTTTCAAGAACTTCAAAAAGTATTGAGGAATTGAAAACTAAATTAAAATTTTATTTTTTTTCAAAAATATATTTAATTGATTAACTAATTAAATTAATATTTAATGTGGCACAATCTTGGGCACGTCAAATTGCTAATGCGGCACTATTCCCAAGGTTTCCACAATCCATAAACTTGCAGTCTCTTCATGCCTTCAAAATTCATCTAATGGATGGAGATGTCCTATAGATGGACTAGATGGATAGTTCATAAATCCTAATACCCTATTGAGCTAGAATTCTATTGACTCATCTCTCATATTGCTAAAACTTATCCAAAGCAAGTTCCTAAATCATCTCACTATACATAATTCAACGTAATGAAAGTGAAGCTTTTCAAATGTTTAAAATCTTCTTCAAACAAATGTCAAAATTGTGAGAAATCCTAACCAAATATGAAAGAACTTTAGGGCCAAACCAACCAAGGTGCAATATGAAAAAATCATAGAAACAAGTGTCTCCAACCATGCCTCCCATTCAAAGCTTTCCAACCAAAGCATGCCTTGCTACTAAAAAAATGACACATCAAACCAAATACACTCATCCATTTGTCGATAACCCCTCTAGGGCTCTAGGCAACAAACATCAACTTTTTGGGATGGAATTTTTCATCTCTCTCCCCAAATTAGGCTTGATGCATCTTTTGGTGTCAAGATATTTTGTAAAACTGTGACATTTATCCATGTGAAATGGTTTGTAAGCTAAATTTTAATTAGAAAATGCTTTACCTAGCCTCATTTAGAGCAAGTATAGTCACTTCCATTGTTTTCCTTCCCTAGGTCTTTTACATGTTTGTGGGTTTGTGTGCAAGTGAACAAAATGTTTGTCATATTTTTTGCTTGTAGTTTTTTTGTCATAGGAAGGGGTTGTCTTGTTCTATTGAGACCAAGTTTAGTCTTGAACTATTTGTAATGGTTTTGTTTTTCACGTACTCCCGCCTTGTTCAAGAATCACTACTCTTTCAAAAAAATAAAATTTGATGCAACAACCCGCCTATTTGTTTTGTATAAAAATGTATTAGCACCATTATGTATGAACTCTAAGGAATGTATTTCTAATTCTCTACGATTGAATTCAAGAATCTAGCATTTTTTTTGGAAGTTAGTTGGTTGCACTAACTATGGTCATTTCAAAGGTATGATTGTACAAAAGAGACCTTGATAATTGAGAGACTAGTTAAAGAGGAGCAATGGGTATCAAAATGCACATCTATGTATTTGGAGATTGCAAATAATGTATGGTCTGAGAGGAGTGTGGCCATTTTTGCAAACTTCTTGCAATTTTCATTAATTTGAGCAATATGTGGTCAAATAAATCCATGAATTACAATATTGTTTTTGGGATTTAAGCCCAAGAAACCATACAAATTGTTCTCACTTTAGATTCTTAAAACCAAAAACACTAGTGTACTTTTTGTTGTTACCATAGTCAAAATAAAATAAAAAGTGATTTTCTAATTTTTTTAAATTAATTTACATGATAGGTCCAATCACCACAAAACAAAAGTCCATCATTCCTCCTAATAGAGGGCTTTTTGATGATACCAAGAACACAACTAAGAGACACATGGTTGAAGAGATTTCACTATAGTAAGTAGAACAAAAAAAACAACCTCATTTGATATATTATTGGATAGACATATGAAATTGATTTTGGATGGATGATTTTAAAGGTGCAAGAGTTTCTGCAAAGGAGCTTGTCCCTCACAAAAATTAATGCACACCAAAGTATTGATACATAGAAACCTTGTAGCTTGTACTTGGTACAATAAATTTATTCGGGACATCGAAATCCCTCAAATTTCTTGTGGAAATTGCTAGTCATATATAATTATCAAGCAATGAAATAAAAATTCATATTGCAAAAGTTGATTGACAGTAATAAACTCAAAAAAATTACATTATATTTTAAGGTAACTCACTTTTTGAAGAAAATACATCTATATTTCATCTTTGTATCTAGAATCATACAAATGGGAATTAACATGCCATACATTCAAAAATATATATTGCTTACAAAGGGTCCAATGGTTTGGCATTTTTAATGTGACATTTATCTTGTAATAAATATTGTTTTCATCTATAAGCAACAAGGACAACAAGTCAAAATTTGAAATTAAAAAAATTAAGCCTTATACAAGAAAAAATTAAAAATTCTAATGACAACCTTCCAATTGAAGGTGGTTAAGACCTCAGTTTTCTATCTATCTATCTATCTATCTATCTACCTTACCTTACTTTATTATCAGCTTTGTCAATTAATAATTTTGATGTATAATTCTTGCCTAATTTTTTAAGAAATTATCCCTTTTTTGCCTAATATTTGGAAATTGCAATTATTTGGAGAAAAAATAGAATATCCTTCTCTAGGAACATGTGTTCACCATTTTCAACAAGCTTGATTCAATATTCTATGCATTTTATAGATAGACAACCTCTTATCCACTTTGAAACCATCAAATGAAGTATCTACTTTAACCCAAATGCCATACCTTATTCAATTTTGAATGGGTGCCTATATATGTATCATAATTTTAATTTGATCTTGCCTAACCTTGCTTTTGGAATTTAAATAAATATTTGTTGTTGATGTGTTGAACTTGCTAGTAGGATAAGGTATATGTGTATTCTACTTGTTAAATTTTTTGAGTGACTATGGGATCCTATTCCAATGGAATTGCATGACATTGCATTGAAGAGACAAAATATGATTGAAGTCACTAAAAGTTTAATTCTTTATTAGTCCTTTCAATGTGCATTTGGTTGCTTGAAAACTTAAACAATTGCATACTTTACCATCTTTGTCATATACACTAAAGAAAGGGACAAATAGACAAAGTTGAAAACTAGGAAATGATACAAAGAAATCAAAATAACTTAAATTTTTAAATTATCTATCTATTGTTATATGTTTTATAAACATTAAAACTTAAAATAGACAATAGACATAAGATATAGAAGTTAAATAAATAGAAAAAAACAATAAATAAGTAAAAATAAAATCTAAGTTATAAAAAGATTAAAATCTTACAAATATAAAAAATTGTCAATTTGCAAATTCAAAAGTTTTACAATGAGATTTAAATTCTACATTTTGCAAACTTCAAGTACTAGTTTGGAAATTTGAATTGATTCTTTTGAAATTAAACTTTACAATAAATTCTTTGTTTTTTTAATTTGCTATATATAGATTATAAGTTCCTATATTTATAATTCATAATTTTGTAGCTTTAAAACTTTGCAAATTAATGCCATTGTGCACTACCTCCGAAGCAATGACATGGTCATTCAATTTTTACATTCAAAAGAATTTTGCATTATGTAAACTATGATTGGCATTTTTTGTCTTGCATAATGAATATGCAATCCCTATGCAATTTTCAATCATTTAAGCATACCAAATTTGGGTTTCAAGCAAGGAAATTAAAGTCCATTTTGGATGGATTATTTCATGTAAAGTTCACAATTTTACATCATAATTGCTTCAAACACATTAATGATAAATTTTTTGAATTCAATTGTTTAGAAATATTGAAAACATCTATATGCATATTCTTCATATTCAGAAGATTTGCATTAAGTAATGAAAGTATTATAAATGATTCAATGAAGAGTTGAACAATAGTGGTTGAGTTAACAAAGTTTGCATTGAAGGTTTCTATAAAGTATCTTCTAGAGGACTATTGTTCCTTGGGGGGATGAATTGGATTGAAACACCTAATGTTTTAGTTTGTTTTGTGGTTATTTGAAGTAAGCTGTCCAATATTGCTACGTTGCCAGAAAATGGAATTGAAAGTTTTAGAAGTTAATGGGTGTTTTTTTTAATACAAAAGATAAATGTAAATGTTTCCTACATATCTATGCTATTGAATTAAAAAAATTTATCACAAATGTGTTTTAAGTAGTTATTATGTAAAACCATCAACTTTTATTAAAGTAATTCTCCAAAAATGGAGTTTTGCTTGTTCAAAATCTAAATTTGGTATTCTTGAATGATCGGAATGCAAATTGTTTGAGACAATAGATGTCAATTTTAATATGTGCTATGCAAAAAAAAATTAGATGGCAAAAATGGATGACTATATTGTTGCTTTTGAATACTTTACCATGGTGTTTATGGAATTCTTATTGTTTCTAGTATCTTTCACTTTTATTTTTGTTCTCAAATTGTGATTATGGGTCTAGGATTTAAACTTTTGATTCACCAACATATGTTGATTTATTATCTCTTGAGGCCATTGTGAACATAGAGTTTGTTAATTTATTAAAAAGTGATTTAACATTGTTTCTAAATTAGTGGACTATTTTACCTAGGATAAATGCATGGTTGTTTCCAGTACTTCAAGAAGTCATTGTTTGCATTTTTATCACACTGAAAGATCAAATTTGATGCTATGACTATTTTCAATGGATATGGAAATTGATAAATAGCATTTAAAAAAGAATCCACAAAAATTAGTTTCTATAAGATTTTTGAAGTTCAATCACAATGCAATGTTGAGAATAAATGCACCCAATCTTTTTGGTGGCCTCAACAATAAGAGAATTTACCTTGGTTTGTGAGTTTCTGCAATAATTTTATAAATTTTTTTCTAGATTAGGAAGAAAGTTTCATCCAGATGTAGTAAAATTAACCCTTGAATTCATTTTTTTTACACTAGCATAAGGTCAAATAAAGGTCATTAGAGTATAAAAGTTGACATAGGACCAACTTTAGCAATAATACATTTAGTCTCATTAAATAATGCTCTAATCTAAAAAGTATTCAATCTTTAATTCTTAACTATCTTGTTGATACTTTCTAAGTGTATATTTTGGCTTGTATATTTATGTTTTTTACTTCCATAATACCATCATATTCAATTACAATTTTATACTGTAATGATTAGTATATATTAATACAAGATGATAATCTTGTATATAATGGATGTTTTTACAAAACTTTATATAATTACTTACAATTGCCAATGAACCTTGAATTTTGTGAAGAAATAATGAACAAGAAGTTGTCAACAAATGACTTTTATCATTTTATGGAAATAAAAAATATATATGTTCATGTGATCAATGATAAATTTCTTAGTTTTTGATCAAGTTGATAAGGAAGTAATTTTTTGATTACAAGGTAACACTAGGAATTCAAAATATGTGAAAGTCATAGCTATGGATTCCTCTTAACATTTTCTCTATTTATTTTGGAAGGTCTATTTGAAGATTTTTTTATCATGGGCAAAATGTAAAATCTTGTTATCTACCTTAGATAATCAAATTTGAAATCAATGACACCAAATAAGCTCAAAGAATTTACAAAAATATAAAATTAACCAATCTTTAATAGAAGGTAAGTTTTGTATTTACTCCTTGCTAAAATAACTTGACCTTATTTGTTTCTACTCAACTTTTAAATCTTTGAAAAATGAATAAAATAACAAGCAATTTTTTCTAGTCACCTAAGTAATAAACCTAGATTGATAATAGCATGTTTACAATAGAATTAGGATAGTGGCACCTTAGATTGTCCATGTAAGCATTTCAATATCTTTGACATAGGCACATTATGAAAATGTTATTCAACTTAATCAAACCTTTTTTTGTTTTGGTAGAAAAACTAACCAGCTATACTTGTCATTCTTTCTATTACCTACATGGAGAATTGGAGACGGTTAGATTTTTTCCAATGGATTATAATGGCAATAGTTGATTCTATAGATTATACATCTGGTACAATTTGCTTGGAATAGGTGACAAAATTTCATACTAGTGAAAAAAGGCAAAACTTCTTAAAAGTTGTAATGTTTTTTGGTACTATAAAGAGAAAAGTAATACAAATTTGTTGTGTGCTTTGAATGGACTTAGGCACCATCTCCCATAGTAAGAAGTGAAAAATAATAATTTATAAACTAATGCATAAATTTGAAGTTAGGAAATAGAATTTCAATAATAGATGATGTTTATAGAAATCCTAAATCCTAGCAAACAACAAAAATACAAAGTACTAATCAGTCCAAGACTACAAGCACATCAATAGAATTCTATGCCGGTAGTTTAGTGGTGCATCTGGGGAGATTACTTGTGGTTTTTAGAAAACTACGTGAATTAAAAGATAGGGTTCATTTAATTCGAAGGAAATACATTTTATGTAATATGTAGGGATACTATAGGATCCTTGAAATGCCACATATCCTATTATATATAAATTAGGCTATATAAAAACATTATCTAGTAGGAATTTTTATTAACAAATTAGCTTGTACATTAGGGTCCATAATTTTTTTTGTAATAGAACGAGTATAAATGTAGACAATTTTTTTTAAATGAATGATAAAACCTACACAATCTAGCAAATAATTGTAGCTTGTACATACAAATCTTTCCATAAGTATGACAACTATATGACAACATGTAAGAATCTATTGTTCCAAGATAAAAGAGTTGAATTGTAAATTTACAATTCATGAGGTTGTACTATGGGGATTTGTATTCATACAAAGTACTCGTTAAGAAATTATTGTATGATTTGGGTACCATCACCTCCATGCAATTAGGATTGTTGAGAACGTTGGTCTTGTTGTCTTGTACCATTGATTCTAAACTCAAACCATTGCAAATGCACATATAGATAAAATATATGGTCTCTATAATGTTAGTGTAGAGATTATATTTAGGTGTTAATCTACACTATTTTTAAAGTGTTAATTTTTCATGTTGTTGATGTTATATTGCTAGTATTGGTGTTTTTCTTAGTTTTAGCATCTTAACTATGTTTAATGTTTTTATAAAGTAACATGTTGTTTATTATTCACTATACTCGTCACTATATCAGGTTGTTTAGAATATATGATATAGAATCTAGAAATATCTAAAACTAATGTTGTATTTCACACTTTTATTTGTCATTTGAAATTGTACTGCAATACAAGTAGTATATATATAAAGCGTACATGTATGACATTAGTTTTATAGTTTCTATTGTATATAGGTATGAAAAAATTAGACATGTGAGCTTTTCATGTAAGATAGCCCAACTATAAAAATAATATGAATGAATTTATAAAAAAATCATAGGATATTAAAAATATGACCTTGGTATCTTTATATGTAAAAATATGATCATCTTAATTACTATAATGAAGGTAAATAGCCCCATTTTAACCCCTAAAGGATTTGGACTATGTTTTCACCAAAATTGCTCCAAAACTGTCATTTTTAGGATAACTATCAAATTTTAGAAAAAAAACATTTTTAGAATAATGTAACCGTAGGATCTTAGAGTACACTAGTTTGAAAGCATGTACAAAAAATTTCAGAAAATTCCGCCATGTAGATTGTAAGATAATAGTGTTTGAAGTTACAAAAATCCCTTTTTTATCACTGCGGAAATCCGGGCAGCTGCACTTCAGAAGGCCACATTTGTATGAAAAAATATTCAAAATGGTTGTTACTCTTTGGATTGATTCTTCAATTTAAGTTGGCTATATGCTCAAAAAATTTCAAATCATTTCAAACTGTACAACATGTACAAAAAAAATAGTAAGTAGAGAGAAGTAGAAAATTATTCAAAACACTAAATGTTTAACAATTTATTTATTGAATTGAAAAATGCCAATCTCAATGGTTCAAATGTTTTAATAAACATTCTACACCCAATGTTTATTGTTTTTTTCAAAAATATTGAAAATTGAGTAAAATAAAGGACTTCAAAGTTTATTTTAGAGTAGAGAATCCATAACTACCCGCAAACTAAAATTCTTCATAACTTTTGACTCATTAATCCAAATGGAATGATTCAAAGGTTTCCACATATATATAAATCTATAAAACCAATTTCAAATTTTGGTTTCCAAAAAAAGTGATTTTTTTAATCTGCTCGAACTGCCCGAGTTGAGAAACAAACAACATATTATGCAATAACTTTTCAACCATGTAGTCAAAAATCATGAAAATTGTTGGGCTTGAAAGATACTCCTTGTCCACACCTTCTATTAAATTTTGGTTTCAAAATATAGAAATCTTGGTCCGAGATGACCCTAAACTACCAGATGAAGGCGGAAAGGTACCCAAACCGAATGGAGAGGTTGCGGGTTCGATACCTGGCTATGACAGGTGGTTTATCTAGCGTGAAAGCAGCCTTTCTTCCTGATGGAAACCCTTGCAGTGTGTTCTTCAACACGCTTGTGTCAAAAAAAAATAAAAAATATAGAAATCTCTAGTCACACGTATCTGCCCAAAATCGCTACGTTGCCAAAAAAGCACTTTGGTCCTTTAGGGGGTTAAATATCTTATTCATGCATGTGTTTACTTAAAATTACAAGGAGTAATCTCCCCAGGGTAGTGCATCAACTTAATTCTCAAACCCTTCAAATAAAATTAAGAATCGAAGTCAATACCAACAATGGGTCATTGCAAGAAACACTTACCGGTTTTGGCTCAAAATGGCCTTAGTACTAGAGTACTGTGACTTTTGGAATACATTTTTTAAAAATAAAATAAAATATTGATAATTTATAAAGCATTAAAAAAATAAAGTGTGTGAAATATTCAAGGCTAAAAAAATTTATCTCTAAAAGTTATGCTCACTCAAAGAGTGATGGAAAATACCATGAAAATAGACAATTTAATGTTTGATTTTAAAAAAATAGTAGAAAAATTCAAAAAATTCTCAATAAAAATACATTTCTCCTAACATAAAAATGATCCTCTCCAACAATTTTCATCTTTGGGAAAAATAAATTGTATTCTCTACACCTACGCGAAGGTACTCCACTTTGAGCACATGTAGAAGTTGGAAAATTTAATATTCTTACATCTCTTTATAGGCTTGTGTAACTTTAGTAAAAGTCCTTGCATGCCAATTTTCAGCTTAAAATTTGCATTTTTGAGTCAAGAATAGGACTAAAACCCACCAAAATGGCTAAGGTAGACATCCAATTTGGGGCTATTTAAAAATAGTAAAATAAATTCAAAAAATTCAAAAAATTACATAGTGTCTATAACTATTATATGTACCTTCACTTCAAGTTTCGTATCAAATAGAGAAACAACGCAAAAATTATGAGTGAAAAAACACTTGTCCAAGGCCAAGGGGACAAGAAATAGGACAAGTGTTTCTTGCAATGAGTATTTGAAAATAAATTGAAGTAGTAAACGCCAAACTAGTTAAATTATACTTGGTTTCTACTTAATTTTTCCATGCCCTTAGTGTAAATTCAAAATAAATCTTCCAAAAAAGAGTATTTGACAAAAAAACCTCAAGGCTTAGTAAGCAATGAAGGTAGATAGTCAAATATGATGGAGAATCATATTGGTTTCTACAACTTTAACAATGATTTTGCACTAATGACTCCAATGCAACTAAATTAAAACTGTGTAACTTTTCCACAACTAAAAATCTATAAGTTATTCATAAGAATAATCCAAATTATCCAAACCAAGAGAAAATAACAATGTAGTATGACCCCCAAAAGGAATTAAATCTTGTCATTATTGAAACATTGTACCTTTGTGAACAAGGCCTCAAGTGTTCAAGCTTAAAAGAATTGAAACTTAATCTTTCCATTAGAAGGGATTTGAGAGCAAAAAAAGTCTATTCCAAGGCTCTTTCCCTGTGTGTTTTTTGGGTTGTCTAGAAACTGTAAATTAGCCCTATTGGCTGAAATTTTTGAATTTTTGAAAGAAAACTAATTTTTTTTTTTCAAATTTTTTCAAAATTGTTAAGAAATCTAAAAATAATTTTAAAAACTAATTAAAAACTAATTTAAAGTAATTTTAAAAATAAATCTTTTTGACATAACAGTCTCTCGACAATGTTAGACTATTGATGTGGCATGTTTCCAATTTATTCCCATATATAGTTTAGGAACTCAAAATAATTCGTGGGCTTTTTATGCCTTTGAATCTCTTCTGATGATAGAGCTCAATGAATGACCTTCAATATTCCTCAATAGCAGGATTCTATAAATGTGACTTGCTTCTAATGTTCTGAGTGCAAGAATTCTCTAGAGACGTTGACTGTTGGTCCCTACTTTCTAGGTTCAATATACACATTTTGCCAAAAACAAGCAACACATGTAGTTAATTTCTTAAAGAATGAGAATTAATGTAAATGCATCACTTTCAAAAAGTCAACTTTTCTTGCACAATTTTCTATTACTTGTTGAGTTTGTCTTCATATTACTTGTTGTGAGCTTAAAGTTTGCTTAGTGTTGAATCGTAGATTTAACCTAAAATGAATTTAACAATTTAAGAGCTAATTACTTCACAACCCGTATTGAACTGTATTGCATTTAGTTTTGTTCGTTTTAATACTCCTTGGTTCTCAAAATAATAGGTGTTTGATTTGAATTTTTTTACACAATGAAGCATACTTTGAAAGGAAAAGAAATGAAAGGAAATGAAGGGTAGAGAGTGGCAAAATAAAAGGCAAAATCCTATGTACTAAAATAGAAAGACTTATTGCATATGTGCAAGCCTTCCAATAAACTAGCAAGAAAAACAATAGCTATAGTAAAAAAAACTCAAGGGATTGAAGAGTTGGTGTTGTGTTGTGTTGTGGTTATGTTAGTAGATTCCTCGTGCAATTGGGCACTAACCTCCCATATAAATACCTTAACTATGTCTTCAATAGTACTTGACATGTCATCATTGTCATGCATTTGTGGAGAAGTAAGTTCCTCTTCTAATGCTAGAATTAGGTCATAGCTCTAGCAAACAAACAATGGATAAAAACAACAAGGTCATTGATTAAAAACGACTTATAATTGCAAGTGACATTAGAAATCCCCTCTCAAATCTTCAACCCTACAAAACAAGAACAACTTTAACAAGCATTGTTGGCAAGCCTTTGTGTCAAACTATGATGCCATCAAGAAATTCTACAACCAAAGCATAACTCACAAGCTAAGCAAAAGACCAAGCAAATGGACTATAATTAGGAATTCATTGCAAGCAATGAGAGGAAAGAATATCATATTGAAATTGTCTACATATCCAACTTGCAGCCTGTCACCCACCAAAGATGATAGTCATGGCAAAATAAAAACAACAAAGAGTGGACACAAATGCTTACAAACTTTGTCATGACAAACAAAGCACTATTAAAGTGCAATGATTAGGCATAGTAGCATCCATGCAATATCTAACACAACAACAAGGGCTATGATCATAAAATAAAGAATAAGAGAGAAGTGCTATAAATAGAGAAAGATTGGAAATGAAGGAAGCAAAGTGGTGGAGGACCTTGTATGGAATTTGACAATTGCAAATTCAATACTCCAGCTCCTCTACTAATGAACATAATTTCTAATGGCAAAGGCTTGGCAACAAAAGCTCAACAATGAAAGCACCTTGGGCAACAAAGAAGGTGAATCTAGAAGATATTAGCTTGAGCTTTGGAATTTTAAGTGCTATGCCATGGAGATTCTTAGTAATTGCAACATCTAGGACTGCAGCTTTCTAATAGTATCCTAAAATCCCTAGGTGACTCTCTTGCAATTTTAATTTTAATTTTTTGGTTAAGGCTTTTTCACCCTATTTTTTCAAATGGTGCTTTTTTGTTGCATGGTCCTAAAAAAAAATTGAACTAGATTAACAAATAATAGTTGAAATTTGAAAGTAGAATCTAAATTTTCTACTACTTGAAGAATAAGAGAAATAATGTGTTCTAAATTTTCAAAAACAATATTTTTTTATGGCTCGTACAAATATTGATTTTACATTCATTTAATTAGAAATAACACATCTGAAACCTTAAAGCAAGAAAATAGTGATGAATGAATAGTAGCCCTTCCAACGGGTCCTCCAACAACCATCTTGATGAATTATTGAGGGACGCTTTATACTTTAAGGTTAGGCCAATTTGTAGTATAGAGGCCTAAAATCTTCACTTGTGGTTGGACAAAAGGCTAAAATTGGTTTGAATCCCTTTACAAATAAAAATTAGGCAAATTTGGTGAAATTAATTTTTATTCAAATGAGATATGATCTAATATGGCCTAAGTTCAATAAATTGCTTGTATATAGAATGGCAAGATAATTCTTGGTCTCATCACTAATGTCAAATTTCAACTTTAAATTTTTTATAAAATATTATTTCAAAAAAATAAAATCTATTGATTGTTGAATTTTTTTATGCAATCAACCCCAAAGGAAATTGACCCTTATCTATAGGTATAAAGCAACCTTGAAAAGAAAGAAAGAAGGATAGATTTCAATGAAGTGACATATCTTCTTGGCCTCAAGGCCTCTGAATATGGAAAAATTGTATCCCATTATGATTTAATGATCAATTATGGATGGCCTTAATTCCTAAGGGCATCCCCACCCCTCGCTTCCCTATCCCTTTCTCTATCCCTTATATTCATCTAGGGAGTTAGGGAAGCCCCTCCCCACCAATCCGGATAGGGATAGGGAAGTCACACCAGTTTCCTATCCGACATCCAATTTGGGGAATTGGGGCCCCCTCTACTCTAACTTTTACAGATACAATACGCCGGTGGGAGGGGTTTCTTCCCTATCTGGATGAAAACCATCTGGATAGGGATAGGAAAGCCATGGGGTGGGGATGCTCTAAACATCTAGAGTCTTCTCTGAAATTGACAATTTGAAAAAATCATTATAAAGTACTATTTGGAAGAATATTTTGGAATTGAAGTACTATTTTTGATACAAACAAAAATTGCAGACTTTGAATTTTAGATTCCATTTGTACAGTTAGATTCACCAAATGCTATTACCAATATTTTTCTATAAAATTTAAAAAAAAATTTAAAAATTACTTTTGAATTCAAATATAAAAAAAATATTGTTATTTTTGGAATTTTTTGTTGGAATGGATTTGAAATGAAGTTCTCTTGATATTGTGATTTTTTATACTCTTTAAATCTATAATCTTATTTTTGCAAATCCAAGTTTTATTGCAACCCAAATGACACCTTACAATATCAAATAGCCTTCATTAAACCTTTACAACTCAATGGTTTTACGATGAACCACTTTTAGCATCACTTAGATTACAAATTGCCTAACACTACACATCTTGAGTATATATAACATTAGCCTACATTTCCAATTCATTAAGCTAAAATTCTACTGGTAGTCATTGAGACTATTAGCACACACTCCCTTTCTGACATTAGACATGTTATTTGGTAAAATGTAGGACAACTTCCAACTTATTGTACAAAGACTTATGGTAGCACTACTCACTATGATCCTAATTGTCCTTAAGCGTCACCCCACTCCATCCTAGTCCATTTTGTATTTTTTGCTTTTAAAGTATAGACAACTAGCACTTACAACTCAGGACACATTGAGAGTGGCTTAGCAAAGAACAAGATTCTATCTAATCAATGCCACAAGATACATACAAACAAGTGTCTTATAGTGCCTTAGAGCAAAGGTGAAATTACATTACTAATCTTCAATCATAAAAACTCACTAAGGCTTTAAGGAGTGAGGGGTGACACCTGTCCCTCCTATAGTATTATTTGTAGTCTTTGGCAATCCCCCTGTATATCAAAAGGAATCTCCAAATCCACTTGATTTTGGAAGACCACCCGTTTTAAATCAAAATTGTTGAGTTATAACATTGTTTGGACTCTTAAACATCTAAATGGTATAACTTTGTGGTCACAGCTCCAATACAATATGCAAGTCCATTTCAAATATCTATAAGATGAATAAATGCCAATGGAATGTTTACTCATCCCAATTGAACACATTCTTGCAAAATTATGGCCCTTCAAAGATTTAGGTTTATTAGAAGAGGTGTCAAATTTTCACCATAGCTCTTCTTTTGGCTATATGTAACTTTTGGCTTATGGCTTAGAACCTTGTAATTCTTGTCATTATAGCTTCTTTATATTTGTAGATTTTCAATGGTATGGTACATGCCATACTTCCTTAAGGGATTCAATGGGATGCACTTCCTCTTGGTCCTCAAGTGTCTCAACGCCATCAAGACAAAATCTACTTTGAATGGCCATAGCTTTTAGCCTACAAGTTCAGATTACGCATTCTTTAGACTTTCAAAAGAACCCTCTAAAGATTTTTCCACGAATGTTTGACATATATCCAATTTCTTCAAACCTAAGGCACCCTATTTTCTCCAAAGTCTCCCATTTTTCCCTAATTGGTCTATTGCAATGCTTGGGAAGTCACCTCCAAGGTCCCCTTTGCTTACTAAGGCACTTCAAATACTCCAAGGACATAGGAGCGTGACAATTTTGAACTGGAGTCAATGCAATGTTGGCTTGGTCAACCACTCGATATACTTTCAAATTTATAGTTTTAGAAAAATATATATTCTAATAATACTAAATCCAATAATTCAATAAAGCAACAACTTAATAAAGTATTAAATAAAATATCTCCTCAAATGAAGATGCCATTCATCTAAGTAGTACTTAGAAAGAAAATTGATTTACGTCTTATTCATTGTTTATAAATTGGACACTAGAGTACTTTGGAGTTAAGTCTAAGAAGGTTTTAAAATGTTGTACAATCAACTTTAAGAAGAATTTGCCTGACTTCTAGGTGAAAAGTGACCTAAAGCTCTAAAATAAGAGATTTGCAATTTCATGTATAGATTTGGTTTGCAAAAAATAGGATTTCATTTCAAATATGATACTTGGGCAATTTATGGTGGCACAACTTTATTTGAGGCTACAATAAATTGCCCCCCTTGCTTTTTCCTAAAAGAAATGCCTCAAATTAGCTAGGAGAGGTCGAAAATAGATCTTAAACATGGCACAAAATAGAAGTCACTTTTTTTTATTATATTCACCCTTATAATAGTTGGGGGTCAAGTCTATATTAGTGTGAAGAGTCGATTACAAAGGTCCAAAAATTAGTGAAAGTAAAAAAAATACACCTACTGTTTTGTGTTGTATTGATTCAATTGTTAACACCTCTCTAGCTAATTTGGAATCTCTGATTGCAAATATGAATTTAAAATATGCATATTTTATCATGTGGTGCAAATAAAAAGTTCCTACATTTTTCCTAGGGATAAAGGGGGGGGGGGGGGAGGGAACAACTTGTGCAATTGGCTTGTTGCACTACTATAGATAGCCACAATGAATTGATCTCCTTGCTCGGCTTCAAACGAAAATGCAAAATTTTTAAAATTTTGCACCCATAATAAAAAAAATTATTTTTTGAATTCATATTTGTAATTAGAGGCCCAGAATTAACTAGGATCAGCATAACATTATTAAACAATGTTAGGAATTCCCCTTTTGCTTTGTCAAATCTAATTCCCCAACCAACACCATGTTTAGAAGTTTGTCTAATACAATGTTGTAGAATTGCAACCTCAACCAATCTTAACAACAACAGTATAACTAAAGTCATAGCAAAACGACATTTCTATGAAGTTATACCTTCTAGACTAGGGAAGCCTAGAAGATAATATACAATGTTATGAATGTATAAGGTAAATTAATTAAGCACAAAATAGGACACTTTTTATTTTACTTGCAACCTTGGAATGACTTGGAGGTGTTGATAGTTTAATTGGACCCTTAGTCCTTATAGATTTACACATCCCAAAAGTAGATGTGCCTTGGTCAACCTTAATTGTAACTTTCAATACATTCATTTTTGGTATTTGATGTGAACTAAAAAACTGAAGCTTAACAAGTTTTCTTTCTACTTCATCTTTAAATTTTAGAAAAATCCAAAATTGAAAGAGTTATTGCAATTGCAAGCTCAATTTATTAAAATCCCAAAAGCAACATATTATGTTTTTCATTCATATTTTTTTCATTTGAAATGTATTTTCAATTCTAATTACAAAATTAAAATTTTCATGCTAAGTTTTATTTATAATAAAAAAAATTAAAATTATTCCAATACATATTATAATTGATATAATTTTAATTCTATATTTACCTTTGAAAAATTACAATACATTCATTTTTCCATCAAAATTTTTGAAAATAAAATATATAGGAAAATAAATTCTAAAATTTCAAAATTTCAATACATCAACAAAATAAGAGGATAAATTTGATTATATGGCTAAATTTGACTTCAGGGTCTTTGTTGTACTTATTTTGAATGTAAAAATAAAATATTCAATTGAAAAATTTTCACACTAATTTTTATTTCTACTTGTTAAAATTTCAAATAATTTGTAATATTTTTACTATTTATACTTATTTATTTTCAATTTTGCAACAAAATTGATAACAATTATAATTTTTCACAAAACAAATTAAATTTTTTTAAAGAGCTATACAATTTATACTTTTAAGTAATAAAAATATAGGATAGATAGTTGAACACAATCTAATAGGCTACCTTACACATGATGTTTGACCAATTGGCAATGAATATGGTCCTCCAAGAAGGCCTCCCAACGAAATTCACACCTTTTACTTTTCCAATAACTTTTTGAATTGCCCTTTCAACTCATTTTCCCTACCGTCTTGCTCAGACTTATGGAAGCCAAACCAAGTGTACTCTCTTGCAGCAGAAGCCCACCTTAGGCTCCATCGCCGTAGTTCTCCAAGCTCTCTTACAATCGTGCTCATCTTCCGAGGAGCTTCAGTTACCTACCGTTTCTGCTTTCGTTTCATACGGATCACGATTTGCGCTTGAAGTGCAATCTATACAGCGAGGGAGCTTTCGCAGCTTCTCGACGTTTCTCGAAGCTTCCCCAGTAGCGGCGATGGTGTACATTGAGAATTGGGACGACTTTCAGGAGAGCTCCATTAAGCTGTTCCGCTCGGATCCTGTGGCCGTATCCACTGCCCACGCTTGCCTTTGTTTTGTTGTAGCGTTTGAAATTTGTGTCTGCTTTTAGGTTTTGGGTAATTTAGGTTATTAAGGCAAGTAATCTCATTGAGTATTAAATTTTTTTACTTGGGGTTGAATCCTTGACTTAACGTCGTTGGTTAGACGCGGTATGTGATGAAATACCGACATTGTGATGGCAAGCTTGTTCTTAAAGTCACGGACGATAAAGTGGTACGCCTCACTCACCTGCAATCACACTCTTCTGAGATTTGATTGGGAACTGGATTCGGTAGCTCAGGTTGACCTTTGCATTGCTGGTGGAATTTCAATATCTAAGCCTTTGGAGATGTAGATGCGTTGCTGAGAATTATGAACAATTTTGAAGAATTGTACCTCTAGTTTTGGTTCTTTGAGGTTGGGCATAATTAGCTACGTGTGTGGTCATTCATGAAAACCTAGAGGTGATTTTAGGGTTTTAGATCAAAGATATTGACCCTGCTTTTGTTGGATAGGGTATATGTAACTGCTCTAGTGTTTTAGCTGGTTTTCATCCTTTGGAGTTCCGGAGGGATCGCTCGGTGCCCACATTGTTCAAATTTTAGTCCTGTTGCTGTGTGGTGCTGAATTCAAGGGTTGTCTTTCATGTCGTGTGGTAGCTTGGACTCTTCAAGTTGTGCTCAATTCTAGTGTGCTCTCTGTACATTGCACCTGCTCAATTGCTTGAGTAGTGCAACTTTAGTGTGACATGATTTATGTTGAGGATGTCTCATCATTAGCGAGGGGGGCAGGGTCCTAGTATGGGGGGCCCTCGCGATGCAGATGAGGAAATCCTCGCGATGCAGGGGTCTCTCCCGCGATTAGGGTCCTTCTGGCAGGGTCCCACCGTGTTTGAAATGTCACTAATGTGTTTTTAGTTATTTACTACCTATTGTTTCTTGATGGATCCATCACCTGCATCGCGGGAGCCCCCCATACTAGGATTGTGCCGCGAGGGGTTTGGGTTAAGGAGCAGTGCCAGCTCTGACAACCGTCTTGTTAGGCTTATGATCATCGGGTTATTCATGTAGAGCTCTAACTGCTCTTCGCTATTGGACTGTGTCTTACGGGAATAGTATCGCCAGTGTTCTGGCTGTGAGAGTCAATGTGCCTGCCCATTAAGTCATTTTCCTATGCTGTATAAGTCCAATCTATGTGAGGATGTTTTCCTGCATGTGTTTTGTTTCATTTCTGTATTTTTTGCAATCAAAAGTAGTTAGAGGCTTACCACATTACAGAAAAATTTGAGGAGATGCAATGAAGTCTATTTGGCAGGTGCCTATCACACTAGAGGAATGAGAATAAAAGATTGAGGAATCCTTTTTTTTATTTAGGCATTTTTCAGTCATTTTCGTGTGGCACATGAAAGATGACATATAAATGACAAATCAAGTTTTTTCTTCTGGACACTATTGCTTGGCAGTCCTGAAATGAGAAAAGGAAGAAATTTTATTTATTATTGATGCTGTGTGAACTGGGTCTATTAAAGTGGTGCTGCCTGCGTCTGTCATAGTGTGGCAATGCTCTGAGTATATAGAGAATAGCTTGGTTGCATGGTCAATTTATTAGTACGCATTGAGTAGCGGGACTACCCAGTTTTTTTGAATTTGTCCTTTGTTTTTTGCAGTGTTTGAAGTTCAAGACAGACCAAGCCCAGGATATAAGGAAGATGGAGAAGCTCAATAACACGTTTTTTAGCATGATGGCTCGAGGACCAGATGGTGCGTATTATTAGTCCTTTTTGACCTATTTTTTTAGTGTAGTTTTGAATTAATGAATGAATGAGATTCTATATTTTGTTGCTATCAGGTGTTCGTCTATGTAAATTGTGACAGACTTTTTAAGTGTAGCCCTATGTTTGTTCTCGTAGAGATGACTGGGAAATTCAGTGTGAACCTTGTCAATTTGTTTAAAGTTCTGTTTGACACTTTCATTGCTCGTTATGGGATGCCTATGATATCTAGCATCACTGGTCATGTCACCAAAACCTTGATTTTGCTGAATCCTATGTAATCTGAGTTTTCTGATTGTCAATGATTGCAGCTGAAGTGCCGGAAGATTTGCCAAAAGAGCCTGTTGCACCACAGCCTTCAAAGAAAGGAAGGGGGCGCAGACAATGAGGTCTTACTTTCTAGGTGTAGTTCGATAGTACGCTGTATCATGTTGGAACATAGTGTATTTCCCTCCTTTTTTGGGTGAGTGCACTGAAACGACATCTTTAAAATTATTGGCAGCAGTTTCTTCATCAGAGAACTTTTTGACTTTCTCTACATTTCTGTGCCAGTTTGGTGTAGTTTGGTGTTGGCTACCTTTCATAGCCAAAGCAGCCACTTTCTCCTTCTGTTGCAAGGCATCCGAAACCACGTCCTCTTCCTCTTTGTGGCAGCCTTCGGCAAACAATTGCCAGACACACATTATTGATTTTAATTTATTGGTTTGTTGCAACATCTTGAACCATAATCAATCAAGATCTGATTATCTTGATTTAGTTTGGAGGAGAAAAGATAATGTCCGATTATGTGCTTGGTCCGTAGTCCTCGACCAGTGTAATTTTGAACGAAGAATGTCCAAGAGTGTACTTTTTGGTTCACCGAAGAGCGCAGATGGAGTAGAGTGCTCTATCGGCTACAACTTTGTGGTCTCAACTAAAGAATACTTCGCAAGTCTGTTGACAGGTTGACTCGATTCGCTCAAAACCAAGGAAGCTTAAGGTGGAACTTCACGGTGATTCTGGAAGGAGATTTAATCACCTTTATAAGTCTTTGATGTTGCTCTTGCTTCAAAGCATCATACTCCTCCGTGTGCTTCGCTCTTAGTTTTACTATTTGCAGAATTGCGGAACATCTTCGCAGTGAAGTGGGCTCTCATTCGATCTTCCAAACTTCCGAAGTTAGCAATTTTGGTGACATAGTTGAAGCTTACTGCAGAACCAAAATTACCACTGCAATAACAGAAGAGAGCAATTCATCAGAGGCGAACTTGTAGCTAGAGTTCATTGTTGTCAAAAACTTGTACTCCATGAATGTGAAGTCATTCATAGTCAGCGAAGGTGACGTGAACTCTTAAATAACATAAGAATTCATACAAATGCCACCAAATTCATATTATGGTCAAACAGCCCATTACGGACCAAATGAGGAGTTTGCCCTCATTTCACTGCTGAAATCTTCTAATTTTTTTCCCACATGTAGAGAACAACTAAAACTATATTTTTTTTTGACAAAGTGTGAATTCATTATGAATTTTTGAAGTGTTCCACCCATCAAAGTTTCTAGACTAACCCAAAACCAACTAAAATTGTATCCATAATAGTTACCTTACTCACCTAATGCAGTCAAAATATTTTCTAACACAGAATGGCTTGAAAGAAACGCTCTCTAAAGTGAATCAACACTAAAAAGCTAAAAGTTTCTGTTGTGGTCACTAATCACTCCATTCTGCTTAGCTAAGACATTGATTGTGGCTAAAATCTCATTCTTTAGAAGAAAACCATAAATAAATGAGTTCATTTCTAATAGTCCACAATGGATAAAAAGTTCGTAATGGACTATTTTACAAACCTAGCTATTTTCTTTCAGGAATTAACTGCTAAATGACGCTGCAGCCATTTTTCAACTAATGAATGATAAAGAATCTTTCTACATAAGATAAAAGGACAATTGTTCATCTTCGAAATTTTGAGCAGAAAGGAGAGATCATGTGGAGTACAGTAGTTTAATCTCCATTGAGGACTTTTATTTTATTTTATTTCTAAATAGATGATGCCAAAAGGGATGATTTCCACAGTCACTAGCTAGGTGTTCAAGAACTAATTAGGGTTGAAGTCAACACTAATAAAATTGCTTTGCCAAGACCAGTCGGTCCAAGCATTTTTTTGCCATCTCGTGGTGGGTATGTGGAAATGCTATTGACAAGGCTTTTGGTAACTTAGTGCTGAAGAAGCGTTCAAATTCATATCAAGCTTAAGCTCCTTATCTTTCCAGGTTTGCACTTTCCGATTCTGCAGGCACGCTTCACAAAACAGATTGAAGTTGACAAAGTTAGACCCAACTTGTACATGACACCCAACTTGTGAAATAAGTTTAGAGCATTGCCAATTAGCATTCCACTCGAGTTCAACACATACTTGGTAAGCTTATACGTAGTGCGGCTTGCAAAGAAATATCCTAAGTATTAATGAAAATACAAAATATTAGAAATGATCGGGGGCTTTAGGGCTTAGACATATTAGTTTTGTTTGATTATGAGAACTGCTGGTCAAGTCACTCGAGAGCCTTGTTGCCATGTCTGCACTGGAGCAAGCCGTCAATATCTTTTCTTGCATTTGTAAGTTATCATCTTCCGAAGATCCAGCTACCCTATGTAGGACGATTATTCATATCTCCCAAGAGGAGAAATTGTAAGAGAATGAAAACATCTTTCTACATTTCCATATGCATTCACCGAAATTGCATATACTATGATTTTGTAAACGGTTTACATCAAGGGAGCAGTTTGTAATGACCAGCCACCTCACTCAAACCTTCGAGCAAGTCATTGCCTGAAGCGTTGCTTGGGACACTTGCGCAGAAGGATACCAAATTTGCCATACTATCATCATTTAAAACCATGTGCAAGTTGAAATTACAGCATGAGTTTCATCTCCGAGTCGTTTTTTGGCTTGCACCGAGGAGGCATTCAATGTTGCACATGCTCTCACTCCTGCAAATGAAACCTAGTGGTAATCTTAGTCACTTGAGAACCCTGTTCAAGAGCGCTCGAAACTATTGAAAGAATAACTAAACCCTAATTCCTAAACCAAATAAATTCACAGCAATGTACTTTTCATCAGTGCCACTGGAAAGATACATACTCCAAGCTTGCTAAATCTGTCTAAAGGAACGTGTAACTGTCCTTCCATCTTCTATTTCCTGTCGTGTTTCAGGAGTTTCCATACGGTGTTGCATATTTTCGAACCATTATTTACAGAATCAGCCTGTCAATGAAGCTAGAATTAAAACGTCTTCGGTGACCTTCACTTCTCCTTTTCAGTTACATGCATTGACACAAACATAGGCTCATTGAAACAAATGATGCTAGTATGTTAGTACGTTAGTATGTAAACATATTCTAGAAGTGTCATTAGCTTTCAAATGAAGTTGCAGTAAATACCAAGTCAAGTGCTTTGCATTCTTCAAGGGTGATTGCAGCGACCAGAGGTCGTTCAGCAACAATTCGAAGACAATTCAAAAAGTCCTCTTCCATCATCACTCCATCAGTTCTTGGATAGCATTGCCAAAAATTGGTTCACCTGCACAGCTTTAAGAATTCCAGGCACGGTAGTTGTGCACATGAGTTTCAAAGTTCGACAAGTTTTAAGAATTTCATTTACAGAATAGCTGCACGTGTGAGATGCCTTTGGGGAAAAAATACATTTGGGTAGCGAATATTTAGTACCTCCATGATAATCTCCTGCTCCTTCAACCATTATAGAGAAACTAAGGTCTCGTTCCTGTAACATGCGAAAGGAAAAAGTATGAATACAATCTTGTCAGCTTCCTATGTAAAACAATTTGATGGCAAATTTCGTTAAAAAGGTGGTATTCTAAATGCCATTTTCAGACTGTGCGGTCTGAACTTAAAACGAACATCTAGGAGAGGTATAGATTTTGATTTCAGACTGCGTGGTCTAAAACATCTTGTACAGATATAGATTTCAAAACATCTATAATTTATATAGATTTCACAAATCTATGACAGTTTTACATTTCAGACCGCGTGGTCTGAACTGTCAAAAGTGTCACACTAATGGAATACCGCCGTTTTAATGAAATTCGCCATATTTGGGATTCAGAGGATCTGGATGGTTCAGACGTTCATACCCAGAATTAGCTAATGGTCCATGTGGAGCTTCAATAGCCACTCCAACAAAGATTAAACCCACATGAACGTAGCGCGAGCTGAACCGTCCTCCCGTGCCGCGGCCGCTTGCGGCTTTCCAAGTGAGTCTCGCAGTAAATCATGTTCTGGCCCATCATGCAATTCCGTGTATCTTGTTGATTACAACAATAAAACACGCCTGCTTTAGCCCAGCATGGTCATATTGAGGATGTGGTAATGGAGCCATTTCAGGAACCATTTCTTTCAGAATTTGGAACAAGTGAGAACAAATATCGCTACTAACTTGCTGCCCTTGAACTTCGCCTTGAAACTCACCTCCACATATCGAAACAAAGCTCTCTCCAGGCGTTGCTGGTACCAGTGTTTTTCCAAACCCAACAGATGCAATAGACGCAGAAGGAATGCAACAGTTGATCAACAGTGAAAATTGTTTGGGGGAACTCAGAATCGTCATAATGTAACCATGCCGTAGTATTGAATTTTGGATTCGATGCAATTGACAAAGCATCCAGAAGTTCAGGAACGCCGCTCCTGATTCAAGAGTTGATAATCCAGCTTCAACTTGTGATTGAAGAGAGCACCGCACCCGTAAGCTCTACAAGTGCACACTGAGACACCTCAAGTATGTGTCCCTCAATGAAATTCTTGGATGGTTGTCTCGCCACTCGCATTGTAATGCTGTACAAATCTCTTGATAACGCTAGCTAGGAAGAGGGTCGTCGCAGAACTAACTTATTGGGCGGTTTCCTTGGCCTCCCCTCGAAAAGTCTTGTCTTGTGGGCTCTTCAACTAAAAGCGGAGAACCTCAAGCTAAGAATTCTTTTCAGGTCAGTATGCCACAGCTATGGCGCCATCATATAGAGTGGAGAATTTGAAGCATAGTCATCCATCCCCGCTTGAGTTCCTCTGTACAATGCCGCAATAGCTACTTTTCTGAAGAATATTTGGAATTTTCATGAATTCTTGAAGAAAAGGTAAAAGAGATTTGCATCACATACAGAATAATCCAAAAAATGCTGAAAATCTCACCACAGGTCAATTTATGTTTTGGTGTAGAACATCATGTTGAATACCAAATTTATGTGTCATTCTATAATTAAAAAGTCAGCAATCTATACTAATAGGTTTAAACTCCAATTGATAACATAATATTCAATGTTGGAAATTTTCCAAAATTTAAAATAAGTTGTTGCTAGATTGAAATTATAGTGTCTTTGATATAAATGTCATCTTGGGGAATCACTTATAATTATATTTTGTCATCATGCTTTCATCTATTGCTAATATTTTAAAATGGAAACTACCTTACTTTTTGGATTATATCTATTGATCATCAATTTTTTAGACTTACATTGAAAAGTGTCTTGAATATAGAATGGCTTCACATTTCACATCAATCCTCTTGAAAAAGATTTGAATTGGTAAGCAACTAAAATGTGACAATTTTATGAAAGCTATGGCTACATATCCACCAATTGGTTTCCAATTATCCCAATTTTTTTGGTCTAGTTTTGAATCCCCCAAAGCATCAGTAAACAATGAACTAACCACTACTTTTGCATGAACATTTGAGGCGATCCCCCTAGGATGAGATCCTATGCAAATCCATATGATAGATTAACACTATGTTCCTCCATTTGCTTAGAAAAAAGTTTGGCACCATCATTATATGCTAAATGCCACTCTTTACATTCATAATGTATTTAAATTAATGGATTGTGTATCCTTCCCAAAGGTGCAAAACTAAAAACAACAAAAATATTCTTCTTACAATACAAGTAGTCACTCTTCCTCCAAGAAGTAGAATTATGTGAAGTTGAAGAAATTGGCAAGAGAAAAGAGGAGCCAATGACGAGCTAAGGTAAGAGGTCCTATAATGGACCATCTAAGGGCTGAAACAGAATTTCAGGGAGGTAAAACTTCTAGAAATATTTTTCAGTAAATTTTCCTTGAAAGACAAGTAGAATTGACATGTTACTCAAGTCATTTCATATTTTTCTGAGCTTTGTAGAATTAGTTATCAAAATTTGAAGTTGAAAGGACATAGGGCTCTAATATGGTGCCCTAGCTAAAATGTACACTGTTAGTACACTGCTGAAGGCTATGAAAAAACATCATGTACAAATACTCTACATTTAAGGTAGGGCACCATTTTAGAACCCGCTCCATTTAAGAGCCTTCTACCTTATTGCATGTCAAGGAGGTGTGGTCAACACCCATTTCCAGTGTTTGAAGCAATTCTCACAAAATCAAAGACTTGCAAAGCTTGATGGGAGCTCTACAAACCAGAAACAGCTAACCAAAACTGGAAAATTCCTTGAGAAGTTTCTCACAAGTGCCGGAAATTCACCGAAGGCCCAGAACTATCCCTAAAAAAAGGAAGAAATATCTTCAGTTGGACACAAGTCCTACATCAAGTTTCTTTCATCACACAAATCCGACATGCATCAGTGTGTCCAAAATAATGTTCGCAATCTAGATCGAGGTAGCAGACTCGATCTTCCCATCAATACGAAGGTGCAGTTTAACAATGACCTTCATTGTTTCCTTTCACACTGCGGAAAATGGGGAACCCTAATTATCAAAACACATAGAGACCTCCACGCATCACGACCATTGGATCGGAGTTACGAATGCTGGAAACAAAGAGAGAATTAGTTCGATCGATCTGTTTCGCAGGTGTAGGAGCTGATCCTGGGACCGTTGCAGTAGAGATGGGCTTCGCAATGCAGCTCAGTTGGCCACAGCTTCTTCTTGCATACGGAACCTGCTTTTCCGATCCTCCAGCCAAATTTATTGCATCCCATACACCTCCCTGCAGCAATCCATACAATGACGCAGGCAAATGGACATACGAGCCCAACATTATTTAGGTGAACGGCACCGGAGAGATGTACACTGTGATGTAGCACTCGCAACTGGAATTAGTTAGCTAGTTTCGTTTCTTTAGAGACGCACTTGCCATTTCCGAATTTCAGAGGACGTCGTCCGGTTTGCAATCGCTCCTGCCGCTACACATGGGTAGCCGACGAAGCCACAAATATGAGACTGGGACCACTTTTGTAGTTTGAAGGTTTAGACTCAATCATCAATGGTTGTAACTAACTGGTTTCGAATCAGTTATCAGTAACAGAATTTTGATTCACTAATTCATTCATCCAGTACTTACCATTTTACTGCACGGTGTGAACTCACAATCTCACAGTCTGAATTCAATTCACCATCTGTCTGAACTCACAGTATAGACATGACCAGGAGATCTACGGAGTCAGTTAATACCATCTTACTGTATTTAGAGTCTGAACCCACAAGTGAGGACTAATTGGGAAATTGTAAAAGACACATGGATGGAAACATATGACACCACTTTGCGCCTAATCCATGCCAGTTAATTATGTGTGTTCCAGTTCACTCAAAATTTTGCAAAGATGTCAAAAACAACGTCATCTCTAGCCTCAACGCAATTCATTTCTCTCTGAAACCAAAAAGTTTTGATGAATTCCAGAGCTCCTATCCACAAGTTGAAGATAAAACTTGTCATGGTCGAATATTCCAGTGAAGCTCACACATTCCAGCTGTCAAGAGATACTCTGAATGAAGCTCAGTGGAACACCAAGGAACCCGGGGGAGTGCACGCCACTCGCAGGTCGCCAAATCGTAAACCCATCCATTCTCATGCTTCTGGTTGGGGTCAGAAGGCCATTGAAACACAAGCAGGAAGCCACTGCAAGCATGAATCCTGCTAGACAGCTGACTCACACCAGGATACCAAAAAAACCCTGGGAAACAACTGTACGTTTCCTCCTTCACCCATGATGTCGCATTCTCTGGAACACGGTACTCGGAGATAAAAGCTGCTTTTTCTCTTCGATCCCAGTACAGTACGAAGAGACGGTCATTCATTAGGGCATACGAGATCACGTTTTCCCCCAACCACTTGTCCTGATCCTGTCCGAAGTCGTAGTACTTTCCGTCACGGCAGTCATAAGCACAGGGACCTAATCTATGTGCCCTCGCAAATGCTTTCTGCTTTCTCCAAGCGTGTGCAATGCCAAAAATGCGACCCAGTGATGGCTTCGGCTTGGTCCACTGTTGGACCTCAGAATCGTATACTTTTGCTTCCACTGGCGGACCATGATTCACTATAATGACCTTGTAGTGATATGTGTTGCGGTCCACGACGAGCCGCATCATGGTAAGCTCCGAATACGCCAACAAGTGACAAAACGGGAGTTTTTTAACGACTCCAGTCATTGGATTGATCACAAACATCCAATAATTCCAGTCCTTGTCAACCCAACACACCAGTCCTGCATCCTCCGCGCCACTCATGTACTCCCAACAGCCTACTGTTGACATGTCCACTATTCTGCACAAAACTTATCCGACGGGGACAATTAGTCAAAAAGTGAAGGATTTACCACAAATTACAAGATGAGCCGAAAATGTTGAAGTCACCCGAAAATGCCAGTGGAAAGACTAGAATGTTCTACCAAAAATGGCAATCTAAGGTTCAAGACTGAAGTAATTTGGAAAAGCATGAGACCAGCACCTGCGGTTTGCAGGGCAGTCTGCAACATAGGCACGCGATTCATACCACCGATTGTTTCTCCCATCCAAAACTTGCAGAAAAAAACCGGATCCACCATCCCAAGTGACTCGTGCCAATATCTTGGGAGAGAACTCTTTCAACGCCACGGTGAACTCCGAGGAGGAAGATTCCAAGCTCAACTGCCATTCTTTGGAAAGGGATTTGAGGCGGCAGATGTTGGGAAAGGGCAGCTTCGCAAACACGCGCTGCAGAAGCTCCATTGGAAGCGTGCTCCAGAGGGCAGGGCTCAGGACCTGCTCATGTTCGCAGCACGAATGTGTGCAAGGGGAAATCTCATCATATCGATGGGTGGCTTTGTTATTAGCCAGAACAAGGTCCAATTCTTCTTGTGATACATCGAAAAAAAATTTCCTCTGAGTCCCGAGATCCGTGACTCCTGAGGTAATCAGTCCATCCAGCTTGTCTCGCAATGAACGTGCTACCCGAAGATAGTCTCGCTTTCCATCTCGGGTTTTCTTGGCGGAGAGTTCCATGCTACAGGCTCCTCGTTCTAGTTTAGTGCCTGCAGTGGAACAAACAACATTCCAAATTTTCACTGAGCCTGGCAATCTGCGGGGTAACTATGGAAGGCGATATAAAAATTATGGAGGACTCTCGTGTCCTTGTGAAACCTGGAGGTCAAAGATATCAATCTGTAAGGAGCCCTGTTTACAAAGCCATTACTAAACCCTATGCAGGACAGATTGCATTGCATAGCAAGCACAGACTCTAGCCTTCTCACAAACCCTACTTGCTCTGCTCCAGAGCTAAGGAGGACACTGAGACAGAGTTCATTATTCTTGTCTATGGGGATCTCGAAAGCCTCAAAGGAAATTGCAGTAACTTGGCAAAGATAGCGTATTGTAATAAACCTAAATCTATATTAATGGATCACAGATGTTAAATGAAGACCGCTTGTGAATCTCATTTTCAGCAGTAGGGTGTTGCCAATCTAGTTGAAACTGCTTGGAGAAATCAGAATGATAGCGTACTGGGATACCTCCACTGTCTATAGTGCAGCCAAATTAGTCAGAACTTTCCGACCATCATACTTGAAGTGCTTGCAACAGAGAGCACCTATTCAATGAGAGGAACAAAGTGACGAACTGCATTTGGTGTAATTCACATTGCATTCATACTATGTGCTTCCAAAATCAGCAACTTCGAAGTCCAGAGAGAGTGTGAGGGAGATGGGGAGAACCTATGCAACCACACTTTGGGAAGAGAGAAAAAACTTGAGGCGAAAAATACCTGTGATTCTCAGACTCTCAATGCAAGGAAGTGACGAGACTTGCAACTTATGTACTGATTGAAGCAGATGTTTTGCTCGCAAGAGTGACTTAGACTTGCAATATGCTGAAGCAGATGTTTTACTCACAGGAGTGACAGATCTAAGCTTCTTTACATGTGAGACGGATTACGAAGTTGTGGGAGAAAGGTAGACTGCCTTTTGGGGGAAGCTAAGCTTTTGGAACAATTTTCAATAAATTTTCATAGGAAGATAAATTGAATTGGCATGCTGATCCAAGTAGTTTTATATTTATTTTATCCTCGTGGAATTAGTTACAAATTTTTGAAGTTGAATTGGAATAGTGACTAATTGTGACCACCTTCTCAATTGTACATTGTTGGTACATTGAAGAAAGAAAAATGTACCTTTGTATCGTGATTGCTTTTAGAGCAAACTAGTATTTGAATAAACTCCATCTTTGTTGATATTAGATTACCACTAATTAAGCCACTTATATCGTGGTTGTTAAGCTAATTAGTAAAAGTTATGTACAATTAGTCATAATATACAATTGCTACTAAAGTAATAGGAAGATTTGAAATTGTCATACCTTCCTATTGTGAGCCAAGTTGTGGACTTTTGGCATATTTTGCCAACTTATCACATTTGGGAAGAACAATGACACACTTGGTAATAAAGAGTGACCAATAGTGATTGGATTGGGGAGTGATTTTAGAGTTGTACATTCCTTACAACATTCATGTAGTGTTTATTTAGTTGGATACATTGAAGATGTTCTAACTAATTAGACACTAACTTCAACTATATATGTAGAAAAGCCCTAGCGTAGGAAGATGACTAGCTAATTAGTGTCCTTCCTTGTACCCAAAATTGGTCTAATTGCTATTCCCCTACATTTGTTCAACATTGAAATCCTTGTTGTATCTTCCTTTTTCTTGAAGCACAATGAGTTGGGTATAGTCAAACCTCTTTAGTTTGACCCTCTCTTCAATGACATTCTACAATATTCTAGGCACTTGCAACACTCCCATCATTTGTAGTACACTTGTTTGACATTCAAATTATATGACTTCTACTAGGATTGTCCCCTTAGAAGTCAGATGAAGGGGAGTAGAGTATATCTTAGAAGAAGAAAACCATCTCATTAGATGAAATTTGATGACATTGGAAGACTATGGGTTCCTGGACTGTAGGAACGTAGTTTCTACCATGGGAATAGGAATCCTACGTGGTTGAGAGACTACTACATCATTAAAAAAATAATTTGAAAAAAAAATTGAACTTTTTTTCATATTTTAGGATCCAATTTTTTTTTCTTTGGTTAATGCCGGCCTGACACCAACAAACAATATCGGGAACTATTTTGGGAACACACTTGAACAGCCTTCCATTGCCCTCAAATTTCTTCTAATGTATTAAAATGAAACAATCCATTCTACAAAGCAATGTAGGCATTCTTGACAATCCATAGCAAATTGAGGACAAGCCATTTTGACATTACCTAACCCAAAGGGCAAATGACAATTAAGGGGCAAGCCCTTAGATTCCTCAAAATTGAAAAGAACTCATTCAATAAGGATTAAAATTCTTGTAAGTTGTATAGTTGTTTGGTATTGTATCTTTAGAACAATTCCAACAATTGCATGTTGAATTGGTTATGCAATGCCTTGTTTGGCTTTTGAAATAGAATTGTCACCATTTAATTGAATAGGCAAAAAACGCATTATAACTCATAATGATTTGGACCTCTTTTTACATATTTAGATGTTTGAAAAGTACTAATATAGACATTTGTAATAAACTATTATGACTCATCATTATATCTCATAATGCTCTTGAGTGTGCCAATTCTTGAACATTATTTTTAAATTAAAAAGAATTAGAAATATTCCTAACAATGTGAAAATTATAATATCACATGTCCAACACTCTAAATTTTACAATGCATTTTAATTCATTGTAAAATTTAGAGTGTTAGACATGTAATATTATAATTTTCACATTGTTAGGAATATTTCTAATTCTTGCCAAAGGATAGTCTTTACTCTTCAAATATTGGTATTGTAGCTTCTTAGTAGGAAGGATACCTTTTGTCTCATAAATTATTAAATTAAAAAAGTTAATTAGGTAGACTAAAATAATTATTAAATCTAGATAGTCTTAAAGAATAAATCAAAATATGTTGGCATTCTTCTAAGTTGCTTCTTCAACTTTTGGATACTAGTTGATAGTGGGGTGGGTGGTATGCCTCTTTTGGGTACATTGTTTTGAAGTTCATTTCTTTTGCTCTAATCCTCAATGCCTTGACGCACCAAAATCCCATGTGTGCAAAACTTTGAAGTTAAAAAATAAAACCTAATCAAGTTGCTACTGCTAATAGTTTATATTTGGAGGATTTTTTTTTAAGTCGAGTTTTTGCATCAAAAATCCAATTTTGAATATGATTGATTATGATTTTTCTACTCAAGATTTTGTGCAAGGATGTTCATTGCAATCTTGACTTTCTGTAGTATTGAGTGCTCTTGAAAAATGAGCCTTAAGTACACTAAATTTTGGAAAAAAAATCACATTAGAAATTCACTTAAAAAAATTGTAGAATAAAGTTTGAGAAGCCATAAATTTATTGGAGTTATGCATGTTAAACTCTTTAACCCCTAAATGCCCAAACTGCATTTTTTGGCAACATAGCAATTTTGGGCAACTCACTATGAATGGATATTTTATTTTATTTTCTTGAAATTTTCACACAATATGTGCTCAAGGAGAAACTTCAAGGCCCAACAAATTTCATAACTTTTGACAACATGATTAAAAAGTTATGGCATGATATGTCACTTTCTTTACTGAGTGGGCAATCCAAGTAGAAAAAAAACTTCTTTAAGAATTATATTCTTAAGAAATAAAAATTTGAAATTGGTTTGTTAGATTTTTACCAATTTGTTCTCTGGAATCTTCAAATTCCGTGTTGAATATGCCTCCACCCATCCCAATCAAAATTCTTTTTTAATGCATTTCACTTTTATTTTTCTATTTTTACTTTACATTGAATCATATTTTTAGAAATTATGTAGATATGTGTATTCTTTTGCTTTTGGGTGAATGTAAGAAACATTTGTACTATTTTCTTATACATTTTTGGTGACTAGTTTTTTGACTATAACTTTTGTGTTTAAGCTCCAAATGACTCAAAATTTATAGGAAATGTACTCATAACTATTATATATCTTTCTTATTTTTTCTTAAGATTTTTCAAAAATATCTTACTATTTTTAATCAGCCCCCAATGTTTTATCACAAATTTCAATTCAGGGACTTTTAGTACTATTTAGAATCCAAAAAAACAAATTTTGAAGTAAAATTTGGAGAACATGTTTTTTTTAATAAACTTATAGCTTCTGACCAAAGGAATTTTAAAAATAGTTAATTTTATATGGTGCAGAAGTCTACAAAGAGACCTTTGTATGGCTTGCTGTTTGAAACATATGAAACATTATTTTGGTGTTTTTTTTGTTTAAATCTCATCACCAAAAAGTCTTCTAAAATGAACTATTTTTATTTTTATTTTTGAAAAAAATTACTATTTTTATTGATTTAAACATTGAAGTATCTATTTTGGTGTTTGCAAAACTTTGAAGTTGAGTAAAACCTAACCAAGTTGTTATTTAAATAATTTATATTTTTGAAAATTTCTTTTTTGAATTCTAGTTTTAGTGTCAAAAATCTGATTTGGAAAATGAATGATAGTGGTTTTTCTATTCAAGATTTTGTGCAAGGGTACCCATTGTAATCTTGACTTTTCATAGTATTGAGAGCTCTTGAAAATGAGCCTCAAATACATTAGATTTTGGGGAAAAACTACATTCAAAATTCATTTACAAAAATTGGAGAGTAGATTTTGAAAAGCTATAAATTGATTGGAATTATGCATGTTTGGTCCTTTAACCTCATAATTTTATGGTCACCAACTTTTTAGATTTGACTTACAAAAAGTGGGTAGAAAGACTTCACATCACTTTTACAATTTTAACACCTTCAAGGTCAAACATTATACTATATTAATCCATAAGTGATATTGTTTTGTTTTTGTTTTTGCATCCAACCTATAACATATTAATTTGAATTTATACAATTACAATTAAAAAAAAATTAATACAACTTATCAAAATGTTATCATTTTGTTCAATTTAGAGCAAGTTCCAAAATGCTCAAAACAGGCCTTGGGCATTTAGGGGTTAAGCTTCTAACCCAGTTCCAGGCCTGAACATTTTGGCCTTCCATCCACTCCGGAACAAATTTTAGGCTTGGAAATTCACCGAAGGCCCAGAACTATCCCTAACAAAGGAAGAAATATCTTCAGTTGAATTGGATCCAAGTCTTACATCAACTTTCTCTCATCACACAGATCCGTATGCATCAGTGTGTCCGAAATAATGTAACCTAAGCAACAGATCGAGGTAGCCTACTCGATCTTCCCATCAATACGAAGGTGGAGTTAACTATGAGGTTCATTGTTTCCTTTCACATACGGGAAGAAACCCTAATTATCAAAACACACGGAGACCTCCACCCATTACGACCGTTGGGAGTCACTAATCTGGAAACAAAGAGAGAAATAGTTTGATCGATCTGTTTCGCAGGTGTAGGAGCTGATCCTGGGGTCGTTGATCCAATGGAGATGGCCTTCGCAATGCAGCTCACAGCTTCTTCTTGCATACGGAACCTGCTTTTCCGATCCTCCAGCCAAATTTATTGCATCCCATACACCTCCCTGCAGCAATCCATACAATGACGCAGGCAAACGGACTTACGAGCCCAGCATTGTTTGGGCGAACGGCACCGGAGAGATGTACACTGTGATGTAGCACTTGCAACTGGGTTTAGTTAGATAGTTTCCTTTTTCTTCGTACGCGGGGAAACAAAGACGCACTTGCCATGCCATCGTGTTTCCGAATTACAGAGGACGTCGTGCTCACTCACGGGTTTGCTATCGCTCCTACCGCAACACAAGGATAGCCGAGAAGAAGCCACAAATATAAGACTTGGACCACGTCTTCTAGTTAAAGATTTCAAACTCGATCATCAGCGGTTGTACTTATTGGATTAAAATCAGATATGGAAAAAAAAAATTTGAATTTACCAATTCTGTCATTCAGAACTTGGGGTCAATACCATTTTACTGCACTCACAGTTTGAACTCACAATCTCACAGTCTGAATTCACAATCAGTCCAAAACTCACTATACAGACATGACCAGGAGATTAATGGAGTCAATATCATTACATTTCACTCAGTGTAAACTCGCAATTTGTAAAAGACACATGGACGAAAACATGTGACATCACTTCGCACCTAACCCAAGCGAGTCAACGGTGTGTGAAGTTCCGGACTACAGTTCACTGAAAATTTTGCGAAGATGTTAAAAGGCAGCATCATCTCATTTCTCTCTGAAAACAAGAAAGTTCTGAGGATTTCCAAAGCTCCTAGTTATCCACAAAGTGAAATCAAAACCTGTTACGGATGAATGTTCCAGTGAAGCTCACACATCACAATTGTCAGAAAAGAGTCAAAATGAACGATGGACCAAGGAACCCGCGGGAGTGCACGCCACTCACTGGTAGCCAATTCGTAGATCCATCCATTCTCATGCGTCGTAACGGAGTCGGTGTTGTCAGGCCATCCATGCTCTTCTTTCAAAATAAACACAAACAGGAAGCCATTGCAAGCATAAATCCTGCAAGTGTGCTCACGCACCTTCGGCTGCCTCAAAACCCTTGGGAAACAACTGTGCGTTTCCTCCTTCACCCATGATGTCGAATTCTCCGGAACAAAATACTCGGAGATAAAACCTGCGTCCTCTCTTTCATCCCAGGAAAGTACGAAGAGACGGTCCTCCATGAGAGTATACGAAATCACCTCCTTCCCCAACCACTTCTCCTGGTCCTGTCCGAAGTCATAGTACTTTCCATCACGGCAGTCATAAGCACAGGGACCTAATTTAGGTGCGTTCCAAAAGTATTCCTCCCAACTCCATTCGTATGCGATGCCAAAAATGAGACCCAGTGATGGCTTCGGTTTGGTCCACTGTCGGATCTTAGAGTCGTATACTTCTGCTTGCACCGGCGGACCATGCTTCACTACAATGACCTTGTAGTGAAATGTGTCGCGATCCACGACGATCCGCATCATGGTAAGCTTCGAATACGCCAACAAGTTCAAAAGCGGGAGTCGATTTTCGACTCTCGTCATTGGATTCATCACAAATATACTATTCATACTTGATTTGCGGTCCTTTTCAATGTAACACACCAGTCCTGCATCTGTCGCGCCATTCATGTGCTTCCAATGATCTACTCGTCTGCACAAAATTTTATTCGACTGGGACAATTAGCCAAAAGTGAAGGATTTACCACAAAATATACCAAGATGAGACGAAAATATACAAGTCACCCGAAAATGCCAGTGGAAAGACTAGGATACTCTACCAAAAATGTCGATCAAAAGTTCAAGACTGAAGTAATTTGAAAAAAAAGATGAGATCAGCGCTGCACCTCAGGTTCGCAGGACCATCTGCAGCATAGACATGTGATGCGTGCCATCGATTGTTTCTCTCATTCAAAACATGTACCCCGAAATTGGAATATCCATCACAAGTGACTCGTGCCAACATCCTGGGAGAGGACTCTTTCAGTGCCAGGGTGAACTCCGAGGAGGAAGATTCCAAGCTCAACTTCCATTCTTTGGAAAGGGATTTGAGGCGGCAGATGTTGAGAATGGACAGCTTCGCAAGCACGCGCTGCAGAAGCTCCATTGGAAGCGTGCTCCAGAGGGCAGGGTTTAGGACCTGCTCATGTTCGCAGCAGGAATGTGTGCAAACGGGAATCTCATCATATCGATGGGTGGCTTTGTTAGCCAGAACAAGGTCCAATTCTTGGAATACATTGAAAAGAATTTTCCTCTGAGTCCCGAGATCCGTGGCTCCTGATGTAATCAGTCCATCCAGCTTGTCTCGCAATGAACGTGCTACCCGAAGGTAGTCATGCTTTTCGTCTAGGGTGTTTTTGGCGGAGAGTTCCATGCTACAAGCTCCTCGTTCTAGTTGAGTGCCTGCAAAAAGAAACATCATTCCAAATTTTCAGTGAACCTGGCAATCTACGAAGTAACTCTGGAAGGCTATACCCCAAATATGGAAGACTCTTGTGTCCTTGTGAAACCTATAGGTCAATGATATAAATCTGTAAGGAACCCTGTTTGCAAAACCATTACTAAACCTATGCATTGCATAGCAATCACATACTTTCACCCTCTCACAAACCCTACTTGCCCAGCTAAGGAGGACCCTGAGACAGAGTTTAGAATTTTTGTCTGTGGGGATCTCGAAAGCTTCAAAGGAAATTGCAGTAACTCGGCAAAGATGGCGTATTGTACTTAACCGAAAATCTAAATCGGTCACAGATGTTAAAAGAAACCGTTTGTGAATCTCATTTTCAGCAGTAGGGAATTGCCAATTTAGTTGAAACTGCTCGGAGAGATCGATCAGATAGCATACTAGGATACCTCCGCTGTCTATAGTGCAGCCCAATTAGTCAAAACTTTCCGACCTTCATACTTTAGTGTTAGGGCTCCCTGGAGTCTTCGAAAAGAATTGAAATACTTGCGACAGAAAGCACCAATTCAACGAGAGGAAGAAGTGTCAAACTGCATTTGGTGTAATTCACATTGCATTCATGCTATGTGCTTCCGAAATCAGCAACTTCGAAGTCCGGAGAGAGAGAGATAGGGAGAACCTATGCAATCACACTTTGGAAAGAGTGAAAAACTCCAGGCGAAAATTACCTGTGATTATCAGACTCTAAAGGAAGTGACGAGACTTGCAACTTAAGAGCTGATTGAAGCAGATGTTTTGCCCACAAGAGCGGCTAAGTATAGACTTGCAATGCGCTGAAGCAGATGTTTTACCCACAGAAGTGACAGATCTAAGCTTCTTTACATGCGAGACGGGCTGCCGAAAGTTCTGGGGCTAGTTCTTCTAATAGAAATAAGGTGGGTACACCCAAAAGCGCCCTGTTCCTAAAAGCGCCATCTACAGTGCACATACATTTCCGAAATCAGTCATGTTCACAGACTGGAGATGGCACTTTCAGAAACAGACTTTGACTGTTAATAACTTTTGCATACGGTATCGAAATCCTGTGTTCTTTGATGCGTTGGGACATGCTTTCACTTGCCAACAAGACTACATAAAAATTTGAACTAATTAATAGCAGGAACTAGGCTCAGTATGAGTAAGTGGCGCTTTTGGGTGTACCTACCTTACACCTTTTCACAAGAAGCATTTTCAAAATCATGTTCTAAGAGTATTTTACATTGGTCTAAAGAGTATTATATTCAAGTGAAATTTAAGTTGAATTAAAAATGTTTTTTTTAGTTTTAGCTTTAGTGTTATTTCTTTGTTTTTAATTGAAAATATTGGACCTTTTTAAAATAAAAATTTCAAGTGAATTTTTTTATTTGAAAAAAGAAATGTGGGGGGCTCATTTTCTAATGTAAATTGTAGCTTGTGGCCTAAAATAGTATTTCAAGGTACACGAAAAGATTCAATAGTGTTGCTTGGGCCTACAATGCCTCTAATTTGTAATTGTAAATTATTTTATATGGCAAATTAAGTATTGCTATCCATCCTTCCTATTCAATGATGGACATCACAAGTTATCAAAATAGTAGATCCAAAATCTAGTCAATTATCTAGATTTCATATTCTATGCCTCCAATATTATTGAAGGTGACCTGTTTTACAAAAAGTACTAAAATGTTGAGAATAAAAAATGCAACAAATAATACAAGTATTTCTTGCAATCACCCCTAACAATAAGACCTTGTGCTTTATTTGTATGAGATAATGTGGTAATAATTTCATAAAGTTTGATTGTATAGATTGGAAGATATTAGCAATTAAAAATGGAAAAAAATATCTTTTGAACTCTTAATCCCTAACTGCTTGAGCCTTTGGCAAGTGTGTTTTTCTTATGAAAAAAGAGCATTGGCTTCTAGGAATCTCTAATGAAGCAAATTTTTGTTTTTTCAAAATCCAACTACATAGATCTTTTAAGAGCCTACATATTAGTTCACAAAGCAATTTTGAGTGCAAAATTGCAAAGGAGTTGTAAGATTATAACAAGAGAAATGTGTGCTTTCTATTTTTAGTATATTGCCTCTCTCCACAATGTTTTAGAAATTTGTACATTAAAGCTTTTTGGGATTAATGGTGATGTGAACAAATACAAATAGTGTTAGCACACTAAAATGTACTTTCAAAAAACTTAATTTCACTTGAAAAGCTATCAAATTCATCACTTGAAAAGCTATCAAATTCATCACTCAATCCACCTTGCAATTGTTGTAATACAAATTTTTTTCCTAACTAAAAATCACAAAAATCTTCAAAATCAACAAAAACCTATCCAAAAAAAATTTCAAAATGGTCAAAGAATTAAACTACCCATTTAGATTTGAGCTGAAATTTTCTGCGCGACCATATATGGTTGCTCAGGTAGTTAGGGGTTAACTTGCAATCTCATATTTTGACCACCATTTGTGAAAAACTATTTTGCATTGCAAACTTTGAATTAAAAAAATTATGTGTTGGAGAATTGAGTTGAAAGTTGAAGAATTTTTTCTTTAAATACTTGATTCAATGTCATTCTATTAAAAATTATCAAATAGAAGCTAGGTTTAAGATTAAAAAAAAAACTAAATTGTTAAAAGCTCTAAGATGGAATTGAAACACAATAATCTCAACAATGAGATTGTTCTAGAAAGCAAACTTAATCTTGTTGAATAAGCTTTTTTTTTTTAATTGCAAAAATTGCATTAAAAATAAATCCTATAAGTTAATTTTTAAAGAAGATACTTAGTGATTGTTCAAATAGTAAGATTGTTCATGACTTTCAACATCACTAATTCAAATGGAATGATTCAAAGCTTCACATGCAAATTTAAATATGACCTATAAGGAAAAAAATATATATTTAAATTTCAAGTTTTTAAAGACTTCTATTTTTCCTTGACAATAAGAAAATCATATTTAAGATGACATGACTTTTGCTCCTAAGCACCAATTGAAATAATATTAATTATACTCCTTTGAAGCTAATAAATTTGTCTATCTTATAAGAGGGTTTAAAAAAAAATTCCAAGAACATTGAAGTCATAGGAATTTGTCAAAAATCTATTTAATCCATTATAGTGTCAATCGTCCTTTAGAAGTTAAACCAAATGGATTCATATCAATTAAACAAATTTTTATTAAAATATCTCAATCTTTTGTCATTTGAATGATATCTAATATTTACAAAATCTAACCTCTAAATGTCTAAAATGTTTTTTGAGTTCCTTGGAGTTTGCTCAAAACTAAATAAAAAATCCAAGTTTTGATCAATTTTGATCAATCCCCCTATGAAGATACGCTGTTTGTTTGTTTGGATGTTTGTTTGTTTGTTTGTTTGTTACGTTGAGATCTCCCGGACCGTGAGTCCCCCGGGTGCGTGTTTGGTACCGTCGGAAAGCCCTCGGCGAGGAGGGGTGCACGGGCTTTGATTCATGGTGTTCCAACCTACGGCATGAAAGTTATTGAAATTTGAAGTTTCTATATGTTACGTTGAGATCTCCTGGACCATGAGTCCCCCGGGTGCGTATTTGGTACCATCGGAAAGCCCTTAGCGAGGAGGGGTGCACAGGCTTTGATTCATGGTGTTCCAACCTACAGATTGAAAGTTATTAAATTTTGAAGTTTCTATACATTAAAAAAATTAGATTGTGGCAATGGCACGGGCCACCCTAGTTTATATAAAATTCTGACTATATGAATTTTAACTAGATATGATGTATGTTTTTAGAAAAGAAAATTAATCTATATAATTATGTATTGAAAATTTATAATGATTGATTACAAAGTTGAAAAAATTGTGAAAGTGATTTGAAGTTTTTTAATCTTTTGTTTAAATTTCAAATTTACATTTAACCCCTAAAGGACCATTATCCCTTCGGGGACAAATGGGATTTTGAACATGTACCTATAGGCTCAAATTTTTTCTTGATTTTAAAAAAAAAATTGAAGATGAAAAAATTTATTATCTTGATGGGAGTATAATTTTTTTTTCATCAATGCCTAGGAACAAAAGTTATGACCAAATAAGCTCAAAATAAGGAAAATTGGGTAGCAGATTTTTTTTCAAAATTTGAGTTCTAAGAAAAATATAAATTTCTTTTGATAGATTATATTTTTGTCTACATGAAAAGCTTTGATTCATTCCATTTGGATTTGTTATAAGAAAGTTATGGACAATCTTGAATTTTAGGCAATTTGATCATCTTCTTGAAAAAATAACTTATAGGATTCAATTCTGAATGCAATTTTTACAATATAAAAAAAAATTCCAAATGGTTTATTTTGCTTGCTAGAATAATCCCACTATTGAAATTAGTGTATTCTAATTCTATCTTAGAGATATTAATTATTTAACTTTTCCTTTTATCCCATACCCACTTCTATATAACAATTTTTTAAAGAATAAAAATTAAGTTTTTTTGTACTTTTCTATTTTTTCCAAGCCTCTCAACTCAATTATACACCTTAAACCTGTAAGGACACCACGCACCAGAATGGTTTGATGAATGATAAGGAATTCTCCCATGTTGGATACAAATGCAATCATTCATCCATAGTTTTAGATGTGGAAAGTAGAGATCTTTACTAGTTCTTTGACTTCAAATGATTTTTCATGAATATTTTATTACCAATGATTTCCACAATTTTAGAAATGATAAATTTCATAAGGAACCCTCCACATCCTTCCAGGGTTAAAGATTTAAAGCTCAAACTTTGTATTGCCAAAATATAAAGTTAAGAAGGTTCAAAGTCAACTAATTCTATAATGTTTTAGAAAAAGTCCACTTTAAATGCAGAGATCTTGCAATCTATGCAATCAAAAAAATTGAAATTTTATCCATACACTTTCATACTAGTTAGGTGTAAGATCCTATAGTTAGATGTACCAAAAAAATAGTTTTTAGATTTTTTTACTCCTTGCTATAAAAATGGCAGTTTTAAGTGTTTTTCGTAGAAAAAAGGCCTAGGTCCTTTACATGTTAAGGTCATGAAGAAATATGTAGTTAAAGAGCATTACATACATAACCATAATTGATTTATAGATTTTAAAATTTTACTATATGAATTTTTATATGAATTCTTTTATGTGATTTCTCCTCCTCAAATCTAATGTATTTAAGATTCATCTTCAAGTTTTTTTAATACTATGATATCTGTATCAGAAACAAGGTTGTTTGTTTGTTTTGTTTGTTTTTTAAAATGATATGCATAGACTTTGTTATATGGTATTTGGACATGTGGTATAAAAGACAGTTAAAATAATTTTTTTAGTGAACTAACCCATTAAATTCCTTGACTATGTTTACTCCAAAAACAATCAAAAACTACCATTTCTAGTACTTACCAATACCAAATTTTTCTTTAAAAATATTTTATAAGATTTGTAATAATAGGATCTTGTAGTAAATTGGTTTGAAAACGTGTGAAATTCTTTTTAGAGTTTTTAACTTTGTAGATTGCAAGATGTTAGCTTTTGAATTAACAAAAATCTTTTTCTTATCCGTGCAAAATTTCAAGTAGTTGCACTTCACAAGGTCACATTTGTATGGAAAAATGTTCAAAATGGTAGTTACTCTTTGAATTCCTTTTTCAATGCAAGTTGGCTACATGCTCAAAGAATTTCAAATCATTTGAATTGTACAACATATAGAAAAAGATAGTGAGTAGAAAGAAGCAGCAAATGATTCAAAATACAAAATAGTTAAATATTCTTTTGAAAAAATAACTTATAGGATTTATTTTTTAATGCAATTTTTACAATTTTTCAAAAGAAATTGTTGGAAAAGGTTATGTTTACTTGCTAAAACAATCTCATTGTTGGAAATATTGCATTTCAATGTCATTTTAGAGTTATTAACCATTTAGCTTTTCTTTTAATCTACTTCTACCTAACAATTTCTTAAAGAATGTTATTCAAGTTTTTTTTGTGTGAAATTTTTTTCCTAAACTCTTTAATCAATTTTTTAACAAAAAAATTATAAATTCAAGTTCTATAGTGCAAATTTTCTTACAAATGGCAATCAAAGGCATTTGAAATTGCAAACCACAATTCAAAAAGCTTATTTTTCTAATTTTAAATGCTCATATCTTCCAATCTGTATGGTCAAACTTCATGAAATATTTACTACATGATCTCAATAAGTTAAGTACAAGATCCTTTTTTTATATTCTTAAAAAAATTATTTTTGTTTTTGTTTTCATAGGTGAATGTAGTAGAAATGGTAGTTTTGAGAGGTTTTTGCCAAAAAATGGCATAGGTCCTTATGGGGTTAAAACATTTACTATTGAATTTGTGATTCAACATTATACATCTTGATATTTTTTAGTACATACTTCATATTCTAAAAGTAAATATATGATTGTATATACAATCTCCATAAAACATATAAGGATTAGATGGAAAATTAATTAGGCTTTATACCAAAACTTTGACAAAAAAATTTGGTCAAAAGGCAATCTTCTAGTATTTTAAAACTAAGAGTAAATTGGAACAACCAAGTTAATTCCTATTGACAGTTGGTCCACACAACCATAATTATAAATAAGTAAAGTGCCATTTATCATAAAAGAATGTAATAACCATAATGTAAAGGATCATGGCTCTACCCCCATAATAGATTCACCTAATGATATTTAACACCAATTTTAACAACACATAATTATATTGTTCAATTCTTTCCTTACCATTCACTATTTATAAGGTGTATTGCTTTTTCAATCACAGGTCCTTTTGGTATTGGTATTGATTGCATTCATAGGATAGTAAGAGTAGGCAACCCATTCTCAACTACCACCCCATTTTCACAATATAGGCTACTCTATATCCAATCAATTGTGGTTTATATATTATAGCTCAAATAGTTGGTGTCAGGACCCTTGTCACAATCTTGGATTGATAAATGCATTGATAGATGAAAGAATTGATGATTGTGTTGTGACTTTTGTCATGACCACATGGATGAATACATTGATGCATGATTATGAACTAATTAATGATGGAATGTGCACTAGTAGATAAGCAAAGATTGCTTAGAGATAGATATTTCTAAATGATGAATTTATGTACTGGAGTTAGATAAATTTAATTGTGTGACAAAGACATTGGAATACTTAAAGATAATATTTGCAAATGATGGATTTATGTGGTCGAGTTAAACAATTCCACTTGGGTGACTAGTACATTAGATGAACACAATTGTGTTGGAACTTGGAGTTAGATAACTCCAAGTAGAAGATGAAGATTTGGACGAGATGATTTGAATAAGAGATGATTTGATAGAATACAATTGGAGGAGATAATTAGGACTTTTACTTTAATAGATGGTTCTTATAAAGAGAAAAATATACAAATAGAAAAGTAGTCCTAGTCTATCATAGTCTTTATTGATAGTCTCCATTATAAGACAAAGCTTAGGGATAAGGAGACTATCTCTTTTGGAGATTAATCTCTCTCCATGGTTGGGTGGTTTGAGCTCTTCTAAAAAGATGTTATTAAATATATTTTGTGTTTGCATTTGGATTCCATTATGATTTGAAGTTATAAAGTATAGGAGGTTTGTAACACTTGGACAAGTTAGAGCAACATAAATATTCAAGAAGTCTACACTGAAAGCATAGAATGATCACAATATGTACATTAAATGTCACAATTATTACTTTCAAAGATTTTATATGATTGGAAATAGAATAACCTATATAACAAGAAGACATTTTACAAAATCTTAAAAAAAATATTCACAATAGTTTCATTTTTGATGAAAAAAATGTAAAAAAACTTCAAATATTTTGTAATTCAATTTCCCTACGCAGGGAAATTTTTTCCTTGAGCATACCCATCCGACAGATGTCCAAATGCTGAAGTGGTTGGAAATTGGTTGCCATCCTAAACACTAGAATAAAGAGGCTAGGGTTTCAAGAGGGTTACAGAGTTTCACTGTGTTAAAACGAAATCTCATGAACAATTTCTATTCTTAGAAACCTTTCAAACGTTAACTTACTAAAGTCAAGTCAGCAGACTTCTTCCAGGAGCCTGATAGACTACAGCTGATTCTGACAAGCTCAAGTTATCAGCAACTTTTACTCACAGCAAGTAAGTTAATGTGTCACGGAGACGCATGTGTCACAAAGATGACGACATACTGAAGACTGAATGACAGAGGAATCTCTTTCAACGAAGAGACAATGGCAATCCAACAAACCAGGCCCAATTAAGATTTTACAACTACATGCCTCCACAATAATTCTAGTTCAAAACTATTCTAAAGAACAATGGCAAGGCTTCAACATGACTTTCACCCTGCTTAATCGTTCTACGAGGGAGTTCGTCCCTCTAAACCGGTCACAAGTAGCCACTTCTGTAGCCACAATAGCAAGAATCTCATGCTCTGCAACCTGTCATCCAATCACGATGACACGAGCAGTTGGGCTCAAGAAAGAAGCTCATTATTGAAAAAAGATAATTGAGCTCAAAAAAAGAAGCTCCAGTCAAGAAGCTGGAAGAGCAAGCGTTTCCTCACGCTGACGAGGCCGGGCATAGAGCCAGGTTCTCCCAATCTGCTTGAACGTGGAAATATCAAAGAGTTCCATAAACTGTTGATCCAGCATCCGTACTTTGGCTCCAGCGAAGCGACGATACTCGTCAAAAATAGAGGTCAGAGACCAATTTTGTACTTTCCGAAGACAACCTACAAGACAACCCGTGCGGTGCTGCAAACCCAACCCATAGTTCACATGAATTTCAGATAAAATTCATGAGCTCAATCTAGAATTCAAATTACAACACTGATGAAATCACAATCGTTTTCCTGGGTTTGATGCTTGGTTAAAAATCTATAGAAAAAGCATGTGAGTCGCATGTAATTACCAAGTATTCCAAAAACAAAGTAAATAGTTTGACCACTTTGACGTCATCTAGTGACACGGAAGACAACTGAACTGTTAATTCAAACGCACTGGATGTGGCCTCTGCTCTCAAATCCATCACAGAAGCGAACACAAAAGCCTCACGGCGTGCCATGTTGTTCATTCAACACACCAACCTACCTTCCCTTTGTTGCAGTGTATAAGGATAGGCTGGTTCTTCACATCTGATTCACAACCCAGCCAACAATAATTTAAGACAATAATTATATTTTGGGTAATTTTTCAATGTTAAACCATTCTAGATTGATTTGATGAAGATCTATGGAGATTTTTTCAGTTCCAACAATATCATTATGGATTGCTTAACTTTCCCTATTTTATTATCAACCTCAATAAGGTTGTGAGAGTCATATATTATACCAAAGCTAACGTACAGACATGACCTAGTAAACATCTATGATTATAACCAGCACCTCAGGCGAAAAAATGCTCTCAATAACTTGAAAAGAAAGCAAACAACTAAAATCCGACATTAATACCAAAACTTAGAAACTCGCTAATTTACTAGAATAAACAATGCCACCCGTCCTTCAACGTAGGCATATGGAAATTCAACTAACAGATACGATTTGGTGGTTAAGATACATACCAAGCAGAACTTTCAAAGCATCGCGTATGACATTTTCAGGTATGTCCACAAAGGGCTCCTGCAGCATTTACACCACCAATTCAAAGACAGTCCAGTACGTTGCAAAACTAACTAACACCACCTTACGCTCACATCACTCTACTGGATAAACAGCTTCTCATCCTGCAGCCAAGGAAGAAAGTTCTTCAATCTCAGCTAAAACAGAGAAACACGGACCTATTACTAAAGCACTGCATTCAGTTGGAGACAATTGACCACTCAAAAATGACTATTTACAAATCAACGAAAAGTACAATAAGAAAATTAGAACAGCAAATTATGAAAATTGGTCACAAAATGCTACAAAATGAGATGACAGCATGCAAAAGAAGTTATTCTCACCTTGTTTCCTTCAATCCCAAAGTGGAACATTTGGATACCATTTTTCTCCATGAACTCAATATTTGCCTCCGGATAAGGCTCAGGACAAAGGTAACTGCCATACACAAAAACAAAGAAATGAGGGAAATCCTTCAACAAACTCGTTCCTCGAGCTGATAGTTGCAGCTTCCCGAACAGACATCCCGCAATTATAGAGGCAATTTTCAACAACAGTCACATGAGCTAGCCAACCCAACATAATCGCTTATCATACTCCAAATCCTCCATACTCTCGTGGACGATCGCTCCGGAAAAAATAATCTGACCTCCCAATGCGAATTATTCATTCTAGATTCCCTGTTCTAGATCGAGGTTGCGTGTCACGGAGAAAATTACAGTACTAGGAGGAGAATGAAAGCTTAGTAAGTAAAAAAAAAATGAAAATGAAAGTCTCGTTCAAAGAATTAGGGTAATTACAGTACTCCAAAAAAAGCACAAAACTGAGCACTGAACCACTCACAGGAGTCAAGAATAAAGATCAACAGCTGCATCAAAATCGAAATTAAAGACAAAATTCTCAGCCAGCCAATTCCTCATCGCCGTAATCAGCTCCGCAGGGAGATTTAACAAACTCCACAGCACGAAATTTTACCCCCAAACTTCAGGTCCACACGCAACGAAGGTGGAGGAACGTACACAATCGAGCGAAGCCGCAGCTTGTGCAGAAAGGGCAGGTTCTTCTTGTTAGGGTATCCCGATCGGTACACTCCCTTGTCAACCATGGCGAAATTCAACGGCGGTATCAACAAATCATCCTCCGGTCCCATCCTACTGCTCCTTCTCTCCTCTCTTGCAACCCCCTCCCTCTCAATCACGCCTTTCAATTCCAACACAAGCTGTCGGCAGTGAAATTCATCCTCAAAACAAGCAGAAACTCGAAGCCGTGATCTTCACAGCATCGTTGAAACCTTGTGCTTTCAAATTGCGTACTCCAGGAACACGAGGCGGGCGAGGGAAAATGTCAAAAAGAGCCGGAGAGAGACGAATGACGGGAGGCTCAAGGAACAGAGACGCCGGTTATGTCGCAAAGGACAAGCGAAGTCTGTCGCACAGTCGTCGTCGCCATAGCCAGGGAGCTTCAAGCTTCTTTGCAAGAGAGGAGGAGTTCGCGACATTTCATGAATTCAAGCTAATTCTGAAGAGGAACGACAAGCTAGAATAGGAGACCCTATTTGTGCCACATTTTGAGAACCCACCCTATTTTTGCCATTATGATCGAAATTGGTGGTTGAGGCATCATCTTCTCCCCAATCATTAACTAAATTTGGGAATGTGATTTGGCATATATTGTACTTAAAGATAGAAAATTTTATTTTATTTCCATTGAAAAAAATTATTATTTAAAAATAAGAATATCTCTGAAATTCCAATATTTATTTTTAGAAATACATTTTGCCATTCTTCATCAAAATTTTGATTTAAAATTTAAAATTTTGATATAGTAGGACATGGTTCTCACAAAGATATATACGCAATCATATAGCACAAATGGAGTCTCCTAAAAATTGACACCTAAATTTTCAAGATAATTTTTTCCATCCTTTTTTAGAGGTGCCTCTAGGGAATGCTAACACTCCCAATGAGCGGAACGTGATGGAAAACGTGAAATTGGGGAACAGCGAGAACGTTAAGTTCATGCACCTAGGAGTTGGGAGTTCCAGAGGGTGAATTGGGGGATCGGCTTATTCAAGAATTTTTGCGTTGTGTGAGGATTTTAGTATTGTAACCTCAAATTTGTGGCGAAAGGAATATCGAGGACACGATTGGGTCTCTAAGTATGATTGAAATGATTCCTAGCAAGCCTGCAAGCATGTTATGAAGAGTGGTCGAATATTTTATTGTGTTGTGATTGCTCTATACGGTCAAGAGCCTTTCGGAAAATCCCTTCTGAACAATACATCAATTGGTTCTTCTGCATAGTCCAATTTATGAGTTTTACATCATGAAGCTTGTAAACCTAACCGCCCTCTAGTGTATTGTTCAGCGATGGAGTTAGCTCTTGCATTGGAGAAATTGACTAACGAGAAGCTTCTTCAATTGCACCAAGTACCCATTGGAATAAATTTTGTAGTTACAACTTTTTTGAGTGTGCATGATCTTTTCCCCTGAAGTTAAGTGGAGTTATTCTATTTGTCTTATCGCAAGAATCGGTCGAAGTGTCGACTAAGTTTATATCTCATTGTCTTGTAATTTAGTATGTTCTCGTAGTGATCAATAGGTAGTCGACTTGCATATTTCATTCTTTTTAGGTTTCTAGAAGAATTGAGGCCTTTGCTTGAATTTTGTAGGTTGCTACTAATGCCAATGATCTCCAAATGACTAATTTTATTGAAGGAGAATTCCTGACAGAACAGGTATCTCCATATGGATGGAAATAATACTAGGGATATTGTAGCTTCTAGCTTTATCTTGTTGTATATGTAATTTTTCAATTTCTAAAGATATGGTTTTGTTCATTTTTGACCCGGGTATTGGTGGTGATTAAAGGTCGAAGCAATTAGGAAGGCCTCCGAGTTTGTCCCTCAGCTATGTAGAGTTCACAAGGGATATGGTAAGCTTCCAACTCATTATCTTTGTAGATTTTTAAAAATGTCTTTATAGTTTGGATAATGTTATTTTGCGAGGTTAAACTATCTGCTTATTTCTTTTTAGGAGTTTGTGAATTTTCCTTGCTTGTATATTCTAAAGTATGAGCAATGACAACCCTCATTGGCATCCTATACCAATTATTATCACAAAGAGAGTCTATATGTGGATAAATTTGTTTTTCACACTATTTGATTTAGGCATTCCAGAGAGGTCACAACAAAAGCGTATTTATCTGATAATGGTTTTGTTCGTTACAGGTGTGTACTACTTTGACTTGGAGCTTCAGGAAGCACAAAAGCCCGTTGCTACTCCTGCTTAAGGATTATTTTAATTTGTCATTTCTATGGGGGTACATGTGAGCAAGTGTCTTATGTTTTGAAATAGTTTGTACATCTACATTTTCTCATTGCCTTCAGTTCTCAATTATGGAGTAGCTTAGGTTGTGCATTCTAAACATTTTTCTTAAACCAAATCTTCTCTACAGACTGTATGGTGATGTATATCGTTGTCACTATATAACGAAATACGTAGGTTTGTAGTCAACCAGACTTCAATTCATGGACTAATGTGCCCAAGTAGTTTCCAGGATTTTTTTTTAAATTAGATTTTTCGGATACAGTATGTAATTTCTACAAATTTTCAAAGTGTTGGCTCCCTAGACCTGTGGAACCGTCCTGTAGGTGCCCCCAAAACTGAACCCTGCAAAAATTAGTACTCAGCCAACCAAATTTCCCTACGTGTCCTTCAGTTGTATCAACAAATTACAATCATACATGTGGCAAACACATTAAAGAAAGTCTACTAACACATTTGGGTGAATCTACAATCCATTGCAAAGAACAAGTGCGAGAATGGGTGTTTTATCCTTAGATGGTCCATTATAGGTCCTCTTACTTTAGTTGTGGCTAAGTGGTAGGAGTCAAATTGTTTTTTTCTCTTTTTGTTGGTGTTACTAAGTAGACTTTTGGGCTCTGGACAGATATCCCTAAATTGGGTGAGCTTTGTACTCTTTATTTTGAGGATTTGTATAATCGGCCCATGAAGTCAAATTTAAACTCATATTGGAAGCCGATTAGGGTATGGATAGTACTAAATATTTAGGTACGAGTTGGATTACAATCCTCCACGAACTACTCACATTTTCATCACTGAGTTTACTTGTAAGAGTCTTGAAGGGATTATGTTGAGAGAACCAAGATATTGATAGGAAGAAGTACAGTTGAATGTATCACAAAACCTCCAAGGATGATTTTAATGTTGCATTTCAAGTAAAATAGGACCGCATTCAATTGGCTTATGAGAATGCTCAACGTCTGTACAATGTTCGTCAACAATACTTCCGTAATGAATGGTGTGCATGCAATTTCTTAATTGTGACTGTTGAATTGAGCCTAACAATTAGAGAATAACACATGACATAGGTGCATTGCATTATTCAACAAGGTAGAAAACTCCTTTGCAAACAAAGTTCCCACCCAAAAATCAATTCGGGGTAGAAGTAGTAGTCCCTCTGTCCAACTAATAACTTCTGAAAATCTTTCCCTTGAGGGGCTAACTGTGTTTTTGCCACCAATACATGCATTTGAGAATGATGAACTTATCTCTTAGATCTATGTAAATTTTGAGCTTAGGCACTACCATTTAGACCCTCGAAACCATCTTTTTTTTTTAAAGTAAAATGTGGTTGTCTATATTCAAAAGAAGATTTGGAAATACAATTGTAAAAGTTATTCAATGATTGGTGGTTTGATGATTGTAGGATGCAAAAGTGGATTTCATGAATGGTTCAAAACTTGCAAGAACAAGTGGTTCTTCATTGAGCTTAGGTTTTGAAGATTTTTCAAAAAGCTTTAGGTAGTTGTGAGAGATGGATTATAGAATCCCATTCTTTTCTTGAATCATATTATGGTTTGAGGCTGGATAATGTTCAACATTCATCATAAAAAGAAACTATTATTTGATTTTCATACCTCAACCTTAGAAGGACATGCCCATGACCACTAATTTCAAGCCACCCTATCCATTACTTTGTTAGTTGCTATTTTTCAATTATATATGAATGAAAGAAATTATATTATTTTGTTTTTCAAAGATGTCATCATATGAGTACTATAAGTCATAAAATTTTCAAACTTTGTTGGGACAACTTGAAATTACTATGAATTTCTTAAGAAAAAATGAAGATAATTGTTATCAAATTCAAAAAATATTCAACTTATACAATGATGATTGGAAAGATCTATCTTTCAATTATAGACTAATTAATTCAAGAAATGAAGGATTCTACAACTAAACTCATATTAAAGACAACAAATACTTCAACTTCTTGACCAAGATGTTGTAGAGATTCTACTTGACCAAAAAAGATCTAGATTGACATTAAGCATGAATTACAAATAGTCTAAAGGTGGTCTTCATTGTGGCATCCATGTAGTTATTTTCAATTTCTTTTAGGTAAAGAATGTTATTTAAAAAAATAATCTTTTTTATGAATCCAACTTTTTTCAACACCATATGTATTTTTGTACGTGATTCTTTGGGGGCCCACACATCTTGATTTTATAGAGAGTGAATATCACTTTCATAAAATATTTTACTTTATAGCATCTCTCAAATCTTGTTTTTAGAAAATATTTGAAAAAGGTGTATCTATCTTGGCTTTTACTTACTTTCCTTATTTATAATATTTGAAGGTAATAAATGAATAATTAACTAAAAATAAAATCTAATTTAGACATTTGATAAAGCCATCTTTCAAAGAGTTCAACAAATAATGAATTCAACCTTTAAAGTACGATTGTAGAAGTAATGAAGTTCAATAATATTTTCTTACTTTGTTCTATTTTGCAACAAAATATGAATGATATTTATGATGTTTGTTTTTCAAGATGAATAATATATATTTTGTAAATGATTAAAATTTTAGATTTGTTATAAATATTGTATTTTGCAAAAAAATTAATAATTCAATGTTTAATATTAAATTAAACCATTCCAAAAAATCCATGAAACAATATACTATAGGAGACTAACCAATTCTTATGAATCTAGTGCATTGACCCTACTTTCTTTGAGATGGTTAGGAGAAGTGCTAGAGAAGGTAGCCTTTTTCCATAAACATGTTTTTCTTTCCATGCCTCGCTTTATTCTGCTCATTTCCTTGTACATTTGGTTGGAAATGTGTCTGCAATTTGCTCGAGATGAGTCATTTGCAAGAAGACATGCTTCTTGAATTGTGAGAATGAAATTGCTTCTATTACCTACGATTCAAAGAAAAAGTACTAATCTTCTTGAAGACTATCTTTCAAATTTGCACAAATTTCAATTCATGAAATGAAAGATCCTTCAATGAAACCTATGTTAGAAATAACCATCAATTCAACTTCTTTCTACCTATTAAGAAGACATTACAAAGATTCTACCATGCCCAAATAAGATTTAGACAAAAAACATTCAATATAAATAGTCTAAAAAGAGTCTACATTCTTACACATATATAGTTATTTTCAATGTTTTAGAGACAAAGACTACGAAAGTAAAAAATCAATTTTTATTGTAAATCCAACTTTTTTTCAATACATGATTTTGGAGGAGATCCTTCAGGGCCCACACGTCATGATTTTAGAAGACTGGTTTGCAGATTGGAAGTTTCTGTTAGAAATACTGTATATTGCCAAAAAATAATTACTCAATGTTCACTGTTCAATTTGACCGTCCCAAACAATCCGAAGTAACGTAGGAGTGTGTAAGATGAATAAATGAGGTCTCCTCGTACTTCATTTTCCCAGTCAAGAACTTAAGTTGTACAGTCAAAAACTTAAGTTCCACAGATCAGTCTTAAAAAGTAAAAATAAGGATCCCAGAGTACCACAGCTTTCAACAAATGACGTAACTTATCCAGCTCCAACCTGATGCCACAGAAGGTCACATGTGACTCGACACACTAACGCCCACAACCGACAGAGACCAAACTGGTGAACTTCTTCATGTGATATCACAGAACGCAATCATCCTGCTCAGAGTGTAACCAGAGCGCTACAAATGAATTGGAACATATGGACTACAGATTTACTAATATAATACGTGGCCTATAAAATTAAGGGAAAACAAGTGTTTATTTATATGCTGTGCTGGAGCACAAGCTGTAAATCAAAAGATGTACATTTGTCTGATTTTTATCCACTGCTGTACAAGGAACACAATTTCGACACCAAACTTACACAGACGCTCCGAGTCAGCAGTCCAGCTTCCAAAGCACAGACGAGACGGATACTAACTGAAGCTAGTGTGCTTGTGCCGAGAACAAAATTCAGCTAGTTGTGAACGAAGTCCTGTTGACTGCCTGATAGCTTCACAAAAACAAAAGTGCCAAACTACCCCGTACCCTTACGAATGGAATACATGTCTTCAACCAGCAAAGCGCTGGATCTTTCTAACAGGTGATAACATCTCCAAAAGTGTTTTCACCACTGTAAGTGAAATACAGGAATCCATCTTCATCCTTGTGCTCATCATAGATTGACGACATCATTGCCGCTGCAAAGACCACAAGTACCACATGAATTAGTGGGCCCCCAACAAATTCCCCACAGGCAGCTCACCAAAACATGAAAAAGGAACAAAAGGTTGTGGAATATTTCTAAAAGACCTCAAGACGTGTTGTCAAATACAATGTGGGTCTATGGATTTGGATATCTGTTTGTTCGTATGGCATTCAATTTCTACTCTATCCAGGATTATTTTCATGCTCCAATTCAGCGCAAGGAATGTTTAAGTGTCACGGGGAGATGTCACGGGAGCTCAACAACATAGGGCAATGTGGTGTCAATTAAAGAATCAGCTCTTTCGATTGAAAATGCATGCAATTAAAGCTTCGTCACATACCTGTTGGAGGCAAGACGTTCTTCACAAAAATGAAGATGGCCTTTTCCGAACTCAGCTTTATACGTTTGCGGATCACGTAAACAAACTGTCCAACCGTCAAGTCCGCTGGCACAAGGTACCTGGGCACAAGTCCAAATTAAAGATTAATATGACAACCTAATCAGTAACCCGTATAGTCTATGATACACGGAGACCAACATCATACATGAGGGAAATGAAATATAGCCCCAAATTTCTAGACACTATACAGAGTCCAACCGAAAAGGGTAAAACAAAAACGAAGTGCAAGTCACGCTCAAGACGAGTACTTTTTCTTATCAATGTCGGGAATATCGCTCTTTTCCGCCTTCTCCACGATTACTGGAATTCTGTCGGGGTACTTGTCACGGATTCTCGCAGCCTCTGCCTGCCTCTTCTCTGCAACATACAACGCAACATCCGCATCATTCAGCGCCTCCCAGTCGAAGCAACAACAACACGACGAGACCTAAACGCAAATTGATTGAAAATTCTAACAAAAAAAGACTACTTCCGCCTAATTTATCATGTCCACAACGTCTCGAACATAAAAATTTCCGATCAACATGTTCCCGACAGGCGCAAACACAACAAAAGCCATGTGGCTTGCGATGTACACAACATGAAGAACATGAAAAATTTCGGAAAGAAACACGCTGGGCCGGCACACATACCCATCGGGTGCTCTTGCTTGAAAGAACTCTTCGCCATGGTCACCTCAACCACAAAAGCTCGCCTCAGAGGCTGTCCCAAAGATAATCCTTCTTATCACCCGATCTGCGCATACTCCAAGACAGATAACATAAGCCAAAACCGAAACCCTATAGGCGCTCACAACCATCCCTACTCCCCCTCCGCCACGAATTTCCCACACATCACACACGCCGGCAACACAGAAACACCAAATTCAACCCCAATTCAAACCCCGCGCAGCCAATTCCCGCACCGAAAACGCAAACCGACACATGCAACAAACCCTTGTCGCACGCGAAGAACACGAAGCGGCGCAAGTAGAGAGAAAAGAAGAGCGCACCGTAAGAGAAAACCTCGTCTCGTAAACAAGATGCGCACAAGGAAAGAGGCGATGCCGGTGCCGAAGTAGTCACCAAGCGATGCGACGACGACGACGAAAGGAGTGAAGAGCACGGCATACACAAAAGCAAGTAAGGTCCTCTTCAAGGAACGGCAAGCACTTGTTGTCCAGAGGGCGGCACGTTCGGCGGGTTGACAGGATCGGAAACGGGCCTGAGGTTCGGAAAGGAACGTGGCCAGGGTTTGGGTTTGGAGAAGTCGGAGGGTCGGAGGATCGTAAGCGTGCCCTGGTTGGTCTGGGAATGCGGTGGGTGTGTCGGAGCTTGGAGGTTCGGCGGGTCCAAGGTTCGGAAATGAACGGGGTCGGGGTTTGGGGTAGGGTTCGGCGAAGGTTTGGAGGCTCGGTGGGTATGAGAGTCGGGAAGCTGCTTGGCCTGGGTTTGGGGTCGGGTTGTCGGAGCTTGGAGGTTCGGAAAGGAGCTTGATTTGGGGTTTGGTTCGTCCAGGACACCCTGGCTGATATCCGACATTGGGTGAGGGACTGAGGGTTCTGGATACCGTAAAGTCCTTGGTGATTCTTTCAGCATGGGGTTTGGGTCTCCGGTAGCCCGGTTTATGGATTTGATTTTTGATTTATGTGATTTTAGGGGAAATAATTGGAATATTTTGTGAAGTCCTTTGATATTTTTCATGATGAAATTGTAATGAATCATTAAAGAAAATTTAATGTAGAAGGAATATATATATATGTTATTTCAATGTGAATAGCTATAAAGCAATTTCTAAGATAGTGGCACCTTAAATTATTAAGTATCTAAGAAAGTTTCTTATTTTTCACTTAATGGTAAATAAAATCTATAATTATATGAAACTACAATCAAGTTTCCTATTAAAACTTGAGTTAATTGTCAAAATAACTATTTTGGGGTGTTGCTATTCATGCATCACTTTTTGTTTCTTTAAGGTTCTAAATGTCATGTATTCTATTGAGTCTATGATCAATTGGAGGAGCATATGATTTCTTGTTTTCGAAATCATAATGTATCTACTAGATAGCCAAAAAATTCATTCTACTTGCAACATCTTTCAAAATAGAGAAAATAAATTCTAGTCTCTTTTTGAGATTGTCATAAATTAAGAACATATTCATCTTGTGTCCTATATAGTGTCACAAGATATAAAGTGAGAGACATTAAGACTATATACCTATGTTAGAAGGGAGATTATAGTATTGAGTTACATAAAAGGGCCAAGAGAGTGATTAGGGGTTCTAGCATATGATAAATGGAGGCAAATTAATGCATCACAAGCTATGTTATAAATACATATATTCATTTTCTAATGTATAGTAGATGTCTTTATAATATTAGGACCATTGTTGAATGTGAATGCTAGTGGTTTGGGATTTAGAAATATAATGGTTTAAGGTTTGAATCCTCATGCTAACTATTGGATTATTAGTTATAATTAAGTATTGAAACATCAAAGCATTTCAATTTTTTAATCAAACAATAGTTTCATTGTTTATATTGTCAACCTTGGTAAAAAGCATTGAAACACAAAAGCATTACAATTTGTGACACTAGACAATAGTTTAGTAAGTTGGTTGTATTGGAGTATCTAACTTGAGCTAAATAATCAATTTTTGGGGAAGAAGCATAGTTAATTATGCAATAATTGGTTGGCATTTGGATATTATTTGGAGATTTAGCTTTTCAATTTGAATGTCAACAAAATATATTGTACAATGGAGTACCAATCAAAATGTCGTTTTCGAATCTGTAGTGAGAAAAATTTCAATACTGCCAACTTTGAAAGCCTCCCGAGAGCTCAAAATTTGGTATTTTACAACGAAATTTTTACCACATCACCATCTTTAGTTAATTATATGCATGCCAAATTTCAAGGCCAAAAGATTCACCGGAAAAAAGTTATTCAAAATCTACCAACATGGGTAGTGGTGAAAAACATTTCACTACTTTCAACTTTGATACCTTCCTAGGGATTGAGTTTTTTTTTTTCCATGAAATTTTTTTAATGAAACAATATCCATGTTTTTAATATGTATAAAAAATTTCAAGGTAAAAAAAGTTTTTTAAAAGAAGATATTTGAAATCTCCCAAAAAGTGTAGTTTTGAGAATTTTTTTACAATTGCCAACTTTGACACCCTCCCAAGGTTTGAAAAATTGGTTTCTTACTGTGAATTTTTTTTTGTGAAGTCAGCTCTATGTTGATAGTATGTGATCCAAATTTCAAGTTTAAATGGATTACCAAAAAAAAGATATACAAAATCTCCCAACATGTGTAGTTGTGAGGAGGAGTTTTTGAGCCCTTAGTATAGTGTAATTTTGTGGAGCAAAGTTTGACACGAATGTAAAAACTTAACCTCACAACAACACATGTTAAGAGATTTTGAATATATTTTTTTGGGTAAGTGTTTTGAACTTGAAATTTGAAACATGTATTATCAACATAAAGTTGATCTTATTCAAAAAAATTCATGTTAAATAGACAAATTTTGAGCCCTTGGGAGGGTGTCAAAGTTGGCAATAGTGAAAATTTTCTCACAACTACACGTGTTGGGAGATTTTGTATATCCTTTTCTTGGTAATTCATTTAAACTTGAAATTTGGAGCACATACTATCAACATAGAGCTGACTTCACAAAAAAAAATTCACGGTAAGAAACCAATTTTTCAAACCTTGGGAGGGTGTCAAAGTTGGCAATTGTGAAAATTTTCTCAAAACTACACTTGTTGGGAGATTTCAAATATCTTCTTTAAAAAAACTTTTTTTACCTTGAAATTTTTTACACATATTAAAAACATGGATATTGTTTCATTAAAAAAATTTCATGGAAAAAGAAAAAAAACTCAATCCCTAGGAAGGTGTCAAAGTTGAAAGTAGTGAAATGTTTTTCACCACTACCCATGTTGGTAGATTTTGAATAACTTTTTTCCGGTGAATCTTTAGGCCTTGAAATTTGGCATGCATATAATTAACTAAAGATGATGATGTGGTAAAAATTTCGTTGTAAAATACCAATTTTTGAGCTCTCGGGAGGCTTTCAAAGTTGGCAATACTGAAAGTTTTCTCACTGCGGATTCAAAAACGACATTTTGATTGGTACCCCATTGTACATGGAACATTTATTTCAACGGTTTAAGTTTTAAAGTTGTTGAATTTATATTGTGAAGTTACTGTGGGGGTAGTTAGTAGAAAAGAGTTGAGTATTTTCGATTTATAGTTGTATGAATTTATCTTTGAGTGTTGACAATGATGAGCATGTGTGGTTTCATGTACTTGCTCTATAATGACTATGAATAGTTTAGTTGCCCACCTATGGATTGTAGCACTTTGTAAGAGAGTATTTGATACTTGCTTTATTTTAAACCAATGGATCCAAGAAAGTAGGAGTCACAAAAAATCAATATGTGAATCTAAGAAAGTGAGTTTTGTATTGCGTAGATAAATTACTTGGAGAGGATATTGGAATGATAGACTACAGAGATAGGATATTAGAAATCACATAATTATCATGCAATAACTTTTTAACTATATAGTCAAATGTTATGAAAATTGTTGGGCCTTGGAACTACTCTTTGGGTGCAAATTGTATGAAAATTTCAATGAAAAAAAATTCCATTCATAGTGAGCTGCCCAAAATTGCTATGTTGCCAAAAAAACGTAGCTTGGTCCTTTAGGGGTTAATGAGACATGTTAGGTTTTTCATTGTCTTTGTGAAAATTAAGGATGTAAGATGCTATTGAGTTGATATTGTCAATGTTTGTTTGGCTTTGAGGTATATAAAATTGTAGAAATCTTATGTCAAGGTCTTTCGGATGAAAAATAATAGCATCCTTTTGAGGGTTTTTTTTTTAGTTTCTAATGAAGTGCCAAAATGGTGATATTAAATATTATAGTGGTACTCTTAATTTCAACACTCACCCCCATATTGGATAGAAACTATCAAAATAAGACATATTACATATCTATGATTTTGTTTTCATCGACAATCAAGCAATTTCATCCAAGATTTGACTTGATTTATTTTCCAAGGTTGTAGTGTAGAGCCCATTACTTTGGTACAAATTTATGATGAATCATCCCAAGATAAACATTCCTCCTTTGGGTGAAAATCAATCATCTCTATCTAAATAGAAATTATGACATTGGTTGAATATGTTTATAGTCTTTTAAAGAAGATGATGTTCTTTTTGATACCTTGCAAGTGAATATACAGTTTCATTACTATTAATATTTGTATGATCTTATACTTTTGTATAGTATTGGAATACATTTGAGTTCTTAGTGTGGTTGCTAAGGAACAAATCATAAATTTGTCTAGGTGACTATTTTTACATGTTTGGTATTTTATTTAGTTAATAATAACATATAGATATTAGAGATTATCTAAAAATATAATTGGTTCATTTCTATTTTCAATAATGAAAATTTTGATAATTTGTCTATTGCAAATAGTCAAGCTTTGAAGATATTTTGTAATCTTATGAATCTAATAGACAATTTCACTATTCTTCTTGAGTTGTAGATGTCATATGTAGTGGATTTAACAATCAAGTTGCTTCATCTAATTGACTATTTTTGTAATCTTATGAATGAACATCTATAAATGGTAGTATTACCCACGGGAGAAATTTAATGTGAGGTTTAGTACCACATATTAGTATATTTGAATGTAGCATGCTAGGTGTGAAGGTTGTACTTAGAGTGGATAGTCACTCACAAGGGGTTTTCCAAATAAATATATTATTTATAGAAAGGGTATAAAACCCTAATTTCTTCAACAACTTCGTCTTCAATCTCATGTCTCATTCTCCTTAGATGTCCCTTCACGCTCCTATATTGTCTACAAATGACAAAGAAAGCATTATAAATACAAAAACTAGTGAATAAAAAAGCATTAACAACAAGAATAACTAAGACAATCAAATAATAATAATACAACCATCATAAAATGTTAACATTCAAAATTTCAAACATACTCTAATACTAAATTCCTTAATCAAAATTCACAAGAACTTCATTCTACCCCAATTCAATTGAAAGAATCAACATGCTTACAAATCGAGATACAAATTGTCAAACCCTAAATCTTCTAATTTACCTCCAAATACTACACATAGTGATGCAAATTACTTAACATGACATTGTAGTGCAAAATCTTTTTCTACATGCATCAAGTTGGTTTTCTAATTTCAAAAATGATATCAAAATTACTGAATTTCAAGCAAATACAAAACAATAGGTAGTTGGCTCTTCCAAAAGAATATAATAGCTAACAACTTAGTGAAACACTTATTAAGGTCTTATGTTTCATCGTTGGCCTACTTTTTGTATTTTGGTTTGCTTCGTCTCCTTCCATAAAGAGCTTAGTGTTGTTGGCGTATTGCACAATAAGAAAAAATAAAAAAATCATAGGTCTTAGCATGTTGCATTAAAATAGCTTTCAAAAACTTCATATAGTACTTGCAAATATTGCTTGTTCAGAGGATCATTGCCATGACATTTGAACTCTCTTTAATGATTACAAAGAATAACATATTCATCACTCAAATGTACTCCACATTAAGTAGCAAGAACAACAATAATTAAAGCAAGAGCAATGATCATATACTAATAGGGAAGAAAGATGTTAAAAAAGATTTGAATGATCAAGTAATGTTAAGGAAAGAATGTGCATCCTTTGAACATTAAATCGTATATTTGTAAAACCTTTGATTAGTATCCTCCCACCAAAATCTTTTCATTGGTAAGAGGGCCCCATGCACCGTGGAAGGTACCATCAATGGACACCAAAATCTTTTCATACTTTGGGAGGAGGGGGGGAGAAAATACACAATTTTTAAACACCATAGATAGTAGGGGTGAGAATTTGGACCATTTTTGGCATTTATTCATTGATATCTAAAATAGAGTGTCAAGTAAGCATAAAATAAATGGCTTTAGTATTTGTAGTTGTATTGAAGAATGGTAAAAATGTGTTAGAAATGTAGTATTTTTGAAGGACATTAAAGCTTGTCAAACTCTTAGTAGTGGTAGTACAAAAATTTTAAGATCATTAAAAAAGATTAAAATCATTAAAATGTGGTTGGACAAGGTGCAAAAAAATTATTATTTTTACTTCAAATACATTTTTTTGCACACCATCTTGTCAAAAATTTCAAAAATTTCTTCTACACATTCTTATATTAGTTTGGTGCAAGCTCTCAAGGTTAGATATGCCAAAAAAAGCAATTTCCACAATTTTTTGCACTTTGCAATAGAGATGGCAATTTTGAATGGAATTTGATGAAAAAAGGGTCTTGGGACTTCACAAGTTAAACAAGACTACAAAAAATAGTGAAATTAGATTTTCCACACTAAATTATTGACAATTTGACATCATATTATAAACATTTCAATTATTATACAAAGATGTATTATTTTTGAATTAGAGATTACTACTATTTAGAATTTATGAACCTCTATAAGATTATGAGTACAAATGGAAATATTCTTACAACTATTTGTTGACTTTAATGGCTTATAAAGTAATTTTGTGTATATAAGGTGACCTAATTTAACTATTTTGTATAGAACATATATATCTTAGAAAGGGGGGGGGAGATATGTTGTTATACTAGAGGGGGTCTTGGAGTATTAGTGTAGTCTTGATGTTTTTTGGATTTGTTTTAGCTTCTAGTTAGGTTCAAAGTATATGTTGTAGAATAGTGAGAGGTGTAGATAATTGAGCTTATCTTTTTTAACATCTTTTACGACAACTTTTTGATTTGAATGAATTGAATTTTCTAGACAAGTGCACATTTGAAACATTGAAATGCTTATTTTGATGATTTAAAGTACTACTACCTTGGTACCTTGAAGAGTTGAAAATAAAGTCTTAAGTCTAGTTGTTGAATGAGTTGAATTATTTAGTTTTTTTTATAGAATTTAGAAATGGAAGCTTATTCTATAGTTTTGATTATAGATAGTAGAGTGTTTTCATTAAAATAAAAGAGTGCAGATTAACAATTCAAAGTATTTTGCCCTTCTTAAAAATATTGATACTACGATTAAGGTCAAAGATAAAAGATACATTCAAATTTTACACTAAAATTTGATATAAATATTATTAGAATTTGGTTCAGAATAGAAATATATAATATAAAATGAATCAAAAAATGGATAAAATAGATGGAATGATGAATAGATGAATTTCTTGTAAATGAAATTTAGTCCGTGATTTGTTGCACTCAATAGCTTTTAGCAAATAAAATTATTGTTGACAGATTTATAATAATCAAATAAATCATTTGCAATTTTAGGTATATCTACTTCTAGAAACTTAAAATACAACTTATAACTCCAACCATTTCTACTTATTCATGTATAGATTTGACCAAAAACTTAATTGATGTAGCATGTGAGTATGACTTGTAGAGTTATCCTATAATTTCATATTCAAAAAACTCAAATCTTTGCAAATACAAATATGATTTGGATAAAAATTCTCTTTAGGTCTTTATAAGAATCTCACTAAAAAAAAGTTGTACATAACATTATATAGATATAGTAAGTCTATAAAATGACCCTTGAAATGACCTGCCTCGTCACCTATCAACTAATTAGGTTTGATATTTTGTTTGGTTAGTTATATATATAATAATCATTAGATGAAATTTGAGGGCATTAGGAGATTGCGGGTTCCCGAACTGTGGGAACGCTGTTTCTGCCTTGTGAACTCGAATCCTAAGTGGTCACGACCCTGCCATGTAATTAAAAAAAAATTCAATTTTTTTGGACTTATTTTCATATTTAAGGACTCAAATTTTTATTTTTATTTTTTGGATTATAGCCGGCTTGATAGCGGCCAGTGGCATTGGGAGCCATTTCGGGAATAGACCTGAAACAGCCCTGTAATGCCCTCAGATTTCTTCTAATGGGTTCCAAATCTAAATATTAGAATTGAATTTTTCTATTCTATCTTTGAATTATCTATACATCAGTAAATTGAATTAGGTTGTTTATTATGTTTTGTTTGTTTTGTTGGGATCTCTAGAACCATTTGCGCCTTGGTCATGTTCATGGTACCATTAGAAAGCTCTCTATAAGGAGGGGTGTATGGACTTTATTTCATAGTCTTACAACTTACAACAAAAAGATATAGTGAATTTTAAAGTTTTATTAATTGAAACCTTAAAAAATTATTTTGACTTTTATTATATTGTAGAAATGGTACATAGCAAACTAGTTTATCTTGAATTTTGATTATAGATACTAATTGCATTATTAGATTTGGTTGGTTTTATAATTAATTTTTCTTTATTGACAATTCTACTTTCTTTAATAGAAATCAATTGCTATTGCAATGAAATTTTTTAGTTTATAGTTATAAGTGTGTCCTAATTCCTTGCTATGGTCAATTCAAAAATAAATGTAATTTTCTAATTTTTTTTGGACCCAAAATAACTCAAAAATCAATAACTATCTCTTTATGAGTCGAAATGCTACAAAACAAATCCTATGCACATTTCCTCACAGACTAAGATTTTTTGATGGTACCAAAGAAGATGCACAAGCCAAAAAATCTCATCATAACAAACAAACAAAATAAAACAAACAAAACAACCTATCTTAAAGTATGGGTGTCATTATTCTTATTGTTAGAGTTTCTTGTTTTTATAAATTAGTTTTTAGCAATGTTACTACTTTATTACCTCAATATTAGTATTAGTTTCTTGTTATAATTTATTTTTTATTTTTTATTAGTATCATTAACCTCAATAAGGGCAAATTTTGTTAAATTGGCGGTATTCCATTAGTTTGATACTTTTGACAATTCAGACCGCGCAATTTGAAATCTACATCTGTCATAGATTTTTGAAATCTAGACCTGTCCAAGATGTTTTAGATTGGGCAATCTGAAATCTAAAGCTATCATAGATTTTGAAAATCTACATGAGTCCTAGATGTTTGAAAATGTATACCAATCATAGATGCTAGTTTTTAGTTCAGATCGGGCAGATTGAAAAATGACATTTGGAATACCGCCATTTTAACGAAATTCGCTATAATAGTATAAGAATTGGTTGCTTTATAATTATATTTTATTTTATTATCATCTTACCAAACTCTAATAGGGTTGTTATAATTCTAAACTTGATAGTAGGATTGATTACTTCTATAATTAAAAGTTTGATTTGAAATAGTAATATACAAACCTCAATAGTAGGATTCATAGTAGGATTTTTATTTTAGTAATTATTATTATTATTATTTTTTAATTTTAAAATAAGAAGACAAACTTCAATAGTAGGGTTGATTGTTTAGTATAAATCTTTGAAGTGACTCCAAGAAATGATTGAGTAATTTAATTTTGATATGTGAAGTTTGCCAAAGTGGCAAAAGACTATAAGATTATTACTATAACACCAAAGTAATTTACCTACAACGAAGCGGCACCTTCTAATAAAAGGTCCTAACGTTTGGGGCAAGCAACCACTCCTACTCCAACCCTTTGTTGTGGTCTCCGCTCGTGCCAAGCGCGCGAGCCTTGCCAACCGGTCTTGATATCTCTATTGCATTCATTTCTCTTTTGTCTCCCTGATTGACCTATATTATTTGCTTTTTGTTTTGTTTTCTCTCCTATGCATTGCATACACAAAAAAAGACCACCTTTAGCATTTCAGGCTTTGGGAGATCCTATTTTTTACGGTGCGTTTCTATTGTATAACAATCATGAAGCACAACACAAGGGAGAAAAAAAAGGAGAAACAAAAAAAAGGCTTGTCTATAGGCGATGAATAGGATTTGGTGTTTTTTACATTTTTTAGCGTGTATTGAATTTTAAGTTCCCATCTCATTGTCATTTTTGTACTTGTGTTTATTAGGTGAAAGAAAATTGTCAAGGTTTGAAGTCGTATCAACGTATTATTTATGTTAACTACTATGGCAAAGAGCTCTTTCAAGCAAGAGCATCCTCTAGGTATGAATCTTCTCTTGTACATCTTTCAATCATTATAGTCTATTATTGTTTATGCCTCATGTTGATAGCTAATTCGTTTGCTTACATTTTTACATGAAAAAAGGTGATTGTAATGTATCTATTAGTTACTTTTTGGCACTTGTTCTCAACTATGAGTAATTGACAACAATTGCAATTATCTTATTTGATACTTATTGCTACTTTTGTTGTTGTGGGCAATTAGAAAAGAGGCAAGCAGAAGCTACAAGGATTCGTGACAAATATCCAGATAGAATTCCGGTCATTGTAGAAAAAGCTGAGAAGAGCGACATTCCAGATATTGACAAAAAAAAGTAAGTTTTTCACATTTGTTATAATATATGAACATATTTGTTGTAAACCCTAAGGTTTTGAGTGATTGCATGAAGCATTCTAAGAAGCACATATGAACTTGATGAATTGACCAAAGATTGTATGTCTTTACCTAGGTATCTTGTACCAACTGATTTGACGGTGGGACAATTTGTTTATGTAATACGAAAGCGCATCAAATTAAGTTCAGAGAAGGCCATCTTCATTTTTGTAAAGAATGTCCTTCCTCCAACAGGTATGTGCTCTCTATTAATTATGGCAATTTATTATTATTGTGATAATTATTGTCTACAAAATAAAGAATTGACAAAAAATTTGATTGTGAATTTTGCAGCCGCTATGATGTCATCAATTTATGATGAACACAAAGATGAAGATGGATTTTTGTATTTTACTTATAGTGGTGAAAACACTTTTGGACATGTAGTTTCTTATTAGCTAAATCAATAGTAAAAATTGTGGTATAAAAAATACTTTGTTTGTTTCCATTGTTTTTAGTGGGTATAGCTATGGTATTCCAAAGGAGGGAATTGCATTTATTCTCAATATTTTTGGTTTTGTTGGAATTTATGTAGAATTGGTGCTCTATGTACAATAATTATGTAGGGATCAAACAAATTTGTATATAGAACTACGTATTTAATCTTAGAGTTCAATGTTTTCTAAATTGCATATAATTAAATAAAGATATACATATATATATATATATATATATATATATATATATATATATATATATATATATGTATATACATATATACATATATATTGTGTTTTGAATATCTTATTGATAAAAGACCTTTAGATATTTAGGAATTTTTTTTATATTAATGATGGTAGTATATTAGGTATATGTTTGTAATTTTGCTTCTTGGTCTACTTGTAATACAAAATGAAGATGAAATAGGCAATCACAAAAAAAATTTCATTGAAAAAGAAAAAAACAATCTAAAATTGTCCTTCATAATATTCAACAAATTAGTAACCATAATTGAATTTGTGGGGATTGAAAGGCTTTGAGTTTAGATTGGCTTAATTGATTTTCAGTTGTAGAATTGATCATTGTAAGAGTCAAAAGATAATTTCAAGGCATTTGGTATTTTGAATAGGTATGATGTCAAGCCTTTTCCATCATACTATTCAGAACCAAATTAAAGAGCTTGTGTGGTAAATAAATTTGTCTTATAGTAAACAACTTTGTACTATATGTTTATGCATGCCACTCTTGCAATGCAAGATAGTTCAATAATAGCATTTTGTGCTCAAATGTATATTTGGCTACAATTTTCAAATCCTATAGAAAGACAAATTTACACAATTTTAACATTAAAACCTAATTGCACCCTATTTTTATGATTCATTGTCCATTGTCTGAAAAATGGAATCCATTGCTTGAGTAAAATCTTTGACTTCAGCCTAGAATTCCTTTAATTTGGCCTCTAGTCCAATCTCATTTGCTATAATGTCCATCACCAACATTAAGGTTGCTTTAAACTTAGCAAATAAGGACTTTGTTTTGATATGCATCATGAGCTAGTTGATATCAATTGCAATAAATCCAATTGCCACGATTGCAAAAATGAATTGGAAGATGTTTGTATGGTACTTCTCTACAATGCAAATGAAACACCAAAAAACCTCTAAGTAACACCTTGGCACAAGAAACACCTTGACTTTGAAATTTTTTATTAATCATCAATTATTGATGAGTGTTAGTAATAATTCTTTGCCTCTGCATTTTGTTGAAATAAATTTTGATAATGACATAATAGAATATCTTATTGTTGAGGCTTAGTTTTGTGACAATCATTGACAAAATTAATTAATTTTTTTTGCATTATCTTTAAGAAAATTTTTAGCCTACTGGATAGACTTTTTACATTGAATATGTGTTGTCAAGCACCTCATTTAGGAAGCAAAGTCATAGCAATCATTATTCACGTTTGTATTGCCTTGACTAAAGAAATTTTAGACAAACAACAAAGTGGCCATGCTTTGAGTTTTTTTTATTCTTCATTGGATTGCATGTGAGGCAAGGGAATGTCATTTTGAAGATTAAAGATTGAATTAAGTCTAAGGTACGGGTGCTTAAAACTTTCATTTAAGAATTCAAATTGAATTTTTGAGAAGTACAACTTCTTGAAATATTTTTCAATAAATTCTTTGTGAAAGACAAGGGGAATTGGCATTTCATATTTTTTTGGAGCTTTGTAGAATTAGTTACAAAATTTTGAAGTTGACATGTCATATATAGGGCTCTAAAATTGCCTACCTCCTTAAATGTACACTCCTAGCACATTGCTAAAGGCTAAAAGAGCAATATGTTCAAATAGTATACATTTTTAGTAGCAGGTGATTTTTTGAGCCTTTTGCACTTTTAGAACCTCCTACCTCATAGCCTCATCATTGAAACATCATTGTTTGAGACTTTATAGGGCCTTAATATTAAATAAGACAATCAATAATTTCATTGTTTTATTACATGAGACTATGCCATGTCTACCAATGTGAAAAATCTTGTTGATTTAATTTTGTATGATAAAACAATTGTTTAAAATATAATACTAGTGAATATCAATAAATTCATAGATAAAATAAATTCACTAATAGAAAACACAGGAATTTTGAGAGAATTCTATTGATTTGGTCGCGTTGTCCCAATCATTGTTTTATTGATTCTAACAGATCTGTTGAAATCAATAAAATAGTAATGGAGACAACACAACCAAAGTCAATAGAATTCTTTCAAAATTCTTGCATTTTCTACTAGTGATTAAAAAAAACACTATTGGGTTTATAATTTATTCAAGGTTCAAATAGAAATGGTGTATATTGCAAATAATTTGAATATATATATATATATATATATATATATATATATACCCTAATCATTTTTAGTTACAAATTACCAATCATATTACTACTATTATTCCTTAAAGGACAATTGTATCTCAATTTTTGTCACAATTTTTTGACAATTTTTTTAAGAAATTTTTTTATTGTCTTCTTAAGAATATAATTTTTTTTGAGTTGGTGCGTAGAAAAGAAAGTTGTATCCAAATAAGCTCAAAAAAAGAGAAATTAGGTAGTAAAAAACTTCAAAAGTAATAATCAAATTTTTTTTGATACATTATATTTTTGCCTATTAAAAAAGCTTTGATTCATTTTGATATAATAACCCATGAGAAAAGTTGTGAACAATCTTGTTTCTTTGGCAATCTAAACATCTTGAAAAATAATTTATTGAATTTATTTTTGAATGCAATATTTACAATTTTAAATAATAAAAAAATCCATGTAGTTTAGATATCTTGCTAAAACAATCTCACCACTAAAATTAGTGTATTTAATTCCATCTTAGAGATTTTAATAATTTAGATTTTTCTTCTATCTCATATGTACTTCTACTTAAGGATTCTTTTTTAATAAAAAATTTTCATAAAAAAAATTTAATCTTTTAGACTCTCAACTCAATTTTCCACCTTTAAAATTTAAACTTTCAAACTTTGTTGTGCAAAAGATTTAAGTTAAGAAAGTTCAAAGTCAAATAATCTAGTTCCCTAATATGCAATAAAACTTATTTTCTTTACTTCAAATGTAGATATCTTGCAAGTTGTGTTGTTAGAATTGCTAAAATTTATTCTATACATTTTATGCTAATTAGGTGTAAGATACTATGGTTAATTGTCAAAAAAACTAACAATTTTCAATATCTTTTACTCTTTGCAATAGAGATGGAAATTCTGAGTACTTTTTGCAAAATAAAAGGCCTTGTTTCTCTAGGGTCTATACCAAATTCAACCTTCTTATAATTATTTTGTATTTTTATAATTATTTTCATTATTTTGAACATAATGGGGAAAGAACATTATGTAAATGATACTAAACAATAGAAAAATTGAAGAATTCGACTAATAACAAAGGCAAAATGGAAGGCAATAATTTCATAGAAAATCTTAAAGTTTCAACAAATGAAAATTGAGAATAAGAAAATATTTGAGTGATTTGGAGGGTGATTGCAAGAAACACTTGTCCTATTTTGTCTCACAAGTTGTGTGTTGATTTGTTTTTTGGCCATGACTTTTGTATTTTGGCTTCAAATGACTTCAGATTTATAGAGAAGGTATTCATTACTATCATACACATTCACTAGTTTTTTTCATAATTTTCAAAAATAATTTACTATTTAAAAATAAACCCCAACTGAATGTCACTCTCTATAGTTTAGGATTTTTTAGTACTAAGGGGAACCTTTCTTTTTAATGATTTTGAGATTAAATTTAGATGAGATGGTCTTCTAGTTGACTTCTAGCTATCCAGGGAAGGATTTTTGAAATTAGTTAATTTAATGTGGTGTAGAAGTCTACAAAGTGAGCCTCTTTTTGCTTGTATTTTGAAACATATAAAATATTATTTTGGTGTTTTTTTTGGTGAATGACCATCTACATAGAGTTGTTACAAATGTCTACATTTTATTTTTTGTATTTATTTATTTTTACTATTTTTCCCTCATTAAAACATGAAGGTATGTATTTTCTTGAGGTTTGGCACTTTTCAAGTTCTCCTACTTAGAGAATTTTTTTATGCAATTCCTTCCGTGGGTACATTTTTCTTAAAGGTATATATATTATTATATATTATTTAATTTTAAAAAATTAGATTTCTAATTTTAAAATACTCCTAGAAAAAATCATAAATACTATTGCAAAATGCAACAAATAGTACATGTGTTTCTTGCAATCACCCCAGAATCTAATATAAGTCTTCACTTATTGATCTTTTGGTTGGAGCAATAAAATAGTAATATTTATTGTTATATGTAATTGTCATACTCAATCTTATGTTTGTATATGTTCATTGTCATATAGTGTTTCAATAGAAACTTTAGAAAAAAAGGATCCACATGCAGTAATAGGAGCCAATTGCAATATGCTTTGCAATGCATATAGAACTACTTTGGTTGGAAGTTCAATTTTCATTTGTGTTCATTTAGCTCTTGGAATCTCTATTCATTCATCTATGACTTCATTTATCTACTTATTGTCTACTTCATTAAGGTGTCTATTCTACATCTAGTGTTTTATAATTTTTATCCTTTCTATGCTTCAATAAGCACTAGTTACAATGCTCAATTTAGAGTTTTTTTGTTCTTAGTTTAGATGAAATAATGACACCATAGACTATACAATACTCAAACATGACAATATAACATTTGTAATTAACCACACATACATTTTTGGAACAATTTTTAAAAAAAGAACTACATAATCAATAATGGTTTCAAAAAAGTAGTGATTAAGTCAAAGGTGGCTCCTATTACCTCATTTGGACCCAAAAGTTACATATATATACACATAACTATTGATCAAAGTCTCAAAATCACAAAAGGATTTTTAGAGATGAAAGTTAATTTGATTTATATATAATATTGTACTACTTGAACAATGTTGATACATTTGTTTTATATAAATCCCTAAAAAAAAGTAAGATTGATAATGAAAAATATACACTTCCATTGAAATTACTTTACAAGTAGCTAGTAACCACTAATAAAATAATTGAAGAATATGTTGAAGATTACAACAAAGTTAAAATACTATTGTTACAATAGTATTTTAACTTTGTTGTAATCTTCAACATATTCTTCCATTGAATAGAATACCAAACATACATAATCAAAATGCCTCCTCGACAGTTGTATACAATTGGAGATAGAGTAGTCTCAAAATCTACCTATTTCAGACATTTGCAAAGAAATAGAGACGACATTCCTTTAAGCACATGTAATTCAAATGGTAGTGCATCTGAACCCTTTGAAACACCAATGTCCCCATCATCTTCATCACCTTCCTTTGTAGCTCCGATGATTCCGTTGGAAAGTTCGGAAAGTCCTTCTACATCTGTAGAAGGTATTCCACTTCATATGCTTCCTATACTTTCTCCGCAAACAGAGAGTGCAGACTCTGAATTCCATATTCAAGATGTTGACATGCTCAAAATAAGTGGGTTTATAGATGGTAGAATTCCTTATTACGTTGCTCAAGAGCTTCATTTGAGTCAGGTAATTCAAACTGAAGTTCTACGTCTTCAAGCAGACTTGGATGCTGCTAGTGTGCCTATTGGCACTCAAGACAAAATATTCCACCGAATTTTTAAAAAAAAGGACAAAGATCAAAATTTAAATGCATTAGAGCATGCAGGGATGGGCATTGCGCAGTTAGTGCACACAGTAGGTTCGTTATTACAAGATCTTCAAATTAGTTCTTCTTCTTTACAAAATGTACTTCTATAATTTTCAAAATTTTATAATGGACAATTCTATTTTGTTTAATGACATAGCTGTGACCAATACTTGTGAATGTAAAATGAAGTCATATTTCATAATTCATTCATGTTTTTTGCAAACAGAATCCACTTCACTGGAGTACTTTGCACCTTCATCTTGGAATCAAATAGAAGGATTATATAAACACCAAGGTATGACAATTCCAGTAAGATATAGATTGTGCACTGGAAAAGAAGGTATTCCACATACACCAACTCTACTGGAACCTAGTGATGAAGATTTTTACGAAGGTCCATATGTAGTGAAATGTACTTGTAGAAGAAGTAATAATGCTAGACTTGCAAGAGATTGTGCAAATTGCTGTGAGAAATGCCCACAATGTGGAATTCACCGTAAATTTGTATTGGCATTTGAGTATTTGCCATTTGGACCACGCATTGCAATGATGTGCAAGAGCAAAACAATATGTCATGAGTTTTTAGAAGTTTGGAGGGAAAAAAAAGATTGGTTAGGAAGAGCTATTAACTACAAACCCACTTCCATCTCCCAATTCTGGCATGGTAAGAAAATGAGAGAGATTCAAGATTTTTGGAATCCAAATCAGCATTGGGAGTTACCAATACGTTGTTTAGGTCTTGATTGCAATTCACTATTCACTACATTTCCGCAAAAATGTATTGAATTGCAAGGTGGGTGGAACATTGATCTTAAAAAATACCAGTTCCAATGTCCACATTGTGGATTCTTCATCGATCAGCCACCTTCAATCATTCAAGTGAGTGTTCCCAAATTAGAAGACTTTATTTTCATATGCTCACTACTAAAACCTTCACACTCAGATTTTTTAATTGAAATTGCAATTTTCATTCTAGTGTAATACCATGTTCTTCGTTGAAATTGATGTCTTTACTTACTTTCAATAGTTCTATATATGCACATAAATATATATACATGTATATGTACTTCAATAATTACACTTCTATATTTCAAATTTAATTTGGACATATGTAGATAGCAACTCAACAATATTCACATAGTTCATGACAGTTCCCTTCAATAAAAGTGTAAACAAATTGGATTCAATATTCATGATGTCTATGAAATATTCAAGTTCATATTTACTTATTAAAATTCTAGATAATAAAAACTATTAATTTTGTGCTTTGTTTTTAAAGGGTGATCCTCGGAACTTTGCAATTGCCGCTCATTGGGATGGATTTCAAGCTACAACAACTAAATATAAGGACTGTTGGGCCGTTGAGATTGAAATCTTGAATGGAGGAATGAAAAATCTCACACGTCCTATGCCAGTTTTATTCATTCCAGCATCATCATCGAAAATTTTGAAAGACATAGAAGATCAAGTTATGACAGTGTTTCTAGAGCCGTTTATACGAGAGTTGGAATCCATTTTCATTAATGGAATTGATGTTGACTATAGTTTTCCATCAAAGGCTATTTCTTCAAATATCAGACCCGTGAATGAAGATGGGAACTCAAGGTTGAGAGCAATGCTAATGTATTGGACAGGCGACCATCCGGCTCAATGCAAAGTAGGTGGATTCAAATTATTGGGCTACCATGCTTGTCGCCGTTGCCACATGGTACAAAAATCACTAGGACGCAATGTCATATACCCTGACAACCGAAGGCAAGCCGAATATGATCGACCAATTCCTCGGAGCATTCAAAGCATTTATTTGGAAGCTACAGAGTTGGAGACGTTACACACCTCCACCCATTCAAAAAGGGAAAACAGTGTCACAACATATTCTAAACTGTGGAGGCTCTATTCTTTGTACGGTTTTAATTTGAGTCTAGATCTAGTTTATGATTCTATGCATATTTTGCCTTTGAACATTTTCAAGACTTTTGTGGAGCATTTTGTAGGTGAAAGTAGAGCTAATGCAGTAGATAATGCATTAGAAAAAATCACTAAACATAGGCCTAAAGAACTTGGAGCAAGATGGCCACCTAATTGTTCAAACAAGCTATCATATTGGAGAGCAGAAGAATATCAACACTTTGTGCAATGGTGTTTGCCTTATTGTATGCAAGAAATGAATATATTGAAGACAAAAAAGCTGTATGCAATAGGCCAAATCCTCACCGAAATTGCTAGACTATTTTTTTCTCATTCACGGACAAATGGTTGGACAGATGAGTCCATAACTATTGCAAGATCACTACTTTCAGCATGGTGTATTCAATGGGAAGAATTGGTGGGCCCAAGTGGATCTATTTTACAACATGTTGCAGGTTTAATACGACTAATCTAATCTTGTTGCTCATTACTCTTGTCACTTATAGAAAATGTTATGGAATGATTAATGAAATGTCATGTTATAACGTAGATGCATGGTTTGGGAATTACAACTTGTGTTCTCTGTTTACATGAAGTGGCGAGGTATTAGATGATGTCTTACAACATGGCCCACATGACTTGTATTGGTGCTATAGATTTGAAAGAAGCGTATCTTCTTATAAAAGCATTAAAACTAATCAAATAAATCGTGAAATAACATACTCAAAATATGAAAGTCATTTGGCATTTACAAGTATTCAAGAGATGCTAGCAAAAGATAAAGACAATTTTTATCCTCCACAAAGGGCGGTATTGGAGACTCACAAGCACTTGTTAACATCACATCATCGACCAGGTGGACAAGGAGGTATTACATTCGTGATTTGACATATACTTAGAATATGATAGAAATGACATCCTTTTTTTATTGTGATTTTATGATTTTCACTAATACATTGTTATATTATTATTTGATGATAAACATTTGTCAGGTATGGACCATCACATATGCCCCACATCTCATGAGAAGGGAATCATCCTCACAAATACAATTGTGCATGCAAAGAGGTTACAGAAATTGCACACATCATTACCACTATGTCCATGCAGGGAGCTCTTTCATTTGAAAGGAATTTCAGTAGGCTGGAAAAATGGAAATATGAAGCAAATGAGTGCAAGCATTGAGACATACATGCGTCAATATTGGATACAAGAAGGAATGCTTAATGACAACACTCAAGAAGAGTTCTCACGTGAAATTGAGAAAGTTTCATTTGTTATTTTTCGTGGTGTTCATTATAGAGCAGGTGATCATGTCATTGCAATTGAAGATGGCCATGAATTGGATCCATTGCAAGAATTGGGATACTCAACCTACACGCTGGAAAAATTATGTCAATGACAATATTTATTGTCCACCATGGCCACAAGCTTCAGACATCATGTATTGCCGACAAAACAAAGAAGAACCATTGAAGGTGGACATAGTTGTCATAAGAGAAGTTATTTTGCCAAGACATTTGAAAGAAGTTGATCATGGTGAGGAAATGGATGAAGATGAACCTTATATTGGCCATGTATATGTGAGCATTTTAGAATTGCAAAATAGGGACCGAGGCATGTACAAAGTTGCTACACGAAGTAATTCCATATTGTACTCATGGGCATGCCTCCTTGGACACGTGGAAGAAAGTGGTTTTCCAATTGCCACTAACTTATGTCAATGACAATATTTATTGTAATAATTACATCATAATTTTGTCATTGACATAAGTTAGTGGCAATTGGAAAACCACTTTCTTCCACGTGTCCAAGGAGGCATGCCCATGAGTACAATATGGAATTACTTCGTGTAGCAACTTTGTACATGCCTCGGTCCCTATTTTGCAATTCTAAAATGCTCACATATACATGGCCAATATAAGGTTCATCTTCATCCATTTCCTCACCATGATCAACTTCTTTCAAATGTCTTGGCAAAATAACTTCTCTTATGACAACTATGTCCACCTTCAATGGTTCTTCTTTGTTTTGTCGGCAATACATGATGTCTGAAGCTTGTGGCCATGGTGGACAATAAATATTGTCATTGACATAATTTTTCCAGCGTGTAGGTTGAGTATCCCAATTCTTGCAATGGATCCAATTCATGGCCATCTTCAATTGCAATGACATGATCACCTGCTCTATAATGAACACCACGAAAAATAACAAATGAAACTTTCTCAATTTCACGTGAGAACTCTTCTTGAGTGTTGTCATTAAGCATTCCTTCTTGTATCCAATATTGACGCATGTATGTCTCAATGCTTGCACTCATTTGCTTCATATTTCCATTTTTCCAGCCTACTGAAATTCCTTTCAAATGAAAGAGCTCCCTGCATGGACATAGTGGTAATGATGTGTGCAATTTCTGTAACCTCTTTGCATGCACAATTGTATTTGTGAGGATGATTCCCTTCTCATGAGATGTGGGGCATATGTGATGGTCCATACCTGACAAATGTTTATCATCAAATAATAATATAACAATGTATTAGTGAAAATCATAAAATCACAATAAAAAAAGGATGTCATTTCTATCATATTCTAAGTATATGTCAAATCACGAATGTAATACCTCCTTGTCCACCTGGTCGATGATGTGATGTTAACAAGTGCTTGTGAGTCTCCAATACCGCCCTTTGTGGAGGATAAAAATTGTCTTTATCTTTTGCTAGCATCTCTTGAATACTTGTAAATGCCAAATGACTTTCATATTTTGAGTATGTTATTTCACGATTTATTTGATTAGTTTTAATGCTTTTATAAGAAGATACGCTTCTTTCAAATCTATAGCACCAATACAAGTCATGTGGGCCATGTTGTAAGACATCATCTAATACCTCGCCACTTCATGTAAACAGAGAACACAAGTTGTAATTCCCAAACCATGCATCTACGTTATAACATGACATTTCATTAATCATTCCATAACATTTTCTATAAGTGACAAGAGTAATGAGCAACAAGATTAGATTAGTCGTATTAAACCTGCAACATGTTGTAAAATAGATCCACTTGGGCCCACCAATTCTTCCCATTGAATACACCATGCTGAAAGTAGTGATCTTGCAATAGTTATGGACTCATCTGTCCAACCATTTGTCCGTGAATGAGAAAAAAATAGTCTAGCAATTTCGGTGAGGATTTGGCCTATTGCATACAGCTTTTTTGTCTTCAATATATTCATTTCTTGCATACAATAAGGCAAACACCATTGCACAAAGTGTTGATATTCTTCTGCTCTCCAATATGATAGCTTGTTTGAACAATTAGGTGGCCATCTTGCTCCAAGTTCTTTAGGCCTATGTTTAGTGATTTTTTCTAATGCATTATCTACTGCATTAGCTCTACTTTCACCTACAAAATGCTCCACAAAAGTCTTGAAAATGTTCAAAGGCAAAATATGCATAGAATCATAAACTAGATCTAGACTCAAATTAAAACCGTACAAAGAATAGAGCCTCCACAGTTTAGAATATGTTGTGACACTGTTTTCCCTTTTTGAATGGGTGGAGGTGTGTAACGTCTCCAACTCTGTAGCTTCCAAATAAATGCTTTGAATGCTCCGAGGAATTGGTCGATCATATTCGGCTTGCCTTCGGTTGTCAGGGTATATGACATTGCGTCCTAGTGATTTTTGTACCATGTGGCAACGGCGACAAGCATGGTAGCCCAATAATTTGAATCCACCTACTTTGCATTGAGCCGGATGGTCGCCTGTCCAATACATTAGCATTGCTCTCAACCTTGAGTTCCCATCTTCATTCACGGGTCTGATATTTGAAGAAATAGCCTTTGATGGAAAACTATAGTCAACATCAATTCCATTAATGAAAATGGATTCCAACTCTCGTATAAACGGCTCTAGAAACACTGTCATAACTTGATCTTCTATGTCTTTCAAAATTTTCGATGATGATGCTGGAATGAATAAAACTGGCATAGGACGTGTGAGATTTTTCATTCCTCCATTCAAGATTTCAATCTCAACGGCCCAACAGTCCTTATATTTAGTTGTTGTAGCTTGAAATCCATCCCAATGAGCGGCAATTGCAAAGTTCCGAGGATCACCCTTTAAAAACAAAGCACAAAATTAATAGTTTTTATTATCTAGAATTTTAATAAGTAAATATGAACTTGAATATTTCATAGACATCATGAATATTGAATCCAATTTGTTTACACTTTTATTGAAGGGAACTGTCATGAACTATGTGAATATTGTTGAGTTGCTATCTACATATGTCCAAATTAAATTTGAAATATAGAAGTGTAATTATTGAAGTACATATACATGTATATATATTTATGTGCATATATAGAACTATTGAAAGTAAGTAAAGACATCAATTTCAACGAAGAACATGGTATTACACTAGAATGAAAATTGCAATTTCAATTAAAAAATCTGAGTGTGAAGGTTTTAGTAGTGAGCATATGAAAATAAAGTCTTCTAATTTGGGAACACTCACTTGAATGATTGAAGGTGGCTGATCGATGAAGAATCCACAATGTGGACATTGGAACTGGTATTTTTTAAGATCAATGTTCCACCCACCTTGCAATTCAATACATTTTTGCGGAAATGTAGTGAATAGTGAATTGCAATCAAGACCTAAACAACGTATTGGTAACTCCCAATGCTGATTTGGATTCCAAAAATCTTGAATCTCTCTCATTTTCTTACCATGCCAGAATTGGGAGATGGAAGTGGGTTTGTAGTTAATAGCTCTTCCTAACCAATCTTTTTTTTCCCTCCAAACTTCTAAAAACTCATGACATATTGTTTTGCTCTTGCACATCATTGCAATGCGTGGTCCAAATGGCAAATACTCAAATGCCAATACAAATTTACGGTGAATTCCACATTGTGGGCATTTCTCACAGCAATTTGCACAATCTCTTGCAAGTCTAGCATTATTACTTCTTCTACAAGTACATTTCACTACATATGGACCTTCGTAAAAATCTTCATCACTAGGTTCCAGTAGAGTTGGTGTATGTGGAATACCTTCTTTTCCAGTGCACAATCTATATCTTACTGGAATTGTCATACCTTGGTGTTTATATAATCCTTCTATTTGATTCCAAGATGAAGGTGCAAAGTATTCCAGTGAAGTGGATTCTGTTTGCAAAAAACATGAATGAATTATGAAATATGACTTCATTTTACATTCACAAGTATTGGTCACAGCTATGTCATTAAACAAAATAGAATTGTCCATTATAAAATTTTGAAAATTATAGAAGTACATTTTGTAAAGAAGAAGAACTAATTTGAAGATCTTGTAATAACGAACCTACTGTGTGCACTAACTGCGCAATGCCCATCCCTGCATGCTCTAATGCATTTAAATTTTGATCTTTGTCCTTTTTTTTAAAAATTCGGTGGAATATTTTGTCTTGAGTGCCAATAGGCACACTAGCAGCATCCAAGTCTGCTTGAAGACGTAGAACTTCAGTTTGAATTACCTGACTCAAATGAAGCTCTTGAGCAACGTAATAAGGAATTCTACCATCTATAAACCCACTTATTTTGAGCATGTCAACATCTTGAATATGGAATTCAGAGTCTGCACTCTCTGTTTGCGGAGAAAGTATAGGAAGCATATGAAGTGGAATACCTTCTACAGATGTAGAAGGACTTTCCGAACTTTCCAACGGAATCATCGGAGCTACAAAGGAAGGTGATGAAGATGATGGGGACATTGGTGTTTCAAAGGGTTCAGATGCACTACCATTTGAATTACATGTGCTTAAAGGAATGTCGTCTCTATTTCTTTGCAAATGTCTGAAATAGGTAGATTTTGAGACTACTCTATCTCCAATTGTATACAACTGTCGAGGAGGCATTTTGATTATGTATGTTTGGTATTCTATTCAATGAAGGAGAGAAGATTATAATAACCCAATAGTTTATATTTGTAATAGTAAGGTAATTCACATACAACAAAATGATATATGTATATATAAAATATATAATTTTTTTATGATATATATATAAAAGGGAATAACTACATTGTTGTACTTGAGAATCACTTTAATTAGGGGTGAGTAGTTTTAGTGTTCTTTTACTTTTAGTGTTATAATAGAAAAACAATAAAGGAAAAGAAAAGATTTTCTATATTTATGCATTTCTATTAAAGTACTATGTAAATGTGTTTTATTTTTATGAATTACAAAAATAATGATAGAATACAGAAAGATTGAAGAAATCAACTTCCTCATTAGGGCATTGCATGCTATGCCTAAATGTTGTACGCAATTTTTGACACATATAACCATAGGATCTTGATACAAGGTATAGACAAGGAATATCTTTCATGTGGACAAATTTCAGAACAATTGGAAATAGGGATCAAAAGTTATGGCCGAATATGTGGTTTATTTCTCAACTCAAGCATTTTGGGGAGATTTGAAAAAAGCACTTTCCCCTATGAAAAAAAATTTGAAATGAATTCTTTAGGTTTATATAAGCATTAATAGCTTTGAACCATTCGATTTTGATGAATGAGTCAAAAGTTATGAGATGTTTTAGTTTATGGGCAATTATAGATTTTCGACTCCCAAATGAACTTTGAAGTCCTTTATTGTACTCAATTTTCAATATTTTTGAAATTAAAAAAATATATGAATATTGTTTATTTGAGTATTACAACCATTGGGATTGAAAATTTTCAATTCCATAAATGAATTGTCAACAATTTAGTACTTTGATTCATTATCTACATCTTTGTACTTACTATTTTTTTCTAGCATGTAGTACAATTCGATATGATTTGAAATTTTTTGAGCCTGTAGCCAACTTGCCTTGAAAAATGAATCCAAAGAATTGCAACCACTTTGCAAAAAATTTCATAGAAATGTGACCTCATGAAGTTCAGCAACCAGGATTTTTGCAGAGCCCAAAAAAGGCTCTTTGTCACTTTAAACGCTAATATCTTGCAATATACATGGTAGGAATTTGTGAAATTTTTTCCACATCTTTTCAAATTTGTTTAATTCAAGATCCTATGGTTGGATGTGTCCATCAATGTTTTTAAATTATTTTTTTATACTTGTCCTGAAAATGGCAATTTTGGAGCGTTTTTGGTGAAAATATAGTCAAGGAACTGTTGGGGTTAAACATGAAATAAATTAAAAACGTTGAATTGCAAAGCTCTCATAAGTAATTTTTCACTTTAGCAAATTTCCAATGCTAACTAGGAAATTAGATTTTCGCAAAAGATAATTGAAATGTTGCAACATCAGTTCTACACAATCAATTGAAATGAAATTGTAAATTGTAAAACACTTTTTAGCTTTTTTTTTTATAAGGTAGTGTGGCTTATTAGAGAATATGTTTTTGAGTGTAAATCTTTTGAACTTGAAATTTCTAGTGTCACATCACCTCTATGTTCACAATATGTGTGACAAATTTTGAGTTGAAAAGAGTTACAAACAAAAAGATATTCAAAATCTACCAACATGTGCGGTTGTGAACTTTTTTTCCCATAACTACAAGTGTTAGTAGATTTTGAATATCTTTTTGTGTGTAAATCTCTTGAACTTGGAATTTGTAGTGCGAGATAACCTCTCTATTCATAATATGTGTGACAAATTTTGAGTTGAAAAGAGTTACAAAAAAAAAGATATTCAAAATCTACCAACATGTGTGGTTGTGAACTTTTTTTCCCATAACTACAAGTGTTGGTAGATTTTGAATATCTTTTTGTGTGTAAATCTTTTGAACTTGAAATTTGTAGGATAAGATCATCTCTACATTTATAATATGTGTGACAATTTTTGAGTTGAAAAGAGTTACAAACAGAAAGATATTCAAAATCTACCAACATGTGTGGTTGTGAACTTTTTTTCCCATAACTACAAGTGTTGGTAGATTTTGAATATCTTTTTGTGTGTAAATATTTTGAACTTGGAATTTGTAGTGCGAGATCACCTCTCTGTTTATAATATGTGTGACAAATTTTGAGTTGAAAAGAGTTACAAACAAAAAGATATTCAAAATCTACCAACATGTGCGGTTGTGAACTTTTTTTCCCATAACTACAAGTCTTGGTAGATTTTGAATATCTTTTTGTGAGTAAGTCTTTTGAACTTGGAATTTGTAGTGTGAGATAACCTCTATGTTTATAATATGTGTGACAAATTTTGAATTGAAAAGAGTTACAAACAAAAAGATATTCAAAATCTACCAACATGTGTGGTTGTGAACTTTTTTTCCCATAACTACAAGTGTTGGTAGATTTTGAATATCTTTTTGTGTGTAAATCTTTTGAACTTGAATTTTGTAGGATGAGATCATCTCTACGTTTATAATATGTGTGACAAATTTTGAGTTGAAAGAGTTACAAACAGAAAGATATTCAAAATCTACCAACATGTGTGGTTGTGAACTTTTTTTCCCATAACTACAAGTGTTGGTAGATTTTGAATATCTTTTTGTGTGTAAATCTTTTGAACTTGAAATTTGTAGAATGAAATCATCTCTATGTTTATAATATGTGTGACAAATTTCAAGTTGAAAAGAATTACAAACAGAAAGATATTCAAAATCTTCCGACATGTGTAGTTGTGAATTTTTTTCCAGCTCTCATGAACCCAATAATTTTCATAACTTCTAACTACATAGGCAAAGACCTATAGTATAAAATGTAATTTTCATTGCTTGTCAAGCAACTTGGGAGATCACTAAACTTTTAGGGAAACCACTTTTGAATATCTTTTTTTGAATATTTTTTTTAGATTTATGTACATACTGAAAGCTTTGAATCATTCCATTTTGATTAATGAGATAAAAGTTATGAAAAGTTTTTGTTTTGGATTCTGCACTTTGAAATAAATTGTGAAGTTCTTTATTTAATTCAATTTTCAATGTTTTTGGAAAAAAATAATATCATAGGATTTAGATTGTTGCTTACAACATTGCAACCATTGGGATTGTCAATTGTCAATTGCATAATGAAGTTCTTAACAGTTTAGTATTTTGATTCATTCTGTATTTTTTTTAGTTACTATTTATTATTTTTTTCCAATATGTTGTACGATTCCAAAATGATCAAAAAAAATTTAAGCATACATGGAATTTGAGTTGTAGAATGAAATCAAAGAGTTACCACCATTAAATTAAATTGTGGTTGACCAATATAGTTGGACATGCTAAGATGCTTTCTAGATCATGTTTTAATGAATTCAGTGAGGATTTTTCAATTTGAGGTTAATTTTGGATTGAAAAAGATTGGTTTGTATACTTGTTGATCTAACTATGTGCATATGCACTATGGATTAAATGATGCATTTATATTTTGAGATTGTTTCGATATGTATTATTATTCAACTTTGCATTGTGCATAACATATTTTTGAATTTTGAGATTTGGAAGACTCCCTATTCCTAAATAGATTAAATGTAGTTTCTGTCTTCATTGGAGTGTTGGATTACCTTGGATGTATTGGTTCCATCATTTTGAAAGTTTGAAGTTCATGGTTTTTTTATATGGTGTCTACAAAATGCATAGGAAGAAAATATAGAATATTCTTTGACTTGCAAGGACATGTAAAGCATGAAAGCAATATAAGAATAGGAACCTTTCCTGTTTTGCTTAAGTTAAATACAATAAGTAGCTTAACCCCTAAATGACGGACCCATGACCATTGATTTCAAGCTTCATTGCCTATCACTCAATTTGTTGCCATTTTGCAACTAGGTATGTATGAAAAATTTTATATTTATTTTTCAGAGATGAAATTATATGTCTTCTTTACTTAAGAAATTTTTTAGATTTTTTATGGGAAATTGATTTTTTTGATAATTTTTGAAGAAAAAGTGAAGAAAAATCACATCAAATAAAAAATTATCTCAAAAAATTTGAAAATTTCACCATGTGTGCATATTACAATGACAAACATCATGGTGTAAGCTTAATTTCCGTGTCATTCTATAATTAGAAAATAGTAGACATTGAAAATACATCCAAAGTTCAAACTGCAATATAATATTCAATATTAGTTGTTTTTTTCAGAATTCAAATTGGAGTAGAAACTAGAGTAGATGACCTTCATTTTATTAGTTGGGCTGAACTTCTGAAAATATTGTTTTTGTGAAGAAATTTCAGATTCAGAGGAAGGAGCAAGAACCTCCCCAAATACACTAAAGTAGCATATTTAGTGTTCCTTTTTTTTTAACAACTTCTCATTTGTGACAAGACAAATACTAGCAAGACTACAAAATCAATTGGATACTATTCATAATCCAACTTGAAAGGTCAACATGGAAAAAGGGGATGAAACAGTGCTTTGAATATCTCTGGAGCACCCCGGATTGTCATCCAAACGCCATTGAGTGGCGTCGGCTGCGTTCCAAGGTTAAGAATTGTTTTAAAGAAATTTAAGAAATTGCTGTAGGTAATTTTCTTATAATGGAGTTTGAAAATGGTCTAAGACGTTTCTATATATTTGTGCAACTCTCGTCGAGTGTGGACCAACAATGTGAAAATTGTTAATTTTTTAAGTTAAAGAATTGATAAAAAAAAAATTATTTTAGAAAAAAATATAATTTTCTCACAATATGTCTGGACAATACAAACCAAAACCTCTAAACTCCTCTATGCAAAAAGCTTTCAATTTATAGAAAGGCAAATCCTATCACACAATAGTGTGCAAGTTATTGAATTGTTTTAATGAATTGAAAACATGAACAATTATTTTTACTTTTATTGCGGTTGCCATTTGGCACTGTACTGTAATTCGAGGTATAATTTTTTTTCAAAGTTTTTGTATCAATAGAATTCATTATTTTAATATTTAAATTCTTTAAATTTTAAAACATGATTCCAAATTAATATTAGAAACTAAATTATCACTCTATATTCTCACTTGTCTTGAACAACACTTGAGAAATCTTGAAAAAGTCATAAAAAACAAAATATAAGCATTTGTTACATTATTCAATTCTTTCAGAGTTTTTAGAGATTTTTGAAGTGAATTATAAGAAAAGTAAAAATTATAACTCATGTTGTAGTAAATTATATGTCAGTTAGAGAAAATTAAGATTTTGGGATATTTTTACATTCAAAATTCTAAGAAGAATTCCCTTCTCATGAGAATACAGTGAACAGTGAAAATGGATTGCTCCCAAAAACGAAACAAACAAAATAGATATAACAAAACAAACAAACACACAATAGAACTTAATTCTTCATTCAAATTGTGAAGATTAATTAAGAATTTATTGATGTCAGGCTAATTCACCCCCAAAACTCACCCGTACAAATGTACAATTAATAACTACACTACTGTTGAAAATCGTTTATCCATTATATGAAGTTAGTTAGGCTTTTCGTTTTGTTTTGTTTGGTACGTTGAAATCTGTGGGACTGTACGTCCCCCGGTTGCATTTTTGGTATTGTTGGAAAGCCCTTGGCAAGGGGGGTGCATGGACTTTTTTTTGTGGCGTTCCGACACACACTATGGAAGTTATGGATTCCTAAGTTTTTATGAATTAAAAAATTAGAAGAGTATTTATATTTATATTTATATTTTTAGACTATAGCAACAACTCAAGGTACACTATCTCCCATAACATTACAACCGGAGAATGTGTCTATCCTTGGTGCAAATCCATAAGCAAACAAACTAGATCAAAGTTTGACAATCATTAATGACTAAGTTACATTCAAATAATAATCAAATGAAATAAGAATGGGGTGACCATGTAGGTATGACTTGAACAGTCTTTGATAGTCGAGGAATTAAACAAAAATATTAAAATATGTTATAATTTTTTTTTAATGAATGTTTTATAAGAATAAAGATTAATGTTCAAAACGTCTTGCAGTGTGAACAAGATTGTAATTAATATTTGGACTTTCGGAAAACAAAGTGGATGCGAAATGGATGCCGTCGTCTCAGTGTGTCCATTGGACAGAACCAACAGATTAAAAAAAATAAAAAGAGGCTGAAATCCGGACTCACAAGCAAGCGGAAAGCGGAAAGTGTGTCCGACCCTACTGCCGAGCCTGACGAAGCCGCGTCGAAGCGTCACACCGGGAAACTTTTCAGTAACAAAGATGGTCACTGGGAAACTCGCTGCGTTTCCATGTGTGGGTCACCGGGAACGCAGTATGAGCCTCTTGTGCTATCTTATAATTATGTTGCGACTCTGTAGCTGCACAGCAGTTAGAGGGCTTTCGTTTTGTGAAGCCAAAGCGTGCTAATTGTTTGGGTGTGGTGTTCGCAGATATGAGACAGGCTTGAAGAGTTGCTACTGTTACGTGGTGGTTACGAAACCAGACAATGCTGTTCGGAGCGGCTTCATGCACGAGAAGTTCTTGGACGGCTCGGGAGAAGTGCCTATGGTAGTTGCTACTCGTCAAGAATTGAGCGAGCTCATTCAATTCAACATGGGATTTCAGAGCCGATTCTCGATGAATCGTCCGTTCTGTGAATGACTACAATATTGTTCAATAATCACTAGAGCCCTATCGGGTAGTCCGATCCTCTGCTTCTGTCTAGATTCAGAATCTGAGTGGTTTGCTTTATTGTCCATAGCTCATGTTTTCGAAAGTCAGTGGATGGATCAGTTCCGATCAGTTGTGAAATTGCTAGGCTGGAGCTTAGCTTTGAGTCATCAAGTCTCTTGGTGGCGATGTCGGCCGGCTTTGGGGGCGTATCTCCTTCCAACTAGAATCACGACTTCAATTCTTTCTCTGGAAGTTCTCCCAATCAGGTTTCAAAGCTCAACTAGCTGTGTAGACCTGATATTTCCCTTACCGCCTTCTTTTGGTTTGTGATTTTTGCCACTTCTCCTCGGAACTTGTCGAGTGTGATAGCTTTGATCTGATGGCAAAACATCAAATGTGACTACAACTAATTTGTAGATTTGGACTTTCTAGTGACATTTGGATTGTTGGACACTAACAAAAGGAGATCTACAAAGGGGAGATTAACCCCTAAATGCCCAAGGCACCAAAATCTGGTGCTTGCAAAACTTTGAAGCTAAATAAAACTTAAAGAAGTTGCTATTTTTAGTAGTTTATAATTTTGGAGAATCCTTTTCAAAATCTACTTTAAGCATATAAAACCTGATCTTGAAAATGAATGACTATGATTCATCTATTCAAGATTTTGTGCAAGGATACCCACTGCAATCTTCACTTTCTCTAGTATTGAGGGCTCTTGAAAATGAGTCTCAAATACAATGGATCTTGGAGAAAAAGTCACATTAAAAATTCATTTAAAAATATTGTAGAGTAGATTTTGAGACACTATAAATTGATTGGCATTATACATGTTAGGTCCTTTCACCTCATATTTTTTTGGTCACCAACTTTTTAAATTTGATTTGTGGAAAGAGAATTGAAAGACTTTACATCACTTTTGCAATTTTTACACCCTCATGATCAAACGTTATAATCTTTCAATCCATAAGTGATGACATTGTTGTGTTTTTTTTCCCTAGTGATCTCTAACATGTCTAATTCAAATTTGTATGGTTACGCTTAATTTTTTTTTTGATAAAGATCATCATAAAGTTGGCTTTTTCACCTTTTTGTTCACTTTAAGCAAATTCTTAGAAACTCAAAAAAGGCCTTCCAGGGCATTTCGGGGTTAAGTGGGTCAATTGTGGGGTAAACTTTCCATTTCACTTTCCATTCAGTTTTTTTAAAGGTTGAAAGGTTCAATGTTCTTAAAGTCATATGAAGACCTTACAAGTAGTTGAATATGGGTAGCTCTTTGCGTGAATTGGATTAGGTCCTTTTGCTTCCTTGTGATTAGACTCTCTATTGTCATTGAAATACATATGTTGTACCAAGTACTGTTAGTCATTTGCAATGAAAGACAATTGTAATAAATGGCTTGAAAGATTATATTATTTCTCTCACCTCTAAGTACAATTTAATAGAAAAGTGAAAATGAATACAAGAATTGTAAAAGTTTTTATAGTACTAATCTATCATATTCAAGAATCCATTAGGTCATTGGTCTCTCAAATCACATACAAGACAAGTTGACAAATCATAGAGTTTTCTAATCTAATACCCAAAGATCTATTCTTTAATCCCTAAAGGACCAAACTACGGTTTTTTGGCAACATAGTGAATTTGGGCAACTCACTATGAATGGAGTTTTTATTTTTTTCATTAAAGTTTTCACACAACTTGCACTCAAGGAGTAGCTTAAAGGCTCAATAATTCTTGTAACATTTGACTACATAGTTAAAAAGTTATTACATGATATGTAATTTTCTTTTATCTCTAGGAAACTTAGGCAATTCAAAAAACTTCTTTTAAAATGATTTTTTGGAAAATTGGAAAATTGAAATTGATTCTTTAGAATTTTGTATATGTGGGAAGCTTTGAATCATTCCATTTGGATTTATGAAGTGAAAGTTATGAGGAATTTTAGTTTGTAGGTAGGTACAGACTCTTTGAAAACCATACCTATCCACAAACTAAAAATAATTCCTCATAGCTTTGACTTCATAAAGCCAAATGGAATGATTTGAAGCTTCTCACATAAACAAAATTCTAAAGAACCAATTTCTAAAGATTCTAAAGAACCAATTGAGCCTTTAAGCTATTCCTTGGGCACAAATTGTGTGAAAATTCGAATGAAAAATAAATAAAAACTCCATTTGTGGCGAGCTACCGAAAATTGCTATGTTGCCAAAAAATGCAGCTTGGTCCTTTATGGGTTCATAAGGTGCTACTTGAAAGTCAAGTGCCCATTAAGTAAGAGTGTCTTGACACACACACGACACGACATGACTATGGGAGTCAACAATTCTACACATAGTCTAGGAACTAACATAATTCAATGTAGTTTTGCATTCTATATCATATCAAGTGAAATTGTGATGTTATCTTAATATTCTTTAAACCAAAAAACTAGAATTTTCTATTCAAAAAGGATGAAGTTGAGAAGCTTTTGCTACCATAGACAATGGTTAATTTCATACAATTGTTTTGAAATTTTGAAATTTTGAAAATAAACATTGAAGGTCAAGGTGTAAAAGTTAATTAGGATTTCAAATTATTTGAGGTATTATTTATCACAAACTATTTTCAATCTTGTTCTAGTCTATAAGCACCATTTCTTTTCCATCAACTATTTTAATATTTTAATTACTGATTAGTTGGCAATGATTATATAAAATATGTGGTACCAAATTATATAAACAAAAATAGTAGCGTTCTAACTTTGTTGTAATTTTCATCATATTCTTCATTTAAAATTGATGATTTAGGTATGATTTATATAAAACAAATGTAATGGCCAATTATTCAAGTGGTACAATATATAATCTAGAAAGTAGTAAACAATTTTTTTATATAAAAATTTAGATTTTAGATTTTCCATTGAGACACCATACCTATAACAATGAACATTTATGTGAGGTTGAATATGATAATTACATATCAATGATAGTGAACTTATACATTAGATGAAATTTGAGGGCATTCAAAGACTATGGGTTTCCAGACTACAGGAACAAGAATCCTACGTGATTGAGAGATTGCCACATCATTAATTTATTTATTTTTGGACTTTTTTTCATATTTCAAGATCCCAAATTTATTTTATTTTATTTTTGAGTTAATGATGGCCTGACATTGGCAAGCAATATTGAAAACAAATCCAAAACAGCCCTCCACTGCCTTCAAATTTCTTCTAAGGTCATATTGATTGTCAATTACATTGGCTTCTGAAATTACAAGGAAGAAGGGGGGGAGTTAAAATTTAAAAATTTTGATTTTTTTGGAGGTGGGATGGGGTGGGTTAATAATTTACTTAAAATTCTTTGGTGTGGATAGTAAGGCCTCATGGTACCCGTACCTCACATTGTTTACAATGTTCATGTTTAAAGGAACTTAAGAGACAACAACTACTACAATGCAACCTGGAAGCATTTCTAGCACCTTGGCCAAAAGTTGCAAAGATATCGTGGAGAAAACCCTCATCTAGGGTTCATTTTTCTAATACTTTGCATTTTGCTAGGGTTTTTTTAGGTGAAATCTAACTAAGTTGTGTAAGAAAAACAAACCTTGATGGCAAGCCATTTCCAATGACTTAATTAGACATATTTGGCAAATGGTTGTGTTGAAGGAAAAAATTTTCTTGTGGACACACTAGAAGAAAACTGCGTTGTATTTGACAAAAACTGCTTTGTAGTCAGCAGAAACGCGTGGAGTGAATTGTGTTGAAGTCTCGCTTTGTTATGCGGAATTTTTCATTCTAACATGAAATTCTGCATTTTACTTGTTGAATTCTACGTTTTACTTGTTCAATTTTATGTAGAAATGTAGAAACACAAAATTTTGCGTTATGGAGGGAGAACTCAACACAATCCACCCCACACGTTCTATTGAATCCAACGTAGTCCCAACCCAGTCTTTGTTAAGTAAAACGTAGATTTCACAAGTTCAAAGCAATTTTAGGAATGAATAGTGCAATTTTCTTCTAGTGACAAAAATTGAATTGAAAAAAATTTGAAATTTTTTTGCAATTTTTTCATCAAAAATGAAATTACTGTGAAATTTTTCCATAAAGATCTGTAAAATCTATTCATGTTATATAGGTCATTCTATTTCCAATCAAATGCTAGTTACAAAATTGATGAGAGTTATGACTATGGCTTTCAATATACATATTGTGATCATTTTATGCTTTTAGTACTCATTTTGGATATTTTATGTGGCTTTAATTTGTCCAACTCTATGTGAGTTATAATGCAAACAATAATTGATTGAAAATAGAGCAATTTATATATTGTGGAAATAGATTGGTAGTTGAGAATGAGTTGCCTATTCTTTGTCCAAATTTTGGGAGCTCACTTGTTTCCGATCATTTTCTGTGGTTTGAATGGGGTTTTCCACACTTAGTTGAACTTAGAGCCACCATAGCCTCATACTATATGTGTAGGTCAGTTTCACAAGTAATTAGAAAAAAACTCGAGCATGTTTAAAATTTTAAGAATTGTAGAACTATTTTTTGAAAATGTAGATTTTTTTTCATTGTTGCCAATTTTGAATTTGTATTAAAAAATTATTCTTGAAAAAATTTAGAAGAAACAATGCATTTATACATGATTAGAATAAATTAGTTTAAAATTGAGAGTGTCAAGAAAGTACAAAGTGAAAAGTTCCAAAATCTAATAAAAAGAAAAGTAACCTATCAAATTGTCCAAATTCCCAAATTAACCCCTAAAGCCCTGAACAACTTTTTTTGAGATTATAAATTTTTTGGGCAGCTCACTATGGATGGAGTTTTTATTTATTTTTCTTTGAAATTTTGACACAATGTGTATTCAAGGAGTAGCTTTAAGGCCCGACAATTTTCATAACTTTTGACTTTGTGGATAAAAAGTTATGGCATGATATGTCACTTTGTTTGCTCGGCGGGCAGCCCGGGCAGCTGAAAAAACTGTTTTTTGAAAAGTGAAATTTCAAATTAATTCTTTAGGTTTGTACAGACATGGGAAGCTTTGAATCAATCCAATTCGATCAATGAGTCAAAAGTTATGAAGATTTTGAGTTTGAGGTAGTTTGCGGCTAGTTACAAAATCTCTACAGTACAAAAAAAGTTTGAAATTCTTCATTTAATTCAATTTTTCATATTTTTGGAAAAAAATAAAAACAGAAGGTGTACATTGTTTATTACAACATTTTAGCCATTGGGATTGAAAATTTTCAATTCCATGAATAAAATTTTCACAATTTAGTATTTTGGCTCATTTTTTACTTCTTTCTACTTACTTATTTTTTCCTATATGTTGTACAATTCCAAATGGTTTGAAATTTTTTGAGAATGTAGCCAACTTGCATTGAAGTACGAATTCAAAGAGTAACCACCATTTTGAATTTTTTTTCACACAAATATGACCTTGTGAAGTGCAGCTGCCTAGATTTTCGCAGGGATGAAAAAACAATTTTTGTCAATTCAAATGCTTATATCTTGCAATCTACAAGCTGGAAATTTTCGAATTTTTTTCCACATGTTTACAAACCACCTTACTACAAGATTCTACGGTTAGATGAGTCAAAAATGTTTTAAAAAAAAATTTGTGCTCATGTATTATAAATGACAGTTTTGGAGCATTTCTTTTGGTGAAAATGTTGTTCAAGGCTTTAGGGGTTAAACTAATTTGTCAACAAGTTGCTGAATCTAACTTGTGCGTATGGTACTATAAGTGTTCTTCCTACAAAATAGTTAATTTAACCTTTACAAAGGAATGGGCCTATGAGTGTCCATTACTCTATTTGAGGTCATCTTGTAGCTAGATATGAATGAAAAATAATGCATATTCAATTTCAAATGTGCAATTATGCATCAAGTACAGTCATAACTCTACAAGAAAATGGGGTGTTTTAAATATAGACCTAGAGATAACATTTTAAGTAATGACCTTTTTAGGAGATTTTAAGAAAGAAATAAGTGTCTTTATAATAAAATTTTACTAGAAAGACACTTATTTCTTACTTAAAATTTCCTAAAAAGGTCATTATTTAAAATGTTATCTCTAGGACTATGCTTAAAACACCCCTTTCTCTTGTATTGTAAAAATTCTAATTTTTTTTGAAATTACTATGAATTTATGAAGAATTAATAAATAAAATACAAATAAAATACAAAAACACACCACTAAACTTGAAATTTGCACCATACATGTACATTATAGTGTATATTAATATCATAGTATAAATAAAAGTTATGGTATTTCTCTTAAAATAAAATATCAACAAACCATGATTGTATACCCAAAGTTTTTATTGCCATAAAATATTTTATTCTTTTGTAAAACTTATTTTGAGATTGCAGAAAGCAACAATGCAAAGATTGCCTTATTGAATTTTGTTCATCATTGTACTAGATTGATCTTCTTAAAAAATAACTTTTGAACTATAACACTGAATGCTCAATGGTCTACTATGGACTCATAGCATATATTGTTGCATGCAATCGTCTAATTGCATACTCAATAATTGCAAAATCCTATTGTACCTTGAAAATTTGTTGCGATGTTCTATAATTATCAAGTTGTAGACTTATGTGGCTACTTTTTCACAAGGTGAAGTATAGACTTTATGCTTTTAGGTTGTTGTAGCTTCCATTCAGCTCCTAAGTTTTACTTGCTAGATTGATATTTGGTGTAAATTAAGTTCATATACCTTGAAATTTAAATGAAACAATGGTCTCCTTAAGGATGGTTTAAAAGCAAAATTTTAGTCTTTAACTCTTAAAGGATGGACCTATAACCAAGTGCTAGTTTCAACTTCCATTGCCTATCACTCAATTTGTTGCCATTTTTGAAATTAGATATGTAAGAAATTTTTATATATAAAGGTGAAATTACATGTCTTGTATACTTCAAAAAGAATTCACATTTAAAGAAAATTGAAATAGCAAACTTTACCATTCATTTTTTTATTAACTTCTCATTCATGTAAAGACAAACACTAGCAAGACTACAAACTCAATTAGGTATTCTTCATAACCCTCTATGAAAGGTCAATAAGCAAAAAATAGATGAAAAATTTGCTTTCAGTTTCTCTTTAGACGACTTTTGGGTCATCCAAATACCACTAACTAGCATAGTGGATGTTTAAGAGTTAACCTTGGAACACTCTATTAGGATGACGACCTATTTCTGATCACTTAAGCGATGCAGTCTATTTGTACTATGCGGAGAGTGTATCAAGTGATAGATTTCAATAGGATTTCATAATTTTTCATAATTTTCCCCTCAAAAATGAAATTACTACAAAAAATTTCTATGGAGATTCTCTTTATCCCATTTTGATTTATAGGTTAACTTATTTCTAACCATAGATTAATCACAAAATGGATGTACGAGGTCATTGTGGCTTTCAATGTTTATGTGGTGATCATTCATAGCGGATAATGTATACCTCCCAAACATTTCGGCAACCCTTGTGGATCCACATGAACATGAGGTGCCCCCTACACCATAGCTGATTGGAAATTTAACAACAATTTTTGGACAATATAGGGTAGGTGGCTTGAAAAGCGACCCTCTTTTTCAAATGGTCTAGTAGGGAGTAGTGTTAGTAATGGACAGTTGATGGTTCCAAAATGAATTGCCAATAATGCGAGTGCATAATTAAGACTTGTTATGTGTTGCTTCATACTTTACCAATGGATGGAATTAAAGCCAAGGAGGGTTCATTTCAAAGCCAAGGCATATTTACTTAATTTGATTTCCCAATTAACTTCTTCCAAATATTAAAATAATCTAAGATTTCATTTAAGTTTTAATAAGATTGCACTTAGGAACGTTATGTATTACTTTTTTGATGCAACATTGCTTATTTGAAGTCAAGCCATATCTTTTTTCAAACCACATGTGCATGGTTTTTGTAAGGCCTACAAATTAGGAATAGGTACCTATCCCATAATTCTTTGAAAATTCATAAGTAATTCATAAATATAACAGTGATCACTCATGTCGCATACTCACGTTCACTTGCACTATAAGAAATCCGTGTTTTAGGTGATGGATTTTAGGTGACATCTAATGTAGCAAAATGTGTTTTTATATTAACAATGATGTCCGCCATAACATCAGGATGTTATAGTGGACGTCATTGTTGACATTAAAACACATTTTGCTACATTGGATGTCACCTAAAATTCATCACTTAAAACATGGATTTCTTATAGTATTGTCTCGTCTAAACTATACACTCGCGTCCTTCTCCTTCCTGCCATTGTCAGTAGTCAATACGTGCTTGATCGTTCTTGATCTCCGTAGTTCACACACCCTCTGTATTGTTAGTGATCATGGCGAGGGTCTTGAACAAACATGTTGCACTGATTATAGGAATGACAATTGTTACATTGTTTATTGCTTCCATTTTGGCGTTGGTGCATTTTGATCAAGTTGTCTCATCTGAACACGCAGGGGAAGCACTACTTTGTCTCCAAAATCTCTTCTTAATACTTTTTGAGGAATTCATAGGAACTTGGAGCGATTGAATGCATGGTACGCTTAGTGAAGTAGTAGAATAGATTCGTGAAGTGATGGCGAGGTGAGTGACAGAAGAGTGTTTAATTCGATTTGGATGCGATATTCAAGGTTTTTGAGGCTATGAATTAACAATTGGAATGCTACATGCAATTCGATCAGGTACGCAATTCATATTAGCCATTTGGGTCAAACCACATTCAAAGGTACCAAATGCATTACTTTACTAGGACAAGACTAGAGAAGTTTCAAAGCTTTAAATTACTTTGATGTTGTCCTTTTAAAAAGAAAATAATAGATGGATAGTATTGCAATGGATTCTTTTGATAATTTTGAAAAAAAATTAATGAAAAAAATCCTTGAATGGATGTAAATCAAGCTAAATTTAGGATTTTTTTTACAGTATAGTACTTGAAAAGGATTTTTTATCAAATTTTTTTATTTTTATCAAGTATACGATTACAAAAAAGGATTTTATGAAAATGATTCTCAAACTAAACATAGTATAATTTTTTAATCAATTAATTGATTACTGACAAAGTGTTGATTTGTTCTAAAAACAAATTTAAACATTTAATTTCCAAAAAAGATCATATAGAGACCTAGATGTCAATAATGTATACACTTTTTGTTTTGACACAATCATCATTTGAATTATGTTATGTATTGAAAAAAACGTTCAAAAATTCTTACTTCTGAATATTATAGAAAATAAAAATATAATCAATTTGTGTCAAAAAGTGTCTACTCTATCATGTAAATATATGCATATATGATTTTTTTTGAATTCAATCACATTATTATTCATTAAAAATTAAACTCCTTTTTGTCCATTGAAAAAGCTGACGCATTGACAATTCAACTACAATTGGATTTTTAGTAAAGAATTTTTTTTTCATAAATAAAATACTATTAGTCTTAACATGACTTGAAGCTTTCATAAAAAAGGACTAAGTTATCTATAATTAGTAGATTAGCATTAGAAAACAATAGATTGAAAGAAGTTATGTTGTAGATTTTGGTGTGTCTGAACCCTTTTGTGGTACATTAGAGTGTGATTTGACCCATTTCAATTGTCCTTGCGTACCAGGTGGTTAGAAAATCCGGATTTCTTAACTTTCGTGTCGTTGCCCTTGAATTTCGGTTGTATTAGCCTCGTTTGCTCCATTTTTTGTGTCCTTTGTTTGTACTAGTGGAGTTTGTGGAAGCGAATGAGAAGTGGAAAACGGTTGTTGTGCCTTCTGAGCGGCTTGGATGTTGCGGGTTTTCATTGTTGTGTATATTATTTGACTTGGAAAGATGGAGGCTAGGCCTTCATATAATTTTGAACGTTTCTTGCAAATTATTAATGCAATTATCAGCTCTATCGGAATGCATCGTGTCTCTGTGCAAGGTGGTACCAGAAATTTGAATAACTTAGTGATAGTAAATAATAACCACATGGCCTAATATGTGTCTTCTAAACTTGCTCATTCATTCTTGGCAGATTCTGTGCTTTAAGCTTACAATCAAGGGATCAATAAAGCCATACTGTGTGGACCATATCTAATGTCAAAGAAAGCAAGATTGATCTTGGTCTATATGGAGTACAATATCTACTACACAAACATGCGTATTCAGACTGCCCTAAGTTTTCTTTTTTGTTAGTTTTTTCTCACAAGTACCTTCTTTTTGCAAGCTTTGCCACTACAATCACATGGTGGTCTATCTATTGGAGCAGCTCTACCATCCACTCCTGGTACGTTTGGTTGATCATCTAGTATACTTGGAGTGCATTGTTGTTTTCACGTCAATGTTCACATAGTCTCCTCAGGTTATGTATTTCACTCTGTTCCCCTTCTTTTTCCTTCCTAGCAATTCTCACTCCAAAAATGTGTTCGCGTACTAGCTGGTCGTGTTGGCTTTACCATACAACAACTCCTAGAGCGAGAAGACCCTAGGAATGCATCACACGGCAGTGCATCACCAAATGATGCAAGTGGACCTGCCTGTCCAAATCATTCTAAGGTGGGAACACCTATTCCCGTTCATGTTTCCAAAATTGTCCATATGTAGCATGGGTGCACATTTTTCTTTGAAAAATGTGCACCCCTGCTACATATGGACGGTTTTGGAAACATGAATGGGAATGGGTGTTTTGCCCTTAGTAATGAAGTTGTTGACGAATGTAATTCAGTTCCTGGCAATGTTTCTTCTAGCCCAACTAGAATGCAAGGTGCCTTCATGACATTTGATGAGAATGGAGCTGTATGAGTGGTTCCTGTTTGTTCTCGTGGTGTTGGTCATCCTCTTTTTAGCAATCATGCCGATTTGGTTTCAAGATCTCGACATCAGTTTATTTTTTGACTGACTTCTAATCCTCCAAATGACATTTATTATAACAATTGATTCAAATGTAGACAAAACATTATCTTTCAAGAATAAAAATATAAAAGATTTATTTTGACTTTTTGCAATTTTTTGGTATTTTTTGCAAGCCTCCATTTTTATTTTTTGTACCATAACTTTTGCTTTTGGGCATCAATTCAAACCAAAATTATATATCCAAAGTCTTCCTATTTAGCTAGACATCCTCAAAAAAATTCACTTCAAATTGAGATCATAGGACCCAAATGGTCTTCTAAGGAGAAATGAACCTTAAATGGTTAAGTGATAAATTTTCGCAATTTTTTCAAATTTTACAATAAAATTTTGAATCAAATGATATATTGTTTGAAACACTTAGTGATTGGATTTTAAAACATGTCTAAATTATTACTGGCATAGAAGAATCAAAATGAAATTATTGTCATTCAATCTATCCTATATTATTGTAATGACCTATTCATTAGATGAAATTTGAGGGCACTGGGAGACCATGAGTTATTTTGAGTTCCAAGACTATGGGAACATGCCACATAAGCAGTCTAATGTAGTCAAGAGACTGCCACATCACAAAATATTATTATTTAAAAAATTTTAACTAATTTAAAAAATAATAATTTTCTAATTCAATTTTAGTCTTTTTAAAACTTTTAAGAATTTTTGGAATTTTTTTTTTAATTTTCCAAAAATTCAAAAAAATTAGCCAATAGGACTAGTTCACACTTTCTAGACAATACAAGGAACATGCGGGGAATAACCTTGAAACAAGCTTCTTTTGCCCTCAAATTTCTTCTATAGTGATTGTTTATGACAATGACAATGAGCACCACTATTTTCTTGCTTCAGTAAAAAGTATGAGAAATAATCTTGTCCTAAATATTGTTTTAGAATTTATGTTATGATATATATATATATATATATATATATATAATCAACATCAGAAAGAACAAAATAGAATAAATTAATTAATCTAAAGAAAATCCAAAAGAAATGCATAATGCAAATTTAGTTCATTGATAGAAAACAAACCTTGAAAGATGGATTAATGATTGTAAGAATCATCTATTTTGATATTGTGGGAATTATTGGTTTTAAGAAGTCCAAAGGTATTTAATAGAAGTCAAAATATTGTAAAAAATCTCCCTTTCCACCCCCAATTTTGAATTTGAATAATTGCGCTTTTCTTGTATAAAAGATAATTCTTTGTCTAAAAAATAATTTTTTGTTGTTTATTAGATGACAAATGTCCACCTCAACATTTATAGGTTCAAAAAATCCAAAAATTTGAAGAATTTGAAGTTAGTATGATGAGTTAGATTCCAAATTATTCAAATATTTTTTTTATTTCCATATCTAATTGACTACATTTTTGAGATTATTTATAACATTATTATTTTCCATTTGCCTTCAATTTTGGTACAAATCTTCAATTTTTCTAATGTTTATTTTGGTTGATATAATTTTCCTCATCCATTATTTTAGAATTAATCTAAATAATCAAAAATAACTTGAATTTCTTTATAAGTCACTTGAATTTCTTTAGAATTTCTTTTCAAAAAGATCAGTATTTATAGAGAAAAATTGTAGTAGTACAAACCAATCATATGAGGGCTAAACTTTGTTTAATAGTGGAAATATGGTTGATAGGTTGTAGCTCAAGGTGTTTTGGATATAATTTTTAAAGAAAAAGCTATATTCATAATTTATATCAGTATTCACCATTGCTATTTGATTCTTCAAAGATGTTTTAATAAAATTAGATGTTTTTTTATTTCATTTAATTACAAATTTATTTTTATTTTTATTGTTATATTTATAACAACCATAGTATTGGATAAAACTAAATAAAGAAAAGTTTTGACATTGATAGGGATCATGTAGTCTCATATAATAAAATGATGAAAATAATGTGAAATTGTCTTAGTTAACAATGAAAGGACAAATTGTTTTTTTGTTTTTTTAACAACATAGCAATTTTGGATAGCTCACTATAAATAAATATTTTATTTTTAGCCTTTAAAATTTTTGCAAATATGAAGAATAGCTTTAAGGCATGACAATTTTCATAATTTTTGACTACATGATAAAAATAATAATTCTATGATATGTATTTTCATTGCTTGATACAAATTGGGTACCTCAAAAAGAATTCTTTAAAAATCACTATTTTAAGGAATAAATATTTGATATTTATTCTCTCTCTATGCTGTATATATATTTGGAAAACTTTGAATCATTGGGTATTGGATACACCAATTACAAATTAAGAAATAAAGAATGAAATAAACTCAATTAGACTATTTTACAAGTAAAAGTGAGAGTAATTTTTAAAAAACATCAGTTTTTGTTAGAGGACATATATTCAAATCATTTTCATGAATGCAAACTTATTAAATCTTTGATTTTTAATTTTTATATTTATTCGGATTTAGCAGTTGATATCATGTCAATGAATATATACATGTATATGTAAAAATTTTACTATGATTTTTGCCTATTCATTACTTTACAACCCATTTTTCAAGTTTCAAATATAAAATGCAAAACAATCTTCAATTTTGAATTCCATTTAAACATAGCCCCTCTTTGCGTTATATAAGATAGTTTGGAAAATAATAAGAAATAGTCCAATATCCCATATCAAGTTATAAATTACGATATTTGGTTATCAAAACATCATAAACCAGTAAATTGATTTGAAAACACTCTCTATTAAATATTTATATTCTTTTTTAATTCCTAAATGAAAAATGGACACTATGACAAAGTCATAGCTGTAGCTACATGAATCAAATTAATAATTATAATCAATTTATGGAATTTTTTTGGATAAATTCATATTGTATTTTACTTAAAGCAATCAAATTTGCATTAAAATCATATTTTTACAACAAGATTTGTAACATAATTTGTATTAAAGAATCCAAATTAAAGAAGCATCATCATCTTGTACAGTTAATTCATACAAATGTGACCTTGTTGATTGCAGTTGCTTGGTTTTCAGCAAGGTCAAAAGAAGGATTTTTTGTCAATTCAAATGCTAACATCTTGAAATTTATGTAGTGGAAAATTTTGAAAATTTTCTACATCTTTTCAAACTAGAGTTCTACAAGAATTTGCAATAACATATGTCCCAAAACATTTTCCTTCTAAAATTTGGCATTTTTACTAGATTTGGTAGTTTGGAAGCATTTTTGGTGAAAACTTAGTTATAAATATTTAGGAGTTTAATTCGAAAGGCTAAATTGAGCCTCAAAATGATGTTTTGAAGATGAGGCTATAATCTAAATAGTTAATTCTATCCTTAATATTTAAACAACATTCCCTTGCCTAATAGGCAATTCAAGAGAGAATCAAAAATCTCAAGACATAGAACTTGTTGCTTGCCAAAAATTTGTTCAATTAGGATATAAAAATGAGCAATGAATTATAGTGCTTTGAATTTATTAGCTAAATAAGGTTCTTAACACAAGCCATATTTGGTATAAAAGTAAAACCAATAGGTTAAAACATTTGAAATGCAGAAAAACACTTATTGTAGGGGATTGTAGGAGATAGGCAGTTCTTGCTTCTTTTGAACTCACTATTATTGCTTCAATTCTTTTAGACTACATGGCTATTATATATTGCAACTATGATTTTCTATTGTGTAATTCCTAAATTACTACAAGGTTCCTTGTAGTCCATATTATAATTTTTGCTCCAAAGATAGGCAAGACAATGCAATGCTGTCATTAAATGTTTTCTTGGCATTTATAAGACTACATGTTCCTAAATTGTGGAAACTTTAGGAACTTTGCCACATTAATGGCTTGATGTTGTTGAAAGACTATAATACTAATTACTTAAGATTTTAAATTAATTATTAAATATTTTTAAAAATAAAATAAGTTTTCAATTTTCATATATTTTTTGAATTTTTTGAATTTTTAATAAAAAAATTCAAAAGTTTAGACTAGAAATCATTGGTTCATTGTACAAAAGACAATTTTGGGAACAACCTTGAAACAGAATCTTGTGGGGTTGAAAAACATCTAATAGGATGTCAACCAAACTTTAGTCACTAGAATGCAATTATACTTAACTACTCCACAATTTTAAAATCACTATAGGATCTTTCTTCTCTCATAAGGCCATGCTACAATTTTTTATTCTAAAAACAAGCATGATAATGTACTAATGTGAACATCAATTACTTTTGGATTACTTAGATGTGACTATACTTAATGAAAGTGTTGCAACATAGTCCCGAACATAGTCAAATATGAATACTACATTAGTGAGCCCTTGCAAGTATGTATTACTATAGAATTACTTTAGTTTGAGTCCTACATCATTCCTACACAACTTTTGATAGCGTCTTGTGAAATTCTTGGGTATATCTTTGCCCACATAAGGACAAGAAAACACTCCTCATGATTACTAGACATTCTTGTTGGTACATATGACTACAATGAAGATTGATATTTTTTTCTATGATTTTTTTCTTATGTTAGTACTTTGCAAATGGAAGGGGTCTTAGGGTCTTGATATGGTTCATTTCTCATTACACTGAAAACAAATGGGTTATTTATTAAAATCATTTTTTCAATGTGTGTGGGCCTTACACATTTAAACTACATTGCCTCTCCAATGGCACTAGAAAATGACTAAATGCAACTACCAAGGGCAATATTCTAAAGTCAAGGATTCCTATGCACCTACTACCAAAAATGTTGATGTGTTCAAAATACCATTTTAGAGTGTGTTGTTTACATTGAATGTCCTTGTGAACCATTGTATTAGTACATAGAATTAGAAGATACTTGACAACTACAATGACACATATGGCTTAGGATTTTCTAGCACTCACACTCTAATATTTTTTTTGAGTGATTTTCTTATCTCTCTATTCTTCATTTATCTTTTTCATTTTTTTATAAAATCTTTTTTCTAATAGAATACTTCTTTAGCCTTTTTCTTTAAAATCATGCATTGTTGATGGCCTATTTTTTTCATGGTGTATATAGTGGTTTTTTTGGCATCGTCCATTTGCGTATGATTTGCTTAAACTCCTAATAGGGAGCTAGAAATGCATAACATTCAGTAGCAGTCTGTCAAACTGTCTCCCAGTGGACAAAATGATGTGGGATATTCTACATCATTCCATCCAATGGATGAAATGGTGTGGAATATTCTACACCATTCAGTAACTAAAGCTACAAGCTTTATGAAATGTCAGAGCAAGCCAATGGAGTAAAATACTTTGTTCACTACAAGAGAAATGGGTGTTTTAAGTATAGTCCTAGAGATAACATTTAAGTAATGACCTTTTTAGGAGACTTAAAAAGTCTCCTAAAAAGGTCATTACTTAAAATGTTTTCTCTAGGACTATACTCAAAACAGCTCTTTATCTTGTAGTGGTTGTAAGATCCAAATTAATAAATAACTTTGTTATGTTAGGAAAGGAATTAATGCATCATTCTCAATGTAGCTTGGCAAACTGACAATATACAACTAACTATTAATGTCAGGCTTTGCATGATGTGAATTTTAATTTAAATATAAATCCTGCTTTTGATGTTATTTTTATTAGGGCCTAACAAGTTAATATAAGTACTCCAGGGATATCGTTGATGAAATTAGGAAATGAAGACTTTACAAAGGGAAAGGCAGTCCTTGTACGGGCTATTGAATGTTATGTGACTTCTAAAAATTTGTATTATTTTCATTGCATTGCTTCTGAACATTCATATGATTCACATTTAAATTACTAGAAGTCCCAATAAGCATACACCTAAGGTATTTTGATGGCCATTGCAAAAGTCATTAAGTTCCATTTTTTTCATATGCAAACAATAATGTCACCGCTTCGGTACCATTATAGAATGACTTGTTGTAAATGCCAAATGACCACACAGGAGTCTTAGACTAGTTTGCATCTATTCACACTTTCCTTGCATAAAATGAAGAGACCTTAAACAACTACATTGTCCTTATTTTAGAGAAGTCAAATAGGTGACCCTAGTATTCTTCATAAACTAATTCTTTTAAATTTCTTTAGCATATTTGTCCATAATTTTTTATTTGACATTCAAAATCTAAAATGAATTTTTGGAGATGAAAATGAAATTGACTTCCCAACTTGAGTCAATTCAATATTTTGTAAAAAAATAATAATTTATTAAGCTTCAATGAGGTTTGAAATATTACTTGTAACACAATTCTTGCATTTTATATATCTCACATGGTTTGTCATATCTACTACTATCCTAATTCTATAAAAGATGATGTATGATTTATAGTGTTTTGTGTATTCATATGTAATTGCAAATGACTACACGTCTACACCTTGTACAATTGTCAATACACACTTTTCTACACACATTGCTGCAAATTGAAAATGATAGGAAAATGACTTTTCAAGTCCTTGGAGAGTGACTAGAATCATGTCACTTCAAAATTACCATAGAATGATTTGCTATATGTTAGCCCATCTACATAGGCCAAAGATTCCATCACAATTTCTAAATGACTACATAATGACTTATATATGACTATTCCATAAATGTAGATGTGAATAAAGTTCACATTGTATCATATCTACATAATGACTATAAAATTTGTTAACATGTACATCCATGTCACCAAAAATTCCTTTGAAAATGGGATGGGCAACTACCTAGCCTTTATTGAAAATTTGCTTCTCCACCTCATTAGCTATGTAGACCTTTTCATCTTTTTTTCATCTTTTTTTCATCCAAGGTTGAAATGGATGGTGATAATAAATTGTAGTCATTTGAAAAATGACTTGTCCACAATGACTTCATAGCCTAAAGTAATTTTGGATTTATTTTTGTCCATAATAATTGATTCAAAGTCATTATTTGCACTCATTTATACCCCTAGTTTTTTTGTAGTGTGTTAAAATATGAATTAGGAATGTGTTCTTCTACAAATAGTTCTATTGTATCTCCTCAGTCCTTGAGGGATAAAAATCTATTCTAAAATTTTGCACCTCAAAGGTGAACAGAAAAAATCTAAATATTTTAAAATAGTAATATATTAATTTGAAAAAAACAACTCTTTCAATTGTAAAAATTTACCTAAATTTTTTTTAAATAATTTCAATGAGAACTCTAATTTTAGAATACATGGGATGCACCATGACAAAGCACTTACATTTTGGTGTAAATTTTTTAATTTAGAGCACTTAAAGCTTAAAAAAAAAATTCTTTGAGGAGATCATGCTAGGTGGCCCTTCAACCCCAAGAATTATCCTCCTTGTCAAGTTCAACATGCATTTGTTGTTGACATTTTACAAGCTTATCAAAATGCTCCCTTTGTCCCACTAAAAGCTTCCCAAATTCTTCTTGCAAAGACTATAAATCAGCCTTTAGATTAGGAAGCTTTTAGTCTCGCTTTTAGTGGGGCAAAGGGCATAATACTTTTGAGTGTACTTGTGACAAAAAAAAAAATGTATCATAGCATGCAAATATCCTCCTCGATTTTAAAATGAAAAGTTTACAATTAATGCCTAGAGCTAGTCAATCTATAGTCTTTGAACATGTCAAAATTTTCATTTTCCAATGGAATTCATTAATTCTATCCAAAAATCACTTTTTCTTCTATAAACAATTCTTTGAAGTAGCATTGATGAAAATTCTTATTGCTTTTGGACACTAGGAGGCTTGTGATTGGTTGATACCAAGGCAAACATCTATACCTTAATCTAATTTGTTTGTTTCCTTGTTTCACGTTGAGATCTCCTAAACCATACGTCCCTTGGTTGTGTTCTTGGTATTGTTGGAAAGCTTTCAATGAGGATGGATAAGTTACATAGGCTCGATTTTGTGGCATTCCAATGTATGGTGAGAAAATTATTGAATTTCAAATTTTTTATGGATTATTTATGGATTAAAAAATTAGAAAATCATTTTGACTGTGGCAACGGCACAGGGCACACTAAGTTACGACAAGCATGACGACAAGCACCACCATGTGACCTTAGTCGTGGAATCGCTGCCATGTCCGTAATCATAGAATCGTCTTCCTCCTGAAACCCTAACTGTGAATTTCGTCGCTCTTGTGACTCTTCCGACCATCAAGGCGGATTTCGGATTGCTTAGCGGAGACGATCCGAGGCAGTCGCGAAAGGTTGGAAGGCATTTCAGGTTTTCTTTCGCAGCGGAGGAAGCGGACGAGTTTCAGATCCGGTCGAGGGACTCTTCGCTAATTTCTGTTTCTGTTAAGATTCCGAATTGGCGGGGCGAGCGAGATGACGATCCGGTTTGTGCTCCTGGTGAATAAGCAGGGCCAGACGAGACTGGCGCAATACTACGAGTACCTCACCATCGAGGAGCGTCGTGCTCTGGAGGGAGAGATTGTGCGCAAATGCCTCGCCCGCCCAGACAATCAAGTAAGATTCCCTTTTCCGACGCCAAAAGGCTTTGCGAAGTCTTGGAGTAGTGAGGTTGTGAACAATATGTGTTTGCTTTCGACATTTGATCACGCGGAGTCTGGTTCTGAGAGCTCTTTTTCTTGGAGCTTATAATCAAGGGGTGCGGTTGACGATTTTGTTTTGGTGAAAGTATAAGAATTTTGCGTCATAAAGAAATTGTGCTGATTAGAACCTACATTATGAATGGATAAAGCTGTTTTCTGTGATTAGCTTGGTTTTTCAACTCTCAAGAAACATGTGTAGTCGAGTCAAATGGTTGATGATTGTTAGGTCGTTTGGGTGAATTCATGAGGATCTTCCGCCACGATAACTGGAGGTGAATAAACTCTCCAGTATGATTGGATAAAATTTTATTTGTGATGTTGTAGGGTTTTCAGTCCTGCAAGAAAAAACATTAGTGTTCATTATTCCGGAACGCTGATGCTTGAATCTGGTGTTTTAGATTTTATACCAGGGGAGCTCGATGGAAATGTCACTTGTCATTGAATGATTCAAGGTTCTTACGAGTGTAGGATTTGAATTTGACTTGAGTTTGGTTGTGAGACTAATGGACGAGGTGATTTCTGGGTGCAGTGTTCATTCGTGGAGCATCGTAATTACAAGATCATATATCGCCGTTACGCATCACTCTTCTTCTTGGTCGGTGTCGACGGTGAAGAGGTACTATCACATACTTCAAATCTTGGTGGAATCGCGTGTTTCTTTCCAGGATGGTGATCATTCCAGTTAGAAAAGAGCTTCAGTTTGTACATTAGAAGCGCAGTATGTACGACACGGAAGACTTGCCATATGTGTTAAAATGTCTTCGAAGATTGCATTATGCTGGGCGCCGTATACACCCGATGAAAGGTATTGAGTATGGGGAAATGTTTTGTGTTCAGCTATTGAATCGGATTCAATGTACTTCAAACAATCCTGATCCTATCATTCGATCTTAATACTCAATTGGTCGGTTTGATGGGAAAGACAAGATAAGTATGCCTCTTAACGTATGGTAGAGTATTCTGGACTCCATAAACTAGCACTATACCGTTTTTAATGACACTGCCTCTGGGTGACAAACAGGCTTCTAAAATGTGCTCTCATGTGTTCAAGACTTGACATGTGGAAGTTGTCCACAACATGACCCATGTAAATTTGTACCCAATATGACAGATCCTCAAGATTTACAGAGAATTTGCAACTGCAGAGTATGTCATTAGAGGGGGTTGAGTTTTTACTAATCGTTTTTTTCTGTTCATTGGGTCATTTGTTCAGAACGAGTTGGCGATTCTGGAGTTTATTCACTGTGTGGTAGAGACAATGGACCGGTACTTTGGAAACGTGGTATGTATTCCTGCCTTTTAGTAGAATTCAAGTTGCGTGAATCAAGTTACGAACCGAGATTATCCTTCCTATTACGATCTTAGCTTGATGCTATTCAGCTTTATGGTGGTTATGGTTTCTGAATTTTCAACGTTTGCCTTGCGAGGTTGTTGGTCTGTTTGCCTGCAGGAACGCATGCCTTGCCTTGTTTCTAATCTGACTGTTTTCATTCTTCTGTGTGTTCAGTGTGAATTGGACATCATGTTCCATCTGGAGAAGGCACATTTTATGCTCGAGGAGATGGTCATGAACGGCTGCATAGTTGAGACCAACAAGCTCAACATTCTGAGTCCCATTCAACTCATGGACAAGACTACATAGTGTATAGCTAGCCCTTATGTAATTTGTAATTCGTCATTACCAAGTTCTCCCTCGCCCATCTTTTGCACGTGCATTATTTGAGATATGGCTGTTTTGAATTGTGAACCACGTATTCTGCCTGCTGGGTTTCTAGCTTGAAAATGCAATTTTGCCTTACATCATTTTAGCAGCTGCCCGACATGAGATAGTTGTTGAATTTTTGTAGGGGATTCTTTACTTCTGTGAAGTTTTTCAGTTGTTAAGTTGATTTTGCTTGAGAAAGTGCACTTCTTTTTCGTTTTTTCGTAGGATTGAAGCATCGCAGATTATGGCTTGCCCAACACAGTCAGTTTTGGGTGCAGCAGAGAAAAATTCAATCATACTCTACTCACAGTTGAGTTGATAAGATAGAACAGTGAATCGTTGAAGTCTGAATGGGGCCTCTTGCCTGAAGCGTTACTGTATGCTTTCAAATGGTTGCAGTAAATTGAAATGTTTACCTTGTAGACCAACAACCGTGGTACCAAGGTGAAAGTATGAGAAACAGAGTTCCAATCCAATGTACTTTCAATTTCAAAGCCCTTAACCGTGAAAGGACGGGTTGGCCAGAGTGGAAATCATCGTTTCTAGTATAGTGTGAATTATCTACTTAAAAACTAAAAGCATTCATTGGAGGTTTTAACTTTTGTTTAAGACCTTTTTTTGTACAAAATTCCGAGGATGAACTTATGCACTCGTCTTCCGTAGAGCATTAATAGAGGGATTCTTTGACATCCATAGGACTACTCTAATCCATAGTGTCTTTACAGGGTTAAATTATTGCTCCGTAGAATCTTTCCTAATCCACCTTGAGACCAAACAAAGAAGAATGAACGAAACAGATCATGACTCTCAATATGGCTTCATTTGATTTGTAGGCTAATAGCAGTAGTACCCAGATGGAACTGAAATCGTTGACTCAACTATCTTTGCAAGGCAGGCTGACAACAGTGAAGTGTACTAAAAAGTAGCCAAAATCGTACACTAGAGTTCTGATTGAGGTCAATTGTTAATGCCACTTAATCTACAGTACCTCCCCAAATTGCTATTGAATCGGACTCAGTTATAGGGCCAAGGCGCCAGAATTGCTATATTTGTGGAACCTTCCGAGACTAATATAAGCCAACCCTGCTGAGGAGTAATTTGAAGAGTACTAATTTCAGCAAATCTGCCAGTTGGAATTTGAAAAGTACGCTGATTTATCCTCATTGAAACGGCGCAAAAGTAGTGCCCCCACGCCTCCCGCAGTGGCCCCAGAAAAATTAGTGTCGCTACAAACTGTTAATACCTTTAGAGATTAGCAGAACACTGTAATTTTTCAGTATGTACCAATTTAAATATATTACAAACAGTGTCGCTTCAGTGAAGTACTGTCACACGACCTAATAGAACAAAACAGTGTAGTTCTTCTGACACTAACTTTCCATCTCTTTCACCTATGAATATGCAACTTACAAAATATACAAATGAACTCAAATATGTGGTAGGAGAGCACTGCAATGATCACCTGAAATACCTCCTACAAGCTTAACTACAAGCGGAAGCACAATGTAAGCCTCCCTACGATCTCTGTACGTACCTCCTACAACCTCAGCTTCCTGGCACACACAGAAAACGGGACGTCAGTTGTGAATGAAGTTTCACATCATATCCCTCCTTTCCTCTTTGTAAGACATAAACATTTTCTAAACATACAGACAGCTCATGCCCAATTGCAAGATATTCACACCTCGGTTGCTTGTATGCAGTACCCACCAAAATCCTAGAAGACAGAAGGCGCGCAGAAAATGTATAGAAGGACAGGAGTGCAACCGTACCTCGCAAATCCATTGCATTTCACGAGCACCTTCCTTTGTGTCGCAAGGGCGGCCATGTACTAGAAGACCAGTCATGGGCCTCCAGTTATCGGACATAACCCTCTCCTCCACACTACTCCAAACTAGCTCCCAAGAGTTCAGGCAAGGACAACGGTTATGACTCTAAACCCTACACTTTTTCCAACTACAATGTCACAATGTGGCAAAACTAACAAATTCTAGGACGCAGATCGCCCAAGTACTGCACCGCGCACAGCCCACTGGGTAAACAGCAATGAGTGCAACACACGGCAATAATTACACTACGTGAACATTGCACTTTGCAGTGTTCCCCTCACCCTAGGATTTTGCCACAAAACTGCCCGCTAGGTTGTGGTTTGGGGCTCTCCTCCCATGGAATTCCTCCTCCATGGAATCAAATCGGAGACAGACTCGTATACAAACATTTATGTATGTCCTGAAATCTGCATACAACTGTAGATGGCCCCTCTCCCCAAGACGTCGCCCAAAACAAAGAACGAGCACACTGACGGGAATTGCAAGCTCAACATCAAAGTTGATTTGGAGTGAAAACTACTCCTAAATTCCTGAAAAATTCACTCCGTGACAATCTGTTGCAACGTACTAGAGTTTCTCTGCTCCAGTGAGGCCCTCGCAGAGTTAGACCTGGTGTGCTTGTTCCCTCCCGACAGCCATTGCATTGTCCGTTGCGCCAAAGTAGAGCCAGCACCATCGTCAACATCTGCAGCAGCGGCTGTTGTTGATTCCTCCAAGGCGAAGAATTGCGCTCGGCCTTCAGAGGCAGAGCGGTGCAACGCAGAGAAAGAGTCTCGCAGGCCACGCAAGCTGCCTCTCTCAGTCCTCACGGTCACACTCCCGGCTTTCCGATGCCCGTTCCCTTGGTGCTTCCCCATCAGTGGCCCTGACCGAGGCTTCCCCAACATGGGCCGAGTATCAATTGGAGCTCGTTTTGCAACAGCGTCGACCTCGAGGGTGACCCAATTGTTGCTACTTGACGAAGAGCCTTCCGTTTCAACCACTGCAGGACTTGGTAAGCTCTGATCTTGCTCATTGAGCCTCGTTAAGGATGATGACCCTACGGCGCCGTATCGTTGCGACCCGTATCTGATTAAAGTCTCCGTCTCTTTGGCATTCGAGGAGGTTGTTCTCGTGAGGGAGACGCAGCTCAAGCTTGACGCTCGTTGCGGAGCTTTGTCGGCGGAAAAAGATGAAGAAGATACTGCTGGATAGCGAGCGGAGAGACTGGCCAGCCGTTCCCGAACTTCGACCCCACGTGCGGCTTGGCGGAATGATTCCGAGTTTCTGAAGAGCGCCAATCTTGCACTGTTTCGTTCCATGTCTCGCTCGACTTCCCTGCTGCTTCCTGCTTCATTCAGGAACAGGGTGGTTACTACTACTGCAATCCTTACACGGAAATCACAATCTATTTTAAGGAAGGTATGAGCACTCATTATAAACGCTGCTTACAAATTAACAACTCAATTATTATGAGCATAAAGGCATGCTAAATCATCAGTAGAGGAAGCCATCAATTGTGAGTCATTAAACATGTGTTAGTGCGTGAATTCACCATTTATCATTTACTATTTTGTGTGCTCATTGTATTCTTTTTAACACATGGTGTGCTTGATTTATGGGTGCCCCCTCATATGAACTTCGGTAGTGAATCTCTTTGGAAGAGACTCTCTCTTCAGTTTTGGGTCAAAGTTCTCTACTTCCACTTCCACATGCCTTCTCTTCTAATTGCTAAGAAGCACACATTATTCCTTCATCCAAATCCCAGTCAAATTCCAGTCAATTTATGAATAATTACACTAAGTGACCGATAGTGAGTGCACACACCTTAGAGGGTTTCAGAGTAGACGCTTCCATCTTTTGGTCAGAAACCCTAGTGCTTAAATGAACACATTCACAAGGAAACCATGAATTCCAACTTACCGTCAAGCACTTCATATTCATCAAGAACACTTTCAGTGAGCCTGGACGACCCAAACAACTCCTCCTGCGCTTCAAGGATCCTCCTAGAAACCTCACCAACTGCCGGCACCCCGGCATCACTCTCCTCTGCCGTCACCTTCAAGCTCGTTCTACACAACGGACACGTCGAATGCGACGTAAACCACGCATCAATGCACTCCGTATGAAACACATGGCTGCATTTGGGCAGCAACCTTAACGACTCCTCATCCTCGAACCTCTCCAAGCACACCGCGCACTCCAGATCCTCCTTCTCGGCCTTCAAGGTTTTCACCACTGAGAAGCTCACGATTGGGAGCTCGTCGATGACGGACCTCTCCAACCCTTCCCCTCCTCGGTCGAAGAAATGAACCGATTGATTTCGGGATGCGTCTCGGTTGATGTCGTCTCCTTGTGTGCATCTTCTAATATACATTGAGAAAATTGCTACGACTAGGCATGCGCCGATAAGGACCACGATTATGATGGACATCGACGGGTTGAAGCTATTGTTCCTGTCAAGTGGTGGTCCAACAGTGGGTGCACTCGCGGTACTCATCTCTGCACTTGCGTGTTGAAAGAGAATGTGGTTGAATTTGCTTCTGTGCATTCAAAAACATAATGTAAGGTCTCCATTCACCACAGCAAGGGAGAGGCTCCATTCACCGTACACAATCTAAAGTTTGAACCTGTGAACTTTTCCCTACAACAATCTAGAAACTTGCATCACCTAAAGTATAGCATATTTATTTTGTGTTAAGATGCAATACAATTGCAAAAAAACAAAGGTCAATGGATCAAGTATTTTCACAATTAGCACAATTCAAAGTTCACCTATATGGTCAATGGAGCCTCTAATGTACTGTATGGCTTATGGAGCCTCTAATTTAGAAGCTTTGAGGATCCCAACTTTCAATGCTAATAACAGAACTAGTTACCTTAACTGCCTAGTAAGAAATGAGATGATGATGCACAACTCAGCATGGTGCCATTAGTCTAGAGGGAGAAATGGGAACACAGTTTCCTGTTAAAGACATTGGTGTTTACTCCCAAATTGTCTTTGCTTTCACTGTTCAAAGCGTTCACCATGGAAAAGCTAAAACCTACTCATGGATTCTCTAGGGTTTTGAAGAAGCTCACCACTTGCAAGGTGGACTTTGACGTCTCACCCCTCTTCTTCTTGCTCTAATTTTTCAAGTGTGAATAATGCTGAGCAGGAGGCCGCGGAAGGGAGTTTCGTTACCGTCACAAGCATCGGATCGTCGGTTTGCAGTCGGTAATTCATCGTCACCTCCAAATTGCTGTAAAAACTGATGGCGACCTGTTTCAAACCTGTGCAGCCATTTGAAACCATTATAATCTGAGCTCGATGCTACGGTTTGAAACCACATAACACTCTAAAGTAGCTGTACGAGTGCACTCATCTACTGTTCTTGAATACCCTGAATCTTCATTGAATTAGGAGATAAGACCAAGGTGGCACGAGATTCTTTCAAGAATATTATGCATGTGCTACGAGAGAGTCCTAACAAATAAAATTTCAAAATCGCAGAAGGCGGTTTCGAATCTTACAATGAATCCTCTAAATTTGAGTCCGCGCTTCAGTCCATCGCCAGTTGCAATCAATTGCAAGAAACTCCGAAACAAAACCCTCGAAACTCGTAGAAATTCCATCAACAAGCACGACCGACCTTTCCCTAAGAAAAAGTCACACAATTCTGCTCATCTCTTCAACAAGTATTCCGACGTCCTCACCAACAGCACCCCGAATTCCTCAATCACTCTCTCCGACTCTTCGCAATGATCAGGAAGGAGCTTCAATGATCATCAATCCGACCTCTGAACGAGTGTGCTCGTCGATTAGGTCAGATATCTTTCTAAAAGAAAGAAAAGAAAACGCTCTCATACCAATTTTGACCCAATATTGATCCGACAACCTTCTCTAAATGCCACTTCAATAGCCCCGCTTCAGCCGAAAGGTGTAGAAGTACGACGCCGCCGCATTGACAAGCTCAACGTCACGGTAACAACAAACCACTGGTAGTGTTCGTTAACTGATTGTCACGAGCTTTTGAACGCTACCACCTCAAAGAACCATCGTCGTCACTCAAAGATGCCACTAAACTCAATCAAAGCTAAACAGAACAAACGCCGAAGTGAACGCCGCAGCCTCCAAGAAGAAAACGGCTGTCGCAGGCAGCGAAGGCGGGTTAAGAGAGAGGGAGAGAGAGAGTACTACTTCTGTATTACCAAATTGAGTCTGAAAGCAAATACGAATCTATTCTGCAAAGGAGAGTCCGAAATGAACGAAGCTCAATCTCTGTCGAAAAGATTTTGATTTTGATAAAAAATATTAAACAAAAAGCCAAACAGCCAGCAAACTCCGCAAACAAATATCTCAAGCAAGCGATAGCGATTGCAGAGAGAATGCTCTACAAATCTACAGCGGCAGATTCGGAATTGGACGAAATGAGACGGAATGAGACAGACAAAATTGAACTTCGAACAATTTTACTGTCAAAAAAATAAAATATTTTAAATCTAAACAAATCCAAGTGAACGCGGCAACCAGCAACACGGCTGTTGCGAGATTGCATAGAGACAACAATTGGCTGCTGAGGAGCAACAAATTTTCAAATCAAATCAAACCAAATCCGAGTGGAAATAGAACCAGTTTCTGCCAACAGTTCGTTATACAGAATAGAAAATTTAGAAGAGTCGGGAGGGGGGGGCGTCGACGGACTGAAGCGCCGTGAGTGCGAGAAGGGAGCTTGCAAGGCAAGTGCAATGGCGTGTCGGACTAGGTTCGGACGGACCATCGAGAGGAATCTTCTTCGGAAAACTCTGACACGGTTTGACTATCTGGCCAATTGATTACTGGCGGATTTGGTGCTGCGGCGATGGCGTTAACTGAAAAATTTATTGAAAATTTATTGAAAATTTATTGAAAATTGCAATTGATTAGAGAACAACTTGGTTTCTGATTCGGCACCGATTTGGCTTGTGGGTGAGGGATCGCTGTCGATGGGGAGCTTTCTGTTCGGACGAGCCAGGTCACTCCATCGCCATGGCCCACGGCCTAGTCAAGTTCGATCGAGTCTAAAGTAGTGCAACGAGCCGATTGCGGACACCCAGTCAATGGTGAAAGTAAAAAGAGAAGACCCCCTATTTTGTGCTATGGTAATCTTGTTGTTAACGCATTATATGAGATTTGAGGCTATGGGAAGGCTCTTTCGGGTCTGTTCCCAAAATTGTTCTTGAAATTGCTTGTCGTTGTCAAGCAAACAATTTTTAAACTTTACAAAAAAAATTGATCCTGAAATGCAAAAAAAAGGGTTGAAATAATAATAATAATAATAATAATAATGACATGGCATAGTCTCAGCCTCGTCAACTTCTGATGTTTCTATGTTCTTGGAGCAATTATTGCATTATCATACTTTGATAACTTGTGGTCTTTTAGAGGCCCTAAATTTCTTCTAATGTCCCCTAAGTAATTTTGGACCTTTCAATTGCAATTATGAATTCAAAATTTGTAAATTTTATCATGTGTAGAAAGTAAAACATTCTTGTGTTTTTCCCAAGATAAAAGGGGGGGGGGGCAAAATGACCTCTGCAATCGACTCGTTGCACTACAATAGATATGACCATCAAGTTTCTCTTTGCCTAAAATAAAAAGATTACTTTTGAAAATTCATAATTGTAACAAAGAATTGTATAAGTGCATAAAAATCTCAAAACATCTTAGGTTGGATTTCTCCCAAGGCTAACATTCTTAAATTATTTTTCTTTACTAAAAGCATTGGTTTGATTTCCGAGTTCACCAGGGAAAAAAAATAGAGGTTTTAGGTAAGCATAATTTACATCATTGATCCATGTAGAGCATGTAGTACTTGAACCAAATAGCATAGGAGGAGGCTCTTAGATGGAGCAGTCATTTTGAACTACCCCTACAAATGGCTTTAAAACACTACATATGCTTGGGAAAATGGATAAGTTTTCTTGAATGCAAAAAATTTCTTTGGAAGTGAGTGTTTTCAACATAGCAAGTAGTTAATGTGGACAACCATTATTTTGTAGTATATGGTTTTGTCCCATGTGATGGAATGGCTTGAATGGAAATCTAGATGACATTCAAAGCAACATTAAAATGTAATTCCTTGTCAAGTTTTGGCCAAATGAGCGGCACACATGTGTCTTGCTTGCTTTTTTGTTTTGATTTTTAAACAAATGAAATGAAATTTCAAATGCTAAATGAACTTGATTGGTTTTTGACATTGTATTGGTGCATGAGTATACTTGGTTGAATACTCACATCATCTTCTAAATTGATTTTTGGATTCTCTTGCTCCATTAAAAGCCACAACCCAAGTGATCATTACTCCTCCCTAGGTTCATAAATAGCACCTTATACACCTTTGCCTTCTAAAAATTGTATCTTATTTAGTTGTAGGCAGAAATTTATCAAAAAATTTGCTTAACCTTTGTTATCCTTTCTACCATCCACAAAAAAGAAAATTTGAAGTGTCTAGGCACATGGTTTGAACTTCAAATCAATCTTTTTCTTTAGATGATCGATTTCTGAACTACTTTTTTTAAGGTTACTTTTGAAAATTTGTAACATAGATTGTGTCAAGACAACTTGGTTTTGTTTCTTAATGCTATTTTTCCTTCAAAAAAATTTATTGTCATTTTTGACCTCTAAATTCTCCAAGGTAGAAAAAGTAGAGGTTTTAAGTAAACACACCTCATACTATCGATTAATGTAGAACATGTGGCGCTTGGCCTAAATAGAGGTAGTAAGATTACTTTCAAAAATTTGTAATAAACGATTGTGTGAATGTTAAGAAGTTAGCCTAATTCTATTTTTTTGGTTTGGTAGAAGTTTGATTTTTTCTTTTTCTTTCAGTTTTCTTTTCCTTAGGTGTTGTGTTTTTTTTGCCGCAGTCAACTCAAATGCGTAAAGCAAGGCTTTTGGGTTAGAGTCTAAATTCCATTCCTGAATTTCTGAGTGAAGCTGAGTCATCAGATGCCAACTCCATGCCTGCCTGATTTGCAGGACGTTATATTAACCCCTAAACGTCTTGATCCATTGTGAAATGGTCAAACATCATGTGTAAACTAAATTTGGCCTTCTAAATTGTGTTCAAACAACAATATTACATTTTTATTACTTGAAAATAAGAATTGTATATCACTATGAGAAATTTCAATTTGTTTTGTGAAAAATTATAATTGTTATCCTTTTTGTTGCAAAAATTGAACATAAATAAGCAAAAATAGCAAAAACAATCCAAATTATTTGAATTTTTCACAAGTGGTACAAGTAGCAATGGAGATTAGTGTGAAAAATTTTCAATTGATTATTTTATTTTTTACATCCAAAACAACCACAACAAAGACCTTGAAGTCAAATTCAACTATCAAACCAAATTTATCCTTTTATTTAATTTATGTATAAAATTTTGATATTTTTCACTAGTGGAAAAGTGCATTTTCTATTTATTCTGTTTTTTTAAATAATTTTGATGGAAAAATAAAATTATTGTGATTTTTTTTAAGCTAAAGTGAAAATAAAATTATATCAATTAGAAAATATATTAGAAAAATTTGTAATTTTTACTATAAATCGAGGATAGAATGAAAAATATAATTTTATAATTTAAATTCAAATTACATTTTAAAAAAAGAAAATATGAATTAAAAACACACCATATTGTGTTATTTGGATTCTAACATATGGAGCTTTCAGTTGCAATAATTCTTTCAATTTTTGACATTTTTCAAATTTTCAAAATGGAATAAAAAGAAAACTTGTCAAGCTTCATTTTCTTAGTTTAAAATATATACCAATAATGGATATTTTGAAAGTTACAATCAGGGTTGACGAAGGCGCATCCACTTTTTGGATGCGCGGACCTTAAAGGGTTAAACTGTTCATTTGAAGTCTGCAGTTTTTTAAAAGAAAAAGAAAAAATTAGAAGTCTGCAGTTTTTTTAAATAAAAATAAAAATTAGAAGTCAACAGTTTTACTCCTAGAGAAAACATAAGAATTTTTTATTAGTAGGGAATTACCATGACACTCATTTACCACATAATTGAGGTAATTTTTTTACATTTACCCTTGACATTTATCCTTGACTAACTTAGGAAAAGAAGAGGTAGATTTCACATGAACATTTTGACATCCTACACCTTTTACCCCTAAAGCCCAAGGGGTTAGGACAAAACACAAATGTGTTATGAAATATATAATGTAAAGCACAAAAAATGTAGATAGTATCCACACGGTCAAAATTATAAAATTATTTTTAGATTCTCTTCAAATGTTTTTTGAAAAGATAACTTCAAAAATTTATCAAAAATATAATTTCTATAATTAATACATGAATTTTTTTTTTATTGGTCAAAATTATGGTTCCTATTGATTTGTTGAAAAATGAAAAAGATTTAGTGCTGGGAGCATCAACTTTTTCCCAACATGGTAAGTTTTTCAACACTAGGCAATTCTAAATCTTTTGTGCTATATTTTTAATAATTTTTGTTTGACCATACCAATCTTAGTTTTGAATATAAATGTTGAAAGACAACCCAATTTCTTCAAAACTAAAAAAAAAAATTGAAAAAAGTTTTTTTTTTACCAAATTTTTTTACTAAAGTTGGGCACACTACAAAAAAACAAGAGAATAGATGACTTATCCAACGACTCATTGTGGACAACAGTGACTGCAAATTGACTACAAAATGACTGTTTTGTAACTATTGTTGTCTACAATGACTCTATAGACGAGTCATTTATATCCTTGTTTTTTTGGTAGTGGCAGCAACCAAAAAATGGTCACTTGAGCACTTAGGGGTTAATTAGTGTCAAAGGATGACCATTTGTGAAAAAAAGAACAAGACCTCATGCCTCATTCAAGTAGGACAATCAATAGCAATCAAAATTAGGAGTTTGCCCTTATAACCGCATTGTTGAAGTTCAATTTTTAAATTTTTCTCCCACAGAGACAATTGTAAAAAATGGTGTGAACAATTGAAATTATATTTTCCCAACGAAGTGTATATTTGTTGAGAATTTTTGAAGTGAGTTGTCCAAAAGAGTCTCAAGACCACTCCAAAACCAACAGAAATTGTATCCATAATGCTTACCTTACTCACCTAAAGTAGTCATAATACTTTATAATATGAATATAGCATAGAAGCCTAAATTTAAACCATTTCTTCCAATGAATTTACATTTAAAAATTGGAAATTCCTCATGTAGTGAGTAATCATCATTACCACCACCAAAGACATTGATTGTGGCCCAAATCTCATATATTAGAAAAAACCCCTTTAATGAGGTTATTTTTTAAGTATCCATGATTAGTCTTTTGATTGTAAGGGGTGTTCTACCTTATAGAAGAAGCCCATTTTGACATTTCAATAAAAGATGCTATTGTAAATGTTGAATAATTATCAATCCCATGTCTTGCTATAATTTGCATTCTAGGAGCTACATAAAAAACCAAATGTGGTTCAAATAGACTTTCATCTCTAAAGTTCCTATGCCTCTTTTTTCATTAAAAAGCTCTTAAATTTGCCATTTCTAGTGCACAAAGAGCAAAAAGAAATTAAAAACGACTAGTTTGAGAGTGTGTGGAAGAAATTTTAAAAAAATTGACAACATTGATTGCAAGATAAACACATTCAAAGTGAGGAAAATGTGATTTTTGGCAAACTAGTTTATAAAACTTTGAAGCCTTATAGCTTAAAATCTTGCACTAAATATTTTTAATTGAAAAAAATTGTCATGAAGAATTGAGTAGAGTATTTTAGGAAACAAGTAAAAACAAAAACAACCTTGATTTTCATTTTTTATGAAATTGTAAAGTAATAGTATATACAAGATAGAGGGAAAAACTAAATCATTTATAACTCTAAGATGGAATTGTAATACACTTATCCCTAATAGGCAATTGGTCCTACACCCAAAGTTACCTCCCTAGAATTTTTAATCTTGAAGAAATATATAAATTGAGCTCAAAAAAAATCCTATAGATATGATATTTTTTTTGGAAGATGCTTTGATTTCTTGCAAAAGAGGATGCTCTATAACTTTCACAGCACAAGTCCAAATGGAATGTTCAAAGATTTCTATATAGACAAATATATAATGTATGAGAAAAAAATTTAAAAATTAAATTTCATTTTTTTATCAATTTCTTTTGATGCCCACATAGTTAAAATTTGGACTTCTTGTAGTATAACTTTTGCTTGTAGGTAATAATTCAAATAACATCATATCACCCCAGAGCATACAAGTTTTTTTATCTTCTGAAATTAAAAAAAAATTTACACTTATAGAAATTTGTCCAAAATTCATTTTGTCCCCCCCCCTTCCGCCTCCCGGCCCTCCTCCAAATTGGAACAATGGAACTTTACACTGAGCTTAAGGATTGAGTTGATAATAATAATTGATATGCATGGCAACTAACTTGAGTTTTTTCAATAGTCTTTGTATTGATGGGGAGCAAGCTTTGCATTGACCAAATTTGCATGTGAAGAAGTTAGAGTAGGGCCTTACATAAATATCTAGTGATTGGGGTAGTAATAAAGCCTCTTGTCACTAGGCCCTTCAAAATTGAAATTTTAAAAGTAGTGGAAAAAAATTCTTGCAAAAATTACTAATATTCAATTGCAATCAATTTTGAAGGAATTTTCAAATTTTATTTTCAAATCTTTACTCATAAATATTTTTTAATACAATGGTATTAGATCAAATAATATAAATGCAATCTACTACTAGAAGATGGTTTATTAGTTTTCTATGAAAGTCATCATCATTTAATTATTTTTCTTATACTACAAGAGAAAGGGGTGTTTCAAATACATTCCTAGAGATAAGATTTCAAGTAATGAATTTTTTAGGATATTTTAAGTAAGAAATATGTGTCTTTCTAATAAAACTTTACTAAAAATGTTACTTAAAGATCATTACTTAAAAGACTATACTACTAGGACCATACTTAAAACACCCTGTTCTTTTGTAGTGTATGAAAAATGGTCTGAAATAGTTGTGCTTATTTGAATTCATTGTTGAGGCCAAGTAAGATATTTGCTTAAAACATTTCAAATTATTTGGCATTGTACAATATATTAGAAAAAAATAGTAAGTAGAAAGAAGTAGCAAATGATTCAAAATACAAAATTGTTGAAAATTAATTTATGAAATTGAAAAATGTCAATTCTAGTGATAGTGACATTGTAACAAACAATGTGACAAGATTTTATGATTTATTTTTTTCAAAACATTTTGAAAATTGAGTAAAATAAAGGACTTCAAAGTTTATTTTAAAGTAGAAAATCCATAAGTGCATGCAAACAAAATCTCCTCATAACTTTTGACTCATTGACTAAAATGAAATTCCATGCATATGTAAATGAAAAAAAACAATTTTAAATATTTATTTTTGATGAAAGTGATTTTTTCTAATTTGCCCAATTTGCTCATTTATAAAATAAAAAAATATGTTTGGCCACAATTTTTGATTCATATTTTCAACTGTCGTGAATTTTAGTACACATAAAAGATATTTTTCATCTATACCTTCTATTAAAATTTGGGTTCAAAATGTGAAAATTTCTAATATGTGTCTAAAATTGCTATGTTGCTAGATTTAGCTAGTTGGTTTTTTAGGGGTTAACATATCTAAAAAGTATTTGAAAAGGTAATATTGCTATCTTGAAATTTGTAACCTTAAGGTTCTTGAAACTTTTTCTATACATTTGAAGTGCTTGTCTTAAAGCTTTCACCATTTGGATTTCATGTTAAAAGTTTCTTCATTGCACAAAAAATCATCAAAAAAATGTCTAGTGCCATTATAGTATTGCTTCTTTTAGTTGACTTCTTCATATGGCAAGGCTATTAAAAAAAAAGGCTCACCATATATTTGCTTTAAAATTTTTGCATGCTTGTATCTAAGAAGGTATAGTACTCCATAATATACAGGCTCAATTTTTATAGAGCAAAATTTTTGCTTCTAGAGGGCTTAAAGTTTGTTGACTCTTGTCTTGCTGGAATGAAAATTATTATTATTATTTTTTCACTTCAAATGTTATAATCTTTTAATATATGCAATCAAATGGATTGAAATTTTTCCCACACCCATTTCTAAAATAGAATAAAGTAGGTACACCCAAAATGGCACCTGACTTTAAAGCGCTCTGTACAACGTGCATACATTTTCAAAATCAGTCATGTATCCAGAATGTAGATGGCACTTTCAAAAACACACTTTGATTGTTAATAACTTTTGCATACAGTATCCAAATCCACTGTTCTTTGGTGCATTGGAACATGCTTTCACTCACCAACAAGGTTGTAAAAAATTCTGAACAACATATCAACAGGAACTAAGGTAGAAGCACCCATTATTTTCAGTGTATCTATAGTTTGACATTAGAGTTTCCTACGAAGTGTCCCCACTAGTACCTTGAATTTTTAGTTGTGATTGGTGGGCTCTAATTATTTTAGATTTTGGTGTGAGAATCCACGCAGATTTACTAGGATTGCAGATTTAGGTGCTCTACTAAGTCCTACTTTGAAAATTCACAGAAATTAGATGCCTTGTCCAAAAATTCTAATTTTTTTTTGAAAATTCATGATTTTCAGTTGCCAATACTACAAAAATATTCTTTATAGGAAAAAGTGCCTTCAACTATGCTGAAATTGCTAACTTTGGCTATAATGGGTGCTTCTACCTTAGGCACAATATGAAAAACTGGCGCTTTTGGGTGTAAGGGAGGAGGCTCCAAAACCGCTCAGGCTCCAAAACCGCTCACCTTCTGAAATGTATATTTCTGGTACATGATGCTTTTTGATCTTTACAGTAATGTACAACCAGTGAACATTTGAGGAGGTGGGCGGTTTTGGAGCCCTATGCCATATTGACTTCAGAAATTCATAACTAATTCTACAGAGCTCCAAAAAACATGAAATGACTTGGGTTCGATGCCTATTCAAGCTGTCTTTCAAGAAAAATTCACTGAAAAATATTTCAAGATGTTTGACCTGCCCAGAATTCTGTTCCAGCCCTTAGATGGTCGGTTTATGGACCTCCTCCCTTACCTACCTTATTACCCTTTCAAACGGTTGAAGTTTACAAAATCAAATAAAAATGAATTTGGTGAATGCACTTCGTTTTGTAGTTTGTACAGAGAAAGTTCCAAGCTCATCCAGTTTGACTTTTAGGTCTGCCGACCACGAGCAGAACAGCTCCAATGAATTCATCCAGGAAGCTGCTTGTTGGTCCCAACTCCCAAGATACTTGTTGACGGTCGGGGAGTGAACTGGCCCCCTTGCTCGGCCACTCCAAGTAATTCCAGGGGTGCAAGTAAAACAAAAAGTCCTTTATTATGTGCTTGACTAATTTACCTTGAACACTTTTCTTAGCTATTTTGGGGCCTCTGATTGCAAGGATGAATTCAGAATTAAAAAATTTATTATTTGAAAAAAATAAAAAATTCCTGTGTTTTTACAAGTGATCAAGCGAGGGTTTAGTTCACCCGGCTGTCCCAAGCTACTTGTCGATAGTCGGGTTGAACTAGCCCACTCGCTCGGCCACTTCAAGTAATTTTAGGGATGCAAGTAAAACAAAAAGTCCCCTATTATGTGCTTGACTAATTTACCTTGAGCACTTCTCATAGCTATTTTGGGGACTCTGATTGCTAATATGAATTCAGAATCTAAAAAAAGAATTATTTGAAAAAAATAAAAAATTCTTGTGTTTTCACAAGTGGCCAAGCGAGGGTTAGTTCACCCGGATGTCCCAAGCTACTTGTCGACGGTCGGGATGAATTGGCCCCCTTGCTTGGCTGCTTCAAGTAATTTCAAGGGTACAAGTAAAACAAAAAGCTCCATATTTTGTGCTTAACTAATTTACCTTGGACACAATTCCTAAATAATTCAGGGCTTCTGATTGTAAATATGAATTCAGAATTTGAAAAAAACATTATTTGCAAAAAATAAATAATTCCAATGTTTTTCCAAACGGTGAGCGAGGGGTCAGTTCACCCCGACCCTTATTAGATTAACATCTTCTCAAAACATAGATTCTAACTTAGGACAAAGAATTGGTGAGCTTTTGCTCTCTAGTGCCAAATTTTTTTTAAATTAAAAATAAATTGGAGGTATATATGGAAGTTCAACTAAAAATTCCAACTGCTTGGGTTATTTTTTAAAATTTTAACCCCTTAAGGACCAAGCCCTATTTTTTGCCCCAGAGTACTAAAAACTGCCAATTTTATAGCAAAGAGTAAAAAAAATTTAATTAATTTTTTTTCATATCTAACCATAGGATCTTATACCTCACTAGTCTAAGATAGTGTGGAAAAAATTTCAGAATTTTTGACTAGACAGATTGCAAGATACTTGCATTTAAAGTGGGAAAAACAATTTTTTCAGTACATTGCGGGACTAGATTTTTTGACTTTGAACATTTTTAACTTAAGAATTTTACACTAAAGAGTTTTGAGCTTTAATTATTTATAGTGCAAAATTGAGTTGAGAATCTAGGAAAAAAAAATACTTAATTTTCATTCTTAAAAAAATTGTTAAGTAGAAGTAGGTACAAGATAGAAGGAAAATCTAAAATATTAATATCTTTTAGATGGAATTAAAATGCACTAATCCTAATGGTGAGATTGTTCTAGCAAGTAAAATAAACCATGAAAAATTTGTTTTTTTGAAAAATTGCAAAAATTGCATCGGATTAGAAAAAGGATTTCCTTGTTCAAATCTTCTAGGTAGTACTTCAAATTCCAAAATAGTTTGCTTCCCTCTCTCATTGGTTGCATTGGGGTGGGGCAAGTTCTTTTAGCTAGGCCCACACTTCTTTTATGGTTCAACTAGTGGTCCTTGGCCGGGCCATTTAGCCAAGTTAGGTATGTGGATGCTTTAAAGTATATTCTAGAGTATCAGTTCAAGTAAGAGTACTTTGATCTTAAAGCAACCATTTAAGAGCTAATGTAGGTTGTTAAATCCGTTGTACAAAATGGGACCACTAGGATACAAGCAAGACATTAAATCTGTCCCATGAAGTAGGACCAACAAGCTGGATTTATTCTAGGAGAAAATGCTATACTTTTTTATTTTTTGCACAAATTTTTTTTGGGAAAATTTTGAATTCATGTATTCAATTAGAGATCTAAAATTATCTCGGAAGGATGCAGAACATACTCAAAAACACGCCACAAAAATAGGGGGCCTTTTTACTTTTTTCCCCACGTAACATGAATTAAACCCAACTAGACCCACTTCATGGAATGGATTTAATGTCCTACCAGGATAAAATATGTGTTACTCAAGGGTAAAAGTTTAAAAAAAAGCTTCTTACTTTTAGTCATCTTTTGGGTATGTTCTGAATCTCCCAGTGCTAATTTGGAGACTTTGATTGCAAATACAAATTCAGAATTTGCAATAAAAGATAATCTGCAAAACATTTTTAAAAATTTAGTCTAAAGTAGACGGCTCAAAAAGTAACCCTTTAAAGGTGGTTGGCCTTTGTGATGGGTTTTAGATGCTCAAAATTTTTTCTCTTATTTTTCTCTTAAAGAAAAATTGATGAAGAATCTAACCCAAGTGCTTTCATATTTTTCGGAGCATTTATGAATTACTTATGAATTTTCAAAGAATTCTTGGGTAGGTACCTATTCTTGATTTGTAGGCCTTACAAAAACCATGCACATTTGGTTTGAAAAAAGATATGGCTTGACTTCAAATAAGCAATGTTGCATCAAAAAAGTAATACATGAAGTTCCTAAATGCGATCTTATAAAACTTAAACAAATCTTACATTATTTTAATATTTGGAAGAAGTTAATTGGGCAATCAGTTCTCATTCATAAAAATTAAGTAAATACACTAGGGCTTTGAAATAGACCCTTCTTGGTTTCTAATTCCATCCATTGGCAAAGCATGAAGCAACATATGACAAGTCTTAATTATGTACTCACATTATTGGCACTACAACAATGCATACTGAAAGCCCATGTGTTTTAAGTATTTTTTCCCTGAAAATGTTGTGTCTAGGACATACATTATAAGACTGTACTAAATGCCTTAAACATGTCTTTCTAAGAAGCTTTTGCGTATCTTTAAAATTCAATATACAAAGCAGTATCTCTCTTTTTTACACCTCCTATAATACTGACACTTGTCAAATTCTGAAAGCTAGTATTTATTTTATTAGACAATCATTTCTTCCACTCGGCATCTTCCACTTGTATCTTCTAGAAACGGACGTGGTTTTTTTTGCAGCGGTTTCAACTCGACGAAGCAGTTGTAGTTCATCTATTTCAAATATATCGTATTATTTTCTTATTTGTTGTTTGCTTTGATTTATATTTTTATTGCCCCTTAATTCACAAAAGTTTTGTCCTGTAAGGACAAAGAGCAAATGTAGAAACTTTATTCACATGAATACTTCAGAGGGTTAGGCTCCAACTGAGGAACATAAAACAAAATATGAGTATTAGAGAGCAAATCAATAAGCTTTATTTACATTCACACCTGAGAAGGTTAACCCTTCAATCATCGCCCAAGCCCCAACCACAACCCTACTTTTTAAGTGTTATAAGTCTAAATGTGAGTAATGTATGAAAATCTGAATCGTACAATCTTGTAGTGAGCATGTTAAAGATGTTGTAGATCAAATTTGGAGTCATTTGACCATATAGATTGAAAGATTATAATGTTTTAGTGTTTAAAAAAGATGCTGAAATTTTCTTAAAAACACATTTAGAGGTGAAATTTGATTTCTAAACCTACTCAAATGAAAAAACTTTAAACTACAAAATGATTCAAAAAAAAAAAAACTTTGGTGAAAAAAAATATCATCAAATTGACTCATAGTGTTTGCAAAATTGTTTTAAAATGTAAAAAAACAGTGAAAAAAGTAGCAAAAAATCACATCTATGGTTGAAACTCTCTTTACTAAAATGCTTCTTAGTCACTCATTAGTTCTTGAACTAATATGAAATTTGAACCACAAAAATTAGACTAGTTTGTTCAACTTTTCCAACAAGAATTGTTGTAAATGGATCATGTAAAAATAAGTTATAAGTCGCCAAAGTTCACTACACTCCAAAAATGGTAGGATTTTGAACTTCAAATTGCTCCCAAACATTCAATACAATTTGGATTGATATGAAAATTTTACCACAGTAACTAGACTTCAAGGCAAACAAATCCCAACAAATTTGATTGAAATCAAGCATTGAATGAAAAAGATACAAGCCCCCAAAGTTGTAGCCCTAAAATGCAGTTTGGTGAACTCAAATTGAACCTACAAGCTTTGATTGGCTACCAAAAATTCAATGCCACTTGGATTGATCTGAAAATTTTACCATAAAAACTAGACTTTTATGCACAACTTTCCCAACAAGTTTTATTGAATTTGAAAATTAGATGCAAAATTTACAGCACTTTGAAGTTGGTTGTTAGACTGTGTGAGGACACTTTTGGTCCCCTTGGGCAGTGAGGGGTAAAGATGCAATTGTCACTAGAGAAATAGAAAACAAAATATTAGTCGCGCAACACTAACTAGCTTATTCTTTTTGTATATAACTCATATCCTCTGATTCTTTAACTCTATAGTGCCTTGCATTCTACAAAGACTCAACATGTTCCAACATACCATGCTTCAAGGATATCTAAGTTAAGATGTCTTTCCTCTTACAACACTTTCTGTCTGTCACTAAGTTAACACTCACAAACTATACATGACTGCAAGCAAAAAAACTTTTCATGTCTACACACTAACACTGTCTTCGGTGCTACCTTTGCTCATGAGTTCTTCACACCCAACTGAAAAACATGCTTGCCAACAGCTATAGAGAGTATCTAGCTTCTTCCTTCACAAGTGTAGAAGGCTCTGCACCTATAATATCATGTGACCTTGTGCATCCTTTAAGGTCTTGTGCTTCATGAAGTCTTTCCAACTTGCTAGGAAGGATCATGAATACTTCGGAACCTCTGTCAGTAGTACATGAAATCACTTCGACGCTCCACCACCCCTGCAGAATTACAAACAGAAGAAATGCGCAAAGATATAAATAGAGGGAATGTTGTAGAGATGTAGTAGAGATCCTCAATGGGAAGTAAGATTATAAAAGACGTCGGATATAGAAGACGGCCAACAACATGAAGAAATACTACGTGTACCAATCTACATTATTTTTATTGCATTTGTGTCATGCAATAAATTACAATAGTACACATGTGTGAATAAGCGAAGCAAAAATAAATGCAACAAAGATCAACAGATTGGGTTGAAAAAATCTAATTGTTTTGGTCATTCACTTTGCAACTTTACTGATTTTCACCACATCATTTGACTTTCCAGCACTGCACACCATATTTCAATACTTTGGTACTAATCTCCCATCCTAAAAATCACCACATTTCTTGTAGTGTGGCAATCCATTTTGGAACCATTGATTGTCCATTCACTAGTAGAAACCCCCGTTTAATGTGACAAGGCCTAATTTTTCTTGACAGATCTCACTAGGCATCAAAAGTAACAATCGTTGCTTTTATGTCAACATTGATGTTGTGTTGAACATTTTTGTTGACATAAAAACACTAGTTGTTACATTTGATGCCTAGCAAAATCTATCAAGAAAAATTAGGCCTTGTCACATTAAATGGGGGTTTCTACTAGTGATTATACGACTCCCTATTGGACCATTTGAAGAAGAAGGTCTCTTTTCGAGCCACCTACCATACTAGTTCCACTTTGTGCCAACATTGATGTTGTGTTGAACATTTTTGTTTTAGAAATATGTGAAAAAAATCTCAAAGTTTTTCACCAAGTAGATTACAAGTTATAAGCATTTGAATGTTCAAAAATAGAATGTTTTTGCTTTGTGGAAAATAAGGTAGCTACACTTTAGAAGGTGAGAATCATAAGAAAAATGGCCCAAAATAGTGGTACATATTTAGATTCATTGTTGTGGCCAAGTAGGGTACTTGCCTAAAAAATTCAAATTACTTGAAATTGTACAAAATAGAGGAAAAAATAGTAGGTAGAAAGAAGTTGCAAATGATTCTAAATAAAAAATTGTTAATGATTTATTTATGGAATTAAAAAATGATAATCTCAATGTTTTCTATGTTGTAATAAACAATCTACATCCTTTGGCTTAATTTTTTCAAAAGATATTGTTAATTGACTAAAATAAAGGATTCCAAAGTTTATTTTAGATTAGAGATTCCATATCCACCCACCAACAACAATTCCTCATAACTTTTGACTTATTGATCAAAATGGAATGATTTAAGGCTTTCCATTCATATATAAATGAAGACAACCAATTGTAAATTTTTTTTAAATTTTAAAAGTGATTATTTTCAATCTATTTAAATTGCCTAATTACAAGAAAGTAACATATTAGGCCATACCTTTTGATCCATATTTCCAATTGTCTTAAGATTTAGTGCACGTGAAAGATATTCCTCATCCTTACCCTCTGATAAAATTTGGGCCAAAAATGTGGAAATCTCTACTTACATGTACTTGCCCAAAATTGTTATGTTGCCAAATTTAATAGGTTGTTCCTTTAGAGGTTAATGAAGATACAATTGGCTCTAAACTAATAGAAAAATTTACAATTGTCATACCTTCCTATTGTAAGTCAAGTTTGGGCTTATCTTTTCTTTTTTGTAAACTTTCTGAAGACAACAATCACTTAGAATTTAGCAAAACATTGTATAACAAGATTCATTCAATTTTTGTACCAAAAACACTTTCCAATTATATTTATGCATTTTTTCATCTAAATTTGTGACTTCATCAATTTTAATAGAAATGGTAAATTTTGGCAAAAAAATATTATTTTTATCTAGTGGAAAATATAAATCTATTTTGAAATGGTGCAATTTGATCCCGTAGTGATCCCCTCCAAGGATTGAATGGACTCTTCATATTCCACCAACTTCTCTTCTTTACACTACGAGGAAATGTAGTTTAGGATGACAAGTTTATGATACTAAATTGTTTGAAATGACAACCATGATTTTGCATCCTTATCTTGACAATTTGTGAGCACTTGTCAATTTTTTGTCAACTTGTTATCAAATTCCTAATTGATATTCAATTCCCCTTCATTTTTAAGACAAAAATTGTCTTTGAATGATATGAAGTGAAACAAATGATTGTAATGATTATTGATTTGCCAAAAACCCAAAGAATCCATTGAGTATTTAACCCCTAAAGGTTTTTGACTATGTTTCCACCAAAATCACTCTAAAATTGTAATTTCTAATACAAGTGCAATTTGAAAAAAAACATTTTTTGACATATTAAACCGTAGGATCTTGTATTTAGGTGGTTTGAAGAGATGTAGAAAAAATTTCAGAATTTTTCACCATGTAGATTGCAAGATATTAACATTTGAACCAGCAAAAATCTTTTTTTTAACCCTGCAAAAATCTGGGCAGCTACTCTTCACAAGGTCACATTTGTATGAAAAAATACTCAAAATGGTGAATACTCTTTGAATTTATTTTACAATGCAAGTTGGCTATATGCTCAAAAAATTTCAAATCATTTGGAATTGTATAACATATAGGAAAAAAATAGTCAGTGGAAAAAAGTAGAAAATGCTTGAAAATACTAAATTGTAAAAAATTTATTTATTAAAATAAAAAATGTCAATTAAAATGGTTAAAATATTTTAGTTTTTTTTCAAAAGTATCAAAAATATAATTAAATATAGAATTTCAAACTTTTTTGTAGAGTAAAGATTCTATAACTACCCACAAACTACCACAAACTAAAATTCCTCATTACTTTTGATTCATTTATCGAAATGGAATGAATCAAAGCTTTCCATATAGATAAAAATCTAATAAACCAAATTCAAATTTTTATTTTTAGAAAAATTAATTTTTAAATAAATTTTTTTGCTGCCCAGACTGCCCATAGTTCAAACAAAACAAATATCATGCCATACATTTTTTATCGTATGGTCAAAAGTTATGAAAATTGTTGGGCCTTGAAGCTACTCCTTGGACACATGTTGTGTGAAAATTTCAAAGAAAAAATATAAAAACTCCATTTGTAGTAAGCTGCCCAAAATCACTATGTTGCCAAAAAAACATAGTTTGGGGCTTTAGGGGTTAACTAATGTAATATTTAACCATTTACCATCAATATTTTAGCTTGGGTTGTCTATAGGGAAGAAAAAAGTATAAATATAGAAGGGATGGTAGGAAGTAGAACAATTCATATAGGATATGTAATGTAGAAGTTGTTGGAGCTCAACCGCTCATAGGTAAGTTTGAAATGTCAATTGTGTTAAAACTAAACTTTCAAACCTCATTTAATCCCTAACTGCCCAAGGCACCAAAATTTGGTGTTTGTAAAATTTTGAAGTTAAATAAAACCTAACCAAATTTCTATTTTTAGTAGTTTGTATTTTTTAAAGTTCTTCTAGAAGTCTAGTTTTAGTGTCTAAAATCCGATCTAGAAAATGAATGATAGTGATTTTTCTACACAAGATTTTATGCAAGGATATCCCTTGCAATCTTGAATTTTTGTAGTGTTGAGAGCTCTTGAAAATGAGCCTTCAATACACTACATCTCAGATTCTCAAAGAAAAAATCACATTCGAAATTCATTTACAAACTTTGTAAAGTAGATTTTGAGGAGCCATAAACTGATTGGAGTTATGCATGTTAGGTGCTTTCACCTCATATTTTTTTGGTCACCAACTTTTTAGATTTAACTTGCCAAAAGAGGATAAAAATACTTTACATCATTTTTATAGTTTTAACACCCTCATGGTTAAACATTATAATCTTTCACTCCATAAGTCCTATTGTTGTGTTTTCTTTTCCTATGCAATCTCTAACATGTCTATTTTGAATTTGTATAGTTAAAATTTTAAAAAATGATACAATTTTTCCAAATGATGGCACTTTGTTCAACTTGAAGCAAATTCCAAGAAGCTCAAAATAGGCCTTGGGCAATTAGGGGTTAAGCATAGAAGAAAAAAAATTTGAAAAAAAATTTAAACAAAGATTAGTTGGTACATCAAGTTAAATTTCATATTTAAAAATCTATTTTGAGATTTCAAGCCTCTAATCTAAAGTTATAGACAAATTTCAAAGAGGCATTGGAAGGAAATTATTTTATCTTTTCAAACATCTTTTATCTCATCAAACATAACTATGAACAATTGAGCTCTTACAACTTCTAAATTGCATATCCCACATGGTTTGTTCTATCTTCCACCACCCCATGTATATGTAGAGAGCTTCTTCTAGTTAAAAATTACTTGGGAAGCAAAACCCAAGGAATCCAGGTTAGGTGGTGGTTCTTTCGTTTGAGAAAAGCCAAATAGTCTATTGTTTTGTATCTAAAATCACCTTTTTATAGAATTATCACTCATTTGTGAAAATAAAAGAATTAAAATCTAAGTTAATTAGACAACTATATGATAAAGGTTACTTTCATTCCTAGCCTATGCCATTGGATGCAAATTTTTGGACATGCCCTCTCCATCTTACACTAGAATTTTAATGTCAAATAGTCAAAGAATTGTCAAATAGTCTTAGCTCCTATTCTATCAACTTAATCAAACCCACAATTTATATATATTTTCTAGTGTGAATACATACCTTTGCAAATTCTTTAATTACCTCTTCAATTTAGTTTTTGGTCAATTGGTCTAGTAACTATATTTACTAGCCTATTTGCTTTAATTGCAAAATATAAATTAACAAGCAGTTTTTTTCAATTGGGCCAAAGTGTGGGCGTTTATTTATCCACCCTTGGTAAGTAAACGGACACAACTAGGTTCTAGGGGTTCGTAAAGTTTCTATCCTAACGGGTGACTAAGCGTAGGTCCATTAAGCCATCCAAACAATGGGTCATTTGTTTTCTAATGTTTCTAGGTTTTGTAGGTGGCAACGAAGTTACCACGATAGCAAGGTAATAGCCTGGGCTACTGCCCCTTATCGGCAATCAATTCGGACTATCACTGGTCTAAGTTGGCATGTTAGAGAACTAGGACCAATTGCCCCTTCTAACTCTGTGGCTAATCTTAGCCTTTTATATTTCCCTACCAAGATCTCTATCATCTAACCTAACGTTCAGCTTATGCTTTGATTGTCCCTTAATCTAAGTCCTAGTTTAAATTCCCCTTTAGTCTAAATCCTAATTTAATTCTCTTTTAATCTAAATCCTATTTTAATTATCTTTTAATCTAAATCCTAATTTAATTCTATTTTAATTAAAATCCTAATTTAATTCTATTTTAATTGAAATCCTAATTTAATTCTATTTTAATTGAAATACTTATTTTATTTTATTTTAATTGAAATCCTAATTTAATTCTCTTTTAATCTAAATTGAGCTTAATTCGGCACTCTAATCTAGTTACTAATTTAATTGGACCCTAATCCAACTTAAGCCTAATTTGACACTCTAATCTAATTACTAATTTAATTGGTCCCTAATCCAATCCAAGCCTAATTTGACACCCTAATCTCATTACTACTTCATCACTTATCAGCCACATTTGTTTACTACTAAGCGTGACGCATGAGGAACAAACCACAACCTATAAAATATCAATTTAGTGACTTACTTGACGGTTGTTAGCATCTACGACATCTCCCTCTAAACCTTCGGTCGCATGCCTGTACTCCATTGTAAACACATGTTTGAGATGACCACAACACCCACGGCTTAATTCGGGAAGGGTAACGTACACTTAAAAGCCCTAATGGGTTCCCCCTCTTTCCCTTTATACTCCCTTCTTTTACATTAGTACTATTCCACCAACCCTCTTGGTGGTCTTACATCTATAGTTCCCCTAATAATGAAAGATTTTTCACTCTCTTACGTTGTCATCTTTTGTGTCATTCTAATCTTTTTCTCATTGGCCACAATGGCTTCGTAGGATTTTCTTACGCCCTTAAGCTTAGGGCACTATTGATTGTCTCTCTCCTTTCCCTCTCCTATTAATCCCCCCCAATCTAAATGCCTTTCATTGTTGTTGTCTTTGCTTTGGCGAGAGTGGAGAGGCCTTGAGCGGTGGTATGCAGGATGTGGGTGGAGATGCTTTCCCTCTTCCCTCTTTTTTTTTCCTTTTCTTCTTGGTCTAATTTCTCGCTAATTTTTTAGATCCGTCTTCCCCATTGTTTTCTTTTATTCCCTTCTTGGTCTAGCTTTTTGTGTAGTACGAATCTTCCTTGGTCCCGATGGCCATAGAACCCGTCTTCTAGTCCAAATTCCAACTCTCCAAACCCAAACCCCGATTCCCCAGCTGACGGCCCAAACCCGACGGCCCGATTCCCCAGCCCCAGCCCCAACACCCGGACCCTGATACTCGAACCCCGACACCCCAACCCCAATGGCTTAGACCCCAACTCCCCAGACCCCAACTCCCGATGGCCTAGACCAATAGCTCCTTGGTCCTGTTGGCCCAAATTTTAACTGAATTTTTGATAATTTGGGTGTATTTTGATAATTTGGGTAAACTAAACTAGAATGGACTTTTGTCCTGCATAACTTACTTGGACATTTCTTTTCTATCCCACTCTAATTTGTCCTAATCTTAGAAGCTAAACTTTGGACTATTCCAAGAAGATCTTCAAAACTATACTTTGGAACCGACCTCTATGAGAGTATGGGGGTACAAAGCTCTGCCGTGATGTTGATTTTAACACCCACTGTAGGACTTTGAGGTACTTAGGGGTTCAAAGCTCCGCCATAAAGTTGGTTTTAACACGCACTGTAGGACTTGCTAGATAACATAGGGTCAAAGCTTTGCTACTTTAAAAGTGGGCCCACTCGACTATACAACCAAGGGAGGGGTAACTATAGGGAGGACTCACTTTCGAGAGACATACGCTAAGTTAGAATAAAGTAACCGGAGGTGAGGCAATCATGCACTAAAAGCCCCCCAAAGCAACATTGCCAAGGTACGGTGGGGGGGGCTTTAGGGTTATTACAAGGAACAAAAAAGGACTTCATAATACTCTTAAAAGGGTAGATCAGTACTCAAAAGCACTAAAAGATCACGAACACAAGAAGAAAGACCCCAACGACCTTAAAAAGCTGAAAAATAGAACAACAAGGGGAGCCAAAAGTGCTCCAAAAACACCGTAGAGGTTTTTTGGCTTAAAATGCCAAAAGTCCCAAGATAACCAAGACCCACGGACCCAAAACAAGTATTGGGGGTGTTGGAGAAGGGAAAATAGACCCCTTAAATAGGATCCAAGGGACCACCTAACCCCCTCAGCTTACTACTAGTAACCTCATCTTTCTAGATTTTCATCCTTATCTTTTAAGATTTCACCTAATTTTGGATTTTACGTTGGTCACAAGTTCTAACTTTTGGAGATCAATTCCAAATTGGAAATGGATTGTGCCATTAGCTTCAAAATGCCAATTTTAGTCTAAAGAATCCCCCACCCCTTGTTAATTCCGCAAGAATCTTCTCATAACTTGGTGCCAACCATAATTAGTACAAATGTTAAAAATCTATTTTTTAGAGGTCACCTCTTTTGCTAAAGGAAACTGGCCAAGGTTTTCCGGAAGGTTCTTGGGAGCAAGAAAAGCCTCTTGGTTGACTTCATTCTGATTTTGTATGCTCCTGGAATGTCAGTCAATGCCTCGTAAATTCCACCATGTGGATAATTTGGGGTGGACGCTGCTAGTTTGGAGACTTTCCGCTATCGGAATCCCATGAAACTTGTCAAGGAACGTCATTTGTGTAAAAGATACTACTCTAATTTTTAGTGAGATTTTACCGCCACCTGGATAATTACTGTGAGTTTCCCATCTTGAATTTGGGCAGGTGATTGCTCAGAAAAAGATCTTGGAGTGATCAGAAAAAATTGAGACTTTCCAGCGGACCACTCATGGAATCTCCTTAGAGACCTGCAAGTCCATAGTATCCCTTGCAAAGTCTAGGCATGGATGGCAACAATGCTCGTTCCATTAATTCACCAGTAATCAAGGAATCTTCCACATGTGAGGGAATCTTTGCGAACCGATTTTACTTCCGATAACCGGACATGGTTCCGATCCAAGATCAAAATCCAGTGGCTGTATATTCTTTTGTAGCCGATCTTGAGGAAATAACACCTACACTCTAACAATTGGGGTTTCTACTATTTCGTTGATAGAATGGGGAAACTGAAATTTCTCTAAGGAATCTCTCTTAGGGGTTGGCCAAGACTCTTTTTAGACCTAATTTAGCCAACAAAGTTACACACATATAAAGCTAAAGGCTATTTTGGGTAAGAACCCTCAAACCTGTCAAATCCCACTATTCATTGGTTCTAACCTATTTACAAATGGATTTAAGGGTTGTTCTATGAATAAAAATACAATTGTGACCAAATACTATATCGGCATGTAACATATTTATTTTAGTACTATACTCTTTTTAGAGATTTTTGTCAATATTTGTAGTATAAATTACAAAACCTCAAAAAAAAAAAACATGAGTCTCAAGTGACAAATTGGGAGCTCACACAAAGCAACACACTTGTTAGTATCATTCTTTTACTTCATTATTTATCATTAGGGTCAAATTGTCTTAGTAACCTTGTCTTCAAAGATTCAGTATCAAATCAAGTGGTCTAAGACCCACAAGTTAGATTTGCAATTGCATAACTAGCTATTCGGTCAACTAGTCTTGCTATACTATCCAAGTAACTAATTCTAACTACCTTTATCAATTTGTTAATTTGTCCAGACACACACATTAGTTCACATCAAAACATAATAAAGATACTAATTGCAACAAAAGATTTTTTTCTCCCTATTATCCTTGCAACAACCACTTGTTATACCATGTCAATATGATCCTTTTATTACAAACACCAGGCAATTTAACTATATATAATTTTATAAATAAATCAATTCAATCATCAATGTAATAAATCATGCCTATAGATTTAATCCAACAAATTAAATATTTGTATTAGAGACTAATTGACTGCTTCATTACAATCAAAGAAATATTCTATGAATAGTTTTTATAATAAAAATCCTCATTCACATATTTTTCCACTACAATGGCATACATTTGTACACTTACATAGAGTCAATTACTTAATTAACTTCAACAAAATTCGAAATAAATTATTAAATCTTTAAATATAGTAACATACATTAATACTTATTATTTACTTAGATAAATAAACCAGCATTTCAAAAGAGAACAATTACAATCATATTAATTCTTGAAACCATTAATATTTGAACTTAAAGCATAACATAACCAAAAATTACAATTCAAATCAAATGCCAATCCCTAGCTAATACTTGATCAAAAGATCAACCAATCAATCCAGACCAATTGTGTCTCCATCTGGAGATTACCTTCAATAATTTGTTGGCTAATAGTCTGGGTATAAATAAAGAAATACGGAGTAAAACTAATCACTAGCAGTTAGACTTGGTTCTTACATGCTTAATCTCTGGCTCATATCACAAACAAGTTGCCAGTCTATTTGACTTTAAAAAATAGATTTTCTTTTATATCACCATATTATGAAAATTAATATTGCTATCCTAGCATTGTCTACTTGACCTGAATTCTTAATTTTCTATTAATCAACTTCACACAGTATCACTAATAGTTTGATATTATATAGAAGAAGAATATTGTCAATTACTACCTTATCAATTTCCTTCTCTAGACTATTTGTCTTTAACTACTAATCTCTAGTAAATTAGAAATCCTAAATAAAATCTACTTATAAAGAACAACATAACATTCAATAGCCAATAGAAGGACTGCCTTTCCCTTCGTGAAGTCCCCATCACCTAATTGCATCTAACATTTCTTGAAGTTTGCAACTTTAGTTACTGAAGGGTGTGGGATATTCCACACCAATTCATCCATTGGGAGGCAGTGTGACAGGCTGCTACTGAATGTTATAAGACTATTTACTATATCAATAAAATTTTATCAATTAGCCAAACTCAAGAAATTAGTGAACACACATAGTGATTCCTAGTTAATTCAAACTTACAATCTAATAGCCTTGCCGATCCACAAACCTGTAGCTTTTGATTCTTCTGCTCATCAGCTCCTTCTCCAACTTACTAGTACTCCATTCATAACGTTCTGTAACATTGGTTGGCACTGCCTTTGGAGGGTGTGGAATATTCAACCCCTCAACAATGTTCTATCAGTAACTATTGAAGGAAGTGGCAAGTGGAGGATAGAGAGGCTGTTGGGGTGTGGAATATGCCACACCCTTTACTGTAGAAGGAAGGCAATGCCATAACATGCTACCGAATGTTATGTTAGTTGTCTTGATCTTAGACAATTTGACCTCTACTAAACTACTAAAACCAATCATTGGTTCAAGATAATATTGCACTCATTTTAATTTGTAGCAAAAACTCTCACAACTTGACTAACAAACCATAAACATAACATAATTAATCCTTGGCTAATAGACTAAATTAAAAAGAGGAAAAGAAAATGACAACTCCAATTAATCCTTGGCAAAACAAAGAATCAGGACAAACCAATGTGTGGCTAAGAAGAAATTACACAAGTTAATAGATGAATTTGCAAACATTGCATTAGATTGAAGGATTTCACGAGTTCAATTGACAAAGGCAAGAAATCCCTACAAACGTCAAAAGAGAGAAAATTGAGGTCAATTAGTCCTTTTGTTTCTTGGTTGTAACCAACATTAACTAATTGCAAGTCTATTTGCCTAATTAATTGTATCCTCTACTAACCGGTTGTCTATTAGTCCTTTTTACATCTGTACATGTCTAATTGACTTCATTTTAACAAGACTTTGGACTACACTTTGTCTTTTACTTAACTTTAGCCGGTCTATTTGTCTTATGTTTCCAAAACTTTTACAATTTTATAAAAAGTTTTATCTACACTTCTCTTCTTCATATTTGCCACAAAAAATAGATGGTTTATGGAGTAAAGCATAATAGTAGATGAATTTGATGTTTTCTTTATTTTTTTTGTTCAATATTTGAAATTAAGTTAAGATTTAAAGCAAATTCAATTTTGATATTCCTACTTGACAAGAAAGGGAGGCACTTGTTATTGCTAATTGGGAGTCATAGTAGCATGGGAATGGATCCACTTACAAAGGTCATTATATAAGGGAATAGAAGTTAACAAAAATTCTATTAAAGTGATACAATAGTTGAAATTTTTTTGTCAAATAATTGGCCAAATCAATAGGTTTTCATTGACAAAGTAGTTAACAAATTTTTGTTAATTTATTGTCAAATAGGGAACAAAAATCCTTACAATAAAATAGTTCAAATTTTATTTAATTAATTATTAGACTGATCCAAATATAAGGAAATTATAGAAGAATTAATTGGAAATAATTGATGATAATAAAATAGAGATGATGGTAAAAGACTAGTGAAAGAAATCTTATGCACCATATAAAAAAAAGGACATTCATGGACACGCAATATATTAAATATGTTCATTCCAACAAGCAAAATGATGACTTGAATGAATGATATTGAAATATTGGGAGGGGTATAAATTGTGTATACCAACTTGACAGGTAGGAGAGAATTTATCCTAGTTTCCACAACTTCTATTGCAAATAGATAAGCAATAGAGGTAGTATGGCTTTAAATGAGACTATAAGTTCCAATACAATGGAAAACTCTAGAAACTACATCACTATAGAATTTGATGTAGTCAAGTAATGGCCACAATTGATAAATTATTTTTTGGATTGTTTTTTTCAATTTTAGAATTAATATTTTTAATTTTAGTATTTATGAGAATTGAAAACCCTCTGTTTTCCAAAATCTCATTTAAACCATGGGAACACTTAGCATTGTAAATGTATTGGAATTTTTCTATGTTCTAAATTTTTAATGTTTGTTTTACCATTTTGTCTTTGTATACATTATAAATTAACTATCTTTTACTTACAAAGTAAACAAATCCAAAACTGACTCAATACTTATGAGTCTTAAGAAAATTATATTACTAGATTGTAGAAAGTAATGATTTTTTTGTCCCAAAAATTATTGGCTCTAAATACCAATCAATAAAAGATGAACAAACTTAGTACTAAAAGATCACATTCTAAGAACAATTATTCTATTTTGTGCAAATTCTTCAAACCAAATGAATTCATAATATTATGATGATTGTCAAACATTTATTTGTCACTAGTTATAAAATATGATTTATGGATCATTTTCATACAATTAAATCTATCAATACATAAACCAATTTTTTTTCAATAAATTTGAGGTTGAAAACTAATTTTTTTTTCTAAAATCAATTGTAAATTGAATATTTTTAATTTTCAAAAGAAATTTTTTTAAGTTCAAAATGTTAAGATCTATCATAGAGATTTTTGAAGATTTTAACTTTATATTTAAATTCAATTTTTTTTCAAAAAGGTCATTCCTTCAACTAAAAAGGTCATTTTTTGAGGTTAGACCTATGAAAAACTATTAAATAATATAGTATTTGCAAAGAAAATTCTTCCAAATTTGTACCATCCATATCTTAAAGAATGAAAACAAGGATTTTAAAGAATTTAATGGATGAAAGAACACGTTTTTGTGTACTTGACATAGTAAATGTTTGCATTCATCTTCTATTTGAAATTTGAATGTTTGGTCCTTTCATTGTCAAAGGACATAGCATGCATACCTGCAATTGGTTTACAACTTCTCAAAAGCTACTCTTAAAATATTCTTACTTGAATTTTTCAATGCAATGTCGTCCTTAGATAGTTGAAATTCATCTACAAGAGCCTTTAATACTTAAAAATCAAGCTTTTCAATTTAAATCCTTTCAAAAACATCTCTAATAAAAAATCATAAACACTCAATTTTTTATGCTAAAAATTGACACAAAAATATGGTTTAGGGGGCATTTTAGAGGTTTCACATCTTTTGTTGTGTTTCAAAATTTAAGAGAATTGTAAAATTCATATTTAAATGTAGTACATTACATAGAATCTATTGTTATCTCATACATTTAATTTTTCTATCTATACTCATAGAACATGGATATTGTAGATTGCCAGGAGCTTAGGTGTAAAATAATTTTTCCAAAGTTCAATGTTTTTTCCAAGAATTTTTCAATTTCTTTTGTATAATTAAAAAGTGAAATATTTAAAAATATTCACATTATTGACATTGAACTATTTGAGTTTGTTTGCAATTTTTTTTCAATTCACTACAATAGTATTAGCATATTAAATTGCCTTTTGGACCTTCAAGAGTTCATCCTTAAAAGATGGATTGATGACCATGGAAATCATTTATTTTGATACTTTGAAAATCATTGGTTTACAAAATCCAAAGGCACTTTTGGAAGTCAAACTAAAGTAAAAGATCTCCCCTTTCCACAGAAAATTCTAGGGATAAATAGTTACACTTTTGTCTCAAACAAAGAGATACTTTGTCATTCATTAGATACTACATGTCCATGCTAACTTTAATTGTTTAAAAAATTCTAATTTCTTTAAAATTCTTTGAAAATTTGAAAAAAATTAAATTTTTAATATTTTTTACACTAATTATGCTTTGGTACTAACAAGTATTCAATCCAAGAGGCAAATTTGCTTGACTCTAATAAGATAATTCTTAGAGGACTATTTGGGGTGTAGTGGCTATCACCCTTGGTTTGTATTAGATGCCTCCCCCCATCCTTCAAAAAATTTAGAGTCCGTTGATTGTTTTAAAAAAACAAACACTTACCTTGCTTATCATTGTCGATTTTACAAAAAATCACAAGCCATTGATCTTGTGAGATTTAATCTAAGTTGTCCAATATAGTCAAATACAAATACAAAAATGAGTACCAAATAAGAATATAACATTGTATACAAATATATGATGAATACAGATATGAATACAAATTTTGATATTGATAAGGATACAAATATGATACAATACTAAAATACAAATATAAATACAAATACGGGATATGGGATAATTATCCTATTGTTTGTTAGTTACACTAGTCTCTGGAAATTACAAGATGTGGGGAAGAGGGAGTTGCCAAGGCCTACTCTAGAATAAAAAGGCAAAAGGAAGAGGAGGAGGAAAAAAAAAGGAAAAATGAGGAGAAGAAGAAAGAAAAAAAAAGATGAATGAAGAATTGAATTTTTAAATTAATTAAAAACAAAACTTTAGCACCAATACTTTAGAGAGGAGAGTTTGAAGCCTTGATTCATTATCAAAATTAAGAATATAGAAGCTTTGCATCCTTTATTTACTTATGTATCTAAAATAAAAATTGACTAAAAATAAAAGTAAAAATACAATAGTAACATTTATTCTAGTTTGTTTTGTATATAACATTGAGATATTCTCATCTAAATGCTCACTGGTCATTTTTTGTACCATTGGAGAGTTGAACTCAACAAGGGTTGTTCTATAGTTGTATCATTGCTTTTGGATATATGATTGATTTGTAAGCATTTTTTAAGACCGTAAATTGAATAAAATTATGGAAAATGGTACATCGGAGTTTTTGATGTCATTCTTGGCATCGTCAAAAAGCTCTCAATGGGAAAAAATGCACCAAAGTTGTTTTGTACATTTGGTTTTTAAGTTTGAAAGTCATGGGTTTTTACTTGAATTTTGTTTCTATAAATTTAATTTATTTGTGAGTAAATTGTTACTAAAAATTTAAAAATTACATAAGTAAATTATAGAAAATCCTTGGACAAGTGTACAAGGCCACACAAGATGTTTGTAAGTCAAGCTTTAAAAAATTACATTGATCTTAAATAAATAAAAAGATGGAAAAAAATTCTTTGTACTTAAGAAGAAGAAAAGCTTTAAATTCACTTCATATATCAATTTAATATCCTCAAATTTATAAAATAAATATTTATATGATTTAAAATACAAATATTAAACCTTTTAAGGTTAAACAATATTTGATGCATTGATATTTACATATATATAAATTTGATGGTAAATTTTCTAATTTTATTATTATTTAGTATGTTTATTAGGATATTTTCAAATTAAAATAAAATCTTAAATCACATAATCTAATTTAATCATTATTGAAGAGAAAAAAATCAATAATTATAATTTAATTATTAATTCTATATAGGAAATCAAATTATCTAAAATGAAGTGAAAATAAATGAAATTATATAGTGAAGTGAAGGAAATATAAAGGATTGTGCAATTAAAATTTGTCATTTTAGTAATTTAATTGTACAAAAGAAACTTGTGTTCAAATAGGAACATATCTATACCTTAAGACATGTAGTTTGTTTTGTTTTGTTTGTCATATTGAGATCTTTCAACCCGTGCATCTCCCGGTCGTGTGCTTGGTACCATTGGAAAGCTCTCGGTGAAGAGGGGTGCACATGCTTGGTTTCGTGACATTTGGACTCATAGTGAGAAAGTGATTGAATTTTGAAGTTTTTTTGGTTCTCAAAAATTTAAAAATTACACAAAATTCTAACATGAGTGCATACAATATCTACTACATTTTTTGTTTTTCACTTTTGTCTTCATTTTTTTCAATTGAAATTGAACTTGGATAAGGAAATTAGAATTTTCAAGGTAGTTCTCTATGCGACAATAGTATTTTCATTTTATTCCAAACTATTCCCAATTTTTTGGTTTCATTTGTTTCTTTTCATTTTGATGATGCAATAAATATAAAAGCAAATGAGACTCTTTCTTTAGAATATGGAATGCCTTTTGTTGTAGATGGTACAATTGCCAAGTCTTACAATGTCTTAAGATCTGGAAGTTGACTACAAAATAGAGGCTCATATATAGATTTTGATCTTGGTACTTGTACAAAATCTAAGTCAACCAAAGTGAGAACCAAAGGCAATGATGTTGGTAAATCTGCTCTGATTTCAAGTTTGGCATGCGTCTCAACTTCTTTAGTAATATCTTGATAAATGTCACCTACAATATCAAAATTAGAAGATGGTAGGATTGGAAGTTGACTTTGTAAACATTTATACCATCTTCTAAGTTATTTGAACGAATATTTATAAAATCACCAAATACCCTTAGATGCTAATGCATTCTATTGGAACATTGTAGAAACTTTCTACTATGAATTGGCTCTAACACAATTTACTCATCTTTTACTATAGCCAATTGTACTTTGTCTATTTATAATGTAGAATATAATGAAGTTGGAGCTAGAACATTTGCCACAAAAGGAATACTAGTAATATCACGAATGTATACATTTGGAATAAGTGTTTTTTTAGAATAAGTTGATCTAATTGTAAAACAAGTGGTTATTGGCACACAACAAATTTGTAATGGAAATTTTAGAAAGTGAGCATGGTTTATGGTAAAGTTTTGTCTTTCAATATTTTTAGAAAAAAACATGTATGTCCTATTACTTGTGCATTTTTAGTCAATATATTGGAAAATGGGTTGAGAATATATTGAAAAAAATGTAAGAACTTATAAAATAGAAGGTGGTATAAAGTAAAATAAAAAACTAAACCACTATTACATTTTTGAAGAAATTGAGAAATATTAATTCCAATAATGAGAATGTTCTAGTAAGTAATCAATATACTTTAATTTTGTTATTATTTTTCAAAATTTTCAAATTGATAGCAAAAAATGGCTTTAAATTTACTTTCTACCTTTATTTCTTCCAAATTAAGATTCTTCATAACTTTCACTTTTGAAGTCATTCTTTGGAATTGAATGGTTCGAATGTTTTTGAGTAGGCATCAATCTATACAATCCAATAAAATTTGTTAAATTTTTTTAGAATAATGTATTTCTTAATTATGCATGCACATATATTTTTCTATAAAATCCAAAAAAATCAATAAAATATTTTTTTAAATTATATATATTTTTAATTATGCATGCATATATATTTTTAACCCCTAAAGAACTAGTATGCATTTTTTGGCAATATAGAAATTTTGGGCAAGTGCGCATGATTCAAGATTTGTATATTTTGGGCAGAAATTTTAATGGAAGGTGAGGATAAGGAATATCTTTTGTATGCACTAAATTTCATGACATTTGAAGATATGAGTCAAAAGTTATGACTTAATATGTTACTTCTTTCATAAATGGATAGTCTAGGCTAGGGGAGATTACTTGTGGTTTTTAAAAAACTGTGTGAGTTAAAAGATAGAGTCTATTTAATTCAAAGGGAATAAATTTTATATAATACGTAGAACTACTATAGGGTCCTTGAAAAGCCACATATCCTATTATATATAAATTAGGCTATGTAAAAACATTATCTAGTAGGAATTTTTATTAATAATTAACCTTTACAAATAGGGTTGATACAAATTTTTTGTAATTCAATGAATATAAATGTAAACAATTGTTTTTAACCCCTAAAGCACCAAACTGCGTTTTTTTGGCAACATAGCGATTTTGGGCAGCTTACTACGAATGGAGTTTTTATTCTTTTTCTTTGAAATTTTCACACAACATGCGTCCAAAGAGTAGCTTTAAGGTCCAATAAGATTCATAACATTTGACTACATAGTCAAAAAGTTATTGCATGATATGTGATTTCTTTTGATCTTTGGGCAGCATGGGCAGATAAAAAAACTTCTTTAAAAATATTTTTTTCAAAAAATGAAATATTGAAATATTTTATTTAGAATTTTGTGTATGCAAGAATATTTGAATCATTCCATTTGGATTAATGAGTCAAAAGTTATGACGAGGTTTAGTTTGAGGTAGTTTGTGCCTAGTTACAAAATTCCTACACTACAAAAAAAGTTTGAAATCCTTTATTTAATTCAGTTTTTAATATTTTTGGATAAAAATAATTGAAATAGGTGAAGATTGTTTATTACAACATTTTAACCTTTGGGATCAAAAATTTTCAATTCCATAATTAAATTGTTTACAATTTAGTGTTTTGGATCATTTTCTACTTCTTTGTACTTGTTATTTTTTTCTTCTATGTTTTACAACTCCAAATGATTTGAAATTTTTTTGCATATAGTGAACTTGCCTTTAAGAATGAATCCAAAAAGTAACCATCAATTTGAACATTTTTTCATACAAATGTAATCTTGTGAAGTGCACCTGCCCGGATTTTCACAGTGGTAAAAAAAGGATTTTTGTCACTTCAAACACTAATATCTTGCAATCTACATGGCGGAAATTGCTGAAATTTTTTCCACATCTTCTTAAACTTGTAATTTAAAAGATCCTATGGTTATTTTTGTCCAAAAATGTTTTTTTCTTAAAATTTGGTTGTTGTCTAAAAAATGACAATTTTGAAGCGATTTTGGTGAAAATCGGGGTGAAAACATAGTCAAAAACCTTTAGGGGTTAAGTGAATGATAAAACCTACACAATTTAGCAAATAAATTGAAGCCTATACATACAAATCTTTCCATAAGTATGCCAACTATATGACAATATGTAAGAATCTACTATTCTAAGACAAAAGAGTTGAGTTGTAAATTTACAATGAGGTTCTACTATGGGGATTTGTATTTACACAAAGTACCCAAATGTTAAGAAATTATTGTAGGGTTTGGGTACTACAGCTAAAGTTGCTGCAAATGTTGGCCTTGTTGTCTCGTACCATTGATTCTAAACTCAAACCATTGCAATTGCAAATGCATCTATATCTATATCTATATCTATATCTATATCTATTACAATAGAGGTCATATTCATGTATTAATCTACATTGTTTAGGGTTAATTTCTCATATTGTTGATGTTATATTGCTAGTATTGGTGTTTTTCTTAGTTTAGTATCATAATTATGTTTAATATCTTTATAATGTCGTTTGTTATTCACCATATCAAGTTGTTTAGAATATATGGTTTAGAATTTAAAAATATTTAAAACTAAAGTTGCATTTTACACTTTTATTTTTCATTTGAAATTGTACTACAATACAAGTAGTGCATATATATTTAGGGTTTATTTATATAGTTTTATAGTGTCTATTGTATATAGGTATGAAAAAATTAGACATGTAAGTTTTGTATATAAGATAGCCCAACTATAAAAACAATATGAATGAATTTATAAAAAAATCATTGGATATTAAAAATATGCCCTTGGTATCTTTATATGTAAAAATACAATCATCTTAATTACTATAATGAAGGTAAATAGCCTCATGTTAAATATCCTGTTCGCGCACATGTATACTTAAAATGACAAGGAGTGATCTCCTTGGGAGTCCAGGCAGATTAGAAAAAATTATTTTAATTTTCCAAAAATAAAAACTTAAAATTGGTGTTCTAGCATTAGCAAAAATCTTAAATTTTGAAAGGGTGATAAATATTGCACCCTTGTTGTGTAATTATGGAAAAATTAGAAAAAATAATCATTTTAAAAATTTAAAAATTTGGAATTTGATGTGGTACTAATGGTGCCATGTCAGCACCACATTAGATTGACAAATTTTAAATTTTTTTAAATTTAAAAAAATTTAAAAAAATTTATAATAATTTTTTGATTGTTCTATATTTGCACCCATGTAGTACCAAATATGGTCCTTTCTTGGGTTCAAAATCTTCCTAATGAGTTATATATAGTATGTGAAAAGTTTTGAATCATTCCATTTTGATAAGTAAGTCAAAAGTTATGAGAAGTTTTAGGTTTGCAGGCATTTATGGACTCTACTCTAAAATAAACTTTGAAGTCTTTTATTTTACTCAATTTCAATATTTTTTGAAGAAAATGAAATCATAGGATTTTGCCTGTTTATTACAACATTGCAACCATTGGGATTGGCATTTTTCAATTCTATAACTAAATTCTTAACAATTTTGTATTTTGAATCTTTCTCTATTTTTTCCTACTTCTTGTTTATTTCTTATAATTATCTTGAACAATTCCAAATGATGTGAAATTTTTTTAGGCATGTAGCCAACTTGTTAAGGAAAAAGAATCCAAAGAAGCACCATTGTTTTGGACATTTTTTCATACAAATGTAAGCTTGTGTAGTATAGCTCCTAGTTTTTTGCAGGGCCAAAAAAAGGATTATTTCGAACTCAAAAGCTCATATCTTACAATCCATACAATGAAAATTTCTGAAATTTTTACCATGTATTCTCAAGTCAACATATGACAAGATCCTATAGTTAGATGCATCCAAAAAAGTTTTTTTTTTCAAAAATTGGATATTTGTACTAGAAATGACAGTTTTGGAGTGTTTTTCGTGAAAACGTAGTTATGATCTTTAAGAATTCATCATGCATACACATATGTTTTTCTATACAATCTAGGAAAATCAATCAAACTTTTTTTAGATTTACATATTTTTAAATTATGCACACACATATGTTTACGAACCTCAAACCTCAATATAACAACAGAAACCAAACCAAACACCCAAAGCTACGTGTTTTAGATGGCAAGTCATTATACTTGCCCCAAATCAACCCCAAGCATTGTTGATTGCCTTGACAGATTCACACATGCAAGTGCGGGCTGCTTCATGGGGAGCCACTATGCTCTGCTAATCTGAACTTCATCACTTTAACCCCTAAATGCCCAAAGCACCCAAAAGTGGTGTCGAAGAAACTTTGAAGTTAAATAAAATCTTTCTAAATTTCTATTTTTAGTAGTTTATATTTTTGAAAGATTCTTTTTGAATTCTAGTTTTAGCATCAACAATCCAATTTTGAAAATGAATGATTATGATTTTTCTATTCAAGATTTAGTGCAAGGGTACCTATTGTAATCTTGACATTCCCTAGTATTAAGGACTTTTGGAAATGAGCCTCAAAATACACTAGATCTTAGAGAAAAAATCACATTAAGAATTCATTTAAGAAAATTGTAGAGTAGGTTTTGAGAAGTCATAACTTGATTGGGGTTAAGCTTATTAGGCCCTTCAACCTCATATTTTTTTGGTGACCAACCTTTTAGATTTGACATGCAAGAAGAAAGCTCAAAGATTTTTATAGTTTTTACTCCCTTTAATATTTTGGAGAGGGAGGGAGGGAAGGGGATGAGGTGAAAAATTTTAAAATTTTAAATCTTTTGTGGCTGCAGTTATTGCCTCTTTTGGGTGCACTATTTGTAACTATTCAAGCTTCGATGGAATGATGGGCATTTTAAAAGTCAAACTTCAATTTTTCATAAAGTTTGTAATTTTAAATGCTTTTAAGCTTAACCCCTTAGTGGTACGAGTCTTGGAGAACAGTGACTGAGGTGTGCGAAATTAGAATCGTGAGAGACGCCTTGCTGTTCACAGTAGGAGAGAGGTACACCAAATCACCGCATGATCTTCAACGCTCGGTACGGTTCAATCCGGGAGAGGAAGAATTTTTGGAAAGCACCAACACGATTGTCAGATTATGAGCTTTGACTACTTCTGCTTGAGCGTTGACCAACACGGGCAGGGTCCTCCCCGCTCATGCTGGTTCGATTTCAGAGGTCTCCTGCTCTTGAAGAAAATCAAGAAAATTCAGTTCGTACAATAGTCGCACGTCATGAACAGGGAACAATTTTTACTTCAACAACATCGGCAACCACCTCTGAATTCCAGAGCTTGCAATTCATAGAAGTCTACCACAGTGAACAAATGAAGCTTCCTTGGGCACGTTAGAGCTCAACAAACAGTGAGCCCGAAAAAAATTTCTTTGCATCTGTGGGCTGCCCTCCGCGGTGTTTTCGTGCTTGCTCACCTACCCGCGAGCGAATGACAGTATGGTCATGACGTCAGGCACACCGTCGTACAGTACCTTATTCTCAAACTGACTCCCTGAATTCTCCACACGAGAGTGCGGACATTCTCAACCTATCCAAAGGAATGTATTCGATTGGAAGAATGACCTCACCATCTCTCTTCAAGCACATGCACCTCAAATACTGCACCTCATTCTCTCACTGCGGACTGTTACCGCTGCACAGATTTGGTTGTCCCAAACTCTATTGTTATGGTCGACGTCGCTTACGCTAGCCGCCTTCCCGTATCAGTGGCAGTGACATAGTGTCAACAACCTGTGCAACATAATTTTACTTTTATGAAATTGTGCTTGAGGTGTGCTTGAGGTGACCTCAAGCACACTTCAAGCACAAGAAATTATTCCCCATTCAATTTGGAATTAAATTTCTTATTCTTTTATTTTTATCAACTTGTGCTTGAGGTGTGCTTGAGGTCACCTCAAGCACACCTCAAGCACAAGAAATTATTCCCCATTCAATTTGGAATTAAATTTCTTATTCTTTTATTTTTATCAAATTGTGCTTGAGGTGTGCTTGAAGTGACCTCAAGCACACCTCAAGCACAAGAAATTATTCCCCATTCAATTTGGAATTAAATTTCTTATTCTTTTATTTTTATCAAATTGTGCTTGAGGTGTGTTTGAGGTCACCTCAAGGACAAGAAATTATTCCCCATTCAATTTGGAATTAAATTTCTTATTCTTTTATTTTTATCAAATTATGCTTGAGGTGTGCTTGAGATCACCTCAAGCACACCTAAAGCACAATAATGTAGTTCCCATTGAATTTGGAATTAAATTTGTTTTTCTTTTACTTTTATGAAATTGTGCTTGAGGTGTGCTTGAGGTGACCTCAAGCACACCTTAAGCACACTTTCTATGTTTAACTTTTTATTTTGAATTAAATTTTTACAACTTCTAATATTTGAATGATTAATTTATTAGTCTCTTAAAGATTTATTTTTCCTACATAGCTTTCATTCATTCTTGTAAACCACTGTCATACATGGGATTCCACCTTGGTATCCTAAAACCAATTTGTACTCTCTTAAGTATAGGCCTAAAAAGTTTAGATTTTTGAAGGGGATTTAGAGGGGCGCTACCTTAGAAAAAAATAGAAAAAAAAATCTACTAATATAAGGCACCCTTCTTTTTTTACAATGGCTAGTTGCCCTTTATGGACATGCTAATTTATTTTCAATAATTGTCAAAAATTTAGGTCGCCCCAATTAGAAATACCCTTCATTTGTTCGCACGCTAACATCTAAAAAATGGGGAGTGCACCCCCCGGGTGCATCGCCCACTTCTCAGCGGGTGGACCGTGTCGACGTCTGAATATGCCTCGTTCATCGACGACGACCTAATCACCTGCCACAAAGCCAGTTGCTCATGAAGGGCATCACGGTTTCCTGGTGCCTTCACACTTACGAAATGTTGCCTCATCTGTTGAGTCTTTTCCGTCACTCTCTCGCATCGACAGCATTCCTCAAGGGTTTGCCGAAACAGTTCCTCTAGAACTCCTTCACGTGATCGATGAAAGGATTGCTCACCTCTTTCAGTAGGACGTCATCCACTGTGAACTTCGGTACCTTTGCTGACGCTTCGCATTCTGTGACTTTCGTCACTTGAGGGCGCTGAACTTCATGTCCTGCCAACTGACATTGACAACACAAGTGTCCGTCCAAGACGAGCGCCGTGACACTCATCTCCAGGACCCAGGCATCGACATCTTCATTCCACATTACAGACGGGGATAAGAAAGAAGACACACACGCATGCGCATGACACAATCGCATGAGTGAACTAGGACATGATATTCACATTGAGTCGTCCATGTATTCAGTACATATTCGTGGTACACAGACTTCCGGAACAACAACATCGTTTCGGTCGTCTAAGTACCATGCCGGAGTTTCTACTACACAGCCAGCTAGGTCACCCTAAAACTGTGAACTATGGAGGCACATCACAGATGCTACTACAAGTGAAAGCTAGTGAAACTAAACTTTCTAACGTCTGACTAGTTTGTCAGTCCTTCGCACACACCGTACCTACATGCCAGATTTTTTTTCAAAAACTAATCAAAATGTCGACTACCGAATGCTTGCGTCCGTCGATCCCACTTTCATGATTCTCGACATCATTTTATCGGCGAAGCTCAAAGTGACTTCGTTGGAAGCATTCTCAGGAGTGTAGAAAAACCCCGCCGCACTGCGGGCACACAAGATTAGTTCTTCGACTCCCTCGACAGAAACGGCACTTCTTCCTTCTGTTACTTCGAACTAGTCCATGCACTCCAGGTTCCGATAGTCAGAACTGCGAAACTGCTCCCCTTTGTTGCTTCCAAGGTCGACTGAGCTCATCGGCTAGGACCATCTGGAAGTGCATGTGTGTCTGCGGTTTCTTCCCAAGCTGCTGCAGCGCTAGCTTGTTCAGGATGTAGCTGTTCACAACAGAAGTATCTAACAAATAAAAAAATACCTTATGCCACCACTTATGGCTGCGTGTCTGACTTGAGTAACTGCCTCGCAAGTGATCTGCAACGTCGACTCCTCTCATGAAGTCTGAATACGCCTTGTGGACAGGTGATGTCTCCACCTCTGTGATTTCGCCATTGACACGACGTGGTACAGTTGGCCACGGTGCCCCTGGTGAAGGGATCGGCGGATAGTAAGAGGAAAGCAACAGTACAGCTTTCTTATCCACGAAAACCATACACGCAATGTCGTCATGCCGGTGTACTCTCCATAAAAGGGAGCCGCGCGGGAAAGACGAAAAAGTGGGTAGATCCAGTAGAGAGGTTGGTAGGCCCAACCTATTTCGGCGAACGGTTCCCACGGCATAAGTGCCTCTCTGAAGCAGATCAATGAGCAATTTGACGGAGGTGAAGTAGTTGTCAGTGCAGACAACGTGCCCCAGACTGTGCAGGCCCTGCGTCAGTTGCATTACGACCTCATGAGCTGTCTTAGCGTCAGTAGAAAATCCTCCAGCCAACGCATCTCTGTTGCTGGATCCTGTGTAGATTTGAAAATCGTACAGGTATTTCTCATGGGCATCTGCCAAATACCAAACTTTAACCCCCCACTTAGTTGGCTTTTTTGGAAGATACTGTCTGACAGGGCAGTATCTTCCTTTGTATGGAATCATACTTTCATCGACAGTGACCTCCTTGTGCAAATTCCAGTTGCTCTTGAATCTCTGTTGCATGTCAGCTATCAACCAGCGCATTTTCCTAAGGCGGTCCAATTCCCTGTTAGCAGTCGGTTCACTTCGTACTGTGTCATCTGCTACATGAAGAGACCGAGTTATGTCTTCATACCTGGAACAACTCATGATGCTTGAAATGCTGGGACAATATAGGAACTCGTTACCCCTATTCCAGTAGCTTCGATGGTTCGGTAGGTACTTGACGCCTATGAGCAAGTTCACCGCCATAAAAGCTTTGAGCTCGATTCTCTCAAGGTCCCACCAACGTCGTCCACCTATGGGAGTACGTCTTCGTGGGTGCAGCTCTGCAGCGTACCTATTTGTGTCGTCGCAAATTCGTTGTAAAGTGTGCTCACTCCAGAACCGGCTGAACAAAGCCAGCTTCGTTGGCATTCGATGAATGGGGAACGTCGGACCTGCCGTAGGACTTGAAAAACGTTGGGGCTCAACGGTGAATGCTGACCGCTCTGTGGTCCATGTTTCATTCGCATATCTCTCCAAGAAAGCTCGGCGAGCAGCAGCTGCTGACACAGTCGCGTTCGCCCTTAATCCCCCGCGCCTTGCCGTATTCTCGGAATTGCTAGCGGTATCAGGTGGCCTGCCAGCATTCATGCGAAAATTCGGCGGAGTCAGTGCAGCATGAACGGCGGCTTCTGGTGCATGAACGGCATGGGAAGAACTGGCGCCTCCAAACTCATGAACGGTCGGTGTCATGAATGTTGGGACGTCAGGCCTTCCATGTGTCAATGTCGTGGACTGAAAGGGAGGCACTGGTCCTTTAGCGATCACGGGCTGAGGAGTTCCCAAGTTCTGCAGTTCAGACGCTGGTCGTTGAGGACGTCGACCTCGGCTTCGTGGAGCCCCTCCTGCTGTTGTTAGTGGTAGCTGCAGACATGCCTCAGCCACGCCGTCGTCACAGATGTTGGCACCACTGAGCATCATGTCAGTCATGGTCGACGAGTTCATTTGAAAATCTCCGAGCGTGTTCAAGCCCGGCACTGGTGGTGGACGAACTTGGTCGCACATGGCTTCCTCGGTTGACAGTGCACCAAAATCAAACGCGGTGGGCGACAGTTGCACTATGTAGGCTGTAGTGCCAAGTCCATTGAGGCGGTGGTCGGGGATGTGTGACTGATCGAAGGAGTCGTCGAGGTCGGTATCTGAGCAGCCTGTCGACCGAAGTAGTGTCGAATACAGACTCACGAAAGAAGAGTCGCTGCCGTAGTCTCCATCGATAGATGACGCATGCCCTCCCTCCACTTCGAAATCAGAGTGTTCATTGTGGTCAGCAGCGGACTCCGTCCCGTCATACTTGACAAGGACAAGACGTTGTACTGCATTGCTAGGTATGTGCACTTCGCTTCCATTTTCTAAGAGGACGACGTACATGAGATCCGTTTCACCACTTTGAATGTATGAGTAGATGACAACTCCTAGGGCCCAGGGCCAGTTCGAACTAGCTCGAGCGTTTGAGTCTTCACATGGTAGATGAAAAGCATGAAAACGTACAGGGATAGGAGTGCTCACTGGACATGGAGATGGATCGTCTCCGCCAGCTTGAACCGTCCAGAGGTTGCCCTGCCAAGACATGATGGCCTTGGTCGGGTATGACTGGAATGAGCTGTCGTGAATCGGAATGTGAGACGCTTCATAGCAGGGTGCATTCGCAGCTCCACTGAAGTCAGCTTGCGGTGATGGCAATGGCATTGCAGGTTGTTTCCCACGGTCCCTACGGACCTGGTCATGCAAGGTATTCGACAACGATGTGAAGTGTTCTGAGCCGCCAAACGCTTCATGACTTGAGCATGCTTCTGTGATGTTGACGGCAGGTTCCGGAAGAAGGTTCTCTGACTGGTTTGCAGAGCCTCCGGTAGTACTAGGAATTAAGCGTGCTTGTTTGATGTCGTCCATTTTGAAACGTGCAGGTACAGAGCAGATATACCTTCGCAGGTCTTCAAGAGGAAGGAGCGGAGAACTCGGAAGATGTCGAGCTGCAGATCTGGCAGATACAGGGAGGTGATGCTACGTCAGGCCACAAGAGGAATCGAAGAGCGTGGTTGACGTCGGAATTGAAGCCGTCCCGATGTCCCTTAGGTAACCTGTCGGTCCACCTTAGAATGCGGGCACAGTGGTGACGAAAGAGGAATCGAAGACCTCGTGGGGTGTCTCTTCTTCTTATCCCTCGCTTCACAGCTTTGCGTAATAAATGTCGCTTGTCCAGGAGTGCAAGAATTTGATGTGTTTGTATGCGCGTAGCGCCCACCGACAGCGCCCAATGTCGAATTGTGTCACGAATAAAAGGCAAGTTCAGCAGTAACTGCTGATCGGACATGAGTTCTGCAGTCATGAGAATATGAACAGACTTGTGGAAGCCATACAAGTCATACGCTACGGGGAAGGACCTTTTGCAGTTGTGACCTAGATAAACTGCAGTCAATCAGAAAATTAGTACTGAAGCAAGTAGAGAAGAAGTTCTACCCTAAGAAACTGTAGCTTCAATACTCTACTTTTCATTCCATTTTTTTTTTCAAAATTCACCAAATGCACAGATCTAGTCCTTAAAAAAGTATGAAATATCTTCAGGTTTGATCCAAGCCAGTCTTACATCCACATTCCCTCATCAGCGAACTTCAACGCTGCGGACCTTCTCCACGCTCAAGAAGGTGTCCACTGCCTTGCCTCTTGTAGAATGACAAGAGCACAGATTATTTGCAACGGAGATTTGCCAACCACAGACATCCTGGTCACACAAATCCGCATCTGGGTGTCAAAACTGATGTTCGCAACAGATGAGGTAGCAGACTCGATTTTCCCATCAATACAAAGGTGCAGTTAACGACGACGTTCATTGTTTCCCTTCACATTAGGAAAATGGGCAACTCTAATTATCAAAACTCACGGAGACCCTCATGCATCGCCGAAGACTCTCGAACAAAGACTAAATTAGTTCGATCGATCTGTTTCGCAGGTGCAGAAGCTGATCCAAGGACCTTTGCAGTGGAGATGGCCTTCGCAATGCATCTCAATTGGCCACAGCTTTGTTGTGCATACTGAACCTGGTTTTCCGATCCTTGGACAGCCAAATTTTATTGCATCCCATACACCTTGCAGCAATCCATACAATGGCGCAGGCAAACGAGCCCAACATTCATTTGTCTAAGCGAGCGGCACCGGAGAGATGTACTTTGTGATGTAGCACTTGCAACTGGAATTAGTCAGTTTCTCTTTGCAGTACAAACCCCGTGGGGAAGCAGAGACGCACTTCCCATGCCACCGGGTTTCCGAATTGCAGAGGACGACGTGCTCACGGGTTTGCTACTGCCCCTACCGTAACACAAGGGTAGCCGAGATGAAGCCATCAATATAAGACTTGGACCACTTTTTCTAGTTAGAGATTTCAAACTCAATCATCCATGGATGTACTTAAATTGTTTCAAATCAGATACCGGACAAAAAAAATTTGAATTTACTAATTTTTCATTCAGAACTGGGGGTCAATACCATTTCACTGCACTCACAGTTTGGACTTACAATCTCACAGTTTGAATTCACAATCGGTCCAAAACTCACAATGCAGACATGACCGGGAGATCAATGCATGGAGTCAATATCATTACACTGTACTCATAGTTTGAACTCCTGATCTGAGGCCTACTTTGTAAAAGAATCAAGGACAAAAACATGTGCCATGCATTTGCACTTAATCCATGCCAGCCAACGGTGTGTGAAGTTCCGCATTCCAGTTCACTCAAAATTGTGGCAAAGATGTGAAAGGTAACATCGTCTCTAGCCCCGACACCAGTCAGTTCTCTCTACAACTCTGATGGATTCCAGAGCTCCTATCCACGAGGCCAAAATAAAAACCTGCTACGGTTGAATACTCCAATGAAGCTCACAAATGAACGGTTTAAAATCCCAATGAAAGCCCTCCATCAAAATTGCCCATCTGAAAGACTCTGAATGAATGGTGGACCACCAAGGAACCCGAGGCAGTGCACGCCACTCACAAGTAGCCAAATTGTAGATCCATCCATTCTCATGCTTCGTAGGGGGGTCGGCGTCCAAAAGCCATCCACCCTTTTGAAACACAAGTAGGAAGTTACTGCAAGCATGAATCTTGCCAGTCATCTCAGGCACACCCGACCGCCAAAAAACCCCTGGGAAACAACCGTGTATTTTCTCCTTCACCCATGAGGTCGCATTTTCCGGAACAGAATACTCGGAGATAAAAGCTGCGTCCTCTCTTTCATCCCAGTACAGTGCGAAGAGACGGTCCTCCATGAGGGCATACGAGATCACCTCCTTCCCCGACCACTTCTTCTGATCCTGTCCGAAGTCATAGTATTTTCCGTCACGGCAGTCATAAGCACAGGGACCTAATTCCTCTGCATCCCAGATTGAGTGATAATTCCGACTCCAATCGTATGAGATGCCAAAAATGAGACCCAGTGATGGCTTGGGCTTGGTCTACTGTTGGACCTCAGAGTCGTATACTTCTGCTTCCACCAGCGGATCATGCTTCACTACAATGACCTTGTAGTGATATGTGTTGCGGTCCACAACGATCCGCATCATGGTAAGCTTCAAAAGCGGTAACAAGTTCAAATTTGGGAGTCGATTAATTGCTCTAGTCATTGGATTCATCACAAACATACTATTCAAACTTGAATCGGGGTCCTTTTCAATGTAACACACCAGTCCTGCATCTGTCGCGCCAGTCATGTGCACCCAACGATCTACTGTTGGAGCCAGCAGTCTGCACAAAATTTTATCCCATTGGGACAATCAGCCAAAAGTGAAGGATTTACTACAAAAAATACCAAGATGAGCCGAAAATGTTCAAGTCACCTAAAAATGATACTGGAAAGACTAAATTGTTCTAAAAAATGAGGCGATCAAAAGTTCAAGACGGAAGTAATTCGAAAAAAAAGATGAGACCAACTCTGCACCTGCAGTTTGCTGGGCCACCTACAACCTTGACTCATGCAATGCATGCCACTGATGGTTTTTCCCATCCAAAACATGCAGCCAACAACCAGAAACTCCACCCGAAGTCACTCCCGCTAATATCGTGGCGGAGGACTCTTTCAGTGCCAAGGTGAACTCCGAGGAGGAAGACTACAAGCTCAACTGCCATTCCTTGGAAAGGGATTCGAGGCGGCAGATGTTGGAAAAGGGAAGCTTCGCAAACACTCGCTGTAGAAGCTCCATTGGCAGCGTGCTCCAGAGGGCAGGGCTCAAGACCTGCTCATGTTCGCAGCACGAACGTGCGCAAGAGGAAATCTCATCATATCGATGGGTGGCTTTGTTATTAGCCAGAACAAGGTTCAATTCTTCTTGTGATACATCGAAAAGAGCTTTCCTCCGAGTCCCGAGATCCGTGTCTCCTGATGTGATCAGCCCATCCAGCTTGTCTCGCAATGTGCGTGCGACTCGAAGGTAGTCACGCTTTTCATCTCGGGTTTTCTTGGTGGAGAGTTCCATGCTACAGGCTCCTAGTTTAGTGCCTGCAGTGAAACAAAGAACATTGCAAATTTTTCAGTGAACTTGGCAATTGACGGAGTAACTATGGAGCGCTATATCCAAAATTAATGCTGTCACTAATGGTAAATCTACAAAGGCATTAATTGTCAATGCTGTCACTCTGAAAGGACCCCTGTTTGCAAAACCATTACTAAACCAATGCATCCGCAGAACGCAAGGCATCCGCTCTAACCCTCTCACAAACCCTACTTGCTCAGCTCCAAAGCTAAGGAGGACGCTAAGACAAAGTTCATAATTCTTGTCTGTGGGGATTTCGAAAGTTTCAAAGGAAATTGCAGTAACTTGGCAAAGATGGCATATTGTACTTCAGGAACCAAAAATCTAAATCGGTCACAAATATTAAAGGAAGTTAAGATCGCTTGTGAATCTCAATTTGGGCAGTAGGCGGAATTGTCAATTTAGTTGAAACCACTTTAGCATGCTTAGTTGGAGAAATCAGATCGCACCTCCACTAACTTAAAGTGCAGCCAAATTTGTCAGAACTTTCCGACCATCATAGTTCAGTGTTAGGGCTGCTTGGAGTCCTAAGAGAGAAGTTTATGCAACAGAAAGCATCAATTCAATCAGAGCACGAAAGGGACGAACTGCATTTGGCATAATCCGCATTGCATTCATACCGCGTGCTTCCGAAATCAGCAACTTCGAAGACGAGAGAGAGAGTGTGAGAGGGAGGGGAACCTATGCAATCCCAATTTGGGAAGAGAGAAAAACTTGAGGCGAAAATTATCTGCAATTCTCAGACTCTCAAGGAAGAGTGACAGATCGGTGATTTACCTTACCTGTGACTGAGACGGACTACAAAAGTTCTAAGAGTAAGAAACTTCCACGTCTGTCCTTACCAGGTCTGTACTGTACATTACCATTCATTAGTTAAGCTACTTACGTAGTGACTGCTAATATAATCAGTTAAGTTATATAAATTAAGTAAGAGTAGTCTGCTCTTAAAGGGACTATTTAACCCATTAATTGCATGACATTTAGTAGCAGCTTGTCACACTGCTTCCCAGCAGATGAAATGGTGTGAAATATTCCACACCATTCAATAATTGAAGTTGCAAACTTCAAGAAATGTCAAATGAAATTAGGTGATGGGGACTTCACAAAGGGAAAGGCAGTCCTTTTATGGGCTACACTAAAAATGGTAAATAGTATTGGCAACACTAATTAGCCAAGCTAACACTAATTGTGATTTGCAAGGTTGGTGTTAGATCATTATTAACCCATTCTAACACTATTTCAGCTTTATGGTAAAATCTGGTCATTTCAGCAGTCTGACATTCACTATTTCGCACCCCTCTTAAAGGGGCCTGGCACGACCTGACTCCCTTCAGCCTCGGGTCGAGTGACCGGCCGTGCTGGTGGAGGGAAGGCCCGTTTAATGCCGGCTGACAAGCCCGTGTCGGCACGAGCACAAGCCGGCGAGGGGCGGGCGGGCGCGAGCGGGCGGGCGCGTCTGTTTTTTTAGTGGCCGTTTTTTCTGTGGCTGTGGGCTGCCCATGTTGCTAGTGTTCTGCTGCCTGCCTGGGCCACGTTGGTCATCATGCCATGCATGCATGGTGCCGGTTTGAAGGACAGTCATGGCCCCCGAAGCCGTTGTGTTCTGCGGACGGAGGTAGTGTTTCGTAGGACTCTTCAGAAGGGTTTGGAGGGGTTAGGGCCTCATTTGAATTTATTGTTCTGGAATTCACTGTGAATGCAACTTTGGCACGCACTAGTTCCCCTTCTTCTTGGAGTTCCACTGTTTTGAAATGACAAATGGGCTAAAACGTGCCACTCATCGTCCTCCGACAAATTGTATTTGTAAATCTCAAATACATTGAACATCCAATTTTGAGGTTCAAGGTCACTTAAAAAATGGATAACTTTATGGGGATCCAAGGGAGAGGGCACATTATAAAACTTGAACGTCACTAAAAATCAGAAAGAGAAGTTAAATATCCCAAAATTGTGGAATGCATATGCTAAGGAACAAACGTACAATAAACTTTGTTCTATAGACAAATTGAACCAAAGACTAAATGAGAAATTCACTTTCAGGTTTAAGGGCTGTTTTCATTTTCTAGCATATCATGAGGCCATAATCCACTTTCCATAGAGTTCATATGTTATGGGAAGGGGAAAGAAGTGAATGTTGTTACTCTCACCGTAGAATGACATTCATCATTGATACATTCTGATTGATAAGGCGAGGTGAAGAAGAAGGGGATGTATTCCATGCACTACCTCCCATCTTCAAAGTGACATTCTGTAGTGGTGCATTCCAAACGTTAAGTGAATGGGAAAAAAATGGGGAGGTACTAAATGTTGGCACCCCTTCTTTAAACTGACATTCTCTAATGAAGTGAGGGGGAAAAAATGGGTAGTGAATCGCAACACCACCTTTGTTTTAGTGGATGACATAGAAAATTAGTGAATTCCAATCGCTTGAACTATTGAAAATAAGGGGGAGGGAATTAATGCACTTCTTCCCACCTACCAATTGACATTCATCATGAGGCATTCTTAGTGTAAAGGATTTGGAAAATAAATGGACAAGGACTTCACCTATTCACCCTTGACTCCAAAATGAGATTGTCAAATGGAGGAAGGAGATTCCAAAAAAGGCTAGGGAATTTTGACGCTGCCTAACGTTTAATGGATGACATTTATAATTGATGCATTGAAAACATTTGGGTTTAAGGTGGAACACAGGCATGGGAGGGATTTAGGGAAATCCTTTCCATCTTGAAAACGACTTTCATCTACGAAGGAAAGAAAGTAGACATTGCGAGAAAAATTGAAACAATACCACCCATTTCATGAATGGCATTCACAATTCATGGATTTCAAATGTGATGGCAAGGAAATGTAGTGGACAAGGAATTGAACCACTACCTCCAATTATTTAATTGAATCCCATAGGTTATAGGTTTAGGGTACACTGTAAGTGAACACACGTATACTAGTTTGTACTTCAATTGATTTCATGGCATGCATTATGAAATTTCGTATTCAAGTGATGCATTTCTAAACATTTCAATGTTCCCTCCCAATAGATTGCAAGTTTTGATCCTAGTCACTTTCTTCTTGTATGGACCTCTAGTAATATTTAATATGAAAAATAGCATTAGAATAAAAGGATTGATGTGGAAGAACCATTTGAAAATGTCAATTCCAAAAAATTAAATTATTTTTCAAGGTTTGTTAGTGGTATTACCATAACAATTATTGAGAATGAAAAATGACAAAATGACATTACATTGAGTCTATTGTAGGCTTCATGTTAGACTTTAAGAATTCTATTTAATCATTGTCGTCTCTTCATGATATTACTAATTAATACTCAATTTTCTTGTTAGAGTACTTTGTAAAAAATGAAGCAATTCTTTTTCACTTTATAAAACTTACGTACATTTCTCTATTTTCTGTTCCCCACCTACACGTACTTCATTTTTCCGTAGAAAGATGATGACATTTCAATTTTGCGATCAATGCAGTTTCAAAGATCACGCATTATAAACATAGAAGTTTCAATAGAAATAGGGATACTTATAAACACATGAAGATCTAACATGAATGCACGCCCTTGTATAGTATGTGCATTAGGGGATCCATTCTTGAGCACTTGAAAGGAAAATATGGAGTATTCCACAAGAAACTGTCTGACTAAGTAATAGGGATAATACATTCTAATTTTTTTTAAATTTAGAGTATACAACATAGATAAGCTTTTTGTTTATTCACCCTTTCCAATTGAAGCAAACCAATATAACTTCATATCATATTCCAAAATCATGATTCTTCAATATTTAGAAGTCTTCATACTATTTTGGCTTAATAGTAATTAGTAATTAATGTATTATGGTACGTACGACGCTTAGGAATTTAGGGTCCATTTTGTAAACACTTTTGAGTTCACATTTAACAAACACAAACACAGAAAATGCGAAGGTAACGTATGCGTTGGTACACTGTTAAAATTGGATGACAAGTAATAATAGGGTTCAAAATATAGGTACATCAACAATGGATTTGATGTTTACGCTCCCACAAGTTCATTATTGCCAAATGATGGCCATCAATTTGAAGTGACATTGTGAAGTTCATTGCATTGTGTTCTTATGAAACATTTACGTGACAAGACAGCCCGCAACGTCTGCCTACAATCATAGCTCTGTGTTCTCGGACACCTGTGCGCGACTGAATCCCCTCACGAGGTTTTAGGCTTTCTGCTTCGTCACACGTAAGCAGGTTCAAAACGAGGCGCGGCTTCAGGGTGCGAGTCCAGAGTTCTGTTCTCTCCTCCGGGAACTGGTCCACAACGTGGACTGCGAGTAGTGTTCTGAGTTTCGAACGTCAAGGTCTGTGACTTCCTGGTCTGGTGGAGGAAGTGCAGCTGCCATGTGAGGTAGTTGCGCTTCATTCGGAAGAATTGATTTCATGGTAGCATTCGTGAAGTGGTGAATTTTGATGGCGGAGGAGCAGCGCAAAATTTTAGAGTTCATTGGTTCACCTGCAATCATGACCTTGCTTGCTTGTCACATCCGCTTCGCATTCATGCCACGTCCCTCCACAATGTCAAATCGAAAAGGAGCTTCCGGGTGTGGCGCAGCTTCTGGCATTTGTAAGCGGGAGTTCGGCTGTGTTCTTGCGCGGAGGAGTCCATTTTCGCAAATCCACTACTTTCTTGCGCAGGCAGGGTTGTTCTGTTAGACATATTTTTGGGTTTCGGCGTCGTGTTGGACGTCCGATGTCGCGTGTCGTATAAGACAACCTGTCACTACCCCGTCCCGTCCCGTCGCGCAAGGGTAAATTTTTTTACCGCGAAGTAAGAAGTTTTTGCCTACGTGGCAGGCTGTCCACGCTGACGTGGAAAGCGAGGCAGGGCGACTACGGGTGGGGCGACTACGCATCAAGATAGGGCGACCGCGTATGTGGTTTTGAGGGCGACCTCTTATCAAGGGGCGACCTCGGGTGGGCGACCGCGGGTGGGCGACCTCTTATCAAGGGGTGACTGCGGGAGGGCGACCTCGGGTGTAGGGGCGACTGCGGGAGGGCGACCTCGGGTATAGGGGCGACTGCAGGTGGGCGACCTCTTTGTTGGAATTTTCAAAAAAACACCCAAAACTGCCATTTTTAGTGGAAAAAACAAAAAAAATAGAAATGGTAATTTTTTGCATATGTAATGGTAGGATCTTCTAACATTATATTATGAGAATATGTGAAAAAAATTTCAAAAATTTTCACCACATAAATTGCAAGATAATTGCATTCAAACTTCAAAGTAAGGAAATCATTTTTGGGGGGACTTTGGCAACCTCAAGTGGGCGACCTCTTGTCATGGGGCGACTGCGGGAGGGCGACCTCGGGTGTAGGGGCGACTTCTTGTCAAGGGGCGACCGCGGGTGGGCGACCTCTTTGTTGGAATTTTCAAAAAAACACTCAAAACTGCCATTTTTAGTGCAAAAAACAAAAAAAAATAGAAATGGTAATTTTTTGCATATGTAATGGTAGGATCTTCTAACATTATAGTATGAGAATATGTGAAAAAAATTTCAAAAATTTTCACCACATAAATTGCAAGATAATTGCATTCAAACTTCAAAGTAAAGAAATCATTTTTGGGGGGACTTTGGCAACCTCAAGTGGGCGACCTCTTGTCATGAGGCGACTGCGGGAGGGCGACCTCTTGTCAAGGGGCGACCGCAGGTGGGTGACCTCTTTGTTGGAATTTTCAAAAAAACACTCAAAACTGCCATTTTTAGTGCAAAAAACAAAAAAAAATAGAAATGGTAATTTTTTGCATATGTAATGGTAGGATCTTCTAACATTATAGTATGAGAATATGTGAAAAAAATTTCAAAAATTTTCACCACATAAATTGCAAGATAATTGCATTCAAACTTCAAAGTAAAGAAATCATTTTTGGGGGGACTTTGGCAACCTCAAGTGGGCGACCTCTTGTCATGGGGCGACTGCGGGAGGGCGACCTCGGGTGTAGGGGCGACCTCTTATCAAGGGGCGACCGCGGGTGGGCGACCTCTTTGTTGGAATTTTCAAAAAAACACTCAAAACTGCCATTTTTAGTACAAAAAACAAAAAAAAATAGAAATGGTAATTTTTTGCATATGTAATGGTAGTGTCTTCTAACATTATAGTATGAGAATATGTGAAAAAAATTTCAAAAATTTTCACCACATAAATTGCAAGATAATTGCATTCAAACTTCAAAGTAAAGAAATCATTTGGGAGGGGACAATGGCAAATTAAGGTAGACATGCCCATTTAAAATCTAGCTATATTGGAGCCAATTCTAATAGGGGCACAGATTTCTTTAAAGTGTGCACATGTTTTTTCAATCAAATCCAAATGGAATCATAATTTTTCAATCAAAACTGTAATTTCTGTAAATTTTTGAAGTAGACAATTTTAAATTACAAAACCACCTCTAGGCTAAGGTCATAAACAACTTATAAACATCCTATAACCACCTAATCAACAACTAGATGTTCTCTATTTAAATAGAAACACATTACTCCAATTTGTCATAAAATCCTTGATTTTGTCATAGAGTGAAGGGAATTGGGGTTCTTTTAGGTAGAAATGGGGCCAAAACTAGAGTGACAAAAACAAACTGGTCTACTTGGTAGAATGGAGTTTCAAATGAAAATAGACTAGTCTACTTTAGCTTAAGAGATTTGATTTCTTAACTTAAAAAAAAATTCAATTTAGATCTTGACTTTAAAAAAATTATTCTTGAAAACTAAATTGAAAATATAGGAAAAATAACTATAAAAAAAATAATGTAAATTTCATTTTATTTTAAATTGTTAGTAGAAGGTACATCATAGAGGAAAAAATAAATCATGAATAGCTCTAAGGTGGAATTAGAAATACTAGTTCTAATAGTGAGATTGTTCTAATAATCAAAGTTAATACTACAAAACTATTTGTTTAAAAAAGAATTAAAATTGAAGTAAGAAATGAATCCTATGTCAAACAATTTCAAAATCTTTTAATTATTGACCGCAAAATAAAATGCTTCATAATCTTCACATCATCAATCTAAATAAAATGAATCAAAGTTCTAAGTAGACAAAATTACAATCTATAAGAAAAAAACATTTTAAAACTTTTGTGAATTTGTTTTTACCTACATAATTTAGATCTAAACTTATTTTGATATGATTCTTGCCTTTCAGTACTAATTCAAATAAAACTACATTTCTAAAAAGCTAATAAGATTTTCTATCTTACAAAAGTGTTTCAAAAAGTTCCATAAAAAATTGACCTTATAGGAACTTGTCCAAAATCCATGTTGACCCCTTGTAGAGACAATGAAACTTTAGGAGATTACAATCTACTCATGTATTACTTATCAAGAAGATTTTGAAATATAAAATTATGGATTGTGATTTTTTTTTAAATCATCCCCATTTGATTTTTTCTAATCTTCAAGGATCATCATATTCTTATATTTCTTAGCAAGTTAGCATCTTCACCTAAAATTTAAAAATTAGAAGAAATAGATTTGAATTAAAACTTCTCTTTGTGAGTTACGTAAAAGTCAAAGAATCATCCTAATGTTGTACTGAAGGGCTGCACTATGTAATATGTTAGGACATCATGTGCATTCAAGCCCCTAAAAGATGAGGGCTATGTAGGTACATTTGATGAATTAAAATAGGGACATCTTTACGTAAATTTCTAAAGTCAAGTCATTTCAATCACCCTATCTTTATTTTGGAATTTTTTGGGGTGCTAATTAATTATACCCTATGTTCATTATACATGGAAAAGAGTTGCATTTTTCTTGCAAACACAAAGAGAAGAGGATTTAAGGCCTTATTCATTAAAATGAGACAATTTACATATTTTGAGACTTTACCCTAAATTTTTTTTATTCATTTATCATTGAATTGACGATAAGATGAGATTGCAACCTTTGGACAATTAAAGGTTTTTACATGTATTATTGTATTAAAGTCTCAAATTATCAAATAGACTCACAATTATAAAGTTATGACCATTTATCTTCGACTCTAAGATAAAATTGAGACTATACTTTGTCTCAATATAAGAAATAAGGCCTTATTTCTTATTAAAACTTTGACTAAACATGTGATACATTTAAAAAAGACTAGATAAGCAATACTTCCATTCAACAATTGCATTCAAACACATTCAAAGTGTGAATACTTATAAGAGCACAACCATTAGTTGTCATGCATTAGTTGTCACCATTAGTTGTCATGCATTAGTTGTCACTCTCATTTATATGTAGAGCTCATGCTCTCATAAAATTTAGTTCATAGGATTCTTAATTTCAAACTTTGTTTACTACATAATAGTTTAGATTTTTGGAGATTCTTTTAGGCAACCCAACTTTAGAAAAAGAAGAAGAAGGTAAAGTTGTGTATTATTTCATATCCTTCATTATTTATAATGAGTAATATCCCATTTTAGTAATGCTATTTTACATCTAAAAATTGTCTAAAATTTAGGCCAAGAGAATTAAAACCACACTTCATTTGATTGCACATTATAGTTAAAGAATTGGGAGTGCCCTTCAAGATGTTGTATTATTGAATAATTAGATTTCAATATACAAAAAAATGAATGGATATTTGTGTAAGAACTTCATCATTTTAATTTCTCTATTTTTCAAGCATCATTATATTCATGTATAATTTACCACCTTCACCAAAAATTTTAAGACTAGAGGGAAGAGATTATTTTAACTTAGAACTTATCTTCTAATTTTATATAAAATTCATAGTCATTTTAATGGTGTATCATTTATAAAGTGGATTTTAGGATACAAAATAATGATTTGAATTTTGTATAATTAAGAATTTCTTTGTTTTAATTTTTTAATTTTCCAAGCATCAATATATTCATGTATTCTTCATTACCTTTACCAAAATTTAAAAATTAAAGGGAAGAGATTTAAATGAAAACTTTCCCTTTTGATCGAATCAAATCTTAAAGCCATCATTATGGTGTAATATTCATTAAGTGAATTTTAGAATAAAAAATAATGCATGGATATTTGTGAACGATCTTCTCCATTTGAAATTCTCTATTTTCCAAGCATCATTATATTTATGTACTATTTATCAATTTTCACCTTCAACAATAAAAAAAAAAGAAAAAAAGAAGAGGTTTAAATAAAAACTTCTTCTTTTGATTTATACAAATGTTATTTGAAGGCTCATCCTAATGGCAAATTATTTATCAAGAAAATTTTAGAATTCAAAATAGTAGATGGAGACTTTAATAACAATTTGCCTATTTCAATTTTTCCTATTTTTGAACCATCATCATAGTCATGTCTTATTTAGGCACCACTTTGATTTCATCTTTAAAATTAGAAGGAAGAGGTATAAGTGAAATAAGTTTTCTTTTTGATATACAACTTTATTTTGAAGGCTCATCCTCATGGTGAATTATTTTATCAAATAGATTTTAGAACTCAAAATAGTGGATGGAGACTTTATTAACAATTTGCCTATTCAACTTTTTTCAATTTTCAAGCATCATAATACCTATGTCTTATTTAAATATGACCTTACTCTCATCTTTAAAATTAGAAGGAACAAATTAAAAAATAAAACTTCTCTTTTAGATTTATGCAACTTTTATTTGAAGGCTCATATTTTTGGTAAATTATTTATCAAGCGAACTTTAGAACTCAAAATAGTGGATAGAGATTTCAATAACAACTTGCCCATTTGAGTTTTTCTATTTCCAAAGTATCACCGTACTCATATTTTATTAGGTCACCACCTTCATGTCAATTCTAAAAATTAGTGGAAAGATATTTAAATGAAAACATTTTCTTTTTGATTTACAAAAATGTCAAAGAATTATCCTACCAAAAACATATATCAAATAAATTCTAATATACAATATAATAGATGGAGACTCAAGTATATAAGAATATATCCATTAGAATTCTCCATTCTTTAAGCATCATTCTACTCAAGTATTTTTTATTACCTCAATCTACGATTTTAGAATTAGAAGGATGAAATTTAAATGATAACTTCTCCTTTTAATTTATGTAAATGTCAATGAGTCATTTTAATAATGACTTATTTATGAATTGAACTTCAAAATACAAAATAATAAATAAAGATCTATGTAAAATTGTAAATTGTTCCCCATTTAATAAATCAATATACAAAAAATTACAATTTTATTTACAAAAACATCCATACAATAATAAATTCCCCTCTATACAAAAGTTGAATGCTCATTGAAATTTTTGACCTTATCACTTCAATTATAAAGTAGAAAAAATTCATAGATTAAAATAGACATACAAAAATTAAAGCTTTACTATAGATAATTCAAGATAAACAAATTTTGAAAAGAGCTTTAATATTTAGCAAATGATATAAGACATCTATCCATTGAAGTCTAATCTCAAACATAAACATTGTCTTAGCTCTTCAAATATAAAATGTACATTAATATGTTCAAAAATTGATGCAAGTGTAACTCATCATAATCAACTTTACTACTCTTCCCTCCAATTTAAAAAAAATGCCATACTCTATGTCTCATAGACAATTACTTCTCTACAACCTCTTATAGAAGAATACTGGTTTAGAGTCACCGCATAGGGAAGATAGAGCCGTTGTCCCCAAATTTTCAATTTTTTGCAATTTTTTGGGTATTTTGGGTCTTGGGGACCTCTTTGAAGGAGAATGTGAATCTAGGGCGACCTCTTGTAGGAGAATGCAGGTGTCGTGCGACCTCTTAAGGAGAATGCACTGTTAGGGCGACTTCTTAAGGAGGTGGGAGTTGTTTACCCCCCAAATTTCAATTTTTTGCAATTTTGGGGCCATTTTCAGTCTTAGCGACCTCTTTGAAGGAGAATGCGGGTCTAGGGCGATCACTTGCATGGGAAACGCGCTGTTAAGGCGACCTCATAAGGAGGTAGGAGTTGTTTGCCGCCCAAATTTCAATTTTTTGCAATTTGGGGCCATTTTGGGTCTTGCGGACCTCTTTGAAGGAGAATGCCGTTCTAGGGTGACCTCGTGTGGGGCTACTTCGGGTCTAGGGGCGACCTCTTGTGGGCGACCGCGGGTGTGGGGCGACCGAAGGTAGGAGAACGCGCTGTTAGGGCGATCGCGGGTGGAGGTGGGAGCCATTCCCTTGTCCAAGTTCAAAAAAAGGCATTTTTGGGCCATTTTGGGCCATTTTGGGGCGACTTCGGGTCTTGGGGCGACCTCTTGTGGGCGACCGCGGGTGGAGGTGGGAACCATTCCCTTGTCCAAGTTCAAAAAAAGTCATTTTTGGGCCATTTTGGGCCATTTTGGGCCATTTTGGGGCGACTTCGGGTCTTGGGGCGACCTCTTGTGGGCGACCGCGGGTGTGGGGCGACCGAAGGTAGGAGAACGCGCTGTTAGGGCGACCGCGGGTGGAGGTGGGAACCATTCCCTTGTCCAAGTTCAAAAAAAGTCATTTTTGGGCCATTTTGGGCCATTTTGGGGCGACTTCGGGTCTTGGGGCGACCGAAGGTAGGAGAACGCGCTCTTAGGGCGCCCTCTTAAGGAGGTGGAAGTTGTTTGCCCCCAAATTTTCAATTTTTTGCAATTTGGGGGCCATTTGGGGGCTTGGGGACCTCTTTGAAGGAGAATGTGGGTCTAGGGCGACCTCTTGTAGGAGAACGCGGGTGTAGGGCGACCTCTTAAGGAGAACGCGCTGTTAGGGCGACCTCTTAAGGAGGTGGGAGTTGTTTGCCCCCAAAATTTCAATTTTTTGCAATTTTGGGGCCATTTTGGGGCTTGGGGACCTCTTTGAAGGAGTACTCGGGTTTAGGGCGATCACTTGTATGGGAACGCGGGTTTAAAACATAATTTTATAGGAGAATGCTTGTCTAAGGCGATTGTAGTTGGTGTGTGAGCTATTACCTTGCTTTTGGATGAGTTTCTTTTATTTCGAAATTTTTTGGCCATTAAAACGAGGTTTTGAATTTCTTAACTTTTTTTCAATTCTACTTGAAGAATTATTTATTATTATTTTTTGTCCAAGGGTTCTCATATCATCACAGACTCTGGAGACCCTAGAAATAGTTATTTTCTAAATTATTGAAAAATATTTATTGCTTACCTCCTCTTTGTTTCTTCGATTGAGTTTGGAGAGCTTAATGCCTTTATATTTTTCTCTAGGAATGTATTTTAGGAGTTCTTGATTTCTAGGGTTTGTAATGCTTGAAGAACCATTGTCCCTTTAGGGAACAAATGAGATTTTATATAGGTACCTATTGTCTTAATTTTTGTCTTGATTATTGGATTTTTTTTTGAAGATAGAAAAATTGATTAGCTTCATATGAATTTATATTTTTCAATTAGTATCCAAGATAAAAATTTATGCCTAAATAAACTCAAAACAAAAGAGAGGAGTAGCCCACAACAATTTTTAAAATCAAAGTTTTATTTTTTATTTTTTTCTCATAGATTATATTTTTGCCTACATGAAAAGTTTTGATACATTTGGATTTATTTTGAGAAAGTTATGAACAATCTTGTTTCTTGGACAATTGAATCATTGTCTTGAAAAATAATTTATTGAATTCATATCTAAATGCAATATTTACAATTATTAAAAAGGATATCCACGAATTTTTGTACTAGTTAGGTATAAGAATCTAAGGTTAGATGCCGAAAAAAAAAATTTCAAATTTTTCTTCTCTTTGCTATAAAAATGAGAGTTTAAGTATTTTTTTTTGTAGAAAAATGGCCTTGGTCCTTTAGGGATTAAGAACTCAAGTGTTCTAAAATTGCCCTTGTTCTTCAAATTGTCCCTCTATATAGTGCTAAAATCTTTATTATGGTTTGCAAGCTCTTTCTTGTAATTATGCATTAAAAATAAACAATCTGGTTGTCTAGTTAAAACTTTTAATATCATTTAAGAATGACTAAAAGAAGCCCTAAAATAAAGATGCATTAGGGAACTATGTGGGTTGACTTTATGTACCTTGATATTATTTTTTTATCCCCCAAGATTCATTCCAAATATCTTATTATGGAAAGAAAGTTGAAGAACTATTGGTAGATGACTCTAGAATTATTCTCTGTGAATAGGTGACAACATTTAAAGAAGAGTATAGTAAGAATGCAAGAAAAGTATAAATACACAATGGAATCTATGTTGTATTTTATTAGAAAATTTGCCGAATTAATGAAAATGAATTAATAATATGGAAAAAATACAATAGTGAAGTTTCTGAAAATGCATCAATTAATGAAGAAGTTGAGTGTATTGATCTAAAGAAGCAATTGGCAAGTAGATAGTTTGTGGACTTGGTTATGGATAAACCATGGTTGATGAAGCCCTTGAAAGTAGTTTCCTCCATCCATTGTTTTGTAATAAGACATGATATTATTATACTAGCATAAATTCTTAAGCCACATTGCATGCCTCTAAATTTCAAAAAGTAATGTAAATAAATTAACTCATTCTTTTATGATGTGCCATTTAAAAAAGAATATTGAATATCCTATATGCAAGGTGATAAGGTGTTGAGGTCTATGTATAGAATCTCAAATTTGAATTTTCTTGTGCAAATTTTTGTAATTTTTGACATAAAATTTACTCTCATTTGTTCATTTCTAAATTATTATGTGAAAAAATTTGCAAAAATGAAATTAAAATATAACTTGTAAGGGATCAAAAATCCACTTGTCTAAAGCTATGATTAATTGTATTTGGACTAAACATAAAAAATTATAGACAATCTTGTTTATTGAGCAATTATAGAAACTTCTTGAAAAAGTAACATATTAGATTTCATTTTGAATGCAATTTTCACAAATTTTCTAAAAAATTGTTTGTCAAGGTTAAATTTTCTTCCTAGAAAAATCACACAATTAGAATTTACATGTTTCAATTACATCTTAGAACTATTAATAATTTATTTTCTTGTTCAACCTATTTCTACTTAACAATTTGTTAACCCCTAAGTACTCAAGCAACCATTTTTGGTTGTTGCCTTACTTTGGGTATAATTTTTGGGCATAATTTCTTTTTGCTTTACTTTAAAAAAATAGATTGTCTTTCAACATTTACATTCAAAACTAATTAAGATCAATATGGCCAAAAAGAAATTATTAGAAAAATATCATGAAGTGTTTATAATTGCATAGTGTTGAAAAACTTAATATTTGGAGAAAGTGTTGATGCTCTCATTACTAGATCTTTTTCATTTTTTCAAAAATCAATAGAAATCATAGTTTTGACTAATTCAAATAAAACTTCAAGTGTTATTTAAAATGAAAATTGTATTTTTGGTGATTTTTTTGAAGTTATATCTTCAAAATTCATTTGAAGATAATCTAAAAACAACTTTATAACTGTATCTATATAGATAATTTCTATTTTTTGTGCTTCACATAATCTTCTTTGATGCTAACTTCAAAAAAATTATAGAAATTGTATTTTATCACATTTGTATTTTGTCCTAACCCCTTGGGCTCTTAGGAGTAATTCAACATAAAAAACAAAGTCTATAGTGCATAAATTTTCCACAAATAGTGGTCAAAGTCATTGAAATTGTAGGCCAACATTCAAAATTTTATTTTTCCAACTTTGAATGCAAATATCTTCTAATTTGTGGGTGATTGCATGAAAGACTTGTACTATTTGTTGCGTTTTGCAATAGTACTTCTGACTTTGTTTGGAGTACTATTTAATTAGAAAAATAATTTTTAAATTAAAAAAATATGTCTTATACATACACCTTTAAGACAAAGGTACCTACAAAAGGAATTGTATAGGAAAATTTTCTAAGTAGGAGAACTAGAAAAGTGCCAAATCTTAAGAAAATACATACCTTCATGTTTTAATTAGGGAAAAATAGTAAGAATAAGTAAATACAAAAAATAAAAAGTGTCCATTTGCAACAATTTTATGGAGATGGTCATTCAGTTAAAAATCTACCAAAATAATATTTTATATGTTTCAAAATACAAGCAAAATGAAGCTTTCTTTGTAGATCTCCACATGACATAAAATTAACTATTTTTAAGAATCCTTGTGTGTAAAACTAGAAGTCTATTAGAAGACCATCTCATCCAAATTTCATCTCAAAATCATTAAAAAAACGGTATTCCATAGTACTAAAAACTTCCAAATTGTCATATGTGACATTCAATCACTAGTATTATTTTTATATTAAATATTTTTGAAAATTATCAAAAATTCATGTAAGCTATATGATAGTTATGAGTACCTTTTCTAGAAATCTTGAGTCATTTGGAGCAAAAATACAAAAGTTATGGTCAAAAAATAGATCAACATGAGACATGAGATGAAAAATAGTACAAGTCTTTCATACAATTGCCTTTATATGGTCATACCTCATGAAAATTTTACCACATGATTTTAGACAAGTGAAGTAGAAGATTTTATTGTTACATCCACTTTTTTGTATTTTTAGAGAAGTGTAACAAATGTAATTTGCAATAGAAGAGGTTGCCCCCTTTTTTTTGCAATGGAATTTCTCCATATGTTAACTAAAAAAAAAAAAAAAAAAAAAGAAAAAGAAGAAAGAGGTCGCCCTTACCCGAGGTCGCCCTACCCGTAGTCGCCCTAAAATGTAACACGTAGATGCCACATGGCATCCAGGTGGCATTATTTTCCACGTGGTAATTTAAAAAAAGTCAAAGGTAAATTTGACTTTTATGGACGTCGCGGATGGTCTACTGGACGTTTCGTGACGTCGCGATGTCGCAATGTCCGGCAGAACAACCCTGTGCGCAGGTTCTATTCCCTGGCGCTCACCTTTAGCTGTATGCAGAAATGTGTGTGCCTCCTAAATTGCTTGTGCACTGTACGTAATTCCGCCACACGGTCAAGTGCTTTTGCTGCCCCTCGTTTCCGTGCTTGAAGTAGAAATTGCATTTTGTATTGGCATTGTTTGAACTGAAACTATGTGATTGTGGAGCGCATGGTGTAATCCCATATCTTTGACACTCGTAAGTATGCTTTCAGTTTTCACTTGACACATCCTCACCTGCCCTAGCACAGCAACATGAGAGAGAGAGAGTGCTAGTAAGGTTCCATGCATATTTTCTCTGCATTCTAGAAGGCTCGTTTCCTCATGTGCATGGCTATAGTATTGTATGCATATTGTTTAGTCTATCTGCATACGCATTGCTGTTTTAGTATGTTATACTGATTTCAGAGGTTGTGTAGTCCATAGAATGACATTGCCGACATGAAAGCTTCAAGCCAACTTTGCTGGAATCAGTGTTTTAGGGTGTTCTTTGAACATGGTAGTTAGTTCTGTGGTTTTAGGGTGGATGCCATATGCTACTATCAACATGTTTTCTTAGTAATTGTTCCTGAGTTGCAGGTTTAGGGTGAGAGTGCTGTGGACATGGTGAGGGAGTACTATGTGAAGCATTTAGGAATGCATACTTCAGGGGTTCCAATGGCTAGGACAAGGAGTTGTGAACTGTAGTGAAGTCCGCTTATCAGTGGTAGGGGTCATACATTGGCTTGCATTCACGACAGTACAACTGGCTTCAACGTGTGCTACATGTGTTTGCTGCAGGGGGCCCTCATCAAGTGCATCTTCTGTGTAAGATGAGCAGCCAGGGTAGCGTTGGTGGGAGCACGTCCGCTGATGGAACGGGTTTAGATTCTGCAAGCAAAAGGCGTCAGTTCGCTGTGAGACTACGACATGGCGAAGAGGAAGGTAACTAAGGTGGTGGACAATCCTGTAGCATTGGAGGAGCAGCAACACGTACTTGAAACGGCAAGTCAAGGCTCCGGCTCCGCTGATGACTTCCAGGTATGTAGGCCCTACCTCCCTTCTTCTCTCATGTCTTAACCTAAGTCGTGGCAGATGGGGTTTAGGGGGGGTTTTAGGTCCATCACTTTTTATTGCATTTTGCTGTCATCTAGTACATGTGTAAGACAATGCGGTTTAGGGTTCACTGTACAGACTTAGAAGGTGGCTCTGAGTTGCTGAATTTCTTTTGAATTCCTTTTGAGCAGGAAGAGCCGCCCTTCACAACTCCTAAACCGGTAGTATAGCCGCCGAAAGGGGTGTTCTGGGCCTCCGTGAACATTGACCAGAGGACGTTCGACGTGAACTACGGGACCGAAGAGAACTTCTTGAGGTTACTCAGAGAGTGTGCTTTGGAGGCTGCCACAAAGATTCCTCGACCGACTGCGAAAGGGAGGTTTTTCTTTCGGTGTGTCCATTGCCTATCGACAAGATTTACCAGCAAAATCAGACTCAACAAACACAGGTGGGATTCAGAGTGTCCAGCGGTGAAGGACGAAATGGGCAATCCTCAGCGATTGTTGCCCTACCCGGACCAGGGCAACGGACAGGGGAAGGTTTCAGAGATGATTCGAAAAGGAAAGGATGGCGAGGTCACAACAAAGGTGGTGCGTAGAGTGAAAGGCAAGAACAAGAAAGTTGACCCTGCAACGCAAGACACTGATGTGCAGTCCAGTGTTCCTGTCGAAGGCGATTCAGAGCTTCCGGACGTCAATGACGAAGGCGTAGAGGCTACAGGAGATGCACAGCCGCAAGAAATACAGAAGTCCGCGGCCAATGTAGAGGTGGCGGATGCTGGGGAAACCATGAAGGTACAGGAGAACATGGAATTCTCGGCCACTACAAAAGATCAGGCTGCCAATGATGGAGGAAACGTCTCGGAAGTGAGCTACCACTCCAAGCCTGTCGACCACAGTATAGGGGAGGGGACGCAGTGCATAACTGAACAGTCTAAGCAGAGGAGGGCTCCCGAGGAAGAAGTTGTGGACGAGGGAGATTGCATTGCAGATCGTACAAAGCGGAGGAGATCTGCGGAGCAAGGGAATGCGGACCAAGTGTTCTGGCAGCCCCGTCCTGTTGGTGGCAAAGTCCATTTGAGCAAGTCTCCTCGAGTGGAACACTACGTGGACAATGACATTGAGGCATTCGTCATTGACGAACCTGTAAGCGCGAAGACGCCAATCAGCAAAGTAAAGCAACACGCACTGCCGGAGCGCCAGCCCACTGTAGTGGCCGAGACGCGCAACATTACTGACAAAGACAGTAGTAGTGAGGACTTGTCATTCCGGTACTTAGTCGCAGCGCGAACTAAGAGTCCTCTTGGCACACAGGCGCACACATGCATTCAACTTGGAGCACCACCTGCACAGTCCGCGCAAGAATCAATGTTGCCCACGGAACAGAACGCCATCACACAGGCTGACCCGCAAGACGGAGTCAGTGTTCCGCACTCACAGAACACTATGGTGCCCGCGGGTGATCCTAAATGGGCAAAACTCGATAAGCTGAAGTCGCTAGCTGCTCAGAAGGGCTTCCTCAAACGTAGTCCCGAGAGGGAGATTGCTGCTCGAGCTTTAGAGGAGCTGCATATGGAGAAGCGTCTGAGGAATGCGAAGACACCGTCACCACGCCGGAAACTGAAGCACATTATCTTGTCGTCTTCTAGTGAAGAGCAACAAGAGAGATGCATGGAGGTGCCGAACATTGTGGAAGCAAGAGAGCCCTTGTCTCCAGACCTGGCTGATGCAAGGCAGACTCTCGGGCCAATGCCAGACGAGATGTCACGGCAACTAGACAATGAGGTGCAGTAGTATGCCGAAGAGCTTGAAGTGCAATTGCACAGCGAGTGTGCGGAAGAAGACGTCATGGAAGACCGTCAAAACACTGCGATTATTAGCCCGCTTTCCCCTACCAACCTGCATTGTAGAGTTGAACCTAAACCGACAAGTTCATCGCCTCATTCTATTCCACTTAGTACCGCGCGACTGGATGTAGTGCCCTGGACCGCGAATTTGCAGGGGAACTCAGCAATGCAGAGGTATTGGATGTGTGGTATGGGCTCTCCGGAGCCAACGGTGCACCCGGACATAGCGCTTAGGAATCCTGGACGTGCCGAGCGCTTAGAGAAAGACGAGCAAGATGTGAGGACAAAGGCCGGACTACAGGCGGACGCAATGGCAGCTTTGTCCCCGAAGCCTAAACCCCCTCAGGCTTACCCGACACCTGATGTCTTGCATCTACTAGCGGTGCGTCCGCAACTCCTCAGCTGGGATTATCGCGAACAGACGGCAGAGGAGTTCAGAAAGTCTTTTGCTTGCTCTTGGGAAACGGGACAGTTCCAAGAGTCAACTCGAGCGTGTTCTATGTGGTGGTTTTGTGAGGCAAAGGTACGGTATTTCAAACACTACTACACTTACATTCATACTCAAGATATTCTAATTCTTAGATTGCCTCTATTCTTCACGCAAATCAACTCTGAACTCATCTTTCAATCCTACTATGTCTGTAGGACGAGGATTACCCCGACGTAAGCACTGCGATTGGCCGGGCCGTTAATTCAATCTGTAGAAGCGTGAAGTATAAGGAGATGCCTCCAGATGTAGAGCAATTTGCAAAGTACTTGCAGTATCTAAAGGATGTCCAGAGTTATGAGGCCAGCATTGCGGAGCTTCGTCTTCGTCATAAGCGCATTGTCGAAGACACGGTCCAAGAGTTCAGACATGACACTGAGTTCCGACGGGAAAGTTATCGTTGGGATTGGTGCCCCTTGTGGTAGGTGGTGTCGTAGGTCAATATTTTTCGGAAACTGCCGCCACTACCTTGGCGTCACGATGGTAAGAGTGTTTCGCTTTACGATCTTTCAGTACATTGCCTTAGCCTACCGTGACAGAATTATCTGAATTGTACTACGTCCGTCCCCTTAACTAATGTCACATGTGGTATTCAGATGAGGAAGCAGACGAGGTGCGGCGCATACTACTCGCCAAAAGATTGTCGCGTATGAGCCCGCCACACTTTGTACAAGTGTTGAGGATTGCTATGACGAACGTCTTCGGAAGGTTTAGACAATTCACGTGTCCCATATTTGGGGTGAGCAGGGCTACATTGCGGGCGATGTGCCGGAGTGACACAGAAATCATTAAAGCACTAGGCGTCTACACTAGCGAAGCATGTTTCTGATATGCTGGTTTGAAGAATTGGGAAGCCCGTGCAGTGCATGCCTCAGTGATGAGCGATGTACAGGTGGTCTGCGAGGACAAGGAGGACCATGTATTGGATGGAATTATGGAGTGGGTGGAGAGTGTGCATGCACGTGCTTTACAAGACCTCGCGCTGCACCATCCAGTAGTGTTTCGAATTTGCTGGAGGACGACAACATGCGAGCAATGGGGAGAGGAGTCGAAGATGTGGGATACGTGTCTTCGAATACGGGAGGACTTTGATATTGGGTGGGTGGCTGAAGTCAATCAACCTTACTGGGCTATTCGGGTGAAGGCTATTCAACAGCAGGTACTGGATTTGGTTCAGTCACTGGCTGTTGCAAGTAAAGAGGATGATAAAGCGGCTTGGGCCAACCGTCTCTGCAACACTACATTGTCTGTTGAGATAGTGCACTCTCCCACTCTTCCAACGACGGTCACACAAAAGTTTGTCCTTGCCGAAGACAATGCCTCAGCGGAGTGCTTAGTCCCCCTTCAGCAGACGATGCCTGCAGTGGACGTGGAGATGCCTGTTCATGTAGATGATATATGCACTCAGGATTTAGTAATCGATGGGCTCTCGGAACCAATAACCCCAGCAAGTCTAGTGGGTCTCATTTCCACGCAGTCAGGTATGTATGCAAGTACTGTAGACGTGGTGAAGGCATCTCCTCGCAGCCTTGAACAAGTGTTCAGGGCAATATCCATTACAACAGACGAGGCCCTCGAAGATGACAATGATAGTGACAGAGAGCTCGAGAAGGCTACGAATGTGAAGGGCGCAAATTTGGAAGGTGATGATCCGGAACGGACGACTATAGTGCGTCATGCGAAGGCCGTGACATTTCTCCCATTACATGTGCAGGAGCAAGACTTGAAGCGCTGGGCTAAGGTGTCTGTCCCAAAGACCTATGACTTCTTCACCATCGAGGAACTCCTAGAGGCATTGCCAAGGTTAGTTGCTTCATACTTGCCTTTGTTCTATGCAGTGGTGTACTTACTCGTGTGTTCTGCAGTTGTACAATCAAAACACTAGGACGTTGACAGTGCTCTGTGGTCATTGTGTTGCAGGAAAGGTGGTGGCAATGAAGACATGGGTACAGTGAACTTCTTCGGGGATCCAAAGTGGGACGCCCTTCCTGTGCCAGTGGCTCAGATCGAGGATTTGCGACGGACAAAGCGGTTCGTGGGGCAAAACATTGTGGAATTGCTTAGTCGTAGACTTTGGTGGAGTCTTTCTACACAAGCGCGTGAGAAAGTGTACGTGGCGCCGTCATTTTTGCAAGCCCCACTAGAGCATGCATGGAATGCTCAATCAGATGAGGCCCTTCTCAAGTGGGGTCGGGAGTACCTAGTGCCCTCTAGATTCTACAGAACTTGTCCACCAGACATGGAAGTGCTTGTCCCGTACGTTCGCAATCTTCACTGGTCTCTTTTAATCTTGACGAGTACTCGGGTGCTTCACCTGGATAGCGGAGGTATGCATGTTTTTGAAGCCGATGTGGAGTACTTTAAGTGGCTTCGTAAAGTGTGGGAGTTGTTACACGACCCGCGCCTTATCCTAGCACCCTCGGTGGAGAAAGTCCAGTGTTTTAATCAATTCGGGAGCTATGAATGCGGGTACTGTGTTTTGCGGTTTATGGAGTCGTATCTGCAGATTTTCCATGGGGACAATCCTCTGTTGGACACGGCAAAGGCGTCCGCAATGTTTCAGCACCAGGTGAATTTCCCTGAGCGTGGGCGGGAGTTGCAAAAGAACGTCATTGCCGTAGTTGCAGATGAGCTCGGAGTTTCTGAAGACTTTGAGCTATACGAGCGTCCATACAAGGTGATGTATGCGCCGCAGAGAGAGTCTAGTCCGGAGTACCTCGGAGAACGAAAGAAGGGGGACAAGTGACCCTTGAAAGTGCCTGTGACACTGCGATGAAGGACAGTGTGTTAGGCAGTGGTTAATAGTTTTTGGTGTCTTTGTCAGAATTTTTCTTTCACTAGCAGTATCGCTTCATCTGGAACGGTGCAATTTTGGCCTCACATGTGCGTGTAGTGTGCTTTGTGGACTATGTTGGTTGGATACACAGTTGATTGTATAGAGTTACTACGCCAATAGCGTGGAATGTATTTTCAGGACTCTACAAATGGAAGAACTCGGAGTAACTTCTGTTTGTGCATTCTTTTCTTCACCATTTCATTTCTTATGTACATTCACGTCCACCATTTCTTATACTGTGTTGCAGCACAGAACGCTAGCTTGCGTTCTATTTAGGCTAATTAAACGACTAAGTCGTCTTTCTAGCATGAGATGACAATGTACTTCCTTTCCTTTCCTAATGTGATGGGGCAGCGTAACATGCATTTCGTTTACCCAGAACCTGCGACCATGAAGTTCACTACATGTGCAGATGACGAATGATCAGGCATGGAAGTCCAGAACATTGTGCACTCCACAAAATATGGAGTATAACAAATGGGGGAAACAAATACCATGCATGTCAAGGAATTCGAACAATACCTAAACATTCATTAGTAGAAAGCAGATGAGGAATGTAATCCAGGGATAGTCTGGCGTGCACAGTAGTATTGAACACGTAGACAATGAACCACAAAGCCCCTCTGCCGTCTGGAAGTGCTGAAATAGATTGAGTACGTATAACACTGGACAGCGGACTTCACTTCCTTAGTACATAGTCCTCAATGAAGTTAGGAAGTAACAGCATTCGCCATTGACGCAAAAAGCATGAAAACATTGATGATCATTTCATTGCAGTAGAAGCCAAAACCGACGACATTCGGTTCAAATACACTTAAAATGACGACTGCAAATCACATGTTGTTCCCAAACCTATGCATGTCCTCCATCTTCTACATAACAGAGTACTAGCCAGAACATTGGCGAAAGCCTACTGTCCTGCACTTGATAGCTTGGATTGCTGTGTACACACCCTAAACCACAACTTCACCGAGTCTGGCGTATGCCAACTATCTATCTACAATGCCCTTTTAGATACCTTGTGCCTGAAATCTGGAGACTTCGAACTTCTCTTGTTTACGCGATTGTCCCACCAAGCATTTGGGTTGTTAAAATAATCCTCCCAATCTTGCGCAATTCTGTCGCCACTGTCTCTACGCTGCTCGCTCCCTCTTTCCTTCTCTCTGCGGTCTTCAGCAGTACTTGTTTCCACTGCGGGGGGCTCTCTCAAGAGACCATGGTGACGCAACCCTAAACACCAATACAAGAGACATAAGAGCATGTCCGCGACCCAACCAATCAGCCTCTGCAACGTAAGTGCCAGTAGCCAAAGTGTCAACAACATCAACCCAACCTGCAGTCAACCAAGCCAATTTCTTAGCTCATGGTCTACGAAGTCGCCGAAACAAAACCCTAACCTACAGCAAGCAACAAAATGTGAAGGTGCTCACCGCCGATAAAGCCTCGGTCTGCTCCCGCAAGATGAGCACCGTCTCATGAAGGATCATCAACGTCTCCTTCGGTATGAAGAATCGTCGAACCATGGTGTCGGGCGATGCCTAACTCTATGGACATGCGCACGTTGTGAAAAACAATGAAAGAGGGGCTGCACAGGGAACGCTCTTCTAATTGACGCCCCCACGGCACGGGATGTTTACCTGTACCAGCAATGTACGTCAGTGTTTTAACTCCTACCAGTAGCCAGTCATTTCGCGTATACTCTATTCTTTTAAAAAACCCACATACTCATGTATTACCCCCACTGGGCTTCTATTTCATTCTGCCTCAACAATACAATTGCTTGTACACCGTTGAGCTTCAGAAGCTGGAGCTAAGAACGCAGGATGTTGCGTATTCCATATTTCTACATGATCCTCTTGCTGTGGCTTCAAATTCATCTACAAGTGTGTATGTTAGTACAAGGTAGACAAAACCAAGAAGAAGCGGTTTAGTTATGTGAAGCATTCTTATTGTGTAGCACTCCCTCCCACTTCAGAGAATGACAAATGACATATGTTCCCCGGCCTACAGAGTTACATACGCGTCGCTAAAATAGAACTTCAGACAGTATAGAAAATTTCACTTCAAAGTCTTAGAGAATTGTGCTGACGTGAATGATGTGAGCCACACCGAGTGAAGACCCTCGAATACAACACCTCTACAAAGAAGTCATTTGTATTGGTACATGAATTACAGAGTACAAAAACGTGCCCTTGAAAGTTTGAAACTGAGGCAGAACTACTTCAGTGTACGTAGACACGAGTCCGCGTGACGTGGACGTCAATTTCATCATTGAAGAAGCCTTCATGTTGTTGTCAGGTTCAGAAAGCCTGAACACTGTAGCGGATATTGTGGAATCTGTGAAAGCGTGCGTCCCCGTCTGACTGAAGCATTATGCAAGGTCTACCAGTACACTGTGCAGCTTCGACAGAATCAACTAATCCATGAAGCAGGACACTGGACCCTTCATCTAATCCATGAAGTAGGACACTGGACCCTTCATCTACAAAATGAGGTAGTCATGCGAGTTATTCAATGACATTCATAAGTCTACCTGACACATACCCTGATACAAAGAGAGCGTTTCGAAAGCTTAGAAGGTAAATGTGAGAGGCCGTAAATTCTTCAAGGAAACAGTAAAGGTTTGCATACAAAACTATGTCCGGAAACCTTGAACACTGAAGCTGAATTCCACGACAGTGCAACCTTTCCAAACTAACCTTTAAAGCAATTTGAATCGCACTAACGGATCATACAAAGACTTGTCATGCTGGGGATTCCCCCCCCAAACGTAACCTTCTTGACGCCGGAGGTCTTCGCGTCCTCTCAAGCCAATCTTTCATGCGTGCCAAGCCCATACCCATTCCATCTTCCACACGATGGAACACTGGGTCTGCACTTTGCGGGTGCAAGATGCCAGAGTCTATGTCAGTGGCCAATTTCTTCATCTTCCCTTGAAGGCGGTGTAAATCCGCGTGCAGGTGTGCCATCAGAGTCTGGTTACCACATACAAAGTCGAGAAGATGTCGAGCCTGGAGTCTCAAACTTGAATGGATGTCAACTTCATTGCAGGATACTTCTTCATGTGTTACAGTTCTAGAGGAAGAAGCCGTGGCTACGGAATGTGGAGTTTGCACTGATGCTTGAGATGGAGGTCTCTAAGGTGTTAATATTTCGCCAACACCCACTACCATCGTGCCTTTTAGAGCTCCACAGTGTCTTGCCATAGTCCCCTCTGCAAGTCAGGGATGTAGTAGCCGGAGAACCTTGATCTTGTGTTTGCAAGTGTTACCTCTTAACGCCTACATGCAGCTGCAGGTAGCCCACAGCTCAGCAGGGTTATGCACAGCGTACTGGAGATGCTTGTGCGTGGACGAGGTCACGTACGTCGGACCGCCTTCATACACCGGCAGTGTCACGTCACTGTCTGGAATGTCCCGTGCGAGGATGAGAGCAGAGACTACAATTCCACGTTCTTTGCGGTTGTCCACGAACCCAAAGTGCTTGCGCACATGCTGGTACCAATAGTGGGTAAGTATATCTCCTGTGAGGACGTGGATACACCAGTCAACTCTACGGCCTGTCATTCGACTTCTCTCCGCCTTAAGCACGGACTTCATGTAGCCATGGTAACTCTCTACTGCAGCGTTTGTATCTTGGCCTGCATACGGCAAGTTCTTGTATCCAACCACCCACATATGAACTCTGGGTATCCACTGCTCTGTCACGTAATCCCAGAACTCATTAGCAGTAGGGTACGTAGCGCGTAGATGCTGTATTTTTTGAAGAGCCCAAGTAGTGGCTGCATCGCCCTCGGGTCCCGCTCTATCGTACATGATGGAAGACATCCCCTTCAAGATATGAGCACGGAGACCACTTTCTTGGATTTTGATACAAGCCTGCTTCTGCCATGCTCGGTGTACGTGCCACAGACATAGGAAAATGGCGGTTGACGGCCACACAGCCCTGCCACACAGTCAAGTGCTAATCAGTGTTTTAGTGCAAGTTAGTCATGCGCTTGCACTGTAATCGTACCGTGAGGTCATATTGCAACCTATGCTAAGGTTTTCTATTATCGACAGTGTTGTAAATGACGTCGTGAATTGAATAATTTAGAGGCAGTAGAACTCAATTTTGAGGATGCGGAATTCAATTCCGTGGTCCTAGAAGTACGGGATGAGGTGTAAAAGAGACACTTACCGTAGACTGTTGATCTCGCCTTGTGCGCAGTCAACGATGAAAGCATTGGATTTCCAATCTGCCTTTACCCGCTTCAGTGCATTATCTAATTCCCTCATCCAAGGAGTGAGGTCGTCTTGACCAGATTTGGACATCAGAATGAATGCCACAAGGATTCCATTGTACCATTCATCAAATACCATGGCCGTGTACAAAGGGAACTGTTAACCACACATTGAAGAGAACGTCAGCATCTCTGCAACCGTAAGACGAAGAGCATGTCATGCAAATGTTACGGCCAGATTCTTGGATATGAAATTATGCAACAAATAGATGCACACAAACCTTGTTCTCGTTAGTGCCAAAAGTGGCATCAAGGGAAACTCCGCCTTCGTGCCCAAACTGAACCATTACTTCTCGTTGCCATGGGGTTTGGATTCCTATAGTAAATGGCATAGTAGATGCTGTTAATTGTCCCCTAGTAACTGCAGTGGTTTCTTTGTAGAAGAAAACACTGTCGCGATTGGATTGAACCCAAAGTCGTACACTTGTGGCGTCATTACCATCAAGCATGTATGTCTCCCTCGCCACCTTTGTAGCTAGATTCCGCACATCACGTTCATGAAGAAACATGTCTCTGGAAATGTCCTTTCCTGTCATAAGTGCTTCTTGTACGACATGCACGTGCTTAGACATGATCTGTGGAACACTGTGACCATCACGGAGTAGCTTTAGAACAAAGTCCTTGATGTCTGTTGATAAATGCCACGAGAAAGTACCGCGATCTCCACTATCTTGTAACCCATGACATTGGACGCCTGAAGCGTTCACATGGCGGCTTTCATAGATTGAAATCTCCGTCACATCCGGTGTAAGATACAGTGTTTTAACACTGAAAGATGCCAGACATCCACGCTTCAGCGACCCCCCCCCCCACTGCTTCATCGAATCTCGTTTTTCCTTCGGCGGACCATCTCTAGAGGCAGTTTTCCCCTTCTTCTTTTTCGGTGGAGCATTTGTAGCTTCTGCTTTCCCTCCATCTTCAGCGGACACTGGGGCATTAGTATCATGTTCAGCAGCATTCTTTAGAAGCGGCGTTTGAAGCTCAGGAGCATTTGCCCCAGTTGTGATAGATTGTGTCGGAGCCACAGTTGTACCTGCATTACAAGTTTCAGAATATTTGCTTTGAACAATGACGCTTACAGCAAAACAATGCAGTCACAATGAGGTGATAAGGGCATAATGAGAAGCAATTACTAGTACTAAACCGCGTGATAAAGTCCATGGAAGTCTACATTGTTGCAAAGCAGTGCTTCGAAGTGCACCTGAAATTGTCTGACCTGCTGAGGAAGTAACAGGCAACCCAACCTCAGATGTACTGCTACTCATTGTCGAAATACTAGAGTCCTCCTCAGTGAGCGTGACATTCAGATCAAACTGAAGAATGGTCTCTTCCAATGTTGTGCGCGTTTTCCTAGGAACATGAGGACGCTTGCACTGTACTGTCCTTCCTTTCCGTCCGGATGCGGAAGTTGGGGCCGAGTTCCCAATGACCCGCTTTTCAGATGCAAGGGGGCTTGCCATGCACTGTGCGTCCTGGCAATGTACCGATGGCAAGTTCAACTCCACACTTCCTCGCGAAAGCAAAGAAGACGGTGTTGTGGATATGACATTGGCCATGTCAAGTACGACTACTGGATGCTGAGGCGCATATAACACATCAATGGAGTTTCCCTGCCCTTCTAATGGCACTTCTGTGGTGGTGGCGAGCGGTAGCACAGGCTGGTTGTCTCCTACAACCAAGTTTAGGAGCACAGCTTCAAGCTGCGCTGTGTCTACATTTGCCCTTGCAGTGTTTCGCTTGCTGGAGACCGTGCTATGACCTACAACAGCAGCGACACCAGCACACAAAGATGCTTTGCCTTTGCGTGTTTTTGTTTGTTTAACTGTTGTACCTTCAGCGACATTTGCAGGGATGATCTTCTTCGGCCTTCCCCTCTTGGGTTTCATTACTGGAGCCTGAGCAACATCTTCAGGGATGATCTTCTTCTTCGACCTTCCCCTTTTTGGTTTAACTACTGTAGGCTCAGTAACATCTTCAGGGATGATTTTCTTTTTGGGCCTTCCCCTTCTTTTCTGTGGTTTAGGAGGCTGCTCTTCCCCTTCCCCTTATCGTTGTCCTTCTCCTTCTCCTTGCCGTTCTCCTTCCCCTTCCCCTTCCTCTTCAACGATGAAAGGCTTTGTCTTCCTATTCCGCTTTCCTGCAGCAGCTCCAGGCACGAGCTGCTTCGGTTTAAGCTTAGATAACAACAGGGAAGTCACAGTTTTGATGTTGCGCGTATGGTCTTGTGGACCATATTGGCAATTGTAACTGCATCAAGACCACAGTGCAATTAGAGGCAGCGTTTTGTTGGAAGAGGCAAGTAAGCATGAAGGACAAGTGCTTCAGCATGAGTGGGGAGAGCAAATTGCCATACCGGACAACTTCCTTTGGAGTACTGTCGGAAGCACAGAAAGTGAGTGCTCCTTTCGCTGGCTTTGTTCGTATCTTGACATATCTGCAGAGGACACCGTCAATCGTTTTCTCCATCCCAAAGATGAAATCCGGAACCCTGCTGGTTGGAATAAAACATTGTTGAACAACAATGTTTTCACTCTTGTGAGTGCCCTCAACTTTTCGGACCCGATGCATTTGGCGTAGCTCCCATAGTAAGTCTTCTTTGCATATCAACCCAACGAGAGGACACTGAACCCGGCCTGCAACATGTTCCATGTTCGAGTGCATTTGGCCCTTGTAGAAGTCATCCGATCCTAAACCACATCCGCCATCCATGTCCAATTCTGTGTCTCGGAAGAGAAGTCTACGTACAAGTAACTGTTTTCTTAAAACAAGGAAACAGCAGAACGTGTGGGGGGGATAGAGAACACTGAGCGAGCAGTACTGGTCATAACATTTGAAACGAAGCCTTCGCACAAGAGCTAGTACGTGACCCTTCAACTATTATACTTCAAATGGCAGAAGAAGGTGACTTGGAAGCTGCATGAGAATTGACGTTTCCACAGAATCGTCGAGAAGGTAATCAATAAAATTCCAGTGCACTGTGAAGGCCAATTCACGGAAGAGCAGTTCAGTGTTAAGACACGATAATCAGACTTGAAAGTGAGTTCTGAGAAAACAGAAAATGAATAGCAAGTGAAGCGTCTAGCGTGGTAATCGTGCGCTGAAGTCATCTGAGTTGTCCCGAACAATATTCACAAAGAAACAGAACCCTAAAACACAGATTGCAATTTGATCCCTAAACCTGAATGACCTTCCTCATGCTTAGCTGCAGAAGAAAAAACTGCAATTTAACAAATAGCAGTTAAACCCTGATACATAGGAATCATAAAAGCAACTGAAAAAATAGGCTAGAATAAGTAATTGCAGCTAAACCCTTGAACACAGTACAAATGATTGCAAATGAATCCTCAATGACAACTAGGCCGTCCTTCAAAGAGAACCCTAACGTATAGTACCTTTCATGAGCAACTGAAGTTGAAACCGAAATACTCTGAATTGCACCACCGTAGAGATCAAAGTTCACTCTACAACGACAACGTTCAATACAATGTGAAGATCAAATAAACCGGTACTCCTGAACACTGAGACGACTAAACACTGAAGCAAGTGAGAAGAGTAGTTGCAATGAAACTACATTGTCGATACATTTCATGGAAATTGCCAATTTGGATACGGACAACGTGACTAATGGTAGACGAAAACATAAAGCCACACCTGCCGGCTGTTCGAGCTATAGCTTCAGCCGCCCGCATACAACAACCGTCGTCATAACATTGGGGGAGTGCTGTAGCACCTGGAAGCAATCGAAGACTACAAAGGAGCGAGACGGAACAAGTAGTGGCACCGTTGAAACCCTAACACCACTAAATTTTGAAGTGGTCACACACACACCGAACGTCATTCACAGAGAAGGGACTAGAAGCCTCAATCAAGACACTGAGGCTGCCTGCAAATACGAAGACCTCGAATGATCTGATGATTCCCGAAAATCATGCTTGTAAGATGGATGAGGACATTCATGCAGCGTGCATATGGGGCTACAATGTCAGAACATTGGTCGTGGCCCTATTTCATATCTAAGATGCAGCAAAAGGTACTATACCATAGGGTTCACTTTAGCAGTGAACGTGCTAGTCATATGTTTTAAAAAATAAGCCGTTCTCACCTTCTGAAGCTGCCGCAATGGTGGATACATTCGTCAATAACATTCTTCCTTTTCAAGGAAGAAGATTTTTTTTTTGTATCATTGGTTCTTGTTTTTTTCCCATTTTCTTCAGTCCCAAGTATGGTATGTTTATTGTATGATGCAGGAGTTTTGTAATGAATCCCATGTCTTTCATGCCAAAAAATTTCTATACTTCTCAAATATGAAGCTGCACTCTAAATTGGATGTTCAATGTTTCTATAAATTTTGAAAATAAATTCGTAGAAGTACTCAGAGTTTTGAAGTACATTCTGTATTGTAGATCCCTGAAACTCTAAGAAGAAATATAGGAAACAATGGTTCTATATCTAAGGATTCAAATTTTGAAGTTGCAATCAAAATGATCTCCAAAACAGAAGCCCTTAAACCTGAAAGTGAATTTCTCATTTAGTCTTTGGTTCAATTTGTCTATGGAACAAAGTTTATTGTACGTTTGTTCCTTAGCATATGCATTCCACAATTTTGGGATATTTAACTTCTCTTTCTGGTTTTTAGTGACGTTCAAGTTTTATAATGTGCCCTCTCCCTTGGATCCCCATGAAGTTATCCATTTTTTAAGTGACCTTGAACCTCAAAATTGGATGTTCAATGTATTTGAGATTTACAAATACAATTTGTCGGAGGACGATGAGTGGCATGTTTTAGCCCATTTGTCATTTCAGAACAGTGGAACTCCAAGAAGAAGGGGAACTAGTGCGTGCCAAAGTTGCATTCACAGTGAATTCCAGAACAGTAAATTCAAATGAGGCCCTAACCCCTCCAAACCCTTCTGAAGAGTCCTACGAAACACTACCTCCGTCCGCAGAACACAACGGCTTCGGGGGCCATGACTGTCCTTCAAACCGGCACCATACATGCATGGCATGATGACCAACGTGGCCCAGGCAGGCAGCAGAATACTAGCAACACGGGCAGCCCACAGCCACAGAAAAAACGGCCACTAAAAAAACAGACGCGCCCGCCCGCCCGCCCGCCCCTCGCCGGCTTGTGCTCGTGCCGACGCGGGCTTGTCAGCCGGCATTAAACAGGCCTTCCCTCCACCAGCACGGCCGGTCACTCGACCCGAGGCTGAAGGGAGTCAGGTCGTGCCAGGCCCCTTTAAGAGGGGTGCGAAATAGTGAACGCCCTGACAAAGAGTGTATTTAGTGTTAGACTGAAATGCTGACTTGCTAAATTTTTGAACTGAAATGTTGGACTGCTGGACTGAAATGCTGAAATAAATGCTGAATTGCTGAAACACTAAACTGTTGAAATGTTGAAATGCTATATTGAAATGCTATATTGAAATGCTGAAATAGACAATAAAATGCTGAAATGCTGAAATTTTTCATAGTATATGTAGAAGTTGTTAAATATATTTTTCATAGTGTATGTATAAGTTGAAAACCAAAAATGGACTTTCATAGGTAAGGAGCTAAAAATTCAGATTTGCAAAGAAGAAGCCAAAAACATAGTTTCCCCAAGGAAGGGCCAGATTTTTATTCTAAAAGGCCAAAAACGCAGTCTTCTAGGGAAGGGCCAGATTTTAATTGTGGGAGGCCAAAAATGCAGTTTTGCAGGGAAGGACCAAATTTTAATTGAAAGAGGCCCCAAATACAGTTTTGCAAGGAAGGGCCAGATTTTGACGGCAAAAGTTAAGAGCCAACACTATTTACACATGAGTTGGAAAATAGTGTTAGAGGTAAAAAAGAAGGTCCAACACTATTTATCAACCAACACTATTTACCATTTTTAGTGTACTGAATGTTATGTGATTTTAGGGATGGGCAAAAGATTTTCTAGCCAAAATTAAATATGGAAAAAATACCAAATTGTGATGCATTTCAAAGATCTAACCATCTTGGAAGAACTGGCATGATTGAATAAGTTAGTTTTTTTTAATTTGAAGAGAATTTGGATTTGGGTTCTAGGTGAGAAGTAAGTGATTGAGGTTAGGTGACACTCAAATTTACTTTTGGTGCAAAATTTGGCTTCAAGTTAGAAATTAGTGTAAGCTATATGGCTTCAAAACAAAAAACCAAAAAAACATCTTCATCAACCACAACTCTTAGATTGGTGCAAAATAGAGCAACTATGTTTCAAAGAGTAGTGCAAAATAGATTATGAAAACTACGACTAACAAGTTCAAGCACATGAACTACAACTCATTCATGTACTTAGGCTGTAAAGTTCAATATCTTCCTAATTCATGTGCATGAAGTTTTAAATGGTTTCTACAATAAAAAAGCAACCTCAAAGATTGCAATTGGTAGGAAAAACCAAGTAAAATTGAGAGTTAGAAAATTGTAGCTTCAAGGGAAGTGACAGAATCTAGTGATAGGACAAAAGTGCCCTTGTATATGTGGCTACAATCTATACCTATATCTCCAACTTTGGTATATTTTAGGCGACTGAAGATGCAAAGTTGTTGAATCAATATTTGGATAGGTGGTAATAGGGTGGAAAATCCTAGTAGGCATTGTCAAGGTTAGTGGCTACTAGGGTGTGAGTGAAAATTTATATTTGGCTTTTAAAAAAAAATTCTTCTAAATTTTTCTAAAGGCTTGGTGCGGAAGATAATTTTTTGGTGCTTTTAGTTTTTTTATCACCTAAAAAACAAACCCTAGATTGAATATCTAGGGCTCTTCAATAACTTTTTTGGCAATTAAAGGGGCTCTTATTGGAAAATATTTGTGCTTTTAACCCCTAAAAGACCAACATGCCTTTTTTTGGTATCATAACTATTTTGGGCCGGTATGTGTGACTAGAGATTTCCATATTTTGAGACCAAATTTTAATAAAAAGTGTTGATGAAGAATATCTTTAAAGACTAACAATTTTTGTGACTTTTGATTGCATGGTTAATAAGTTATTGCATGATATGTTGTTTATTCTCATCGCAGGCAGTTTGGACAGATCAGAAAAAATCACTTTTTTAGAAAATGAAAACTTAAAATTGGTTAAATAGATTTATATATACGTGGAAAGCTTTGAATCATTCCATTTGGACTAAATAATGAGTCAAAAGTTATGAAGAGTTTTAGTTTGCGGGTAGTTATAGATTCCCTACTCTAAAGTAAACTTTGAAGTCCTTTATTTTACTCAATTTTCAATATTTTTGGAAAAAAAATAAAAACCTTGGATGTAGGTTGTTTATTACAACATTTGAACTATTGAGATTGGCAAGTTTCAATTTCACAAATAAAGTTTTAACAATTTATTATTTTGAATCATTATCTACTTCTTTTTACTTACTATTTTTTTTCTATATATTGTCCGATCCCAAATGATTTGAAATTTTTTGAGCATGTAGCCAACTTGCCTTGGAGAATGAATCTAAAGAAGAACTACCATTTTGGACTCTTTTTCATGCAAATGTGAGCTTATAAAGTACAACTGCCCGGATTTTCGCAGTGATAAAAAAAGGATTTTTGTAACTTCAAACACTAATATCTTGTAATCCACGCAGTAAAAATTTCTGAAATTTTTCCCTCGTCTTTTTAAACCTAAATATTACAAGATCCTACAGTTGTGTGTGTCCAAAAACAATATTTTCCGAATATTTGGTACTTGTGTTAGAAATGGCAGTTTGGGAGGGGTTTTGGTGAAAATATAGTCAAAGAACTTTAGGGGTTAACCCACATTTCGTTAGTCTTTTCAACCCCCAAATCACATGTTAGTACACATTGTTGTAATTCTTGTCCCAATGCATTTAATTCCCAATTCTCCTCACCCATCCTCCAATTAATAACCTACTAACTTCAACAATACACATGAAAGAGTCCGAGTCTAAAAAGATGACTTGCTAATGAATGTCCTTTGTAACAAAAATTAGTTTGAGCTCAATTTCTCTAAAATTGCAAAACATTGCAAAATTTTCTATTATGTTTTCTTTATTTTGTGAAGCACAACAAGTCAAGTGTACTTTAACCTCTTTAATTTGACATACTTTCTATTCAGTGACACTCTAAAAGATTTTGCACACTTGCCACACTCATTGTTTGTAGTATGCTTGTCTCACAATTTGACATTGTTCAAAACTATATGATATGTACCAAAATTGTCTATGTAAAATTTAGATGAAAGGATTTAGAGTGTATCTTTGAAGAAGTGAACTACATAAAGAATGAAGCAATCTATTCTATGGAGCATTGTAGGCATTATGTACAATCCATAGCAACTTGAATACAAGTCATTTTGAATTACCTATTTTAGAAGCGCAAATGACAATTTTAAAGAAGCAACCATTTGAGTACCTTGAAATTGGAAAGAACTTGATTCTATAAGGGCTTCACAAAGCTACTTGATTGTAGGGAAATTTAAGAAGACCTCATTTCAAAAGTGAGCAAATGTTATTGGATAGAAACTTTTATTGCAAAACTTCAGTTTGTAATTGTATTTTTAGATCAATTCTCAACAATTGTGTCTTGAAATGGTTATAGAATGCCAAGTCTCATATTCAAAGCAAATTTGTCATCATTTCATTGGATAGTGAATAAACCATTATAATGAATTATGTCATCTTTCTTTTATATCTTTAGATGTTTTAGAATAACAAATTTATATGGACATGAGTAATGAACCATTACAACTTGTCACTCATTAGGGAAATTTTTGGACTCCCAAGAAACTACTTTAGGGCTATTTTGAGAAATAGTTCTCGATGTTATAGACCAGCAATGGTTGGTTTGAATTTTCAAAAATTTTAAAGTTTTTTTTCAAAATGTCAAATAGAATCAAAAATCTAAAAGTTGGATTTTAAAAATATTTAATAATTAATTAATTAATATTATCTAATGTAGCACTCTCTCAACAATATCAAATTAATGATGTGGCAACATTTCTAGCGTTCCCACTCTATTCCCACTCAATTTGAAAACTCAATCTTTTAGAGGTACAAAAACTCCCCTAATATAAGTCTAATTTTACTTTTGAGCCTCTTGGCAATTCTTGAACATTATCTAATCTATTATGAGATTCAAAACATTGGATATGTGATGATTTTATGATTTTACATTATTAAGAATATTTCTAATTTTCATCATAGAAAAATTTGTTTTTTGGATATAGGTAACGTAGCATCCTATCAACTTGAATTTTTTTTGGTCTAAACTCTAAAGTGAAAAAAACTAATTTTGTAGACTAAAAAATGATATATTAAAAGTAGACAATTTTAAAATATACTTTAATTAAGTCAAGCATTCATTCAAGTTGTTCTTATATTTTAAGATGATTCCTACTACTTTCATGAATCAAAGGCAACAACATTAATCTAAATCCTTAAATTGACCTCCTAATCCTAAACCTTAACAAATTGTGTGTGTGTTGGGGTTTTGTTAGGTGTCAAGGTTTATGGTATGTGGCAAATATATTTGAATGGAAGAGATTGTATTTTAAAATGGTCACAATGGCAAGCCAAAAAGCTTTTCAATATATGTTTATAGCTATTGACAAAGAAGAGATGCAAGTGATTGTGCATAGCAAATTGAATTTCTATGGATTGACTACAATAATTATAGAAGTGTAAATTAGAAATAACCAAGGATTGTTAAGTGGAGTTGATGGTAAAAGATCAACAAAAGATATCTTATATAGTATATAAAAGAAAGGGTTGGAGTTCATAGACAAAAGTAGCCCAACGCTAACCATCTTTTTTGTGCCACAATAGAGATTAATCCGATTTTTTGGGCAACATATTGTTAGATTGCACCATTTCAAAATGAATTTCTACTTTTCACTAGATCAAAGTAAATAATCTTTATTCACTAAAAGATTTTCATTTCTATTCAAAACATAGATAAAATTGCCAAATTTTGGATGAAATTTTTTGTGAATTTGTTTAAAAACAAAATTTCTTCAAAAGATGGATGGATGTAGAAATACACTGCTTCACCAAATTTTAAATCATTGCCCATCTTGGCACTTTCTGGGAAAGAAAAAAGAAAAAAAAAGGTCAGTGCAGATGATCTTACTTGATGAACTAGGGGACGGTGAGCTCTAGGTTTTTTTTTTCTTTTTTAGAGAATAGCCACAGTGGCAACATAAAATGTTATAGGGATGCTCTAAATTGCAACATTCATCCATTTCTTGAATGTGTAATATGATTTTCATCCAAAATTAGGTGAATTCATCTAATATTTTTCTTTATTTCAAAGTTGTCTGGTGATTTCATCCAAAATTTCCAGCAATTTTTTGGGTGTGTTTATAGCCAGATTACTTTTTCTGTTGCAAACTGGCACCAAAAACTGACCCTGAGGAACGGCGAATTGGTTCCACGGATTGAGCGCGACAGTTCGGTGGGATCCTTGACCGTGACTGGTGGGCTCCTATCGCCGTGCCCCCCTCATCGTCTGTGTTCAAAGTCTGAAGCGTCGATCGATTTCGCCCTGTCACCGAGTTTGCAAAACACGGAGCATTGCTCGATCTCGTCTTTCGGGGAAATTTACTGACGTGGAGGAGCAGGTAGAGAGGATCGGAGAGAACACTGCGAGCGAGGCCAAAAAAATTTGGAGCGCTTCTCCGGCCATTTCAGTTAAGAAACTGTGGAACACTCCAAACGGTGCGCATTTGCATGAAATACTGAAGAGAGAAAAAACACATGATGCGCCTCCCACCAATCGAGAATCGATCGAATATGTCCCACAAAGTTTATTTTCCAAGTGTTCACGCATTGAAACTTTGTAATCTGTCCACCATAATTGCGTACGCAGATCGATCTGTTTCCCGAATACAATTAAGAAACTAATCATGAGGTTCAGTTCCAAGTTTGTGATAAGTAAGTCTAGGTTGGAGTAAGAATTCGTCCTATTCAATTGATATGCGAGGAGAAATTAACATGACTGCATTTCTAAGTATCGATCTGTAGCTAGTTCCATGCACAATTGCTCTTGACCCCATGTGAGACGGTGCTCCAGATGATACTTCCATAGCTTTCCACGAACTGCAAATTAAAACTGGCGGCATGCATGTAGTTTGACTTTCCATAACAGCTGTGCACTAATTCTGAGAGCTATCAGGTAGAACGAACATGGAAAGCTGCACAGGCCACAGATGACAAGCGTCCACAGAGTGAAGAATCCGAGGAGGCAATAGGCTACAATTCACTTTGCTATGCATTGTAGATTGCCAGTAGCTTATAATAGGTGTTAAATCATCTTAAAAAATTAGGATTTATTCATCAATTTCTCTTGTGTATAGTTAAAAAGTAGAATCGTCAAGAATCTTTACAAAACTGACATTGAACCTAATATTTGAGTTTGCTTGCAATTTTTTTCCAATTCACTACAATAGTGTTAGCATGCTAAATTGCCTTTTGGACCTTCAAGAATTCATCCTTAAAGGATGGATTGGTGACCATGGAAATCATTCATTTTTATATTGGTGGAATCATTGGTTTACAATATCCAAAAGCATTCATGGGAAGCCAAACTAATGTAAAAGATCTCATTCCACACAAAATTCTGAAGATGAACATTTGCAATTATAATGTTTTTAACAAAAAGATATTTTGTCATCCATCAAACACTAAATATCCACGCTAACTTTTACAATATAAGAAATTCTGAAATTCTTTGAAAATCTTTAAAAATTTGGAAAATCATTTATTTATTTATGTTCATTTTTACACTATGCTTTGCCAGTTTTGACAAGTATTCAATCCAGAAGGAAAATTTGCTTGACTCTAATAAGTTAACTTTTAAGAGGACATTGCAAGCTTGGTGGGCATTTTAAAATTCAAACTTTGATTTTTCATAAAGTTTGTAATTTTAAATGCTTTTAAGCTTAACTAAGAAACTGTAGCTTCAATACTCTACTTTTCATTCCATTTTGATTTTTTTTCAAAATTCACCAAATGCACAGAACTAGTCCTAAAAAAGGTATGAAATATCTTCAGGTTTGATCCAAGCCAGTAGGGGTCGTCACACCTTCTTTGCCCGAGGCTCATTCCGTGAATAACTATGACGTGGGAACTTCAAGTTCACTAGTTTACGATCGAATATTCTTTTCCTGCGAAGCGTTCGCCGGCTTGCCTCTTCTCCTCCCGAGGTGAATAACAAGCGTGAAGAGGCCTTCGCGTGCGAATGTTTTCATCTTCCGCTCCTGCAATTTCACTCTTTCGCTTGCAAATTTAACCTTCCGTCTTGATTTGACTGCGGTAGCCACGTCTGATTGGTCCCTCAATAGCCTGCTATTACCGTCCTGCACTGTAGAGGTAAACCCATTCTCTGCATATTGATTCTCCCAGCTGGAGTATCACAAATGGGGTGTCACACCTTCTCCACCCACCGTCGCTTCCAATTGGCCCCTCTTTTGACTCCACCACTTTTGATTCTCAAGAGAATGGCGCTGGGTGAAGAAGGTGTGACTACCCCTAGTGTTACATCCACATTCTCTCACCAGCGAACTTCACCGCAGAAGAACGCTGCGGACCTTCTCCACGCTCAAGAAGGTGTCCACTGCGTTGCCTCTTGTAGAATGACAAGAGCGCAGATTATTTGCAACGGAAATTTGCCAACCACAGACATCCTGGTCACACAAATCCGCATCTGGGTGTCAAAAATGATGTTCGAAACAGATGAGGTAGCAGACTCGATCTTCCCATCAATACAAAGGTTCAGTTACGACTGCGTTGGTTGTTTCCTCACACTCAGGAAACTTGGAAACCCTAATTATCAGATTACACAGAGACCACCACGCATGCATCGCCGAAGACTCTCGAACAAAGACCGAATCAGCTCGATCGATCTGTTTCGCAGGTGCAGGAGCGAGCTGATCCAGGAGTCGTTGATCCAATGGAGATGGCCTTCACAATGCAGCTCACAACTTTGTCTTGCATACGGAACCTGGTTTTCCGATCCTCCAGTCAAATTTTATTGCATCCCATACACCTCCTTGCACCAATCCATACGATGGCGCACACATTCAAATGGAATTACGAGTCGAGCATTGTCTGGGGGAACGGCACGAGAGAGATGTACTTTGTGATGTAGCACTTGCAACTGGAATTAGTCAGTTTCTCTTTGCAGTACAAACCCCGCGGGGAAGCAGACACGCATTTCCCATGCCATCGTATTTCCGAATTACAGAGGACGACGTGCTCGGGGGTTTGCTGCCACTCCTACCGCAACACAAGGGTAGCGGAGATGAAGCCATCAATATAAGACTTGGACCACTTTTCCTAGTAAGAGATTTCAAACTCAATCATCCATGGATGTACTTAAATTGCTTCAAATCAGATTCCGGACAAAAAAAATTTGAATTTGCTAATTCTTTCATTCATAACTTGGGGTCAATACCATTTCACTGCACTGACAGTTTGAACTCACAATCTCACACTGATTTGAATTCACAATCGGTCCAAAACTCACAATGCAGACATGACCGGGAGATCAATGGAGTCAATATCATTACACTGTACTCATAGTCTGAACTGATCTGAGGCCTAATTTGTAAAAGAATCAAGGACAAAAACATGTGCTATGCATTTGCACTTAATCCATGCCAGCCAACGGTGCGTGAAGTTCCGCATTCCAGTTCACTCAAAATTGTGGCAAAGATGTGAAAGGTAACATCGTCTCTAGCCCCGACACCAGTCAGTTCTCTCCACAACTCTGATGGATTCCAGAGCTCCTATCCACGAGGCCAAAATAAAAACCTGCTACGGTTGAATACTCCAATGAAGCTCACAAATGAACGGTTTAAAATCCCAATGAAAGCCCTCCATCAAAATTGCCCATCTGAAAGACTCTGAATGAATGGTGGACCACCAAGGAACCCGAGGCAGTGCACGCCACTCACAAGTAGCCAAATTGTAGATCCATCCATTCTCATGCTTCGTGCGGGGGTCGGCGTCCAAAAGCCATCCACCCTTTTGAAACACAAGCAGGAAGCCACTGCAAGCATGAATCTTGCCAGTCAGCTCAGGCACATCCGGCCGCCAAAAAAACCCTGGGAAACAACTGTATGTTTTCTCCTTCACCCATGAGGTCGCATTCTCTGGAACAAAATATTCGGAGATAAAAGCTGCGTCCTCTCTTTCATCCCAGTACAGTGCGAAGAGACGGTCCTCCATGAGGGTGTACGAGATCACCTCCTTCCCCGACCACTTCTTCTGATCGGGCTCCTGATCCTGTCCGAAGTCAAAGTAGTTTCCGTCACGGCAGTCATAAGCACAAGGACCTAATTCATGTGCACCCCAGATTGAGTGATGATTCCGACCCCAAGCGTGTGCAATGCCAAAAATGCGACCCAATGATGGCTTCGGCTTGGTCCACTGTTGGACCTCAGAGTCGTATACTTCTGCTTGCATCGGCGCACCATGCTTCACTACAATGACCTTGTAGCGATATGTGTCGCGATCCACGACGATCCGCATTATGTTAAGCTCCGAATACGCCAACAAGTTCAAATTTGGGAGTCGATTAATGGCTCTAGTCATTGGATTCATCACAAATATACTATTCAAACTCGATTCGGAGTCCTTTTCAATGTAACACACCAGTCCTGCATCTGTCGCGCCAGTCATGTGCACCCAACGATCTACTATTGAATGTTCCATCAGTCTGCACAACATTTTATCCGATTGGGACAATTAGCAAAAAGTGAAGGATTTACCACAAAGAATACCAAGATAAGACGAAAATGTTCAAGTCACCTGAAAATGACACTGGAAAGACTAAAATGTTCTAAAAAATGAGGCGATCAAAAGTTCAAGACAGAAGTAATTTGAAAAAAAAGATGAGACCAGCTCTGCACCTGCGATTTGCCTGGCCACCTGCAACCTCGACATGCAATGCATGCCACCGATGGGTTTTTTCATCCAAAACATGCAGCCAACAAGTGGAAAATCCGCCCAAAGTGACTCCTGCCAATATCCTGCCAGAGGATTCTTTCAATGCCAAGGTGAAATCCGAGGAGGAAGATTCCAAGCTCAGCTGCCATTCTTTGGAAAGGGATTTGAGGCGGCAGATGCTGGAAAAGGGAAGCTTCGCAAACACGCGCTGCAGAAGCTCCATTGGCAGCGTGCTCCAGAGAGCAGGGTTCAAGACCTGCTCATGTTCGCAGCAGGAATGTGTGCAAGTGGAAAGCTCATCATATCGATGGGTGGCTTTGATATTAGCCAGAACAAGGTCCAATTCTTCTTGTGAAACATCGAAAAGAATTTTCCTCCGAGTCCCGGGATCCGTGTCTCCTGATGTGATCAGCCCATCCAGCTTGTCTCGCAATGTGCGTGCGACTCGAAGGTAGTCACGCTTTTCATCTCGGGTTTTCTTGGTGGAGAGTTCCATGCTACAGGCTCCTCGTTCTAGTTTAGTGCCTGCAGTGAAACAAAGAACATTGCAAATTTTTCAGTGAACCTGGCAATTGACGGAGTAACTATGGAAGGTTATACCTAAAGTATGGAAAACTGCAGGTCAATGCTGTCAGTCTATAAGGACCCTTGTTTGCTAAACACTTACTAAACCCTACGCAGGACAGATTGCATTGCATAGAAACCTCTCTAACCTTCTCACAAACCCTACTTGCTCTGCACCAAAGCTAAGGAGGACCCTGAGACAGAGTTCATAATTCTTGTCTGTGGGGATCTCGAAAGTTTCAAAGGAATTCAAATTGCAGTAACTTGGCAAAGAAGGTATATTGTACTGAACCTAAAATCTAAATCGGTTACAAATATTAAAGGAGGATCGCTTATGAATCTCATTTTGGGCATTAGGCGGAATTGGCAATTTAGTTGAAACCGCTTTAGCATGCTTGGAGAAATCAAATAGCATACAAGGATACCTCCACTGTAGTGCAAAATTTGTCAGAACTTTCCGACCATCATGCTGCAGTGTTAGGGCTCCCTGGAGTCTTACTAAAGAAGTTTATGCAACAGAGAGCATCAATTCAATCAGAGCACGAAATCAGAGCAAGAAAGAGACGAACTGTATTTGGCATAATCCGCATTGCATTCATACCGCGTGCTTCCGAAATCAGCAACTTCGAAGACGAGAGAGAGAGAGAGGGAGAACCTACGCAATCCCAATTTGGGAAGAGAGCAAAACTTGAGGCGAAAATTCTCAGACTCTGAAGGAAGGGTCGAGACTTGCAACGATTGAAGTCGATGTGTTACTCACTCACAGGAGCGACAGATCGATGATTTACCTCTGACTGAGACGGACTAAGCTTACTGTAGCCAGTAAGAAACTCCACGTCTGTCCTTACCAAGTCTGTACTGTACATTACCAATTTACCACTCACTAGTTAACCCCTGAGCGCCCAGAGCAAATTCATTGAAATCCAAACCTTTCCAAACTCAGTCCACTCAAACTTTTTTCTCCGAAGAAATCCACATAAACCAACCGTATTGATTGGTAGTCAAGAGAGACGTGGAGGTTTGGGGAAAAGGACATGTCCTTTGACTGTATCATGCAAAAGATTATAATAGTCAAATAAGAAAGTTTTTCAAATTAGAGAGGCCAAATTTTGATCTCTGGGGCACTCACCAATTTACCCCTTACATACCTTAGTGGTTGCTAATCTAATCACTAAAGTTATATCAATTAAGTAAGAGAAGTTTGCTGATTCCGCTCTTAAAGCGCCATTTTGGAGTTGATTGCCTTTGTGGGAAGCTAAACTTTTTGAAACAATTTTTAGTAAAGAAAAAAAAATGGATTTGGCATCTAATCCAAGTTATTTCATATTTTTTTGACCTTTGTAAAATTATTGACAAATTTTTGAAGAAAAAAAGGCAGTAGTCAATAAAAGTGATTGCCTTTCAAAATGTACACTATTGGTATATTGAAGAAAGCAAAATGTATCCATGTGTCATAATCACTTTTAGAGCATAGGCATTTTAAAAGAAACCCATTAGATGAGATTTGAGGCCTCAAGAGGGATATTTTGGGTCAATTCCCAAAATAGTTTTCAAAATTGTTGATTGTTGTTAGGCCAACAATTAGCCCCCCAAAAGAAGATTAGATCCTAAAATGTGAAAAAAAGTCATTTAAAAAAAATGGATGATGTGTCACAGGCTTGACCACATCGGATTCTACAATTTTTGTATTCTTGCTACAATGAAACACGTTCCTGCGGCAATTTCACTGTTCCCACAATGTTCCTATAATGTTCTTGTAATTTGGAAACCCGCAATCTTTTGAAGGCCCCAAATCTCATCTAATGACCTTAAGCCCTTACATTCTTTGACTATGTTTACTCCAAAAATGGTCAGAAATTGCGACTTTTACCACCAATTTCAATTTTTTTTTAATTTGAGATTTTAAACTATAGGATCTTGTAGTAAATTGTTTCACTAGAAGAAAAAAGCAGAAAAACAGGTTTATTTAAACAGAACATGTTAGGTAAATTGTGTTGAGACTGCGTTGCTGAAAACGCAAGAAAACGCAAAAAAAAACGCAAAAAACACAGAAATCGCGTTTTTTTGTGTTTTTTTGTGTTTTATCCGTGTTTTCAGCAACGCAGTCTCAACACAATCTACCTGACGTGTTCTGTTTAAATAAACCTGTTTTTCTGCGTTTTTCTTCTAGTGTTTTAAGATTATGTGGGAAAAAATTACAAACTTTTCTACCATATAGATTGCAAGATATTAGCAGTTGAATGTTCAAAAATAATTTTTTTTACTTTGTAGAAATTATGGTAGATGTACTTTAGGAGGTGATAATCATATGAAAAATGGCCCAAAATAGTGGAATTTCTTTGGATTCATTGTTGAGGCCAAGTATAGTACTTGCCTAAAATATTTCAAATTATTTAGAATTGCACAATACATACTTAGGAAAAATTAGTAAGTAAAAAGAAATAGCAAATTATTCAAAATAAAAAATTCTTTAATGATTTATTTATAGAGGTAAAAAATGATCATTCCAATAGTTTCTATCCTCGAATAAAATATCTACATCCTTTAATTTTATTTTTTTCAAAAAATATTGAAAATTGAATAAAAATAAAGGACTTTAATTCCTAGAAGCCCAAAGGGGTAATACAAAACACAAATGTGTTATAAAATACAAGCTCTATAACTTTTTTGAAGTTAGCATCAAAAAGATAATGTGAAGCACAAAAAGTAGAAAGTATCTGGTCAAAATTTTAAAAATTATTCTCAGATTCTCTTCAAATGAATTTTGAAGATATAACTTCAAAAATTCACTATAAATATAATTTCTATTTTTAAGATTTGAAATTTTTTTTGGTTGATCAAAATTATGATTTTCATTGATTTACAAAAAGATGAAAAATATTTACTTATGAAAGCATCAATACTTTCCCCAAATAGTATGTTTTTCAACATTAGGCAATATTAAACACTTTCTGCTATTTTTCTTATATCTTTTGCTTGGCTGTACTAATCTTAGTTTTGAATATGAATGTTGAAAGGCAATCCACTCTTTTCAAAATTTGAAAAAAAAAATTTGAAAAAAGATTTTTTTCTGCTTGAAAATACTGCCCAACTTCGGGCAACGACCAAAAAATGGTTGCTTGAGTGCTTAGGGGTTAAAGTTTATTTTGAGATTAGAGATCCTATAATTGCTTGCCAACAAAAAGTCCTCATAACTTGATTCATTAATTAAAATAGAAAGATACAAAGCCTTCTACTTATATACAAATAAAGACAACCAATTTCAAATTTTTGTTTTTGAAAGAAGTAATTTTTTTGAATCTATCTAAATTGCTTAGTTATGAACAAAAGTAACATATTGGGCCATATTTTTTGTCTCATATTTGCAATTTTTTTAAATTTTAGTGTATATAAAAGATATTCTTCATCCTTATCTTCTAATAAAATTTGGACCCAAAGTATGAAAATCTCTAATCAAATGCACTTGTCTAAAATTTTTATGTTGCCAAATTTAGTAGGCTATTCCTTTAGGATTGATCAAGATACAATCGGCACAAAACTAATAGAACAATTTACAATTGTCATACCTTCCTATTATGAGCCAAGTTTGGACTCAACCTTTTTTTTAAATATTTTCAAAACAACAATTACTTCAAATTTAGCAAAGCATTGTATGAATGCATACATACATCTCTTAGACCAAAAACATGTTTCAATCATATTCATGCTTTTTTCATCCAAATTTGTGACTTCATCCACATTTGATTAGAAATGGTAAATTCTTGGCAAAAAATGATTACTTCTATCTAGTATAAACTATAAATCTATTTTCAAATGGTGCAATTTCGTCCCATAGAACACACACACTGTCCACACATAGAAAGATTGAGTGGACTCTTCATATTTTGCCAATTTGTCTTGTTTGGGAAAGACAATAGTAAGGTTCAAGAGAGTAAACTCAAAGAATAACCACTAACAAATATCAATTGCACTGGGGAATGTGTAGAGTGATTTAGATCCTAATTGGTATTTCTAAATCCCAAGTGTAAAGTTCGTTCAAGGAAGACTTTAGATAGGACTGCTTCTAACACACCTAATTGTCATTGAGGTGATTGCAAGAAACACTTGTCCTATTTTGTGTCACACGTTGCATTCTGATTTGTTTTTTGACCATAACTTTTGTGTTTTAGCTCCGATTGACTCAAGATTTGTAGGAAAGGTACTCATAACTATCATAAACCTTCAATAATTTTTTCATAATTTTCAAAAATATTTTACTATCCAAAAATAGACCCCAATTGGATGTCACACTTGGCAGTTTAGGGGTTTTCAGTACCTAAGCTATACCTTTTTTTAATAATTTTAACATGAAATTTGGATGAAATGGTCTTCTAGTAGACTTCTAGCTCTCCAGAGAAGGATTTAAAAAAAAATTTAATTTTGTGAGGTGTGGAGGTCTACAAAGTGAGCTCCGTTCTGCTTGTATTTTGAAACATATAAAATATTATTTTGGTGGGTTTTTTTGGGAATGACCATTTCTATAAATTTTTTGCAAATGTACACTTTTTATTTTTGAAAATATCTATTTTTACTATTTTTCCCTAATTAAAACATGAAGGTATGTATTTTCTGGAGGTTTGGCACTTTTCAAGTTCTCCTACTTAAAGAATTTTTCTATCCATTTCCTTCAGTGAAAACCTTCATCTTAGAGGTATATACACTATTCATATTTTTCAAATTTAAAAAAAATTAATTTTCTAATTTTAAAGTACTCTCGAAAAAATCAGCCAAACGCAACAAATAGGACAGGTTTTTCTTGCAATCACCCATTGCAACTAAACTAAGAAGTCAATTTGTCCTTTAAACCCACAATAAGTATTTTTCTCCCATTAAATTACTAATTAATACATTAATTTCCATTCATAAAAGAAAACACAAAGGGTAAATATTCTCCCGATTTGTAATTTTTCTTTATGTCTTTAACCAACCAAATTGCTCTTCACAGCAAACCAAATTGAATTGGCCTTTGCAGCCTTCACCAGCATTAGAGGAGATTCAGGGGCAACGGGAGACTGTGAGTTCCCGAAGCTGTAAACGCTGGAATGTGCCGCAGGAATGCGGAACTGTCTTGTGCTGACGTGGTCAAGAGAGTGCCACGTCACCGTTTGTTTTTTTCAAAAAAAAAATTTTTTTTTGGACTTTTTTTTGCATTTCAGGACAAAATTTTTTTTTTTTTTTTCAAAAAAAAAAATTTATTAATTACTGATCGGGAACAGTTCGGGGAACAGGGCTTTCGCAGGCTCCTGTTGCCCTCGAATCTCCTCTAATGGCTTACTGCAATTCCAAATTGATTTGGATCTTCAACTCACTCCTATTTGGCCGCACTCACCAACCAAATTGATCTTATCTCCAAAAAAACCCATTGCTCCAAGCTTCTACCAACTTAATTCTTCTCCCATGTGGATTTTATCCATTTTTTAATTTTTTAATTAATTAATTAATTTTATCACTCAGTCCTCTGAGACCAACTTGATCATAACTCCTATTCCATAATTGAATTAGACTTAAACCCGATTAGGCAATCAGTCATCCAATTAAATCCAAATTGATTTTTCTTCCAACTGGGATCTCTCAGCACTCTGCTATTCGACCAATTTGGTACCCTCAACTACCATCCACCAACCATCCACCAACCAACTTGGTACTCTCAACTACCATCCACCAACCATCCATCAACCAGCATCACTCCAAATTGTTTCTCACATCACATCAGAACAAATCCAATTTGGCTTACATGCCATAACATCTCAACATGCATACATATACACACAAATTGTTTTTCAGCCAAATTGGAATAATATTCTATCACTCCAACAACTAATACAAACAATTTCAAATCACCCTTCCTTCACAGCATTCAACATTGCAATCCAACTTGGAAATTAATTAGCAATCTCACAAACTGAACATCCCCAATATTGGCTTCAAATCAGCTTGCCATAGCTTCAATTTAATTTTGAATTGGTGAACATATCACCATTTAGACATAATCATAATTTCCGAATATTGTTTCCTTCCTTCACCAACTAACTTTTGATTTCTCACAATCTCCTACTTGGAATCATGTTATAAATTTAACTCTCCCAGACATCACTGATTCCCTAATTGTTTCCATCACAATAAGTATATTAAATTGTGGACTTAAAATTCTACAAGCTACTTCTGTCCCCCAATTTCTACATTCCTAATCGGTAATAATTCTCTTCTGATTAATCCAAAATAGGAAATCATTTCCACCACCTGCACCAGCTCTCCGACTTGGCTACAGACTCACACACAAATGTCGACCACTCAGCAAACTAAAGCATACACACATATTAACACACAATTTCCCACTTGGAAATACACACACAAAAACTCAAATATGCAGCCAACTTGGATTGGGACTCGCAGCGGACTCACTCAACACTGGGTAACAACCAAATTGTAAAACACAAACTAATAGAAACTCCAAAAAAATAGTTACCAAAACTGCCCCAACTTGAAGCCTAACTGCCCAACACAAACCAAATTGGAACCGCAAAACCTAACTACCAACCAAGTTAACCCCATTTGGAACTGACAAGTGGCCCCTGCCTCCAACTACTCCGAATTGACAAATAAAAATCCGACTTGAATGCACAAAAGAAAATCCTCCAACTAGGATCTCTCTGACCGACCAACTAGCCTCAATCACCCCACTTGGCAGACCTCCATCACATCCAAATTAGAATTTACACAACAAAACTGCTTCAAAACTTGCACTCCCAATTGGTAAAAAGACATACAAAATCATCCAATTAGAGCATAAACACACTAAAAAGCCTTTCAAAACATAAAATTAACACCAAAAATTAACACAAAAAGTTAAAGTCAAAATCCTACTAGGTTATCTACAGAATGTTTCTTGAAGTTGCCCCTTCATTTTGGCATTCATGTACTATTTTGGGACTGGATTGAGGGTGTTCCAGTAAATAACCCACTAACTTCAGCAATACACATGGAAGAGTCCTAGTCTACAAAGATGACTTGCTAATTAATGTCTTTCTTTGTAGCAAAGATTAGTTTGATTTGAGTTCCTCTAGAATTGTCCAACATTGCAATCCCTATTGTATTTTCTTTATTTCCTGAAGCACAACAAGTCAAGTGTACTCAAACCTCTTTAATTTGACATATCCTTTCTTCAACGACATTCTAAAATATTTTGTACACTTGCCACACTCATTGTTTGTAGTACACTTGTCTTACAATGTCACATAGACATTGAAACTATATGATATATATACCCTAATTGTCTATATAGAATTTAGATGAAGGGGTTTAGAATGTATCTTTGAAGAAGTGAACCACATAAAGAATGAAGCAATTTATTTCAGCATGAAGCACTATAGGTATTATGCACAATCCATAGCAAATTGAAGACAAGTCATTTTGAAATTACCTAGTTCAAAAGCACAAATGAACATTTTAAAATGGCAGCCACTTGAATCCCTTGAAATTGAGAAAATTTTGGTTCTATAAGGTCTCAAGAAAGCTCCATGACTATTAGGAAATTTAACCTCTACAGCCCTAAATTGCAATTTTTGGCAACATAGCAATTTTGAATAGCTCATTATGAATGGAGTTGTTTTTTTCTTTGAAATTATTACAAAACATTTTCTTTAGGGGTAGCTTCAAGGCCCAACAATTCTCATAATTTTTGACTACATGGTTAAAAAGTTATGGCATGGTATGTGCTTTTTATTTAGAAGACAAACTAGGCAACCAAAAAAAACTTTTATAAGAATTACTTTTTAAAAAAATAAAAATTTGAAATTGGTTTATTAGATTTACATCTATGTAGAAAACTTTGAATCATTCTATTTTGATTAATGACATGAAATTATGAAGAGTTTTAGCTTGGGATAGTTTGCAAGTAGTTATAGAATCTCTATTCTATAAGAAAGTTTGAAATCCTTTATTCAATTCAATTTTTAATATTTTTGAAAAAAATAAAAACATTAGGTGAAATTTCTTTATTTACAGTATTGCAATCAATGGAATTGGCATTTTTCATTTTCATAAATAAATTGTTCACAATTTAGTATTTTAAATCATTTTCTATTTTTTCCTATAAGTTGTACAATTCCAAACCATTTGAAATTTTTTGAGCATGTAGCCAACTTACATTGAAAGATGAATCCAAAGAATAAGGCCACCATTTTGAACATTTTTTCATACAAACGTGACCTTGTCAAGTGTAGCTATATGGATTTTTATAGGAATAAAAAAAATATTCTTTTCAATTTAATATTTCAAATGCTATTATCTTACAATCTACATAGTTTTTATATATAGATGTGGTGGTAGAAGGTTGAAAAACCTATGTAGGATTTGTAGGAGATGGACCACTCATAGTTAAGTTTGAAACCTGGCTAACTTTAGAAATTTAGGTAAAATAAATCCTTTGTAAATTTAAAAAACTCACTTATATAGCCCCCAAATAATAGGGTCTTGTTTGCACGTGATCAATGAACTTCGTGAATAGTACACACCCCGAGTTTCATCTAATTTGTTGTTTTTAATTTTGAAGGTTTTCTTACACTTTCATTTAAGATCTTACTATTTATATTCCAAGGGTGTGGTGCAAGGCCTATTACTAATTTATTATGGTACAAACGGAAACCAACTTTCAAAAGAAAATGTTCAAAATACATATTCAATAGCTCTTGCTATGTATTGAAAAGTATTTTCTTATTGTCTTTGCATTATAAAAAAACTTTGCAAGCTCAGAAAGGATTACATTGATTTATATAAATAGAGTGTGTCTCTAATTTCACAAAAGTCAAATTATTTTGAATTATCTCCTAATGAAGGTGGGAACTATGTGGTCGACTATTGTGCTCCATATTGGCTTTCATTTGCATAGTTGAATACAAGAAAATCTTTTACAATTCTCCATTTACTATGCTATGATAAATGCCACATGTATTTTGAGATTGATCCTATCTATATCACCACCATTTGAAAAGGGGCAACATTCTTTAGAAATTAGTAGAAGCTATATCGATTTCTTCCAAAAAACATCTTACAGTAAGTGGTAACACTAAAAAATTTAGGTTATGTTCATCCTCCTTTTCACTAATAGAACAAACCGGTATTATATTCAACCATCAATTTTTATTTCCATTGAGATGGTACCAAAGTACTTCTTACTTGCCTATAGGTTTTAAATAATTCAAAGATTGACCCTATTTTATTGTTTTAAGAGGTGTCTTCATTTTCTAAAGACCAATCACCATGTTCTACATAGGTGCTTTTTATATGCCCTAAGAGTTAACAATGTAAAAGATTATCCCTATCTTATTGTTGAAGAAGGACCCATTTTTTCTAAAGACAAATTACCATGTTATATATGGGTGCGTTTTACATACCTTCAAGTTCAATAATAAAAACATTGTTCCTATCTTGTTGTTGAAGAAAGGCTTTATTTTTCCAAAGATCAATTAGTCACCATGGCTACTAGTATAAATACACTGAAAATCATATATGCAGAAAATATGATCTTGTAGGTCAGAATAAAAGCTACACTATCTGAAAAGAACATTTTTCCTTGAAGGTTGAATGTATAAATAAATTGTACAGGGTATTTTCAAAAGTAATGGAGAAATAATTTAACCTATATGATATTGATGCATAGTTACAATGTTGACATTTACTATTTATACATTTGACAAAAGAAATTAATATATCTTAGCAAGGTAAAAAGAACATTTGGCCAGTTACTATAGGTATTGGTCTAAATACACCTAAAAATCAACATGTAAGAAATATCAATTCAAGCATCCAACCTATAAAGAGAAAGGCATTTTTCAAAGTACAATAGTTGTTTTCTTCCATTCTAAATCATGAGATGATATTTTATACATGGGCGTTTTTAGGTGCTTCTATAGTTTGTGTTGATTAAACCTTCAAAGAGAGAGACTTTTTCAAGTTACAGTAGTGATTCACTTCCATTCTGACTCATAAGATGATACTTTGTACATGTGCATTTTAAAGTGCTTGTACAATTTGCATGTTGATTCAACTTTCAAGGAGAGAGAGACTTTTTCAAGGTACAACAATTGTCCACTTCCATTCTAACTTCTGAGATGATATTTTGTCATGTGTGTTTTTAAGTGCTTATAATTTGCATGTCAATTTAACCTTCAAGGAGAGAGACTTTTTCAAGGTACAGTAGCATTTCAGTTCCATTCTGGCTTATGAGATGATATTTTGTCATGTGCGTTTTTAAGTGCTTGTAATTTGCATGTTCATTTAATGTTCGAGGATAGAGACTTTTTCAAGGTAAAGTAGCGTTCCACTTCCATTCAAGGTCATAATATGATACTTTGTACATGCACATTTTTAAGTGCTTGTAATTTGTGTGTCAATTTAACCTTCAAGGACAGAGACTTTTTCAAGGTACAATAATTGTCCACTTCCATTCTTACTCATGAGATGATATTTTGTACATGTGTTATATTAAGTGCTTGTACAATTGTGTGTTGATTTCACCATCAAAGAGAGAGACTTTTTCAAGGTACAATAGTTGTTAACTTCCATAATGGCTCATGAGATGATATTTTGTCATGTGCATTTTTAAGTGCTTGTAATTTTCATATTCATTTAATGTTTGAGGACAGAGACTTTTTCAAGGTACAGTAGCGTTCCACTTCCATTCTGGCTCATGAGATGATATTTTGTCAAGTGCATTTTTAAGTGCTTGTACAATAATTTGCGTGTTGATTTCACCATCAAGGACAAGATTTTTTCAAGGTATAGTAGCATTTCACTTCCATTCTAACTCATGAGATGATATTTTGTCATGTGCGTTTTTAAATGCTTGTAATTTACATGTCAATCTAACCTTTAAAGACAAAGACTTTTTCAAGGTACAATAGCGTTCTACTTCCATTCTGACTAATGAGATGATATTTTGTCATGTGCATTCTTAAATACTTGTAATTTGCATGTCAATTTAACCTTCAAGGAGAGAGACTTTTTCAAGATATTGTAACCTTCTACTTCCATTCTGGATTTTTGGCTCATAAGATGGTATTTTGTCATGTACATTTTTAAGTGCTTGTAATTTGCGTGTCAATTTAACCTTCAAGGATAGAGACTTTCTGAAGGTACAGTAGCGTTTCAATTTCATTTTGACTCATGAGATGATATTTTGTACATCTGAGTTTTTGAGTGCTTATACAATTTGCATGTTGATTTCACCGTCAAGGGCAAAGACTTTTTCAAGGTACAATAGTAGTTCACTCCCATTTTAACTCATGATATGATATTTTGTACATGTGTGTTTTTAAGTGCTTGTAATTTGCGTATTGATTTCACCATTAAGGAAAGAGACTTTTTTACATGCTTTTTCAAGGTATAGAGTAGCGTTCCACTTCCATTTTGGTTCACGAGATGATTTTTGTCATGTACGTTCTTAAGTGCTTGTAATTTGCATATCAATTTAACCTTTAAGAACAGAGATTTTTTCAAGATATAGTAGTGTTCCACTTCCATTCAAAGTCATGAGATGATGTTTTGTACATGTGCATTTTTAAGTATTTGTACAATTTGCATACTCATTCAATCTTCAAGGACAAAGACTCCTTTTCAAATGCAATAGCTATTTACTTCCATTTTAACTCACAAGATGATATCCCTACATGTGTATTTCAAAATATATGTCGGCTTGTACATAGCCATCATGACTAGTCTTTGGAAAAAACAAAAACACAAGATAGAAATGATCATTCTTTTAACCCCTAAATGCCCAAGGCACCCAAATGTAGTGTCAAAGAAGCATTGAAGTTAAAATAAAACCTTACCAAATTTCTATTTTTAGTAGTTTATATTTTTGGAAGATTCTTTTTGAAGTCTAGTTTCACCATCAATCATCCGATTTTAAAAATGATTGATTATGATTTTTCTATTCAAGATTTCATACAAGGGTATCCACTGCAATCTTGACATTTTGTAGTGTTAAGGACTCTTGGAAATGAGCCTCAAATACACTAGATCTTAGAGAAAAAATCACACTAAAAATTCATTTAAAAAAATTGTAGAGTAGATTTTGAAAAGCCATAAATTGATTGAGGTTATGCTTGTTAGGCCCTTCAACTTCATATTTTTTTGGTGTCCAAATTTTTAGATTTGACATGCAAAAAGAGAGCTCAAAGATTTTCATAGTTTTTACACCTTCATGATCAAACATTATAATCTTTCAATCTAAAAGTGATATTGTTGAGTTTTCTTTTCCTACATCATCTCTAATGTGTCTACTTTGAATTTGTATGGTTACAATTAAAAAAAAAATTGATTCAACTTATCAAAATGTTGGATTTTTGTTCAATTTAGAGCGAATTCCAAAAAACTCAAAACAAGCTTTAGGCATTTAGGGGTTAATTATTGAACCTAGAGGCACATAAAAAGCACTATATATGAAGCACAATGAAACATTATTATATTATATATGTCTTTGGAATTTATTTTTCTTACACTCATTTATCCTTTTATTATTTATTAGTAAAAGAATAAATTACTATAGATATCATCATTTATACATGAATATTTTATAGGTTAAGTTATTTTTCCATCACTTCAAAAAATGTCCCTATATAATTTGTAAACTCATTTAACCCCTAAAGCCCCGAGGTGTGTTTTTTGGCATTATAAATTTTTTGGGCAGCTCACTATGAATGGAGTTTTTATTTTCTTTTGCTGAAATTTTTACGCAAGATGTGCCCAAGGAGTAGCTTTAAGTCCCAACAATTTTTGTAACTTTTGACTTTGTGGTTAAAAAGTTGTGGCATGATATCTCATTTTCCTTACTTGGAGGGCAGCCCGAGCAGCTGAAAAAACTTCTTTAAATTTTTTTTTCAAAAGTGAAATTTCAAATTGATTCTTTAGGTTTTTACAAACATGGGAAGCTTTGTTTCATCCCATTTGGATTAAGGAGTCAAAAGTTAAGAGCAATTTTAGTTTGTGGGTAGGTATGGATTTCAAGAATTCCATACCTACCCACAAACTAAAATTGCTCATAACTTTTTGACTCCTTAATCCAAATGGGATGAAACAAAGCTTCCCATGTTTGTAAAAACCTAAAGAATCAATTTGAAATTTCACTTTTGAAAAAAAAGTTTTGAAGAAGTTTTTTCAGCTGCCCAAGCTGCCCTCCGAGTAAGGAAAACGACATATCATGCCACAACTTTTTAACCACAAAGTCAAAAGTTACAAAAAAATTTGGGCCTTAAAGCTACTCCTTGGGCACATCTTGTGTAAAAATTTCAGCAAAAATAAAATAAAAACTCCATTTGTAGTGAATTGCCCAAAAAATTTATAATGCCAAAAAACTCACCTCAGGGCTTTAGGGGTTAACCTTAAAATTGAAAATGTATACATTGTAACCATATATCAACATCTTGTAGGTTTAATTGCCAGTTTGATTGTTTCTCATGAGTCCTCAGAAAGTCCATATACAATTTGTGTATTGATTCAATGTTTGAGGGGAAAGGCTTCATTTAAGGTACAATAGCTAGCAACTTCCATAATTCTAATTCATGGAAACATATTTCATGTGTGTATGATTTTAGGTGTATATAGGCTAGTTGCCATGTACCTAGTCTTTCAAGAAAGACAATCTGGGCCCTTCAACAATAACATAGGAACAATCTTTATATAATTGAGTCCAAAGGCACATAAAAAGCATCCATGTAGAACATGGTGATTGGGATGAATTTACAAAACACTTATACTATTTGTTGCATTTCGTCACACCCTAGTTTTTTATTAACTATAACTTTTTTTGTTTTAGCTCCAAATGACTTGAAATTTATAGGGTAGCTATTCATAGCTATTATATATCTATATTGAATTTTGTAGATTTTTCAAAAATAATTTATTATTTTTAAATAGCCCCCAAAATTTCTCACAATACTTGAATTAGGGTTTTTTTGCATTTTTTATCTCCAAAAAAACGATTTTTGACTTAAAATTTGGAGTAGATGGTCTCTTAGTAGACTTATAGCTAATGTCGAAAGGAATTCTAAAAATACTTATTTTTTATGTCTTGTAGAAGTCACAAAGAGAGCTTCATTTTGCATTTTTTTCCAAAGGTATAAAACATTATTTTGGTGAGTTTTTTAGTCCACTTCCATCACCAAAAAGTTTTTTCAAATTTTATTTTATTTTTTTGTTTTAAAAAAATTTCTATTTTTTACAAATTAAAATGTCACAAGTTGTATTTTCTTCACCAAAACTTTGGACATAGAATTCACATAGAATTCCAGTGAAGAAAATACAACTTGTGACATTTTAATTTATAAAAATATGATATCATTTTGAAAATACCAAAAAATTGGACATTTGAGAAGACTTTTTGTTGATGAGATTTGACAAAAAAAACTCACTAAATAATGTTTTGTACCTTTGGAAAGAAATGCAGAATGAAGCTCTCTCTGTGGACTTCTACAACACATAAAAATAAGTATTTTTAAAATTCCTTTTGACAATAGCTATAGGTCTACTAAGAGGCCATCCTCTCCAAATTTTAGATCAAAATTCGTTTTTCTGGAGATAAAAGATGCAAAAAAACCCTAATTCAAGTATTGTGAATATTTTTTGGAGCTATTTAAAAATAGTATATTATTTTTGAAGAATCTCCAAAATTTATAGATACATAATAGCTATGAATAGCTTCCCTATAAATTTCAAGTCATTTGGAGCTAAAACACAAAAGTTATGGCCAAAAAACAAATAAAAAACTAAGTTATGACAAATGGCTTTAAGTATTTCTTGAATTCACCCATTGGTCTTTGGAAAAGAGGGCCACTCTCCAACTACAAGATGGGACAATCTTTACTTAATTAGATCTCTCAAAGCACATAAAAAAACACCTATGATAGAACATGGTGACTAGTCTTTGGATAAAGCAAGACCCTCTTCAACAATAAGACAGGCGCAATCTTTACATTATTGAATCTCAAGACGCATAAAAAGCATCAACATGGTGAATATGGTGACTAGTATTTGAAGAAGAGGGCCGCCTTCTCCAAGAAGATGGGACAATCTCTATTTTACTAGGTCTCAAGGCACGTAAAAAGCACCTATATAGGACATGCTGACTAGTCTTTGGAAAAAAAGGAACCCTCTTCAATAATAAGATAAGGACAGTCTTTACATTATTTAGAACCTATAGGCATGTAGAAAGTATCCATGTACAATAAATTTTTTTCAATTTTTTTGTAGCCTTTGTATAGTCTTGTACATATATTTAATCAATTGTGGACTAGTTACATATTGGCTTATTTTATTACTTTATAGGATACCAAATCTATAAAGCAAAAATATCTAAAAATTCATTACAAGGGAAACTATGTCCTATTTGACAGTAATTTTGACATAAGTTTGTCAACTCTTTTGTAGATTAGGAGTATATGTTTTGGACACTTTTTTGACAGAGTTCCGTCAATTCGGATAAAGATATACATCAGCAAATCTTCCTCTCACTCCTTTGCTACCATGGTTTGTTTTTTTGCCAACATGGATTTTTATTCCACATCACTTATTCCAAAAAACTATTTTCCAAGGATTTATTAAAATAGTTGAAATAATGGCTAGAAAAAAAAATTAGATGAAATTTTTTCAGGTGAATGATAAATTTTTAGATGAAATGCTTTTGGATGATTCAAAATTTTAATTATTGTTTATCAACTTCTAAGAATGTTGACCAAAACAAATTAAGATCATGGAGTTAAATTATTCAATAAATTGTTTTACTCCATGAATCATTTGTATTTTGTGAAATGAATGGGGAAGTAAAACTTTTTATATACACATATGGAGGTAGGAGGTCAAGCAACCCATATGGGATATATGAATCCTCAAAGTTCTAAAAGCTCATAGTTAAGTTAGAAACCCAAAATTTTGTATTAAAATTAAGATTTCAAACCTCATTTAAGCATAATAAAATGTTTTTTTTCAAAAACATTTGAACTAAGACTAGTTAAAATATGAATTGGAGTTTCAAGTCAAAAAATCCGTTTGACATTTCAAGTTTCCAATCAAAAGTTATGGACAGATTTCAAAGAAGAAGTTTGAAAAAATATAATAAGAACTATTTCAAACACCTCTTTGAAATTCCATAACTTTTTATTGGAAACTCAAAATGTCAAACGGATTTTTGTAAGCAAAAATTTTATTGATTTTCTAAGTGATGTTAGTTCAATGTTTTTAGAAAAAAAACATCATACTATGCCTAAATGAGGTCTAAAGTCCTAGTTTTAACACAATTCCTATTTCTAACTTAACTATGAGCTATCACAACTTTGAGAATTCATATATCCCACATGGATTGGTCAACTTCCTAGTACTTCAAATATATAGAGGGAGCTTACTCTCTTATAAACAAAGAATGCTGAGCTGTTGATGATGATTGGTTGAAAATGATTAGTTGAAGATTGCAATGACATTTTGTATCTAAAATAAAAATTATATGTAAAATCTTGTTGGATTTCTAAGAAGACATTAACCTTGTTTGTCAAAACTGATTGAGAAATTGACAAGAATTTGACAAACATTGCAATATTGAACGCATTGACAAAGTGCCAACTTTCAAAAGTTGTGGTTGTCATTGCAGACATTAGATTGTCATTTTGGACACTTTTCTATCAAAATTTTTGTAGACTAAGGCCCATTTCACTACTAGAAAAATCGATGTTTGTTGTAGCAGAGATGTTAGTATATTTTCTTTCTACGAAAAGAGTTGGTTAAGATAGCTTGATTCGAACACTTTTTAGCATAGTTCTGTTAATTATTCCATGTAGGATGAATGTCTTCATGAATGTGCCACGTCAGATTTAAACAACTGCCACATCATCAAAATCATTTTCATTTTATCAACAAAAAATTTGCCACATAGACTACCACATAGGAAAAATCTTCTACATTAATTAAAGTTTTATTAATTAATTTTAATTAATCAAACTTTAATTATTTAAATTAGATATAATTTATTAAAGTTCCCAATATAGATTCTATTCTTCAAATGAAATGGGTCAAAATTACAACACTACATTCCAAGTGATACAATGGAGAGGGAAAGTGATCTTTGAAAGACATTTACTTCGGTGCTTCAATAGAGGAGAAGACAAACTCTTTATACAAGTGGGGTGGTAGGAGGTCGAGCAAACCATATAGGATGTGATTTTAGAATGAGTAGGAGTTCAACCACTTGTAGTTAAGTCAAAAACTAGAAAACATACTCTAAGTAAAATTTTAGACCTCATTTAGACATAGTAGAATGATTTTTTTCAAAAAACTTTGAACTAAAAACATGTGGTGAATCAATTCAACTTTCATCTTCAAAAATCCATTTGGAATTTGGAGCCTCCAATCAAAAGTTATAGACAAATTTCGAAGAGGATGTTTGAAATTGTCAAAGAATTTTTTTTCCAATTTCTCTTTGAAATTTGTCCATAACTTTTGATACATAGGAGGTTCAATAGATATTGAAGTCTAGTTTTAGTAGTAGAATTTTCAATTTTTAGTAACATGTTTGGAAAATTTGACAACCATTTTTCTAAAGCTTGTTTGGCCAAAGTTAGTTTAATTTATTCATTTCTACTGTATTTTTACAGTCAGCCAACTTTGCAAGACATAGTCTCCTTTGTCGTGAGTCTGCTTTTTATGAAACTTGTTGGATTTAATAGATATTGAGGTCTAATTTCAGTGGTAAAATTTTCAATTTTTTATAACATGTTTGGAGAATCTGACAACCAATTTTCTAGAAGTAGTTTGGCCAAAACTTGGAATTAAATGGTTTCATTATTAAATAGTTTTAATCTAAAAGTTTGAATAGATCAAATATTTAATTTTGAATGTTTCAAATTCAAAATTTTGAATATTTGAAAATTTACATTTTGAATAGTTCAAAGTTTACATTTTGAATAGTTCAAAGTTTAGATTTTTTAATTTTTATTTACCAGTGTCCCTTCAAAAGACAAAATGGATTTCAAGCAAGTTTGTATGACTTCGATTTATAGTGAAACTTTGACACATAAGAAAAATCTTATTATATTTTTATAATTATCATTTGTATTTGAATTAGTGCTTGGAAGCAAAATCTATGCCACAATAAGCTCAAAACTAAACTTGGTAGATAATACAAACAACCCCACAAATTGTCAAAATAAAATTGGTTATTTTTCACTCAAACATTGTGTTCTATGTATATGTGAAGCTTTGAGTCTCTCTAATTGTACTAGTGTTGAAAAAGTTATAAAGATTTTTAATTTATATGTATTTAAGTATTTTAGTGATAAAATAACCTATAGGATTCATATATTGATGTAATCTTCTTTTAAATCAAAATTTTATTTTAAGGTTAAATTTATTTGCTAGAATACCTAGAATATTTAGCATATGATTTAGGACAAGTAAAGTGGCCAATCCTATGAATTGATTTAAAAAAATATACATTTTTGGCTTCTTAGATGAGTGCACCAAAAATTATAATATTGAATGTTTTAGTAGAAAAATGTTGTTGACAAATTAAGGCTTGAAGAGCTCATATTCAAATAATTGAAATTTTGAAATTGAATTATAAATGGCACAAAAACTTAACTTTTTTGATTCAAAACTTAGAATTAGAATTAAATTAGAATTAGAACAAAAATATTTCAAAATATAAGTTAGAAATTCAATGAACTTGTAAGTTTGAATTCTAATCAAACTATATATTGTATTGAATAAAAATTGCACTAGAATTAGAACTAGGATTTTCATCAAATTTGAATTAATCAAACTAAGTTGAATCAAAGTTTGAATTTTCATTAAGTTATTTGAATCAAAATTTGAGTTAGAGCTAAATTTGATCAAATTTTAAGTTTGAATCATAATTATTGAATTTCATTGGAATTCAAATTAAATTAAATTCAAATTATATTTGATAAAAATTTAATTAAAATTCAAGATTGGAATTCATACTTTTTGAAAGATTCCAAATGATTTCAAAAGATTTTGGAAAATTAAATTTTTTCTTAAGATTTGAATAGATTCAAATAAATTTGAAAAGATTTCAATATATTTAACAATTTTTAATGGATTTAAAAAAAGATTCTAGTAATAAAATTTAAATAGATGATTTGAAGATTTCTAAAGTACTCTAAAAGTTTTTTGAAGGATTCAAAAGATTCTAATAGATTCCAAAAAGATTTTTGAAAGATTCTAAATCTCCTAAAAAATTACTTTAATTTTAGTTGGAATCTTTATTAGTTGATGATTGTACATTTCAAATTAATAGAAATCAACAATTTTAGTCAATCTATGTTGATTAAACTCAACATTTTTAGTTTATTGATCATTGATTTGTTTCAAATCAACAAAAATCTACATTGATTATACAATCTATGTTGATTGTCCAGACAAAATGGACAAATTAGCCATTTCAGCATAAATAATTGTTGAAATCAACAGTAATCAACTCAATCTATGCGAAAACGGGCCCCATTTTCTAGTAGAGTTTTCCTTGTAGTGATTAGTTTACATTGAAATGTCATTGTATAGAACCTAGTATCTTTAGAATTTTTTTTTATTATATTGAATTATCCTATTATTCTTTCTTATTAGGAAAAATTATTATAGATTTCATTGTCCATCTCAATAGAAAATAGAAATTGATGGTTGAATATAACACCAATTTGTTTTATTTGGGAGAAGTGTGTGTGTGAATGAGCATGACCTAAATTTTTAGTGTCACTACTCACTACAAGATGTTTTTTTGAAGAAATTGGTGTAGTAATATTTTAACCTCTATTCCTAGGGGGTGCACTTCCCATTTCTTTGATGTTGACGTGCAAACTAATGAAGGGTAGTTTTAATTGTCTTAAACCTAAATTTTATACAATTGTTCAAAGTAAATTAGCATCTATACAATGGGCTTCTAAACTTTAGAAATAATGAAGGATAATTATACAAAAATACAAAATTTTATCAATTTCTTTTTTTTAAGTAGCCCTACCAAAATTCCCTTTCAAAAACTTAAACTTTCCATAGTATACTTAGTATAGTATAAATCCATAAGTTATACACTGAATTCACAGAGGTGTGAGAATTATGGTTTACTAAGGGTCAACTAAAATCCCATGTGCTTGTTGTATAGTCAAATTTAAATCTAGATGAATGAACCTATGAATGAATGATATTCGAATTGTCTAGGCACTTCCGTTAGTTCAATTAGTGATTGAGTGCTGGGGTGAGTGGGCAACTGGAGTTATGGGTTTTTATTTACGATGGCGGAGGTTTTTTAAGTTTTCTTGAGAGATTTCAAATTTGTGTTTGTATTTGCTTGAGAGATTTCAAGTTTATGTTCAAGTTTGGTTTAGAATTTGCAAGGATCAAGCGAAGAATTCGGATGTTTATTGTAACTATTTCTATATCAATTGTTTGTATGATTTTCTCCTATGTTGTATTTATAATGAACATAAAGTATAAAAAATTGGCACTCAAAATTTTTTTAACTAAAAGATAGGGTGCATGAAATAAGCACCCTTTAGAAATTTAGATAAAATAAGCCCCCTTTAAATCCCCAAAAATCACCTATATAGCCCCTAAATAATAGGGGCTTGTTTACAGGTGATCAACGGACTTTCCAAATTAATAGTGCACCCCCGAGGGGTTGATATATAAATTGTGTTAAAATTGAAATTTCATACCTCATTTTAGCATAGTAGAATAACTTTTTGAAAAAAACTTTGAACTAAGATTAGATGGAAAATCACGTTAAGTTTCATGTTCAAAAATGCATTTGAGATTTCAATCCTCTAATCAAAAGTTATAGACAAATTTAAAAGAGGTGTTGAGAAGGAATATTTTTACCTTTACAAATAAAGGTGGATGTTAAGGAATAGAAGTTTACATCTATTAAAGTAGCAAAATAGTTGATAGAATTTTGTCAAATAATTCGTTGAAACATGTTGTCATTGACAAAGCAATCAGTAGTAGAAACCCTCGTTTAATATGACAAGGCCTAATTTTTCTTGACGGATTTTGCTAGGCATCAAAAGTAACAACTCGTGTTTTTATGTCAAGAAAATCGTTCAACACAACATCAATGCTGACATAAAAACACGGGTTGTTACTTTTGATGCCTAGCAAAATCCGTCAAGAAAAATTAGGCCTTATCACATTAAACAAGGGTTTCTACTAGTGAATTGACAAATTTTTGTTAAATTACTGTCAAATAGGACATGAATATCCTTGTAGTGAAATGCTTCAAATTTTGCTTAATTAATTACTAAGATGATCCAAATATAAGGGAGTTATAAAAGAATTAATTGGAAAGAATTAGTGATAATGAAGTAGAGATCATGGTAAAAGACTAGTGAAATAAATCTCATGCACCATATAAAAGAAAGGACATTTATGGACAATATATCAAATATGTTCATTCCAACAAGCAAAATAATGACCTCAATGAGCAATATTGGAGTATTTGGAGGGGCATAAATTGTGTTTATCAACTTGACAACTAATAGAGTATTTGGGTCAATTTCTACTACTTCTATTGCAAATACATAAGCATTAGAGGAGATTTGGCTCCAAATAAGACTATAAATTTCTATACAATTAAGAACCCTAGAAACTACATGATTGCGGAATCTAATGTGGTCGGGAGATGGCTATGATGTATATTTTTTTTCTCATACTTTTTTTTCAATTTTAGAACTAATTTATTTTTATTTTTAGTATTTAGTATTTATAAAGGCTAATAGCAATCAACCATTCCCTCGATGCTACAAGAATAGCATGGGAAATTGGTCCAAAACAACTCTCTGTTTTTCCCAATCTCTTTGAAAGCATGCAAATATTTAGCATTGTGAATGTATTAGAATTTTTCTATGTACTAAATATTTAATGCTTGTTACACCATTTTGTCTTTGAATATGTTATAAATTGATTATCTTTTACTTATGAAGTAAACAAATCCAAAGCATTTAATATTTTATAAATCTTAAAAGAATTATATTACTAGATTGTAGAAAGTAATGATGCATAGTAACCTGTCTTTTGAGTGGATAGTGAGGCATGATGCCTCACTATCCACCCTAAATAATTTTAAATTAAAATTTTTTTTAATTACTAACTCAACCCAACCCCCCAACCCCAACCCCTTGCCAAACAAACTATTTTTTTTTTAATTTAAATTTTTTTAAATTAGAAATTAGAAATTTTAAAATTTGCATCCCCCCACACTTCTTATAATTTTCAGAAGTTTATAGGATGGACAATCAATATGGGATTTTACCTATATACGTATTTAGTATATACATTCAGTTTACATATATGCATTCAATATATACATTCAATATATGTATTCAATATACATACTCAATAAATAAATAAATAAATATACATATATACATACTCAATAAATAAATAAATAAATATACATATATACATACTCAATAAATAAATAAATAAATATACATATATACATACTCAATAAATAAATAAATAAATATACATATATACATACTCAATAAATAAATAAATATATATACATATATATATATATATATATTCAATGTACATATTCAGTACACGTATTCGGGCACATATTCAATATTGTTTGTGTATTTAGTATTGTATTTGTATTTAGATATGTACTATATACATATCCGTATTTGGACGATTGAGATTAAATCTCATGAGATTAACGGATTGTGATTTTTTTGAAAAATCAATGGTGATTTCGAAGGTCACCATTTAAAAATATATCAACGGCTTATAAATTTTTGGAGGGGAAGGGGCAAATGCAAACCAAGGTGGCTGCATCTTTTGAGAGGATAGTAGAAAGTAATGATGTTTTATCCTCAAGATTATTGGCTCTAAATACCAATCAATGAAAGATGAACCAACTAAGCATTCAAAGATCACATTCTAAAATCAATGATTCTATTTTGTGAAAATTCTTCAAACCAAATGAATTCATAATATTAAGATGAAATCTTGTCAAACACTAATTTGTCAATAGTTATGAAATATGATTTATGGATCATTTTCATACAATTAAATCAATCAATACGTAAACCAATTCTTTTTTAATAAATTTGAAGTCAGAAACTAATTTTTTTTTTCTAAAATCAATTGTAGATTGAATATTTTTATTTTCAAAAGGATTTTTTTTTAAGTTCAAAATGTTAAGATCTATTATAGAGATTTTTGAAGATTTTAACTTTTTATTTTTATTTTTATTTTTTTCCAAAAAGGCCATTTCTTGAAATGAAACTCAGGGAGGGGGGGGGGGGTAATGAAAAGGTCATTTTTTGAAGTTAGACCTATGAGAACTATTACATAATAGAATATTTACAAAGAAAATTCTTTCAAATTTTTACCATCTATATCTTAAAGAATAAAAAACAAGGATTTTCAAGAATTTGATGGATGAAAGAATAGGTTTTTGTGTGCTTGGCATGGCATATGTTTGCATTCATCTTCTATTTGAATTTGAATGCTTGATCCTTTGTCTATCAAAGGACATAACATGCATACTTGCAATTGATTTACAACTTCTCAAAATCTATTCTTAAATTTATTTAGATGAATTTTCAATGCAATGACCCCAAAGATTGAGATATTTCAAACTCATCTCTCAGAGCCTTTTATACTTAGAAATCAAGCTTTGCAATTTAAATCCTTGCAAAAAATTTGCAATAGAAAAATCATAAACACTAAATTTTTTATGTTCAAAAATAATAATAATTCCCCCCTCCAAAAAAAATACCAGAAAACGATATTTGAATATATTTTTATGTAACTTCAAAAAAAATTTGACACAAAAATATGGTTTAAGGGGTATTTTAGAGGTTCACATCTTTTCTCATAATGCAAAGCTTAAGAAAAGTGTAAAATTCATATTTAAGTGTAGTACATAACATAGAATCTATTTTTAAGAGGACAAAATATAGTTAATTTTTCTACCTATGCTTGTAGAATGTGGAAATTGTAGATTTTGTATAGCTTATTTAGGTGTAAATAATTTTTAAAATTCAAGTTTTTTTCAAAGAATTTTTCAAATTTTCTTACAGTGTAATTAAAAAATATAATCTTCAAGAATCTTCATGAAATTGACATGGACCTATTTGATTTCAATTAACTACAATAGTGTTAGCATACTAAATTGCCTTTTGGACCTTCAAGAGTTCACCCTTAAAAGATGGATTGGTGACTATGAAAATCATTCATTTTGATATTGTGGGAATCTTTGGTTTACAAAATCTAAAAGCACTCAATGGAATTCAAAGTAATATAAATTATCTCTCCTCTCCAAATAAAATTCTAAAGATAAATAAGGTAGAAGTGCCCATTTTCAACCAAGGACCCATATACAACCTATAGGGTGCATCTATTTTCAACCATGATTGAAATATATTTCCAATTGAAACTTGAAATTTGTTTTTTTTTCTTTTTCAAAGTTGGGCCCAATAATATCAGGACACATGCTCTAAAGTAGTGAGCAAGAAAATAGGAAGTAGTGAGCAAAAAAATATCTAGTTTATGATTGAAATTGGAAGAGTCTAGACATTAACTATTAGTTTGGACAACATTTTGGCTTCCAAAAATCTTGGTAATTTCAATTTTCAGAATAAAATTTTGAAAAATTTGCAATCATCATATTTCCTATCTTCTTACATGGAATTTTTTTAAAATGCTTACGATCTACTTGCAAAATTGCTTAAATGATTGATTATGGTTACTTCTACCTTAGTTATACTTCTATTTCAAACAAAGAGATATTTCGTCATTGATTAGACACTAAATGTCCATGTTGACTTTTATTCTTTAAGGAATTCCCATTCCTTTGAAATTCTTTGAAAATTTGGAAAACTATTTAAAATAAATAAATTTACACTATGCTTTGGTATTGACAAGTATTCAATCCAAGAAGCAAATTTGCTTGATTCTAAAAAACTAACTTTTGAAGGACATTGCAAGCTTGATGGGCATTTTGAAAGTCAACCTTTATTTTTTCATAAAGTTTATGCTTTTAACCGTGAAAGGACACTAAGGATCTTTGTAGAAATCATCTTTTTAAAATCCGTGGGAATCATTGGTATACAAGGATCCAAAACAACTCATTTGAAGTTAGTCTACTATAGAATATCTCCACTTTCTACCCATAAATCTGAGGATGATAGTTGTAGTTCAGTCCTATACAAGAGAATTTCTTATCATTCATTAGAGACTAAACGTCCATGGCATCCTTTTGGGATTAAATGCTTTTAATTCCTAAATGCCCAAGGCCCTTTCTAAGCTTTTAGAAATTTGCTCTACATTCAACAAAAAGACAACATTTTGATAAGCTTTACTAGTTTAAGAAAAATGTAACTGTACAAATTCAAACTAGACATGCTAGATATCACTTAGGAAAAGAACAGATGAAAATATCACTTATGGATTGAAAGATTACAATGTTTAATCATGAGGGTGTTAAAACTACAAAAGTGACTTGAAGTCTTTTAATTCACTTTTCACATGTCAAATCTTGAAAGTTGGTTGTGAAAAAAATATGAGGTTAAAGGGCCTAGATTGCATAATCCCAATTGATTTATGGCTTATCAAAATCTACTCCACAATTTTTTTAAATGAATTTCAAATGTGTTTTTTTCTTCAAGATCTAGTGTATTTGAGGCTCATTTCCAAGAGTCGTCAACATTACAAAAAGTCAAGATTGCAATGAACACCCTTGCACAAAATCTTCAATACAAAAATCATAGTCAATCATTTTTAAGATCAGGTTTCTCATACTTAAACTGGACTTCAAAATGATGTTTCCAGAAATATATAAACTACTACAATTAGCAACTGAGTTAGGTTTTAATTAACTTCAAAGTTTAAGAAACACCATATTTTGGTGCGTTGGGCATCTAGGGGTCAAGCTTACCTAAGAAAGTGTAGCTTCAATACTCTATTTTTCATTCCTAAAAAAGGTACGGAGAACTTCGTATGAAATATCTTCAGGTTTGATCCAAGCCAGTCTAACTTACATCCACATTCCCTCATCAGCGAACTTAACCTTGGAAAGACGCTGCGGACCTTCTCCACGCTCAAGAAGGTGTCCACTGCTTTGCCTCTTGTAGAATGACAAGAGCATAGATTATTTGCAACGGAGATTTGGCGAGTGTAACCACACAAATATCCTGGTCGCACAAATGCGCATTAGTGTGTCAAAAACAATGTTCGCAACAGATCGAGGTAGCAGACACGATCTTTCCATCAATACAAAGGTGTAGTTACCGACGGCGTTGGTTGTTTCCTCACACTCAGGAAATTTGGAAACCCTAATTATCAGAATACACGAGGACCTCCACGCATCGCCGACGACTCTTGAACAAAGACTGAATTAGCTCGATCGATCTGTTTCGCAGGTGCAGGAGCTGATCCAAGGACCTTTGCAGTGGAGATGGCCTTCGCAATGCAGCTCACAACTTTGTCATGCATACGGAACCTGGTTTTCCGATCCTCCAGCCCAATTTACTGCATCTCATACACCTCCCTGCAGCAATCCATACAATGGCGCAAGCAAATGGACCTACGAGCCCAACATTGTCTGCGGAACGGCACTAGAGAGATGTACTTTGTGATGTAGCACTTGCATCTGGGCTTAGTTAGCTAGTTTTCTTTCTTTTCGCAAAACTAATGCCGCGGGGAAACAAAGACGCACTTGCAATGCCATCGTGCTTCCGAATTACAGAGGACGTCGTGCTCAAGGGTTTGCTACCGCTCCTACCGCAACACATGGGTAGCCGAGATGAAGCCATCAATATAAGACTTGGACCACTTTTTCTAGTTAGAGATTTCAAACTCAATCATCAATGGATGTACTTAAATTGCTTCAAATCAGATACCGGACAAAAAATTGAATGTATTCATTCATTCAGAACTTGGGATCAATACCATTTCACTGCACTCACGATTCGAACTCACAATCTCCGTCTGAATTCACAATCAGTCCAAAACTCACAATGCAGACATGACCAGGAGAGCAATGGAGTCAATATCATTACACTTCACTCACAGTGTGAACTCGCAATTTGTAAAAGACACATGGACGAAAACATGTGACATCACTTCGCACCTAATCCATGCGAGTCAACGGTGTGTGAAGTTCTGGATTACAGTTCAATCGAAATTGCCAAGATGTTAAAGGTAACATCACCTTTAGCCCCAACATCAATCATTTCCCTCTGAAAACAAGAAAGTTCTGAGGAATTCCAAAGCTCCTATCCACAAAGTGAAATCAAAACCTGTTACGGATGAATGTTCCAGTGAAGCTCACACATCACATTTGTCAGAAAAGAGTCAAAATGAATCGAGGACCACCAAGGAACCCGAGGGAGTGCACGCCATTTACAGGTAGCTAATTCGTAGATCCATCCATTCTCGTGCTTCGTAGGGAGGTCGGTGTTGTCAGGCCATCCATCCTCTTCTTCCAAAATAAACACAAACAGGAAGCCATTGCAAGCATGAATCCTGCAAGTCTGCTCACGCACCTGTGGCTGCCAAAAAACCCGTGGGAAACAACTGTGCGTTTTCTCCTTCACCCATGATGTCGCATTCTCTGGAACAAAATACTCGGAGATAAAAGCTTCGTCCTCTCTTTTATCCCAGTAAAGTACGAAGAGACGGTCCTCCATGAGAGTATACGAAATCACGTTCCTCCCCCACCACTTGTCCTGATCCTGTCCGAAGTCGTAGTACTTTCCATCACGGCAATCATAAGCACAGGGACCTAATTTAGGTGCGCTCCAAAAGTCTTCATGCCAATTCCAATCGCATGCGATGCCAAAAATGCGACCCAGTGATGGCTTCGGCTTGGTCCACTTTCGTATCTTAGAGTCGTATACTTCTGCTTCCACTGGCGGACCATGCTCCACTACAATGACCTTGTAGTGATATGTGTTGCGGTCCACGACAATCCGCATCATGGTAAGCTTCGAAAACGGCAACAAGTGACAACCCGGGAGGTTTTTAACGACTCCAGTCATTGGGTTGATCACAGACATATAATTCATACCTAGTGGTTTCTTGTCAACGTAACACACTAGCCCTGCATCTGTCGCGCCATTCATGTGCACCCACTGGTATACTGTTGGAGACTTCAAGCTGCACAAAATTTTATCCGCCTGGGACAATCAGCCAAAAGTGAAGGATTTACCACAAAAAATACCGATATGAGAGTGCTAAAGTCACCCGAAAATGCCAGTGGAAAGACTAGAATGCTCTACCAAAAATGTCGATCAAAAGTTCAAGACAGAAGTAATTTGAAAAAAAGGATGAGACCAGCTCTGCACCTAAGGATAGCAAGACGATCTGGAGCATAAACATGCGATTCATGCCATCGATTGTTACTCTCATCTAAAATATGCAGCCCAAAATTGGAATATCCACCCCAAATGATTCGTGCGAACATCCTGGGAGAGGACTCTTTCAGTGCCAAGGTGAACTCCGAGGAGGAAGACTGCAAGCTCAACTGCCATTCCTTGGAAAGGGATTTGAGGCGGCAGATGCTGGAAAAGGGCAGCTTCGCAAACACGCGCTGCAGAAGCTCCATTGGCAGCGTGCTCCAGAGCGCAGGGCTCAGGACCTGCTCATGTTCGCAGCACGAATGCGTGCAAGGGGAAATCTCATCATATCGATGGGTGGCTTTGTTATTAGCCAGAACAAGGTCCAATTCTTCTTGTGATACATCGAAAAGAACTTCCCTCCGAGTCCCGAGATCCGTGTCTGCTGATGTGATTAGTCCGTCCAGCTTGTCTCGCAATGTGCGCGCGACTCGAAGGTAGTCACGCTTTTCATCTCGGGTTTTCTTGGCGGAGTGTTCCATGCTACATGCTCCTCTTTCTAGTTTAGTGCCTGCAGTGCAACAAACAACATTCCAAATTTTCAGTGAACCTGGCAATCTGCGGGGTAACTATGGAAGGCGATATAAAAATTATGGAGGACTCTCGTGTCCTTGTGAAACCTGGAGGTCAAAGATATCAATCTGAAAGGACCCCTGTTTACAAAGCCATTACTAAACCCTACGCAGGACAGATTGCGTTGCATAGCAAGCACAGACTCTAGCCTTCTCACAAACCCTACTTGCTCTGCTCCAAAGCTAAGGAAGACCCTGAGACAGAGTTCATAATTCTTGTCTGTGGGGATCTCGAAAGCTTCAAAGGAAATTGCAGTAACTCGGCAAAGATGGCGTATTGTACTTAACCAAAAATCTAAATCGGTCACAGATGTTAAAAGAAGACCGTTTGTGAATCTCATTCTCGGCAGTAGGAAATTGCCAATTTAGTTGAAATTGGCACTTCGAGAATTCAGATCGCACACTGGGATACCTCCACTAACTTACAGTGTAAATTAGTCAAAACTTTCCGACCATCATACTTCAGTGTTAGGGCTTTCTGGAGTCCTAATAAAGAAGTTTATGCAACAGCGAGCATCGATTCAATCAGAGCACGAAAGTGTCGAACTGCATTTGGCATAATTCACATTGCATTCATAACTCATGCTTCCAAAATCAGCAACTTCGAAGACGAGAGAGGGAGAGGGAGGGAGAACCTATGCAATCACACTCTGGGAAAAGTGACTGCAAAACTTCAGGCGAAAATTGCCTGCGATTCTGAGACTCTCAAGGAAGGGATGAGACTTGCTAAACTTACTTACGTGCTGATTGAAGCAGATGTTTTCCCCACAAGAGTCACAGATCTGAGCTTCTTTACATGTGAGACGGACTACGGAAGGTTCTGGGAGGAAGGCAGAGTGCTCTTTACGCGACCGTTTAATTTCAGAGCTGATTGCTTTTGGAGGGAAGCTAAGCTTTTTGAAACAATTTTCATTAAATTTTGGTTGGAAGATAAATGGAATTGGCATCTGACCCAAGTCATTTCATATTTTTTGAATCTTTGTGGAATCAGTGACAAATTTTTGAATTAAAATTGCAGTAGTTACTAATAACAGCTTAAATTGTACAATGTTGGTACATTGAAGAAAGCAAAATGTACCTTGATGTCTTAATTGCTTTTAGAGCAAACTACAGGAGTACTATAATAAACTCCATGTCTATTGGTATTAATTTACCACTAATTAAGCCACTTACATAATGGTTGTTAAGTTAATTAAGTTAGTAAAGTTATGTACAACTAATGAGGATTGGCATTGAAGTAAGAAGAAGATTTATAATTATCATATCTTCCTATTTTAAGCCAAGCTATAGGTTCTTCATATTTTGCCAACTTCCCAAGTTTGGAAATGACAATAGGAGACTTGGTAATAAAGAGTGACCAATATTGATTGGATTGGAGAGTGTTTTTGGAGTTGTACCTCCTTCAAGGCATTCAAATAGTGTTTTTTTGGTTTATTTGATGATGTTCTAATTGATTACAGATTAACTTCAACAATACATGTAGAAGAGCCCTAGTTTAGATAGATGAGTAGCTAATTAGTGTCTTCCTTAATAGCAAAAATTCTTCTGATGTGGTTCCTCTAAACTTATTTGACATTGAAACCCTTGTTATATATCCCTTTTTCTTAAAGTATAGGAATATTCATAATTGACTTATGACTTTTTAAAATCTACTCTTAAATTTTTTTTAATGATTTTTCAATGCAATTTTCTCCCCAAGTTCTATTCTATTTGAAGTTCATCTCTAAGAGCTTTTTTACACAAAAAAAAAATTTGCTATGGAAAGCTTTGCAAAAGAAAACTCATAAATATTTTTTTCAAAATTGATTTTTTGATGCTTGAAATAAAATTTAAAGGACATTAAAGTGAAGAAGAAAGTATTGAAAATAATAATTGAGCATATTTTTATTTACCTCCAAATTTTTGTTGACACAAAATATGGTTTGCTGGACATTTTAGGGGTTCACGTCTTTTCTTGTAATGCAAAGTCTAAGAGAATTGTGAAATTCATCTTTATGAGTAGTACATGACATAGAATCTATCTTCAAGAGAAGGCAACATAGTGAACTTTCGTTACACACGCTGACAAAGTATAGAAATTGTAGATTGCTAGCAACTTGGATGTAAAATATTTTTAAGAATTCAAGATTTTTTAAAGAATTTTCCACTTCTTTTGGTATAATTAAAAAAAGAATCTTCAAAAATGTTCATAATCCACATTTACCTATTTCAATTTGCTTGCAATTTTTTTTTAATTTGTCACAATACTACTGGCACACTCAACTGCCTCTGAAGTCTGGACCTTCACGAGTTAAAGAATTCCTATTTCTTTGAAATTTTAGGAAATTTTGAAAAACCAATTTTTTATTTTTATTTTTATTTTTACAGTATGCTTTGGTGCCGACAAGCATTCAGTACTAGAGGCAAATCTGTCTGACTCCAATTAGTTAACTTATGTGTGGGTACTGCCGACCTTCAGATTTCATGACAAACTTACTATTTGATGAACCAGGGTTCCTGACGAACAGGGAATTGGTTCCATGAATTGAATGTAAAAGTTCGGTGGGATCTTTGACCGTGACTGATCAGCTCCTATCGCCGTGCCCCCCCCCCCTATGCCCGTCTCCATGCCCGTCTCGTCTTCAGTCTTCTTCCTTCCAGCAGGGGTTGCCCAAGTCTGAAGTGTCGATTTCGCCCTGTTATCGAGTTTGCTAAACACGGAGCATTGCTCGATCTCGTCTTTCGGGGAAAATTGCTTACGCGGAAGAGCAGGTAGAGAGGAGAGAACACTGCGAGGCAAAAAAAAATTGGAGCGATGTTTGTTTTGTAGGTTTTGGTGGAGTGGACAATGGGGAGCAGGCGCGGGGCTATTGGTTTCCTTGTTAGCGTACTTTGCATTACAGGCGCTGGCATTTTCTCTGTGCATTCTATGCAAAAGGAAGAACGAGTCAACCTACACCGGGGCGTCATTCGTGATCAAGCCTTGATGGCCCTCAAGGAGCAGCAGAGGAAAGAACAGCAGCTAGCGGAATTTTCTGTGCCATCTGTTCCACATTAGGTTTCTCAATCCTGTCGTACGCTTCATCTCCTCCTTGTTTATTTATTTATTTATCTTTAAACTCTCTACATTTGTTCATTGATCGCGCTCTCTAAGGATTCGACTTTCGTAGGGTCTCCGACTTCCAATTCACCACTCACAATGTCCTGGGAACCGTATTGTCGCGTGAGGATCTTCAATTTGTCATGAAATGGAGTTTTTTCTTGATTTCATACGTTTTGTGAGCTGTTTGCGAATTTTCATGGTAGAGAAAGGAATGAGGGAATGAAGCAGCGCATGCAAGGGTGCACAGCGTATGACATGGAGCACCTGTTTGTAACCTCTCTACACTTCCTTTCCCTTTCCCCATTGATGTCCGAGTCCGTCCTCAAATCATTCAGCTATTAGTCCACCTAGGGTTCCGACTTCCAATGCCCGATCCACAATACTATAGGCTACTTTTTCACGCATGAGGTTCTCACTCCAATTCGTCATATAACGCGAATTGTATTCGATTTCACACTTTTCGTAATTCTCTTTCGTGCTGTTCGTATTTTTCCATGATTAAGAAAGGAATGAGGAAATGAAAGAGCGCCTGCTAGGTTGACATGGAGCACCTATTCGTCTTTTCTTGTCGCTACCGTATCGCGTTCAAGCAGGTTTGGAATGCATTCATTGTAGGTTGTCTTTTACATCCGTCTAGGGATTTCGCTTTCCCTTTATTCTTTTAGTACTCAATGTTTCTCAAGAAAATTGTACGTCTCTCAGGAGTCTGGTTTCGAAACACATTGGTAACTAGTAAATTTCGCTATTTGCAAGTATGATTTTCCAGTAATTGTTGCACTTCCAAGTAGTATGCCTGGGATATTCTACTTAGCGTGCTGAGGTTGCATTTGAGAGAGTGCTAGAAGTGCCGAATTTCAGTTGAAATGCTGGAAATGTAGACCTTAAATTTTTTTGCTTGGTTGAGGTGAATTTGATCGAACACCAATCATTATATTATTGTCCACTATTTGGTGTTTTGAGAATCAGAACACAAGAGCAAACTTAGTCATTTTTGGTTTCAGATTTAGCCAATATCTGCTCTTCGATTGGTCTACCGTTCCAGCACTTCATGGGCACAAGATTCCTGTATCATCCACAATCTTGATGTTGGCCATGAAATCGTATTTGACGAATTGATTCAAGTGATCAATTTGAAGACCTACAGCCATGGTTTCTCCTCTTCTATACACTAATTTTGTTAGATGTTTTCTTTTGTCCACTTTGTCTTAAGGTGTGCTTGTGATTTTGCGATCACATTCTAGTAAGAATTATTCTGCACCTATTTTCAGTCTAGTTTGTGTTAGTTATGTTGAACATGCAAGCTTATCTTCTTTTTATGCTAGGCTGGGGCAGGTTCTTGGAGGTTGATTTTCATTGAACGCGATATTTGATAAAGTCGTTCACTACGGAAGCTGCTCAAAATATTGTTCATAGGGCACGTGCGCTCACAGCAGTTTTTCTCGGCAGTAACGTCTCCCTATCGTTTATTGCTTTGAAAAGCGGTGCGGAGCGACGGAGATCTAAAATAACCACAGAAGTTGGTTTTACGAATTTACCTACTCTGAGCGTACAGTTTAGCATCCTTTAGGAGACAACTGCCGACTTATGAAGATTTAATTCTACCCGTCGAGTTTTTGACAATCCTGCAGCCATGCAGTTCGCCAAGCTTGACGATTCACCCATGTTCAGGAAGCAGGTAAATATATGGCTAGCCCTTCCAGATGGGGGAATGCACTCTTCTTTGAGTTTCGTGGTCTTTGTATGCTGCTAGAACAACGTCGAAAGAATTTCAATCTGAAGTTTTGTGCTGATTTGAACATCATGGGTGACAGCTTCAGGCTCTTGAGGAAAGTGCAGAGGCACTGAGGGAGCGATGTCAACGGTTCTATAAAGGGTGTCGCAAGTACACGTATGATTTTCAGCCATGACCTCACAAGTGCCTGTTAGCTCAGAGTAGTTACTGATGTGGTTCAGTCTGTTCTATATACCGTATTTTGGCATTTGTGGGCTTTCTGGTGTTGGGAAAGTGAAGGAAATGGGAAAAACATTTTTGTCTTGAATTTTATTAATGTGTGGTTTGTTGTACCACAGAGACGGGTTGGGAGAAGCGCACGATGGTGACATTGCTTTCGCAAATGCTCTGGAGACCTTTGGAGGAGGCCATGATGATCCCATTAGTGTAGCTGTTGGAGGTTCTTCTTCTGCACTATTCTTATGCTACAATCTTTTGAATATTAAACGAATTATTGAAAGTTTAGTGGTACCAGCTTTAGCAATTTAATCGTTACCACGAGACTTCTGGCCTCCTCCCAATTCATTTGATCGACCATGGCTTCTTGTTCAATCATTTTGGAACTGGTACACAATTGGCAAATTGTTGTTCCTTTTATTCTGTGCCCCTCTTCCGGATCACCTTCTCGTCTGCATGTCTCGTCTTTTGTCTATTGGAGGCTGTATTTTACATTTCATTGGTTGCACCTACAATTTGTCTTCTTTGCACACAGGGTCTGCTGCATGGTAGGTGAATTTTCAAGATTAACTTTGAATAATTATATAATTTGAATAAAAAATTTGGAACTCATTGACTGGTTAGATCCGTTGACAGTAATCTACACTTTTGAATTACATAGGCGTCATTTGTTGCATTTGGATACAATAATGATTATGCTCAGATGAATTCTTGTGGATAGGCTGAAAACAACCAGATACAATCATGTGGACCAAATAATGCTCATGTGTGGAAATGTTTGGTGTGTTTCACTAAGTTGGATGTAAGAAAAAGTTCCTCGACCTCCGTGTTATTTGAGAGATCTGTTATAAAACTTAAATCTAGTGCCCAAGTTTGGGAGGGCAAACTCGCTTTTATACAATAACTTATTATTCGATGTTGGTGTCCATTTTTGAGTTGAAATATACCACTTACCTGTGGATTGTGTTCATTTCACTTGCGGGCTAACAAGAGCTGTAAAACAGTCTCACTTAATCTGAGAATTGGATTGTTTCATCTTAACTTTGATTTGTTGCCCGTTTAGTAGCAAACTTCTTCTATTGATGTTGTCTATTCTACTCATTGATTGTTGCTGAATTTTTTTGATCTTGGATTTTTGTCAGGACCTGTGATGACAAGATTCACTATTGCGCTCAGGGAAATAGGAACGTACAAGGAAGTCCTTCGTTCACAGGTGCTTCAGAGCTGCCATATTTCTCGCTTAATTTGGATAGGGTACTTGCGTTTGAATTTGTCATGTGTCCAGTAATCGTATGATGTGTTTGGTACTTTTGAACTTCGTCCACAAAAGTGTTGCGGGAGTGGCATCTAGGCACTAAGTGGTATTGATCATAATGTGAGGAATTATTGATCTTTCATAGGTGGAGCACATGCTGAATGATCGTTTGACGCAGTTTGTGAGTATCGATCTTCAAGACGTTAAGGTTCGTTCCATTGATTCAAAAAATTAATACTAGAATTATCACTTGGTTATTTCTGTATATTGACTGGTTTTATGTACCAGGAAGCATTTATTGCTATCAATTTTGTGTTCATAATGACTTGTTTGCTGACTTTTGTTTGTCTTTGATTGCAGAATGTTAAGGTTGGTGAGGAGCTTCGGATTTAACATACAATGGGCTGTTTATTCTTTGTACCTGTGCTTACTGCCTGTTTATCTTATGCATTTATCTTTGCACTTCTCTGCTGTGGATTGAAATCAAAATCAGTTGTTGTGCCTGGCATCTGTGGCTTGTTTTGGAGTCTAAGCTTTTCCGCTCCTTATTCTGGACAGTTGCCGTCTTCTTTATGCTGTAGTTATGGAGACCTTATGAAACAATTGATAGTATAGACTGAAAAGACTGTTAGTCATTCATGTGGGGCCTGGCTCTCAATTTCTTTATTCTCCAGTTCTTTCTACGTGTCTACTGTCATAAGGTCCTGCCTCTAGTCTCGTAAGTGTTGAATGAAACTTGCGACTCTTACGGTGCATTATTAAAGTGAGGCTAAGAAATTAATTTAACCAATTTCCACAATGTGCTGACGGTTGACATGGAATGTTATCTCTAACTTTAGGAATTGAATCTACAGGAACTTAGAAAGCGCTTTGACAAAGCCAGTGTACATTATGACCAGGTACTGTCACATCTTTTCTTCTATCTATGTCGTATTTATTGTGCAGTTTGTACAATAAACTCGGTGTCTCGGTAGATGACGTCCGTATTGCGCGAAGTATCCTAAGCGTGTACCGTATTCTGGGATAATTTTTAGCTGCTTGTTTAACACCTTTCCCAGAGAAAATTGGTTCGATTTTCTTGATGGTATCTTGATACTAGTTAGTGCCTAATTCAGTGTGTACTGTTAAGAGTAAGAGAACGTACTAAAAGTAAGTGCTCAAATCTTTTCATGGTCGAGTATATTCATTTGAGCTGAACTTGTAGTATATCTAATCCATACAGGTGCGGGAAAAGTTTTTATCTTTGAAGAAGGATGCCAAGCCAGAGATCGTTGTGGAGTTTGAGGAGGTAAATTGGTGCTCATCTTGGTTACACCTGGATAGTCTATTCTTGAGATCAAGTATTTCCTGAAGAGATTCTAGTGGAAAGTCTCTCCAGTTGTCAGATATACTGATAATTCTTTTGTAAATTAAAAACTTACAGCATTCTTTAAAGAAAATTTGTATAATAAAAATGATAAGAATAATAGAAATCAATCAATTAATTATTCTTATTCTTATTCTTATTCTTATTATAATGCTTTGTTTTCATTTTCCCAGGATTTGCGAAATGTGAAGTCACAATTTGAGCAAGCTCGATTCAATCTGGTATTCCCTCTTGGAAGTCATGAAATGGCGTTGATATATTTCCTCCCTATAATTTACAATCTAGCTCTCATTTGCTCCTAGTATTGGCAAGCCTGTCTGTTCGCTGGGATTTGAAGTGCAGTTGAGCTTTTGACACTATCTTCACATCAGATGACGGCTTTATCCAACATCGAGGCAAAGAAAAAATTTGAGTTTCTTGAAGCTGTGAGTGGCTCTATGGACGCTCATCTCCGCTACTTCAAGCAGGTAATTGTTCTAACTTTGCCCATGGAGCACCCGGGTGCGTCAAGCTGGCTTGTCAAGGGTCTTCATTTCTTCAGGGTAGGTAATTATTAAATTGCCTAGTAGATTTTTAATTTTAACATATTGGAGATTGTTTTTATTTCGACACAGGGCTACGAGTTATTGCATCAAATGGAACCTTACATTCACCAGGTAAACCTGCCAATCTTTTTGCTCTATCTTTCCATAATCTTCTTTCTTCATGCATGTAAAACAAAAGCTGATCTAATATCATGTGCATTCTTCATTCTGGAAGCTTCTGCCAGTGTGATTACTTTCGTGCTTGTGGGAGCTAATTGTAGCTGCAAATCATACGTGGTTTTTTATTTGATGCGATGGGCCAGGTACTTACATATGCGCAGCAGTCACGGGAAAGGGCCAACTCTGAGCAGGTATTACTTGCAGACCGTATGCAGGAGTATCGGCGACAAATGGAGAGAGATAATCAACGCTCATTTAGTGATATCGATGCATCCCCAGGTGGCGATGGACTCCAAGCTGTTGGCCGGAGTTCACACAAGATGATAGAAGCTGTAATGCAGTCCACTCCAAGAGGAAAGGTAGAATTCAAGCACGAAGTCCTACATAAGCAGTTTTCTATGATTTGGCTAGAAGCTGCGAGCTGAACATTCTTTATTGTTTTGAAGATACAAACCATCAAGCAAGGGTACATTTTGAAGCGATCCTCGAATTTGAGAGGCGATTGGAAGCGGAGGTTTTTTGTACTGGATAGTAGAGGAATGCTATATTATTACCGAAAACAATGGGGCAAACCAACAGTAAGTGGAGTCCTTTCAAACCCAGTTTCCTAACAGCTCTTTAGTAAGTATTTTGTTATGTCGCAGTTCTCATTGTTAGACATTTTGCATACATCATTTTTCTTTGCTAGGTTCTTAACATTTTGAGCAAGTATTTACTTATGTGCTAATATAATTGTCAACTCACAGGATGACAAAACGATCGCCCACCATACTGTGAATCTGCTAACTTCTACAATTAAGATCGATGCAGAGCAATCGGACCTTCGATTTTGTTTTCGTATAATATCACCATCGAAAACTTTTACACTCCAGGTGTTACGTCTATCCTTCAGCCTATCCTGTGATTTAGGCCTAATTTTTTCATTGCTTAATTGATGCTGATGTTGTTTCTGCATCTGTCTTCAGGCAGAAAACGCAATCGACAGAATGGACTGGATGGATAAGATCACTGGAGTGATTGCATCCCTTTTAAACAACCAAGTTCCAGATGATGTAAGTGGTAGATCATTGTGTACCTTTTCTGACAATTAAGCTTTTGACAATGGGAGGGGTGTTTGTTCCAACTCACATGACTGTAATTTGGAGTGACCAGACTTAACAGAAGCAACTGGATTTGTTTTGAAGTTTTTATTAGATTGCGATTTGGATTCTCACGATCTCTTGAACATGTGCCAGCGGCCATATCGAAGTCCAATGGGGGTTCACCAACGGACAGGCAGTGAGAGTAGTACATTGAGTGCAGCATCCTCAGAGTATGATGGTGGTGAAGACACATCAGCTTTAAGGGTGCACTCGAGTGGTTCACGCCGAGATCACATACCTCGACGCGCCCCGAAACCTCAAGTAAAACCCCTGGATGTGTTGCAGAGAGTACCCGGCAATTGTGTTTGCGCTGATTGTGGTGCCAATGACCCAGATTGGGCTTCGTTGAACTTGGGAATTCTGCTCTGTATAGAGTGCTCAGGGGTGCACAGAAACCTCAGTGTGCAAATTTCTAAGGTAGGATGAACTTGATTTCTGTATCTTTTATGAGAGTGTATCATCTGGTTAAATGTTCTTTGCAAGACCTTGTTTGTTTAGAGAGCTTTTGTTGACTAAGTTTCATGATGGGAAGGTACGATATACTCACAGTTTATTAGCAAGCAACGAAGTCAGCGTGATATATGAAAGAAAGTACCTGCCATAATATTCCTTGTACTTGATGTGTCTGATTAAAGTGATGCATCTCTATGGTATTCTGTCGTTTCACACAATCCTTGTATTGTTGACAGGTTCGATCATTGACACTGGATGTTAGAGTTTGGGAGCCTTCTGTAATGAGATATTTTCAGTCTGTTGGTAACACATATGCCAACACAATCTGGGAAGAACTTTTGGCTTCGGAATCGATAGACTCGGAGGAACTAGGCCAGAGGTGCGTATCCAATCATTCCGATCACTTTAATGCTGTTCCTTCCGTTTTCCGCGTCTGAGATTTCTGATCACTATTGTGGTGTTGAATCTTTTCAGCAGAGGTACTGGTGATGACAGAAATGGATATAGCAGAGACTTGAAAGGAGTGAAACCAGAAGCCAATGACCCAATCGCTGTCAAGGAAAAGTTCATTCACGCAAAGGTTTGTTCAGTTGACTATAAAAACAAGTTGATGGCGCTCTTTTTTGTTTTTGTTTCACGATTTTGGCACGGCTTCTATTACTGTGACCATTGTGGAGATGAATCGGGGTCCAATTTTTCCATTTGTTTGTGATTCTCTCCTTCTTTTTGTCACCATCTGTTGCTCACGAGCTACTCGAATCTTGAAAACTGCTCTTCCTTCGATATAGGTGCTGTTAACGGTATTATTGGTTAAGGTGAATATACTATTTCACTAGATCATCTTCCCTTTACTGTTCACAACTTCACTGTTTAAGCTGTTGTAATCAATTTACACAAAGAAGTTTCTTTTATTTTTTACCGAGAGTTATATTTGATTACTTGGGAAGAACCTCTCCGAGCTTTGATCGCTGGCATGTACGGTAATCCAGATTGTCTTCTCTCTAACTTGATTTCTCCGGTGATTGCTTGCGCAGTATGTTGAGAAAAGATTCGTACGGAAGTTAAAGATCAAATCAGGGACTCCTTCAGTGGCACGACTAATATGGGATGCTGTTTCAAGTAATAGGCTGCCTGTAGTTCTCCGATTATTAATTACTGCAGATGCCAACGTCAATACAACTTTTGAGCAAGCCATGGGTGCCACTGAGTCGTCTCGGTCTCCTCTAGCAAGTCTTGCAGGTGCGCTTTCAAGGAAGGGTTTTGTTTCTTCAAGTTCTCGTAGCAACTGGAGTGGACCTCTCCTCTCGTCTCACAATGCGCCACGACCCCGCTCAGCAATTTCAAGCCCATTGCGAGGTCAAGACCGGACGGAGGGTTCAAGTTCTAGCGAGCTGTCTATTGCCGACACGAGAGATTTGCAGGGTTGCAGTTTATTGCACATTGCCTGTCAGATAGGGGAACTGAGTTTAGTTGAGCTACTACTTCAACATGGTGCACAAGTTAATGCTATTGATTCACTTGGTCGAACATCTCTTCATCATTGTGTCTTAAATGGGAGGAATTCTTGTGCAAAGCTCCTTCTCACAAGGTACAAATTACACAACCTGTTTTATTTCTTTATTTTACGAGGACTATCCAATTTCTATGGAAGTAGAAACTTGCAGAAACAGGTTCATGTTGCGCTATTTATGGTATCAACCTGCTATCCTCCATCATACTGCATTGATGACCTGCCTGAGGATGCTCCAAACGAGATCGTTTCTGATCATACTCTGACTAGCAGTTAATGCTGGAGTACTCCCAGCTGCTAATCTTGGCGTACAAAACGCCAACATTAAGTGCTCTCAGTCCTCTCATATCCTGGGAATTTTCTGGTATGCAGAGGATCAAAGCCTGGCGTATCAGACTGTACTGGGAAAACGCCGCTTGAGATAGCAGTGGAGAAATGTGCCGTAACCGATGAAGAATTATTTTTGATGCTCTCTGAACCGGACAGATGAAGCTGTTCTGATGCACTTTGTGATCGACTCTCAAGTGTATTTACTGGTTATTTTCAGAATTCCCCGTCTTCCTTTGTGAATATTTTTAGTGTTTTCTTGTAGCATATTGTCATTATCAAGATAGTGAGACATGGAACTGATGCAAAACAGAACATGCCAGTGGATATGTAAGAACCGTTTAGTATTCAGATTGGATTGAGATTTCTGGAAAACTGGTTTAGTACAAACAGGAAGTTGACTGCTTGACTTAAGATAGTTCCTCAGTTTAGTTCCAAAGTTGAGGATTCGCGTGTTTTTGTTTTGCTTTAGGTAGTCTCTCAGTTGGAATTATCCAACTCACCAGGCTTTGCATAGATAGTTTTCCAATCTGATTACAGCTTGGAAATGTTGAGAGTTGCAGATTTCCTCATTTGTAGGAAAAGTTAGAGAAATGGTAACTTCGTCACTTAGCCCCATTGTATTATCGTAGGACCTGGGTCATGTAAATCGAACAACTGAAACCAGTAGCCTGGTTCCTCGGTTATGGTCACTTTCCAATGGTTTGATCTTCACATGTTCTCTTCCTGGATCATTATTATCAACTTGGACATCTAAGAATATATAGTTGGTTTCTGATTAGGCAGTCGGATCAGATATGGTAGGATTTGCATGTTTTGTTTGGTAAAGCTTTTTTTCCCATGGATATGGCAACGAATATGTGAAACTGTGAGATGCTTGTGCAGGGGTAGAGTTTTAGGTGAAGCTTGAATGTATAGAGGATGAAGTCAACCGACCAAATTCTTTTGGAAACACAGGGCCGCTTCCAATGGACTTAAATTTATTTTGGTGAAGGTTAAGCCATACCTTTGCAGTAAATTCAAGTGTATAATTAGAGTTAGGGCACAGAATATCCCATTTTCGCATAACAAAAATCGGTTTTGATTTCGGCGAAATTTGGTTATGGTGAGAGTTGCTTCTGATGATTTTGATAATTGAAGAAGGATTTGAAATGTCAAGATGTGTTTGATGGTGTGTTTTCATTTTTTCAAAGATCACTTGACCAAATGTTTGACTTTGAGCAAAAAGAAACCCATGCCAAAAAGAACTAAGAACCAAACACATTTTAGAAACCACTGAGATACATGAAAAACAATGTCTTTCTAGATAACCGGTAGTATTCATTAATATAAACTTGTGTAAACAGTTCACAGTGCTGCACATAATCTGTTACGTGCTTGGTGTTGATGTGCTTCAGATTTTACTAAAATGCTTTTTGCATCCATCAAGTGTTGAGCCCATCAAGATTTCACCCATTTCATGACATTGTCGAAGAGCTCGGCTGATTCTTGCCGCTTTTTTAGGGTTAAGGGTAGAGGGTTTAGGCCGATGCGTCGAGTCGAACAAAGCTGAAAGCGGTCTGTGTCCCTTGTCATGGTAGCAGAAAGAAACACATGCCTTTCTCCAGGAAGCTCATGAAGTTGCACCAAGTCAGTGGGCCCTGCCAACCATTTATCAACACCACAAATGATGCATATGAGCTTTGGAATCACAGACTGGAGGCGAGTTTTAGCAGATGACTAAAATTAATTGCTGTCTTACTCTTGTAGACCTGAAAGTGCACAGAAGCACATTGAGCTTCTATCTGACAGATAGAACTTGAAATAGAAAAATGCTTCCGAAAGATGAGTTCACGCACGTGCTTCTATATCAGTTGCTGCAAGTAAAGAGACGCACACCAATTTTCGCCGGCTTGCCGAATGTGCGTGGGTCCGCGGTATCCTGGCGGGACATCCGAGAGCTTGAAACCCCAGTTGTCAGGCAAGTCTCGTGCCATGCCAAACCCGCTCTGCTTCATTGCATTAATATTATCTCTGTAATGCAAGCAAACAGCCTGCATAAATGAGAAGCTATGGTTCTGGAGGCTATATCTCTTTTCAGTGCAGCTACAAAGCACTTCAGCATAATACAGAGTGCAGCTGCACTGTAAATGTAGCTTATTCATATCAGGGACTTGTCTACGTTTTCGAGTAGCCACAAACACTGTACGTAAGAACGGTCTCACTTCACCAAAACTTATATTGATGCGATTGGCCTCCTTCCCCTTCGGTCCAGAGACAATCCATATCCTTAAGTCTTAGTGATGCAATATATACTCGAATCTGTGCATTATAACAAACAACATACGGAAAAACTGGAATTATTACCTGTGCATGAGACCCAATTGATCTGAGCAGAGGTGCGCAGATCAGGAGGAGAGAACCGCTCTTCTTACAATCTTCAACCCACCCTTTTCCAGCAGCTCTAACTGCAAGGCGAATGTAAGAATGGATCATCCACTGTGGGGCCACCGGCAACTGTGAAACATCATCCTCATTCGTCCTGAGAGCTCTGCCATCGCCGTCTTTCTCTCAGTACCTGCACATAACACTCCGTAAACGTCAATAATCCTTCAGAGCAATGTTATTCTTGCAGGCTACAAATCCTACAAATCCTAAATGACTGGACAATTTACCAGTAAGCACCGCTGACAACTAACTGTGTCGATACTCCAACTTGAACCCATACTTCACAAATGTTGATGCCGCGTACATTACCTCAGTTCCACTGGTTGGCAGCAGCATCCCGGTGTCTAGCCTCTTCTACCCTAGCAAGCTCATTCATTGCATTCTCACTCACTCGGCTATTGAGCAGCCTTTGAGCGATTCGATCCTTCACAGTAGGAGTTTTCTTCAGCAATGCAGTCAATCCACCTCGGGCTCTCTTCTTTCCTCCTCTCATCTTGACATCATTGTCGAACTCTTCCCCAAAGGAATCCTGAAATCCTTGATGGCTACTTGCCAAAGCGGCATCTCTCAGTACTACCTGATTATGCTCTCTATCTCTATTGGATTGTTTTCGCTTGACCATGACCCTATCTTCTCTTTTCTTTCTCACCTCAATTTCATCCCTCTCTCGCACATTTGCAATTGCTTGAATAGCCAACTCAGCAGCAGAAATGGATGACTCAGCACCCACAGATGGACTCGAAGCAGAATGAAAGCCTGATATACTGGCCTCTGTGAACTCTCCCATAGGCTCTTTCTCGGCTGGTTTGGACTTTACTTCATCAATTTCTGGAGTTCGCAGAGGGTGTCCATTTTCGTCGCGAGGGATGATGGGACCGTGAAGTGGGCACCGGCGAATGTCCCGTCGAGGGCAAAGACCTCCCTTCTTTAATGGTGCTCGACATGGAGTGATTTCTCTTTCAGGGGGTTTGTAAAAAGAAGAACGAACATTCATTTCCGCAACCTTCTCAACTGGAATCATTGCCTCACTGTCAAATCTACCCCAGTGATTTTCCATCTCCAAACCCCGCTGATTGGCGGGAACGTCGCTCTTTGAACCCCAACTGTCCAGGAATGCACCGTAAGAAAGCACAGGGGCCTTTTCTAACAACTCTGCTCTTGGACCGGCAACCACTTTTTCCTCGTTTGCTCCAGGTTGAGTAACTAGAGGTAAAATGCTTGGTTCCTTATTTCTCGGAACAGACTTTTCGGAATCTGCAGTCCAGAATTCACGTTAGAGATTGAAAATGGTTTGAGCAATGTGGTCCTAAGTCGTTGGTGAACATTATAGCTCGTTCAACTGATTCCAGGCTCACCTACAAATACTAATCTTTCGCTCAGTCAAAATACATACGTACAAAGTCAAGTAAAATAGAGCAAAGTCTTCAAATGTTACCAAATAAGGGTCTGAAGGTCAAAACAACACAGTTTCAACCCTCAAATCCGCTGGGCCACTTACCTGAGACTTGTTCAAACACGATTTGCAGGAAACAAAACAAAATCTCACCTTTTACAGTAATGACGGCATGTGAAGGAGTTGCAGATTCATCAGGAGCCTTGTACGCCTCCATGTCTCCTGCCTCCCAAATTATATCCTCATCGTCAACTTCGCCAAGTGTAGACCCGCTTGCCGAAGCTCTTTCCGTACGATCAATTCCTAAGCTTTCGCACTTGGTGAGGGAATCCAGCAGTTGTGTACGCAAGTCAATTACCTCTTTTAGCAAGGTATCTCTAGGTCGACTATCCGAAGGATCCACCCGCATCAGAACCGATAGCCATTCCTGGGTGGCTCTAAGATGATTTAAATCCACTAATTTATGAAGGTCCCGAAGAGTATCAAATACTGCTGAATTATCTGTGGTTTCTTTCTGCATCAATCGGATGAACTCTTTAGGCCCACTCCATAACAAGAGACATTATCAATTTCAAGGGCAGTCAATTTCTCCATCAGGTAAGTTTCCATGTGACAGCACGTTCTCTCAGCACAGAACATCCACTTCAAGAGAATGCGAAAACTTCATAAAGAAATGCATACCGGTTTCTCAGAAACAGCGACCTCGACAGGAGCCTCCTCATGAAGTTGCCGCCTCAGACTGGAATCACCATATTCTTCATATTCATCCTCATCTCCAAATTCAAGAGTCTCCAGACCTGCCTCCAGAACAGGTTCATTGCTTTCTGGTGCCGACACAATCTCCGGCTCAAGTATCTGGCAGCATTCAGCTATTTCGTTCAGGGTTGATTGAACTTCTGCTCTCAGTTCAGGGAAATCTTGGCGTAACCTCTCATACTTCTTCTGGATCAGTGCCTAGATACAAGATTTCAAATACTCAGATACAGATAAGTAGAAAATAAACCAAACGTATTCCGACAAAACTACAAACCCCTGCATAATCCTATCCTGAAAGATTTTCTCAAACACATAAAAGTAGGCGGCACTCAAATGTACTAGAGAACACGCCACTTGCTGAGTCACACCTGTGTTCTTGCAAGTTTTTCTTGTCGCTGCTGCTCCGCCAACGCAGCTGCTGCCCTAACATTGGGAAACTGCAGCCTAAGGGTCTTTTTCAAATATTCGTACCCCAAACGGACTTGCTTGTAGTGCAGACCGAAGGAGTCGTTCCACTTCTCTACAAGTTCCATGCTTGTGGTTCTCAGCAAGGCAGCTCGATCTGGAGGCTTTGGAAGAGGGTAGTCGTCTCTGTACCCAATCGTGAGAAGCATAAACGTCTCGAATTTTGGAACTAATAGAGACCGGAAAAGCTTCGACCGCATGAATAGCTCATCAATAAGTAGAACTGCGAGGAAGCGCACCTGTCAAGAGACTCTTTTCATCAGCACCTTGAACGGAGCTTTCAACAATCCGTGATTAAGTGAGCACCTTTGAACGTTAGGTCTGAGCATGATGTGAACAGAAAAATGCGTAAAGCCGAAAGATCTTCCTAGCCACATAAAATTCTTCACAATTCAAATAATCTTGCTTGACTTCTAAATCAGACACTCTCCTCTTGGCAATCGAGGCCGAACTTACGCTTCGTCAATAAGGCTCAGCACACTGCTAAGACCTAATTCCGGATTTCCAATTCTAAGATACTGCAGAAATTAAGCTAGTGCGTGGATAATGATTTTTCTGAAATAAATCCCTGATCCTCGTCAATTAGATTACACATTGAAGACAATTTCAATGAATTGACAATCAAGAAGACTCCTGAAAACACTGTACTCCCTAACGTAAATTGCTCGACTTCACAAACAAAGGCACGGCAGATCATCTCGCGGTTCGTCGGATTATTCATTCCTCAAAAAGTAAGATTCGAAATCATATTAATGAAACCTAACTCTGCAATTCCACAAAGATACCACAGATAAATCCGAAAATAAAATTTCACACCTGCGAGTGATTTTTTTTCAGCTTGTCGAACAAGGTGTCGAAGGCGGTGAGCACGTTTGCGTCGGAAGAGCGCACCAGAGCTTTTACGGATTGCAGCAATCCCAGGTCCAAGCTTTTCTCAGGCGACACAGTGGCTTCCTCAATCAGGTCCACAAGCCTGCGTCGGTCTCGAAGCTCCTCTCCAGCTTCCATAACTACAGTTCGCTTGTTCTGTTTACGTTCCACCATAGACATCGAACAATTGTGATTACCATATGCACAAAATCCTCACTGACTTATGAATGATGGCTAGATTTCGATAATAAGTCTCTGATAAATCGCCGAACATCCATCTGTAAAGGATCGCTCTGACAAGATTTGTAAGGGTTTCCGGGCAACCACCGCATTCCGTTACAACTTGTGATCTACAACACCTCCATATCACCCCGAATTTCAATTCGCAATACGAATGCCAATATAAAAAATGTGACATACACAAGTAGAGAAAGTTAATGAAACGCTCGCGATACTTACCGGCAAGAGTACAATCAGCTTTGTCGCCGTCCGACTTCACCGGGACCTCCGTACGTCGCAAATGAATTCTCCACCAAATCGAAACCCTACTTCTTCTATTCTACGAAATCCATCACTCACTCCAGGAAAATCGAATAAAGCCTCGACCAAATTGAAACCCTAATTTAGGCCCATTCGACAGAGTAACGACGGAAAACCCTTCACCAAGTTGCGAAATTTCCCGCTTTGTTTTCACCATTCGGTAAATTAATGTAACTACACTAAAATTGGTAAATAGTGTTGGGTGATAATTAGTGTTGTTCCCTGTCTTTTACCCCATCACTATTTTTCAACTTATGTATAAATAGTGTTGGGGCACTTAAATGCTACCATAAAAATCTGTCCCTTCTCTGCAAAACTGTAATTTTTGCCCTACACCGTAAAAATCTGTCCCTTCCCTGCAAAATTATGATTTTTGCCTCTTGCCATGAAAATCTGTCACTTTTCAAGAAAACTGTAATTTTTGCTTCCCACTGCGAAAATCTGTCCCTTCCTTGCAAAACTGTAATATTTGCCTCCAGTTACGAAAATTTGTCCCTTTCCTAAAAAACTGTATTTTTTGCCTTGCGCCACGAAAATCTGTCCCTTTCCTAGAAAACTATAATTTACTATTGAGCTAAAATAGTGTTAGATTGAGTTAATAATCTTCTAACACTAACCTTGCAAATCACAATTAGTGTTATTTCAACAAATTAGTATTGCCAACACTACTTACCAATTTTAGTGTAGCCTATTAGCAGTTATTTTTTTGGCAAATTGAATTTTTACCAACACTTTACATCATTTAAGTATTGGCTACTTTAGCACTAAAAATAATGGGTGGAAGAATGGGTGAAATCTTTAAAAATATTTCATAAAATAGTAGATTTGACATTTTATTTAGATTATTTGGATTCTTATCAAATATTATTGGTGATTTTGTGAATGAAACATAAACATATGGATGATTCTATCCATTTTTCTTTGCTTGCATGCATTCCAAATACCTTTTTCAACTTTTATTTTTGGTTTTGTTTTCAAAGAGGGGATGTTGAAGGAAGGAGTAATAGATTTAGAGGGCTTGTTTTTTCACATTTTTCTTGGTGTAGGTCATAATGTCTACTAAAACACTTGAGATGTCATTGCAGATGTTTCTCTCCTTTCAATATTACCAAGGTACAAATTGTTCAACCAACAAAAAAAATTCAAAAATAATGGTTGCCTTACATTAATATATTTCAAATACTCATACCTTGATTCTTGAATGCCTTGAAATTCTAGGAAGCCCCTACCTCATTTGTAAACAAAGTTTAGCTAGTGAACTTTTATTTTAACCCCTAAAGGACCATTGTCCCTTCAGGGGACAAATGCAATTTTGGGCAGGTACCTACAAGCTGAATTTTTGTCCTAATTTTTTGAAACTGTTTTTGGAGATAGAAAAATTGAATATCTTCGTGGGGATATAATTTCTTTTTCAATCGGTGCCCGCGAACAAAAGTTATGGCCAAATATGCTCAAAACAAGGGACGGCGGGCAGTTCGGGCAGGAAAGAAAACTTTTGAATTCTTTTTTGAATTTTTTTTCTTATAGATTATATTTTTATCTATCTAGGAAGCTTTGATTCATTTTATTTGGATTTGTTATGAGAAAGTTATAGACATCCTTGTTTTGGGGGCAATTAGAGCATTTTCTTGAAAAAAATAACTTGTAGGATTCATTTCTCCAAAGTGCCTTGAAACTTGAAAAAAATGCATAGAAAAAAGTATATTGAGTTGACTCTCAATTTGTTGATGACGCGTCATTTAGCCAAGCCATCATCAAATTTGACTGGGCCCGACTTTTTTTTTGCTTCACCGTGAATGCTATGGGGCAATTCCAATGGCTAGGCCCGGCCACTTATCCAATTTCCGTTGTATTTTGCATTGAACGTAGGGATGTTCTTAATTGATTAGTAGCCATTATGTGTATTAAGAATAGTATTCTATTAATACACTCTCCACTATAGTTATCTACAATTCACTATAGTCATAAATGCAACTAGGGATAAGATTAGAATCCTTTGGACCAATAGGAGAGAAGAACTATTCTTCTTCTCCTCTATATATGTGTTTGAAACTTCCTTCTAAAGATTACTTTTCTTCCTGCATGCTTTGGTTTTGTTTCATTTCCTATTTTCAATAATGTGAGCAACCATTTTTTTGTACTTTTTGAGAAAGTGTCAAGATGGCAATCACTTAAAAACACTTTTCCATCATATTCATACACTTTTTCATCCAAATTTGGCGACTTCATCTATATTTCAAAGTGAGCTAGAAATTTTCTGATGAAAAAATATTACTTTTATTTGGTGAAAAAAAGACATTTCTTTTGAAATGGTGCAATCTAGCTCCATGGTACCGGAAAAAAAGGCTGAATGTGAGTAGCTTTTAAAAAAAAATTCAAACAAATAAAACGGAATTTCATTGCAAGGTTAAAAGTATAAGGCCCGTAGCCACAGGTGGCCTGCCCTAGCAACCAGGCAACCTCAAGTTTCAAGAAGGGCTCCCTTCATTGAGGCCCTTCAAGGCATTGACAGACCAGATGGAAGGGCAACTTGCTTGGGCCTAGCAGAGTAAATCTCATTTTACTAGGGGTTGACAAGGGTTTGGGGTTTATATTTGTGTTGGGTTTTTTGGTATGTTAAGGATCCCCTGAGCTTATTTGGGGTCTCTGATTTTGAATCTGAATTCTAAATATGATAAAAATAAAAAATGCAAAAAACCAAAAATTTCAGCGTTTTCTTTCAAGGTTTTGATGGTATTATTTAACACCCCCCAAAATCGTATCATGTCACCATTTATTGAATTATTTGAATAAATGAACCAAGCCCGACCTGCCAAGCCCAACACCCAAGCACCCCGCCCTTCCATCTGGTCCGTCAATGCCCTGAACGACCGCGATGAAGGGAGCCCTCTCGAACTGGAGACGAGGGTGGCCTGCCGGAAACAGGAGCCAGGAGCACAACACCCAAACCAACCCAGCAACGGACGGAGGAAAGAAGCAGCAAGCGGGCGCACCACGCAGAGGCCGGAGGCCTCTCAAGGAGAAGCGCAACTTCGCACCGCCAAGCCGGGACAAGATGCCCACGGGGGGTGAAAGGCAAACCCGTCGAAGGGCCCAGAAGGGATCCACCGGGGCTGACCCTCTAACACGTGAGTAGCTGAACTAAATATTGAGTGGCAATGCGCAGTCTAGAAGGACCGAAGTGGAGTTTACTGAATTACTCCCCTACACTTTGTAAATCATCGATCTGTCACTCCTGTGAGTGAGTAACATATCGACTTCAATCGTTGCAAACTGTCTCAGAGTCTGAGAATCGCAGGTAATTTTCGCCTCAAGTTCTCTCTCTTCGAGAGCGTGATTGCGTTGGTTCTCCCTCTCTCTCTCTTCTCTTCGAAATTGCTGATTTCGAAAGCACGCGTTATGAATGCAATGCGGATTATGTCAAATGCAGTTCGTCACTTTCGTGCTCTGATTGAATTGATGCTCTCTGTTGCATAAACTTCTCTATTAGGACTCCAAGGAGCCCTAACACTGAAGTATTATGGTCGGAAAGTTCTGACAAATTTGGCTGCACTATAAACAGTGGAGGTATCCTTGTATGCTATTTGATTTCTCCAAGCAATTCCGCCTATTGCCCAAAATGAGATTCACAAGCGAAATCTCCTTTAATATTTGTGACCGATGTAGATTTTAAATTCAGTACAATACGCCTTCTTTGCCAAGTTACTGCAATTTGAATTCCTTTGAAGCTTTCGAGATCCCCACAGACAAAAATTCCGAACTCTGTCTCAGCGTCCTCCTTAACATTGGAGCTGAGCAAGTAGGGTTTGTGAGAAGGTTAGAAAGGTTGCTATGCAATGCAATCTGTCCTGCATAGGGTTTAGTAAGTGTTTAGCAAACAAGGGTCCTTATAGACTGACAGCATTGACCTGCAGTTTTCCATACTTTAGAAATAACCTTCCTTAGTCACCCGTTAGATTGTCAGGTTCACTGAAAATTTGGAATTTTGTTTGTTTCTGCAGGCGATGAAATAGAACGAGGAGCTTGTAGCATCGAACTCTCCGCCAAGAAAACCCGAGATGAAGAGCGTGACTACCTTCGAGTCGCACGCACATTGCGAGACAAGCTGGATGGGTTGATCACATCAGGAGACACGGATCTCGGGACTCGGAGGAAAATTCTTTTCGATGTATCACAAGAATTGAACCTTGTTCTGGCTAATAACAAGGCCACCCATCGATATGATGAGATTTCCTCTTGCGCACGTTCGTGCTGCGAACATGAGCAGGTCCTGAGCCCTGCCCTCTGGAGCACGCTGCCAACGGAGCTTCTGCAGCGCGTGTTTGCGATGCTGCCCATTCCCAACATCTGCCGCCTCAAATCCCTTTCCAAGGAATGGCAGTTGAGCTTGCAGTCTTCCTCCTCAGAGTTCACCTTGGCATTGAAAGAGTCCTCTCCCAGGCTATTGGCAGGAGTCACTTCGGGTGGAGTTTCCGGTTGTTGGCTGCATGTTTTGGATGGGGAAAACAATCGGTGGCATGCATTGCATGTCGAGGTTGCAAGTGGCCCGGCAAACGTCTTCAGGTGCAGAGCTGATCTCATCTTTTTTAAATTCAAATTACTTCAGTTTTGAACTTTTGATCGCTTCTTTTGTTAGAATATTCTAGTCTTTTCCTCTGGCATTTTCAGTTGACTTGAACATTTTCGACCGATCTTGGTATATTTTGTGGAAAATCCTTCACTTTTGGCTAATTATCCCAGTCGGATAAAATTTTGTGCAGAGAAGATCCTTTAGAGTGGGTGCACATGACTGGCGCGACAGATGCAGGACTGGTGTGTTACATTGAAAAGGACCCCGAATCAAGTTTGAATTATATATTTGTGATCAATCCAATGACTGGAGTCGTTAAACCACTCCCGGTTTGTCACTTGTTGGCGTGTTCGGAGCTTACCATGATGCGGATCGTCGTGGACCGCAACACATATCACTACAAGGTCATTGTAGTGAAGCATGGTCCGTCGGTGCAAGCAGAAGTATACGATTCTGAGGTCCAACAGTGGACCAAGCCGAAGCCATCACTGGGTCGCATTTTTGGCATTGCACACGCTTGGAGTCGGAATCGTCGCTCAATCTGGAGGGCACATGAATTAGGTCCCTGTGCTTATGACTGCCGTGACGGAAAGTACTACGACTTCGGACAGGATCAGGACAAGTGGTTGGGGGAAAACGTGATCTCGTATGCCCTCATGGAGGATCGTCTCTTTGTACTGCACAGGAATGAAAGAGAGGACGCAGATTTTATCTCCGAGTATTTTGTTCCAGAGAATGCGATCTCATGGATGAAGGAGAAAACGCACGGTTGTTTCCCAGGGGTTTTTTGGCGGCCACAGGTGCGTAAGCAGACTTGCAGGATTCATGCTTGCAACGGCTTCCTGTTTGTGTTTCAAAAGGGTGGATGGCTTTTGGACACCGACCCCTCTACGAAGCATGAGAATGGATGGATCTACAATTTGGCTACTTGTGAGTGGCGAGCACTGCCTCGGGTTCCTGGGTGGACCACCGTTCATTTAAGGTCTTTCAGAGAGGGGAATTTTGAGTTTTATGGGTGGAATTTTAAACCGTTCATTTGTGAGCTTCATTGGAGTATTCAACCGTAGCAGGTTTTTATTTTGGCCTCGTGGATAGGAGCTCTGGAACTTTCTGGTTTGCAGAGAGAACTGACTGGTGTTGGGGCCAGAGACGATGTTGCCTTTCACATCTTTGCCAAAATGTGGAGTGAACTGCAATGCGGAACTCCACGCACCGTTGACTGGCATGGAGTAAGTGCAAAATAAGTCATGTAATATGTGTTTGTTCATGTTTCTTTTACAAATTAGGCCTCAGATTCGGATTTCAGACTGTGAGTGAAGTGTAATGATATTGACTCCATTGATCTCCCGGTCATGTCTGCATTGTGAGTTTTGTGAATTCAGACTGCGAGATAGTGAGTTCAAACTGTGAGTGCAGTAAAATCGTATTGATCCCAAATTCTGAACGAAAGAATTAGTGCGTTCAATTTTTTTACCGGTATCTGGTTTGAAGCAATTAAGTACAACCATTGATGATTGAGTTTGAAATCTCTAACTAGAAAAAGTGGTGCAAGTCTTATATTTATGGCTTCATCTCGGCTACCCTTGTGTTGCGGCAGGGGCGGTAGCAAACCCGTGAGTGTATGTATGGATTGCTGCAGGGTGTGTGGGATGCAAAAAAATTTGGCTGGAGGTTCGGTAAAGCAGGTTCCGTATGCAAGACAAAGCTGTGGCCAACTGAGTTGCATTGCGAAGCCATGTCCATTGGATCAACGACTCCTGGATCAGCTCCTGCACCTGCGAAACAGATCTATCGAACTAATTCAGTCTTTGTTCGAGAGTCTTCGGCAATGCGTGGTGGCCTTCATGTATTCTGATAATTAGGGTTTCCCATTTTCCCCAGTGTGAAAGGAAACAATGAACGCCGTCGTCAAGTAAACCTTTGGAAGATCGTGTCTGCTACCTCGATCTGTTGCAATCATCATTTATTGACACACTGATGCGCATTTGTGTGACCAGGTTGTCTGTGTGGTTGCACTTAAGTTTCCAAATCTCCGTTGCAATCTGCGCTCTTGTCATTCTACGAGAGGCAAAGCAGTGAACATCTCCTTGAGCTTGGAGAAGGTCCGCAGCATCCTTCGAGGGTTAAATTCACTGATGGGAGAATGTGGATGTAAGATTTGGATCCTTGAGCTGAAAACATATCTTCCTTCTTTTACAGTAAGTTTTGTGCGTTCGGTGTATTTTCAAACCTAAACTTTGTTGTGGGGTGGCTTGAATGCTAAAATGTCCTGGCCTGGAACTGGGGCAGAGAAGCCATGTCTACGTAAGCCATGCTTGGCTTTGAATCCGATGCGCAAGTGAGCAATGCAGCACAGTTGCACCCATCCTTCTTGCGCAAGTTCCTTCGTAACAGAAGTCCTCCGTGCTAAGAATCTTCTGTAGAACCTGCTCCCCTTTTTTCAACTGAACTCCAATTGGATTGCGATTCCTCCCTTGAACCTCATCACATCATAAATGGAATATTTCTGTTATCTGAAGTTCTGTACCACTCCAAAGGGCACACAATCCGTTAACTTACTCCAAGTATGTTAGGAATGCAACGAGTGGCGACTAGCACGGAATGATGGTGCAGGACTCCTTTATGAGCAAATGGAGGAACACTTGCTTTCATGAAATTGTCAAGTTTTTGTCCCTTGACATTTTGAATTTTGAAGGCTAATTTCTTAGGTTGTTGGAGGTGGATATGTTCTTGGACAAGATAGACATTGCTTTAGAGTTGGTCGAGGCAAGTGATCCTTGCTCCATTGTCCATATCTACCTCAGGTAATGAAGTTTAGAGTTTAATTTTTAAACGAAGCATGTTTTTGAATGAAGAGGATTGTAGCTTTTGCAAATTTGAAGTGGAAGGAAATTGGACAATGAGAATTCGATATAATTGGAGAAAACGAGCAATGGGATTTTCAAATGAGAGGAATGATGCAATTTTTGCCTTTGGAAAAACAAACTCAAATCCTTTTATAAAGAGGAGGCAAATTACTCAGGTAGCTCCAAAAACTTCTTAAAGGTTGATTACTTCTCCACAATTAGGGATGTTGTACACCTAGTCAAAGACCAATTGCACCAATTTTAGCCTTTTGTCCAATCACAAGTGATAAGATTTCCAACCTAGCCTCTAAATGTAAAGCATTGTTTGGATATAGTAGAACCACCCATTTCTAGTGAAGGAGTTATACCTTATGTACAGAATGTAGTTCTTTCCAATTTAGGCTTAAACAAGTTTCTAATCAATACTTGGAATGTGGTTTTTTTCTTATTTTCAAGGTTAAAACTAGTAAGGTTATGACACATCATGCTCCAAATTAGTGAACAAGATAGTGGGAAATGATGAGTGGGAAAGTAGTACTTGAATTATTAGAATTAGAAGAGTTTAGACATTGGGCCACAAGTTCTAAGCACTTTTGGGGTCCCCAAATTTATGTTATTTTCAATTCAAGGAATAAAATTACTAAAAAATTTACAAAATATCATGAATTCTATCTTTTGATATGGTAGATAACATAAATCACCTTGTACATCTCTAAAAGATGCACAAAATTGCTTAACCCCTAAAGGTCCAAGGTCTTTTTGGAGTTTCTATGAACTCACTCTAAATTGAATAAGAATTCAACATTTTGATAAGCTTCATCAATTTTCTTTGAAATATAACAATACAAATTCAAGCTAAATATGTAAGAGATCACTTATGATAAAAAAAAAAAAACACAACAATAGCACATATGGATTGAAAGATTATAATGTTTGATCATGAGGGCATTAAAACTGCAAAAATGATTTAAAATATTTCAATCTTCTATTCACATATCAAATATTCAAATTTGGTTACCAAAAAAGAATAAGGTCAAAGGACACAATATGCATAGCCCCAATCAATTTATAACTTCTCAAAATCTATTTTATAATTTTTTTAAATGAACTTCTAGTGTATTTTCTTCTCCAAACTCTAGTATATTTGAGGCTCATTTTCAAGAGTCCTCAACACTATAAGAAGTCAAGATTGTAATGGGCATTCTTGCACAAAATCTTGAACACTAAAGTCATAATCAATCATTTTTAAGATCAAATTTTTTATGCTAAAACTAGACTTCAAAAAAGAATTTCCAAAGATATAAACTACTAAAAACAACAACTTGGCTACGTTTTATTTAACCTCAAAGTTTTGCAAACACCACATTTGGGTGCCTCAAGCATTTAGGGACTAAGGAATCAATTGTGGGTGTTTCTACTATAGGAAATGAGCCATTAACAAAAAAATTTAATGATTGAAAATTGGGCCACAATCTATGTCATAGGTGACATTAATGGAGTAATTAGTTATCTAGTCAAATGTGATGTGTGAGCTTCGCTGGAACATTCATCCGTAACAGGTTTTGATTTCACTTTGTGGCTTTGGAAATCCTCAGAACTTTCTTGTTTTCAGAGAGAAATGATTGATGTTGGGGCCAGAGATGATGTTGCCTTTAACATCTTCGCAAAATTTGAGTGAACTGTAATCCGGAACTTCACACACCGTTGACTCGCATGGATTAGGTGCGAAGTGATGTCACATGTTTTCGTCCATCAATGTGTCTTTTACAAATTGCGAGTTCACACTTCGGGTGAAGTGTAATGATATTGACTCCATTGCTCTCCTGGTCATGTCTGCATTGTGAGATTGGGACTGATTGTGAACTCAGACGGAGATTGTGAGTTCGAATCGTGAGTGCAGTGAAATGGTATTGATCCCAAGCTCTGAATGAATGAATGAATGAATGAGTACATTCAATTTTTTGGTCCGGAATCTGATTTGAAGCAATTGAAGCAATTTGAAGCAATTTTTTTGTCCGGGATGATTGAGTTTGAAATCTCTAATTAGAAAAAGTGGTCCAAGTCTCATATTTGTATTGCGGTAGAGCGGCAGCAAACCCGTGAGCACGACGTCTTCTGCTATTCGGAAGCACGATGGCATGGGAAATGCGTCTCTGCTTCCTCGCGGGGTTTGTACTACAAAGAGAAACTGACTAATTCCAGTTGCAAGAGCTACATCACAAAGTACATCTCTCCGGTGCCGCTCGCTTAGACAAATGAATGTTGGGCTCGTAATTCCATTTGCCTGCGCCATTGTATGGATTGCTGCAAGGTGTATGGGATACAATAAAATTTGCCTGTCCAAAGGATCGGAAAACCAGGTTCCGTATGCAAGGAGGTGTATGGGATGCAATAAAATTTGACTGGAGGTTCGGAAAACCAGGTTCCGTATGCAAGACAAAGTTGTGAGCTGCATTGTGAAGGCCATCTCCATTGGATCAACGACTCCTGGATCAGCTCCTGCACCTGCGAAACAGATCGATCGAGCTGATTCGGTCTTTGTTCGAGAGTCTTCGGCGATGCATGCGTGGTGGTCTCTGTGTAATCTGATAATTAGGGTTTCCAAATTTCCTGAGTGTGAGAGGAAACAACCAACGCAGTCGGTAACTGCACCTTTTGTATTGATGGGAAGATCGAGTCTGCTACGTACCTCATCTGTTTCGAACATCATTTTTGACACCCAGATGCGGATTTGTGTGACCAGGATGTCTGTGTGGTTTGCAAATCTCCGCAGCAAATGATCTGTGCTCTTGTCATTCTACAAGAGGCAAGGCAGTGGACACCTTTTTGAGCGTGGAGAAGGTCCGCAGCGTTCTTCTGCGGTGAAGTTCGCTGATGAGAGAACAGGGGTGTCACGGAAACTCAATTTCTCAGGGAAACCCAAGTTGGTGAGATTTTTCGGGAGCCAATGAAAATTGCCGTAGAATGGAGGAGCCATGACACCCCTTTTCACTGTTCACAATGATTCCCCCAAAAAATTTGGCTCACACAATTGGGTTGGAAGCTCCGATACTTGCGCCAAGAAATTCTTCAAGAATTTTTTGAAAAACACCATTTCTTCACCCGCGGAGGAAAAGAAATGGCACTCCGTTTTCTCTAAGAATTTTGCGTTTCTTCACCTGCGGAGGAGAAGAAACGGCACTCCGTTTTCTCTGAGAATTTCACGTCCGCCTTTCGTTCCCGGTGCACCACGTACTCTTTCTCACGGAATTCTGAGGACTTTGGAAGTGCCGTGACACCCCCTAATGTGGATGTCAGACTGACTTGGATCAAACCTGAAGATATTTCATACATTTTTTAGAATTAGTTCTCAGAAAAATTCAAAATGGAATGATAAATAGAGTACTGGAGCTACAGTTCCTTAGTTAAGCTTAAAAACATTTAAAATCACAAACATTATGAAAAAATTGAACTCTTTTTTTCAAAATGCCCATCAAGCTTGCAATGTCCTACAAAACTTAACTTATTTATTTAGTGTCAAGCAAATTGCCTATTGAATTGAAAGCATAGTGTAAAAGAAAATGAAAAAAAAATGGTTTTCCAATTTTTCAAAGAATTTCAAAGAAATTGGAATTCCTCAAACTATGAAAGTCAACACGGACGTTTAGTGGCTGATAGATGAAGTATCTCTTTGTTTAAGACAAAAGTGTAACTACTCATCTTTAGAATTTTGTGTGGAATGGGGAGATCTCTTACATTAATTTGACTACTAATCCATCCTTAAAGATTGAACTCTTGAAGGTCCAAAAGGCAATTTAGAAAGCTAACACTATTATAGTGAATTGAAAAAAAATTGCAAGCAAACTCAAATAAGTCAATGTTGATTTTGTCAAATTCTTGGAAGATTCTATTTTTTAATCATACAAAAGAAACTGAAAAAATCTTTGAAAAAATCTTGAATTTAAAAAACTATTTTACACCTAAGCTATTGGCAATCTACAATTTCCATGCTTTATAGGCATGGATAGCAAAGTTAATTGTATTTCTTCATGTTGACAATAGATTCTATGTCATGTATTACACTTACATATGAATTTCATGATTCTCTTAAGCTTTGCATTACAAGGAAAGATATAAACATCTAAAATGCCCAACATACCATATTTAAAAAAAAATTGAAGTTATATAAAAACATATTCAAATATTCTTATTATTTTATTTATTTAATATCCTTTTTGAACATCAAAAATTTTAGTGTTCTATGATTTTTCTATTGGAGTTTTTTTTGCAAGGACTAAAATTGCAAAGATTGATTTCTAAGTACAAAGGGCTTTTAGGGATGAGTTTCAAATATACACAAATTGGGGGGAAATTGCATTGAAAATTCATCTAAAAAAATGTAAGAGTAGATTTGCAAAAGTTGTAAATCAATTATGGATATGCCTTTTATGTCCTTTAGTACTTAAAGGACTAAGCATTCAAATTTCAAATAGAAGATGAATGCAAATATATGCCATGCCAAGCATACCACATCGTATTCTTTCATCTATTAAATTTTTTTAAATCCTCATATTCAATCTTTGGGACAAATTTGGAAGAATTTTCTTTGTAAATATTCTATTCTTAATAGATTTTAAACGTCTAACTTCAAAAATGACCTTTTCAATTCAAGAAAATGACCTTTTTGAAAAAAAATTGAATCAAAATATAAAGTTAAAATCTTCACTGAAATCTCTATGATAGATCTTAGCATTTTGAACCTCAAAAAAATCGTTTTGAAAGTTACAAATATTCAATCTCCAATTGATTTTAGAAAAAAAATAGTCTTAGACTTCAAATTTATTGAATAAAAATTGGTTTATGTATGTATTGATTTAATTGTATGAAAATGATCCATAAATCATACTTCATAACTATTAACAAATAAATGTTTGACAATCATTATAATATTATAAATTCATTTGATTTAAAGAGTTTGCACAAAATATAATCATTGATTTTAGAATATGACCTTTTAATGCTAAGGTTATTCATCTTTAGTTGATTGGTAATTACAGCCAATACTTTTTGGGACAAAAACATCATTACCTTTCTACAACCTAGTGATATACTTTTTAAAGATTAATAAAATATTGAATCCTTTGGATTTGTTTAGTTCATGAGTAGAAGATTGTTAATTAATAACATATCCAAAGATAAAATGGTTTAATAAGCATTTGAAATTTAGCATATAGAAAAATTCTCATACATTCACAATGCTAAAATTCTTCCATGTTTTAGAGGAGATTTGGAGAAATAGAGGGTTGTTTTGGGCCAATTTCCCAAGGTTGTTTCGGGCCAATTTCCCAGGGTTGTTCCTAGAGCAATGAGGGAATGGTTGGCTACTATCAAACATCATAAATATCAAAAAATTTAGAAATCATTTCTATATTTTTTCTTAAAATAAGAAAAAAAAAAAAATTTGTTGTGGCCATCATCCAACCACATCAAATTTTACAATCGTGTAGTACCTAGAGTTCCCCTTCCTATGAGAACTTAAAGTCTTATGTGGAGCCAAATCTCTTCTAATGCTTATACCTTTGCAATAGAAGTATTAGAATTTGATCCAAATACTCTATTAATTGTTAAGTTGGTAAACACAATTTATGCACCTCCATATACTCCAATATTGGTCATTCATGTCATCATTTTACTTGTTGGAATAAACATATCTAATATATTGTCTATAAATGTCCTTTCTTTTAACTGTTGCATATTTTTTTTTCACTCGTCTTTTACCATTGTCTCTACTTTACCATCACTAATTATTTCCCATTACTTCTTTTATAACTCCCCTATACTTGGATTAGCTTAGTAATTAAGTATATAAAATTTGAAGCATTTCATAATGAGGATTTTGTGTCTTGTTTGACAATAAATTTATAGAAAATTTTCAATTGTTTTGTCAATGGAAACATGTTGATTCAACCAATTATTTGACAAAATTTTGTCAAGTATTTTATCACTTGGATAGAATTTTTGTCAACTTCTATTCCCTTACATCCTCTTTTGTTAGTAGATCCATTGCTATATTTGCATGACTCCTAATTAGCAATAACAATTGTCTCCCTTTCTTGTGAAAGCCAAAATAACAAAATTGAATTTGCTTCAAATCATAACTTTCAAATATTGAACAAAAAAAATAAAGATGATGTGGAATTCATTTTCTATTATGCTTTGCTTTATGAGCCATTTATGTAAGTATGGAGAAGAAAAGCTTTCTATATACACAAGAGGTGGTAAGAAGTAAGAAAACCTATACCGGATATATAATTTAAAAGTTGTAGGAGCTCCACCACTCACAATTAAGTTTGAATTACAAATTTTGTTAAAACTAAATTTTCATACCTCATTTAAGTATAGTAAAATAAATTTTTGAAATTTTTTCTAAAATAAAGATTAGTTGGAAAATCAAGTTAAGTTTCATTTCCAAAAATCCATTTGAGATTTCAACCCTCAATCAAGAGTTATAGACAAATTTCAAACAAGATGTTTGAAAAGGTCAAAAAAATTCCCTTTCAATGCCTCCTTGAAATTTGTCTATAACTTTTGATTGGAAGATCAAAATCTCAAATGGATTTTTGAACATGAAACTTAATTTGATTTCCCAACTAATTTTATTTCAAAGTTTTATGAAAAAGTTATTTCATTGTACTTAAATGAGGTACAAATTTTTTGTTTTAGCACAATTTGTAATTCAAACTTAACTATGAGTGGTGGAGCTCCTACAACTTCTAAATTACATAAGGTAGAACCATCTATAACCAATTAGTAAAGGTATTCTAGACATAATCTAATGTAGTGCAAGGCAAAGCAAATATTTTAGGGGGTGCAATGATAGAAATGGTAGGGTTTGCAAAAACTTTGGTGATTTTATCACACAAATTGAACTCACATTTTGAAAGGCAAAAAGTGTTACAAACCCATAACCAATGTCTAGACTCTTTCAACTACAATCATTGAAGAACTCCTTTTTATTCATCACTTCCTACTTTCTTGCTCACTAGTTTGGAACATGTGTTATGATTTTATTAGTTCCAATCTTAAAAAAGTAAAAAACATGCATTCCAAGCTTTGGTTGGAAATTTGTTTGATCCTTACTAGAAATAAATGTAGTCTATAGGTTGGAGATGGGGTGATGATTGGTTACGGATGGATCTACATTATTTCACATGGGTTGTTCTACCTCCTACCATTCCATCTATATTTAGATATATTTTCTTCTCTATAGACAAACTAACTATAACATTGATGGAAAATGGTTACAAATTACATTGGTTAAATATTCAATGAATTCTTTGTGTTTTTGGCAAATCAATTATCTTTACAATCATTTGTTTCTCTTCATATCGTTCATGGACAATTATTGCAAGCCTTGAAAAGGAGAAGGGGATCAAATATCAATTAAGAATTTGACAACAAGTTGACAAAAAAACTAGCAAGTTCTCGCCAATTGACAAGACAAGGATGCAAAGGCATGGTTGTTGTCATTTTGGGCAATTATTTGTCATAAACTTCTCATCTTGAACTACATTTCCTTGTAGTGTAAACAAGACAAGTTGGTGAATATGAAGAGTCCATTCAATCCTTTCAAGGGAATGATCACTATGGGACCAAATTGTACCATTTCAAAATAGATTTATATTTTCTACTAGATAAGGATTTAATTTTTTGGCTAAGAATCTAGCATTTCCATTAAAATATTGATGAAGTCATAAATTTGGATGAAAAGTCTATGAATATGATTGAAAAGTGTTTCTGGTCCAAGAATTGAATGAATGTTGTCATACAATGCTTTACTAAATTTTAAGTGATTGTTGTCTTCAAAAAGTTAAAAAAAGGACGAAGCCCAAACTTATCTTACAATAGAAAGGTATAACAATTGCAAAATATTCTATTAGTTTAGTATCAATTGTATCTTGATTAACCCCTGAAGGAACAACTTGCTAAATTTGGCAATATAGTAATTTTGGGCAAGTACATGTAACTAGAGATTTCCATATTTTTTGCCCAGGGTTGCTAGCAGGCGAGCGGGGGAGCAGGAGCCTGTGAGCTTGTGAGCGGGAAATTAATTTTGAAAAAAATTTCAGTTGACCACCTATGATCGTGGATTTTAGGGTAACAAGAATTAGAGTTTAGTACCTATGATCGTGGACTTTAAACGTTTAGGCGACGAAGAAGATATGATGTCTATTTCAAAGATGTGACTACAAAAGTCACTTTTTGTTTTCTTCTTCATTTTCTCTTTGCATACACCTATGATCATGGACATTGTATACACAAGAGTAGGGGTATAAAATCTAATTGTGAGAACCAAAGCACTTAGGTTTATATTGTCGATTAGCTGTAATTTAGAATATTAAATCTTTTTTATATAGAGATAAATTAAGGAATGTGAAGGCAAAATGAAAACAGCAAAGAACATCTCATAAATACCCAAACCTTGAAATTACAAAAGGCATCAATTTGAAATACTCTAATTTGATGCAACTCATTCACTAAATAAGTCAATCTAGGTGTTGTTGAAAGAAGATTGATTTTGAGATGTATAATGAAGAGAAAGAATTGGATGGTCAATACGTAAGGGTTTGTCGAATCCGACAGAATTGTACGTGTTGCCTTCTTGCCTCAAAATTTATTTATTTATTATTTTTGGTGTAGGTTTTGGGAGAACTAGCAAGAGCCATTGCCTTAGATGTTTTCAAAACAAAAATTAAATAAATGGAAAGAGGAATTTGAGACTTCCAGAAGTAGCCATAAAACACACAAATCCAATCCAAATAAAATCCAAACAATACACAATAGTAAGATTCAAGAGATTAGTCAATCTCAAGAATCTAAGTGGTTGTGGACTCAGTCACTGAATCTGACCCTATAGAGGACTCTGAGGACTCTCGTCCCTCAGATGTAGAAGCATCTATAAACTGTAAGACATTGAGGGCGTAAGTGTCTTTGCGTCATTTGGATTTGGAACAACCAAAATTTGCAACAACCAAAATTTGCAAAGGCACTTGCCATCTGCTCAGCATACGGTGGTAGCTCGAAAGGCTTCTCTGGACTAACGACAAGCCTTTGATTTTGTTCCATGACCTCTCTCAAGATCAATCCACAACCTCTGCAAAAATTGAAGACATTATATTAGTCTTTGCAAATGTGATATGAAGAAAAATAATAAAGAATGAAAGAAGTTTCCACTTACTTACTGGATTTTCCCTTGCGAACAAACTTGCGAGGCACAATAGGCGCATCTTGCACATCCATTGTCAAGTCCACTGTTGCCTCGGGGGTTGGAGCCACTGCCATTGATGTTGATGACTTCTTCATGGGCTTCAAAATGGCATTGAAAACATCTTTGTCCCCCTCAAAAGCTAGAATGTTGCAGCCAATTCCTCTACAAGCCAAAATGCAAGCACCTAGGGCATTCATGTAATGAAAATGTGTTAGAGAGATGACAAAATTCTTACAATGACATAGAAGTGTGAAATATTAAAATTGAAGACAAACCTGTGGATGCCGTGCAGTCCACAATGACATCGCCTTCATTGCTTGTGGCTTCAAGGAGGAGGGTGAAGAACCTTGGATCTTTTTCACGTGGGCCTCTCCATGGCTTCTTCCCATTCATGGAGATGTCATCTGCATGCATGTAATTCATCAGCATGTCATCATTCTCAACATCCACCCCAGCCTTCTTCATCATCTCAGTACGCTTGAAAGAAAATTTGGATTCGCCTTTTGCTTTGAGGTCCTTGACAAGGAGAGTGACTCCAAACTTCTATGTCTGCAACATATATGACACAAGAACATTAGAGATCAATAAATAGAATTTTAAAAGAAAATAGGTTACAAAATTGAAGCATCTGTACTAAAATTACCGTCTTTGTGGTGTCCGTTGGCGAGGTGAGATGCATGCGGTTCATGCCTAGCCAGTCCTTCTTCTTCTTGAAGTCAAATGCTTCGCAAACTCCTGCTAGATCTTCCCTGGATGCAATGCTGAAGGAGTGAAACACAATGATGCATCCATCATCGTGCAGATGCTCTACTGCAAAGGTGCATGCCGATTGCAAAGCATTAGCTTCTAAATCCGCATTCCAATTTGGCACCTCCTTCGACGTAAGAGAAATGCCTAGCACAGGCAAGTTCTCTAGACAGTCAACGAAGATGACATCAACACCAGCCCTTGCATTTGCTACACCTTCAAACATGCGAGTTTTGCCCACTGCCATCTGCAAAAGCACATTTCAATAGAATTTCAATATATTAGTATTGCATACTTTTCTATCTTTCAAAGCAGATTCATAATATTTAGTACAACATTAGGAATTTTAGGGTCATTTAAATAAAAGTCTGAGCTGAAAAAGAAATTACATTTGTCAAAATGTTCAACAATTTCTAGAGAAAACAAAACCATATGAAAGTAGGTAATGTTGAGTAGGGAAAAACAGAACAAAATAGTGGTTTAGGTGATTCCGTCGGATCTGACGGAATTGTAAATTCTGCCTTGTTGTCTTCCTAATTTTTTCAAATACAAAAATTCTTCAATACAAAATGTAATTGTGGACCACATAGAAATTTTTCTTCAATGTTTCATTATAGCAACTTTGGTACATAGCATTCATATCATTGACAAGAAGTAAAATAAATTTTAGCAAAGATGTTCAAATAGATCACCTTAACCAAGTACTTCAAGACCTCGTTGTAGGCACCCTGTCTTTTGTCCTCCATATCCATGGCAATGTCCTCAATGCAAATATTAAGGATTAAATCCTCAGTCTCTGGCACATCATCGTCGGAGAGGACCATGGCTTGAGTGACTCGTGAAATGACATCTTCAGTGAGCTGTGAGATGGTGACTTTCCTTGGTACCCGCCTTGTGTTTGATCTACAGTGGAGGAAGCTAAGACTTGCCCTTTCTCTTCCACTTTCTTCTTTCCCTTGGCCTTAGTCTTCTCTTCCTTCTCCTTCTCTGCTTCTTTCTCCGCCTTCTCGGCCTCTTTCTCCGCCTTCTTTGCTGATTTCTCTGCTTGCTTTTTCTCCTTGGCCTCCACGATGAGTTGATTCTTCACTTCTTTCTTTCGGTCCAGTGCATCCCTCTTGTTGATGGCCCTCTTCCTGGCATCATCATCCATGCCGATGAACTCGTCAACATCCTCCAAATCTACTACCCCTTTGCCCTCCAATGATGCCCTGAGCTGAACCTCCGAATTATGGGTGAACTCCAATGTGCAGTCCAAGTACCAACCCGCGCCAGAGAGATGAGCAGTAGTGTAGGTGCGCAATTGATGTAGGCTGAACATGCATGAAGGCGAGTTGCGGTCGAGGAAGCGTGGAGGGAATTGAGGGAGGTCCAGTTTTGCAATGGCCCCCTTTGCTTCAAGCTCTAACTTGAAGTACCTGTAATTCAATCATAATGAGTTATAAGGAGCACTGTTCAATCTCAAAATGAAAGAGTAAGAGCAAAATATATCATGGAAGTTGTAAATTGCAGTCCTTTAAAGGGTGGAAAAGTAGCCAAGACAATACGAATTCAAGATTTATAATGAAGTAGAAGATGCTATAGAATTTCTATAATTAAAAAGTATACAATGATGCCACAAAATTCCAAGTAGTAAAGAAAATGACATACCGATAAAGGACTCTACGCACCACAGCGTTAGAGCCTTCGTGAGATGAAAAAGTTTGGCCCCTCTTGAAGTACTTCGAGCCCTTGAAGTAATTCATGAAGCCATGTTCCCAAATCTTTTGCCTCCATCCTTCAGTGTACTCTGGTAGTCGCTCTGGTTCTGGTTTTACGTTGTAGTCGATGGAAAGGTTGTCTTCCTTTACAATTTTGTCGAAGAACTCCACTGCAGCATCTTCTATCTGAAAAATGGGATATAGTCAAGAAGTTCAGTTGTATCACCAAATATTTAAATGAAAACAACTACCAAGTGTTTTATTATTCAATGAAAGGAATTAGATATTGAACACTTACCCCAGCGTACCAAGTGCACTTCACTAGAAATTGAGGAAGTAAGAGTTCGGAGACAGGTTTGGGTGGCAACTTCCTTGATTCGCGTGAAAGAATAGAAGAGTTCCACCATTGAAGTATCTTTGTCTTGTGCTTTGCAGTCATCTTGCAGGTGGCGACCAACTGGAGCTTCTCCAAAGTCATTTCAGGCACCTCGTAGTTGCCCCAATGCTTTTCCACCTACAAGAAGATTTCAGTTAATTTTTCAATACGGATTTGAACTGACTTTTGAAGAATTTCAGTGAAGATGGAGACTAATTACTGAATTGTACCTCTTTAAGGAAGTCCACTCTGTTTGCTGGGTTGGCCACCGCTAGCAATTTGAACATCTTGACCATGGCTGCCTTTGTTCGTTCCCTTGCTCCCAACCTCATTGCTTCGGCTGCTTGTAGTGGTACACTTCCAGTCTCTTGTGTGGCCTCCATATACCTTCTTACAGCTGCATCTGCAGCTTGTGAAATTTCTTGCTGCACAAAAAACCCAGATAGATGTAAAGTCAATATGGACATTGATGATTTTAAAAAATATAAATATATTTATCAAAAACAAGTTGAAAGACCTTACCCGGAAGATGAAAGATGTGAAGACCTCGGGTTGAATTGAATACCACTTTTTAGTGACCTTGTGCTCAAGGCACCTCTTCCTCTCTGCAGGCCTAAGTAAAGCTGCAAACTTTGCTATGGGTAGCATCCCGTACTTCTGAATTTGGTACAAGGTGTGTACCAAGTTCGTCTTCACGTGGGAGTCTTCTACAGACCTAAAAACCATTCAATGCAACATAAGCCGAAGATCTAAACTACCTCCAAGAAAGTACAACATTCAAATTGAATATTTTTTTGAAAAATAAAAACAATAAGAAAGAAAGAACTTACTTGTTTACGTCATGCATGACTTGCATGACAAGTTCATTCCGACCTTTCGTGTCTAACATGATAGAATCAACACTGCAGTGCTCCTCCGAGTGCTTAGAGATGTAGTTCATCCACGCAATTCGTCTGTGGTTCCCATCGCAAATGAAGATCTTCAAGTTCTTCAAGAACTGAAGCTCTGTCTTGGACTCAAACTTCTGTTTGAAGACTTCATTCTTCTCCTTCCAAATGGGGGCCCAACTATCCATCTCCTGTTGGGTGAACTCTTTAGTGTTTCCATCTTTGTTTGTAGCTGACACATAGAATACCGCAGCACCATCTCGATACCCTCCACCTGCAAACTCTTGCTCTAGCTGTAGGATATCAGATGCCAATGCGGGTCTGACCATTGGCATTGCCACAAGCCTGCACAATGGTATGTGCATTCGAAATACCTCCTCAGGCTTCATCCGAAGTTGCCCCAAAAGCTTCACAACATCACCTTTTTGAATGTGCCGGAGTTCTTCTTCTGACATCACCTTCTCCTCCTCACGGTCTTGAATGACAATGTCCATGTCTTCTCCTTCCTCTCCTTCTCCTTCTCCTTCTCCTTTCTCAATCTCTGGTTGTCTCTGGTTTTGAGAGGAAGGCGTTTCAAAAATTGTTTCCACTTCCACGGTTTTGGCTGGGGAAATGTCCATCTAGAAGAACAATTTCAAGTTCAATTAATGGAATGTTCATAGAAAACAAAGGCAATATAAATTGCAATGAAACTGTTGGAACAACAACAACAATGGTTTACTTCAAGTGGAAAATAGTACTTGCAATTGCATTGTCAAATACATCTACAAAAATGAAGTAGCTTGAATAAAGATAAAGCCTAGCCTGGTATATAGTGTTTTTGAGAACAAAACTCTACCTAGTCTATGATTTGAACATCCTCATCCTCATCCTCATCAGAGCTGAGGATGATGATTTCATCGGACTGAAACAAGTCCATATTCACCACACTCTCCCCTGTGTACAAATCAAAAAACTCTACACTGTTGGAGTTGGAGGGCTCATAATCAGAGGGATACTCCTCTTCCTCACTGAAAGATGAGAACCACGGGCCATTGCCCCTAGTCCCACTAAGCACACTTGTTTGAAATGCGTCAACGGCATACTCCGCAGCATCCATGACGTCATCAAAACTCACCAAATTTTGGTTTGCATCACTTTGGTCAAGTGAAATGGACACCCCTGGCTGAGGCCACATCTGGGGCTTGGATGGTCCACCAACGTCCATATCTGGGACAGTCTGCTTCACAGGACTCTCTTCCTCCATAGATAAAACCTTCTGACGCTTGCCCCTTCCTTGGCCACCCTGGACACAAAAGATTAAACTTAGCATTCATTTGCAAAAAAATTATTCAATAAAATATAAACAATGCATTTAGCTAAATTTCCAGTTTCAAATTAGATTTTAATTAAATATTTCCTATCATTTAAATCATGTCTTTAGGGTCACTTTATGAAAGTCAATAGCAAATCAAAACATTACTTCAAGATATTTCAACACTGTGATTGTAAGTGTACCTGTTGCCTCAATTCTTCACTTTTCTTACCAACACTTTTATCTGCAACAGAAGTCTGAACAAACAGAAATATATGTGAGTAACAAACCGTAATTAAATAAAAAAGTGAAAAAAAAGATTTGAGTGACGTCCATGGGTACCATGAGGCTCACTGAAAAACCAAGTCGGATCCGACTTGGTTTTTCGGTGAGCCCCGTGCTACCCATGGACATCACTCTTTTTTTTTAGTTGCCTGCAATGAAGCTCCAGGGCTCGCTCACACAACTAGACACTTTGGAAAAAATCGGGACACCCCAGCCGGCGCAAGCAGGGAGTCACCACGACGCGGGAACTCCAGGGTGCGCTCACGCCGCGACACTCTACCAAGCTGAATCCAATACTTAGAAAAAAATCGGGTCTACCCCAGTCCACGCGAGCACGGTGTCACCACGACGCAGGAACTCCAGGGTGCGTACACGCCGCGACACTCTACCGGGCTGAACCCGACACTTAGAAAAAAATCCGGTCTACCCCAGCCCATGCGAGCACGGCATCACCACGACGCGGGAATTCTAGGGTGCGCTCACGCCGCGACACTCTACCAAGCTGAACCCAACACTTAGAAAAAATCGGGTCTACCCCAACCCACGCGAGCACGGCGTCACCACGACGCGGGAACTCCAGGGTGCGCACACGCCGCGATACTCTACCGGGCTGACTCATGGAGGGAGGAAGGGACGAGAGTCTCATGGATTCAGATCACCCTAAGATCTTTCAAAGCAACTAAACTTGCGCACTTGTGCACTAGGCTGAGGTCCCCAAGTGCCGTGCAAGGGCTGAACTGAACACGCACCGTGCACAAGGCACAGCTAAACACCCGCGGTGCATAGGAATGCGCATCACGTGCGCCTTGAGGACGGGTGCACATCACACGACCAACTGGAGCTCAAGAAAACAAGATATGGTTAGGAGATCTTACCTCTTGCTGCACCTCCGGCCCATCTGCATTGTCTCCAACTCGCGCCCGGCTCCTCGTAGTGCGCACCATCTGTTGCAAGACTGAATGAAACCTCTGCGAGGACTGAATGTGGAACTTGTTGCGGCAGCCGATTCTTGTTAGAAAAAGCACTTTGGAGCAGTGGCTTGGAGCGCAGAGGTGCGCAATCCTCAACCGCCACCATTTCAGCGCTATCTTAATCAAAAAGTACCTTTCAAAGTCCTAATTGCCGGATTCTCGTGGTTGCAAGGTGGGAATGAGCTGGGACGCGCTACAAAGGTGGCGGCGCGCATAGGTGTCTCTTCTCGCTCAGGTACTGAGCTACAGTTTCGGCACTGGTTGACTTTTGAGATTCTACTAAAGTCACGCAATTGGGTGGCCTAGGATTATTCCCGGATACTTTCAGATTTTTGTGAGTGTATTCGATTCGGTAGGTGAGAGTATTCAGGCTCTTCAGAATTTCAGAAACTAGGAAGGAAATTCTTCCAACATTCCTTGCGGAATTTGAATCATCCACGCTATTTTCTATTTCAGTATGCTTGATTTTGGGTAAAAGACTTCCTCTTCTGGATTTGAAATCCGAAATCTAATTTTGGATGAGTCAAGAATGCGTACAAACCAATCACCTTTGGACTGATCCGGCTTTTTCATGTATTCCCTAAGCTTAAAATATTTTTAGTATATTTTTCACTGAAAGAGAAATGAATGAGGAATCCAACACAAGTTGTTTCATATTTTTTTAATCATTATTGAATTAGTTATGAATTTTCAAACACAAACACGACTAGAATTCCTATACACAATTATAGGCACTTGTGAATGCATCTATGCAAATTTTTAAAGATTTTAAGTCTAATCCAAAGAAATGGCACTACTCTTTTTATAAAGTCTTTGAAATGGTTTCTGGAAGTGTATCTTACTTCATGTAAAGTGAATAATTGAATTTCACATTATTTCAAATTTTATCATTATTCATAATTACTTGTAGCATGAGAGTTATTTGACCTATAATAATTTTGAAGTAAATTATTAGACACCTAGACACTTAGTTAGGAACAAATGACCCATTATTCTTCAACCATACATTCAAGAATAGAAAACAAATCATATAAAGCTCCATCACAGGAGAGAATAAACTTTTCCAAAATGTTTATGTCTTTTTTAGTGCCCCTCTTGCGTGGTTGCAAAAGCTAGTGTAAGATCTACAATCCAGAACCCTACACTGATATTGAAATCTCTCAATTTCTACGGTAGGTTCCAATGAATATAGACAAATCTCTAAGCTCTTTTAAAATAGTACTCAAAAAATTTCTTTAATTTCTACAATAGAATGTCTAAACTTCTCTTCCGACTGTAAGCCTCAATCAGAGCTCAATGTTCATATTGATTATAATTTCTATCTCAATCCTCTCCGTCATTTCTACTCTAAGAAATGTCCTGACAATGTTCTCATAGTTGGCATTCAAACATGATGCAAAAGAATGGCTCCTCTGTTTCTACTTACTACTACTGCATCACCTTCAATAGCTCTTATTAACCAAATTGTTAATGACAACTATGTTGGCAGCCTAAGACCTGCTATTCATTGAATTGATTCAATGCTTGCAACTCTAACAACGAGGAATGCAAAAGATTGGAAAGATGTGTGCAATGGACTTACACTAGTCGTTTCCGGTGACCTTTTGCCCTCGACCTCGGCATGCGCCTCCTCCAGGTACTCTTGGATAGGATCAACATTTTGGACCTCAGCACTTGTCATATAGTCGCGTCCCTCTCCCTCGATAGAATGAGACCTCTGCGACTCACTCGACTGACCACGACCTCGTTTTGACACAGTCTTCTTCGCACGAGTCATCTTGGCTCTCCTCAAAGCTTTTCTAGAAGAATAGAAGAAAGAAGAGTGTTTCCTATGACTCTTACTTTGCTCTGAAAGGCTAGAAAGTGCACTTGATTGTTCTAAACTCATGAGCATGTAGAACAAGTACTTACTCCTGCTCTATACAGAAATGAACGCTCTCCTCCAAAGGTGACAATGAAATGAGTTCTTGTGTTCCAAGAATCCCTTGTATAACCCTCTACATTACGTCTCCTTTGTACTTCACGCGTGTCTTATGACATATCAATTCTGGCGCCGGCATTTCTCAAAATTTGAAAAGTGCACTGCCCGAGGCAACTTGATGAGATAGCGCTGGCAATTCTTGATATTCGAAATTTACACTGCTCGAGGCAACTTAACGGGACAATGCCGGCAATTCTTGAAATTTGAAATTGGCACTGCCCGAGGCAACTTCATGCGACTGCGCCGTCAATGTCAGTAGAATTACAGATTTGGATATTGAATGAGATGTTTTGGAGACTTGAAGCCGTTTCAATCGAGTCGCCAGGGTAATAATCATTCTGCCAACCGCCACGAATGCAATGCCAGAATAGCTAAGTTCCCTAGACTTCAGTACAGATAAGATCATTCTATAATTGAAAACCTAATTTGTACATGGAAAATTAACGGCGCTACATTCAACTACACTAAGTAATGATTGTAGTACAAACCTTGTATTCACTAATTGTAATGTAATATTTACATTTGAAACTATTGTTAAACTTTATTGCTTCTCTACCCTTAATCCATGAACCCTAAACCCATATTGTCCTACCTGCCATCATATTCAAATAATCAATGCACCCTTGAGAACCCTATATAAATCCATATGTCTATTTTTCACTCTCTCAAGCCATTTCTTCCTTCATTTCTATCTTATAGTGTATTGTGAGCGACATGGCAAGCATTCGCGTAGATGGTCATCAGGTTCCGTTAGTCTTTCCTTTAGACCTAGAAGGTCATGCTACTGTATTCAGCCACTTGCTTCATGTTCGATTCAAGTTTCTAGAGTCATCTATCTATGTTGAAGAAGAGCTCTATTCTGAGTCTGGTGAATTACTTCAGTCAATCCCGCTTTCAAAATGTCTCTCTGATGAAGGGCATTGCTGGTATCTAGGTCTTGGGAACTATAGGGCTTACAGTCTCCCTTTGTCCATGTTAGCTTTGTCCACTAAGATAGCAAGTCGCCAGTCTGATAATTCTACAGTGAACAAATCTTCTGCACCTGAGAGTGCTAATCCTACTACTCTTGTAGGATGCTTCCCTACATTAGTACGAAATGAATTGCCTACTAAAGCAAAGGTAGAGTTGTTAGGGACTATTGTTGAACTATCTAGTGAGTCTGAAGGCGAGTTTCCTTCCTTGACTCCTGACATGGAACCTTCCTTCGTCAAGAAAGAGTCCAATGACATCAGTCTTACGTACTCTATACAGAACATCTCCACTAGTACTTCTGAGCAACATACCTTTTCACAACAAGTTTGTCATTCAAGTGTGGCTAGTATAACCAGTATAATGAAATGCTTAAAGGGACTTTCTGGTCTTCACCGTTCAAGAAATGAACTCTCCACATTAGATATGAACGCTGTGAAGCACCACCAAGTGGAGTTTCTACCACCTACTTACAACGGAGATGCCATCTTTGAACTACCGCCGTGTCGGGCCTCTTCTTCTTCATCTGCAGCTAAGAACTTGGAAGGAATGGACAAGCGGTACGACGGACATGGTTGGTGCAAGCTAGTGACAACAAACATCCACAACTCGGACAATTTGAAGTTTCGTAAGTCATTATGTGCTGGCCATCTGATTTGTGAAAACCCTAGCTGCGAGTACTTGTCTAGGACTTCTAGGAAAAATGAAACAGAATGGATAGGTTCTACAATACTTCCTTTTGCAGTAGGAGTCGTTCCACCAAAAGATTGCAAACTAGTTTGTAAAGTTTGCAAAACAATACCTACATGCTTGAGCACCTGTGATGCTAGAATTTACTACTGCTACAATGATAACGCAAATATGACTAGGGCTGCTATTCACCTAGGAAACCACACTCACCCAGTAGCAAAAGGCATGTATAGAGATTCTACAAAAGAAATTACCGAACTCATAGCAGAACAAGTTGCCAAAACTCCTTCAGCTACAAATTCCGCCATAGCTTTATCTGCTAGCAAAGACTTCCTTACGAACCACCTTTTTCACCACGGAGAAGGAGAGAAGAAGATATTGAAGGGAGAAGAAATGGAAGAGGTCATGGATCGCTTTCAGTTGCTAAGTAGTCCTAGTATACGAAATATTATCTCCTCTTTCCGATCAAACAACCAAGGAGGGGTCATTGACAACATCATGACCATGAAGAAGGAATCAAAGTTCGAGTTCATACACGACAGTGTCTTCCCAGGCCAAGGCAAAGAGAAGGTTTATGTATTCAAAATGCTTATTGAAGGGCCTAGAAGTGGAGTGGACTTGGTAAGACGCATACAATCTGAAGGTGATCTACAAAATGCGTAGATGATGTTCGACCACGTGAAGCGCGTGAAGGACTGGACCACCATGGCATGCCACGTGTACGACTCTCAGTACAAGAAGGTCATGACCATTGCAGTGTGCGATATGCAATCAAAAGATACAGAGATTCAAGTACAGTTCTGGAGGTCATTGAATGCTGTAATGGAAAAACACGGAGTGGCTGAGCCAAATTTTAAAGGATTCATGGCAGATAGCGCAATGGCCAATTGGAATGCAGTTCGCATTGTCTATGGTAGTGGTTCAGCAGAGGATATTATGAAGAATCGCGAGAGAACATGCCTATTGCATTGGAGTAATTCTCTTCAGAAGCACACTCAGAAACACATCAAGCAAGGACTACAACATCAACACATTGCACTATGTAAGCAATACAAAGAATCCAAAACTTTGGATGAAGCGGAGGTGCACTATCTTGCAATTCGGTCATGGTGGTTATCATCTGGAGCTACAACGGAAGACTCACTTCATCACTTGGAGCATTGGTTGGCATTTTGGCATTTTCGTTATTTACAATGGAGAGGCTTCATGACAATGGTATGTGAATCTTATTTTGGTTTAAAATTTATATTTTGTATTCTTATTTAATTAGACAATTGTTCGCTTCAATTATATAGAAGAGATGATTCTTTTTACTTTTAATGTCTTATAATCAGAAATTTGAATACAAATAATTTCAATTTTTCTTGTAAGATAATTTATAGTAGAGAATTAGAAGATTTATTAAAGGAAGTAGTGTAGGGAATCAATGAGGTACGTGTTGCTTGCAACGGCTATAAGTGTATTTTTTATAAATCTTACAATAAGGCATTCATGGAAGTACTAATTGCTTGAAGTTTCAATCATTTAGTATTTTTACTGTACTGTAAAGTGATATCATATATAGAATCCATCGGATCTGACGGATTCCCAACCCTAGTTAATTTTACAAGGTTCGAAATTGGTTGCCATGAAAGTACTAGTTGCTGGTACTATATTTCCAATATTTTTCCTCAAGTGAAATATTCAGTTTTTGCAATTTATATAATACTATTTGTTTCTTCTTTGTAACCCTGAATCCATAACTCCTAAACCATACTGAAATTCTTAGAAGTATAGAAAGGAATTTCAGATATAATTTGTATAATAATAGTGTGAATTGTATTTTGATTCATGTCTGCCTGTTGTTGGAATTTTAGGGTCTTACTTTAGAGGAGATGGCAGACATGCCTTTTTGTAATCTGTTGGAAACGATCCATAATAAGTGGCTGCAAATGTCGGGGGAAAAAGGAAACAATTTATTCGACGCCACTTGTGATGACAGTATTCGGGCTTGGATGCAAATGACAAACTACCGAGCATACCTTAGAGGACATGCATGTGGGTCAGGACCATCAAAGGGAGAATTGAGGTTGAGGGCGGCTAGGCGCAGTGAGTGTCCAAAAAAAATTGCTGAGGCATTGAATACATTGCCAGAAGTACATGGTGTGGGAACTCGAGTACCTCATCTAGAAGGAGAAGAAATTTTTGGGAGCACCAAGAGGAGGCTTGATGTACCTATTGGTGATGCTGGGGATTCACATAGACCAGACAAAGTCAACTTTTCGCAACCCCGGGTCCGAACTAGGTCTACAAAGGTTGCAGAAGATTCAAGGGAAGGCATTGGAAATCGCAATGAAGTCAATACCTCCAATTATGTGACGGTAGCATTTGAAACGGATTGTGACACATCCAAGTGGCACATTGCAAGGATCAGCCAGAAATCAAATGCAAGATGCTGGGCTAAACAACAGACATCAAACATCAAGTGTACCTCAAGGATTGCCAAGGGTGGAAAAGGAACCCTTGCTCCTACTTATCACGGAAGGAAAGAAGAGTATGGAACTAAGCGCCCGGTGCTCGTGGATTTTTGGTTTTGTTGGGATGACATTGAACGATGCGTGAAAGGTACAAAGAGGAAGTGGGTCATTGATAGGCCAGAGCTGCCTGAAATTTGGCCTATTCTAACGGGGACCAATTTGAATCGTGAAGAAACCTTACTGTTACAACATGCCGGCTTCCGGCTTCAAGAATTGCCTACATTGTCACCACGTGAACTTTTTGCCATGTCTAAGATTTTTGAGCCTATCTTCTTCACCCAACCATGTCCACCAAATGCAAATGTGCACCCTACTGTGAGGAACAACCGAACTATCAAAAGACTTGCAAATCCTCCAACCGTAGAGCAACGCAACAAATGGGAAAGTGCTTCAAATATTAGAGGGGAAATTCTAGGAGTGACCCTTGTACCTCTTCCTGGACTTGGTGCAATAGTGGTGCTGCAGACTGGAGTGGAGCCCAACAAAAATGTATATCGAGTTACTATGGGTACATTCCCTACATGCACATGCCCTGACTTTGTCAATATGATAGTATCTGCTGTGGGAGGCCGAGCACAATACGTGAATTGTAAGCACTTGTATTATTTGTATAGGTACTTCAGCAAGATGGATATCCATGATGACAAATTCATTCATGCACCTAGTTATAGCTTTAATGAGTTGAAGCTACTCCTAGTTCGAGCAGGAATCATCATTATTTCAAGGTAGATATGATTAGTTATTTGGAGTGTAGTACATTCATGTTGTATTCTTCTCCATGTGCTGCAAATGAAATAAAGAAGTGATGCAGTCCAATCATGACCATTGACTTTCTTTGCAATACATATATATGCAAACTTTCTTTTTCTATCCAGTTTTTAAAGTTTCCCATTTTCATTTTATTAACTCCAAAAAAGTCCTAACCCCTAGAATAAGGCACACTTACTTTTGTATTTGAAGTGTTTGGCCTGTTTTTAATCTCCCTTCCAGATTCTAAATCCCAAAACTCAAATGTATAGATGACATTATCAAAGGTCCCAAAATATGAGATTTCATGAAAATCCACGATTATAGGAGACACGGTCATAGGTAGCAAAATTTACTATAAATAGTAATTTTTTGCTGATTTTTGGAAAAAAAATTGATTGAAAAAAAATTATAGTCCAAATTTCTAAAAAAAAGGCTACTTCATGCTCACCGCTCACAAGTTTCCCGCTCGTAGCTCACAGGCTCACCGCTCCACGCTCGAACGCTAGCGTCGTTGATTTTTGGCCCAAATTTTATTGGAAGGTGAAGATGAAGAATATCTTTCATATGCACTAAAATTTAGGACAATTGATAATATATGTTGAAAGGTATGGCCTACTATGTTCTTGTTGTTTTTGTATTTAGGCACTTTAGACTGATTGGAGAAAATCACTTTTTCCAAAAACAAAAATTTGAAATTGGTTGTCTTCATTTAACCCCTAAAATCCCAAGGCACCCAAAAGTGGTGTCAAAGAAACTTTGAAGTTAAAGAAAACCTTACCAAGTTTCTATTTTTAGTAGTTTCTATTTTTGAAAGATTTTTTTTGAAGTCTAATTTTAGCATCAATAATCCAATTTTGAAAATGAATGATTATGATTTTTCTATTCAAGATTTAGTGCAAAGGTTCCCATTGCAATCTTAACAATCCATAGTGTTAAGGACTCTTTGAGAAAAAATAAACACAAAAAATTCATTTAAAAAAATTGTAAAGTAGATTTTGAGAAGCCATAAATTGATTGGGGTTATGCTTGTTAGGCCCTTCAACCTCATATTTTTTTGGTAACCAACTTTTTAGGTTTGACATGCAAAAAAAGAGCTCAAAGATTTTCGTAGTTTTTACACCCTCATGATCAAACATTATAATCTTTCAATCCATAAGTGATATTGTTGAGTTTTCTTTTCCTATGTCATCTCTAACATGTCTACTTTGAATTTGTATGGTTACAATTTAAAAAAAATTGATTCAACTTATCAAAATGTTGGAATTTTGTTCAATTTAGAGCAAATTCCAAAAAGCTCAAAATAGGCCTTGGGCATTTAGGGGTTAAGTATGTATGGAAAGCTTTGAATCATTCCATTTTTATCAATGAGCCAAAAGTTATAAAGAGTTTTTATTGGCAATCAATTATGGAATCCCTACTCTAAAATAAACTTTGAAGTCTTTTATTTAACTCAGTTTTCAATATTCTATAAGAAAATAAAATTAGAGGATGTAGATTGTTTATTACAATATAGCAACCATTAGGATTGTCATTTTTCAATTCTATAAATAAATCATTAACAATTTTTCATTTTGAATCATTTGCTACTTCTTCCTACTTACAATTTTTTCCTATGTATTGTACAATTCTAAATAATTTGAAGTTTTTTAGGCAAATATCCTACTCTGTCACATGTTACAACACTCCTATAGTTTGTAACTTTAAATCACAATGAACTCCGAATGCAAATATACAATATAGTTAATAGACAAATTGTTTCACAAAAGCTCAAACCACCCTACCATAGAGAGAAATCAATCTCCAAAGAGATATGATCTCCTCACCTCCAAGTTCTATCTTAAAATAAAGACTATCAGTAAAGACTATTAGTCTTTAAAAAAAGACTAGGACTACCTTCCTGTTTTTATCATTCTATCTTGGTCTTTCTATCTTTGGTTATATCTAGTAAAGTAAAAGTCCTAATTATCGTCTCCAATTATAGTTTATCAAATCTTATCTTATTCAAATCATCTCTAATTCAAATCTTTATCTTCTACTTAGAGCTATCTAACTTCAAGTTCCAACACCATTGTGTTCATATAGTACACAAGTCAGCCAAGTGGAGTTTTCTAACTCCATCACATTCATCTATCACCCCAATCAATCTTTGCTTATCCAGTAGTGCAAATTCCTTCATGAATTAATTCATGATCATCCATCAATGCATTATCCATCCAAGATTGTCACAAGGGTTGTGACATCACAACAATGAATTTTAAGAAGTACTACTATTTGGGGCCATTTTTCATATGATTGTCACCTTTTGAACTGCACTTGTCTTGTTTTCCACAAGGTTAAAAAAACGATTTTTTTAAATGGTGGAAAATTTAGAATTTTTTTTCACATGTTCTCAAAACAATTTACTATATGATCCTATGGTTTTAAATATTTTTAAATATTTTTAAAAATTTGGTATAGGTAATAGAAATGACAAATTTTGACCATTTTTGGAGTGAACACAGTCAAGGAACGTAAAGGATGAAGGTTATTGTCCCGATTATTGTTCTAAAATGTCCATGCTTTAAAAGTGATTAACTAATTATGATACAAGGATACAATTTTCTTTCTTCAACATATCAATAGTGAATATTTTAGAAGGTAGTTGCTTTTGTTGACTACTGCATTTTTCCTTCAAAGATTTGTCAATAATTCCATGAAGATCCAAAAAGTATGAAATAACTTGGATTAAAATGATGCCAAATCCATTTTTCTTCCTACAACAATTTAGTAAAAATTGTTGCAAAAAGTTTAGCTTCCTCTGAACACAATCCACTCTGGACCCAAATCAGTTCTCATGAAGTGGAACGAGAAGACTAGATTTACGCAGGGATAAATGCTGAATTTTATTTTCACATTATTTTTTGGGGCAAATTTTGAATTAATATTTGCAATTAGAGACCCCAAATTAGCTACAGAGCTGCAAAACAGACCCAAAACAAGGTTCAAAGGAAGAGGCTTTTTTTAAAACTTTTACCCTCAAGTAACACACATTTTACCTTGTTGGTCCCACTTTCCTGGAATGGATTTAATGTCCTCTATAAATTCTTAACCCCTCTTGCATATTACGGCTAGAAACGGCCTACCATGGCTTGCTTGTATTTGGCCATTTCATATGCCTAGCTTGTAAAACTTGAAAATACGTTCAACTATGAGCATAACATTCAGTAGTATATTGTGGCTCTGCCTTCTCTCTATAGTGAAGAGTGTGGCATATTCCACACCCAACAGCCTCTCCATCCTCCACATGTCCACTTACTCCAGTAGTTACTGATGAAACACTGTTGGGGTGTGGAATATTCTACATCCTCCATTGCTGAGAGAAGGGAGAGCCAACCAATGCTACAAAATAATATGAGAATGGGGGCAAAGCCATGGAGAATTTTATATACTTCAAAAAAAAATTGGTGAAATTTTGGAGATTCCCCACCTTTGAGAACAAGTGTTCTTGTATATTTCAGGGTATATGTAGCTCAATAAGCTTTGAGACTGGAAATCTTGTAGAAGTACACTGTGTCACAGACAAAGATTCTTGGACAAGCTAAGTTGAAGTCGTAGATCCAGGGCAATGTTTTCTTTTTCATTTCTTATAAAGAGCCAAAGTAACAATACTTCACCTTATTGTGGAGCTCCAAATCTCAAGATTCATCCATATATTGGATAGAAAATATCACATTACTACATAATACATATCTATCACTCTATTTTCATCCATTATTTGGCGATTTCATTTAGTATTTTAAAAAATTTAAAGTTTATTGGTAATTTCATCCAATATTTTACTGTTTATTTTCAATAGGCTTGGTGCAAACCAAAAAAATTGGTGCAATTTTGCACCAAATTGACGGAAAAAAAAACATTGATTGAAGGGAGGATTAGAAGGAAAAGGAATACTCTAATTCAGTCATGCTCATACAAGTTTCAAAAGTTGCTATGTTGTGCCCGTGGTATTTAGTCGTTAAAGGATGGACCTATAACCATTGGTTTGAAGCCTCTTTGCCCGTGACATAGTTTGTTACTATTTTGGAAGCAGATATGTATGAAATTTTTTATATTATTTTTCAAATATGAAAGTACATGTCTTCTATACTTCATAACCAAGTTTAGAGTTTTTTGAAGAAAATTGGGTTTCATGCAATTTTTTGAAATAAAAGTGAAGAAAAAATCATATCAAATAGTAAATAATCTCAAGAAATCTGAAAATTTCACCATGTGTGTACATTATAGTGACAAACATCACAGTAGAAACTCAGTTTCCCTGTACTTCTATAATTAGGATGCAATGGACATTAAAAATGCAGCCAAAGTTCAAATTGCAATAAAATATTCAATTTTACAAATTTTTCCAAAATTTCAATTGGAGTAGAAACTAGAGTAGAGTAACTCCATTTCATTAGTTGGGCTCAAACTCAAAAGATGTCATTTTCACGGAGAAATTTCAGATTTACTCAATTTCTCAAAATACACTAACATGGCAGATTTTGGCATTTGTTTTCTCTAATCACTTCTCAACTACACGAAAACAAACATGAGTTAAAGTGAAAACTCAAGTGGAGACTCTTTACAACTCAATATGAAAGGTCATTAAAAAAAAAGTGAATGAAAAACTATTGTTCAAGTTTTCTTCTGGCTTTTCAAAGTTAGCTGAACGTCAAAAATTGGCGCCGGTGCCACGACAGTAAGAAGCTAGAGTCCGAGCCCTAACTCCTGTCTATCGTGTAGTGGTCTTATTGGTCGATCAGTCCCACTAGGCACTTGTGGCTAGTCTCAAAACAGATTAAGGGGTTTTAGCTAAATGTTCATTTTTGGAAGATTTTTAAAAATTTATACAAAGGGCATGAAAGAATTATGTAGAAAATGAGCAAAATTTTGCAATTTTGGAGATCACTACTGGTGTCTCTTGTATTTCTATTTTGCAATGAAATTAAGCTTACATTTCATTTGTTTCCAAGAAGAAAAAAAAAGTTGCTTTGGTCATGCACTGAAAATATGAAATTTTTGACTGCAAACAAGGATTAAGGTAGGAAGTCCTATAATGGACCATCTAAGGGTTGCAATTGATTTTTTGAAAGGTAAAACATCTTGAATATTTTTTAGTTAATTTTATTTAGAAGACAAGTGAATTGGCATCTAGTATAGATCGTTTCATATATTTCAAAGCTTTGTGGAATTAGTTATAAAATTTTGAAGTTGAAGTGGCATAGGGCTCTAAAATGGTGCACCTTCTAAAATGTAAATAGTTTGTACATTGCTGAAGGCTAAGAAAAAGCAACATGTACAAATTGTATACATTTAAGAAGGTGCTTCATTTTAGAGCTTGCTAACTCTTAGTGTTTGCATTGAAGTGTCTGAGCGTGGACTACCCCCAACACAATCTTGTGGTATTTGGATGACAATCTAGAGTCATAAGAAGAAATTAGAAGTAGTGTTTTCATTCACTTTTTTTTTACCGTTCACCTTGACTTACAAAGAGTGTTGAGTTGAATTTTTAGTCTAACTAATTTTTGTTTACATTTCCTTGAGAAGTGAGTTAAAATAATGAATTGCAGAATATGTCATTTTAGGGTGTTTTGAGAAATTGTGTAAAACTAAAAATTTCTCCACAAAAATGATGTTTTTGAGTATGAGCCAACTAATGAAATGGAGGTATCCTACTCAAGTTTCTACTCCAATTGGCATTTTGTAAAAGTTTGTAATATTGAATTTTTATTGCGGTTTGAACTTTGGATATATTTTCAAATTCTATTGCATTCTAATTATTGAAGGACCATAAGAGGATTTTTAGCTGGATTACAAGACTGCAAGTTCCCAAACACTGGGAACGCATTGGGAATTCTGGGAACACAGTGTTGATGTGGTCGAGGGATTGCTACATCAGAAAATAGTAATTAATTAATTATTATAATTAATTATTCTAAATCAACCACGTGCTTATTGTGAACACCACGATTGTGAATACCACGATTGCAATTGCGAACACCACGATTGTTTTGGAGTCTGGACGAAAAAAAAGATTTTTTAAGCTTATAGATGGGTCAAATCACACTAAAAGGTACCAAAGGCATTACTTTACTAGGACATGACTAGAGTCCTTTTTTTAAGTTTCAAAGCTTTAAATTACTTTGATGTTGTCATTTTAAAAAGAAAATAATAGATGGGTAGTATTGCAATGGTTTCTTTTGATGATTTTGAAAAAAAAATTCATGAAAAAAATCCTTAAATAGATGTAAATCAAGCTAAATTTAGAAATTATTTTACAATATAGCACTTAAGCAAGACTTTTTATCAAAAAAATTTATTCTTATTAAGTATAAAGTTATAAAAAAGGATTTAATGAAAATGATTCTTAAACTAAAAATAGTATAATTTTTAATCTATTAATTGATTATTGACAAAGCATTAATTTGTTCTAAGAACAAAATTAAACATTTGATTTCAAAAAATAATAATATAGAGACCTAGATGTCAATAATATATACACTTTTTGTGTTGACACAATCATCATTTGGATTATTTTATATATTGAAAAAAACGTTCAAAAATTCTTACTTCTGAATATTATAGAAAATAAAAATATAATCAATTTGTGTCAAAAATGTCCTTTTCTACTCTATCATATGAATATATACATATATGATTTTTTGGATTCAATCTCATTATAATTCATTAGAAATTAGACTCCTTTTTGTCCATTTAAAAAGTTGACGCATTGACAATTCAAGTACAATTGGATTTTTAGTAAAGAGTTTTTCTTTTTTTTATGAATAAAATACTATTAGTCTTGAAGCTCTAATCAAAAAGGACTAAATTATCTAAAATTAGTAGATTAGCATTAGAAAACAATAGATTGAAAGAAGTTACATTGCAGATTTTGGTGTGTCTGACCCCTTCTGTGGTACATTAGAGTGTGATTTGACCTAGATAGATAGGTTAACTAAAAGCTACTAATATTTCCACTACTATCCATTCCATCATCGAGGTATCAAGTTTCCACATGGGCATATGGGCTATTGAGTTGTCAAGGATAATTGTCCTGATCTTGAAAGAGGACCTCAGGTCAATTCCTCTGTCGGAAAGTTATTGGGGAGGCCGCGGAATGAGTCGCTGGAACAAAAAAGGAGACTGAAATAAATAAAAAAATTTGGAACTACAAGCCAAAAAAGGCGGTCAATCATCGTAGATGAGACATTGATACGAATAAAAGAGGCAAATATACCATGACACTAAAACAATTAATTTTTCGTTTAAAGAAAGTGTGCTGGCAGAAGCGAGGGGAAAAAGTAGGAAAACTACATTTACCTTTCATTCGTTGTGTGAACCCTCCTAGCCGCTTTTTTCCAGGCTTCCCCCATCGGAAAAAGATCTATCCTATTATTTTTAGGCACTCACTGTACGGGAATAGATAGTCATTGTTCCGCGAGACGCTTTAATATTTACCACCCGTGTAACCGGCCTAAGGTCCCATTTCAACCGCCAATTTATTGTCCCTACAATGGGTAGGCTAACCACAAGGTACCTCTGTCTTGGACTTTCGAAACTTAGCGAATTGAAACATCTAAGTAGCTAAAGGAAAGGAAATCAACTGAGCCTCCGTTAGTAGCGGCGAGCGAAGGCGCACAAACAACCTTGGTTGAACTTGAGTTGGAGCCGCTCAGCGAAGAAGATTCTCCCGGCTGAGTAATCGCTCGCTCCTTGTGACAGCCAGGATGGCGTTGCTCGATATTCTGAATGAAATACTGAAATGAAAAACAACCAGTGGAGCGTGACAGCATTCATCCATAGAGTCTAAAAAGGATGTGGAAAAGACATGGTTTGGGGGAATTTAGGCTAACACCACGATTGTGGTATTCTAAATCTTGAAATTATTTTTAATCATTTTCTTTTTTTTTAAACATTCTAGAAAAAAAAAAAGCACAATCAACCATCTAAATCAATCGTGGTATTCTAAATCTTGAAATTATTTTTAATCATTTTCTTTCTTTTTTAAACATTCTGGAAAAAAAAATTAAATTTTTTTTCAAAATTAAAAAATTCAGACTAGGAAGGGGCTGGTCTACAACAATGGGAGCAGTTTCTGGGAACATCCCTGAAACAGTCTTCTTGGGGGCCAGAAATCTTCTTATGATGGAAATTGAGTATATACCATGGTGTTTTTCATTGTAATGTACACACATGGTGAAAGTTTTCAGATTTTTTGAGATAACTTTTTATTTGATATGATTTTTTCTTCACTTTTTCTTCAAAAATTCTCATAAAAATCAAATTTCCTCAAAAAAATCTAAAGTCTATTTTTGTGAAGTAGAGAAGACATGCAATTCCATCACTGAAATATAAATTAAATTTTTTCTATACGTATCTAATTCCAAAATGGCAACAAATTGAATGATGTGCAACAATGTTTGAATTCAATAATTATAAGTCCATCCTATAAGGGCTAGATTTTGTAAATGACTATTACATTCAACTCAAATATCCTTGTCCCATGACTCTATGATTTTTACAAAATTACGAGGAAGCTAGGAGCCTTGATTGGCTAGCTTGTCCAAGAATCAACATTCTATGTCCAAGGCCAAGGCGATTTATATCAAACCTAACATTCAGTACCATCGGTTGGCACTACCTTTGGAAGGTGTGGAATATTCAACACCCCAAAAATATTCCATCAATAACTTAATGAAGAGGATAGGTAGAAGATGGAGAAGCTACTAGGGTGTGGAATATGTCACACCCTTCACTGTAGAAGGAAGGCAGTGCCACAACATGCTACTGAATGTTATGAAGGTTACCACTTTCCTTACAAATTGGTTGTGCATGTCCATTCATAATTCTAACGAGCTAAATAGAACGTCCTTTACATTCTTTGAGTAAGATTCAAGTGGAATGTATTTAGTGACTGTCTACAATTACCAAAAATCTTTGTATACAAGAATTTTTATCTCGTACAATCTCATTGCAAAATAAACCACAAAAATCACAAAGAAAGCGTGCATTCCCAAACAATCTTATAAAAAATTCTACGTTGAAAAAGTATTTTTTTAAGTCAATTCAAATGGCCTTTGTATTTGGAAGTTGGTCACAATATCTCCACAAGTACATAGTATGAGCAATGCTGACATGCAAAAGGGGTTAAATAGTCACTCTAAGGGGGCATTAGATGAAATTTGGGGGCAAAAGGAGACTGCGGGTTTCCGGACTGCAGGAAAACTATTTCTACCCTAAGAACTCAAATCCTACGTGGTTGGGACCCTACCACGTAATAAAGAAAAATTCAAAATTTTTTTTTGGACTTATTTTTATATTTCGGGACCTCCAAAAATTAATTAATTAATTAATTAATTTTTTGAGATTAAAGCTGTCCTGACAACGCTCAATGGCATTGGGAGCCATTTCGGGAACAGACTCGAAACGACCCTGTAATGCCCTCAGATTTCTTCTAATGAAACACATGTGGCCCTTGTACTAGACTGTAGACTCATCCAAATGCATCAATAGAGTTCCTTTAATGTATTTGGTACATCCTTGATTCTAATTGGCTAACGTATTTCAAGGACACATATAAATATCTGATTGGCTCACTGCAAGTTTTAGCAAAGTTCAGTTTAGGGTACAACTATAGGGCCAACATGCAAAGAGCCCCTGGCTCCCCTGGGACGGAGCCTCCAATGGTCTAAAAAGCCAACACTTTGAAAATTTATAGAAACTAGTATGCCCTGTGCTAAACTAAATTAAAAGTAATTTTCTAATCTTAGAATCATAGATAGGTTGTTTGTTTGTTTGTTTGTTTGGATGTTTGTTACGTTGATATCTCCCGGACCGTGAGTCCCTGGGTGCGGGTTTGGTACCGTCGGAAAGCCCTCGGCGAGGAGGGGTGCACAGGCTTTGATTCATGGTTTTCCAACATACGGCATGAAAGTTATTGAATTTTGAAGTTTCTATACATTAAAAAAATTAGAAAATTATTTATTCTATTGTTCTCCTAGACCATAGGTCCTTTAGTCATGTGTTTGGTATAGTTGGAAAGCTCTTGGCAAGGAGGGGGTCTAGCCTTTTACTTTCTTAGTTGTGGTAGTGCTTTTACTTTCTTAATTGTGGTAGAGCTTTTACTTTCTTAATGCCTTTGTCCTTTTTAAATTTTTTTTACATGGTTGTGCTTTAATTAAATTCTATTAATGTTATCTTTTACTTTTTAATCATGTTTGAATTTTAGAGCCTTTTATTCTATCCTTGCTTTGGATTATTTTTGGATTTTTGCTTGATTGTTTTTAAAATTTTTTTTTACTTTGCTTTAATTTTTATTAATGTTATCTTTTACTTTCTTAATTGTGGTAGTATATAAAGACATATATAATATATCTTATATCTATTTTTATTATTGATTTTAGAGGTGTATATATATATATATATATATTGTAAAAGAGGTCTAGAAATTTTGAAATATTTTTCTTTATTTAAACCTTTGAAATTCAATAACTTTCTTGTTGTAAGTTGGAATGCCACGAAACTGTTGCGAAGGAAGCAGAGCATAGACACAGAAAATATATAATGCAAATAAGAAGTTCTCAAAGTAATAATCATAAGTGTTACATGATCATACATTTATATAGGAAGTATCACTAGTAGTGTCACTAGTAGTGAGATCTACTCTTATCCTATCCTAAGTCTCACTTAACCTAAGTTAACTAGGATCGTTATCTTATCTCAACACTCCTCCTCGATCCTGGGTTACCTCATTAAAAAACTTAACTGTGACAAAAACCTTTATAAGGAAAATTCACAGAAAGAAAAAGAGCGTAACCTAATGTGTAACTAGATCTTGAAGAGATCTCATGCCAGCTTCTTGAACCAATCGTCTGTGAGTGTAAGCAGGGAGTGCCTTTGTAAGTATGTCAGCAATATTGTTGGAGGATTGAACTTTCTTCACTTCAATTTCTCCTGATTCAATAAGGTCTTGGGTAAATCCAAAGATTTGTGGACTAATGTGCTTCGTTCGATCAGCCTTGATGAATCCACCTGTAACTTGCGCCACACATGCTGCATTATCTTCAAAAATCGTTGTTGGTTGTGTATTGTGGCTAAGTTCACATTGATCTGAAATGATCTTGTCAATTGTCCGCAACCAAACTTCTTCTCTTGTTGCTTCATGGAATGCGATTAACTCCGCATGGTTGGTTGATGTTGCAGTCACTGTTTGCTTCACAGACTTCCATGATATGGGTGCGTTGTTACGTAGGAAGATATAACCTGTCTGGGACTTGCCCGTGTTTTCATCTGACTTGAAACCAGCATCTGCATATCCAACTAAATTTGATGGTCCAGTCTTTGTATAATGAAGTCCTAAGTCTTCTATTCCGCGAAGATACCTAAACAAATGTTTGACTCCATTCCAATGTCGCATCGTGGGCCTCTGACTATGCCGAGCTAACACGCTTGTTGCAAATGATATATCTGGTCGAGTATATGTAGATAAATATAACAAAGCTCCGACTGCTGTGAGGTACCGTTTGCTATCATATACCTCCTCCTCCTCGCAAGGTCGGTATGGGTCATCATTTGTCTTGCTTCGACCGATCATGGGAGCAGATAAAGGATTTGCTTGGTCCATCTTGAAATTCTTGAGCAACCGTTGAGTATACGCAGTTTGGTGAAGAAATATACTTCCATTGGGCAAATGTGTAATCTCTAAACCAAGACAAAAAGAAGTGCGGCCAAGTAGTTTCATTTCAAAATGAGTTGTTAGTAATGTTACCGTTTGGCGGCAAGTGGAGGGCGTACCTATAAGGTTGAGATCATCAACATAAATGGCAATTATCACAAATCCGTGAGCATCCTTCAAAGTGAATATACACGGAAGGGTAGGGTCGTGCCGGAACTTGTGGTATAGCAAGAAATCTCTCAAATGTTTATACCACATGCGACCTGCTTGTTTTAATCCATAAAGAGCTCGTTGTAGCTTGAGGCCAGAATACTTGCCCGAAGAATCAGCCGAAGGGGGCGTAGGCAAGAAATCAGGAGGAGGCCTTATATAAATTGTGGCATCTAAATTTCCATAAAGGTAAGCTGTCACAACATCTAGAAGCGTGGTTTCCAAAGAATGTTGTACAGCTAGGCCAAGTAGATATCTAAAGGTAGTGGCATCCATAACATGAGAATAAGTAAAGGTAAAATCAATGCCAGGACGTTGATTGAATCCTTGAGCCACTAATCGTACTTTGAATCGGACTATTTGTTCTTGGGTATTACGTTTCCGAGTAAAAATCAACTTGTATCCTATGGGTTTAGTAGGAAGGTTGGTCAACAAAGGACCAAAGACTTCATGTTTTCTAAGGGAAGAATATTCAGTAGCAAGTGCAACTTGCCACTTTGGCCAGTCAGGGCTAGATTTTGCTTCATCTAACGTGAGTGGATCAGGATCATCACTAAGTATCCGAGTAATGAAGGCGGTCACGGATGAACCATCTTCAGGGAAAGAAGAAAATTGTGAATTATCATCAGGTGAGAAAAGTGCATCACTATGTAAGGTGACATGATGAGGGCAAGGTTTCTTAGATATAGAAGTAGTAGGATCAATCGTACGCTTAGAAGGAATGACACTAATGGGGATAAGTCTTGTGCCAAGGAGAGGATTTCGAGTAATTCGGGGACCATCACTAAAGCCATCTGGTAGTTTGTCTGCAAGGGATTGTAAATGAATAAGTTTCTTGACCTCAGACTCAGCTAAGGCTGTGCGGGGGTCAGGGTTTTGAATGATGGTTTCAGGTGCCCAAAAATCTAAAGCAGGGGACTTGACATTGGGTAGAGAAGGGAAACTATACTCTTCAAAATGACAATTGGAAAATCTAGCACGTAGGAGAGTACCTGATGAAGGTGAAACATATCGAATGATGCTAGGGGAATCAAAACCAACATAGATCCCTTCCTGACGGTGACTACCTATCGTTTTCCTATGAGGTTCAGAAACTGGAATCCATACTCTACAGCCAAATACACGAAAATAGAAAACATTGGGGACGCGTCCAGATATTAACTCGAAAGAAGACTGAGTATTGAGCAAGGTAGGACGAAACCTGAGTAATGTTGCTGCATGTAGAACTGCATGTCCCCACATTGTAGGAGGCAACTTGGCATGGATCAATAAAGGCCGAGTGATGAGTTGAATCTTCTTGATATATGCCTCCGCCAATCCATTTTGTGAATGTTCATATGGGACAGAGTATGTAAGTGAAATCCCATTAGCAGTACAATAATCCTCAAAGGCATGAGATCGAAATTCTTGGGCATTGTCCATCCTCAAACTCTTCACAGGATAGTCCGGATGATGAGTCCAAAACTTAATAATCATAGCTAGAAGCTTTGAAAACACCATGTTTCGGGTGCTAAGTAGGGATACCTCCGAGTGTTTGCCTGAAGCATCAACAAGCACAAGAAAATATCGAAATGGTCCAGAAGATGGAGTAATTGGTCCGCATACATCACCTTGTAGACGCTGTAACATAGGAGGGAGTTCCGTTGGTAGCTTCCAATGTGAAGGGCGCTTAATAAGCTTTCCTTGTGAACATGCCGCGCAGCTCCTAACCTTGTCAACATCACTGGTGCACAAATTGTGTTCTTCCAACAAAGGTAACATCCTCCTCAACATAGTGGTGCCTGGATGGCCCAACCGACTATGCCACAATCCAGTCTTAGCTGTAGAGGGGGGTATCAAAGCAGAGTTGTTCTCACATACTAGTCCATCGACTCCTGCTTTCGCAGTGGCAAGGGACTGTCGGCCTTGCCTGAGTTCCCGGTACTCTTCATCATCTCCTACCGAAGTAGAGAAGTGGAAAACTGACTCCTTAGGAGGGCTTATCAATAACTCATATAGGCCAGTAACTCCTGCATTAGCGGTGGCAAGGAGTTGTTGACCTTGCCTGAGTTCCAATACTTCTTTATGGTCATCCAATGCAGTGGAGACATCCATCCTATTAGCCCGTAAATCACGGTAGCTGATCAAGCTCCGGGGGGCATCAGGGGCATACATTGCTTTTTCACACACGAGGGGGGTCCCCCCAGGCAATACTATAGTTGCCTGGCCCTCTCGGAACCGAAAGTTCCGACTTCCAGCAATTGTGACGATATTACAAGTCTGACAGGTTCTATCACGGCTAGCAAACGTGAAATATTTCGGATCTCTAAGAATTGTATGTGTCGTGGCACTATCGATAAGAGCTATATCTGTAGGAGCTAACTCTTTGGAGATATGCACCATGTAATTTTCGATATTTACATTAGAAGAGGAAGGAGCGTCGAGCGAATGAGCCTCTCTCTTTTCATTTTTAAACTTCTCTAACTCTTTGTACATACTAACGTAGTACTCAGGAGTGCGGCAGTATCGAGCAATATGCCCTTTATGGCCACACTTGTGACAAGTACGATCGTCACATGAAAAAGATGACTTCCTATCGAGGGTTCTATCAGAAGATCTATCGTTCAATTGAGAAGAGCGATAATCACGATTAGAAAAACGATCTGAGTATCGAGAGACTCTATTAGAGGAGGGTCTATAAGAGTTTGACTTATCTCTAGGGTGTTGCCGATTTGGCAACCGTTGTTGTTGTTTCCTTGTTCCTCATGGTTGTTGCCTCGAGATCTCAGAAGTGTGAGCCTCTCGAGCGGGTTTTGCTTCTGCGTTTTTAAGTAGAAGCTGTTGCTGTTTTTCAGCAAGCAAGAGATAAGACATTAGTTCGGAATGTGTCGTAAACTTCATATTCCTATACTGCTGAGCTAAGAGGGCAGAAGCCGGAGGAAAAGTGGATAGGGTTTTATCTATGAGCTCCCTATCTGTAATCCTATCTCCACAAAGACGAAGTTGAGCAGTAATACGATGCAATTCAGCATTGAAGGAAAGGAAATCAGGGAAATCAAGAACACGAAGAGCAATCCAATCATTTCGAGCTTGGGGAAGAAAGATAGTGCGTTCATGATAAAACCAAGCATGAAGTTGACGCCATAGCTCTGCCGGGTTGTCAACTTGGATGTATTGCTGTCGAAGAGAGGTGTGAAGGTGGCGGCGAAGAACAAGCAAAGCTTTCCACTTAGATGACATTGGAAAATCCGCCTCTAGTTCATCATCGATCGCATCGTTCAACTCCTCCAAATAAAAGTACGCTTTCACATCTATACTCCACTCCATGTAATTGCTACCATCGGCTTCAAGAGCATCAAACAAAAGTGGTTGTACCCGGGAGCTACTCTCCCGCGCTGACTTCTTATCCGCCATAGCTATCGTAGCTAAAGACAATAGCAAAAAAGAAAAGAGAAAAAGAGAATAGCAAAACGAGAGACAAATCGTGCTGATAACGTGTTGCGAAGGAAGCAGAGCATAGACATAGAAAATATATAATGCAAATAAGAAGTTCTCAAAGTAATAATCATAAGTGTTACATGATCATACATTTATATAGGAAGTATCACTAGTAGTGTCAGTAGTAGTGAGATCTACTCTTATCTTATCCTAAGTCTCACTTAACCTAAGTTAACTAGGATCGTTATCTTATCTCAACAAAACCAAGCCCGTACACCCCTCCTCGCCTCGCCGAGAGCTTTCCAACGGTACTAAGCACACGGCTGGGGGATTCACAGTCCAGGAGATCTCAACGTGACAAACAAACAAACAAGCAAACAACCTTCCTTAAGGTATAGATTACATACTATTTCCAAACTATCTAATGTTTTAAAAAGTATTGATGATTTTCACTCACTAATACCCAAAAAAAATATCATTTTTAGATGGATTCCTTATTTGGACGGTTTTGGGTGCTTCCACCGTACGAGCAGACTACTCTTACTTACACTGCTACTCTTGGAGTATAACTAATTAGATTAGCAGCCCTTCCGTGAGGAGCTTAACTAAATATTGAGTGGCAATGCACACTCTAGAAGGACCGAAGTGGAGTTAACTGAATTACTCCCCAAACCTTGTAAATCATCGATCTATCACTCCTGTAAGTAACATCGACTTCAATCGTTGCAAACTGTCTCATCCCTTCCTTCAGAGTCTGAGAATCGCAGGGAATTTTCGCCTCAAGTTCTCCTCTCTTCCCAGACTGTGATTGCGTAGGTTCTCCCTCTCTCGTCTTCGAAGTTGCTGATTTCGAAAGCACGCGGTATGAATGCAACGTGAATTACACCCAATGCAGCTCGTTACTTTCGTGCTCTGATTGAATTGATGCTCTCTGTTGCATGAACTTCTCTCTTAGGAGTTAGGACTCCAAGGAGCCCTAACACTGAAGGATGATGGTCGAAAAGCTCTGACAAATTTGACTTGCACTATAGACAGTGGAGGTATCCAGTGTGCGATCTGATCTCTCCAATTAAGCATGCTAAAGTGGTTTCAACTAAATTGACAATTCCTCCTACTGCCCAAAATGAGATTCACAAGAGGTCTTCCTTTCAATATTTGTGACCGATTTAGACTTTTGGTTCCTGAAGTACAATATGCCATCTTTGCCAAGTTACTGCAATTTGAATTCCTTTGAGCTTTCGAGATCCCCGCAGATAAGAATTATGAACTCTGTCTCAGGGTCCTCCTTAGCTTTGGTGCAGAGCAAGTAGGGTTTGTGAGAAGGTTAGAGAGGTTTCTATGCAATGCAATCTATCCTGCGTAGGGTTTAGTAAGTGTTTAGCAAACAAGGGTCCTTACAGAGTGACAGCATTGACCTGCAGTTTTCCATACTTTAGGTATAACCTTCCATAGTTACCCTGTAGATTGCCAGGTTCACTGAAAAATTTGCAATGTTCTTTGTTTCACTGCAGGCACTAAACTAGAACGAGGAGCCTGTAGCATGGAACTCTCCGCCAAGAAAACCCGAGATGAAAAGCGTGACTACCTTCGAGTCGCACGCACATTGCGAGACAAGCTGGATGGGTTGATCACATCAGGAGACACGGATCTCGGGACTCGGAGGAAAGCTCTTTCCGATGTATCTCAGGAAGAATTGAACCTTGTTCTGGCTAATAATAAGGCCACCCATCGATATGATGAGATTTCCTCTTGCGCACGTTCGTGCTGCGAACATGAGCAGGTCCTGAGCCCTGCCCTCTGGAGCACGCTGCCAAGGGAGCTTCTGCAGCGCGTGTTTGCGAAGCTTCCCTTTTCCAGCATCTGCCGCCTCAAATCCCTTTCCAAGGAATGGCAGTTGAGCTTGCAGTCTTCCTCCTCGGAGTTCACCTCGGCACTGAAAGAGTCCTCTCCCAGGATATTGGCAGGAGTCACTTCGGGTGGATTTTCTAGTTGTTGGCTGCATGTTTTGGATGGGAAAAACCATCGGTGGCATGCATTGCATGTCGAGGTTGCAGGTGGCCCGGCGGCAAACCGCAGGTGCAGAGCTGATCTCATCTTCTTTAAATTCAAGTTACTTCAGTTTTGAACTTTTTATTGCCTCTTTTATTAGAACATTCTAGTCATTTCCGCTGGCATTTTCAGTTGACTTGAACATTTTCGGCTCATCTTGGTATATTTTGTAGAAAATCCTTCACCTTTGGCTAATTGTCCGAGTCGGAATAAATTTTGTGCAGACAAATGGCTTCAGCAGTAGACCAGTGGGCGCACATGACTGGCGCGACAGATGCAGGACTGGTGTGTTACATTGGAGAGGACCCCGAATCTAGTTTAAATTATATATCTGTGATCAATCCAATGACTGGACTCGTTAAACCACTCCCGGTTTTTCACTTGTGGTCGAGGTTGGACCTCCACATGATGCGGATCGTCGTGGACCGCAACACATATCACTACAAGGTCATTGTAGTGAAGCATGGTGCGCTGATGCAAGCAGAAGTATACGACTCTGAGGTCCAACAGTGGACCAAGCCGAAGCCATCACTGGGTCGCATTTTTGGCATTGCACACGCTTGGAGTCTTGATTATAACTATTGGATTCAGAATCGTCGCCCAACCTGGATTGCACAAAGATTAGGTCCCTGTGCTTATGACTGCCGTGACGGAAAGTACTATGACTTCGGACAGGATCAGGACAAGTGGTTGGGGAGGAACGTGATCTCGTATGCCCTCATGGAGGATCGCCTCTTTGTACTGCACAGGGATGAAAGAGAGGATGAAAGAGAGGATGAAAGAGAGGCCGCAACTTTTATCTCCGAGTATTTTGTTCCAGAGAATGCGACCTCATGGGTGAAAGAGAAAACGCACGGTTGTTTCCCAGAGGTGCGTAAGCAGACTTGCAAGATTCATGCTTGCAACGGCTTCCTGTTTGTGTTTCAAAGCGGTGCCAGATGGCCTTCGAACGCCGACTCCTCTATGAAGCATGAGAATGGATGGATCTACAATTTGGCTACTTGTGAGTGGCGTGCACTACCTCGGGTTCCTTGGTGGTCCACTGTTCATTTAAAGTCTCTCAGATGGGTAGACCCTGATTTTATGTGGAATTTGAAACCGTTCGTTTGTGAGCTTCATTGGAATATTCAACCGTAGCAGGCCAGTTTTTATTTTGACCTCGTAGACAGGAACACCATCAGAACTTTCTGGTTTGCAGAGAGAACTGACTGGTGTTGGGGCCAGAGACGATGTTGCCTTTCACATCTTTGCCAAAATGTGGAGTGAACTGCAATGCGGAACTTCACGCACCGTTGGCTGGCATGGATTAAGTGCAAAGTCATGTAACATGTTTTTGTTCATGTTTCTTTACAAATTAAGCCGCAGATTCGGATTTCAGACTGTGAGTGAAGTGTAATGATATTGACTCCATTGATCTCCTGGTCATGTCTGCATTGTGAGATTGGACTGATTGTGAATTCAAACCAGTGTGAGATTGTGAGTTCAAACTGTCAGTGCAGTGAAATGGTATTGATTCCAAGTTCTGAATGAATGAGTTAGTAAATTCAAATTTTTTTTGTCCGGTATCTGATTTGAAACAAGTAAGTGCAACCATTGATGATTGAGTTTGAAATCTCTAACTTGAAAAAGTGGTCCGAGTTTTACAATGACGGCTTCATCTCGGCTACCCATGTGTTGCGGTAGGGGCGGTAGCAAACCCGTAAGCACGATGTCCTCTGTAATTCGGAAACACGCTAGCATGGGAAGTGCGTCTCTGTTTCCCCGCTGTACTGCAAAGAGAAACCGACTTATTCCAGTTGCCGAAGTACATCTCTTCGGTGCCGCTCGCCCAGACAGTTCTCGGCTCATAATTCCCTTCGCCTGCGCCGTCGAGTGGATTCCTGCAGGGCCGGGAGGTGTATGGGATGCAATAAACTTGGCTGGAGGATCGGAAAAGCAAGTTCCGTATGCAAGACAAAGTTGTGCCCAATTGAGCTGCATTGCGAAGGCCATCTCCATTGGATCAACGACTCCTGGATCAGCTCCTGCACCTGCGAAACAGATCGAGCGAACTAATTCAGTCTTTGTTCGAGAGTCTTCGGCGACGCGTGGAGGTCCTCGTGTATTCTGATAATTAGGGCTTCCCAATTTCCTGAGTGTGAAAGGAAACAACCAACGCCGTCGGTAACTGCACCTTCGTATTGATGGGAAGATCGAGTCTGCTACCTCGATCTGTTGTGAACATTATTTTGGTCCCCTTGGGCGGTGAGGGGTTAAATGGATTGTGAATGTATTTGAAGTGGAGACCGAGAGAGAATGGTGGTTTCAGGGGGTATTACTGCATTTACACTACAATTAAGGTCATAGAAAGCTACTTAATTATGATTCCCAAAAAGAGGTTAGTTGTATTAAAGTGTTTTCAAAATTTCAATCATCAATTACTTTTCCGACTTGGCGAATGTGATAATAGCCACTTTTATTTTTATTTTGACACTTTGCAATGGGAGCCACATGTTCATAACTGGTCTTTTATAGTGTGACCTATGAGCTGATTTAGTCACAAGATGTTAAATCGGTCCCACGAAACTACACCCCGAGGACCTTGTACCTACTGTCAAGTATGGGCCTGATCTCGATTCAGCCTCTCCCGGTCGCGCAACGTCATCCCTGTGGTGCTGGACAATGGCTCCGTAGGACATCATCGTGTAATGTTGCAAGACGTCAACCTTATAATTTTTTTAACTATGAACTAATTTACTTATCCTACAATGTCTATCTTTCCTTCTACCGCCTCTGTGTATATATAGAGTTGTCTTCTCAGTGTAGAACACATTCAAATCACAAAATACAAGTACAAATCACAAAATAAAGCACAAATCACAAAACACAAAATGAAAATCACAACTAAGTTTTTATAATTATTTTAAGTTCTAATACAACAATAAAAAATCTCATTAAAATGACAACATAATCAACATTCCAATATTCTATATGCTAATATTTGAATTGCGCAATCTGAATTGAAATTGACATCTAAGATAAATATAGATTTTCAAACATCTAAAAGTCTTATAGATCTCAAGAAATCTATGACATACACAGATTTCACACTATGTTGTCTGAAAACCACTCCCGGTTTGTCATTTGTTGCCACTTTCGAAGCTTACCATGATGCGGATCATCATGGAGCGCACTGGGCCGGTAGAACTTGCAAGGGAGAGCTACAATGACAAGTGAGTGATGACACTTGTATGAGAGCCCGGTGGGTGGGGAGATATCGAGTAAGAATAGCACACGTAACGATTCCCTTGAAGTTCGATCGCTCTCCACCAATCCTGTCATCCACCGATATCAGTGAAGTTGGAACTCCTGCTCCCTGCTCACCGAGGCCGATAGGAGAATCGGCAAGAGCTTCTTGTTGTCAACTTGCTTTCTTACCGGCCCGATCTGCATGGAAGGTGGCCCTTAGCCCCAAAATCAATCCGGAACTAAATACACTGTTGACTCGCATGGATTAGGTGCGAAGTGATGTCACATGTTTTCGTCCATGTGTCTTTTTCAAATTGCGAGTTCACACTTCAAGTGAAGTGTAATGATATTAACTCCATTGCTCTCCTGGTTATGTCTGCATTGTGAGTTTTGGACTGATTGTGAACTCAAACGGAGATTGTGAGTTTGAATCGTGAGTGCAGTGAAATGGTATTGATCCCGATTTTTGAATGAAATTCAATTTTTCTAAAACAAAACTCTAGAACAAAACTCTAGAACAAAACTCTATGTCCAAAAAATGTCCTAGAAAATACATGCTTTAACTTTTTTATTTGTAGAAAATAGAAAAAGTAAGTTTCAACAAAAGTGAAAGTTTTCTATTTCCGAAGACTTTTTGGTGATGCTATTTGATTAAAAAAATGAGGTCAAAACCATTTCTAATGTTTGGAATTGCGCGCACAAAGAAGGCATGTTTGCACGGATGTGGAGGATATAAAATAATTTATTTTTAGATTTCCTTTTGGAGAAATATGGTACCTACAAAGAGAATATACCATAGAAATTTCACCTAAAAAAAATTAATTTTAACCGCTCAATATTACTAAAAAACCCACTATGTCAAAGTGTGACAAATTAACAAAATTAACTTTTAAATATAAATGATTTTTAAATTTTTTGAAAAATAAGGAATACATTTTTTGTCAGGATATTTGGAAATATACTTTTTGGTTTTGGCATTGGATTCATACATCAAAAGTTATAGCGCTCCAAAATCAAAATGCAAACAAACTGTTAGGTGTTTTGTGCAGTCACCCCTTATATTATGTTTTACTCGATGATTAATTTATTTTTTGTGGTAAGTATGGAGATAAGAAGCTCACTATATACACATGGGGTGGTAGGAAGTAGAACAACCCATGCAGGATATATAATTTAGAAGTTGTAGGAGTTCCACCGCTCATAGTTAAGTTTGAATTACAAATTTTGTGAAAAGTAAATTTTCATACCTCATTTAAGCATAGTAAGATAACTTTTTGCAAAAAAAATTGGAATAGAAATTAGTTGAAAAATCAAGTTAAGTTTCATGTTCATAAATCCGTTCGAGATTTCAATCCTCCAATCAAGAGTTATAGACAAATTTCAAAGAAGATGTTTGAAAAGATAAAAAATATTCCCTTCCAATGCCTCTTTGAAAATTGTTTATAACTTTTGATTGGAGGACCAAAATCTCAAATGGATTTTTAGACATGAAACTTAATTTGATTTGCCAACCAATTCTTTTCATAGTTTTTTGCAAAAAGTTATTTTAGTATGCTTAAATGAGGTATGAAATTTTAGTTTGATCACAATTTGTATTTCAAACTTTACTATAAGCGGTGGAGCTCCTACAACTTCTAAATTACATAAAATAGAACCATTTATAATCAATCAATCAAGGTATTCTAGATATAATCTGATGTAGTACAAGGCCAAGCAAATTTTTAGGGAGTGCAATAATAGGAATGGCAAGGATTGCAAAATTTTTGGTTACTTTATCAAATAAATTGAAATTACTATGAATTTTGAAAGACAAAATAGTGTCGCAATCTATAGCCAATGTCTAGACTCTTTCAATTACAATAATTGAAGAACTCCTTTCCTATTCATTACTTCCTACTTTCTTGCTCACTAGTTTGAGACATGTGTTATGACTTTATTAGTTTTAATCTTGAAAAAGACGAAAACATGAATTCCAAGCTCTAGTTGGAAACATGTTCCAACCTTATTAGAAATAAATGTAGTCTATAGGTTGGAGATGGGGTGTTGATTGATTGCGGATGGTTCTACCTTATTTCAAATGGGTTGTTCTACTTCCTATCATTCCATCTATTTATAGAAATATTTTCTTCTCTATCACTACAAGGGAAATGGGTCCTAATCTATAGAAATTTTGACAAAATAGTGTCCGAAATGTCAGTCACAACTTGTAAAATTTTGTTTTTTGTCAATGCAATCAATATTGCAATGTTCGTCAAATTCTTGTCAATTTCTAAGTCAATTTTAACAAACAAGGTTAACGTCTTCCTTGAAATCCAACAAATTTTTATATACAATTTTTATTTTAAATACAAAATGATGTAGCTCTCATTTACTAACTCTATAAGGAATTATACCTCATTGCAATCTTTAACCATTCACTATCAACACTTTAACATTATTTGTCTTTAAGGGAGAGAAGCTCCCTCTATATATTTGGAATAGTAGGGGGTCGACCAACCCATATGGGATATATGAACTCTTGAAATTGTGAGAGCTCATAGTGAAGTTAGAACTCCATAATTTTGTAATAAAATTAAGATTTTAAACCTCATTTAAGCATAGTAGAATGTCTTTTTTCAAAAACATTTGAACTAAGACTAGTTAGAATATAAATTGGAGTTTCAAGTCAAAAAATCTTTTTGACATTTCAAGTTTCCAATCAAAAGTTATGGACAAATTTCAAAAAATGTAACAAGAACAATTTCAAACACCTCATTGAAATTTCATAACTTTTGATTGGAAACTTGAAGTGTCAAAAGAATTTTTCGATGCAAAACTTGAGTTGATTTTATAACTAAGATTAGTTCAAGTTTATTTGAAAAAACACATTCTTCTATGCCTAAATTAGGTCTGAAATCCTACTTTCAATACAATTCCTATTTCTAGCTTAACACATTAATCTACGTCAGATTTGACAGAATTCTATCAAAATTACTGTAAAATTAGACACAATTTTCCTTATAGTATATAGACAATCCAAACTAAGATATTGATAGCATATGGTTACAAATTACATTGGTTAAATATTCAATGAATTCTTTGTGCCTTTACCAAATCGATTATCTTTACAATCATTTGTTTCTCTTCATGTCATCCATGGACAATTGTTCCAAGCCTTGAAAAAGAGCGGGGGATCAAATATCAATTAAGAATTTGACAACAAGTTGACCAAAAACTGGCAAGTTCTCACAAATTGACAAGACAAAGATGTAAAGCCACATGGTTGTTGTCACTTTGGACAATTCTATGTTATAAACTTGTCATCTTGAACTACATTTCCTTGTAGTGTAAACAAGACAAGTTGGTGGAATATGAAGAGTCCATTCAATCCTATGAATTAGAGAATCACTACAGGACCAAATTGTACCATTTCTAAACAAATTTATATTTCCTACTAGATAAAAATAACCTTTTTTGCCAAGAATTCACCATTTCTATTAAAATCAATGAAGTCCCAAATTTGGATGAAGAAGTGCATGAATATGATTGGAAAGTGTTTTTGGTCCAAGAGTTGAATGAATGAATGTTGTCATACAATGCTTTGCCAAAATTTTAAGTGATTGTCGTCTTCAGAAAGTTTAAAGAAAGGAGTGAACCCAAACTCGGCTTACAATAGGATGGTATGACGATTGTAAAATATTCTATTAGTTTAATTTCAATTGTATTTTGATTAACTCCTAAATGAACAACTTGCTAAATTTGGCAACATAGTAATTTTGGGCAACTACATGTAACTAGAGATTTCCATATTTTTGGCCCAAATTTTATTGGAAGGTGAGGATGAAGAATATCTTTCATGTATACTAAAATTTAGGACAATCGAAAATATGTGTTAAAAGGTATGGCCTACTGTGTTTACTTTTTTTTGTATTTAGACACTTTAGACAGATTGGAAAAAATCATTTTTTTCATAAACAAAACTTTTTGAAATTGGTTGTCTCCATTTAAGTATGTATGGAAAGCTTTGAATCATTCCATTTTTATCAATGAGCCAAAAGTTATAAAGAGTTTTTATTGTCAATCAATTATAGAATTCCTACTCTAAAATAAACTTTGAAGTCTTTTATTTTACTCAGTTTTCAATATTCTATGAGAAAATAAAATCAGAGGATGTAGATTGTTTATTACAATATAGCAACCATTGGGATTGTCATTTTTCAATTCTATAAATAAATCATCAACAATTTTTCATTTTGAATCATTTGTTACTTTTTCCTACTTACAATTTTTTCCTATGCATTGTACAATTCTAAATAATTTGAAGTTTTTTAGGCAAGTACCCTACTCTGTCACATGTTACAACACTCCTATAGTTTGTAACTTTAAATCACAATGAACTCCGAATGCAAATATAAAATATAGTTAATAGACAAATCATTTCACAAAAGCTCAAACCACCCTACTATAAAGAAAAATCAATCTCCAGAGAGATATGATCTCCTCACCCTCGAGCTCTATCTTATAATGGAGACTATCAATAAAGACTATTAGTCTTTAAAAAAGACTAGGACTACCTTTCTATCTTTGGTTATATCAAGTAAAGTAAAAGTCCTAATTATCATCTCCAATTATAGTTACTTTATCAAATCTTATCTTATTCAAATCATTTCTAATTCAAATCTTTATCTTCTACTTAGAGTTATCTAACTCCAAGTTCCACAACAATGAATTTTAAGAGGTACTACTATTTGGGGCCGATTGTCTCCTTTTGAAGTGCACTTGTCTTGTTTTCCACAAGGTAAAAGAAATGATTTTCTTACATGGTGGAAAACTTAGAATGTTTTTCACATGTTCTCAAAATAATTTACTAAATGATCCTATGGTTAAAAATATTTTTAAATATTTTTAAAAATTTGGTATTGGTAAAAGAAATGGCAATTTTTGACCATTTTTGGAGTGAACACAATCAAGGAACGTAAAGAGTGAAGGTTATTTGTTCTAAAATGTCCATGCTTTAAAAGTGATAAATTGATTATGATACAAGGATACATTTTTCTTTCTTCAACATATCAATAGAGAATATTTTGGAAGGTAGTTGCTTTTATTGATTGCTACCTTTTTTCTTCAAAGATTTGTCAATAATTCCATGAAGGTCCAAAAAATATGAAATAATTTGGATTAGAATGATGCCAAATTTATTTTTCGTCCTACAATGATTTACTTCAATTTGTTGCAAAAAGTTTATCTTCTTCCAAACACAATCAGTTCTCATAAAGTGGAATCAGAGGACTAGATTTACCCAGGGAGAAATGCTGAATTTTTTGTAGCACATTATTTTTTTTCAAATTTTGAATTAATATTTGCAATTAGAGGCCCCAAATTAGCTAGCGGAGCTGCAAAATAGACCCAAATCAAGATTCAAAGTAGGAGGCTTTTTTTTAACTTTTATCCTCGAGTAACACACATTTTACCTCGTTGGTCCCACTTTCCCGGAACAGATTTAACCCTTAAAGGACAGGCCTATGACCATTGGTTGGAAGCCCCCTTGCTAGTCACTAAATTTGATACCGTTTAGGAAATTTATTATTTTTATTTTTCAGAGATGGAAAGTATATGTCTTCTGCACTTCACAGAAATTTCAGATTTTTTGAAGAAAATTGATTTTTATGAGATTTTTTGAAGAAAAAATGAAGAAAAAATCATATCAAATAGAAAGTTATCTCAAAAAATCTGAAAACTTTCACGATGTGTGTAAATTGTAGTGACAAACATCATGGTGTAAACTCAACTTCCGTGTACACCTATTTATAGGTTGCAGTGGACATTAAAAATGTAGCCAAAAATCAAATTGCAATAAAAGATTCAATTGTACAAATTTTCCCAAAATTCCAATTGGAGTAGAAACTAGAAGAAAAGACCTTCATTTCATTAGTTGTGCTCAAACTCAAAAAATGTCATTTTCAAGGAGAAATTTCAGATTCAATCAATTTCTCAAAATACATTGAAATGGCAAATTCTGCCATCCATTTTCTCTAATTACTTCTCAACTACATGAAAACAAATAGTAGTTAGAATAAAAACTCAATTGGAGACTCTTTATAACTAAACATGAAAGGTCATTAAAAAAGAAGTGGATGAAAAAAACCATTGTTATGGTCTTTTGCTGTCCTTGCGAAGTCATCCAAATGCCAAAAAATGGCGCCGGCATCGCTTAGGGGTTAATGTCTTGCATCAATTCTTAACCGCTTTTGCATATGGCTAGAAACGGCCTACCATGGCTTGCTTGCATTTGGCCATTTCAGAGGCCTAGCTTGTAAGACTTGAAAATACGTTCAACTATGAGCATAACATTCAATAGCATATTGTGGCTCTGCCTTCTCTCTATAGTAAAGAATTTAGCATATTCCACATCCAACAGACTCTCCATCCTCTACATGTCCACTTACTTCAGTAGTTACTGATGAAACACTGTTGGGGGGTTGAATATTCTATATCCTCCATTGTTGAGAGAAGGGAGAGCCAACCAATGCTACAAAATAATATGAGAATGGGGGCAGCGCCATGGAAAATTTTATGGACTTCAAAAAAAATTGGTGAAATTTTGAAGATTCCTCACCTATAAGAACAAGTGTTCTTGTGTACTTGAGGGTATAGGTAGCTCAATAAGCTTTGAGATTGGAAATCTTGTGGAAGTACACTGTGTCAAAGACAAAGATTCTTGGACAGGCTAAGTTGAAGTTGTACATCCAGGGCAATGTGTTTTTTTTCATTTCTTATGAAGAGCCCAAGTAGCAATACTTCACCTTATTGTGGAGCTCCAAATCTCAAGATTCATCCATATATTGGATAGAAAATATCACATTAGTACATAATATATATCTATCATTCTATTTACATCCATTATTTGGCGATTTCATTTAGTATTTAAAAAAATTTAAAGTTTATTGGTAATTTCATCCAAAATTTTACTGTTTATTTTCAATAGGCTTGGTGCCAAGCCAAAACTTTGGTGCAATTTTGCACCAACTTGCCAGAAAAAAAAACACTGGTTGAAGGGAGGAACTAGAAGGAAAAGGGATACTCTAATTCACCCATGCTCATACAAGTTTCAGAAGTTGCTATGCTATGCCCGTGGTATTTAGTTCTTAAAGGATGGACCTATAACCATTGGTTTGAAGCTTCTTTGCCCGTGACATAGTTTGTTACTATTTTAGAAGCAGATATGTATGAAATCTTTTTATATTATTTTTCAAATCTGAAAGTACATATCTTCTATACTTCATAACCAAGTTTTGATTTTTTTGAGGAAACTGATTGGATTTCATGCAATTTTTTGAAATAAAAGTGAAGAAAAAATCATATCAAATAGTAAATAATCTCAAGAAATCTGAAATTTTCACCATGTGTGTACATTATAGTGACAAACATCAGAGTAGAAACTCAATTTCCCTGTACTTCTATAATTAGGATGCAATGGACATTAAAAATGCAGCCAAAGTTCAAATTGCAATAAAATATTCAATTTTACAAATTTTTCCAAAATTTCAATTGGAATAGAAACTAGAGTAGAATACCTCCATTTCATTAGTTGGGCTCAAACTCAAAAGATGTCATTTTCACGGAGAAATTTCAGATTTACTCAATTTCTCAAAATACACTAACATGGCAGATTTTGGCATTTGTTTTCTCTAATCACTTCTCAACTACACGAAAACAAACATGAGTTAAAGTGAAAACTCAAGTGGAGACTCTTTACAACTCAATATGAAAGGTCATTAAAAAAAAAGTGAATGAAAAACTATTGTTCAAGTTTTCTTCTGGCCCTTCAAAGTTAACTGAACGTCAAAAATTGGCGCCGGTGGCACTACAATAAGAAGTTAGAGTCCGGGCCCTAATTCCTGTCTATTGTGTAGTGGTCATTTTCTACATAATTCTTTCATGCCCTTTGTATTGGTCGATCGGTCCCACTAGGCACTTGTGGCTAGTGTCTAGGGATCTCAAAACAAATTTAGGGTTTCTAGCCAAATCTTCATTTTTGGAAGATTTTTAAAAATTTATACAAAGGGCATGAAAGAATTATGTAGAAAATGAGCAAAATTTAGCTAGTTTTGAGATCACTACTGGTGTCTTTTGTATTTCTATTTTGCAATGAAATTAACCTTACATTTCATTTGTTTCGAAAATGAAAGAAAAAAAGTTGCTCTGGTGATGCACTGAAAATATGAAGTTTTTGACTGCAAACAAGGATTAAGGTAGGAAGTCCTATAATGGACCATCTAAGGGTTGCAATTGATTTTTTGAAAGGTAAAACATCTTGAATATTTTTTAGTTAATTTTATTTAGAAGACAAGTGAACTGGCATCTAGTATAGATCGTTTCATATTTTTCAAAGCTTTGTGGAATTAGTTATAAAATTTTGAAGTTGAAGTGGCATAGGGCTCTATAATGGTGCACCTTCTAAAATGTACATAGTTTGTACATTGGTGAAGGCTGAGAAAGAGAAACATGTACAAATTGTATACATTTAAGAAGGTGCTTCATTTTAGAGCTTGCTAACTCTTAGTGTTTGCATTGAAGTGTTTGAGCGTGGACTACCCCCAAGACAATCTTGTGGTATTTGGATGACAATCTAGGGTCATGAGAAGAAGTTAGAAGTAGTTTTTTCATTCACTTTTTTTTTTTACTGTTCATCTTGACTTACAAAGAGTATTGAGTTGAATTTTTAGTCTAACTAATTTTTGTTCACATTTCCTTGAGAAGTGAGTTAAAATAATGAATTGCAAAATTTGTCATTTGAGGGTGTTTTGAGAAATTGTGTAAATCTAAAATTTCTCCACCAAAATGATGTTTTTGAATATGAGCCAACTTATGAAATGGAGGTATTCTACTCAAGTTTCTACTCCAATTGGCATTTTGTAAAAGTTTGTAATATTGAATTTTTATTGCGGTTTGAACTTTGGATATATTTTTAAATTCTATTGCATTCTAATATTTCCACTACTATCCATTCCATCATCGAGGTATTGAGTTTCTACATGGGCATATGGACTATTGAGCTGACAAGGATAATCGTCCTGATCTTGAAAGAGGACCTTAGGTCAATCCCTCTGTCGGAAAGTTATTGGGGAGGCCGCAGAATGAGTCGTTGGAACAAAAAAGGAGACCAAAATAAAAAAATATTTTGGAACTACGAGCCGAAAAAAGGCAGGCAATCATCATAGATGAGACATTGATACGAATAAAAGAGGCAAATACACCATGACACTAAAACAATTAACTTTTCGTTTAAAAAAAAGTTTGCTGGCAGAAGCGAGGGGAAAAAGTACGAAAACTACCTTCACCTTTCATTCGTTGTGCGAACCCTTCCAGCCGCTTTTTTTCAGGCTTCCCCCATCGCAAAAAGATCTATTCTATTATTTTTAGGCACTCACTATACGGGAATAGATAGTCATTGTTCCGCGAAACACTTTAATATTTGCCACCCGTGTAACCGGCCTAAGGTCCCATTTCAACCGCCAATTTATTGTCCCTACAATGGGTAGGCTAACCACAAGGTACCTCTGTCTTGGACTTTCGAAACTTAGCGAATTGAAACATCTAAGTAGCTAAAGGAAAGGAAATCAACTGAGCCTCCGTTAGTAGCGGCGAGCGAAGGCGCACAAACAACCTTGGTTGAACTTGAGTTGGAGCCGCTCAGCGAAGAAGATTCTCCCGGCTGAGTAATCGCTCGCTCCTTGTGACAGCCAGGATGGCGTTGCTCGATATTCTGAATGAAATACTGAAATGAAAAATAACCAGTGGAGCCTGACATCATTCATCCATAGAGTCTAAAAAGGATGTGGAAAAGACATGGTTTGGGGGAATTTAGGCTAACACTACGATTGTGGTATTCTAAATCTTGAATTTTTTTTATACATTTTCTTTCTTTTTTAAACATTCTGGAAAAAAAAATTAATTAATTTTTTTCAAAATTCAAAAATTCAGACCAGGATGGGGCTGGTCTACAACAATGGGAGCAGTTTCTGGGAACACCCCCGAAATAGTCTTCTTGAGGGCTAGAAATCTTCTTATGATGGAAATTGAGTATATACCATGGTGTTTTTCATTGTAATGTACACACATGGTGAAAGTTTTCAGATTTTTTGAGATAACTTTTTATTTGATATGATTTTTTCTTCACTTTTTCTTCAAAGATTCTCATAAAAATCAATTTTCCTCAAAAAATCTAAAGTCTATTTTTGAGAAGTAGAGAAGACATGCAATTCCATCACTGAAAAATAAATTAAATTTTTTCCATACGTATCTAATTCCAAAATGGCAACAAATTGAATGATGAGCAACAATGTTTGAATTCAATAATTATAGGTCCATCCTATAAGGGCTAGATTTTGTAAATGACTATTACATTCAACTCAAATATCCTTGTCCCATGACTCTATGATTTTTACAAAATTACGAGGAAGCTAGCTAGGAGCCCTAATTGGCTAGCTTGTCCAAGAATCAATATTCCATGTCCAAGGCCAAGGCGATTTTTATCAAACATAACATTTAGTACCATTGGTTGGGATTGCCTTTGGAGGGTGTGGAATATTCAACACTCTAAAAATATTCCATCAGTAACTTCTTAATGAAGAAGATAGGTAGAAGATGGAGAAGCTACTAGGGTGTGGAATATGTCAAACCCTTCACTGTAGAAGGAAGGCAGTGCCACAACATGCTACTAAATGTTATGAAGGTTACCACTTTCCTTACAATTTGGTTGTGCATGTCCATTCATAATTCTGACGGGCTAAATAGAATGTCCTTTACATTCTTTGAATAAAGCTAGCCTGACAATGCCCGATGGCATTGGGAGATGTTTCAGGAACAGACCCGAAACGGCCCTGTAATGGCCTCGGATTTCTTCTAATGAAACACACGTGTCCCTTCTACTAGACTGTAGACTCATCCAAATGCGTCAGGAGAGTTTCCTCAATGTATTTGCTACATCCTTGATTCTAATTGGCTAACGCATTTCAAGGACACATATAAATATTTGATTGGCTCACTGCAGATTTCAACAAAGTTCAGTTTAGGGTACAACTATAGGATGGAGCCTCCAATGGTCTAAAAAGCCAACACTTTGAAAATTTATAGAAACTAGTATGCCCTGTGCTCATGCCATATTCAGAACTAAAGTAAAAGTAATTTTCTAATCTTAGAATCATCCCCCTATGAAGATAGGCTGTTCGTTTGTTTGTTTGGATGTTTGTTACGTTGAGATCTCCCGGACCGTGAGTCCCCGGGTGCGTGTTTGGTATCGTCGGAAAGCCCTCTACGAGGAAGGGTGCACGGGCTTTGATTCATGGTGTTCCAACATACGGCATAAAAGTTATTGAATTTTGAAGTTTTTATACGTGAAAAAAATTAGAAAATTATTTATTCTATTGTTTTCGGGACCGTGAGTCCTTTAGTCATGTGTTTGGTATCATTGGAAAGCTCTTGGCAAGGAGGGTGTCTAGCCTTTTACTTTCTTAATTGTGGTAGTGCTTTTACTTTCTTAATTGTAGTAGAGCTTTTACTTTCTTAATGCCTTTGTCCTTTTTAAATTTTTTTTACATGGTTGTGCTTTAATTAAATTCTATTAATGTTATCTTTTACTTTTTAATCATCTTTGAATTTTAGAGCCTTTTAGTCTATCCTTGCTTTGGATTATTTTTGGATTTTTGCTTAATTGTTTTTAAAATTTTTTTTTACTTTGCTTTAATTTTTATTAATGTTATCTCTTACTTTCTTAATTGTGGTAGTATATAAAGACATATATAATATATCTTATATCTTTTTTTATTATTGATTTTAGAGGTGTATATATATATTGTAAAAGAGGTCTAGACATTTTGAAAAAAATTTCTTTATTTAAAACTTTGAAATTCAATAACTTTCTTGTTGTAAGTTGGAATGCCACGAAACCAAGCCCGTGCACCCCTCCTCTCCTCACCGAGAGCTTTCCAACGGTACTAAGCACACGGTTGGGGGATTCACAGTCCAGGAGATCTCAACGTGACAAACAAACAAACAACCTTCCTTAAGGTATAGATTACATACTATTTCCAAACTATCTAATGTTTTAAAAAGTATTGATGATTTTCACTCACTAATACCTCAAAAAAATATCATTTTTAGATGGATTCCTTATTTGGACGGTTTTGGGTGCTTCCACCGTACGAGCAGACTACTCTTACTTACACTGCTACTCTTGGAGTATAACTGATTAGATTAGCAGCCCTTCCGTGAGGAGCTTAACTAAATATTGAGTGGCAATGCACAGTCTAGAAGGACCGAAGTGGAGTTAACTGAATTACTCCCCAAACCTTGTAAATCATCGATCTATCACTCCTGTGAGTAACATCGACTTCAATCGTTGCAAACTGTCTCGTCCCTTCCTTCAGAGTCTGAGAATCGCAGGGAATTTTCGCCTCAAGTTCTCCTCTCTTCCCAGACTGTGATTGCGTAGGTTCTCCCTCTCTCTCTCTCTCGTCTTCGAAGTTGCTGATTTCGAAAGCACGCGGTATGAATGCAACGCGAATTACACCCAATGCAGCTCGTTACTTTCGTGCTCTGATTGAATTGATGCTCTCTGTTGCATGAACTTCTCTCTTAGGAGTTAGGACTCCAAGGAGCCCTAACACTGAAGGATGATGGTCGAAAAGCTCTGACAAATTTGACTTGCACTATAGACAGTGGAGGTATCCCAGTGTGCGATCTGATTTCTCCAATTATGCATCCTAAAGTGGTTTCAACTAAATTGACAATTCCTCCTACTGCCCAAAATGAGATTCACAAGAGGTCTTCCTTTTAATATCTGTGACCGATTTAGACTTTTGGTTCCTGAAGTACAATATGCCATCTTTGCCAAGTTACTGCAATTTGAATTCCTTTGAGCTTTCGAGATCCCCGCAGACAAGAATTATGAACTCTGTCTCAGGGTCCTCCTTAGCTTTGGTGCAGAGCAAGTAGGGTTTGTGAGAAGGTTAGAGAGGTTTCTATGCAATGCAATCTGTCCTGCGTAGGGTTTAGTAAGTGTTTAGCAAACAAGGGTCCTTATAGACTGACAGCATTGACCTGCAGTTTTCCATACTTTATGTATAACCTTCCCTAGTTACCCTGTAGATTGCCAGGTTCACTGAAAAATTTGCAATGTTCTTTGTTTCACTGCAGGCACTAAACTAGAACGAGGAGCCTGTAGCATGGAACTCTCCACCAAGAAAACCCGAGATGAAAAGCGTGACTACCTTCGAGTCGCACGCACATTGCGAGACAAGCTGGATGGGCTGATCACATCAGGAGACACGGATCTCGGGACTTGGAGGAAAGCTCTTTTCGATGTATCACAAGAAGAATTGAACCTTGTTCTGGCTAATAACAAGGCCACCCATCGATATGATGAGATTTCTACTTGCACACATTCGTGCTGCGAACATGAGCAGGTCCTGAGCCCTGCTCTCTGGAGCACGCTGCCAAGGGAGCTTCTGCAGCGCGTGTTTGCGAAGCTTCCCTTTTCCAGCATCTGCCGCCTCAAATCCCTTTCCAAAGAATGGCAGCTGAGCTTGCAGTCTTCCTCCTCGGAGTTCACCTCGGCACTGAAAGAGTCCTCTCCCAGGATACTGGCAGGAGTCACTTCGGGTGGATTTTCTAGTTGTTGGCTGCATGTTTTGGATGGGAAAAACCATCGGTGGCATGCATTGCATGTCGAGGTTGCAGGTGGCCCGGGAAAGCGCAGGTGCAGACCTGGTCTCATTTTTCTTTTCAAATTACTTCAGTCTTGAACTTTTGATCGCCTCTTTTTTTTAGAACAATTTAGTCTTTCCAGTGTCATATTCAGGTGACTTGAACATTTTCGGCTCATCTTGGTATTCTTTGTGGTAAATCCTTCACTTTTGGCTGATTGTCCCAATGGGATAAAATTTTCTGCAGAGTAGTGCTGACGCCAAGAGTAGACGAGTGGGTGCACATGAGTGGCGCGACAGATGCAGGACTGGTGTGTTACATTGAAAAGGAACCCTATTCAAATTTGAATAGTATATTTGTGACGAATCCAATGACTAGAGCCATGAATCGACTCCCGAATCTGAACTTGTTGGCGTGTTCGGAGCTTACCATGATGCGGATCGTCGTGGACCGCAACACATAGCACTACAAGGTCATTGTAGTGAAGCATGGTCTGCCGGTGCAAGCAGAAGTATACGACTCTGCGGTCCAACAGTGGACCAAGCCGAAGCCATCACTGGGTCGCATTTTTGGCATTGCACACGCTTGGGGTCGGAATCATCACTCAATCTGGGGTGCACATGAATTAGGTCCTTGTGCTTATGACTGCCGTGACGGAAAGTACTATGACTTCGGACAGGATCAGGACAAGTGGTTGGGGAAGCAGGTGATCTCGTATACCCTCATGGAGGATCGTCTCTTTGTACTGCACAGGGATGAAACAGATTTTATCTCCGAGTATTTTGTTCCAGAGAATGCGACCTCATGGGTGAAGGAGAAAACGCACGGTTGTTTCCCACAGGTTTGCAAGATTCATGCTTGCAGCGGCTTCCTGTTTGTGTTTCAAAGCGGTGCCAGATGGATTTTGGACGCCGACTCCTCTACGGATGCGAATGGATGAATCTACAATTTGGCTACTTGTGAGTGGCGTGCACTTCCTCGGGTTCCTTGGTGGTCCACTGTTGAGGGATGGGCAAATTTGAACCCTGAGATTATGTGGAATTTGAAACCGTTCGTTTGTGAGCTTCATTGGAGTATTCAACCGTAGCAGGCCAGTTTTTATTTTGACCTCGTAGACAGGAACACCATCAGAACTTTCTGGTTTGCAGAGAGAACTGACTGGTGTTGGGGCCAGAGACGATGTTGCCTTTCACATCTTTGCCAAAATGTGGAGTGAACTGCAATGCGGAACTTCACGCACCGTTGGCTGGCATGGATTAAGTGCAAAGTCATGTAACATGTTTTTGTTCATGTTTCTTTACAAATTAAGCCGCAGATTCGGATTTCAGACTGTGAGTGAAGTGTAATGATATTGACTCCATTGATCTCCTGGTCATGTCTGCATTGTGAGATTGGACTGATTGTGAATTCAAACCAGTGTGAGATTGTGAGTTCAAACTGTCAGTGCAGTGAAATGGTATTGATTCCAAGTTCTGAATGAATGAGTTAGTAAATTCAAATTTTTTTTGTCCGGTATCTGATTTGAAACAAGTAAGTGCAACCATTGATGATTGAGTTTGAAATCTCTAACTTGAAAAAGTGGTCCGAGTTTTACAATGACGGCTTCATCTCGGCTACCCATGTGTTGCGGTAGGGGCGGTAGCAAACCCGTAAGCACGACGTCCTCTGTAATTCGGAAACACGCTGGCATGGGAAGTGCGTCTCTGTTTCCCCGCTGTACTGCAAAGAGAAACCGACTTATTCCAGTTGCCGAAGTACATCTCTTCGGTGCCGCTCGCCCAGACAGTTCTCGGCTCATAATTCCCTTCGCCTGCGCCGTCGAGTGGATTCCTGCAGGGCCGGGAGGTGTATGGGATGCAATAAACTTGGCTGGAGGATCGGAAAAGCAAGTTCCGTATGCAAGACAAAGTTGTGCCCAATTGAGCTGCATTGCGAAGGCCATCTCCATTGGATCAACGACTCCTGGATCAGCTCCTGCACCTGCGAAACAGATCGAGCGAACTAATTCAGTCTTTGTTCGAGAGTCTTCGGCGACGCGTGGAGGTCCTCGTGTATTCTGATAATTAGGGCTTCCCAATTTCCTGAGTGTGAAAGGAAACAACCAACGCCGTCGGTAACTGCACCTTCGTATTGATGGGAAGATCGAGTCTGCTACCTCGATCTGTTGTGAACATTATTTTGGTCCCCTTGGGCGGTGAGGGGTTAAATGGATTGTGAATGTATTTGAAGTGGAGACCGAGAGAGAATGGTGGTTTCAGGGGGTATTACTGCATTTACACTACAATTAAGGTCATAGAAAGCTACTTAATTATGATTCCCAAAAAGAGGTTAGTTGTATTAAAGTGTTTTCAAAATTTCAATCATCAATTACTTTTCCGACTTGGCGAATGTGATAATAGCCACTTTTATTTTTATTTTGACACTTTGCAATGGGAGCCACATGTTCATAACTGGTCTTTTATAGTGTGACCTATGAGCTGATTTAGTCACAAGATGTTAAATCGGTCCCACAAAACTAAACCCCGAGGACCTTGTACCTACTGTCAAGTATGGGCCTGATGTCGATTCAGCCTCTCCCAATCGCGCGACGTCATCCCTGTGGCGCAGCACAATGGCTCCGTAGGACATCATTGTGTAATGTTGCAAGATGTCAACCTTGTAATTTTTTTAACTATGAACTAATTTACTTATCCTACATTCTCTGTCTTTCCTTCTACCGCCTCTGTGTATATATAGAGTTGTCTTCTCAGTGTAGAACACATTCAAATTACAAAATACAAATACAAATCACAAAATACAAGTACAAATCACAAAACACAAAATGAAAATCACAACTAAGTTTTTATAATTATTTTAAGTTCTAATACAACAATGGGAAATCTCATTAAAATGACAACATTCCATATGTTAATTTTTGGATTGCGCAATCTGAATTAAAAATTGACATCTAAGATAAGTATAGATTTTCAAACATCTAAGAGTCTTATAGATCTCATGAAATCTATGACATATATAGATTTCACACTCTAAAAACCGCTCCCGGTTTGTCATTTGTTGCCACTTTCGAAGCTTACCATGATGCGGATCGTCGTGGAGCGCACCACATATCACTAGTAGGTCATTGTAGTGAAGCATGATCCGCCGGTGGAAGCAGAAGTATACGATGACTCTGAGGTGCACTAGTGGACTAAGCGGATGCCATCACTAGGTCACATTTTTGGCATCGCATACGGAACTTCACACCTTTGCAAAGATCACCTTTAGCCCCAACGTTAATCGTTTCTCTCTAAAAACAAGAGAGCTCTAAGGAATTCCAAAGCTCCTAGTTATCTACATATGAAGTGAAATCAAAACCTGTTACGGATGAATGTTCCAGTGAAGCTCACACATCACATTTGTCAGAAAAGAGTCTGAATGAACGGTGGACCACTAAGGAACCCGCGGGAGCAGCACACCACTCACAGGTAGCCAATTCGTAGATCCATCCATTCTCATGCATTCGTAGGGGGGTCGGTGTAGTGACCCCATCCATAATGTCAATGCAGGAGAGTTCTCCTGTCGTGGCATGCTTCAATTGGTTAAGAAGAGGCAGATTAAGACTGATAATGCTTAGTGCTTGCCTTGTGCAAATCTTCAGCAAGGTGGGTATGAAGTAGAGATTTCATTGGTATAGAAATGAGAGAAATCTAGGAAAAATCTCTTCCTCTACCAACCGATATTAACTCAGTAAGTGCAAATTCACGTACCTAACTAAATCTAAATCTAAATGGAGGAGACTATTACTGTTGTGGCATGTTTTGATTGGTTCAACAATCAAAGAAATCAAATAGACATTGACATTATGTCCGGTAACTGCAAAGCAATCCAAGTTACCAAAAATGATTGCCGGTTAGTACCAACCTCGCCGCCCCACGGCTTGGTAGGTCCTAACCGGCGATTATTTTTGATAACTTGGCCTGCTTTGCAGTTACCTAGTCCATCCTCTTTTTTCAAAATAAACACAAACAGGAAGCCATTACAAGCATGAATCTTGCTAGCTGGCTGCTTCACCTGTGGCTGCCAAAAAACTCGCGTAAAATAACTGTGCTTTTCTACCTTCACACCTTTAGTGAAAATTTTGCAAAGATCACCTTTAGGGCCAGCTTCCATGTGAGTTAGGCTGGTAGAACTTGCAAGGGAGAGCTACAATGACAAGTGAGTGATGACACTTCTATGTGAACTCGATGGGTGGGGAGATATTGAGTAAGAATAGCACACGTAACGATTCCCTTGAAGTTCGATCGCTCTCCACCAATCCCATAATCCACCAATATCGGTAAAGTTGGAACTCATGATTCTCCGCTCACCGAGGCCGGTAAGAGAATTGGCAAGAGCTTCTTGTCGTCATCCTACTTTCTTACTTGCCCGATCTGCATGGAAGGTGGCCCTTAGCCCCAACATCAATCCGGAACTTCAGACACTGTTGACTCGCATGGATTAGGTGCGAAGTGATGTCACATGTTTTCGTCTATGTGTCTTTACAAATTGCGGTTCACACTTCGAGTGAAGTGTAATGATATTGACTCCATTGCTCTCCTGGTGATGTCTATATTGTAAGTTTTGGACTGATTGTGAACTCAGATGGAGATTGTGAGTTCGAATCGTGAGTGCAGTGAAATGGTATTGATCCCGATTTCTGAATGAATGAATACATTCAATTTTTTTGTCCGGTATCTGATTTGAAGCAATTTAAGTACATCCATTGATGATTGAGTTTGAAATCTCTAACTAGAAAAAGTGGTCCCCAAATTTATGTTATTTTCAATTCAAGGAATAAAATTACTAAAAGATTTACAAAATATCATGAATTCTATCTTTTGACATGGCAGATAACATAAATCACCTTATACATCTCTAAAAGATGCACAAAATTGCTTAACCCCTAAAGGTCCAAGGTCTTTTTGGAGTTTCTATGAACTCACTCTAAATTGAATAAGAATTCAACATTTTGATAAGCTTCATCAATTTTCTTTGAAATATAACAATACAAATTCAAGCTAAATATGTAAGAGATTACTTATGATAAAAAAAAACACAACAATATCACATATGGATTGAAAGATTATAATGTTTGATCATGAGGGCATTAAAACTGCAAAAATGACTTAAAATATTTCAATCTTCTATTCACATATCAAATATTCAAACTTGGTTACCAAAAAAGAATAAGGTCAAAGGACATAACATGCAGGTCATTGCAAAAAAGACCGACCGATTTATGTAGCGTTTTCCACAGTACTGCTGAATTTTTCGGGAGTACTGTATAATTAGAAAAACAATTTTTAAAAAATGTAAAAAATATGTTTTAGGTATATACCTCTAAGAAGAAGGTACCCTAGGAAGGAAAAGTGTAGAAAAATTCTCTAAGTAGGAGAACTAGAAAAGTGCAAATTTTCATGAAAATAGCTACTTTGACATTTTAATTTGTAAAAAATAGGAAAAAGAATTTTAAAAAAAACTAAAAATTGGCAATTGGGGAGAACTTTATGATGAAGAGATTTCACCAAAAGAATGATCTCAAAACCATCTCAAATGTTCAAAAGTATGCGTGCAAGGGAGGCCTGTTCGCGCATATGTAGAGGAAAGAGAATAATGATTTTTAAGATTTCCTTTGGTAGTAACATGCCTACCTAGTATGGAAATAGGCCACAGAAATTTCAGCTTTAGATCATTAATTTTGGATGCTGCCTAGTACTAAAAACCCCTAAACCGCAAAGTGTGACAAATTAGCTTAATTGAAATTTAATTATAAAATGATTTTTGAAAATTTCTAAAAAATAAGGAATTTGATTTTTGTCATGTCAGAAATCTTTAGTCAAAATTTCAAGTTAATATGGTTCATACTTTAAAAGCTATAATCAATAACAACTCCGTCATTCAAAGTGTGACGCAAAATAGTACCGGTCTTTCTTGCAATCACCCATGCATAGCCCCAATCAATTTATAACTTCTCAAAATCTATTTTATAATTTTTTAAAATGAACTTCTAGTGTATTTTCTCCTCCAAACTCTAGTATATTTGAGGCTCATTTTCAAGAGTCCTCAACACTATAGGAAGTCAAGATTGCAATGGGCATTCTTGCACAAAATCTTGAACACTAAAGTCATGATCAATCATTTTTAAAATCAAATTTTTAATGCTAAAACTAGACTTCAAAAAAGAATTTCCAAAAATATAAACTACTAAAAACAACAACTTGGCTACATTTTATTTAACCTCAAAGTTTTGCAAACACCACATTTGGGTGCCTCAAGCATTTAGGGACTAAGGAATCAATTATGGGTGTTTCTACTATAGGAAATGAGCCATTAACAAAAAATTTCAATGATTGAAAATTGGGCCACAATCTATGTCATAGGTGACATTAATGGAGTACTTAAGGTAGGTACACCCAAAATGGCTCCTGACCTTAAAGCGCTCTGTACAACGTGCATAGATTTTCAAAATCAGTCATGTACCCAGACTGTAGATGGCGCTTTCATAAACACACTTTGTCTGTTAATAACTTTTGCATACGGTATCCAAATCCATTGTTCTTTGGTGCGTTGGAACATGCTTTCACTCACCAACAAGACTGTAAAAAAATTTGAACAACATAATAGCAGGAACTACGCACAGTAGAGAAACTGGCGCTTTTGGGTGTACCTACCTTAGTTACCTAGTCAAATGCGATGTGTGAGCTTCGCTGGAACATTTATCCGTAACAGGTTTTTATTTCACTTTGTGGATAACTAGGAGCTTTGGAGTTCCTCAGAACTTTCTTGTTTTCAGAGGGAAATGATTGATGTTGGGGCCAGAGATGATGTTGCCTTTAACATCTTTGCAAAATTTGAGTGAACTGTAATCCAGAACTTTACACACCGTTGACTCGCATGGATTAAGGTGGATACACCTAAAAGTGCCACTTTTTGGTACTGTGCCTAGTAACTATTATTGGTCTGATCAAATTTTCATATAGTCTTCTTGGCAAGTGAAAGCACATTCCTATGCACCAAAAAACACAGCATTTGGATACACTATGCAAAAGTTATTAAGGTTCAAAGTCTGTTTCTAAAAACGCTTCAGCCAAATAGGTACATAATGAAATTAAAAAATGTACACCAACTATAGATGACACTTTTAGGTGAGGTGCAATTTTAGGTGTACCCACCTTAGGTGCGAAGTGATGTCACATGTTTTCGTCCATCAATGTGTCTTTTACAAATTGCGGGTTCACACTTCGAGTGAAGTGTAATGATATTGACTCCATTGCTCTCCTGGTCATGTCTGTATTGTGAGTTTTGGACTGATTGTGAACTCAGACGGAGATTGTGAGTTCGAATCGTGAGTGCAGTGAAATGGTATTGATCCCGATTTCTGAATGAATGAATACATTCAATTTTTTTGAATACATTCCCAAGCTCTGAATGAATGAATGAATGAATGAGTACATTCAATTTTTTTGCCCGGAATCTGATTTGAAGCAATTGAAGCAATTTGAAGCAATCCCAAGCTCTGAATGAAATTCAATTTTTCTAGAACAAAACTCTATGTCCAAAAAATGTCCTAGAAAATACATGCTTTGACTTTTTAATTTGTAGAAAATAGAAAAAACAATTTTCAACAAAAGTAAAACATTTCTATTTGGGAAGACTTTTTGGTGATGCTATTTGATTAAAAAAATGAGGTCAAAACCATTTCTAATGTTTGGAATTGCATGTGCAAAGAAGGCCTGTTTGCACGAATGTGGAGGATATAAAATAATTTATTTTTAGATTTCCTTTTGTAGAAACATGTCTACCTACAAAGAGAATATACCATAGAAATTTCAGCTAAAAAAAATTAATTTTAACCGCTCAATATTACTAAAAAACCCACTATGTCAAAGCGTGACAAATTAACAAAATTAACTTTTAAATATAAAATGATTTTTAAATTTTTTGAAAAATAAGGAATACATTTTTTGTCAAGATATTTAGAAATAAAAATTTTGGTTTTGGCATTGGATTCATACATCAAAAGTTATAGCGCTCCAAAATCAAAATGCAACCAAACTACTAGGTGTTTTGTGCAATCACCCCTTATATTATGTTTTACTCGATGATTAATTTATTTTTTGTGGTAAGTATGGGGACAAGAAGCTCTCTATATACACATGGGGTGGTAGGAAGTAGAACAACCCATGCAAGATATATAATTTAGAAGTTGTAGGAGCTCCACCGCTCATAGTTAAGTTTGAATTACAAATTTTGTGAAAAGTAAAATTTCATACCTCATTTAAGCATAGTAATATAACTTTTTGCAAAAAAAATTGGAATAGAAATTAGTTGAAAAATCAAGTTAAGTTTCATATTCATAAATCCGTTCCAGATTTTCAATCCTCCAATCAAGAGTTATAGACAAATTTCAAAGAAGATGTTTGAAAAGTTAAAAAATATTCCCTTCCAATGCCTCTTTGAAAATTGTTTATAACTTTTGATTGGAGGACCAAAATCTCAAATGGATTTTTAGACATGAAACTTAATTTGATTTGCCAACCAATTCTTTTCATAGTTTTTTGCAAAAAGTTATTTTAGTATGCTTAAATGAGGTATGAAATTTTAGTTTGATCACAATTTGTATTTCAAACTTTACTATAAGCGGTAGAGCTCCTACAACTTCTAAATTACATAAAATAGAACCATTTATAATCAATCAATCAAGGTATTTTAGATATAATCTGATGTAGTATAAGGCCAAGCAAATTTTTAGGGAGTGCAATAATAGGAATGGCAAGGATTGCAAAAATTTTGGTTATTTTATCAAATAAATTGAAATTACTATGAATTTTGAAAGACAAAATAGTGTCACAATCTATAGCTAGTGTCTAGACTCTTTCAATTACAATAATTGAAGAACTCCTTTCCTATTCATTACTTCCTACTTTCTTGCTCACTAGTTTGGGACATGTGTTGTGACTTTATTAGTCCCAATCTTGAAAAAGAAAAAAACATGAATTCCAAGCTCTAGTTGGAATCATGTTCCAACCTTACTAGAAATAAATGTAGTCTATAGGTTGGAGATGGGGTGTTGATTGATTGCGGATGGTTCTACCTTATTTCACATGTGTTGTTCTACTTCCTATCATTCCATTTGTTTATAGAATTATTTTCTTCTCTATCACTACAAGGGAAATGGGTCCTAATCTATAGAAATTTTGACAAAATAGTGTCCGAAATGACAATCACAACTTGTAAAATTTTCTTTTTTGTCAATGCAATCAATATTGCAATGTTTGTCAAATTCTTGTCAATTCCTAAGTCAATTTTAACAAACAAGGTTAATGTCTTCCTTGAAATCCAACAAATTTTTATATACAGTTTTTATTTTAAATACAAAATGATGTAGCTATCATTTACTAACTCTATAAGGAATTATACCTCATTGCAATCTTTAACCATTCACTATCAACACTTTAACATTATTTGTCTTTAAGGGAGAGAAGCTCCCTCTATATATTTGGAATAGTAGGGGGTCGACCAACCCATATGGGATATATGAACTCTTAAAATTGTGAGAGCTCATAGTGAAGTTAGAACTCCGTAATTTTGTAATAAAATTAAGATTTTAAACTTCATTTAAGCATAGTAGAATGTCTTTTTTCAAAAACATTTGAACTAAGACTAGTTAGAATATAAATTGGAGTTTCAAGTCAAAAAATCTTTTTGACATTTCAAGTTTCCAATCAAAAGTTATGGAAAGATATCAAAGAGGAAGTTTCAAAAAATGTAACAAGAACAATTTTAAACACCTCATTGAAATTTCATAATTTTTGATTGGAAACTTGAAATGTCAAAAGAATTTTTGCATGCAAACTTGAGTTGATTTTATAACTAAGGTTAGTTCAAGTTTATTTGAAAAAATACATTCTTCTATGCCTAAATTAGGTTTGAAATCTTACTTTCAATACAATTCCTATTTCTATCCTAACACATTAATCTACGTCAGATTTGACAGAATTCTATCAAAATTACTATAAAATAAGACGCAATTTTCCTTATAGTATATAGACAACCCAAACTAAGATATTGATAGCATATGGTTACAAATTACATTGGTTAAATATTCAATGAATTCTTTGTGCCTTTACCAAATTAATTATCTTTACAATCATTTGTTTCTCTTCATGTCATCCATGGACAATTGTTACAAGCCTTGAAGGGGGGGGATCAAATATCAATTAAGAATTTGACAACAAGTTGACCAAAAACTGGCAAGTTCTCACAAATTGACAAGACAAAGATGTAAAGCCACATGGTTGTTGTCACTTTGGACAATGCTATGTTATAAACTTGTCATCTTGAACTACATTTCCTTGTAGTGTAAACAAGACAAGTTGGTGGAATATGAAGAGTCCATTCAATCCTTTGAATTAGAGAATCACTACAGGACCAAATTGTACCATTTCTAAACAAATTTATATTTTCTACTAGATAAAAATAATCTTTTTTTGCCGAGAATTCACCATTTCTATTAAAATCAATGAAGTCCCAAATTTGGATGAAGAAGTGCATGAATATGATTGGAAAGTGTTTTTGGTCCAAGAGTTGAATGAATGAATGTTGTCATACAATGCTTTGCCAAAATTTTAAGTGATTCTCGTCTTCAGAAAGTTTAAAGAAAGGAGTGAGCCCAAACTTGGCTTACAATAGGATGGTATGACGATTGTAAAATATTCTAGTAGTTTAATTTCAATTGTATTTTGATTAACTCCTAAATGAACAACTTGCTAAATTTGGCAACATAGTAATTTTGGGCAAGTACATGTAACTAGAGATTTCCATATTTTTGGCCCAAATTTTATTGGAAGGTGAGTATGAAGAATATCTTTCATGTGCACTAAAATTTAGGACAATTGAAAATATATGTTAAAAGGTATGGCCTATTGTGGTGTTTTTTTTTGAATTTAGACACTTTAGACAAATTGAAAAAAATCATTTTTTTCATAAACAAAAATTTTGAAATTGGTTGTCTTCATTTAAATATGTATGGAAAGCTTTGAATCATTCCATTTTTATCAATGAGCCAAAAGTTATAAGGAGTTTTTATTGGCAATCAATTATGGAATTCCTACTCTAAAATAAACTTTGAAGTCTTTTACTCAGTTTTCAATATTCTATGAGAAAATAAAATCAGAGGATGTAGATTGTTTATTACAATATAGCAACCATTGGGATTGTCATTTTTCAATTCTATAAATAAATCATTAACTATTTTTCATTTTGAATCATTTGTTACTTTTTCCTACTTACAATTTTTTCCTATGCGTTGTACAATTCTAAATAATTTGAAGTTTTTTAGTCAAGTCCCCTACTCTGTCACATGTTACAACACTCCTATAGTTTGTAACTTTAAATCACAATGAACTCCGAATGCAAATATAAAATATAGTTAATAGACAAATCATTTCACAAAAGCTCAAACCACCCTACTATAAAGAGAAATCAATCTCCAAAGAGATATGATCTCCTCACCCTGGAGCTGTATCTTATAATGGAGACTATCAATAAAGATTATTAGTCTTTAAAAAAGACTAGGACTACCTTTCTATCTTTATCTTTCTATCTTTGGTTATATCCAGTAAAGTAAAAGTCCTAATTATCATCTCCAATTATAGTTACTTTATCAAATCTTATCTTATTCAAATCAAGTTGGTTATATGCTCAAAAAATTTCGCATCATTTGGAATTGTACAACATATAGGAAAAAATTAATAAGTAGAAAGAAGTAGAGAGTGATTCAAAGTACTAAATTGCTAAAATTTTATTATAGAATCAAAAAAAGGCAAATCCCAATGGTTGTAATGTTGTGACAAACAATCAACATCCAAAATTTTAATTTTTTTTCAAAAATATTTAAAATTGAGTAAAGTAAAGGCTTCCAAAGTTTATTTTAGAGTAGAGAATCCATAACTGCTCGCAAACTAAATCTCTTCATAACTTTCACCTCATAAATCAAAATGGAATGATTCAAAGCTTTATGCATATATATACGTCTAGAAAACCAATTTCAAATTTTTAATATAAAAAATAATGTTTTTATAAGAAATTTTTGGGCTGCCCGCTGACCAATGAAAACTACATATCATGCAATAACTTTTTGACCATGTAGTCATTTGTTAGGAAAATTGTTGGGCCTTCAAGATACTCCTTGGACACATCTTGGGTGAAAATTTCAAAGAAAAAAATAAAAACTCCACCCGTAGTGAGCTGCCCAAAATCGCTATGTTGCCAAAAAACGCAGTTTGGTCCTTTAGGGGTTAAAGAAAGGAGTGAGCCCAAATTTGGCTTACAATAGGATGATATGACGATTGTAAAATATTCTAGTAGTTTAATGTCAATTGTATTTTGATTAACTCCTAAATGAACAACTTGCTAAATTTGGCAACATAGTAATTTTGGGCAAGTACATGTAACTAGAGATTTCCGTTTTTTTGGCCCAAATTTTATTGGAAGGTGAGTATGAAGAATATCTTTCATGTGCACTAAAATTTAGGACAATTGAAAATATGTGTTAAAAGGTATGGCCTACTGTGTTTATTTATTTTTTGTATTTTGACACTTTAGATAGATTTGAAAAAATCACTTTTTTCATAAACAAAAATTTTGAAGTTGGTTATCTTCATTTAAGTATGTATGGAAAGCTTTGTATCATTCCATTTTTTATCAATGAGCCAAAAGTTATAAGGAGTTTTTATTGGCAATCAATTATAGAATTCCTACTCTAAAATAAACTTTGAAGTCTTTTATTTTACTCAGTTTTCAATATTCTATGAGAAAATAAAATCAGAGGATGTAGATTGTTTATTACAATATAGCAACCATTGGAATTGTCATTTTTCAATTCTATAAATAAATCATTAACTATTTTTCATTTTGAATCATTTGTTACTTTTTCCTACTTACAATTTTTTCCTATGCATTGTACAATTCTAAATAATTTGAAGTTTTTTAGTCAAGTCCCCTACTCTGTCACATGTTACAACACTCCTATAGTTTGTAACTTTAAATCACAATGAACTCCGAATGCAAATATAAAATATAGTTAATAGACAAATCATTTCACAAAAGCTCAAACCACCCTACTATAAAGAGAAATCAATCTCCAAAGAGATATGATCTCCTCACCCTGGAGCTGTATCTTATAATGGAGACTATCAATAAAGATTATTAGTCTTTAAAAAAGACTAGGACTACCTTTCTATCTTTATCTTTCTATCTTTGGTTATATCCAGTAAAGTAAAAGTCCTAATTATCATCTCCAATTATAGTTACTTTATCAATCCATCACATCCATCCATCATTTGGAGATATCTACTCCAATCAATCTTTCCTTATCTACTAGTGCACATTCCTTCATGAATTAAATCATGATCATCCATCAATGCATTATCCATCCAAGATTGTTATAAGGGTTGTGACATCACAACAATGAATTTTAAGAGGTACTACTATTTAGGGCCATTTTTCATATGATTGTCACCTTTTGAAGTGCACTTGTCTTGTTTTCCACAAGGTAAAAAAAAATGATTTTCTTACATGGTGGAAAACTTAGAATTTTTTTCACATGTTCTCAAAATAATTTACTACATGATCCTATGGTTAAAAATATTTTTAAATATTTTTAAAAATTTGGTATTGGTAATAGAAATGGCAATTTTTGACCATTTTTGGAGTGAACACAGTCAAAGAACATAAAGAGTGAAGGTTATTTGTTCTAAAATGTCCATGCTTTAAAAGTGATAAATTGATTATGATACAAGGATACATTTTTCTTTCTTCAACATATCAATAGAGAATATTTTGGAAGGTAGTTGCTTTTATTGATTGCTACCTTTTTTCTTCAAAGATTTGTCAATAATTCCATGAAGGTCCAAGAAATATGAAATAACTTGGATTAGAATGATGCCAAATCTATTCTTCTTCCTACAACGATTTACTTCAATTTGTTGCAAAAAGTTTATCTTCTTCCAAACACAATCAGTTCTCATAAAGTGGAATCAGAGGACAAGATTTACCCAGGGAGAAATGCTGAATTTTTGATGGCACATTATTTTTTTTCAAATTTTGAATTAATATTTGCAATTAGAGGCCCCAAATTAGCTAGCGGAGCTGCAAAATAGACCCAAATCAAGATTCAAAGTAGGAGGCTTTTTTTTAACTTTTATCCTCGAGTAACACACATTTTACCTCGTTGGTCCCACTTTCCCGGAACAGATTTAATCCTTAAAGGACGGGCCTATGACCATTGGTTGGAAGCCCCCTTGCTAGTCACTCAATTTGATACTGTTTAGGAAATTCTTTATCTTTACTTTTCAGAGATGGAAAGTACATGCCTTCTGCACTTCACAGGAATTTCAGATTTTTTTGAAGAAAATTGATTTTTATGAGATTTTTTGAAGAAAAAATGAAGAAAAAATCATATCAAATAGAAAGTTATCTCAAAAAATCTGAAAACTTTCACGATGTGTGTAAATTGTAGTGACAAACATCATGGTGTAAACTCAACTTCCGTGTACACCTATTTATAGGTTGCAATGGACATTAAAAATGTAGCCAAAATTCAAATTGCAATAAAAGATTCAATTGTACAAATTTTCCCAAAATTCCAATTGGAGTAGAAACTAGAAGAGAAGACATTCATTTCATTAGTTGCGCTCAAACTCAAAAAATGTCATTTTCAAGGAGAAATTTCAGATTCAATCAATTTCTCAAAATACATTGAAATGGCAAATTCTGCCATCCATTTTCTCTAATTACTTCTCAACTACATGAAAACAAATAGTAGTTAGAATAAAAACTCAATTGGAGACTCTTTATAACTGAACATGAAAGGTCATTAAAAAAGAAGTGGATGAAAAAACTATTGTTCTGGTCTTTTGCTGTCCTTCAAAAGTCATCCGAAAGCCAAAAAATGGCGCCAACGTCGCTTAGGGGTTAATGTCCTGCAATTCTTAACCCCTTTTGCGTATGGCTAGAAACGGCCTACCATGGCTTGCTTGTATTTGGCCATTTCAGAGGCCTAGCTTGTAAGACTTGAAAATACATTCAACTATGAGCATAACATTCAATAGCATATTGTGGCTCTGCCTTCTCTCTATAATAAAGAATTTAGCATACTCCACATCCAACAAACTCTCCATCTTCTACATGTCCATTTACTTTAGTAGGTACTGATGAAACACTGTTGGGGGGTTGAATATTCTATATCCTCCATTGTTGAGAGAAGGGAGAGCCAACCAATGCTACAAAATAATATGAGAATGGGGGCAGCGCCATGGAAAATTTTATGGACTTCAAAAAAAATTGGTGAAATTTTGAAGATTCCTCACCTATAAGAACAAGTGTTCTTATGTATTTGAGGGTATATGTAGTTCAATAAGCTTTGAGATTAGAAATCTTGTAGAAGTACACTGCGTCAAAGACAAAGATTCTTGGATAGGCTAAGTTGAAGCTGTACATCCATAGCAATGTGTTTTTTTTCATTTCTTATGAAGAGCCCAAGTAGCAATACTTCACCTTATTGTGGAGCTCCAAATCTCAAGATTCATCCATATATTGGATAGAAAATATCACATTAGTACATAATACATATCTATCATTCTATTTACATCCATTATTTGGCGATTTCATTTAGTATTTAAAAAAATTTAAAGTTTATTGGTAATTTCATCCAAAATTTTACTGTTTATTTTCAATAGGCTTGGTGCCAAGCCAAAACTTTGGTGCAATTTTGCACCAACTTGCCGGAAAAAAAACACTGGTTGAAGGGAGGAACTAGAAGGAAAAGGGATACTCTAATTCAGCCATGCTCATACAAGTTTCAGAAGTTGCTATGCTATGCCCGTGGTATTTAGTTGTTTAAGGATGGACCTATAACCATTGGTTTAAAGCCTCCTTGCCTGTGACATAGTTTGTTACTATTTTGGAAGCAGATATGTATGAAATCTTTTTATATTATTTTTCAAATCTGAAAGTACATATCTTCTATACTTCATAACCAAGTTTTGATTTTTTTGAGGAAACTGATTGGATTTCATGCAATTTTTTGAAATAAAAGTGAAGAAAAAATCATATCAAATAGTAAATAATCTCAAGAAATCTGAAATTTTCACCATGTGTGTACATTATAGTGACAAACATCAGAGTAGAAACTCAATTTCCCTGTACTTCTATAATTAGGATGCAATGGACATTAAAAATGCAGCCAAAGTTCAAATTGCAATAAAATATTCAATTTTACAAATTTTTCCAAAATTTCAATTGGAATAGAAACTAGAGTAGAATACCTCCATTTCATTAGTTGGGCTCAAACTCAAAAGATGTCATTTTCACGGAGAAATTTCAGATTTACTCAATTTCTCAAAATACACTAACATGGCAGATTTTGGCATTTGTTTTCTCTAATCACTTCTCAACTACACGAAAACAAACATGAGTTAAAGTGAAAACTCAAGTGGAGACTCTTTACAACTCAATATGAAAGGTCATTAAAAAAAAAGTGAATGAAAAACTATTGTTCAAGTTTTCTTCTGGCCCTTCAAAGTTAGATGAACGTCAAAAATTGGTGCCGGTGGCAGTAAGAAGTTAGAGTCCGGACCCTAACTCCTGTCTATCGTGTAAGGTAGGTACACCCAAAAGCGCCCTGTTCTTAAAAGCGCCATCTACACTGCACATACATTTTCGAAATCAGTCATGTTCACAAGGTGTAGATGGCACTTTCAGAAATAGACTTTGACTATTAATAACTTTTGCATATGGTATCCAAATCCTGCGTTCTTTGGTGCGTTGGAACATGCTTTCACTTGCCAACAAGACTACATAAAAATTTGAACTAATTAATAGCAGGAACTAGGCTCGGTATGAATAAGTGGCGCTTTGGGGTGTACCTACCTTAGTGGTCTTATTGGTCGATCAGTCCCACTAGGCACTTGTGGCTAGTGTCTAGGGATCTCAAAACAGATTAAGGGGTTTTAGCCAACTGTTCATTTTTGGAAGATTTAAAAAAATTTATACAAAGGGCATGAAAGAATTATGTAGAAAATGAGCAAAATTTAGCTAGTTTTGAGATCACTACTGGTGTCTCTTGTATTTCTATTTTGCAATGAAATTAAGCTTACGTTTCATTTGTTTCCAAAAAGAAAAGAAAAAAGTTGCTTTGGTCATGCACTGAAAATATGAAGTTTTTGACTGCAAACAAGGATTAAGGTAGGAAGTCCTATAATGGACCATCTAAGGGTTGCAATTGATATTTTGAAAGGTAAAACATCTTGAATATTTTTTAGTTAATTTTATTTAGAAGACAAGTGAATTGGCATCTAGTATAGATCGATCATTTCATATTTTTCAAAGCTTTGTGGAATTAGTTATAAAATTTTGAAGTTGAAGTGGCATAGGGCTCTAAAATGGTGCACCTTCTAAAATGTACATAGTTTATACACTGTTGAAGGCTAAGAAAAAGCAACATGTACAAATTGTGTACATTTAAGAAGGTGCTTCATTTTAGAGCTTGCTAACTCTTAGTGTTTGCATTGAAGTGTCTTGAGCATGGACTACCCCCAACACAATCTTGTGGTATTTGGATGACAATCTAGGGTCATGAGAAGAAATTAGAAGTAGTTTTTCCATTCACTTTTTTTTTTGACCGTTCACCTTGACTTACAAAGAGTGTTCAGTTGAATTTTTAGTCTAACTAATTTTTGTTTACATTTCCTTGAGAAGTGAGTTAAAATAATGAATTGCAAAATTTGTCATTTGAGGGTGTTTTGAGAAATTGTGTAAATCTAAAATTTCTCCACAAAAATGATGTTTTTGAGTATAAGCCAACTAATGAAATGGAGGTATCCTACTCAAGATTCTACTCCAATAGGCATTTTGTAAAAATTTGTAATATTGAATTTTTATTGTAGTTTGAACTTTGGATATATTTTCAAATTCTATTGCATTCTAATTATTGAAGGACCATAAGAGGATTTTTAGCTGGTTTACAAGACTGCAAGTTCCCAAACACTGGGAACACATTGGAAATTCTGGGAATACAATGTTGATGTGGTCGAGCGAGTGCTACATCAGAAAATAGTAATTAATTATTTATCCTAATTAATTAATTAATTAATTATTCTAAATCTTTAAAAAAATTTAACCATTTTCTTTCTTTTTTAAACATTCTGGAAAAAAATAATTTTTTTTTTTCAAAATTCAAAAATTCAGACCAGCAGGGGACTAGTCTACAATAGTGGGAACAGTTTATGGGAACACCCTTGAAACAGTCTTCTTGGGGGCCAGAAATCTTCTTATGATGGAAATTGAGTGTATACTATGGTGTTTTTCATTGTAATGTACACACATGGTGAAAGTTTTGAAATTTTTTGAGATAACTTTTTATTTGATATGATTTTTTCTTCACTTTTTCTTCAAAAATTCTCATAAAAATCAATTTTCCTCAAAAAAATCTAAAGTCTATTTTTGTGAAGTAGAGAAGATATGCAAGTCCATCACTGAAAAATAAATTAAATTTTTTCCATACGTATCTAATTCTGAAATGGCAACAAATTGAATGATGAGCAACAATGTTTGAATTCAATAATAATAGGTCCATCCTATAAGGACTAGATTTTGTGAATGACTATTACATTCAACTCAAATATCCTTGTCCCATGACTCTATGATTTTTACAAAATTACGAGGAAGCTAGGAGCCTTGATTGGCACTAGTAGAAAATGACGTCCAAATCAACATAAATATGTTAATTTTCTGTTGATTCGGGTACTGCAATGTCCAATTTCACATTTTTTTGTTATGGGTGACATTTTTTTTTGTTGATTTGGACAGTAAGTGACAAAATCAACAAATTTTTGTTGAACACTTTTTGAACCTTCTAAAATCTTTTGAAATCTTTTGGAACCTTATAGAATCACTTAAAATCTTTATATTACAATGTCTTTATAAGAAAAAATGAGTATTTAGATTTCTGTGTTCAATAAAAACTACAGACTTTGGAGGTCATTTACACATAGTAAATAAACATTTTTCAGAGAACTTTCAACTAAGAAAAGTTGTGGAATTAAATTTGACTTTCATCTCCAACAAATTTGAATTTCACCTCATTAATCAAAATAGAATAATTCAAAGCTTTTCATGTACATATAAATGTTGGATACTAATTTCAAATGTCTGTTTTAAAAATAATAATGATATTTTAAGAATTTTTTGAGATTCATAAACACCCCAAAGATTAATAAAAATTATATATAATGCATTAAATTTTAAATCATATTTATCAAAAGAATAACCTAAATTATTGTACCTCAAAGTTATTTTTGGGACACATGTCGACCTATAAAAACTCTAGAGGGAAAAAAAGTTTAAAATTGTATCCAAAATCTCTACATTGCCGAAAGATGCCATTTGATTATTTAAAGGTTGACCCTTAAGTATCCAAGCCTTTTCAAGTCTATTTGGAAAAAGAATGTGGGCTTATAGGTATTTCCAATAAAGTAAAAAAGAAATTTCAAAATTTAATTGTATAGATGTTTAAGGAACTTGCTTGTTTGTATGCATATATATCAATTTTGAGTGAAAAAATGCATAGGAGTTGTAAGATTATAACAAGAAAAATGCACTTTTTTTTCAAAGTATGTTGCCCTTCCCTACAATGTTTCCAAAATTTGCTATAAAAATTTCTAGAATTTGAATGTGCCATAAACAACTACAATTAGTGTTAACATGATACAATGAACTTTTAAAAAACTAAATATTACGTGAAAATTTATCAAAATCATTATACACTCCACTTTGCAATTATTGAAATGCAATTTATAAAAAAAGGAAAAATCACAATTACCTCCAATTCAGCAGTTGCATGTTTAAATTTTCAATGTCCAAAACGATGAAAATAGTTTAATATTTTCATTGGGACCAATTTTAAAACAAATGGATAAGTACAATTTCTTAAATTTCAAATCAAGTGAAATTATTGAACTTCCCTCAAACTCGGAAAATTAAGTCAATTCACAAGCTTTTCTTTATACTATTGGTATGAATATGCCTTTGAGAACCTTTCTAAATGAAATATATATATTTTTCACTAAAAAAATGAAAACTTTCATTAGTCAACCTTAAAATTGCCCATAAAAGTTTTTAATAAGTCAATCATTCAAATATCGGTGATTTAAAATTCATCATACTTTGGAGGCCGTTTGCACATAGTAGAATAACTTATTTTATTAAAATTTCAACAAACAAAAGTTCCTAAATGAAACTAACTTTCACCTCCAAAAATCCGTTTCAGATTTGAAGAACTTGATCAAAAGTTATGGGCAAAGTACAGAGAGGGGTTCAAACTGCCTTTCTTGTTTTACACTTTTAAACATTCTCTCGGAATTTTGTTCATAAATTTTGAATTAAGACTCCAAATTGCAAACGGATTTTTGGAGGTGAAAATTGGTTTCATTGATCAACTTTTCTTAGTTGAAATGTTTTTCAAACAAGTTAACATACTATGAGAAAAAGGCTTTCAAATTCTGCTGACTTTCAAAAACAAAGAAAAATAAAATAGAAAACTAAGTAAATAAAATCGGAATACCTAGTTGGTCATGAGTGTTCTTTGGTGGTCTGATGGTTAAGGCAGGGAGTTCTGAACCCCAAGGTGCGGGGTTCAAACCTCATGGGTGGTGTGCCTAGCCCATGTGGCGCCTTGCCTAGGGGGCGCTGTCGCGTGTCGAGCGCCACTTGGCAGCTTGTAATTGGACAGGCTTGTTGTCATTTTTGTGTCTAAATTAACATTTTTTTGGGGTGAAAATCGACACTTTTTAGTTGGAAATTAACATTTTTTTGTTGTCAAAACAACACTTTTGTGTTGGCAAATAACACCTAATTGTTAATTTGAACGTCCAAATCAACATTTTTTTGTTATTCAATGACCAAATTAACACGTCCTAATTAACAACTAAATTAACAAAAAAATCAACATTTTTTTGTCAACTTGGACACTGAATTTTTTACTAGTGTGGCTAGCTTGTCCAAGAATCAATATTCAATGTCCAAGGCCAAGGCGATTTATATCAAACATAACATTTAGTACCATCCGTTGGCACAACCTTTGGAAGGTGTGGAATATTCAATAGCCCAAAAATATTCCATTAGTAACTACTCAATGAAGAGGACAGGTAGAAGATGGAGAAGCTACTGGGGTGTAGAATATGTCACACCCTTCACTATAGAAAGAAGGCAGTGCCACAACATGCTACTGAATGTTATGAAGGTTACCACTTTCCTTACAAATTGGTTGTGCATGTCCATTCATAATTCTAATGGGCTAAATAGAACATCCTTTACATTCTTTGAATAAGATTGAAGTGGAATGTATTTAGCGACTGTCTACAATTACCAAAAATCTTTGTATACAAGAATTTTTATCTCGTACAATCTCATTGCAAAATAAACCACAAAAATCACAAAGAAAGCGTGCATTCCCAAACAATCTTTTAAAAAATTCTACGTTGAAAAAGTGTTTTTTTAAGTCAATTCAAATGGCCTTTGTATTTGGAAGTTGGTCACAGTATCTCCACAAGTACATAGTATGAGCAATGCTGACATGCAAAAGGGGTTAAATAGTGACTCTAAGGGAGCATTAGATGAAATTTGGGGGCAAAAGGAGACTGCGGGTTCCCGAACTACAGGAAAACTATTTCTACCCTAAGAACTCAAATCCTACGTGGTTGGGACCCTACCACGTAATAAAGAAAAATTCAAATTTTTTTTTGGACTTATTTTCATATTTTAGGACCCCCAAAAATTAATTAATTAATTAATTAATTTTTGAGGATTAAAGCTGGCTTGACAACGCTCGATGGCATTGGGAGCCATTTCGGGAACAGACTCGAAACAACCCTGTAATGCCCTCATATTTCTTCTAATGAAACACATGTGTCCTAGGTACTAGACTGTAGACTCATCCAAATGCGTCAGTAGAGTTCCCTTAATGTATTTGCTACATCCTTTGATTCTAATTGGCTAACGCATTTCAAAGACACATATAAATTTTGATTGGCTCACTGCAAATTTCAGCAAAGTTCAGTTTAGGGTACAACTATAGGACAGAGTCTCCAATGGTCTAAAAAGCCAACACTTTGAAATTTTTTAGAAACTAGTATGCCCTGTGCTGATGCCACAGTCAGAACTAAAGTAAAAGTAATTTTCTAATCTTAGAACCATTAAAACTTTGAAATTCAATAACTTTCTTGTTGTAAGTTGGAATGCCACGAAACCAAGCCCGTGCACCCCTCCTCTCCTCGCCCAGAGCTTTCCAACGGTACTAAGCACACGGTTGGGGGATTCACAGTCCAGGAGATCTCAACGTGACAAACAAACAAACAACCTTCCTTAAGGTATAGATTACATACTATTTCCAAACTATCTAATTTTTTAAAAAGTATTGATGATTTTCACTCACTAATACTCAAAAAAATATCATTTTTAGATGGATTCCTTATTTGGACGGTTTTGGGTGCTTCCACCGTACGAGCAGACTACTCTTACTTACACTGCTACTCTTGGAGTATAACTGATTAGATTAGCAGCCCTTCCGTGAGGAGCTTAACTAAATATTGAGTGGCAATGCACAGTCTAGAAGGACCGAAGTGGAGTTAACTGAATTACTCCCCAAACCTTGTAAATCATCGATCTATCACTCCTGTGAGTAACATCGACTTCAATCGTTGCAAACTGTCTCGTCCCTTCCTTCAGAGTCTGAGAATCGCAGGGAATTTTCGCCTCAAGTTCTCCTCTCTTCCCAGACTGTGATTGCGTAGGTTCTCCCTCTCTCTCTCTCTCGTCTTCGAAGTTGCTGATTTCGAAAGCACGCGGTATGAATGCAACGCGAATTACACCCAATGCAGCTCGTTACTTTCGTGCTCTGATTGAATTGATGCTCTCTGTTGCATGAACTTCTCTCTTAGGAGTTAGGACTCCAAGGAGCCCTAACACTGAAGGATGATGGTCGAAAAGCTCTGACAAATTTGACTTGCACTATAGACAGTGGAGGTATCCCAGTGTGCGATCTGATTTCTCCAATTATGCATCCTAAAGTGGTTTCAACTAAATTGACAATTCCTCCTACTGCCCAAAATGAGATTCACAAGAGGTCTTCCTTTTAATATCTGTGACCGATTTAGACTTTTGGTTCCTGAAGTACAATATGCCATCTTTGCCAAGTTACTGCAATTTGAATTCCTTTGAGCTTTCGAGATCCCCGCAGACAAGAATTATGAACTCTGTCTCAGGGTCCTCCTTAGCTTTGGTGCAGAGCAAGTAGGGTTTGTGAGAAGGTTAGAGAGGTTTCTATGCAATGCAATCTGTCCTGCGTAGGGATTAGTAAGTGTTTAGCAAACAAGGGTCCTTACAGAGTGACAGCATTGACCTGCAGTTTTCCATAGTTACCCCGTAGATTGCCAGGTTCACTGAAAATTTGGAATGTTGTTTGTTTCTGCAGGCACTGAACTAGAACGAGGAGCTTGTAGCATGGAACTCTCCGCCAAGAAAACCCGAGATGAAGAGCGTGACTACCTTCGAGTCGCACGCACATTGCGAGACAAGCTGGATGCGCTGATCACCTCAGGAGACATGGATCTTGGGACTCGGAGGAAAGCTCTTTCCGATGTATCACAAGAATTGAACCTTGTTCTGGCTAATAACAAAGCCACCCATCGATATGATGAGATTTCCTCTTGCGCACGTTCGTGCTGCGAACATGAGCAGGTCCTGAGCCCTGCTCTCTGGAGCACGCTGCCAACGGAGCTTCTGCAGCGCGTGTTTGCGATGCTGCCCATTCCCAACATCTGCCGCCTCAAATCCCTTTCCAAGGAATGGCAGTTGAGCTTGCAGTCTTCCTCCTCCGAGTTCACATGGGCATTGAAAGAGTCCTCTCCCAGGATGTTCGCAGGAGTCACTTCGGGTGGATTTTCTAGTTGTTGGCTGCATGTTTTGGATGGGAAAAACCATCGGTGGCATGCATTGCATGTCGAGGTTGCAGGTGGCCCGGGAAACCGCAGGTGCAGAGCTGATCCCATCTTCTTTAAATTCAAATTACTTCAGTTTTGAACTTTTTATTGCCTCTTTTATTAGAACATTCTAGTCATTTCCTCTGGCATTTTCAGTTGACTTGAACATTTTCGGCTCATCTTGGTATATTTTGTAGAAAATCCTTCACCTTTGGCTAATTGTCCGAGTCGGAATAAATTTTGTGCAGACAAATGGCTTCAACAGTAGACGAGTGGGTGCACATGACTGGCGCGACAGATGCAGGACTGGTGTGTTACATTGACAAGGACCAATTAGGTTTGGATAAAATATTGGTCGTGAATCCAATGACTAGAGTCGTTAATCGACTCCCAATTTTGACCTTAGAGTTGGTGTGTTCGAATCCTACCATGATGCGGATCGTCGTGGACCGCGACACATATCACTACAAGGTCATTGTAGTGAAGCATGGTCCGCCGGTGGAAGCACAAGTATACGATTCTGAGGTCCAACAGTGGACCGAGCCGAAGCCATCAATGGGTCGCATTTTTGGCATTGCACACGCTTGGAGTCGGAATCATCGCTCAATCTGGAGGGCACATGAATTAGGTCCCTGTGCTCATGACTGCCGTGACGGAAAGTACTATGACATCGGACTGAATCAGGTCATGGGGTTGGGGAAGCAGGTGATCGCGTTTACCCTCATGGAGGATCATCTCTTTGTACTGCACAGTGATGAAACAGATTTTATCTCCGAGTATTTTGTTCCAGAGAATGCGACCTCATGGGTGAAGGAGAAAACGCACGGTTGTTTCCCACGGGTTTTTCGGCAGCCACAGTTGTGTGAGCAGACTTGCTGGATTCATGCTTGCAACGGCTTCCTGTTTGTGTTTCAAAAGGGATGGCTTTTGGACGCCGACCCCTCTACGAAGCATGAGAATGGATGGATCTACAATTTGGCTACTTGTGAGTGGCGTGCACTTCCTCGGGTTCCTTGGTGGTCCACCGTTCATTTAGAGTCTTTGAAAATGGCAAATTTGATGGGTGGGTTTCAGTGGAATTTTAAGCTGTTCATTTGTGAGCTCCATTGGAGTATTCAACCGTGACAGGCTTTTATTTTGGCCTCGTGGACAGAAGCTCCGGAATCCATCAGAACTTTCTGGTTTGCAGAGAGAACTGACTGGTGTTGGGGCCAGAGACGATGTCAGATCTTTGCCAAAATGTGGAGTGAACTGCAATGCGGAACTTCACGCACCGTTGGCTGGCATGGACTAAGTGCGAAGTCATGTAACATGTGTCATGTCATGTCATGTTCATGTTTCTTTTACAAATTAGGTCGCAGATTCGGAATTCAGACTGTGAGTGAAGTGTAGTGATATTGACTCCATCGATCTCGTGGTGATGTCTGCATTTTGAGATTTGGACTGATTGTGAATTCAAACCAGTGTGAGATTGTGAGTTCAAACTGTCACTGCAGTGAAATGGTATTGATCCCAAGTTCTGAATGAATGAATTAGTAAATTCAAATTTTTTTTTGTCCGGTATCTGATTTGAAACAAGTAAGTGCAACCATTGATGATTGAGTTTGAAATCTCTAACTTGAAAAAGTGGTCCGAGTTTTACAATGACGGCTTCATCTCGGCTACCCATGTGTTGCGGTAGGGGCGGTAGCAAACCCGTAAGCACGACGTCCTCTGTAATTCGGAAACACGCTGGCATGGGAAGTGCGTCTCTGTTTCCCCGCTGTACTGCAAAGAGAAACCGACTTATTCCAGTTGCCGAAGTACATCTCTTCGGTGCCGCTCGCCCAGACAGTTCTCGGCTCATAATTCCCTTCGCCTGCGCCGTCGAATGGATTGCTCCAGGGAGGTGTATGGGATGCAATAAACTTGGCTGGAAGATCGGAAAAGCAAGTTCCGTATGCAAGACAAAGCTGTGCCCAATTGAGCTGCATTGCGAAGGCCATCTCCATTGGATCAACGACTCCTGGATCAGCTCCTGCACCTGCGAAACAGATCGACCGAGCTAATTCAGTCTTTGTTCGAGAGTCTTCGGCGACGCGTGGAGGTCCTCGTGTATTCTGATAATTAGGGCTTCCCAATTTCCTGAGTGTGAAAGGAAACAACCAACGCCGTCGGTAACTGCACCTTTGTATTGGTGGGAAGATCGAGTCTGCTACCTCGATCTGTTGCGAACATTATTTTATTTTGGACACACTGATGCGCATTTGTGTGACCAGGATGTCTGTGTGGTTGCACTCTCCAAATCTCAGTAGCAAATAATCTGTGCTCTTGTCGTTCTACAAGAGGCAAAGCAGTGAACACCTTCTTGAGCTTGGAGAAGGTCCGCACTCCGCAGCGTCCTTCCAGGGTTGATTTCGCTGATGGGAGAACGTGGATGTCAGGCTTGGATCCAACTGAAAACATATCTTCCTTTTTTACAGGAAGTTTTGTGCATTTGGTGTAGTTTCGAATCTACAATTTTATTCTGGGGTGGACGGAAGGCTAAAACGTCCAGGCCTGGCTTTGAATCCGATGCGCAAGTGAGCAATGCAGCACAATTGCACCCATCCTTCTTGCGCAAGTTCCTTCGTAACAGAAGTCCTCCGTGCTACGAATCTTCTGTAGAACCTGCTCCCCTTTTTTCAACTGAACTCCAATTGGATTGCAATTCCTCCCACAAACCTCATCACATCATAAATGGAATATTTCTGTTATCTGAAGTTCTGTACCACTCCAAAGGGCACACAATCCGTTAACTTACTCCAAGTATGTTATGAATGCAACCAGGGCTTTTTTTTTCATATTTGAAGAAGTGCCGTAGTAGTGATAGAAAATGTTATAGTGGTGCTTCAAATTGCAATATTCATCCACTTTGGGATGTATAGTATGGTTTTCATCCAAAATCAGGCAATTTCATCCAGTATTTTAAAAAATTTCAAAGTTGTCTGCGATGTCATCCAAATTTTTGGGAATTTTTTGTAGTGTTTTTTAGCCAAATCATTTTTTTTGGTGCAATCTGGCACTAAAAAGCCCAAAAAAAAGCCTTGGTGGCGACTAGCAACGGAATGATGGTGCAAGACTCCTTTATGAGCAAATGGAGGGACACAATGTTACCACACGGATTTGCCACTTTCAGCTGTAGACCAGGGTTTTTTTTTTGGTTTTCAGGCAAATGGTAATGTGGCCTTCCTTTTAAGAAGGTATTAAGTTGATTGGCTCTTTAATTTAGGGGGCTTGAATTCAAGGAGGCCAATTTCACTACTAGAAAAATCGTGTCCAGATCAACAAAAATTTAACAGAAAATTGTTGATATGTTTTGTTGATTTGGACGTGTTGTCCCGGACATATGAGAACAGAAAAGTGTTGATTTGCTTGTTCATTTTTTTGTTAATTTGGACATTCATGAGAAAAATTTGAAAACATAATTTTTTTCGGACCAACCAAAATCTGCCACGTGGCATCTGTCACGTCAGCAAAGTCAAACCACATAGGCAATCCCACCACGCGGGCAAGCCACATAGGCAACCCCGCCAAGTGGGCAGCCGCCGGCCACAAGGTTTGAACCTCGGACCTCAAGGTTGAGGTCCAAAGTCTTAAGCCACTACAACATGCTTAGCCACAAGTGATCTAGAATGGAATTAGAATTAATTTAGCTACTTCTTCCTTTTAGTTTGTCTTTGTTATGTTAAAATCAGCTGACTTTGATGGCCGTTTACACATAGAAAAACAACTTATTTAAGAAAATTTCCAACTAATAAAAGTTGGAATATACAACAAAATTTCATTTAAAAAAATCCGTTTGAGATTTCAAGTCCCCAATAAAAAGTTATGGATAGAATTCAGAGAAGGTTTCTTAAAATGTCAAATACAATGTCCTCTTTAATCCTTCTCTGATTTTTGTCCATAACTTTTGATTGGAAACTTGAAATCTCAAACGGATTTTTGGAGATGAAAGATAATTTTATTTTTCAACTTTCATTAGTTTAAAGTTTTCTCAAAAAAGTTGTTTTACTATGCAAAAATGGCCACCAAAGTCTGCTGATGTTCAAAAACACTGAATTTTGAATGATTGACTTGGGAAGAAGCATTTGTTTTTGCATAAAATTTCAAGCACAATTATTTAGATATTGCACAAATGAAGAAACTTATATGAAACTTTTGAAATTCCTAGTTAACAAATAAGTGTTAAATTTTTTGTTGATTTGGACATTGCACTACCCAAATCAACAAAAAATTTAACACTTATTTGTTAACTAATGCCAAATCAACAAAATTTTGTGAAAACGGTCGATACAGTACCCAAATTAACAAAAATTTGTTGATTTTTTGTTGATTTGGACATCATTTTCTAGTAGTGTTTTAAGTATATAATTTTGAATATGTAATTTTTGTATACAATTTTTGCTTTGCATGATAGATGAAATGAGGTTTTAGAAGCATGTTGGCAATGATACAGAGGGTTATTATTTAGGTCTGGTATTTTTTGTCACATTTATCCTCATTTTTTCTATAGGCTTGAAGCTACCCAATTTTCTTTTGAGGTAATTGGGCATTTAAATGCCTAAAAAAAAACCCTGCTGTAGACATGAAGTATATGAATTCCTTCCAATGTCTGGGGAGAATCATGGGTAGGTCATTGGTAGCTAGGGTCTTTGGGAAAATCATTGGTTGGAGTGTGAATATAATGGATCCAAAATTAGAGAAAAAAATTGGTCGGACCAAGAACCAAGTGGTGTGCAAAAATGAAAATTGAGGTGGATATGTAGCCTTTGCTTTCATGAAATTGTCAAGTTTTAACCCTTGACCATTTTGATTGAAGGGTAAATAAGTTTTTTAGGTTGTTGGAAGTGGTTATGCATGTTCTTGGACATTGGACATGATAGATATTGCTTTAGAGTTGGTTGAGGCAACAAATCCTTGCTCCATTGTCCATGTCTACTATAGGTAATGAAGTTTAGAGTTTAATTTCTAAACCAAGCATGTTTTTGAATGAGGAGAATTGTAGCTTTTGCAAATTTGAAGTGGAAAGAAATTGGACAATGAGAATTCAATATTGGAGAAAACATGCAATTAAATTTTCGTAAAGAGAGGAATGATGCAATTGATGCCATTGGAAGAGGAAACTGAAATCCTTCTACAAAGAGGAGGCAAATTACTCACGGAGCCTCCAAAACTTACCAAAAGTTGATTACTTCTCCACATTTAGGAATGTTGTATATCTAGAGATCGATTGCACAAATTTTAGCCTTTTGTTTAATCACAAGTGAAGATTTTCAACCGGGCCTCTAGGTATAAAGCATCCTTTGGATATAGTAGAACCACCCATTTCTAATGAAAGAGTTATATCCACTGTATAGAATGTAGTTCTTTTGAATTTAGGCTTAAACAAATTTCTAACCAATAATTGGAATGGTTTTGTTATTTTCTTGTTTTCAAGGTTGGGACCACCAAGGTTATGACACATGTCCCAAAGTAGTCAATAAGACAGTGAGAAATAATAAGTGGGAAAGCACTACTCAAATGATCAGAATTGGAAAAGTTTAGACATTGGCTATAGGTCCTAAGCATTTTTTGGCTCCCCAAATTCATAGTAGTTGCAATTTAAGGAATAAAGTTACTAAAGAATTTGCAAATCCCATAATTTCTATCTTTTGATATGCTAAAAAATGTAAATCGCCTTGTACATCTCCTAGAGAGGCACAAAATTACTTAACCCCTAAATGCCCAAAGTCTTTTTTGAATTTTTAGAAATTCACTCTAAATTGAGCAAAAAAACAACATTTTGATAAGCTTTATTGATTTTTTTTAAAATGTAACCATACATATCTAAATTAGACATGTCAAAGATCACTTTGGAAAAGAAAATAGAACAACATCATTTATGGATTGAAAGATTATGCTATTTGATCATAAGGATGTTAAAACTACAAAAGTGACTTAGACCTCTTTTCTCACATTAAATGGGTGATTGCAAGAAAGACCGGTACTATTTTGCGTCACACTTTGAATGACGGAGTTGTTATTGATTATAACTTTTAAAGTATGAACCATATTAACTTGAAATTTTCACTAAAGATTTTTGACATGACAACAATCAAATTCCTTATTTTTCAAAAAATTCAAAAATTATTTTATAATTAAATTTCAATTAAGCTAATTTGTCACACTTTGCGGTTTAGGGGTTTTTAGTATTGGGGAGCATCCAAAATTAATGATCTAAAGCTGAAATTTCTGTGGCCTATTTCCATACTAGGTAGGCATGTTTCTACCAAAGGAAATCTTAAAAATCATTATTCTCTTTCCTCTACATATGCGCGAACAGGCCTCCCTTGCACGCATACTTTTGAACATTTAAGATGGTTTTGAGATCATTCTTTTGGTGAAATCTCTTCATCATAAAGTTCTCCCCAATTGCCAATTTTTAGTTCTTTTTAAAATTCTTTTTCCTATTTTTTACAAATTAAAATGTCAAAGTACCTATTTTCATGAAAATTTGCACTTTTCTAGTTCTCCTACTTAAAGAATTTTCCTACACTTTTCCTTCCTAGGGTACCTTCTTCTTAGAGGTATATACCTAAAACATATTTTTTACATTTTTTAAAAATTGTTTTTCTAATTATACAGTACTCCCAAAAATTTCAGCAGTATTGTGGAAAACGCTACATAAATCGGTCGGTCTTTCTTGCAATGACCCAAATCTAAAAAGTTGGTCACCACAGAAATACAAGTTAAAGGATATGACATGCATAGCCCGAATCAATTTATAACTTCTACAATTATTTTAATAAATTTCAAACGGACTTTTTGTCCAAACTCTAGTGTATTTGAGGCTAATTTTGAAGAGTCCTCAACACTAGGGAAAATCAAGATTGCATTGGGCACCCTTGCACAAAGTCTTGAACACCAAAATTATAATCAATCATTTTCAAGATCAAATTTTTGATGCTAAAATTAGACTTAAAAAAAGTTTCAAAAATAGAAACTACTAAAAATAGAAACTTGGCTAGATTTTATTTAACCTTAGAGTTTTGCAAAACCAAATTTTGGTGTCTCACGCATTTAGAAGTTAGATAATCAATTGTGAATGTTTCTACCATAGGAAATGAGCCCAATAATAATTTTAATGATTGAAGATTGGGCCACAATCAATGTCATAGGTGACATTAATGGAGTGACTAATGACTTTTAAAAGAAACTTCTAACTTTTGAGTGTAAGTTTATTGTAAAAAATATTTCTTTTAGGTCTTGAGTTTATATTATGGCCATGTTAAAGAATTTTGTGATTGTTGTAGATGAGTGAGAGGATCATTATAGATGATTGGATCATACAATTTTTATTTGTTTAAAGTTGTCTAGAGACCCTCTTTGACCATACTAGGCAATATGCTTAAAAAATTTGTAATAACATAATATTTTGCCGAAAAAACATAATATCATTTCTTCTCACCATTTCTCACATTTGTCTTTTTGTAGAAATGTTTTCCTTAAGTTTCAACAAGGACATGAGGACAAACTCCTAATTCTAACCATAATGGATTTATCAACCTTAGCAGTAGTGCACAATGGTTCAAAAGTTATGTAGGCAAATGATAATGAAGCATACATTACAAGTACTAGGGAAATAGGGGCATGTAAAATTTCACTATTCTCAAGAATTTATGCTTCATGTCTAGTAGAATGCTAAAATGCACATGATATAGAAGTACTCTAAAATTGCCACATAAAGATTTTAATATCTTCAATCAACTAAGATCAAATAGAAACTTGTACTAAAAATCATGCAAAAAGAGACATAGCAAAGTAACACATATTTGTTTGGGTAGAGATACTTCTATTAGCTTGATCAGATATACAATTTTTTTTTCCTCATTCTTATTTGTCTATTGAACTTTTAGCATTTGCCAATTTTAAAATATTTTGTCTATCTATTGAATTGTACATATCAAGGAAAGTTTTTTAATCCTCTTAGATAATGTTACAAAATGTTAAGATATCAATAAGGGAAATTCAAGGCTATACCAATATATGGGTTTGAAATAATTATCAAATTCTCTATCACTATTAACTCCTATATGCTTAAGCCTTTCTACGTGTATTTTGACTATGAAAAAGGAGCATTGGCTTGCAGTTAATCCCAATGAAGCCCAAGGAGATTACTCCTTATAATTTAAAGTATACACCATAGTTAAGAAGGTATTTGATGTGGGGCTATTTGCCTTCATTATAGTATTTAAGATTATTGTATTTTTACATATAAAGATACAAAGGGTATATTTTTAATATCCTATGCTTTTTATAAATTCAATCATGTGGTTTCTATAGGTGGGCTCTCTCATATACAAGACTTACATTCTAATTTTTTCATACCAATATACAATTCACACTATAAACTAATGTCTAACATATACACTCACTTTGTTAATATATATATACTACAAGTATTGTGGTACAATTTTAGATGTCAAATAACATGCTAACACGGTGTTAGTACACATATGGAAGGATTGGTTTGTTCAAGCTAGAATTATCTGACATCTACAGTAAATATTGAGAAAAAAATCCCTAGGTTTATTAGATTGTGTAGGTTTTATCATTTAGTTAAAAAAAATTTGTCTACATCCATATTCATTGTACTACCAAAAATTTGTTTGGATTCCTATTTGTGAAGGCTAATGTATTACTAAAAATTCCTACTAAATGACGTTTTTACATAGCCTAATTTATGAATAATAGGATATGTAGCATTTTAAGGACCCTATAGTAGCCCTTCATATTATATAAATTTATCCCCTTTGAATTAAATGAACCTTATCTTTTAACTCATATAGTTCACGAAAAATCAAGAGTGATCTCCACAAGCAATAAAGCAAATTGTTTATTGCCAAAACCTAACCATATAGATGTTTAACCCCTAAATGCCCAAATTGCATTTTTTTGGCAATATAGTGATTATGGTGATCTCACTACAAATGGAGTTTTTCTTTTTTTTCTTCAAAGTCTTCACATACACAACATTTTCTTGTTCAAGGAGTACCTTTAAAGCCTAACAATTTTCATAACTTTTGACTACATAGTTAAAATGTTATTGTGTAATATGTAGTTTTCATTGCTAAGGGGAGTCCAAGCAAAAAAATAAACCTTCTTAAAAATTTATTTCTAAAAAAAGAAATTTTGAAATAGTTTTTCTAAATTTTTGTCTAAGTGTAAAGCTTTGAATCATTCTAATTTGATCAATGAATGAGTCAAAAGTTATGAGGAATTTTAGTTTAGAGTGGTTTGTAGGTGGTTATAGAATCTCTATTCTACAAAAAAAAAATTGAAATCCTTAATTTAATTCAATTTCTAATATTTTTGAATTTAAAAGAAAGGATGTAGTTTGTTTATTTTAACATTTTAACCATTGGGATTGGGATTTTTTACATCTTTTCAAACAAGCATTCTACAAGGTCCTATGGTTACATGTATCCAAAAAAAATTCCTAAAATTTGGAACTTGAATTAGAAATGGTAGCTTTGGAACATTTTTGGTGAAAACATAGCTATCAAAACCATTGAAGGATTAAAGAGTTTTTTTATTAGTCTTTATTAGTTTGTAAACCAATTGTGAGTGTAAAATTGCATAGGAGTGGTGAGATAATAACTAGAAAATTATACATTTTTGTATTTTGGGATATATTGCTTTTTTCCATTGCATTTCAAAAATTTGGATACAAAAGTTTTTTAGAATTAGAGGTGACATGAACAACTACAAAAGTGTTAGTACACTAAAATGCACTTCCAAAAATTTTAATTTCACATGAAAAGCTATCAAATTCATTAAACAATCCACCTTGCAATTATTGACATGTTTATTTTATAAGTTAAAACTACAAATAACTCCAAATCAATACTTGCATGTTTAAATTTACTTAGTAAAAACATGAGAAACACTATTCTTTTTCCATTGGAATCATTTTCAAAGCAAATGGATAAGTACAATTTCTTAGATCTCAAATCAAGTAGAATTGGCTAAACTCTATATAAAGCCAAGAAATGAAGTAAAATTGACCCAAACTTTATTTAACATTGATGGTACAAATATATGCCTTTGACAACCTCTCAATAAACAAATATGTAGTGTTTTTGGTGAAAAATGAAAGTTTTCAATAGTTAACCCTTAGAAAACTGCCTAAATTTGTTTCTGAAATGGATAAAGGAATTTAACTACCTTTACAAAAATGAGTAGTTGAAATTTCAAATTGACTATATATGGTCAATTGGACAGTTAGAGGTTAATATTGATGCATATCTAATACTAAACCAATTTTTTTGACACTTGTAGGGAATTAGTTAGCATATATATCAGAGTTGAAATAAACATATTCAACTATGAATTATACATGGATTACATTAATGTTTCTAGTATATCAATGCAATTTTTCTAACATATGACCCATCCAGCTTTTTAATTGTTGTAGAATTCAATTAGAGATCATAAATTAAATTTGTTGCAAGGGATCATTGTTCTCAATAGAAGTAAGGTAGGAGGTCCATAAACCGACCATCTAAAAGCTAGACCTAAATTTTGAGAAGGTGAAACATCTTGAAATATTTCTTTTAATAAATTTTTCTAGAAAGACAAGTGGAATAGGCATCTAACTCAAGTTGTTTTATGTTCTTTGGAGCTTAGTGGAATTAGTTACAAATTTTTTAAGTTGAAAAAAAGTGTTCATTTGTAATCATCAAAAGCAATCACTTCCTCAAAATCTCAAATGTGTAGATTTGGTACATTGAAGAAAGAAAAATGTACCTTTCGGGTTCCTATTTGATTTTAATGTCCTATCAAAGTTTGAGCCTCTTACCTTAAGTCACCATTTCACTTCATTGTCTTTTGCAATTTTTTTATTACTTCCAGGGTGTGTCTTTCTTTAAAATGAGGTTGAAAATTGTTTTGAAGCTTCAAGAGCTTTGACTAAAGTCTACTCATTAAACCAAAATTACTTACATTAAAATTTAAATGTTTTAATTCAAAGACAAAACATTTATTTATATATAGAGAGATTGTTTTTTTATAATTTTTATTTTTTTAAATTAATTTTCAATGTATTCACTAGTCAAATGGAGGTATTAGTGGACAAAGTCATAGTAAGAGCCCACTTAAAACTTCAAATATAATATACAAAGGAAATAAATAAATATAGAAAATAATTGAATCTATAAAAACATGATTTATGAAGGCTAGAACTAATTTTCACTCTATAAGAGTTCATAATTGTATGAAATACAATGATATTGGCACCAAAAAAATCATTTTTTGATAAAAACTATTTTCTTTCATTCTTATATTAGTCACTATAAACCATTTTTAGATGTTTATTTTCTTAAATCATAAATATATATATATATATATATATATATATATATATATATATATATATATATATGAAAATTAATTGTCTTGAAAAATTTATATATTTATCTTTTGAAGTTTTTTGAGCTCCCTAGATTGCCTACCAAGTAATGAAAATCACATATCATGCAATAACTTTTTTTATGACAAAGTCAAAATTTATAAAAATTGTTGGACAATAGTTAAAAGCTACTCAGACACATCTTTTGTGAAAATTTCAAAGAAAAAAAACAACTCTAGCTATAGTAAGCTGCCTAAAATCACGATGTTGCCAAAAAACACAACTTTTGCATTTAGGGATTAATAAATATATTTTGATAGACATTGGTTGTCAAAAAAATTTTAAAAATTAAAATTTTAAATTTTAAAATATTAAAAAAAATTATATATATATAGTCGATTAAATCAAATACTTATGATTTTATAATCCGGAATTTATAGCATAAAATACTATAACACCTCATAAATTACTTTATATGATATTCATTTCAGAATTCATACTTCTCTCTAAAATTAACCTTATAACACAATTATTGAGACACTAAACCACACATATAACCCTAAAGTATTTAGATGATAGTATATTCATATTTCTTTAAAGATGCATTTCATTGTCAATTTCAATATTGCTCCAATATCATATTTTAGTAAAGATAGAACCAATATTGAGATAAGATTGAGTATCAATTTAAGTGGATACTGTTTTAAATTGAAGCCCAATACCTTAAATATTCTCAATGTTTAATGTGTTATAGTGATTCCAATGTATTTGAAGAAGGAGGTCCTTACTAAAATGTGGGTGATATTGGGACAAACTACATTTAAAAACAAAGGTTTAATTACAAAATAAAACCTTTGTTTCTTTTGCTTTCGAAGTGTGTTGGATTTTTACAATCAACTCTAATTTTTTTTTCCATTTCAAATAGGTAATTTTTAACTTTTACACAATGGATCTTTACACTAGTTTCCTTGAATGTTGAAAATGTTATGTTTAATCTTCAAAGACATCCTCCCATAGCAACCAATTAGATGCTTGATTTTTGATTTGATTTTAAAATTTGTATTTTTTAACCTTTAAACGCATTAACAATCACCAAATGGATGATGGATGTATATAAATGAATGCTTTATGTACATAATATTCATTGAAGAAGCTTCAAAGAGGATTTTGCCATATGCAAATTGAAAAGATCAATTAATTGTCTATACAAATAAATGATATAGATGTTTTGGTGGAATTCAATAGTTTTACAAATGGTAATTTAAAAAAAAGGGTCTCATTATTTTTAGCTAGTTCCATCACTTAGAGACTAATCCTTCACTTTTCCAATGTCAAGAACAAAAAGTATTTCCACAAGTGCTACTAACAATATCTTTTATAAAAGGCTATAAACAAAAATTAAAATCATTTTCTAAGAATTCAAACCATTTAAATCACTAGTGTTACATATTAAAATTTAGGGGCAATAGGCAATATATGTATAGAAATAAAGCATTCAAACTAGAGTTAAATACTTTCCAAAACTACCAAACATTTTGGCTATGTGACTTTGCCAAGGTTTTGAATCTTACAACTTAAGTTTTTGTTTCTAAAGAAAAATCTACAAACTTCCATATTGAATGGAATCTCAAATTAGATAGAAGTTAAGGTTGTAGTTTATCAATTTTCAAAGAAAATGACAATCTACTTGCTTTATTTGAGTTTTTAGAGCTTTGGTTCAAAATAATGAGCTTACATAGTTTTTTTAACCCCTAAACCCTTGAACAACGTTTTTTGGGATTATAGATTTTTTAGGCAGCTCACTACGGATGGCGTTTTTTTTTTTTCTTTGAAATTTTGGTAAAATGTGTATCCGAGGAGTAGCTTTAAGGCCCAAAATTTTTCATAACTTTTGATTTTGTGGATAAAAAGTTATGGCATGATATGCACTTTGTTTTCTCGGCGGGCATCTCGAGCAGCAGAAAAAACTTTTTTTGAAAAGTGAAATTTCAAATTGATTCTTTAGGTTTATACAGACATGGGAAGCTTTAAATCAATCCATTCCGATCAATGAGTCAAAAGTTATGAAGATTTTGAGTTTGGGGTAGTTTGGGGCCAGTTACAGAATCTCTACAATACAAAAAAAGTTTGAAATTCTTCATTTAATTCAATTTTTCATATTTTTGGAAAAAAATAAAAACAGAAGGTGTAGATTGTTTATTACAACATTTTAACCATTGGGATTGAAAATTTTCAATTCCATGAATAAAATGTTCACAATTTAGTATTTTGGCTCATTTTTTACTTCTTTCTACTTACTTATTTTTTCCTATAAGGTGGGTACACCCAAAAGCGCCATGTTCCTAAAAGCGCCATCTACAATCCACATACATTTCCAAAATCAGTCATGTTCACAGACTGTAGATGGCGCTTTCAGAAACAGACTTTGACCGTTAATAACTTTTGCATACTATATCCAAATCCTATGTTCTTTGGTGCGTTGGAACATGCTTTCACTTGCCAACATGACTACATAAAAATTTGAACTAATTAATAGCATGAACTAGGCTCAGTATGAATAAGTGGCGCTTTTGGGTGTACCTACCTTATGTTGTACAATTCCAAATGGTTTGAAATTTTTTGAGAATGTAGCCAACTTGCATTGAAGTATGAATTCAAAGAGTAACCACCATTTTGAATTTTTTTTCACACCAATGTGTGAGGCAGTGACTGCCTCTTTTGAGCTCATTGTCATTGTGACAAATTGTGTCACAATGAGCTCAAAAACTAAAAAAATTTTAAATTAAAAAAAAAAATTTGCACCTCCCCCTCAGCCCCTCCCAATCTGATTTAATGATTTAAACATTAAATTTTAAATATTAATATTTTCAAGCCCCCTCCCCTCCCAAATTGATATAAATGTTAAATTTTGAATTTTCAAATTTTTTTAATTTGTAAATCCCCCCTCCCCCCACCCCCTCTTATAATTCTCAGAGGGTGGGGTTGGAGACAAAGGATATGGGATAAAGGATTCAGTATACAATATTTTGTATTTGTATACCCGTATACCGTATTTGTATTCATCATATCTATATTCAATACTAGTATCCGTATTACGTATTAGTACTCTGTATCCCTATACAGTATCCCTATACTGTATCAGTATTCAATTTCCGTATTTAGTATCCGTATTGGTATGTGGTATTAGTATCTGACGGTTGTTGATTTTTCGTGGAGGGGGGTTGGGATTTTTTTAATTCAAATCCAACGGCTACTGATTTTTCTGATGAGGGGGGGGGTGGGAAAATTAATCACATCACAGTGACTGCCTCTTTTCGTCACATTGTGACCTTGTGAAGTGCAGCTGCCCGGATTTTCGCAAGGATAAAAAAATAGTTTTTGTCAATTCAAATGCTTATATCTTGCAATCTACATGGTGGAAATTTCTGAAATTTTTTCCACATGTTTACAAACCACCTTACTACAAGATCCTATGGTTATATGAGTCAAAAATGTTTTTTTTTCTAAAACTGTGCTCTTGTATTAGAAATGGAGTTTTGGAGCATTTTTTTGGGTGAAAACGCTATTTAGGGATTTAGGGGTTAACCAATTTCTGAATCTAAATTCAACAATTTTATATATACAATACAATAACAATGAGGTGCAATTACCTTACTTCTTCATTGACTTTGGAAAAAAAAATCACCTAAGTGTATATGAAAGATATAATCAATATTTGTATGTATCTAGATTTTATAAGGAGTCTTTATTTTGGACCCACATCCTTCAAATTGAAGCCACTCACAAGCAAATTTGAATGCATAAGGTTTTTTGCACAAAACTACTATTTTTGCTACTATGCCTAAATATTACCATATTATTAAATTGTTCAAATTTTCATATTTTCTTGTCAGCAAGTGAAAGGAGGTTCCAACGCAATAAAAAACATGACATACGGATACCATATGCCAAAGTTATGAAAAGTCAAAGTTTTTTTGTAGCTGCTCCAAATTTGTTTCTTCCACACACATACATCATTGACTTTGGAGATCTACCCAAAGTGACAATGTTGCAATTTTAGGTGTACCCACCTAACCTTAGTTGTTTTAGCAGGATGTTAAAATCTTGCCTTCAAAGGTAGGCCCAACAAGGTAAATTTTGGGTCCTCCAAGATATAAGTGAAAAAAAACCTCGTATTTTTTTTGGTAGATGCTCTAAATTCGTTTCTTCCACATACATACATACTTTGGAGATCTATCTAAAGCAATGATATTGCAATTTTGGGTGTACCCACCTAACCTCAGTCATTTTTGTAGGATGTTAAAATCTTGCCTTTGAAAGTCGGCCCAACAAGGTAAATTTTGGATCCTCTAAGATATGAGTGAAAAAAATCCTTGTATTTAGTGCCATGTCTAGAGTATATTCTTGACCATTTAAAGCTAATTTGAGGTCTCTGATTGCAAATATAAATTTAGAAACTGGAATAAAAAATTTAAAAAAATTCTGCATTTCCCCAGAGATAAATCCACTCTGTTGGGCCAACCTTCGAAGGTAGGATTTATTGGTCAGGGTGAACTGCCCCCCTTGCTCGGCCACTTGAAAAAATGCTGAATTTTTTTAAATTTTTGCAAAAATAATTTTTTTTGCAAATTTTGAATTCACTTCTGCAATCAAAAGCCCCCAATTAGTTCTGGAGGTAAATTAGTTAAGCCCAAACTAGGTTTTTTTTTGTTTTACTTGCCCCCTTGAAATTACTTGGAGTGGCCAAGTAAGGGGGCTAGTTCACCCCGACTAATTTAACGTCATGTTCAGTGTTTTGTTTTTTTCATTTCTTGTGAAGTGTCAAAGTCGCGATACTTCATTTTATTGTGGTGCTCCAAATTTCAACATTCATCTATATATTAGATAGAAAATATCATATTAGTACATTATATATATATATCATCCTATTTTCATCCATTATTTGGCGATTTCATCCAATAATTTTAAGAAATTTGAAATTCATTGGCGATTTCATCCGAAATTTTACTGTTTCTTTTCTACGGGCGTGGTGCTAGGCAAAATAATTTGGTGCAAAATTTTGCTCCCAATCGCCGGGAAAAAACCCCACTGGCTGGCCCTGCGTCGTTTCTAGGCTGACCCAAAGGATGATATTCCGAGTACGGTGGTTCCGTCCCCATGCAGCCACGGATTGAAGTTCGCCTTCACTTTCCCAGCCTGGGCAAACCCCAAAGTAGCGTCGAAGCTAAGCAGAGCGCCGCTTGGACAGGAAGGGTCCCCACCCCGACACTCATTCATCGGCCCCACCCTTTCTTCATCCAAACCGAACCTTAGGGCCCACGTGGCCTCCGCGGGGCATCCGAGGGAGGGGTCCCCCATTCGCGATCTGGAGCCTTCCCCTTCTCTCTCCCTACATAACCCCCGAGACCCGCGCGCTCTCCCCGCAGCCGCACTCTTGTGTTCCTCTCAAACCCCACGCTCGCTACCGCCGCACACTCGCGCACTTGGTTCGCTTTTCTGTTGCCGTCGTGTTCGTCAGGTACTTTCTTTCCACCGGCCACGCAAATCGCTTCTGCGCCGCTCTTAATTTGTAATTTCTGAATTTGGTGTGGTTTGGTATGGTGTGCTGAGAGTTGGGGAGTTTTTTTTCTTTTGTCGCAACCCGATCTCGGTGTGGATTCTTCGTATGGTGGATGCCGGTTATATGGGATGGCTCGAATGTTTTCGATGTCTTTTAAGAACGTTCATTGGTTTGTTTCGTGTGTCGGTGAGTGAAGTTTTGGAGTTCGCGTTTTTGTGCCGTGGTATTGATGTCCCTGTGCGCTCCGATGATCATGTTGGTTCTATGATGTGCATTTCGGTTTCGTGCTGAACCTAAATGTATGGGTTCTTTGCACATTTGGACACGGTGTGAGCGAGGAGAGAGGGGGGGTTTATTTGTTTCTTGTGATTGTGTGGTCCTGGTACTTCTTTAGTGTATGTATGTAGTTTTGAGGTTGTGAGATGGTTCTATGGTGTATGTATGATATGGTGGTTTAGTTTCAGGTGGATATTAGTGGATGCGGAAAAGGTTTATGGTGTGTTCTATTTCCGATCTGGGTTGTTGATATTCTTTTTGTGTTGTTTCAGATTGTCAAGATGGCTCCCAACCCCAAGGTTTTCTTTGATATCTCCATCGGCGGTAATCCTGCTGGGCGCATCGTTATGGAGTTGTATGCCGACACCACTCCGAAGACCGCGGAGAATTTCCGAGCGCTGTGCACCGGAGAGAAAGGCAAAGGGAAGTCGGGAAAGCCCCTCCACTTCAAGGACTCCAAGTTTCACCGTGTGATCCCCCAGTTCATGTGCCAGGGAGGTGACTTCACCAATGGGAACGGAACCGGAGGAGAGTCGATCTACGGAAGCAAGTTCAACGATGAGAACTTCGTTAAAAAGCACACCGGACCTGGAGTGTTGTCGATGGCCAACGCCGGTCCCAACACGAACGGATCTCAGTTCTTCTTGTGCACCGTGGCCACCCCGTGGTTGGACGGCAAGCACGTCGTGTTCGGTCAGGTAGTCGACGGCTTGGACGTGGTGCGGGAGATCGAGAAGTACGGCTCCTCAAGTGGAACCACGAAGAAGGCCATCCTCATCAAAGACTCCGGACAACTGTAGATAGTTTGAGCGAAGTTATCACGTCGACACCCAGGAGGGGGAGAATCCTTGGATTGAATGAGCGTCTTGTTTTTGTTGTGAGTTCTTCAGAAAGGTCTGTAGATTTGAAGAACAAATATCGGTGATGAATCCATGTTATTCTTCAGCTATCTACATGTGCCATATGTCGGACGTTTCTAAGATGGGGGCGTGGCATGAATGTGCTTGATTTCAATGTTATCTTGTCTGCACTGTTTCTGTGATATTCTTCGAGAGGCTCCGTGGTACCTCCGGCACGTGTGAAAACCTGCTCTTTGATCCCGTTTCTGACGTGTGCAGCTCCGTTTTAGATATCATATCTGATAATCTCTGGAGACGCGATCCGTTTGTCATTCTTGTGATGATTGAGCAGTTGACCATCATACTGCGAACAATACATGAGAATTGAATGCCCTTACGGAACAATTGAATTGTATGGCTGACAGGATCATAATTCTGATCCATCTGATCGTTTCTTCCCAGATGATATTTTCCGGTAACAGTGTTATAATTGTCTTTTCTTTTTTGAAACAAATGAAATGGATTTCATTGCCAAGGAGTAATCGTCATATTCTTCCGATCCACGAGTCCACGACTCTTGATAATCTTCATACATCTCCGAACTCCGAAAAGAAATGACCTTGTTTTTGACTGTAATCACTGTCAGAGTGGCTCTTGTGTATGGAATAAAGCATATTCCTGTTATCTTATTAGTGCCGGTGCGAAAGATCTCCTACCATGATACTTGAAACCTTACACGTCGAGCTGATGAATGACAGAATCTGCCCTTGTAGGACAGACGTGCAATTATGCATCCTCGGTATGAGGGTTGGAAACTGGAAAGGGGAAATCTCCTACAGTTCTTTGACTTCCAATGAGTATATATCTTGCGTATTATGGGACCTCTAGAAGACCCTTATTACGGCTATATCCCCCTATGAAGATATGCTGTTTGTTTGTTTGTTTGGATGTTTGTTACGTTGAGATCTCCCAGACCGTGAGTCCCTTGGGTGTGTGTTTGCTACCGTCGGAAAGCCCTCGGCGAGGAGGGGTGCACGGGCTTTGATTCATGGTGTTCCAACCTACGGCATGAAAGTTATTGAATTTTGAAGTTTCTATACATTAAAAAAATTAGAAAATTATTTATTCAGTTGTTTTCCCGGACCGTGGCAACGGCACGGGCCACCCTAGTACACAATGATATTACACAATTTCAAAATAGAAGATTTTTATAGTGTCCAATGCATCCTTCAAGAATTGAATGGATATGGCAATAGCATCTTGCCTATAATTTTTGGATGTGTCGTTCCAATGTCAATATAAAAGATAGGTGAGCAAATATGTACCTAATATGTGTATTAGTTTAACTCTAAATCCTAATATCACTTCCTTACTAGTGGTTTGATATGGTTTGTATTTAATATCCCCACTATGTATTAAAAAAAATTATTGTTCCTCATTATAAAATTGCTCTTGTATATGTAAGCCAACCCATTTTTTATTACTCCCCAATTTTCAATCTATAGGTTGATTTCTTTTCATGAACTTAAAGTGTAGTGCCTATAGTAGTTGTGGCACACAATGGTTGAAACATAGTACCCAAAGCAATTGTGGTGTATTGTGGTTGGTTGTAGGGCTCTCAATATTGCAACTAGCCTTTGGTTGATGTCACAATCTACCTATGGTCACAAATAGAAAGGCTTGTTATTACCATTATAAGTCAAAGAGAATCTTCTACTAAAAAAAATATAGTAATTACATTTTTTGTAATAAACTTTTGGAAAAATATGCAATCCTTCTAAATTTATTTGCGTATATGGGGAAAATTATGCATTCAAAAAGGTTGCACTCTAAGTATATATAATTCCTTAAGTGGTTGGAAATAGATTGGTTTTATGAGTAGTTGATATTATCTCTTCTCTCAAAAGAAATTAGTGCTCTTTTAGTGGGACATTACAGTTCTGCGGTTAAAATACCATGTAGTTAAAATGCATGAATTTCTTTTGAGACATGGAGCACTATAAAGGAATATGCCAACCTACTCTACTTGAACCACTTTGCAATGATATTGACATTGATAAATAAATTGATGTTATAATACGAAGTTAAGGTAAGAGGTCCTAAAATGAAGCAAGCATTAAAATGGTGCCCTAGCTTAAATGTACAATGCTTGTACATGTTTCTTTTTTATAGCCTTCAGCAGTGTACTAACAATGCATTTTAGCTAGGGCACCATTTTAGAACCCTATACCCTTTCAACTTCAAAATTTGATAACTAATTCAAAAAAACTCCAAAATATATAAAACGACTTGGGTTGGATGTCAATTCCACTTGTCTTTCTAGGAAAATATACTGAAAATTATTTCAAGATGTTTCACCTCCCCCAAATTCAGTTTCAGCACTTTGATGGTCCATTACAGGACCTTCTAACTTGTAAGGACAAATCTATGAAGTTCTGGATACAATGGATTGTGTGTACTTGTGACCATGGAAGATTGTAACCATTGGTCTCTTACTGATTGAATGATACTATCCTCATCCATCCGAGGTGGCTATGTCCAAATCCTGTGTTTTATATTATTTACTTGACGCAATAGTAAGCGGAAGCTTCTGAACTTGAAAACGTGCTTGCATTAGAATACCCCAAAAGAACCACCAAGTACCAAGTGACTGCTCACGCAAGAGATCTTCAATAGTTTTACTCTTAAGGTGGGAGCACCCAAAACCGTTCATATAAGGAATTCAAGCATAGAAAATGGGTGAAACACATGTTCTAAAAAAATTTAACAAGAAGATACTGCACTAGGAAGGGCATGCCCTAAAGTAAGAAGTGTCTTGAAATCATGCTTTAGAGCTTTAATGGTTAAAATAAGTTAGGCATATATCCAAGTTGTTATTGCAATTTTTAGATGGTTTTTGGTACTTTCATTTTAAAGCAAATGTCTCTACCTAAAACGTCATCTTGACCTCTAATACCAAATTCTCTACCTTGTGTATTAGGATTTTATTAAGATTTAGGGGTTGTTGCATGAGAGATATATGCATGTTTGTTAGAGATTTCACTTTAGAGTAGTCACAATGGCAATGTAAAAAATTTCAATTATTGAAAAAGAGATGTAAGATTGTATAGAGGAAATTGAATTTCTATGACTTGATTGCAACTTGAGTTTCTATGAATTGAATGTGAGCTAAATTTTTTTATGAATTAGCTAATCTTTGTATATAAAATATAATTCACTTTAGAGAGGGAGGGAACTAGGTCAATAATTTTCCAAAAATTTAGGCATCTTTTCAATCATTTCTTTTTCAAGTTGTAGAGAAGCTATGGTATGTATCTTTACTACCCTATTTTTATTGCTAAGATAGACCAAGACTTTGCAAATAATTACCTTGTAATGGCAACATTGCATAGATATTGTTGACTTGGGCAAGTTCATTGATACAACTAAGGGCAATTCTCATTGCCCTCAATCAGCCTAACATTTGGAATAGCAAGAAGTTAAAGTGGTCCTACAAATAGGCCCTATAGGGTGAATTATGTGTTACATTGACATGAGACACCTTAAAAACAACATGACACCTAAACATGACTACTTTCGAATAACAAAGAAATCACTATATTGCAAATATTGAAGAAGTTTTTTGAATAATGAAAATATCACTATAATACTAGTATTAAAGAATTTTTTCAAATAGATACATAAAGGCCTAGGCCTTTTGGGGTTTAAAAACATCATAGGCCTTGGGCCTTTATGTGATCAAGGAATGACAATAATAGGTCATTCTACCTTGATTAATGAATGTCACAATATGATAATTAGCACATGTGGTTTGTAAAAATTGAAATCACATGAGACACACAAACTAGAATTTACATTGATGTTTATAAAACTAACAAGATACAAAGTCGTTCATACATTTTAACCTTTAAAAGAAGGGCCTATGACTATTTTTCAAACTTCAAAGGCTTCTATATATTCTCCAATTTTTCAATAATTTATGAATGATTTTTTTGTATTCTTTTTAAGAGATGTAATTATTAGTCTCCTACAACTCATAAAGGTTTGAGTAGAATGAATGGAAGGGGTTATCTTTGTTGTGCCTTTAGTGACTATTGTTATTCATTTCTAAATCTGTTTGGATTCTAACATGGTTCTTTTAATTATTTTCAAGATTGCAATGGTATTTCCAGAGTATCCCTTAAGATCATGGAATAATGAATGAACCTTAATCTTTTGTTTTTTTGCCTAGGTTGAATGTTTTTATTATTATTATTATTAATTTTTTACCACAAGAATATTGGTTACTAAGCCTGCCATTCATCTACTTCATAGCAACCATCATTTGAATTGGCTAATTTATAACAACGACAATGAAGATTCAAATGAAGTCATTCAAATGAATTTTCTAATTAGTTTCTTTTCTTCTTGTCATTTAAATGAATTTTCTACTTAGTTTCTTTTCTTGTCAATTTGTCGTAAGCTTTTTTTTAGTAATGTTCTATTGAGTAGTTTGTTTAAAGGCGGTCAAGGTCTAAGGGAGCTACACACAAATAAGCCATGGTACAATGCTCAGTTTGAATATTGTTTTTTGTATTCTTTTCAATTTGTAGTTGTTTTGCATTTTTTAGTTCAAATTAGTTTGAGTTGGTTGAGGGCTTGTTGTTTAATGTTTTGTTCTATGTTTTCCATGGCTTGAAGATGTATCTCAAGGATCTTGAGAATCTTATTCTCATTGATATTTGTCATATTTCCAATTTAATTCTACATCAAACAGATATTACTAGTTTTAAATCAACCTCAAATCCAAGATCATGGGGACCTTACTTTGAGAGTGGCTATGCATAGATACAAGAAGATGAAATTGGGATAATTTGCAACACCCTAGTTACTTTGTAGGGTGTCAAACACGGCTGTTTTTTTTGGCTTTCTAGTGCCAGATTGTACCAAAAAAATAATATGGCTAAAAAAACACTTCAAAAAATGCCAAAAAATTTATATGAAATTGCCAGGCAACTTTGAAATTAAAAGAAAATTAGATGAAATCACCTAATTATGGATGAAAATCATACTATACATCTAATAAATGGATGAATGCCCTGGTGTCAAATAGCCATTTTGCTTGAAATAGTGGATGGAAGAGAACAACATTCCAACAATACCCACTAAACACCTCATCCCCATCAAGTCTTTTGTCAAAAAGATCTAGGCTCAAAAAATGGGTTCTAAATTGCATGAAGTGACTATCACAAAATATTTAGTTGTCAACTCCAATCTTAGCAACTACCAAAAATGGATTCTTACTTGCATGAAGTGACTCGCAAAAAATTTAGTTGTGAGCTCTAATCTTAGCAACCACCAACATACTCCTACTAATTGAATTTGTCAACCCAATTTCAACCCAAAATCCACTCTGAAGTTGTCATAACGCCAACCCTTTCCAATTTCCAGATACAGCGAAGTACAATTGGGACCAAAAGTAGGGTTGCAATTATAGCGGAGATTTTGCGTTTCTATACCTTAGTGTGTCAATTTCTAAGCCCCATACAAAAATACATCTCACTGATGAATACAATGTCTGAGAAATCATAAACATCCCCAGTACCAAATATAATGAAAATTTTGAAAGTTCGACAAATATGAAAAAGTATGAAAAGTCCAATCTATAATTCAGAACTCTCAGAAGAGCAGAAAGAAACTTCATGGAGTACCCAATCTCACTCTAATTAATTTGAGACCCAAAACTGGCATGAAAATTGACAATCTAAGCATGTTACAAAATGTTACAAAACAAGGCTCAAGATGTTTGGGGCTCAATAACGAGCACCTGTCTTCCGCTGATGGACAGCTGTCAAGGCTTGAGCATCCTGCAAATCATGAAAAAGGTGGATCAGCAACTAGTTAAACAACCCCTGGCCAAGAGATTAAAACTAGGACATAACCTTGATGTCCCTCCAATTTCATAGAATCCATCTTAGAATAATAGATTAGTGGGAGCTTTAATATTTAGGAAAGTTGGTAAAATTTAATCTAAAAAGCGAGGTTGTCTTTTGCAGGTGTGTACATGGCAAGTGCATGTAGGTGTGCAAGGGTTGTGATTGGCCTTGAAATTCTCCAGGTCTACTCAATGCCCTACTTAAAATAGGGGCACCTTTTACAATGCACCCCATCTTAAGTGAAACTATGGCAGTCATTCCTATAAAGCACTAAGAAATGTACATCCATAATCAGCATTGCCCCAAATGAGACACCTACATTTGAACCCAAAAGATGTCACTTTTTCCTAGATATTGGTTACAAAAGATGTATACAATCAAAACATGTGGAAGTCTATGAGAGCCTACACTTGATGTTATTGTTTTTTAGTGTGCTTGGAGGTACTACTTTGAAAATTCATAACTCATTCATACGGTGTCCAAATGATGCATGCTCAAGAGCATTAGAATCCTCTTTTTAGTTGCTGATAAGATCTTATAAAAATTAACTTGTATTTTAAGTTTATACTCAGTTGTACTTAAGTGTTGATTATAGGTTCACACGCCTTTCTCAAACAATCTGCAATATTTTCTGCTCCATTCTGCGGGTGAGAAACCAAGAGTCTGTACCTCGAGTTTGCCCGCATCAACTGTGGCATAGAGCACCCAGTGGTCTCCCGTCTCAATTCGACTCTTCACCGAACACTCCAGCCATGCAATCTGTCACCCAAAATTTGCAAAGAATAACCCTTCCATGATTTGCAAAGAATAGTGAAAATCCAAAGCTCTAAACCCGAGATTAGAAATCTGGATTAATTAATCACATGAGAGGTATTACAACATAATCCATCAATCAACACTGCCCCCAAATGCAACACCTATATTTGGACCAGAAAAGCACCACAAAACGCTACACAAAATAATGAAAATAGGTTGCCTTACCAATGAGGTTGCAAGCCATCAAAGTCAACAAATCTTTCTAAAAATATTTCCATTTGTACACATGGAGGTGCATGAGTCCCAATCACAACAAGACCTACCTCAAAAGTAGTGCATTCTTGTACAATAATTGAAAATATTTGTATAGTGTGAAATGTCAAGAAATTAGTGTGGGCCAACCTAATTTCACTATTTTGGGTAGTAGTTATTAATAACACAAGATGCACACAATCAAAACATAAAAACATATCATAAAAGTCCATGAGAGCCTACTGTAGTTATTTTGGTGAACCTTGAGACAAGACATTGAAAGTTCATAACATATTCATCATCCTTTGTCCAAAATTTAAAATGCATCCTCAAGCGTGTTGGAATCCTCTCTTTCAGTTGCTGACGGTAAGATTCAAAACTTGACAATTTATGTTGAATAAAAGTAACCAAGCTCTTTCAGTTGTAATTAGTGGTAACGATTCTTAATTAGTGCGGCGCATATAAACACAGAGAGCAATTGGGCACTTACAGCATCAGAGAGCACATCCAAGCCGCTTTCAGTCTGCTTGGTTTGCAGCCCCTCCAAACGAGACTCGCCGGGTTTGAATGGTTTCAGCAGCTGCTTCGTCACAGGCCCCGCCTTTCCTTGTCCAAGCACACTGAGCGCAAACTTGCTGCCGGTGAGCACTAATCCCTCCACAGCGCGGTCCTTGGCTACCTGAGGAAGTTCAAACAAACAAACAAACAAATAAACAAAGTTGGAGCTTCAGATGGGTGTCAAAGGAATGTAGCAATTTCAAAATTTTAGGTCACATTTCAAACTGCCAAAACATGCAGAGCAAAAAGGATGGCGGAGAAAGGTTTTAGGGCTAGGGTTTAGGCTTTGTGCTTACAGCGATGGTGAGCCCTGGAGGGACGAAGCTCGCCTGGCTTACCCAAGAAGCCAGCATCGCACTCTCTGCGTCTCCGGCCTTTGCAGTGAGAACACAAAGAGCGCCAACGACTCTACCGACTGCCTGTAATGCAATTTACCAGCTCTCAACATTAGAACTCGCAAACCCAATTCGGAACTAGAAGTGCAGTCGATTGGAGCAAAAAATGCACCTCTTTGAAAAAAATGATGCTACTACACCTTCACCTCATTCATTTCAGTGCCTATTTAAACCCCAACAGGACCAAGCTCTCCAATTTGGCCTCACGTGTTTTTTTAAGTCAGTTTGAGAAGGTCATTTGTGGATTTTCTTGTGTTCAATTTGATTTCCTTTTTTAACCAACACATGTAATGCTCTTCACTGCTTCTGGTGACATAAAATATGGCCTCAAGTGTATTTTATTTTTCACAATACGATCAATTGAATTGTCCCTTTTCAAACTGGGAATCTTTCGTTCTTTGGGGTGAAAACAAATGACTGACGTAGTTTGAATGGTGTACATGACTAATGTAGTTTCAGCTCATATCTGCTCATTTTCTCATTTCCTAAAGCCGTCAAATGCAGTCAATGACAACGTGACAAGGGTGTAGGATACTCTAAAATGTCGTTTTAGAGAAGGTCATATTAAAGAGGTTTGACTGCACCTGTTCCACATTTGATGCAGAAACGTATTGTGCGGCACCAGAAGACCGTTTTTGCTTGAGGATGGCCTTCTTGACTTCCTGGGCTAAATCGGTCCCACTCTCCTCACATGTCTGAAGCGTTGCTTCGGTTGGCTGCAAGTCAAAAAGAACTTCGATAAAACTTCGAGTTCAAGTCCAAGTTCAAGATTGAAACATCAATTAAGTATACTGCATCATTAACGTGCAAAACATAAAATTTCCTCCAAGAGTTCGAGGAAGAGCAAGACTTCAATAATGATAATGCAACCCAAACTTGTAAACTCACTTTGAACTTGCACCGCAATGTAGGAAAGGCAAATGAGAATCCGCCATCTTTGAGGAGCTGTTCAATTTCATCAATGGCTTCACCACTCCACCCAAATGAACCAAACACACCACAAGGTTTGGACCTTGCATCGCTGTCTTTGAGAATCACTCCCAACGCGTCCTGGTTGACAGAAAACGACTTGTCATTAGCTGCAGATACAATGGTAGATAGCCAGAAGGGGATTTTTTTTTTTTTTAAATCCTTGGCATGAAACCTCTGATAATTGCTCCAAATCTTGTTGCCTGAATTGAGTTGGAAAATCAAGCACTGTATTAAGCTTGACCGCATAGCAATGAGATAAGAAACCTGCTTCTAGATCCATAATACAATCATTAAATCCTAAAATGAAACCCTAAAATATCTTACCTTAACAGGAGTAGGCATGTGACCGCCAAGTGTAGGACTGCCAACTACAAAGCCTCGGCATGAATTAATTATGCTTGCAAGCTCTTCACCGGTGGTGATCTCAGCATTCACGCTCTCAACTCCAACTCCAGCTTTCGTTATACCACGGCTTTATCCACAACAACGAAAACAGGGCCACAATATCATTCCTTGCAGCACAAATATTATTAAGTCCTTATATTTTCCAAAGCAGTTCTAAACACGACTATCTTTTGATCAATTTTCTTTCCTTTGAACACAACAAATGCATTTTTAATATTCATTAGATCTGGTGAAGAAGACCCATCTGAAATTTTTTTCCCATTATGACTAAATGATTCGGTAGCATTTAATCAATGAATCCTTGGTCCCTTTCGGGGTTCACTCTACTCTCAATAAATGCTACGAGACATGAAGCCAATCAAAACTGACTCCCGAGCTGAATAGTCGGCGTTGGAATTATTCAGTATATTTTGTTCTCTAATAAATCTCAAGCTTCAATTTCCTAAAAAGTAATCCAGGAACTAATGGATTGCAATTTCCTGTGATTTAAGTGCAGTTCAGTTAGAGCCCAACCAGATACCCTGCGCAAGAGCAGCCGTATTTCCATATGCAGATGCGTATATAACCGCGATTGTAGCATCTTCCACCTCCTTTAGCTTGTTCTCTGTCCACTGCAGGAACCCCAAAAAAACCAGGTTACAGGCTCAGGGTTTCAGGGTTTAGGGTTTTTAGGGTTTACAGTTACTTACCACCCTAAATTTGCAGATGGGACTTTCTCATATCCAAGCGATTGGAGGACAAGAAATAACGTGCATTTTCAAAAGGAAATACTACTTACCACCCTGTATTCACGAACAAGCTCTGTAAGCGAGGACCGCACAATTGGTCCATGGAGAGGGCATATTGCCGCACACACCAGATTTTCGCCTTGTGGTATAATTCCTGATGACAGAACTGCGGCTTTATCGATGGGTAGTTTAAGAGCAGAAAACACACTCGATATAATGTATTGCATGTCTGCCTGCAGAAATTATCAAGTTTTCCAAGTCAGAAAGGGTTTGTCACTTGTAACCAATAAAAGCCAACATAAATATATGAAACCTGTTTAAAAGTAGAAATGAAAAAAGGTTTGTCACATGTCTGTCATTGTGAGAGAATCAAACCTTAAAAAGACTGATGCCTTTCTTGCCACTGTAGCTGGGAACTGAAAACTGGGCCACAATTGGGAGTCTCTCAAGGGCAGCTTTGGCCTGCATAAATTCCAAAGTGCAAAACCGGCAGAGTCAAGAAGGGAATGACGATTTGTGGATTACATATACGTAGCCCTAAAAAAGTGTGTCCAGAACTCAAAATCCATTTAGAGAAAGGAAGGGCATCATATAACCTGCTTTGGAACAGGTGAGAGCATGCAGTCGAAGAAGAACCGCCAATCCTCCACATACTCTTCCCAGCCTTCGACATCAAAGCCACTCTCACGGCAAACATGTGCACTGCCAAAGACAAAAACGAAATAAAATTGCAAAACAAAGTCAAATACCATTTCTGTAAAGATACGCATCTCCATCTCCTTGGATAGTGCAACCAGAACTATAGAAAGCATCATTTACATCCATACAAGAACTTCCTAGACTTTCGAAAACCAACTGAATACAGCTTCAAATCAGGTTTTCCTTTGGTTCACACTAAGAATGTGATGGATGAAGAGAAGAAGATAGGAAGCCATTGAAACCTGAAGAGCTTGTTGGTGAAGAGGAGTTGATTAGCAGGATCATATATGCACATGCTATCAGGCCATCTCGGAGTGGGAGTTAGAATAAACTGCAGCTTGTGTCCTGCTTTCACCAGATATAAGCAGAATTAATGGCTTCCAAACTGTCAAACTAGTCTTAAAGTTTTGAACCCAGCAGAGATCTCGAAGCTCCGATGCTCAAATCCAAAGCAACGATATATTGAAATCCAAAAATCCAAAAAAACTTACACACGATCGTGATTAAATACACACGCACCTCCTCCAAGATCCAGGCAATCGTCTCCCTTCACGACCGTGATTTTATAATATTTTTCTAAGAGATCACCGGGAAGAGAGCTTTTCAATTGTAGCGCAGCCGGATTGGAGCAGAAAATTTCAACAGGGCTACCTGCAAGGGCCATTCGAAGTACGATTCATGTATCATGTGAGAAAATCTAGACTTCTGAATAATAGCACGGACATTAAAAAAAAATGAAACACAGAAAAACGTTAACAAAATTCGAATTACAAGTACCGTTTTCAGGTAAAGCCTCCGCCAAACGAGTCAAACTTTCCACGCGCTTGGGACTGATGTGGCTAATAATCAAGTAGCTCAAGTCTTTGAGAGCAATCGTGGACTTTAAGGTTTCCACAAAGCCTTCGGAAAATGCTTGGTCCGGAATATCTATCAACGCGGCATGGGTTCCTCCCCTAATGAGGTATGAGTTATCAGTTGTTCCACGTTTAAGTCCGTATTCAATCTGTATCACAGGCCCGAACATCAATTAAAAATCTCACTCCACACTCAAAATTGTCAATGCTGTGATAGCCTCAATTGCACAAACTCAAAAATCTTCAATATGAGCTTCTCAATACAACATCTCCAAACATACGCTTGGCACACTATCCTTAATCGTAACTCACTCCGGTCACGCAGTCAAACGATTTCATTGCAGTTGTTTAATCCCCAGGAAATTCAATTAAAGAGAGCCAGGTGTCCGAAGGCAAGCACACCCACAGTCAACATTGCCCAGAATGTGAAACCTACATTTCAAATGAACCCAAAGGCAAAAACAAACCTCAAATTTCAAACGCTCCAAGCTGCAACTTCGTAAGCTGGACGTATCATCGGTGATTCTCTGTACTCTTACATCCGTCTCCTACACAGGTTGCAATTCACACTCTGAATCTCAGCCAAAGGAAGAGAGCTCACTAGTTCCTCCAGTATACCCCCAGCAATACCCAGAAACGAGACACCCTAAATGCAAACAATCCATCAAACTCTCCAAAATGCGCAAATCAAACCTTGGAATTACTCCGACTACCTGTTTCGGAGGTGCAGGAGCTGATCCTTTGGCAGTTGACGTCGAGATCGCATTCGCAACAATCCGCAGTTGGCCACACCTCCTTCTCACATCCACAACCTGATTTTCCTACACCCAAATCGATTCCAACCCAGAATTAAACCCTCAAATTCATCGACTCGCAAGAAACGCATTGCAAAATTAGTGTGCAACCCAAAATCACCTGACTCAGAGGGCAAGCACCAAGTGGCAAGCCCGTGAACACCGACGGTTTCCCCAACACAGCAACCGAGCTCAAGCGCGGCTGCAAACACACGAACGGCTTCACCGCCATCGCCAACTCCATTGCAGCAACTGGTCTGTCACCTCAAGCATCCATTTTCTAGCAACCCCAGCTCAGGCTTCCACTCCTCTGCTTCACCAAAAAAGCTGTCCGAATCTAAAACAAAGCTCCAATTCTAACACAAAAGCTTTTAATCTGTGGTACATTCGATTGTGGGTTGTGGGAATGTTCGTGAGGATTGTTCACAGTCAGCAAAGGAGAGAGATATTCGGAAATTTCATGCAGATTTGGCATGAGGATGCACTCAGTTGCGGATTTGAGATACTGAAGGAGATGAGTTGCTGGGAAAAAATCAAAAATAGAAAATAGAAAATAAAAATTGGGGAGGGGAGAAGAGGGAGGGCGCCAGTTGGAAGATAAGCAAGGTGGCAATTTCAGTTGGTGCTGTGCCGTGAGGCGTTCGATCTGCTTGGGATGCAGATCGCCGTCCATTTAGTGGGGAACCATCATTCGCGAAGTTCCCAACCAATCAGGATTCCAATAAATCTTCGAAAAAAACAAATAAGTTAGGTGTGTGTATTGAATTTTATTGAGCATTCTTTTTAACCCTTAAAGTACTATAGTACACCTCTTCTTTCCATCAATAATACCAAGGATGAATAGTTGTAGTTTTGTCCTACAAGGAAAGATTCTTTGTCATTCATCAAACACAAAACGTCCATTGCAGCATTTAAGGGTCAATCTTTGAAGGATGGACTAGTGGCCATGGAAATCATGCATTTTGATACCGTTTAACATCATCTACTTTGAATAAGCTAGATATATTCATTGGAAGTCACAGCATTGTAGAAGATCTTCCCTTTCCACCTATAATACCGAAGATGAAAAGTTGTACTTTTGTCTTCCAAGTAAAGAGTCTCTATCATTTCAAGGATGCTAAATGTTCATTTGGAAATCATCTAAGAAATCATCTTTTCTAAAACCGTGAGAATCATTGGCTTTAAGATTAGAAAAATTCACTAAATAGGATAATTAAGAAATTGCAAAATCTCGTAAGAATGGTCATATTTACATTTTAATTTGTAAAAAGTAGGGATTTTTAAAAAAAGAACTAAAAATTGGTCATTTGGGAAGTGTTGATGGTGAAAAGATTTCATGCACTAGAAGAAGAATCTTAGAACCATCATCATTGTTGAGAAATTGCATGCAATAGGAGTGCTATTTATACTCATGTAGAGGATATGAAGTAATGTGTTTTAAAATTCTCTTTGATAGGAATATGCTTTCCTACTATACAAATATACCATGATAATTTAAGCTTTAGATCATTAAATTTGAAGACTCCTAACTTGGTCAAAATCTTTGTACCTCAATTTGTGACAAATTAAAGAAAAAATTTAAATATCAAGTGAGTTCTAAGTTAAATGTGTACAACAAGAATTCATTGTAATTAAAAAAATCAAGAGCAACCAAATTGCATGTGATACGCTATGACATTAGGAATTGATGTTGAAGTATGATCTGTATGATAAAACAAGTAAAGTTTTTTAGTTAGATTTTATAAATTTGTATCCTGTTTACAAGCCTTAACCCCTAAAGGACTAACACGGTTTTGACAATGGAGTTTTTCAATCAATTCTACCACTTTGATATTTTTTTGTACATAGATGTAATTAAAAATTTTAATTTTAACTATACAGTAGCAAAGATTACTATATCTAGTAAGCATGGAATTAATTGTAGAAAATTTGAACCGTTAAATCTTTAGATTATAATAATTTTTAATGATCAACTTCATAGACAAAAAATGCAATTTTTGGAGAAAAAAATTTATAAAAAATTTTATACCCCCTAGCAAAATTTATTTGGAGTTGAAAGCAAGTGTAGTATTTTTATATTAAGAAATTTGAAAAATAAAAAACTCCCTCAAATTTTTACACATTTTCAAATATAAAGACTAGAAAGTCAAATCTAAGCAAATTGGATCCTACAAAATTCTTAAAAATTTATATATGGATACATTTTTGAAATTCAACAACTAATGTTATTATCATATTGTTTGGAACATCTCAAAAGAATTTGGAATCATTTTAATTATTTTGTAATGTTAATTACACTAAATTGAACCTTTTATTTTTTAAATTGTTAAAAACAAAAAATTGAAATTTTTTTCAAATTTTTTTTGTTTGTGTAGATTATAGAATAGAAATGTGTAAGAAAATGGATTTTTTTTCCATCTCTACTATTCTTTTCATGAAAAAACATTATTTTTGTTCCCTTTTCCTATTAGAACACATTCTCAACTACATTTCCTAAATGAATTGTTAACTACTTCTCACATTTAAAATGAGAAAATTGGAAAATGCAAAAAATATGTAAACTTCTTTTTCTACAAGATCTTAGCTTACAAAATATTGAGATTTGTTTCATCCTTCCAAGAAATTGCCACTAAAAACTTTGAAGAGGACACATTGTATCCTCTTAGTCCTTTAGGGGTTAACATGATATATTTATATTGAATATTAATTGTATAGTAGGTGGTATTAACTTGTAAATACATTGTAAGTACATTGGTGAAGGGGGGTGGTGGGGCTTGACATTCAAGGGCAATCATATGATATGCACTAGGGTGAAACTTCTTGCTTTGTTAAACACTTGACAAGTATTTTTCTACAATTGTCTTTTAGTCATATTTTTTTATCCTATGACCTTTATGGCATATTGAATTTTTATAGGATTCATACCTAATTTTCAAATATAGATACAATTGAATTCAAGCCCAAGTGGAAAAATTGGGTCAAGGATACATTGCCATTGATTTTTTTGCACTTGCATTGGGCTCAATTTTTTTAGCCTTATACACTACTCACACAAATATCCATATGGTATATCGAAAAATTGGTCTTACTTTCAATATTAAGTTTTTAAGCTTGATTGGTTGCCCAATTTGAGGATCTAACCACACTAATATTGGTAATTTTAGTGGTTTTGAAATTGGGCCAACAGTTGAGCTCTAATATAAAGTGGCTTGTAACTCCTAAATGCTTGAGGCACCCAAATTTGGTCTTTGCAAAACTTTGAAGTGAAATTAAATCTAATCAAGTTGCTATTTTGCATTGTTTGTATTTTTAGAAACTTCTTGTTGAAGTCTTGTTTAAGCATTAAAAATTTGATCTTAAAATGATTGATTTTGATTTTCTTATTCAAGATTTTGTGCAAGGGTGTCCATTGCAATCTTGACTTTTTGTAGTGTTGAGGACTCTTGAAAATGAGCCTCAAATTCACTAGAGCTTAAAAAAAAAAACTTACTAAGACTTCATTTCAAAAAATTGTAAAATACATTTTGAAAAAACATAAATTGATTGGAGTTATGTACAATCGGCCCTTTGACCTCAAATTTTTTGTGGTGAATCTATCGATCCATAAGTGATATGAATTGCAATGTTTTCTTTTCCTAAGTAATCTCTAACGTGTTTAGTTTGAATTTGTACGGTTTGATTTTTTTTTAAATTGATAAAGTTTATCAAAATATTGACTTTTCATTCAATTTAGAGCAAATTCCTAAAAGCTCAAAAAAGGCCTTACTGTCAGTTGTTGCACAGTCCTAAATTTGAAGGGACAGCTTACTGAGCACTAATAAAAACCTACTTAATACCTAGATTTCTCCCCTGGTAGCTAGTGATGGGCGGGTATACGGGGTTGATGAGGGTATCAATCCAACCGGCATTGTCCTTGTAGAAACATTCATCACAAAGACGGAGACGTTCATCCGTTTCCAGGGAAGACAAAACCCTTAGGGTTGGGATAGGGAGCGCTCTTTCGGACACGCACACTTGTTGAATTGCAGCCGCAGCAGCAGCGATGGCCCCATCCGTGGTGAGCAACGGCATCGCCGTAGGTCTTCACCGAGGTCACCAAGTCACCAAGCGCGACATCGCCAAGCGCCCCTCCGCCAGCAGGGGCAAGCTCGGCAAGCGCACGTCGCTGGTACGCAAGCTCATCCGCGAGGTCGCCGGCTTCGCTCCCTACGAGAAGCGCATCACGGAGCTGCTCAAGGTGGGAAAGGACAAGCGCGCCCTCAAGGTCGCCAAGCGGAAGTTGGGCACGCATTTGCGGGCCAAGCGCAAGAGAGAGGAGATGACCGGCGTCCTGCGCAAGATGCGCGCCACCGGAGGAGCCGAGAAGAAGAAGTAAAGGCATTGGAAGCAAAGGAATTTTTTCATTATGTGCATTAGCGTTTAGGGTTTTGAGCTGAGTGTGAAGGTCTTCAGTTTGTGGAGCTATGTCCCCTGTGGTCGGCAAGACAATAAAGAGCCTCTGTGAATTCACTCGACATCTGTTTAGGGTTTGCTGTGGTTCTTTGAAATTTTAGGGTTGGTTGCTTTAGTGCGCTCCGGTTTCTCATCCCCTATTTGTTTGACTGAAATATTCCACATTTGCATGCTGATGTTACTTTCGACTGTTTCATTTGGTCGTGAGCCCTAGCGCCATATGCGAAATAGTGCGGAGTGTTTGTCGCCTTTCCGTGTGACTCTATCTCGTTTCTGTTTTGGGTTATTGTGTGTGCATGGATCAGGGTATGAAATTGTGCAGAATTGAGAATGACAGGTGCAGCTTCGATGTGAGTGGATCAGGTTGCCGGATGTTCTGGTAATCTAATTCCTACAGGAGATCCATATATGTTTACTGTTTTATGTATGAGTGAGCTGAAAGAAGCCCCAGCCAGTTCCGGTGTCCGAGTAGATCGAACTGGTGTTTCATCTGAGGACTTTGTGGAGTTCAACTCTCAATTGGATTGTGCAACGATCGTTCTTGGGGTTGGATCAGTTGCATTTTCTCTTTTTAGTACATTTTGGGGATCTTGATTTTGTGTTTATCATGGCGATTGTAGAGTAGAAATGAGTACGAAATCTGGGGATGAGCGTTGCATATGCGATCGGGTGAATTGATTTGCAAATCCTAGTTATGGTAATTCCTCCCGTCTACTGAATGTTATTACAGTATTGAAGTCACTGTCTTTATAGGGATTCAATGTACTTCAGTTATTTGCGTGACCTCCAAATCGATTAGGCCTAAAAATGTAATGGCAGATTTTTCTAAGTCGGGATCACCAGCAGGAAGAAAGTAACCCATTCAAGAGAAAGGTGCATTGCTTTGCACACGCAAAGACTTGAGATTGGTTCACAGGTTCTTTGACAAGTACTCCGCTCTCAATCTATTGTGAAGATTAGAGCTCAGGGACCTCATGAAAATACGTTCATCTGTTCCACGACTTCAGGAAGGAAGGAAATACCCCACACGATGATACGAGGATTGCATTTGGAACGACAACGTTGTTTTACTTTTTGACAACTTTTGACGGCGTTCTAAGGTTTGCTTGAGAGGCACTGTAGCCCAATTAATGTTCGGAGATTGCAGAACATGATACACTTTTTGTTTCCAAACATTTTCTTTGGGAAAAAAGTCACACACTATGGGAAGAGGCTCAAAAACTATTTAGGCTTAGAACCCACCCACCTTCTTAAATGTACATTGTTTGTACATGCTACTTTTTCATTTTTGTAGAAATGTACAAACAATGTACAATTAAGGGGGTGGGTAGGTTTAGAGCCCTATACCATTTCAACTTCAAGTTTTCATTACTAATTTCACACAGTTCCAAAAAATATGAAACAAATTGGGTTAGATGCCAATTCCACTTGTTTTTTGAAGAAAATTTATTGAAAAACAATTCAAGAAGTTTCATCTCTCCAAAATTCGGTTTCAACTCTTAGATGGGTGCTTTGTGGACCCCTTCCCTTAGTCTAATTTGTGCAATATGGTTTTTCTTTTAGGCAATTAAATGCCCAATTTCCTCATTAAAAAAAGGCATCTTCAAGCCTATAGGAAAAAATGAAGATAAAATGTATTAAAAAATGCCAAACTATAATCATGGTCCTTTACACTGATACCAAAATGCTTCTAAAACCTCATTTCATCCATCACACAAAGCCAATACATACAAAATTACATTTTCAAAATTGTATACTCAAAATTGGCCTTCTTTGATAAAAGCCCCCCAAATTAAATAGGTAGACAAATTAAAACCTTCTTAAAAGAGGAAGCCACATAACCATTTGTCCAAAAACCAAAAAAAAAAACCCTATTGTGTAGGTAGGATTTCATATCAATCCAAGAAGCTATGGGTGACTAAGAAGCATCTCAATAGGAGGTTCAACCATCTTGCAATCTCCTATACATGGTCAAATAACTCCAAATTCATATCAATCCAATAGGCTATGGGTGACTAAGAAACATATCAATAGGAGGTTCAACCATCTTCCAATGTGGTGAAATGACTCCAAACTTTGATTCATGTCATCTACAAAACAATCACTTCATGATTGTAAAGATGAGATTTCTATACCTTAATGATATTTAGACCTATTATAACACTTCAAAAGCAATGATGATTTAAACCCCAAAAGGCTCTGCACATTTAGGGGTTAACACAGATATTCATCCAAGAACACAAGATATATTTACATTAAATTCAAACAAGTAGCTATTGTGGACAGCACACATTAGCTTTCCGAAGTCTACAAGACGCATGCGCACCAGCAAAACTCCAAGCTCACCGCTCTGCCATTTCGTGAGCTGTGGGACCACTATCTGTAGAGAGTGGAAGGATGCAATCCACAAGATAATAACCCTTCAACACCAGCCCCAAATCCTTTTTCGAAATGTTGCACATTGTTGCTTATACCTGTGTACAATTATGTTGATTACCTCAATTCCATCAAAAGAGGAAGACTGTTCTTGAAAGATCCAAGCATTACCTTGGATGAATAAGAAATTATTTTGACAAAACATGGCCCTGAAGCACTCTGTTCCTCCAACCAGAGCATGACTTTGAAGCACTTCGGGGCTAAGGAGAGGGCAGGTGGACATTTGATGAAGCCACCGCACCATGGTCACTGCCCACCTTTTCGTAGGTCGAGCTCATGGCTGCAAGACAGCCGAAAAATACTCGTTATCTGCATGACTGTCCCCTTCATGAGCATCCAAATAGAAGCTTGCCCCGTCCCTTCCAGTCATCTTAGCCCTGGATCATCGTCAAACATAACACGATCTTTAAGATCTCATAATTCAAAAGATTAGACATTAGTTGCAAGTAGAAATGTCATTTGCATTATGCCTAGTAATGTCAATCTTGGACAAGGCTACCAGAATTGCATTGCAAGTTGGGGAATAGCAAGCAGCTCAGAAGCGTAGTAGATACTACCCAGACAAACTATTTTCGATTGAATGACCTCGATTGCCATTACAAGTCCAAAAAGAAATGAAGACGTTGTCCAGTGACATGGTACCAAACCTACATGTGAAGATCAGTTTCGAACAAGCAAGAACTCAATTTCGGTGCCAAAAGACGACATACCGTTCGAGTATGGACTTTCCCTCTTGTACTTCTGACTTTTCTCAAAAGCCGATTCCTGTTCAAACATCCACACCAATGGACTCAGAAAGGATCAATATACAATTTCACTTGCAGCAAGCTGGAGTAACATAAATTTACACACGCCTGCGATTGTGGAGTCACAGCAATGAATTGTCTATGATGTTTCATAAGGTACTAGTAAAGAAGAAAATTCTAAGAGCTCCAGGACACATCCGTTCAGGCAAGCGCATATCATTTTTCTATCAAGAAAGGGACTTATAGCAATCCACAAAAATCAACATGAAATGATTTAAGCAACAAGGTTAGGGTGAGGATAAGAAATACCCACATATTTCCAGCCCACAACCCTGTTGCAAGAATTGCAGCAGATGTCCAGCCACCGTGTGCTTGCCTGTGGTCATAAGACTATCTTCCTGCCGCCCCAGTGAGACATTCTCCCTGATAATCGAGACCGACCAGGAGACTCAGAAGTCCTCTAAAGAACAAGTCCAAAAATGACATTGATTTTGTGATATAGTCAACTGAAAGTGCCAATTTATCTCATAATTACCCGGGACTTGGCTTAGCTTGGCTTAACTCCTAAAGACCAGGAGGCCCAAGTTTTTCTGGCATTTTTGACTGCATCATATAGGGACTCTTCTTGCTTCAATAACTATTTTACCAACACGTGCTGTGTTCTTTCACTGGCTAGCGATATCCAAATTTGACCCAAATTGGATCCAAATTTAATAAGTTCATGATTTGGTTACATTGAAACCACGAATGCTGGGCCCTGTAAGGGTAATAAGTTCAGCATTTCTTCCCCTCATACATCGGGTAAGGGTTGGCATGTCAATCAGCAATCTTAGAAACGGTAAAATATGAAACCTGCAGAAGAGAGAGACAAGAAACCCAGTCGGGTTGGAAAAAATACACTGTATTGAATAGGTACGCCTTCCCAAGTCGACAGTAGAATGACTGCACATGCGGAACCAAGAGGGGTTGTTAGAACTGATGCTTGTTCAATCAGCCCCTACGCTACCAGTCACTATGACATACATTATAACACAAAAAAAGATTCAGTGCCTTCATAATGACTCAAAGGATGCAAAAGAAATCCACCAGAAAGCTTCTGCAGTTGAAACCAATCCTATACAAGTGGAAACTGTGAACGCTATCGAGTTCCAAGCAAGTTTTCTGTTTGTTTTTCAAACAAAAACAAAAACAAAAAATTAGAAAATTTACCTTTGAGACGAGCTCATCGCCTTGAGCCAGATGACTCTGGCACAATTTGCAACTATACACACGGCCATCCAGCTGTATCAAGTATAATCTACCCATATTCGAACCCTCTTGCCCTTCGATCAACTTCGGTCCCAAATTGCAGCGCAACAATTGAATTGTTATCTTCTTCCTATTCGGTTAGGCACGGAGTCAATCCAATAGCACATCCGTCACCTGGCTATCTCTACGACATGCACCGATTACATTACCTGCATTCAAGAACAACATTATGTTTAAGAAACGTCCCCAAGATGCCCGGCGGAAACGCCGAAGAGGTGGAAATGGAATCCTTTGGCATCTGAAATCAAGATGCTTGCCCTCATAAACTACAATAGCCATCCCCTACGAACAGGCGCAGAAAAAGACAGCACAGTTCATAAATCAAAGCTCATCAGTCAAAACGAAGCATGTGTCAAAGATCAACAGACATACATACGATATGGATCCCTAATCAGTGTTTTAAGTCACATGATAATCTGCGGATAAACCTCCAATCCTGACATAACATTTGTAAGTTTTACTATGAATGTCCTTCTGATCTAACAACTGTAAATGATTTGGATTCAATCAATATGTATGAAAAAGGTGTCCAAGATCATTGTACGTCTCCTTCTTCACATATGTCAGTCCACAAGCTATTGGACTGATCAACCTTAGGAGATTCCTTATCCAAAATTCTAGAACTAAACGAGCAAGAGGATGCGTGTCAAAATGTCACAGGATCGAAGCATCTTCGATCCCTTGACTTAGCAGATGGGACCCAGGTGTTACGAGATCCCTTCAAGAATGTTATAAAATACCCATTGCATCCAATGAAACTCCGTCCCACTGAGCCCTCAATTCCAACAGTTTTCCACTCCTCATTTGCTTCCAGAAATTCTTCAAAATTTAGACGGGGGACACAAATCGGAGGTCTCGAGAGGTATATACGAGTTGTAGATTCCGAACGCACGTACACGAGCAAAAATCAAGGGCAAGGGTACCTTCGAAAAAGACATTCGTGCGAAAACGTTTCTTTCTAACCCCCTGGCGCCATTCAAATTGCAGTCGAAACGACAAGGCTTACCCATGCATCACTAACAATCACGTCTCACAGCATCCGAACCCTCAGGACACCGCCAATTGACAAAGCATCCTTGACACAGGAAATTCAACAAGAACCCTAAATGGCAATATTTGAGACGACCACAATTAACTCCAACACAGACACCACGACCCCTACAGAAATAGAAAAACGAAGAACACACAACAAATGACTCAAAGGATGACCAGTTCACCCCCGAAACCCCATAGCCTCCCAGAATCGTGAACCGAATGAAAACCATTCTAACAATCGTAAATTAATCTCAGTGCTTCAAGTGTTGCATTTCGGTGAGGTTTAACGTCAAAAAATTGGAGATATTACCCCGATTGCCAAAACAAAACACAAAAATTAACCGTAGAAGAAATCGGAAAGTCAGCAGATACCTGCAACACCATGTGCCACTGATTGGTGACAAACTCAATCTTCCAGCTGGCGCTTCAGCTCCTGACAATAATCTCCCAGCCGAATAAAATTTGACCCGAGCAGGCCCTAAAAACAATCTTGTGCATAAACAGGTTGATCCCGAGAGTCATCTAGCTCCTTGTAATAGCTACGCAAATCATACATGTCTGCGACGTCCACCAAGGTTCTGCAGCGATTCAAAGCCTTGCCCTCCGCAAATTCCAAGCAAGAGTGATGCATGATCATCTCCTTCAATGTATGCTTTGTCCACTTCACATCGTTGTCCCATTCAATGCACTTCCGAACATACTCCTTCTTCACATCCTCCCAGAACAGCGTTCCCTCGGGCCGGAATACCGACGCATTCCACATGGCGCCTCTGGCCACCATCACGGACGAGGCGCCGGTCGCGTCCTTGACACGCTGAAAATCGGAATACTCAAACACATCCCCGTTTGCTATTATGGGGATGGAGAGCGCCGACGCTACCTCCTCAATCCCGTCCCATCGAGCTGGATCTCGATGTGTCCTATCAGCCACTCTCCTGCCGTGCACAGCCAGGGCCGAAACCCCTGTCTTCTCAATCCGTCGCGCCAGCTCCACGGTCTCCCCATACGTCTTCAGCAACCTAATCCAGCGAAATTTTGTGCACAGATTTTAGGCTCGAAGAACACTTTCTTGGCTGAATTCGTTAAAGGAGATAATGGACCAATTAACCAAAAATATGGACCGTGCTACTAAAAATGCCAAATGAGCCAAAACGTGTCAAAAATAATAATACGTTGCTCCAGAAGTATTGAAAAAAATCGAAAGAACATTCCTTAAGTCAAAACAAAGTGCAGAATGCATGAGGCCCTTGAAACTAAAGATAACATAATCAACGGCTGCATTCGAAATTTCAAATTCAGTAGGCGAGTTTGTTTCATAACCAAACGTTTTGAGTGATATCCTGTTAGAAAGCTGATAAAAATACACTTCCAATGAGCTCTAGTTCGTCCCCTAACTCAACTTAGCAAAATCGAAGAAATACACTGAAGAAATGCCACTGATGTTCCAGCAAACTAGAAGTCAAAATCCAGAGCCAAATGCAGAGCCAAATGCAGTTTCTTTTTTGAGATTTCTTGCTCAACTCGAGAGTAAGATTGTAAGAGTGAGATTCTACTGGAAAGCTACGTCCTGTGACCCTTCTGATCCATGTTCCAATTTTCAGTCTTGAAATAGCTATACCAATTGAAGATTGATTCTGCTTAGGGTTTCAAACAGCAGAATTATAAGGCACGCAAACCTGGAGATTCACATTAGTTTTTATCTTTTGAAGGTTAATTATAGCAATATCACTAATTTCGAAAACAACAGAACACCAGAACTGACCTAATCTTGCATGTCACAGGGATGTTTAAATTCCGCTTCAAAGTCGTCAAGATGTCATGAATCAGCTCGGGCTTCGCTAGGAGCGCCGCGCCCATGCCTCCACTCGTGGAAAAGCTCTTCGGGCATCCCATGTTCACATCGAACGCCGCCACGTCGCCCGCCACCATCGTGGCGACTTTCAGACACCGCACGGCATCCGCCGTCCCGACCTGGAACACGACGCGGTGCTTCTCCGCCTCGCAGGTGCGAAACACGACTTCTTTGTGGCTGCTGCTGCTTTCGGTCTCCACGAAATCGACTGTTCCGAGGGGCTCGTTCAACACACGTTTGCACCGCACCATCTTGTGGTCCACAATCTCCTCGCCGTAAGTAAGGTCCGCTCCGTAGTCGGCTGCCAGCATGCGGAACGGAAGACCGCCCACTCGGACCATCGGCGCGAGGATGTGCTTCCCCCTGTACTCCAGCTCCATCGCCATGGCGACAGAGACAGGAGGGCTCAAGCAACGAGCGCACGAGACAATTCGAATCACGAACGAAGCCTGACTCACAAACAGCTTCGGGAAGAGGAATGAGTGGAGAAGTGATAAATTAGGTTTTCATCCAAGAACTGCAATGGGAATTGCATGGATGAAAATGTACTTTGAACAATTAGAGGAACCTTACCAATCATCGCACAGTGGACAGTGGAAATTCAAATCCTTCTCCACAACATAATAGGAGCTTGCAAGCTCCCAAACTTTACACAATTATTCACAATTATTCAATGCTATGTCGAGATTCATTTTCAATTCTTTTGCAAAAAGGTTTTTTATTGCATATTTTGTTGCAACTTAACCTTTTAAAGACTGAAGTCTCCTAGGGAGACATTTGGAATTTGGGCCAGGCTTGTGTGACTTGAATTTTTGCTATGATTTTTTAAAACTTTTTTGAAGATAGGGAATGAGATCATTAGGAGGGATTTGAGGGATTTGAGGGCTCCAAAGGTTTTACAAGTTTTAGGATTGTTTCTGAAACTGGTCTGGGAACGGTTGGCCGTTGTTAGGCCACCATTTCTCAAAAAATTAAAAATTAAAAAAAATTAAAAAATATATATAGGGTCCTAAAATATGAAAAAAAGTCCAAATTATTTTTTTTCAAAAAAAAAGTTTAATGACATGGCACAATCTCAACCACGTAGAATTCTTACAAAATTGCATTCCTACAGCAAATTATGCGATTTTGGGCTGTGGGAACTTCCGAGCTTCTAGAGCCCTCAAATCTCTCCTAATGTAACATTTTGAAAATATAAATTTTTATTGCAATTGGTGTCTAGGAGCAAAAGTTATGCCATTCTAAGTCCCAAAAGTAGTTTGCTAGGCAAAAATTAATTAATTAATTAATTTTAATTTTTTGCCTTCAAAGATTATATTTTGTTCTACATTTGAAGATTTGGTTCATTTTATTTGGACTAATAATGAGAAAGTTATAGACAATCTTGTATTTTGGGCAATTTAAGCAGCTTTTTGAAAAAATAACTTATAGAATTCATTTTTGGATGCAATTTTTCAAATTTTTCAAATTTTCTTTTTTGGTAGGATTTAAGATGTTTGCAAAAACAATCTCACCATTGGAATCATGTTTTTTCAACTACATCTTAAAGTTATTAACAATTTAGTGTATTGTTCAATCTTAGATCTACTTCTACTTAACAATTTTTTAATGAATGAAAATCAAGTGCATGTTTTTTGGAATTTTTTTCCCTTATTCTCAACTCAAATTTTCAATATAAAAAATTTAACTTCATGGTTCATAGTGTAAAAAAATACCACAAATGGTAGTCAAAGTCATCTGAAATTGCAAATTAGAGTTCAAAAAATCCATTTTTTCCAACTTTAAATGCTCATATCTTCCAACTAGTATGGTCAAACTTCATGAAATGTTTACCACATGATCTTTAACAAGTGATTTACATGATCCTAAGGTTAGATTTTTTTTAAACTGTTTTTTTTTGTTTTTTTGGGTGGAAATAGAAAGTCTCCAATATGAGTTATTGGAGACTTTACATGATATGTAAATTGATTAGATCTTATACATGAGACCAAAAAAACTTCATAGATGTGCTCAAATTTTCAAGATAAGAATCATAATGTTGGCATAAATGTTCTTTTGGTAAGAATCAATTCAAAATCAAATTGGTTTCCAATTTCATCACTTCAAGTTGAATAATTATGTATAAACTAGCCTTCATGAATGCCAAATTTGTAAAAATAATTAAATTTTTCACTATAAGAAACTTGTGTTTTAGGTGACAGATTTTAGGTGACATTTAATGTAACAACCCATGTTTTTATGTTAACAATAATGTCCGCCATGAAATCTTTATATTATGGCAGACATCACAATATCATAGTAGACATTATTCTTGACATAGAAATATAAGTTGTTTCACTGAATATCACCTAAAATCCGTCACCTGAAACACAAATTTCTTATAGTGTCTTGAAGAAGACAAGATGTTCTTCTTGATTCTGAACACTTGCAATGATTGTTTACATTGTATACTTAGAATGGCTACTTGAATTGGAGTTGACTAGTGAAAGAGTATCCAAAATCCTGTTATACATCCTTAGTGGTAGAAAAATCATTCAATCCTCCTTAGGTAAAACAAAGATCAAATCAATAACATAAATGTCAAAAAATAACTCAAATGCATTAATGCAATAACACTTTGACATCTACAAATTGAATATCAAGTATTCAAAAGCACAAAAGGACTCACCTTCATTGTAGTGTAGACATCATACGGGGCCATTTCTCTTTGACATAGGAAGAAGATGATGACAAGGTGCCAAATATAGGCATTGCAAGAAGATTGTGATCACTAAAGAAGTTACAAATGGAAGTCGCATTTACAAAATTGCCTAAACAACCCTTATTACATATGTTCTTTTCAAAGTAGGCCACCTTCCCTTTAATACCCATTTATCCTTTTACTTAACCATCTTCTTGCTATAAATTTTCCAAGTGAACCCCAATTATTTTGTTCATGTGAACCATAGCTTCACTAGATGAATTCAAATATGATGTATAATCAACCCCCACCACATTAGACGTCTGTAAAATCACAACTTGGCCATGAATAATGATTGGTTGGGTTGAATTTTACTAAATTTTTGTAATTACTCTCCTCCCTCTTGTTTCTAAGTACCTCTCTATGTTGTAGGACTTCCCTTGGTGCCAAGAGGTATTTAGAAGTAAGAGGGAGGAGAATGATCATAAACATTCAAATTTGGATGGAATAACCTCATTTGATTTCAAGAAAATCCTATTTAGTCACCAATTTTTCTTTTTTTCTTAAAATCTAGCAAAATTAAATATATATGTTATAGAACAATTGTTCCAGGGAATATGGTAATAGGGTTGTCATAATAAGCACTAAAATTTACTAAAGTTAATAAAATTTGGTCCAAAATTTTAGATGGAAACTTTAAAAAAATTTAGGCTCATATACCTACAAGCTTACAAAATAGCAATCTTGGTTGGAAATAGTTGATAATTACTTTAAGGTGTTCATTTTTGTTTAGTAATATGTATATTGAATATTATGTTGCAGTGTTTCTAAGTAATGTAGTCAATGTACTTATATCTCATTATAGATCAATCGAGGCATCAACCATTAAAACCAAAAAAACATAAATAAAAGGATGATCAACTATAGAATAAATTTGCCATTAATCAGACACTTCCAATCACTACACACTAAAACTTTTGATCATCATACAAACACTGTACATCATTGGAACTTTGTGAATACAAAAGGAACTCAAAAATTGATTAGTGCACAATCACCAGACACTATGCGGTGATGGGCAATTAAGTTTTTATTCAAACAATTTCAAGCTTGTTATGTCTAACCACTAAAGGACTATTATAAGAAAATACAAAATATATTTATTGCTTTAGTACTTTGTATTTGATGATTTCTTTATCTTTACAAATGATCCAAAAGGTTATTGGATTGAAGTGAAAAGTTTGTTGGAATCTAAATTTCAAATGACTTATAAATATGGCTTTAATTATGGTCTTAGTATTGCAGTGATTTGCAACTAAGTCATGAAAACTATTTTAATTCATCAATCAAAATACATTAATGACAAATTGAAACAATTTTCTATGGAACATTGTAAACTTGTTGCTACTCCTATGGAAATTGGACAGAAGGTTATTCCTTCTCCAAATGCCTTTCCAGCAAATGGCAATTTGAATAATCATTTTTCCTAATAAAGAAGCTGTTGGTAATTTGGTACTTGCTATGACTTGTACAAGACTTGATCTTTGTTATGTTGTAATGCAAGTTTCTCAACACTTACAAAATCCATTAGAAATTCATTGGACTATTGTAAAAGAATCTTTTGATATCTGAAAGGAGTTCAACACCATGGTATTCTATACAAAGGAGATGGAACATTATCTAAATTAACTCTAATATCTTATTCGAATGCTGATTAGATAGGAGATTTATTTGATAGAAAATTTACATCTCGCTATTTATTTCTACTTGCAAATGGAGCCATAAGTTGGGCAAGTAAGAAACAAACTACTACAACATTATCAACAACTGAATCAGATATATAGCAATTACCTTGGCAACAAAAGAAGCAATTTGATTGAAGCGACTCCTTACAAATTTAGGAGAAAATCAAGACTCTCCAACTACAATTTATTGTGATAATCAAAGTACAATCACTTTGAGTGAAAACCCGAAGTCTCACTTTAAATCTAAGCACATTGAAATGCAATTTCATTATATTTGTGATCAGATACGTAGTAATAAATTAAATTAGAGTATTGTAGCATAGAATATATGTATGTAGATTATCTTACAATAGCTTTAGGAAAAGAAAAGCACATGTACTGTATGCAGAATTGTGGTCTAGTAGATGAATATAGTAATAAGACTATTTAGTTTTAAAGGGAGTGTTAAAGATAGTAAAACTTATAGTTATAAGTCATAAGTATCAAGGGTCACAATCCTTGGTCTAACTAATGTCATCTTGTATAAAAGGCTTATTGCCTATTCTATTAATATATTATATTCATTCTAGTACTTGTATATTTATTTTTTTATCACAATCTCCATGTAAAAAAACAATTAAATGAAGTAGGTTGTTTGTAGTAGTGTTTTAGCTCCATTTTCATGAGCAACCAACTATTTATAGTGAGCTCTATATGATTGCCATCAATAGATACTCTTATTAAATCACCAGAATTGATGCCAACTCAACTACTTGACCCATCACTCTTATGACATGGCATTGCGATTGATTGTAGATTTAATAGTGGCACAACCAGTAGAATGTCATGGATCCCATTACATGAATCTCTCTCAAACTTTCTATGAACAAAGAATTTCAAATCCATATTGCAGTTCAAATAATTGTTGTTGGACAATCTTAAGAATGGAATGCATATTAATCCCACATGTTAATCTCAAAGGACTTGTCATCATTCATAACATTGTTTAACATTTGCTTTTCATTCTTCTCATTTGGCATTTCAAAACATCTTGTTAAGGGATTCTACTGAGAGAATTCAACCAAAAAGGTGTACTTGTTTGATGTATTTTAGTTTGACATATTAATGCAAGTAGACGGGTGGATTTTTCTTTGTTGCCCTTAAATAATGTTTGTGCAACAAATTATGAACACAATGTGTTTTCTGGTTGGCAATTTGATGTTCTTCACCATTGGGAAATTAATTTTGTTGGTAGTGTATACAAGACTTGTATTTCTTTCTATGTTTCTGAGGGACATGTCATCACTTTTGTTAAGTTGGCGATATTCCATTGACATTGACATGGTTGAGACTGCACGGCTTGAAACCAAAATCTATACGCATACTCGTCTACAACTTGAAACTAAGCCTTTGTCAAGATATATGTCTCAATTTTTGTTTCATGGAATATCGCCAATTTAACAAAATTGATGTTCATTCCTATTCTTTCATTTGCTTGTGTGATGAGTTTTTTTAACTAGTTGTGTCATCCTTATGGAAGTTTGTTCCATGATAGCATGCACCATGGTTGTTTTTTTCATTTTTGGAGAATAGCCATGGTGGTGACATAAATGTTATAGGTATGCTCCAAATTGCAACATTCATCCAATTCTTGGATGTATAGTATGGTTTTCATCCAAAATTAGGTGAATTCATCAAATATTCTTCTTTATTTTAAAATTGTTTGGTGATTTCATCCAAGTTTTCCAACATTTTTTGGGGTGTTTTTTAGCCAGATTATTTATGGTGCAAACTAGCACCAGAAAGAGAAAAAAAAAAACACCTGACATGCACCTCAAATCTGATGTGTTCAGTTGGATTTAGCCTGCTACTCCATTCCATTCAAGCATCTCCTCTAACCACGTTGAACTTTGCGGAGTCTAGTCTGCAGGAGAAGAATGAAGGTGAAGCAGCTAAAGACAAAAGCAAATGAAAGGAGGGCCAAGATTCCCTTTGACCATAATCGTTTAGCTCCGCTTTGATCAGCTCAAAACCCACAAAATCAAAGACTTCTCCAGCGTCGCAACTCTCACAGAATATTAGTTCAGAATTAGAGACGCAATGATGCTTCAACTTCATGACCGCTTGATCAAAGGACGTCCGATTGAAAGTGGAGACGAGAGTGGTTTGCTCAAAGCTGGATTATTCATGAGCTGTTATTGAAGGCGGATCAAATGGACCCGAGCTAGAACGAAGGGGTGGTCCAATGGAGTGGTCTATCAATGCTCCCTTTTGTATGGTACTCCTTCAAGAATCTGACTGAATGCTATCTATCATCTGAACTGAGAATTCGAACTCCGATAATGTACACTCGCATCGATCGAAAGGGCTACTTACCTCACAAAACAATCTAATCAGGAACAATACATACATACATAAATGTACTCTAGTGATCCATCATTCTCTGTAACTCTAGAACTAAGCAGATCCAATGCAAAATGAACTGAAGTGATCTCACGTCAAAGATCGATCAGATTGGGTTTGGAGATTAGGGTTTGGGGTTTCGGGTTTCGGGGTATCGGATTGATTCCTCAAGTGGACGAGCTAGGCTCGTTCGCAGATGAGTTCCACAGGCGGCGAGTTCCAGACGTCCCACCCGACCTGAAACTCCCGCATGTCCCGAACGCAATCCTCGAACGTCCGCTTGTCGAAGTTGGGGATTCCCTGGGCATCTCCGGCGTCCTCTCTGTACACGGGGTCGGCAATCTCTCGCCAGTTGCTGGCCCACGGCTGGGAGCCGTTGCACACCGTCACTTGGCTCCCGGCCACCCCTGGCCAGTCCCAGTTGCGCATACACTGGTCCACTATGGACTTGGACGTTGTGCTGTTCGACTCAAGGTCGCAAGGCCGGCAGTATGTCCCGCTCATCGGACCCGGGGAAGCCATGGACAGCACGAGAAGGCCGTAGGGAGGGGGTGGGTATGCCTCTCGCCGCAACGTCATAATGCAAAACGGCACCTGCAGAAGGAATCAAACCAGTCCAATTTGCTTTCAGTTCTCAGTTTCCAGGTCGTGGCAGGGCAACAAGAGTATAACAATGATTTGTTACTTCAAATCGTCAGGCTTCAAGCTGGGCTTCAAGTTGTTCAAGTTTCAGTTTTTTGGTCGGATTCCAATGCACCAAAGAATGCGTTATTCGGATACAAAACGAAAATATTAACATTGTTCAAAGGTTTCGTTAGTATATGACCTAAAATCAACACAATTCTTATATTAATATGGTGCACATTTTTGAAATCAATGAATGTTCCAATTATCACCTGTGCGAGATATTAAGGCGTCAAATTTTGATACATGCCTCAATCACGCACCTCAACATTGCATAAATCCACTAATGAAATATATAGAACAATGGTGGAATTGAAAAGCATGTACTTAAAATTAATTTAAAATACAATAATAGATATCGTCTACAACATAGACTTCAGAGGAGGGATTACATTTTAGACTATACAACCTACAAGATATTCATTTACATGCCTTTATGTTGGAAGGAGTGTCGCACAGTGGAATTTCTCATGTAAGCAATAGTCTACAGGATAACCACTCATGTTTCAATATATTGGAGGGAGTGTCACAAAATGATTCTCCAATATGTTGGTATTGATTGCCCAGACACCTAGAAACCTTGCCTTGGAGCACATCTCAACAATTCCATCCTCTCGGAAATGGGGAATTTATAGCCAGTGAAATATTCTCTCAAAACAGTTTGAAGAAGAGAAGTGACTAACCTGGATGCGTGCAAACGGCACTCCTGAGATTTGCAACTGAGCCATGTAGGCGCGCTCTGAATTCAACCCACGCATGCCACGTTGGTGCATCACCGGCAACAAGCTCAGTCGCGCATTTGCGGCGCGGCTAGTGTGCGTATTCCCCATTCCAAACCGATCATTCAACCCATTAAAGTCGTTCCCAGACGCAACATAGTAACGTGTGGGATCCAGATCCGTGATATTTGGAATGGGCTCTCGCCAGTAGCCATCCACTCGTGTGCGGATGATCCAATCATACTTGAATTGGTGACGGACCTCGTATCTGGAATCACAAGGAAAAAATTTCACAATCCGGTCACAATGAAGGAACGCCCACCAAACCGCGACTCCCACAAATCATATCAATTCACTTGTGTACACCCGTTCTTCATTTCAGAACCTAAATTTAAGATAGTCCCCACCCCCATTATCAAGAGTGCAATCAAGTCCCAACCCTAAACCCCAACTGAAACTCCGAGTCAAGGAAGAAACTCACTGCTTCACCAGCCCGTAGCACCCTTCCACGAGGTTGAAATACTGCAGCAACCCCTGCATCCCATGCGGCGACCCCCACGACGTGATCACTTCGTTCGTCACGGTCGTCTCCGCAATCGGCGTCGGCTTGAAGATCTTCGCCACTCTCAGGTTCCGGCTCCCCGCAAGGATCGAGAATTTGTGACTATCCTTATCGAGCGGCGAGTGCAGAAACACGTCGGTATTCGGGTACGGATCCAGCAAATGTCTCCGCAGCGTCAGTCCCGTGAGCTCGAACATGCGCGCGCCGCCCACCAAGCACACGGCAATCCTGCGCGTGTCGTTGTAGAGGGTCTTGTATGGTTGGGGCGGCATCCAGGGTGGGAGTGGGGGCGGGGACGAAGAATTTGGTCTGGAGAAGCTGTAGTTTCGATTGCTGAGGGCGAAGCTGTTGATGGTGCAGCCGAAGAAGAGGTTGGCGCAATTCTTCTGGTCGAGAAATTGGTAGTAGCCGTAGGAGAGAAGCGCGCTGACGAGCAGGATCGTCCAGGGGAGCCAGAGGCGGACCCGTAAGTCCATCACTTTCCAGCACCCCATTGATCAGTAGCTAGGCATCACCCTGCTGCTACCCTGCGAAAGCTCGATCGCCGCATGGGACAAGGTCCTGGGAAATGGAGGCCACACAGTCAAGATGGCATGGTCGAGAGATTCGAAATGCCAACAATTGCAAGTGCGGGAAGCTAGCTATCGAAACACTAGGACTGGTAGAGAACTGGAGGATGAATCTCAGATCCGGGACACAGTAGTGCCTGGAATTTAAGACATGGCATGTTTCGAAGCGACGTGAGTGCTACGTGCCCAGTGCACAGAGTTCTTAAACACTGGGACTAGTTGATGGATCTGAAATTCGGAACTCACTAATGGTTGGACTTGGGGATATGGCATGTTTCGAAGTGACGTAATCGCAACAGAAGGACTGGTACATATATCTAAGATTCTGAACTTACCAATGGTCGTCCCTGTTTACATGGCATGTTTCAAGGTGCCATCATTGCAAAATTCTCGTGCAGAAAGCGCTAAGACACTAGGACTGGTACAGATCTGAGATTCCCAGACCCACTCAAAATCGTACTTGTTTACATGGCGTGTTTCAAAGCGCCATAATTGCAAAATTCTCGTGCAAAATCTCTAAAAACTAAGACTGGAGCAGATCCGAGCTTCAAGAAAACTGCCAATTTCTCGAAATTTTGCCATTTTGACGAGAATACGGGTACCATTTCTCAATGATCATCAGTACCAGGTGTCAGGAATGGCAAGCGGAGGAGATCTGATTATTGAGCTACAGAGTACCAAAAACACAAAAAGATCACGGCTACGAGGAAACTCAAGAAAGCGGGGCACACAAGCGTTTCCTAAGGAGGAACGATACCAATGAGCTCGAAATGATATTATTAGGACAGTGCTACTGATTGAAGTAGTCACCATCAGTTGGGCCGGACATCAGTCTCATGTGGCATCCACATCATCGGTCCACACATAAACTCTTTTCCCTCTTTACAGTGGGCACTGGAAAGAAAACTCGCCAGGTTCCCACTACACAAGTTATTCATTCCGGACAGCTTCACTATCAATTGGCGAAAACTGAAATCACGACATAGGTGTCTAATATCTGGAAAACCTATATCCATATCAGTCCTAATTCGTAACCAAAAATTAATAGAAAATGATTGAAATTTCACTCAAATAAATTGCAATCGGGACTGAAGGTATGCAATTCGCACTTGGTGCTAAGGAGTGGCATTAGCAAAGAGTGAACCTACTGTAGTTCAAAGTTAGTTCGAAATAGTTGTGGACATCCTTGTTAACATCACTTTTAACACCAAGTCGGAACATGATACCTTCAACCTTGAAATGATAATTACTCTTCATTTTCCAGTGAGCACTAGAACTCGAAGTTCTCGTTTCACGAGTACCAATTACTATCAACTTCGTTGTATTGACAAAAATTCGTGACATTGGTACTTTTCTACACCAGCGTCTGTACTCTTAAATCTATACGAGTACTAGTTCTTAATGCTCGTGCAATGAATACCACCCTCTGAAGCATGCCAGTGCAACAAAATTGACCGAAATTGACCGTAATTGACACTCCTGGACATGAAAAAACATTCTTCTCTTTACAGTGGCACTGGAACTCCATATTCCCACAGCACGAGTACCCATTACCATGAACTTCATTATACTGGCCAAAATTCACGAAATTGTTACTGTACTTTCCATAACCAGCGTCTGGAAACTAAAATCTACACCAGTCCTAGTTCTTGAACCAATTCTAGTTCTTAAAAGCATTGTGCAATTGAAGGCCACCATTTTGCCACTGTGAATCGTGCCAATACAACGAAATTGACCGAAATTGGCCGAAACTGACACTCGGTCTAGACATCAAAAAGGAGGTAAATCAGAATCACGAAGCTGGAGCTGCAATCCAGAAACCCTAAGAAAAATTCATCCAGACATTTCCCTAAATGAATGTGAAAATTCGAGTGCACGAATTAACCCAGATCCTATTCAGCTCAGCACGTGTAGAAAATCTGAGTGACACACTCGTAGTGACCCCCGAGATTGTATCCCAAGTGCAGTACTGGTTACGTACCCAGTAAGTACTCTTTCCTTGAATAAGTCCCGGGGTTTGTACTTGCGACAAACGAATAGGTGAATACTAGGGCATGAGAAAATAATTCTCAAATCTTGACAAAGAACTTTCAACGACCAGGACACAGATATACAAAACGATTTGCTAGACGAGAGGCAGACTGCACCCAGTTAAGGGGGAAACGAAAAAAGGAGAAAAAATGAAAAAATATTCCTAACTGGTAAAACCTTCATACAGCTTTACTAGAATGTGAAGGAAGAGGGTTGTACGACATAGTGCTACGTTGTACTATTTTACTACTGAATCGAGATGTCCAAGAGTGAGCTTTTTGATTCACTAAAAGAACACAGCGTTGTGGGTCATAAATAAGTTATAACTTCTGACACCCTCTAAACCAAAGAAAAAATAACTTCACTCAACGTCGCATTGACCACTCCACTTAGCATTATGTTATAGACCGTGGACTCTTTTAATATTAATTTTAATAAAGATTAGCAATAGTCAGAGCTCAATTTGCACCTCTGAAGTGGATTCAGAGTCAGGAAGAGAATAAGAAGATAAATAAATAAATTCAGGTATGTGGAAGTGTTTCCAAAAAAGTGAAACTGTTAAAACTACCTACTTAACCACACGGCAGTAATTTGAGGCTCGCACTCCAGAGCCTGAGCAGAAGGAACTGAAGTGATAAAATCTCCCCCAACAAAAATTTCCAAATGTAGAATCTGCACGACCATTCTTAATAGTCACATTCGTTAAAATGGCGTGTTTCGAAGCACCGAAATTATGGCGTTCAACTACAAAGAGCTTCTAGAAACAATCTAAAAACCGGGACTGGTACAGATCTGAGGTTCCAGACGGAGTAGTGCCAATTTCTTCAAATTTCACCACTCCAATGACTCTGACGAAGATCTGAACTCCTATTCTCACCTTGAAATCTACACCTACCCTAAGATAAAACTCCGAAAACCGATAAAAAAATTTTTGCCATAACAGCAAAGGACATGCTCAAACTAAAGACTCATATACTCGTGATGAATTAAGGTAATGAAATCCTGATGAACTGCGGTAATGTAAATTAAACCTGCTGAATTTAAGGTAGATCAGTGCTCTAGAAATTCAGGCTACTAATACACACGCCAATCCAGCGTCTCCAACGAATCAGTACTTCGGGAAGCACACAGGTTCAACTAAAGTGGGAGCGCTTGCCATAATCGTAAACCCCCAAGAAACCAGGTGAACCTCAAAACGGACTCAGTGTCGATCTTGAGGCCATGGCCGCAAGTTCCCAAAGCCCCAGAACTGAACTTTGGAGCAGAAAGGAGAAAAGTAGGACGTTCTGACAACACTGAGTAGAGGTGAAGAAGACCCATTCCAATACCAAGGCTCGTTTCTCGAGGGCCGGAACCACCAATCCACTAAATGACTCAGACTTCATCTACCCGATCATTCCAGCCTTGTTCTCCCTTCCCTTCCAATCCAATCCAATCCATTCCATTCCATTCCAATCCAGCGCTCATTCACACCAAATGTTTTCAGTTCTTCAGTGCAAAACACGAAATACCACCTTCACAATCCACAAAACTTCGGATTTTTTTTTCCCCATCTGAATAAACTCCCTTATTCCCCTAAAATTCTGCATCCCCCAACCCAACCCATTCCAAGCTCGCACCTGCCTGTGCAGACCGTCCACAAGTTCACAAGCTGCGCTCCACGACCATCGCTTCCACGCCAGGCTCCTTGACCGAGGGATTCGTCAGATCACCAGTATGAAGCTCCACAAGTATAAATTGAATTCATCCGAACTCAACACGGACTGATCTGTCGAGGTCCCTCATGGACAACGAAGACCGAAACTTCGAGGGGGATTCGGAGCCACCGGAGTTGCAACCAAATGAGCAGAGCTGGGGCAGCATGGTAGTGAGACAAGCAGGACTGGCGGGGCGACTAGAGAGTAGGAGTGGGAAGAATTGAGGACACAGAGGAAATAATAATTTGCAACAGAGGAAATAATAATTTGCGGCAGCAGCAGCACGATGAGACAGGGCAGGGCAGGACGATGATGAGAGAGAGAGCGAAGAGAGCGGGTGCAGGTGTCAGGGTGTGTCCAACGCGAGCAAGCGGAGAGTGGCAGGCGGGACGGGAGGGGGCAGAAATCGCGGGCGCGGGCTGGGCTGGGGGACTGGGACTGGAGACTAATTTCAGTGATTCTCTTTCGAAGAGCATCTCCAGCCGCCCGTCCCTGCAGCGCCGGTAAATTGCAGGCTGAGCAGTGCCAGGAAAAAGAGCGCTCCACACCCTTACTTGTCAAATTTGGCATGCTCAAATTTTCCATCTAATTTTCCATTTAATTTTGAAGAGCCCTCAATTTCCATGAATTTTACCTTTATTGCAGGAGTGGTTTTTTTAGGGTAGGAGAAGTATTTTGAATGTGCAACACTAGCCAATATTGGGAGGGTCTATGAGAGAGGGGCCGGGGGGGCTGAACAAATTATTTGCTCACCAATATAACTCATAAATAGTCAAATGACCACACTCAAAAAAGAATCAAAGGATAAAGCATCTAAACTTAGGATGAATAGTCATTTCAAAGGCTATTCCTTCCAACACTTGGATTGAGTTTTGAAGGAATAATGTCAGGGTCTTGAAACACTTTTTATTCACATTTGTAGGGTGTCGGACTATAGCATGTAAGTGTAGTGATGTTCTAACCCCCTATAATTGTCATCTTAGTTAAATACCATATGCTCACTTATGAACAACTCCATATTAGTTGTTCCTCTTCTAACTACATACATCACTTCAATAGTGCAATCAAATGTGATGGAGTCAACAAATTGGATGCAATATATATGGTGTGCCCTTCTACAACATCAAGAAAAGCAGTGCATTTGGTGAGCTACAAATTCAAGAAGGCATGGCCAAAAGAACATTATTATTAATGCAATGTTGTTAAACAAATATCACTTCCTTACCATTTCCCTAGCCTCCAAGCCTATAGTCCCTACATCACTAGAGAGGCTCATAGAACATCTACATTCATGCATGCTAGATATGACATGCTAAAATTTTACATCTATTTTTAAAGAGCCCACAAAATTCTTGGCCACCATCCTTCTTCATCAAATGTGCCCTATAAATAGTCAATTGATCAATCACCAAGTAGAGTATTAGATAAATCTTACTATACTAAGAACAAATAATAATTTTAAGGGCCATTGCTTCACAAATTAGGATTGAGTGCCATGAGAATATTTTGAAGGACTCAAACCATTTTATCATTTAAAATTTGCCACATATTAGACCAATTGAAATCAATGGTATAGATGCTCTTAAATGATGCCAATATTGGCTACTTCTTTATTTTTTTAAAGTAGATGAGATCACCAAGAGTAGCTTTGAAAAATTAAGACCTTGCTAAAAATTTTGATCAATTTTATTACTACTAGGTAATTAATAGATGAAACTACATAGGTGATTTATAGATGAACAAAATTGGATGATTTATCTTACTTGCTTGTATTCAAAGGGGAATTTCAAGCTAATACTAAAAAATTGCTAAAGATGATTATGCAATTCAGCTAATTGTCTAAAGAAGCAAAGAAAAGAGGTACAATATCATTTCTTTTTTTGTTGGTTAACCCCTATAGGTGACCATGGTCTTTTTTTGTCAAAAAACACTAAAAACTACCATATCTATTGCAAAGAAGATAAACTTTGAAATTTTTTTTCTATTGCACATTGAACCATAGGATGTTATAACTACTTGATATGAGAGTAGAATTTGGAATAAACTTCCAAAATTTTTATAGCACAAACTATAATATGTTTGCATTTAAAGTCATAAAAAACAAGTTTTTTTCGTTCCTTGCATGACTAGTTTATTTGACTTTGAACCTTCTTCACTTGAGTTTTTTGCACTAACTATAGAGTTTTAAAATTTAAATTTGTATGGTGGAAAATTGAATCAAGAGTCTAGGAAAAAAAGTTGAAAAAACAACAACTTAATTTTCATTCTTAAAAAAATTGGTAAGTAGAAGTAAGTAGATGATAGAGGTAAAATCTAAATTACTAATATGTCTAAGATGGAGTTGAAACACACTAATCCCAATGGTTAGATTGTTTTTGCAAACAATTGGAATCATGTCAAATTTCTTTTTCGTAAAAAATTATAAATATTGAATTCTAAAACAAATCCAATACACTGTTTTTTCAAGAAGTTGCTATGATTATTTTCAAAACAAGATATTCCATAATTTTCACATTGCTTATTTAAATGGAATGAATCAAAAGTTTCTATATAGACAAACTAATTATAATCTATAAGAAAAAATACTAAAAATTAATAAATCAAAATTATTGTGAACTTTTTTTGCCACCTAGGCTCCCCTATTTTGAGCTTATTTGGCCTAAACTTTGCTCCCATGCACAAATTGAAATAAAAATCATATCCCCCAAAAGCTAATGTGTTTATTTATAGTAGAGGTACCTATTGTTGACCCCCCCTCCATTAACAACAAATAGGGTACCCTATTCCAAAGAAGATTGGAATGGATTTCTGTTTTCTCCTTGGAATGTGTGTCTTTGTACTTTTCCAAGGTTTGGACCAATAAGTTAATGATACATAAGTGAGCATAAATGTAGGGAATTAATTAGTGGGAAAGTATTCTTGAATGATTGAAATTGGATGACTTCAGATGTTGGTTATAGGTCAAGCCCAACTTTTGCCTTTGAAAATTCATAGTAATTTCAATTCAAGAGATAAATTTACCAATTTTTTTGCAATCCTCATTATTTTTGTCAATGCATCTTTAAGAATATTTGCTTTGCCTTGCACTACTCTAGGTTATATCCAAATGTGCTTATTTTATTGGTTATGGGTACTTCTACTATATCTTAATAAATTTTAAAAACAAACATGACAAGAATTGAGACCATAGTTATATACCCAAATGACTACCATGGATACAATTTTTGTTGGTTATGGGATAGTTTAGATGATCTTTGGGCCAATTGGACAACACTCTTCAAAAATTCATAACAAATTTATAATTAGTCCAAAAAATAAAATTTCAATTGCTCCCTCTATTTCTCACATCTGTCTTTACATGGGATTTTCCCCCTAAAGCTTCAACAATGTCAATATGGTCATTGTATATGTCATAGGTTGCTCTACCTTAATCCCTTTAAAGCAAAAAAATACACGCTAACAATACAACAAAATAAGCGCACTCTATCTAAACATTCCTACAACACTTATAACTTTTATGAGAGAATTGGAAGTTGTGCTCATGATGTCCAACGAGGCTTTATGGTGGTAGGGGTACTCTACAAGTGCCCTTGCTCTAAAAACAACCACTAACACAAAAGTACATTTCTTTTTCTTCAATGAACCAATTAGTATACAATTCAAGAGGTGGTTGCGAATAGTAACCATTACATTTCAACTCAAAAAGTTTGTAACTAATTCTACAAAGATCCAAAAAATATGAAACGACTTGCATTAAATGCCAATTCCATTTTTCCTGGTACCTACCTTAGTTTCCCCAAATGCAATCAACTCTTAAAAGGTCGCTTTAAGAGTGGACTAGCATAGAGTCATAGGCTATGACCTATGATCCAGTAACTTAACTTACTCTGCTAATCTGCTGGCATTCCTGGCAATAAGTCCTCTGAGTATCAAGTCAAAGGAGTTGAAGATTTTCTCCATGTCAGCAACGCAGCATATCTTACTGAACAGTGCTGTACATTCCAATTTGTGCCTATAGAGCAGGCGCAGCGTTAAATCATACCACCAAAGGTGGGCCCCGCAGGCTGGATTTACCCAAGGGAAAACGCTGAATTTTTTTATTTTTTTATTTTTTTATTTTTTTCCAAATTCAGATTCAGAATACGAGACCCCAAATTAGATAGGGGTACCTAAAATATGCCAAAAAAACAACCCAACACAAATATAAACCCCAAACCCTTGTCAACCTCTAGTAAAATGAGATTTACTCCGTTGGGCCCACCTTTGATGGTATGATTTAACGTTTTGTATAGAGCAGTACTCCGTATTATTATTTTTCAATTTTTTTTTGACAAAAATGCAACATAATTTCATTGCAAACAGGCAAAACGCTCACTAATTTCTAAACGTTCCACAACATTCCATACTAAGTTATGTAAGTATTTATTGATACTAGACAAGAATGCACTATTTTTGAACTAGGTGTTGTTGTAATTGGGACTCATGAACCTCCATGTATATAAATGGAAATATTTGTAAAAGTAATTTTTGACTTAAAAGTACCTTTGATAGGCTAAGTCATAACCTATTTGTTAACCCCTAATTGCCCCTAAAGGACCATGCTGTGTTTTTTTGTACTATAGTGATTTTGGATAGCTAACTACAATTGGAGTTTTTATTTTATTTTTCTTTGAAATTTTCACACAATGTGTGGCCAAGGAGTAGCTTTAAGACCCAACAATTTTCATAACTTTTGAGTGAATGGTTAAGAAGTTATTGCATGATATGTCATTTTTGTTTGATAGCAGGCAGTTTGGGCAGCCCAAAAAACTTCTTTAAAAAAAACTTTTTAAAAAAATTGAAAATTGAAATTGATTCTTAATTGATTCTTTACATTTATATACACATGGTAAGCTTTGAATCATTCTATTTGGATTAATTAAATGAAAGTTATGAGGAATTTTAGTTTGTAGGTAGGTATAGATTTCAAAGACTACATACCTACCCGCAAACTAAAATTCCTCATAACTTTCATTTAATTAATCCAAATGTAATGATTCAAAGCTTACCATGTGTATACAACTGGAAAGAATCAATTTCAAATTTCAAATTTTTTAAAAAGTGTTTTTTAACCCTTAAAGGACAAGATCCATTGCCAAATAGTCAAAAATAATGTCTTAGGTGAATAGTTTAGCAAATTAGATTGTGTTCAAGCATCAATCTTATATTTTTATTATTCAAAACTACAAATTATATATGACTAGGAGAAATTTCAATCGATTTTGTGAAAAATTATAATTGTTATCATTTTTGTTGCAAAAATTACAAATAAATAAGTAAAAATAGCAAGAAACAATCAAAATTATTTGAATTTTTTTGAGATGTACAAGTAGCAGTGAAGATTAGTGTACAAAATTTGCAATTGATTATAATATTTTTTAAACCCAAAACTACCACAACAAAGACCTTGAAGTCATATTTTACTATCAAACCAAATTTAATACTTTATTTAGTAGATGTATAAAATTTTGATATTTTTTACTTGTAGAAGATTGAACTTTCTACTTATTCTATTTTTTTCAAATTTTTTTGATGAAAACTACAAATTTTTGTGATTTTTTGAAGATAATGATTAAAAATATCAGTTATAATATATATTAGAATCATCTAAATTTTTTACCATTGATGAATATTAGAATGGAAAACTTAATTTTGTAATTTAATTGAAAATCCAATTTTGAAGGAAAAAATATGAATGAAAAACACAGCATATTGCATTTTTAGGATTTTAACACATGGAGCTTGCAATTGCAATAACTTTTTTAATTTTTTAATTTAAAAAAATTTCAAGTTGAAGTAGAGAGAAAAATGATCAAACTTCATTTTCTTAATTTAAGTCAAATACCAGAAATGATAATATTAAAAGTTAGAATCAAGGTTGACCAAGGTGCATCCACTTTTTGGATGCATGCACCTTTTAGGGTTAAAGAATTTTTTGGGTTGCCCGGACTACCCGTTGTCAAATGAAAATGACATGTCATGCAGTAACTTTTCAATCATTCACTCAAAAGTTATGAAAATTGTTGGGTCTTAAAACTACTCCTTAAGCATATATTGTGTGAAAATTTCAAAGAAAAAAAATAAAAACTCCATGCGTAGTGAGCTGCTCCAAATCACTATTTTGCCAAAAAACTCAGCTTGGTCCTTTAGGGGTTAAGGCAACATAATTTCAACATTCTATATAATACACACTAAGTAGTGAAATTAGGTGGCCTTTACAATTAGATTGCCTTATTTCAAGAAAATTACTTTATACGCCATCAAAATCAACAAATGTTTCTACAAATATTTGCATTTGTTCATACAAAAGTTTATAAGTTCCAACTACACCAACATCCAATTTAAAAATAGTGTACTTTTGTAGCGTATTAAAAAACACAAATATAATATAGTACAAAATGTTGAGAAATTAGTGAGGGACAACCTCATTTCACTATTGAAATGAGCTAATTTGCAACCTTTGATTGCATATAGTGGGTGGTTCTAAAACAGACCCTCCTCCCAAACTGTCCTCTAGGAGGCTATAAAATGGATATGTGTTGATGAGAGAATGGAGTAATGGTTGCATCATAACTTAATAAGGTTTGGTTCATAGTTCTTTAATGGTTGATTTTAAGAGCCACAATGGGTTCATTTTTAACAAAGTGAATAGTTGTTCATTAAATTTTTTCAAAATAAGAAATGATGGCCCAACTACTTTCTTAACTATGCCAAAAAATCTGAAAATATTAATTGACTTAAGCTTTCATTTAAGTTTTAGAAAGGGTCACATTTATGAACCTTCTCTATTATTTTATGGATGCCGCAATGTTTGATTTGGATAATGTCATATCTTTTTTCAGACCATAGGTGTGTGGTTTTTGTAAGGGCTACAAGTCACAAATAGGTACCTACTGCAAAGTTCTTTGAAAATTCATAAGTAATTCAAAAATGCTCTGAAAAATATGAAACCAATTGGATTAGATTCCACATCAATTCTTCTTCAAGTGAAAAATAAGTGAAATTTTTTTAGGGCATCTGAAACCCATCAAAAAAGCCCAATAGCCTTAAAGTGTCGCTTTTAGAGCCATCTACCTTATATGAATTCAAAATTTCAAACTTTTTTTTATCATGGGTGGCAAATAAAAAATTTGGAGGACACTAAATCCTCCATTTGAACTAGGTCCTACAGAGACAAATTTATCCTAGGAAAAATATAAGAATTTAAAAAAAAAAAAAATTATAATGTTTATTACAAGTTCTGAATTCATATTTGCGATCAATAACCCCAAATTAGCTATGGGGAGGTTTTCGAGCTTACCTAGACATGGCCCAAAACAGGGGGGCTTTTTTACTCTTACTCCTAGAGAACCCAGAAATTACCCTGTAGGGCCCAGTTCAAATGGAAGATTTAGTGTCCTGCAAAAAATTCTACCAAGTAAAATCGACGCAGACAAGCCATTGGAGGGAATCAGGATAGGCCCTCCTTTTTGCCAGTGTGTCAGATGTCATGGAGCTGAAAATTTTAAAAGGCTATTTCTGTCAAAGTTGCAAACATTTTAAAACTTCAAATTTACCAAAATAAAAAGTTGCAAAGGGATCATGTAATCCACACCAGCTTCTTCTTTTTCCGCCACCGTGTGACCAGAATGCACCATTTCAAAATAAATCTCTTTTTTTCGTCAGATAAAAGTAATCTTTTTTTTCCAGAAATTTTCTAGTTCTCTTTAAAATATGGATGAAGTTGTCAAATTTGGATGAAAAGGTGTATGAATATGACGAAAAAATGTTTTTAAGTCCACAAAATGAATTAATGTAAAAATACAATGCTTCACCAAATTTGAAGTGATTGCCATCTTGGCACTTTCTCAAAAAGTGAAAAACCATTGTGGATTCCACAATGGGCAGTTCTCGTGTAAGGTAGGTACACCCAAAAGCGCCACTTATTCATATTGAGCCTAGTTCTTGCTATTAATTAGTTCAAATTTTTATGTATTCTTGTTGGCAAGTGAAAGCATGTTCCAACGCACCAAAGAATGCAGGATTTGGATACCGTATGCAAAAGTTATTAACAGTCAAAGTCTGTTTCTGAAAGCGCCATCTACAGTCTGTAAACATGACTGATTTTGGAAATGTATGTGCACTGTAGATGGCGCTTTTAGGAACAGGACCCCTTTTGGGTGTACCTACCTTACACAAAACAAAGTGATTGATAAGCATAAGCAAACTCATCAAGGCAGCCACTTGAGTTGAAATGAACACACTCAGTCAGTGCACATGCCCAAAATCCGCCATGACACGTGGCGGGGCTAGAGTGGCTCACCAGGTGATTTTATTTATTTATTAAAGAACCACTGCGTTTCAACTTCAAGAAATCCAAGCTAATTTTGTGAAGGTCTGGAAAATATGAAACTATTTGGGTTTGATGTCAAGTTCATTTTATTTCTTAGGAAAATCTAGTTAAAGGGCTTCATTTTCTTGGGTTACCCTTAAAGATAAGATGGTTATTGCATGAATCATTGGCTAAAAAAATTGCAAAAGCACTCATTTAAAGTCAAACTACTATAAAAGATCTCCCCTTCTTACAACAAAATTCAAAAGATGAATAGTTGCATTTTTATCCTACTAGAAGCATCCTCTATCATCCATTGAACAAAAAAAAAACTCATTATCATTATAGGGTTAACCCCTTCATGGCACATAAAGAATTGTACATACAATACCATACTATGTAGATACCATGATACATGATTTAAAGTCAAGCACTATGATACATGATACTATGTAAACACCATGATACATGATACTATATAGACACCATGATACATGATTTAAAGTCAAGCTCTATGATACATGATACTATATAGACACCATGATACATGATTTAAAGTCAAGCTCTATGATACATGATACTATATAGACACCATGATACATGATTTAAAGTCAAGCTCTATGATACATGATACTATGTAGACACCATGATACATGATTTAAAATAGTCATAGTATCATGTATCATGGTGTCTACATGATTTAAAGTCAAGCACTATGATACATGATTTAAAATATGGTAAGACATAACGATTGGAGTGATAATTTAACAGCTAGCAAGTTTCATCTATATATCATATTATGATCTACAATTTATCTTATTCAAATACTTTGGTGAACAAGTTGAATTTGAGCCAAATTTGAAGATCTTCGTACACATGGGTGGGATTTGCAATAATGATCCAAATTTGAAGTGCCATGTGTCCTTAGAACCTACTCCAAAAATGTGGGCAAACTTGTACTTTGAGTATATACCTCAAAGTATAGACTTCTACGTCAAATAGACTAAAAAAATCCATTATATTGTATGTTGTGTCTAATTTTGGATCATCAAACCTTTCAAATCTTTAACCCTTAAATGTCAAGTTGGTGACTATGGAAATCATGAATTTTGATTCTATGAGGATCATTGGTTTAAAAAAAAAAAATCTAAAACACTTGTTAGAAGTCAAAGCACTATAGAAGACTCTTTCCTTTCTACCTTTAATTTCAAAGATGAGTAGTTGCATTTGTATCCTACATACAATGATTCTCTTTCATTCATCGATTAGAAATTGGCCATTGCATTATTTATGGATTAAAGGTGAAATAAAAATGGACATTTTGAAAGTTATAGTCGAAATTAACTAACCAAGCAGATCCTCTAGGTACTTTATGTTGGGGTCACTTTATATGACTCCATAAAAAATAATTTCTTTTTGCTTGAAATTCTCTTTCAGTAGTTGGATTTAGAATTTCCAAACTTTCATTATGTAAAATATGAATTATTATGTATCTTTAGCAATAAACTCCTCTTTTGCTAGACCTTTAGCCAAACCTTTAGGAGCTAGGCCTTCCAACTTTATGGCTTTACAAAATACTTTGTAAAGGAAACAAGGCTTCCCATGCGCAATAAATGTTCTAATTTTAATTGTACCTTGGGCATTGACTCCTCCCAAAGTTGACAATTTGTTACTAGATTTGAAGAGATGCATGTGACTACTTTCCCAAATTAGTTTATTGAATGAGAACTACTTTGCAAAATTAGGTGATTGCTTCTCAAAATGAGGTGGCATGAACTAATTGTTTCTTATTGAACTAATTTCGTAAAACATGTAATAGTTTTGTAAACTAATGGCATAACCTAATCATTTTTCATTTTTTAAATATTTCATGGTGGTTTTTTGAGAATTACAAAAATCTTCATTGATATTTTCTGAACTATTCAAATATGCCACCTTATAATTTTTTAAAATTTCATTAGATGCCATATTCAATTATATTTTGAATCATTTTTTAACGAATCTGACTCATGCGTAGGGTACTGGAGTAAGTTATTTCCCATTCGAAAGTGTACTGGCAACTTCAGCTAAAAAAAAGCAAGGAACGATGCTCACCCCAAAAAACAGTCCAGATTGATCCAACACAGGACACTTTACATCATCATTTCATAAGGATCTTCCAACAGAATTCAAACAAAAATTGAGCTGTGAACACTAAATATGTATCAATCAGTCTTGCTGTACTGTACAGTCACTCAAAGTCTTTGCTCACTCGATCGGGACACAGAAATTAGACCCATCTACATAGATCCTCATAAATTCCAAAATTGATTATTAGCCACGCCTGGTTACTACTGATCCCTCAAAAAAAAGATTCCTTCCTAGGGTGTGCTCATTCTACTATCAAGCTCGAATAACTCTTCATCCTCATGATCGCTCTCATACTCACCATCTGCAAATGTCACGGAACGGCACACGTCATGACGTTTATCTCAGCAACACCTAAAAAATCTTATTGACGAAAACGTGAAGTTTCCAAACATAGGAGCCTAGGGTTCATCTATAATCCGCACATAAAAAAAAATTTGATAGTTCTTTCGTTTGGTGTCCAAGAGATGCATGTTAAGATGCTTTGGAACCACCATCAAGCTTCAACAAGACTGAAAAAAAGTTGATGTAGTCTAATCACAGGAAAACGTGTTAACTTGAATGCTTTTAAATGATTAATTTGAAAGGTTTTAAGGTTACGTACCTTTTCGATGCAGGAGATGCCAAATTTGACTGAAATGAAAAAGGAAGCAAAATAGATGGAAACGATAACAACATGAGAGATTGGGAATTCAGTATTTTCCTTGGCCACTGCAGGGTTCCAGAAGATATTGCATACCACTTTTAGGTGGACGCGCTGTGTAATCTATGCCAGACTGAAATTGGAGAGGCACAAGCTCCAGGGAGAAGTTTTCCAATTTCACCAGTTGCCAGTCTCTTTCCATAGCCGCCTTCTTTGCCTGCCAGACCCACATGCATAGTATCAGAAGTAGTAAAATGATTCATACGAAACTATTTAAACCCATATGCCGTCCTCATACCACGAGAATGGAAATTTCCTCTGATTAAAAAGTCGTCACTAATCTGAAGGTGGAGAATCGTTCTAACAAGCAACGAAAAATGTCAACTAATAGAAACCAAGCAGACAGGTGACATCGAAAAAGATCACTTTTTGTGCTATGCTTCACCACACGGCAAACTGGAGGTGGGTCTAACCTACTCCCTGAATTTCTATACTTTCTAGCAATTACCCTCCTCGACTGCAATTCTAAGAATCTTGCTGATGAGAGTAACATGGAATTGGAATGAACCCAAGACCATAGGTAATGAGTATTGATTTTGTCAAAAGCCTTTACCGCTCTTAAGTTTAGGGTTTAACACACATGAAGCATTCGCATCCAGTGCTTGGCATTATATCTGTGCCATTGCGTCTTTGGCTATTAATCCTGCGTTTCCTGTTTTTAAGACCTTCGCACACAATCTGCCAAAGCTAGTATTCCCGAGCAATACATTTCGAAAACCCTGTTCGAATCACTCCAGCATACAAAAGGCGGCACTGCCCAAGCTCTTCCGAACTAAAATTCCATGGGTAGCGTCAATGGCACACCTTCCTCCCAAAGCAACAAAACCCTAATAAATCAAAATGAGAAGCAATTGCAGTCATACCTCCACTTGGTCGCCATCGCTGGGCATCGGCACCACCTCACCCTTCACCAACATCGTTCCGAACGCGTAATGCAGCAGTCGACTGGCGTGCCGCAGCGCGCTTTCTTTCGTCTCCCCTTGCCCTAGAAACAGCGGGTAATCCAACACGATGGAAAAGAAGCTTTGTTGGTCTTCATTCTCGTCGTCGTCCTCCTCCTCCGCCACCAGCACCGCGTACTCCCGGTGTTCCCCGTTCATCGCCGCCAAGCACCCCAACAAATCTTCTTCCGGGAAACCTCTCGCCTCCTCCTCTTCAATCGCCTCCTCACCAATCGTCGGCTGCTTCTCTACCTCGCCATTGCGTTGCTGCTGCTGTAGCTGCTGCTGTTGTTGCTTGTGCACATTCGTCCTCGCTCGTGCTTCCTCCTCTACCCACGCGAAATAGGGTTCGAATTCCAACCCCATCGCTCGATCGGCTCCAATATGTACCTAACTCGATCGACTCGACTCAAATCCGACTCAATCCGATTCAACCCGATTCAATCCGATCTCACACTTCTGTCTCGCCGCTTCGATCGATCAACCCCCACCCCTCTCCCTCTCCTTTCAACTCCTCTCCTTGCTGTGTGTCGCAACCCAGGCGATGAGGTTCTTGGGCCTGCTGACGAGATGTTGTTACATACCGGAGAAACCGAAAACGACGACGACGACGACCATGGAATCGAAAGGAAGGTGCTCAACTTCCAGTGAAACCAGCTGACGAACAGGACCTGTGGGCCTTCAGTACGTAAGAGAGTTGGTGTAACCGAGTGAGTGTGGGTGTGGGTCAGCGTATGGGGTTTACAGTATTTGAAATTAGGGGTGTCGCTTGGTCTCTTGTTTCCGTCAGTCTGGCCCGTTTTCGGCTCGCGGTTTGGAAGTATTTTTACTCCTCAAAATTAATTTTTTTCATTCGTGTCCACAAAATTAAGAAAGAAATTGGGGCTGTTGGTGGGTGCTGCCGGTAGGAAGCTATTTAGATGACTACCGAATCGCAGTATCGCACTAGACGAATGCATGCTCGTGTGGAGCGACTCCCGAGGTCGGAGGTGCACAACAGACACGGGAAGATCGAGAAGGGCCGGGATTGGATTTGTAAAGGTTGACGGAAGAGTTGGGGGACAGAAGAGAGAGAAGTGAGGATTGCGAGGTGGGTGGGGAGCGTGCGAGATCGAGGCCGAGAGATCGCTACAGACACAGCTTACAGTACAGCACTACAGCACTGGCTGGTCTGCAACCCGGCTTCGTCATGGATGGATGAATGAATGAATGAAGAGAATGAATTAAGGGCCAGCTTCTACGTGAGCCGGGCGGGTTGAACTTGGAAGGGAGAGCTACAGTGAGAAGTAAGTGATGACACTTCTATGTGGACCTGGTGGGTGGGGAGATATCGAGTAAGAAAAGCACACATAATGATTCCCTTGAATTTCGCTCAATCTACACCAACCGCCTTGTCCACCGATATCGGTGAAACTTGAGCTCCTGCTTCTCCGCTCACCAAGGCCGGCACACACAATCGGTGTGTGCTGCTTGTCTTGTAGTACTTTTGCTACCGGCCCGACTTACTTGGAAGCTAGGCCTAAGACGTCTGGTAGACCGGGAGGAATGAATGTGGAGGGAGGGAGAGAGGACAGAATGGATGAATTCTTGGAGGGCGGGATGGAGGAATGAGTGTTAATGGACAAGTTTGTTTAATTTGTGGATGCAAGGAGGGAGGGATGAATGTATTTGTATGCTAGTGTGGAAGGTGGAGGCACCTATTCCCACCATTTTAGTCCATTAAGAATTGTAGTTGATTATAGAGGCAAGCATGATGTTTTCTGGTCCTCAACTATACATCATAAAAAATATATCCATATGAAATGAATTTGGGAGATGAAAAGACATGAGTCATAATGCAAGGGATTCAACGGGGTTAAGATTCAACAAGCATGATACCCAACAATTGTGGTAAAATCGAAATGCAATGCAATCCAACAAGAGCAAGTAAAATTTTAAAAATAATTTTGTATTTAAACGCAACTACAAGGAATGAGGAAATGTTGGGAACCATGAACAATATGGTAACAAAATTGATCAATATAAACAGAAAATTGTCCGTAAATTACTTATTGAGGCCATGAATTTGTCCATTTGCAAATTTACCTTAACCTTGTCAAGTTGGCAAGTAATTAGAATGAAAGCAGATGTTTATTAGAAACTTGTTGTAGACTTACTAAAGCATCCCATAATGGACATTGTCCATAAAGAATAAACAAGACCTTGAGTGAGAGTGTAACTAATACAAGAAATACCACGAAGAAAAAATCTTAAAACATCTATGACTAGTGTTCACTACTATATAGGGAATCTTCGCCCTCCTTTCATTTGCTTTTGTCTTTAGTTGTTTCATCTTCATTCTTCTCTTAGAGACTACACTCCGCAATGCATAATGTGGTTAGAGGAGATGCTTGAATGGAATAACAAGCTAAATCCAACTAAAACACATTAGATTTGAGATGCACTTGAGGTGCATCTATGACAGTAGCATGTGACATGGCCACATCAGTAGATATAGAACTCTCCCTAGTTGGTTGTCTCTAGACTATAGAATCTTTGACAGATCATTTCATTGTTGCTTCTTGCCATACTCGTTCTATGGAAACCGGTAGAGCAATTGTAAACTCAAGGTCCAAATTAAGATCTGTACAAGCTCGTCTACCACCACTGCCAATGGCAACTACAGATGCAGCAACACCTACTACAAATCCCCTTCCACCTTCTCCGTCACTAATAAAGATAGAAGAATTGCATGGACAAAAAAGAAGTAAGAAACAATTTGTAAACGTAGACAAATTCGGCATTGACTACAAACTATGTTATCTACATTATAGCTTGATTTACACAAGAAAAAAAATCTGGAAACCCACTCTTACCTAATCAATACATGAGAGAGGATTATATCTCCTCTAGGAATGTGTACAAAATGGCAAGCAAAATGTAGTATTAGAGACCTTAGGAATGGCACCTTTTGGATCATTTAGCGAACTTTGTTGTAGATGATGGACTTCATCAGAGGGGTGAGGGGCTTCATTGCAGTTGAGTTCTTGTCCATCACTTATCACCTATGTCTCTCTAGTCTGCATGCCTTTTGGCATTTTTTGCCTCATAAATGAACTTCTTTCTTCATGGCATTATTTTAGGCATTTTTTTCCTTCTCACTAATGAATAATATTGGAATCTAAAATATAGCTTGTTAGAAAAAAAATAGGAAAAAAAGAATTTATCTTATTATAAGAATATAAAAGAAATCCATATCACTACTATACATGTACATTTAACATGTATAATTAAAAGAAATTAAAATAATTTTGTAGCTCTTCTTACTTTCAATTCCCCTATAATTTGTTATAATAAAGATGATCATGACAAAGAGTTTTATGTAATCGTATATAAGCTTTACAATTTCATCATAATAAGAAAGTAGTTCAAATTTTTTCTTGAATGATTAAATTTCATGTCTCATGTGATTGCAAGAAACATTTAATGTGTTTTGTCACATCTTAGTTTTTCATTTGTTTTTTGGCTATAACTTTTTTGTTTTAACTCCAAATGACTCAAAATTTATAGGAAAGCTACTCATAACCATTATGCACCTTACCTTATTTTTGAATATTTTTCAAAAATAATTTATTGTTTTAAAACAACCCTGATAATTACTCACAATGAGAGATTTAGGGATTTCTAGCACGATTTGAACCCCCTCCAAAAAAATTTGAGCTAAAATTTGAAAAAAATGGTCTCTTAGTAGACTTATAGCTATAGTCTAAAGGAATTTTAAAAATACTTATTTTTATATGGTGTAGAAGTCCACAAAGATAGCTTCTTTCTACTCATGTTCTTATGTCAAGGATGATGTCTGCCACAACATCAAGCTGTTGTGGCGGACATCATCCCTAATATAAAAACACAAGTTGCTACATTAAATGTCACCTAAAATCCATCACCTAAAATATGAGATTCTTATAGTAATAAAAAGTATTAAACCTACTGTAGGTTGCTTTTATTCTTATTAAATAAATACAATCCATTGCTATCAATATCTAATATTATTGTATATGGTTTCTTGTACCAAATGCCTTTGCAACTACATCCAAATTATTATTTTTATTTGAATCATATTAAGCTAATCTATTTTACACTCAAGTGGATCTTGTGTTGTATTAAATTGGGATCCCTAATTAAGTAGTTAGTTCTACATAGCTAATTATTAGTTCTATTTGAAGGTAATTATTTTTATTTGAAATGAAAATAAAATAGTGCTATTAGTTCATTTTAACTAATATTTAACTAATCATGGACAAATCCATAGTCCAGAAATAAATCGGCCGTTAGCCGATATAGTCGAATGCATAGTTTTGTGTGCCACAAGCAATGAACCAAAATGGCTGCAAGCACTAAAGAAACCAAAGTATCACAACACCTGGCCCATAAAAGAGTTGAGAGATAATAGTTTATGAACTTTTATTGTTAAATAAACACGTGTGTTGTGTCCTAATTTGTGACAAAGTATCGGCTGGCGCCTGATACTGGCAGCCGATTCCTAACATCACACACTAGAGCACCTAGACCTCTGAAAGTGTCCTAAGTGCGTAAAGTGCTACGGCATTCATTTGTAAGATGAAGCGCGACAAATTGTCGACCTTAAATCCTAAACCCTAGTCCATCCGACCCAAGTAATAAAATCGTGCGTATCAGCAGTCAGCCGATATCCCCCCCGAAAACTCCAGAGAGCAGGTCCTGTAGTGAAGAGGCAATGGACTCGATAGGACTGGCTCTGAAATGAGTTGTTCCAATTTCTGAAAAAGGGTCTTCTGGCCTCCCCGATTCCACTGCTGTTGTATCGGCTGGCGGCCGACACAATGTTTGCTGAATCACCAGAATATCCCCTGCCAATTCGGCTTTCCATACTTGATAGATTGTGCAACCTCATAGTGCAGTTGTCCCGGTCTCTGTGCGCCTTTGATGTATTCTGAGACTGATTGATATTGGTGCATTGGATAAATGAATGGAATAATATCATTTGAAATGTTTGGAATAACTCTACTAGTGTTTGGGAAATTGAGATCTCCCTTGAATGGTCTCGGAATATAGCACGCCGTATCCGGCGTCCTTCTGAGCGCAAGCGGGCACACATCGACGATGAGCACTTGGTCCGTGAAGCATGTAATCCTGGATGGTCTCTTAGTATGTAGTATTGAGAGCATTTTGTAGCACCACGGGAACTTGAGGCTATCTACACAATACTCTCTGCCATAAACGAATGCTATGTTGTCTCTGATTTGTTTTGGAAGCAAGTGCGCAAGCAGAGGCCTAAGCTGAAGTATTGGCAACCTTGACCAAATTCCTACGTGAAACTTTTGAAACAATGTGCTGAACATATGAACTAGCCCAGGCCTTTTAATGACGTTTCTGTGTGGGTCTACCTTGTCCACCTTGATATTCGGGTCGAGATAACAAAGTAGTCCCGTGACTCCTAGAACCACACATTTCTTGAAGGACTGTGTATGGCCCACGTTGGACTCCTGAATAGAAGATAAGTTAGTGGACACATGACTCCACAACAAAAGCATCCGATAAGAGAAGAGCATGCATTAGGTGTCGGCCGGCAGCCGATACTAGAGCCTGACCCAATACAACAGGAAGCATTAATTGTTGAGAAAGAGACATGTGCTAGAAAGACAGTAGAGATGAGTGAGTGCTTGCCCCTACATTATTGCAATCAGTCGATTTCCAAGTCCAAGACCTAATGATGCAACTCTCAAAGGAAACATTGGAATGCTTTGAGAGTGAGCCATGCGCACGCTTTAGAAGAACTCTGACTATAATGTCTTGATTACAAAAAAATGTTTAATCCATACAGAAGAAAAAAATGTCCCTAGAAGATTTGGTCTATCCGTGCTGTATCTACAGAGAGTATGTACAATGTACACAAGAGTGTGTCGGCTGGCAGCCGATACACTACGCCTCCTCCATCCGTTCGCGTGGGCTATGCCATTCCCAAGGCCTTTAGCTCCTCCTGTGAATATGGCACCTCGAATCCCTTCTGATAGTGCGGTGTCACATTCACGTACTGATTATGCATCGGGGTTCTCGGCATACATCGTGCAAGTCTAGTGGACGAGTTCCTCTCACAGAACTGTGCAACCGTGAGTCCCGAAGACAAGAGCCGTTCAATGAACGGGATCAGTGTCGCCTGGAGAAATGGCAGTTTTCCTGCCTTGAGTGATTTCTCCAAGTACATGGTGACGGGGGGCGGATGAATCACATTAAACGGCAGATTCAAGACGTTCCTATATGGCTCCGAGTCCACGATCAATGAGTTGTTGATCGTGGCACCCGTATCGTACAAGGAGGATGCGCCGAGAATTCTTGCGAGACGCTTCAGAAAAATTGGTCGCGATGCATTCTGAGGGTCCCGATAAGTACTCTCGTCGCAGAACTCCTGTCCAAAGGCCAGGTAATCCTCTCCGATCTCCGGCGCCTTCCATCTAAGGCTATGGAGGCGCTGCTCGAGAGTGTTCTTGGTTAAGATTGACCAATAGACAATCACAATGTCTTGACCCTTACAGAAGAGGATGAACTCCCGGAGACCTGGTCTCTCTCTGACTGTCGACCTCTGAGTCATACTCTTCCCTTTGACAATGAGTGGCTCATAGAAAAGTAGAGTTCCCTGAACTTCAAGGAAAAGAAACAACTTCGGAGTCGCTACCTGAGTAGGGCCAGCACTGTCGGGAGTCCGTGCTTTGTCTTGTGTTTGTTGCTGGACATTGTCATTCCCAGCTTCTGATAGGGTGTCGGAGGAATTGTCAGACTTTTGATAGTCATCATCTGCATTGCCACACGAAATACATCGAACATGAGATGGTATGAACTTAGTTAGATGACAAAACATTTGTGCACTATATCGGCTGGCAGTCGACAAAACATTTTTGCACTGTATCGGCTGGCAGCCGACATAGTCGAGAGGAAGTCTAGTCTGCCCCCAAAACGGCTCCTACTGACATGTCTACGCATGAGTCTGAGCCAGGCAGTTCTACTTATGAACGAACTATGTATGATACTCCACAAACATCGCGGAGCATGTCTACTGCCTACGAACCTCCAGTCTACGTCCTCTTCTGAGATCGGACGGGAGACATCTCTTCGTTGGGGAAGTCCTGCGTCTGCGCCGCCGCGCCAGCGTCCTTCTCGTTTGATCTTTTCCGTTTGAAGAAGACCCGAGTTGAGCGTCGCGAGTCCGCTGACTCCGACTCCTTCTCTAGTGGTGCCCCCTTGCTCCTTCCCCGTCTTGGTTCTGGCGGAGAAGTGTCCATGGGTGTCGGCTGGCCGCCGACACGAATGTCGGCCATAGTCGCCGGTCGCCCAAGTGCAGTGACTCCCACCTGAGGCTCCGTCGCCGCGACGACCACCTGAGGCAGAGGTAGCCTGCTTATCTCCTCTGACGGTGGCTCGGCGCGCAGATCCACGACCATTGCGTGCGAGGAGTTTCTGTGTGGGAGCAGCATGGGGTGGTCTAGATCTTGAGTCGGGGGTGGATTGAGCGAAGGCCTCGGAGACGAAGGACGTTGTTGCCGTTCCCTTCGAATGAGTGTTGCTTCCGGGGAGCTCTCTGAGTCTGAGTCAGTATCAACCGTCACAAGTGGTGGTTGCTCTTGAGACTGACCCTGTGGCCGTTGAGTTTGAGCTGCGGCCCCCGGAGCCCGGGGCAGAACGAGGGTGGACAACGGCCGCGGTTGCTGAGGAGATTGCGCCCGTGCCGGTTGCCCCTCGTGGTCTGTCACCGCCAGCGTCACCTGAGAAGGTCCCAGGGCATCCGAGGAGAGGAGGTTCATTCCCCTGACACGTTCCTTGGCCTTCTCCAATCCCTCCTCCTCCCGAACGAATTCCATGACAGCTTGTCCATTCCTCTGCAAAGCCATGGAGTGCAAGTCAGCCATCAATTGTATCGGCTAGCAGCCGACAGAAAGTGACTTCCTGAGAACAATGCAAGTGTGAGGATGGGACACGAAAACGTACCAGAGCGATCTCCGTGATGTTACCGCCACCCCAGATGTTGATGACTGTGGCATCCTTGGCCTTGAGGGTGGGTAGCATGAGTTTCTCGAGCAGCCCATGGCCGACCCCGCACATCCCGCCATTCCAGTCGACCTCCCCCTCGACGTCGAAATTGAACAAGTCGAGCGCCTTGTGGACCCCAGTGAAGCGCTTGAAGACCGGGAAAACACTGAGCCTGTCCTCGGGCTTCGGGAAGGTCAAGGAGAGAGTAACCAGAGGCCTGGACTCAATCTCTGCCTTCAGAAAGCCTCCCCGGGGAGATGGCTGGTAGTACACCGCATGGTAGTACCAGTCGGTGGAGGATGAGTTCGCGGCCGAGGCGACTGAATCCCTGAACCGCGAGTTTCCGATGAGGAGCATTGGCAGGGGGATGTAAGGGTCCCTATCTTCATCAACTTCCCCGTCGGAAATTTCAGCTGCCAACGATAGATCGAGCAGCTCGTTCCTGTTCACCGCTAGAGCTTCCCCCATTTCTGTATACCCGAAAACGACGAGGAATTTCTTGTCCTCGGGTTCCAGCTTCATCGTCCCCTTCGATTGGCGAACGAAGTCCACCACCTCTACAATACTGTCCCCGACATGGCATTCGTATTGCAGTTCGCTTGACTTGCCTACCGTGGTAGGCACTGGGACTTTGACGTAGCTTGCCAAAGTCGTGAAGAAGACCCCCGGCGCCTTGCCATCCGTGGACTTATCCGTGGTTGGATTCATGGGGTTGACTCGGCCCTTCAACCAGTTGCTTGCGTCCGTGAACTTCATCATGTCCTTCCAGACATTCCGGACTACGGCCGCTGAGTACCCCTCCTTTTCAGCCAGCTCCTTCCAAACCTCATCCGTATATGGGATCCAGCCTGCGTCCTTGCAAGGAAAAGGGTACTTCTTCCTGGTCCACATGATCTCGTTCATGACGATCCTGTCGAGCTTCTTGTCCTTGCACCAGTCGAAGAGAGTGATCTTCCCTGAGGACTTGGCCTTGGCGGTGTTTTTGATGCTGACGCGAAGTGCCACAATCTCCCGTCCCAACTCGCACAGATCTGAATCACGAAGCCCCAGCGTTGGCGTGAGATCCGTCTTGGTGATGTGCGTGAGCGGCTTCCGGTTGACCAGGAGATTGGGCACCGTTCCATCATCGCCAATGAGTTCGCCGTTCTCCCACGCATCGAAGACCTCCGTCCATAGCTCCCAGGTGCCCTCCTTGATGAAGATGAGTGGCAACTTGGAGGACACCTTCTCCTCCACGAAGTGCGCCATCACCTTCAGCTTCGCAGCCTGAGTTCAACCACAATGCTTAGAACAGAGCACAAAGGTATCGGCTGGCCGTCGATACATAACGTAATGAGCAAATGCGAATAGAAAGAAAGGATGCGAGGGTAGTACCTCGAATGCTGCTGTCGGCTTGCCTCCTCCACGATGCGGCTCTGGGCATCCCGCCTTCACCCACGCCGCTCTTCCCATCTCTGCGCAGGATCTGAAGTTCTCCTTTGCCACCTTCTCAGCGATGTTGAGATTGAGGGCATTGGAGACTCTGACGAGTGTGTCCGGGTCTCTACTGAACACCGGAATCACCTCGAACTCCAGGAGGTCCGTTTTGGCTTCAGAGCCGTCGGGATATTGCTCGGCCAGTTCTCGGCAGGCCGTCACCGTGTGTTGCCCTCCAATGATGTACCAGTGGACATCCGGCGCCTTCCACCACGGCATTGAGACGCCGTTGACAACAGTGAGTTCCTCCTGCCCGGGACACTTGTCCATCACTGCGTCCAGCCCTTTGTCCTTGGGCGTTGGAGCCCGCTTCAGTGGAACCCCATGAATTTCCGGCTTTTTCCTGATGGACCCATATCCCTTATACATGGTCTTCACCTGAAATGACAGAAGGCCAAAACATTAATGACTAGTTAGACATGTCGGCTGCCAGCCGATACAAGATATGAAATGACTTTGATGAACGACAGATGGAAGTGATCATCCAATTACCTGTCCCAGCCGGTCCTTTGCAATCTTCCGATACTTGAGCTCGTCCGGTGCAATGTGGAGCTTGTCCGAGTGAATTACCCCCGGAAGACGCTGCTTCTTGTATGGAAACGCGTGCAGGAGGCCCGTCTCCAGCGCCTGGTAAATGGCGTTCACCTCGTTCTCCTTGGTCTTCGTGGTGAGGTGATTTCCACGACGGAGTGCTTCGTCCAATGTGAGCTTGAGCGGCTTCGACGGGTCATCCTTGCCCTTTCCTCTCCGCTTTGGTTTGGTCGGGGACGCTGGCTCCTCAAGATCGGCTTCAGCGACCTCAGCCACTGTCGCCGCCACCAGCTTCCTCTCCGCCGGTACCTTCTTCTTCCCCTTCTCCAGCTCCCGAGCGACGAACGCATTGTGCTCATCGCGCTCCTACTTCAGGCACTCCCACCCCTAGATGAGCTCCTCTGCAGACGACGGTGTGTTGCCGCCAAATGTCATGCCCATGGACATGGACTTCTATCCACAGACCTCCTCCGTGCACTTGTTCACCGGCAACTCCACGGCGAAGTAGTCAAGGACTCCGACCGTGCTTGCTATTGGCATCAAGCATATCATGACATGCACGCACTCGCCAGCAGCCCTGACGGACAACACACTTCCCTTGCCAGGGGTCATGTTCCCCTTCAACTTGAAGGAGCATGCAATGTCCACTTTTTTGTCGGGTGCCTGCTTCCAGCACAGGCCCCATTCCTGGATGGCCTCGATCCCTCGCCATGTAGCTCGTGGTGGAAACCCGTCACCCAAAATCCCAGAGTTCGGGATTTGCTCACCCAGCATTCGGGCCAACAGAGTCGGTTTCCTACAAAACAATACATTTCAATTCTCAGTAAGTTGTCACTATGTAACTCCACTTTGTGCATCTAGTGTATCGGCTGGCAGCCGATACAGCCAGTCCCTAAACCCTACCATCCCAAGTCAATTACAGATCATCGTAAGACCACTGTCCCAGATTTATATCGGCTGCCAGCCGACATCGCATGAGCTCAGGAGTTACCTGAGTGCTCCCATGTCTATCGGCTGCCAGCCGATACAGCAACCCACAGGTGCCCCAGACTCTCAATGGCTGCACTCAAAATAATCGACAAATAATAATGTATCGGCTGGCAGCCGATACATGTAATGAAAAAGTACCTCTCTGTTGCTAAACCGGAGGATGCCATCGCCGAAGGACTGACGCTTGTCGGCTGCTCAGAAGGACTTGTCGGCTGCTGAAGAAAACTTCGGCCGCGCACTCCTTCTTTGTCGGCTGCCCAGATACTCCTGTCGGCTGCTCCTCTGCTTTGCGTCTGGGTGTCAGCTGCAAGCTGGAAGGCAAGAGGGAGAGGGAGGGAGAGAGGGAGAGTGAGAGCAGGAGCGCAAATGGAAAATGAGAGAAAATGAAAGTGGCCTGGGGATATACCCTCGGCTGCCAGCCGAGGGGCGCAATCATGACAAACCGAGTCCGTTCATCCTAGGATTTCATCCATCGCCGCTTTTCATCCAAGGATTTCATCCATCGCCCGGATTCCATCCGCTACCGTGTACTCCACATCCAGCGAGGTACATGCAGGTGACGAACACTCATTGCTCAGCTGCGTACGTTTCCACCCACGATCTCTTGATGCACGGACTTGTCACTCTTGCAATCACCACAACTTCATCCTCTTTCAGATTCAAATTTCAGGCGCCAAGTTCAGTCACAAGCATGCTCACCTAGGATTTGATCTTGGAGGACTTCATTTTCCATTTTCATTTCCCCCCCACACACTCAGAGCGTCCAAGAACCGTGAGGGAATTGTAGTGGCCTGTTGTTTAGGAAGGATGCAACGTTAGAGAGGAAATTTAGTAGACCTCAGCCCAGTGCAGAGCTTAGGTATTCAGTAGTCCTCGGGTTCAGGAAGCGCTGAGGGACAAATGTTATTTGGCGTTCAAGCTTACGTAGGAAATGCAGTAGGATTTCAACTGCTGGGAGACAGATTTGAAGTGCAGGAGGATTTCAATTGCAGTAGGATTTCAATTGCATTTTCGAGAATTAGTTGCCTGTCAGAGGTTCTTGATTTCCTATTTGGTTGCGTTTGTGCTTCCATTTCTTGATTCAGCCTGGTCCGAGCATCTGTGGACAGTGCGTAGATTATAGGATTTGAAAAATCTAGCTTCATGCGTGATCCCCGGAGTTCCAATTGTACGGTCTTGTCCCTGTGCTAGACCGTACGGACAGTGGTATCGGCTGCCAGCCGATACCGATTTCCGTATCTGCTAGGTCGTCAAGCATTTGATACACAAACGTATCGGCTGTCAGCCGATAAGGTCATTACGGGTTTTCCGGAAGCAGAAATTCCCAGTCTGGGTTCTCACCCCGATTTCGAATCATGAGTGGCTCTGATGAATGGACCTCGGGTGCCAGTCCTATTGAGGCGTTCACAAGAAATGGCGGGTCCGGAAGACTGAAACTGCAAAAGGGAGTTGTTGTGGCTCTCACACTGGAAGGATTATACTACGCTGGAAGGGCGGTCGTAGAAAGGGTGGTCAGCCGCGATCCATACCTCGTGCGCGTTCATGTCCTAGATGTTCCAAACAACCTCGATATGCCTCTTCCGTTTCCGGAGGGAGACATGGTTTTCCTCAGACACTGCCCGGGAAGCTCAATCGTGTGGGAGGCAGGCAACGTTCATCCGCACGCAGACGCGGAATGGTCTTCTGCTGCTGTTGTCGGCCGGCAGCCGACACAAGTGCTCACTGATGAAAAACCCATACAGCAATTTCTCTCACTCACTGTCAATATGGATGTCTCACTTCTCCAGACTCTGGGCGACACTCTGTTCTATGCTGGTGTAGGGACAATTGTAGAGTGCTCCCCGAAGGGGTACTGGGGAGGCTTCCGCATTCCACACAGCTTCTTCCTCGTTGTGAAGCTCCTACACGTCGTCGATGACTTCAAGAATCACACTGCCTATTGCGAGATTCCTGATTTCATCTCACTCAAACGTTGTGTAGGATACAAAATACTCTGGAGTGGTTACAAGGTCAGACCAATCCAATCATCTGTCCCTTTGGCCAACGTTGTCGGCTGCCAGCCGACAGGAGCACCTGCGACCAATTTCATGTAGCCTCAGATCGATGGGAACTATGAGAGTGGTGGAAGTTCGAACAATGTGCAGATAGAACTCGGTGATCCGGGACCACAGCGGCTACTTCCTACTGCATCAGACGAAGACGAGCGAGATGATAGACTCTATTCGTCAGACGAGGACAGCCGCGGGTCTGCACACGACTAGCGCAATGTTCATGGTTACAGCACCTCTGGCACTGCCGCGTCCAACGCAAGTGTTGCTGACAGCATAGATCATTCGGATGCGTTTAGAGATAGTACTCAGAGGGGTGACAATGCCGATCCGGTTGGAGTGCAAGATGGACTTCCAATCCCAGATAGACCGCTCTGGAGAAATCAATACTGTCAACTTCTCAATGACGACTTCTCGGTACTGGGAAGAGCCATGATACAAGTTTGCCTACCAGATGAGGCTTGCGATGATGGCGTCCTGGGCGACACGGATGTTGGGGTCATGTTCGTATCGGACAGTCACGAACTGCAAATGACAACCATGCGCTGGAAGCTCACACACACAAGATTGGAGGGGGGAAGGCTACTATCAGAAATTGTCACGCTTTGCTCACAGGCTGCTCTGTTGAAGGAGGCAGACGATGACGGAATGCAGGGGGTACCGAGGAATCCATACCGCTCTGTGTGTAGAAGGGTCATTCCCAAGGATCAAGAGAGCCACTCTAGGCTGCAAATCAAGACCTCGGAGGCAAAGGTACGTAAGGTCAGCTCACAGAAGTGCTGTAAGCTCAGATGCTGCCAGACCTTTCCCTAGGAGGACACCAGGTCTATACGACGAAAGTTCTTCGCTTGCACATTCGAGAGTAGGAGGGAGGTAGCGTATGCGGTGCAGAGTCAACTTCATGCAGGGAGTATTCCAGGAAAAAAATTCATCACTCTTGCTAATAGAGACATCTGCGAGAACGCATGGTATATCATTCACGGGGTATCCAGGTCGGCCTATCACGTTTACAAGGCTGCGGCCGCCGGAGGATCCGTCAACGGGTCGCATGGAAATGCGGGGGCTCGACGGCCACGGCCACAAACAATACAAGCTCAAGCGACACTCAAAACGATCATCGATGAGAATGCAGACAAGATGCCGAATGAGTTTAGAATGGTTGGAAATAAACGCGTCGACAATCTCAAGGTCCTACCCTCTGCAATGAATTGGGATCACATACGCGAACAAGTCAATTATGTAAGTCCAACATCTGCCTCCTCGTCTACAGTATAAATGTCACTCTGTCGGTTGCCAGCCGATACATTCAAGGCTAGACTTAGAAGCGAGCAGTCATAGATCTTTCCTTTCTGTAGGACGGCACTCGCAGTTCTGTCGGCTGCCAGCCGATACAACTCTATCGTCTTACATGGATACTCATCCATGTAGTCATGTTCTTCAGGTCAATGGAATATGCAATATGGAGCCGGTATCCCAGTCTGCTATCAGCCGACTTCGAAATGCTCATTTCAAAAACGTAGAGGTCAAGGCAGTAGGGAGCAATTTCTCAAAATGCACAGAGTGTGACTTCCTCGTAGAGTTCATTGCAAAGTATCCCAGAGGTTGTGATGAGTGGCAGGCACTCGTCGACGACAGAGAGAGACATCTCAATTACCAGCGCGCTTGTAGAAATGTATACAGCGGATGGACCGCGCAGTCGGTGCAGAATCCATCAGAGTTCCTCTGCATTATTCATGACAAAATGGACACCACGAAGACTGCCATTCCTAGGATGCAGCGCATCACAAAGGCCACCGCAGGACTAGGACAAATTCCAATCTCTTGTACTGGAATGCTCACACATGGACATGGAGATGGTGCATACGCGCATTACTCAACATCGCTCTGGCCGGGGGATTCAAATTTCACTATTTCATCCATCTGCAGGGTACTCAGGGCCCTAGAACTACCTCCTGTAAGGGAATCAAAGATACTCTTCTCCACTCCACCGCTAAACAGCTTCTTCGAGGCTCTACTGCATGGAAAATCCAGATGCAGCTCGTCAATCCCGCAGTCATCGGACAAGGTCACAGACGCACCAACGCCAGGGCGACCTCAGGTACCACTGCCCAAAAAACTCTTCTTGCAACTCGACAATTCGGCCAAGGACAACAAGAACAGATTCCTCATGGCTTTCTGCTCACTGCTCACTGCCAGGCGCATATTCAAGGAAGTCTCAGTCGGATTCCTTATTGTCGGACATACGCACGAGGACATTGACGCGCACTTCAGTTACCTCTCGAAACTCATCAAGAGGAAGAACACTTACGTTCTCGCAGATCTCATGAAGGCGTTCATGGACTCACAGAAAACGGTAGCCTTCATTCCGGAGTTCGTGCAAGAGGTGGCGGACTTCAAATCATACTTCACAGGATTCCATCATGAGGGGGTCAACAAAATCATAGGGCTAGGAGATAAACACCTATTCAAGTTCTACGTCGTAGAGGATGGGGTCGATCGGGGATGGCCGGTCATGAGGTACAAGGTCAGGGCCACGGATTCTTCATGGCTCCCTCCTGGACCACCCGTCAAAATGTGGACAACGGATGAAAATGGGAAACCCAACATTCCTCAGGGGGAACCTCGACCTGTGCCTTTCAAGGCACTCTGGGGGAATGTAGACATTAATCCAAGAAAGAGAAACGCGGAAAAGGAAGTCGCAAGGGCCACAGAGTGCAATGAGAAACAGACATTCATTAAAAACGGAATCGCGAAATTCATTGAATTCTGGAAATCGGGAATGGCCAGAGACAGACGATACGCACAGGAAATGACAGGTTGTGTAGCTTACTGGGAAAGAATTCAAGCAGAGATCAATTCACCGTTGCCACAAACTCCTGCGGTGCTTCAAGAAGGATTATGGCCGCTCTCGGACTGGACAAGGGATCACGCATCCACATCGTTAGACAAGGGGGCGCTCGAAAATTATTTAACGGACACCACTCCGGAGGACGAAGGGGACCCCACTCCATACTGCGGACCTGCCAAGGACAGGCCAAGATTGAGATTCAATCCATTCAAGGATGTCCTCCTCGGAGACTTTGTGCTCTGTCGACCATGTCACAACAACCACCTGCCTGTTTGGCTGGGACGGGTACTCGAATGTGTAGACATGACTCCGGGGCCAACCTATGGAAACTTTAAAATCGAGTGGTGGACTCCCATGAAAGCAAAAAGGGAGTCCAAAGCGCTTATTGCGAGGGAGTGCTGGACTCGAAGATGGCACAAGGAACTCTGTCTTCCGCAGATGGTACATGTCAACATTGTCTTGTACTCGCACAGAATGCCCTCGCATGCAAAGAAAGGACCTCCCACGTCTCATGTCATCCCGAAGGCATCCGTTGCTGCTGCTATTGCGAATCTAGAGGCCGCGGGTGCAACTCTCGACAGAGATGCAGACGATGCCGGAGACGATTAAGGATACATCGACTCGGACTTATCGGCTGCCAGCCGATACACCATTTGTGCTCTCCAGTTATGTCATCAACACATTGCAACACGGATTCGTCTTCTCCATGCAGGTGTCGGCTGCCAGCCGATACGACGGGCTTGGCTGCATCACGGTCGCGTGGTTCGTCAGCAGAATGTTCACTTTAAGATCATTACGTGCAGGTCCTCAATGTTTACTCATTTTAGGATGTGCATTCTTATCTTCTTCGGTGGGGCTTTATGTTATTTTACGGAAAGCCTTTATATTTCATAGGATGGCACTACAAGTCTTATGACTAGGCAATTCACATTTTACGTATTTGTCGGCTGGCTGCCGACAGGGCTAGGCGGAGGACGTTACTCTCTCAGGCGATACTTTGTCCTCGTCGGTTGTTAGATCCTTGCATTTAGCACTTGCTGCGAGTTTATGTACTTTCTTTACATATTTATCTGAATCTCCTATGGAGACCATGTTGCAACTGTTTTATCTTCAGTGCACAAACGGTGCAGGAAATTCTCTACATGTCATGCTCGTTGTCCTGTTTTACTCTTCTGGCGCACTTTACTTTGCTCTCTTATCGGCTGCCAGCCTATACATGTCATTGGCCACGGGATGGGTGCACGGTTTTAGGCACCGCTTCTGATACTCCACTAAAAACGCTCCAACAGTCAACAATCCTCTCCTTTCTTATGCAACTGCTCGTTCTCAACAAGGTGTGGGTGGGCTGCCGACACTTTTCCATCATTTGAAGCGTCTTTTCTACATTCTCAGGTGGCTTGCGACTATGAATTTGTCCATAATTCATGCAATTGTCCATAATTAGTTAAATATAGGTTTTTTCAATTGAAATTCAAATGAAGTGCATTTTTTAATCTCAATTTTGATTGAAAATATAAACAAATCGTCATTTCTATTTGACTTTGAATCACTTCCATCACATGTCTAAATGCCTAGGCTCTAGGCCTCACTTTCAACCAGTTCTAAACTATTTTTTGGCATAATCAAAGTAATGTTTATAAAATTGAAAACTAATTATCCTTTTGTTTTATTTTTTCTCATTAAATCCATTAAAATTTCCTAATACTTTGTAGTTTTTTCTTAAGTAGTTGGTTAAGCATAATTCAAAAGGTATAAAAAAAAAGTCTAATAAAAATTTATAATTACCTAGAGATGAGTTTGGATGCTGAGGCATGGTTAAAGAATAGCGGTCACATTGCACATCTCCTTCCTCTTAATGGCACTTGAGCATTGCATTCTTTGTCTCTTTTCTCTTCTCTCAATCATTGCTTCTTCTTCTTAAACTCTCCGCTTACGGCTTAGCTTTCCATTATGTTTCTGGCACACTTGGATGTTCATGGCGAACCTTACGGATAGGCAACTTGCTCTCATATTTGGCATTTGTAGTGTTGCATTATAGAATATTTTAGTCCTAATATTGGTTTTTGTGGCAAAGGTTGTCTAGTATGAGCAAACTAAAAACCTATTGGGAAAACTCAATGATTTTCTAGTCAATCTATTCCAGCAATTAGTGACAAATCTTAACAACTAATTGTTATTGGCCTACTATAGCTATAGATTGTACGCTAGTTTAGTGACAACTCTTTATCGACTAATTTGCATCTAGGTAGAATAAGAAAGTGTGATTTCACAAATTGGTGGATGCCTTCCAAGCAAGAGCAAAGGTTGATTTTGCTCAACTCTACACTGTTTGGATTCTCTCGAATTGGACACAAATCTTGACATTTTAACCAAAAAAAATTGGCTTTGTCAACTCTCAAGGGTACTTTGTGGTCTTAAACAACTACAGTGATTGATGGCAGGCCCCAATATTAGTAGGTATCTCTCAAAAGATGCAATAAACAATTGGACAAAATTGAACTACAAACAAAGAAGTGCATTTATTAATATTTGGCTTGCCATATTTGAGATATCAGGTTCTTTTGAAGAAGGTATCAACTTTGTCCTATGCTTCTTATCAAGAATTCCTAGTTGCAATGACAAGTGTTGGACATTGTGTGTACAAGAAGGTTACTACTACAAAGTTTAAATCTGTAATATGGAAGTAGTTGAATTCAAAAACATTGCATTTGTAGAAATGAAGTAGCCCTAATGCACACTGTAATTTGAAAACCCATACCATAGTTTGGTCGAAACTCAAGTCAAATTCAAATTCCTCAAAACCAAATCACAAGGGGTTCGACCCTCACAAAATTGCACTTCCAAAAACTCACTTCTATCTGATACTCAAAAACATTTGTTCATAAAAAACCACAACTCAAATAAAACACACTCAAATAGTAGCTGAACTCCCCAAAATGATTGTGTTGCTTTGCCACTCAACAACACGATAGCGCCTTTGAATCATAGCAACATTTTTGCCAATCTTGTACTCAATCTTGAACTTCCTCCCTTTCAAATGCATCCTAAGCTCATCAGCTCACTACCACTGGTCAAAATTTAGAAATCTTGGACAAACAACAATGTCTAATGTTTATTGTTTCTTCAATCCAAGCACTCCCGTTCACGGATTGTATGCCATTTGTCGTTGCCAATTGCACTAGCCTATTCTTGACACCTACCATGCCACGAATTATAATCACATCCAGGAATTCCTCTCCACCTACTACATGGAGAGCCTTTTTTTAATTCGCAGTAGCTACTTTTAGACACCCTGGATAGTGAGGAATTAAACATTTCACTAAAAGAGGACCAAAGTAGCCAAAAAAGAATGTTCACCAAAATGATGAAGTAGCCTAAGTTTTGTTGCTTGCATAAAGAAATGATCTTTTGCCTTTAAGTATATATCCTTGGATTTTCAAAAATGTTTGTGGAAATTCAATGCATTATAATAGAGGGAATTGCAATAGGATAGAAAGCCCTCATTCCTTGAATTAATTTTAAAAATGCTCGTAGGACATGAACAAATAACCAAAACTCCTTCTAATTCATTGAAATCCTTGTAGATAAGTGTAACTTCTCATAATGTTAAGAGCATTAGTTAGAGAATTAAAGAAAATTAAAATTAACCGACTACAAAATAGGAGGCAAATTTTTATAATTATCCGTACTGCAACCTTTAAATATAACATTCTTAATTGAATTCTTTGCAACCCTTCTTAAATACCTTCTTAGATACTTGATTGGCAATATATAGTAAGACTCAAATTACAATATCAATATAAATTTCTATTTCTATTTCTATATCTATCTCTATCCTATCTCCATATGATTGCAAGATACCTAATTGTCAGTTAGTCAAGAAGAAACTCTATACTAAAGACTAATAATAACATAGAATGATGGGGTTGAAATTTGACCTACCAAATACTCCTTAATTAATTAAAGTTGGAAAATGTGCTAGACATGTAGTTTTAAAATAGGAAGATTTACTTGAAGCACATAAAACAAATTATTGAAAAAATGATGCCCCAAATTCCCATTTAGAGAAATGGTTTTAACCTACCCTACCGTCAGTCCGTCACTGTATCGGGTAGTAAGTTACGAGGAGGACGTGGAGGCGTGGCTGACCAGCCACGCCACCCATGCGCTTGCTTGCTCTGGACCAAGGCATGAAGTGCGACCATCGCAGGCATCCGATCCGTCGTGGCGAACTTCGCACCCTTCATTCCGAAACCGCAAGCGGCTGTGAAACCCGTTCTCGGGAGCTTGACATTCGTCAACAGTAGTGGTTGCAGCTGGGGGTTTCGCAACACTCTTTTCCAACTTCCAAGCTAGGCCAAACAGATTTCCGCGCTCTCCAATCCACTTAGCATTACTTATAGCCAGATTTATTTGGGGTTCCTTTTCATTTACGAATTCCGCTACCAGATTGTTCAAATTTGGAGTTCCTATGCGAGTACAGATTTCGCTGTAGGTTTGTCGAGATTTGGGGTTCCATTTAATTTCGATTTCCGCTCTCAATTTGTTGAGATTTCGGGTTCCCATTCATTTGCGAATTCCGGTACTAGATTGTTCAGATTGGAGGTTCCCATTTGATAATAGATTTTGCTCTCGGTTTATTGATATTGGGGGTTTCATTCAATTTCGATTTCCGCTATCAGATTGCTCAGATTTCGGGTTCCCAATCATTTGCGAATTCCGCTACCAGATTGCTGAGATTGGGGTTTCCATTCAAAAGATTTTGTCGAATTTTTGGTCCCCTTCCAATCTCGAGTTGTGGAGATTTTGGGTCCCCTTTCAATTACGTATTCCGCCCTCGAACTACGGAGATTTTGGGTTCACTTTCAGTTGCGAATTTTGCGAATCTGCCACCCGATTGTCAAGATTTTGCAGTGTAAGGTGACGGACGGACAGAATTGGGGGTGGATCCTTCCGCCCGCGCTCGGGAAGACTCTCATTACTACCATTTGAATTAAGGTATGATCATTCTATCTCTCATTACATTAGTGGGGTTCACAGTTTGTGGAATCGGATGCATTCTACAATGAAGGTTTTAGGGTCCTAAATGGTGACGTGCACATGTTCGTCTTCGTCGTGGATATGAAAGGATTCGACAAAAACTCATTTTCCTCTTACGCCTTTTAGGTGATGGCACTCCATTGCATTGATTTGGTAGGTCCCGATGCCACCTTGCTTGAGAAAGCATCTGACCATTTAATGTGCTACGGCTTCTCGACGTTGCTCTTGTGATTAAAGTTGATAAATTTCTCCTTCTAATTCCATACCACAAGGTCTGAAACCTAGAATTGCGATGTACAGAATTGTACCTCGAAGTTTCACTTGTAATCGGCGGTGATAAGTTTTTCGTTCTATTTCTAGTCCACAAGGATCACGGAATCCAGAATTGCGCATTTTAAAAAATTCTTTGGCGTCGTTTAGGGTTTGGCGCTGATTGATTGATTTTTATTATGTTTTCTCTTCAGGAGTGCAATTATCATGTCGCCCGGAGTGGTGACCCAAGTGGTGCAAGGCTTGAGCGCTTTAGCCGGCGCCTGGGTAATCAAGTCCATAATGGACGCCGAGCAGGAGAAGCCCATGGGCGGCCTCTCTCAGTGCCCCACCTGCAACGGCTCCCGCCGCGTCCCTTGCATGTGCACGCGCTGGTCCGATAACGACGTGGGCTGCAGCACTTGTGAAGGCTCTGGGATGATGCGATGCAAGTCCTGTGGCGGCAGTGGGACGGGACGGCCCATCCCCGTGCAAATTCGAGCCTCCAATCCCCCACGAAACGGGGGATGAGGAGCAGCAGGGGCTGCGAACCCTAATTTGTACTTTTATTTAGAGTTGCGTTCATTCTTTAACCAGAAAGCTTTTGTAGAGGGGGAAGTGTCAGCGGATCTCGGTGTGTGTACACTTGAAGATTGCGGCAGTTTGCTAGTCGTGTATACTATACTCTTACATTTTGATACAAAAAAGATTTCATCTCAGCACCCGAGCCTTGTGTCTGCATGTTTGTCTGATGCGCAAATGTTTGCTATGCAGTTGCAATGCACTGATTGTTTCGGTATTATGCATGTCATCTGTTGAAACCTGTTCCTCCCTCACATTTGTTTTTATTTTAGCTAGTCATTGAGAATTTCGTACAGTCTTTAGCCAGAAGCTTTTGTAGAGGTTGAAGGGCTACAGCTGCTCTCGGTGTGTGCGTACTTGAAGATTGCAGCCGTTTCGCGTTTTGCTAGTGTATAGTATGTTGCCTTTCGTTTTGATGTTAAAGAGCTCCCGCCATAGTTCCCAGTACTGAGTATTCGCAAGTTTGTCAGATGTCCAGTTTGCTTTGCGTTTGAAGTCCCAAGTACTGATAGTTTCGGTATTCTGAAATCTGTTGAAGCCTGCTCCTTCAAGGTAACCCTAACATCTGTTTTGAATTTATCTAGTCAGTGAGAGTTTCACGCATTCTTAATCCAATGCTTTGTAGAGGTTCTCCGTTTCGTGAAGCGTGAGTAGATCTTGATGTGAGCCTGTCCATGGACATGCTTGAAGTTTCAGATTTTGCTTCTCGTGTGTACTCTTTTACTTTCTCATTTTGATACCAAATAAAATTCAGCGTTGCACTCTAGCTCTGCGTTGCCAAATTGATTGCCCTTTCGCAAGTTTGTCTGCTACTACTACATACAAATTGTTTGCTATGATTATGAAGTTCTGGCACTAATATCCGAATATCTTATGATAGTTTCAGAATCGGTTGACAGATGGGTTTGTTTCTTTCGCAGAAATCTGATAAGTGGTTTTGTTTTACCTTTAACTGAAGCTTTGTACAGATTCTCCTTTCTGTAAAGTGTCAGTAGATCTCAATCTGTAAATTGTGAAAGCCTGGCACACTAGAAGATTCAGGTTCTGCTCCGTGTGTATACTAATTATGTTTTCTTTCGTTTCGTGACCAATCGGTTGCCCTTTTGTAACGCAACTAAGTTATTTGATGTACAAATGTTTGCTTTTATTAATATAAAGTCCAGGCACTCATAGTTACAGTATACTGCAAGAGAAATCTTGAAACCTGCAAATGTATAAACGCCACTTTTGAAGCGCTGGAGCAGAATCCCTCGTTCGATTGGTCAAGTTTGTATGCAGTCTTCTTTGCAAGTGAGTGCTGTATTTTCGATGTTGACTGTGGGCATGTCAATTAGCACATACTATTTGTTCTGGAAATTGGATAAGCCATATTTATGTACACAGATTTGGGGGGCGAGGTTGACGAGTTGATGGAGTAAGATAACGACACCTACATTTGCACAAGCATCATGCATTTGCGCATGGTTTCTGTGAATAAACTATCTTAAAATTTGCTTAAGTTGAATCCAATTAGCAATTGAGAGATAATTTCAAACTTTCAATTTTTCTTAGCATGTGTTACGAACACCATATGGATAAACGATGATTACTTAAAGTGCTGATTAAGGAATACCCCAAATCGACCCTCCACTCGAGCTCAAAAGTGTGCATTTTAAGCAAGAATCACGTCTTGGTCACAAGGTAGAGATTTGCTGTACTGTACTGTCCACACCCTTATCAGCAAATGAGGTGATCGACTGTACCAGAATTGAACTGGGAGCTTGTTTAGAAATCTCACACCTCACTTCCATGCTATATAACCCAAATGGCTCCGATCTCCTCTTCTAATAACCACCTCATACTGATGATTTCCATATCAAATAAAAAACAAACAGCTACCGAACAAGAATATCATCTATAAAGCTGAAAGAGGCTATATTCATGGGAGGAATTAGGGTTTAGATATTTAGCAAAGTACATGAGAATCCACTCGAAATTTCTCACTGCACAGTGGAATTAGTCTATACTGATGCAACACCTCCTACCCTTTGCTCTAGAACCAACAAAATTTGAGATGATTTAGGTGAATTGTACATGAAAAATAGTGGAAATCATATTACAAAACTCAGCAGCTCCATGGTACATGCGTGTCGCAGAATGGAAAACATCTAGTCTACAGTTTCATTCCAAAATATCATATGAAGGGAATTATGTACACTCATAACTGACTATACCAATATCAGCTTCAACAGAGGTAACACTTGACCTGTTGATAAAGCATTGGCCTGCCGTCTCTAACCTGCTTGAAACAGTGACTCTTCCTGCACAATTATATCCTTATGCATCATCTTCAATATCTTTTATCGCGTCCTGCCATCACATGGAAAGAGGCAGAGAACAATGAGTTTGGACCCTACTACCAGACTGCCTTAATTCAAAGATGACGGACCTTGTTGCTAATTGAAAGGCAATTCCAACATATCTTAGCATATATTTTTTCGACACCAAATGCATAAACCACAGGTGTACCCCAAATCAACCTTACACTCTCATGCTTAGATAGTGTACATTTCAGGTAAGCATTCATAAGGAGGACAAGTATGTTCGACCTCAAAAACTTATTTTTCCAGCTCAAAGGAGGCAGCAACAAACCTTAGCCAATTTACCAACATACGATGCTGCAAAAACGGTCGCCACCAGCCCCAATCCCAATGTCCAATAACTTTCAGGCCCACCTGGAAAGGCGGCCTCTGACTCTTGCTTCTGCACAAAGAGAAATCCAAAAACTCGTCAGAAGCTTTCTGAGTTGATCAAATACAATCAGTGACAGCATAAGCAATAAAAACGTAAGCATGTCATTTGATTAACTAACAGCTTTTTTCCCTTAGACCTGCTGCTACACCTCACCAGAAGATTCTAATTGAAGTTCCCACTAAAACCTCACTAGTAGTGTCTCCGTATTTAAAGAAACCCTGCTAGAACAGGTCAATAGTGGTGAGAGAACATGTTGCGCCTGCTGTAATGCTTACCATTCAGTTCTAATACACATAGAATCATCACTACTCACGGACAGGTACACGCTTAGCTTTTCTTAAATCCGTGTATGATACGCACTACAAGTAAACAAGCAGCAAATATTCTAAATACTCGAACACATTGAAGGTACAGGATGGAATTGCAACGTACTATGAAAGCCCTTCCAATGGCACCTGCGCTTACATATGCCCATGTTCCAGGCAGCATACCCAACCAACTGCACATTATATTCAGATCATGGATTAGGGTACATTACAGCAATAGGGTGATCACAGCTTTTTAGGGTGACACAGAGTGAAAATAACAACAAACCTAGATTTTATTCCATAGTAACCCTAAAGGCCTTGAACCACAAATAAGAAGTCTTCTTTGGAAGACAATACTGGTAACCAGTTATAGTAACTTCCAAAGCATATTATTATCATTCCAAGATGTAGGACATGAGTTCTTTTAATTGGTGTATTTTGTCACTTTCCTTAAATATTTCTATGTGAATAATTTCAAATCCAATAGACATAGAAGCCACCATTTTTGACCATTCAGGAGTTTTAAGTGCTGTACCTTCCGAGCACGTAAGGGCCCAGTTCAACAGAAGTGAGACCGTAGAGGTAGTTTCCAAGAGAGAAAGGGAGTAAGGGACTAAGTCGCAACAGAGTAACCACCCGGAAACCATCTGCTCCAATGGCCTTATCAATCGCCAAAAACTTGGGGTTATTTTCAGCCAGTTTCAGTATACGATCCCGTGCAAAATACCGTGATATGAGAAACGAAGCTGTTGCTGCAAGCTGCAAGAGTCCCCACAAAAGAAAAAAATTCAGTGCGAACCCATAAGAAATGGTGAAAGGGGAAAGACAAGAAAATTCAAAGTTTGCCACTGAAAATGAATTCAGGGTTTGCATTGTTACAAATCAGCATACCGTGCCTGCCAGAGAGACCACGATAGTCCCATACAAAGTACCAAACAGCAACCCTGCTGACATGGTCAAAGGAACAGCCGGAATGGCAAGCACCTGAAAGTGAACCACAACAAAAAACAAAACATGTGTTACCAAACACAACAATGGGTTTTAAACTAAACGACATGATTACAAGAGCTCAAAACTCTCCAGAAGATGAAACCAAATCGACTTGAGTAGATTGAAAAACTACATTCTCAGTCTCACTTTGAAAAAGGTTAACTTGACAGGTTTTTCACTAAAACTAGACATCATGCAAGCCAAGATTCATAGAGAGGTCCGCCTGCAGTCACTCTAAATATCTTCCTATGTATTGCGTTTAGAAGCCTCGATACAATTACTGCGATCATAGGCAGACCTCCCCATGAAAGAATAATCTCTTTATGCTGTTCTCTAAAAATTCTTGAAACTGTAAAATTTTACTTTGATCCTTCGAATTCTATCTAGATGTGAAGTACCACAATTTGCTATCAATGTTTGCAAGGAGACCACAAGGAAAATAGCAGTAGCAGCTGAATAGCCTATTAGGGCTTCTAAAAAGTAATGGAATCCTGAAACTAACTTACTCATTCGGACCTACCTACCTTAACAAAGTAAGCGAGAATATTTTAGAAAATTGATGTGAAACTATCAGTTTTAAAGGGACTTCACCAATGTTAGGTGACAGTTTTAAGGTTCAATCAATTGAATGTAAAAGTAGCCCCTTCTAGACGATGAAAATGGGCATCCCTACATTCCCACTTTTAAAAATCATAGCAAATGCATTGTTAGTCCAAAAGCTACGTTTTCTTTACGAACGCTCGATTTTCAATTCCCTTCATGAGCAAATAGTATTTCCAAGATTCTTCCCCTCCATATATGCTGAAATGCGTTAAGTGTTGAGAACAAGTCTGTCGAACTTATTGAAGTAACATCATGTGTAAAGTAATAACTTTAAAAAGGGGGAAATCGTACCTCTAACCCGGCATAAGCAAGCACAAACAGACCATATCCAGCAGGCCCATACCCTGATACACGAGTGCACACAGAAGAACCAACAATGAGCACAACCATTCAGAGTGATATTGAATCTTTCAATTCTTCATCTAAGAGTAGGAGACATTCTTGAAAGCCCTACAACTTTTAAAAACCACACCTAGATCACCGAGCACTCAAATTTCACGATTCAACGACGTCCCACTTCGTTTCCAGTTTGGCTTTCGTGAAAACATAAAATCAGGAAGTGAAATCCAATGCCTACTCCTCAATTTCCTCCTCAATGGTCGCTTCGTCAGACTCCTACTCACAAAGAAAATTTCATGTGGCGCAGAATACAGAGCAGGAAATGTAACGAAGGTTGACAACCCAAAGAATTTGCTCCGTTGCAATCCTCTAAACCTCCACTTCGCTAAGCAATCAAAAATACCTCAAAATCTCACCACTCTCATAACAGTGGCCATCTCACCGCTTGCAAGTGTGGTACCCTTTCACAAAAAATTCCCTATTGTCACCTACCTTGGTTTCTATTCATCTACCAAAAAAGTATTGAACCCTTATAACTTCCGCAAGTGGATTCCATCCAAGCATTTACTCCGCTGCAATCCTCCATGATAAATTCTTCTTCGCTCTGCAATCCAGCATACCTCAGATTCTGACCATTTTCATACCAGAAACTATCTCACCGATATGAAGTGCCGTACCCTCACACAGAAATTGCAGAGTGTAGAAACCTTCAAGCGCAAGGAAAACAGCAGAGGCTGATAACCAACCTTCAAGGAAATCCGAGAATTGGGTGAGAAGCTCATTAATTTCATCCTTGTACACAAATCCCAAAGCTCCAAACGCCGCCACAAACCCCACCAACAACGTCGTCGCCAAAATCGTCCCCTTCACAGTCGTCGACACTCCTTCCTCCTCACCGTCTCCATCCTTCGTCAATCTCTCGTCGTCCTCCTGGGCTTTCACGGGTAACAAATTCACAACTTCTTCTGTCTCAGCTGAGCCATGTCCATCCGACCCTAATTCCACCGGCTTCGATTGCTCCTGCACCACCTCACGCTGGCTGTCTTTCAACGACCCCACTCGCCCACTTCGAGCTCGCAAGCGAACTTTCGATTGGGAGGTGAAGAGCGTCTGGGGCGAGAGGAATAAAGGCAAGCAGCTGGAGGAGATGTGTCCTCGCGTGCTTGCAATTGCGTCCACATCGGGGTGCCGGAGTTGCAACCCGACATGGTGTGACAGAGTCGTGGCTGCCATTCGATCTTACTCACTCTGTCACTCTCTCTCTCTCTGTCTAACTCTCTCGGATCTCTCCGTCTCTCGCTCGAATCTCCTATACCCTAACCTGTCTACTGAATCTGTCGATTCCTGTGTGCTTGCACTTGATTCGTGACCTCTGTGTCTCTCGCTCCCTCCCTCTCCCTCTCCCTCTCTCTGAATCAATCGATTTCTGTGTGCTTGCACTTGTTTCGTGAGCTCTGTTTCTGATTCTTACTGGAAGGGTGTTTGACCCTGAAGGTGTGAAAGCTCGATGGGTCTGCGCGTGGGAAGCTCACGGCGAAGTCGGTGATGGGCAGGAATCGGGTGCGAGTGTTTGGAAGGCGACGCCTGGGCGGGGAGCGTCCGCTTGGCACCACAGTAGCAACCCCGTCATCCACTTTGCCTGGGGCTTGCCACTCAGGGCTTCTTCCTCACAAGGCCAACCAGCATAACTTACGTGAAAGGCAGATTCCGCATAAGATTCAAGGCATTTTTGTAATTTAAAAAATAAAAATAAAATTGTCACGTGTCACTTTGTGATTGGTTTAGAATGATGTACACATCTTAGAATTTGATGTGGAAATTAAATTTCCACACTTTTCACCTTGGACATTTGATTGATGAATTTTTGATCATTGCTCTTATATTGTCAACTTTGAGGCAATGACTGCCTCTTTTGAGCTCATTGTCATTGTCATTGTCATTGTGACAAACTATGTCACAATGAGCTCAAAAACTATACAAATTTTAAAATTTTGTACCTTCACCCCTCCCAGCCTGATTTAAATATTAAAAATTAAAAATATTAAAATTTGAAACTTTTGAAACCCCCCTCTCCTCCCAATCTGATATAGATTTAAAATTTTAAAATTAAATTTTTTTTTAATTGGTAAAACCCCCCTCCCCCTCTTATAATTCTCAGAGGGTGGGCTTGGAGACAAAGGATATGGGATAAATGATATGATAATTTGTATAGTGTATACTATATCTGTATTCATTATCAATGTCCGTATTTGTATCAATTTTAAGTATTGGTATATGTATTCAGTATACATATTAGTATTTGTATTCATTTTCTATATCCAAATTCAATATCTGAATTCAGTATCCAAATTGTGTATCCGTATTGTATATTTGTGTTGTAAATTTTGTATTTTGTATTCATATTCAGTATCCATATTTGTTTTTGGTATCCATATTGGTATCCGACGGTTGTTGATTTTTCTTGGAGGGGGGTGGGATTTTTTTTAATTCACATCTGACGGCTATTGATTTTTTTGATGATCGAGGGTAGGAAAATTAATCAAACAGGCAATGACTACCTCTTTTCGTCACATTGTAGGGCAAGTTTACACCTAAGGCCCACTAATGTGATCAAAACATTGACTAGTGGAGGGATAGGCATAGTCCAAATTAAGTTTACACTTCAACCAAGTCATGCCCATGCCATTTTTCAAGGACAAGAAGTCTATTTGAAATCCTACATAGCCAAAGTAGATAATGCTTTGCTCATTTTAAGAAGCTTTCGTAACCACCTCTTCAAGGTAGGCATAGTGAATTTTTAGGAGACTATAACAAGCTAAAACCTTGCAATTACAGATTTTGACTACTAATTGATCTCGTGGTTGACAATGTTGAATCTAATAATTAATAGACATAGCCAACTATGGGCTCTTGAATTTATACCAAGATCATGTAAAATGCCATTAGAGTTTTTTATTTTAGGCTCTCGCTTTTAATGGTCTCATTCAACAAAGTGGGGTACTTCAAAATACTTATCATCTTTTGTTTTGGCCCTCATATAAATTGATCTTTTTTTACTACTTTTCACTCTTCAACAGCAAAAAGAATGTCAAAAAGAGTCATAAAGATTGTCATAAACAATGTTGTTGATACAGTTGAAAATGTGACCAAAAAATTAAAAAATTAAAAAATTAAATTTTGGAAAGACTACCACAATTTATTGTAGGACTACTTGCCCTACTAAGTGGCCAAAGGCAAATTGTATGCAAGTGATGGAAAATGAAACTCTCACCTCATTGTTTGTATTAGAAATATTTTGTACATTGCAATTTGTGCAAAAATGGAATTTTTTTTATAGCTTACATGGTATGGAGTGTCTATATTATTTTTTGCACTACTATTTCCCTTTTTTCAAAGCATGCAAACCCTCCAAATATTTATAATAATGCAAATACAAATTGTTTCATATTTTTTGGGACCTTTGTGAAGTTTTCAAATAAAGTGTAATTTTCTTGAAATTTTTCAACAAAGGCTATTGTTTTGTAAGCCTAGGAGACTAAGCCTATGAGCCTACAAGAGAATACAAGAATGATAAAAGTATCTACATTATAGAAACTTTCTATAATTATAGTGAAATTATGTCATAGATACCTATATTATAGTTGTTATTGTTAAAAATACCTTCAATGGTTGTAGAATATCCACTTGTATATATCGGCTCAAGGCTCACATGCTCAAATTTCATGCTCAAATTTCATGCTCAAACACTAGCATTGTGTTTTTTTGACATTGTATCCAATACTTTATTTGTCACTTCTTTTGACACCATTCAATAGGAAAAAAATTTAACAAGACACTTTCTTGGGCTCTAAAATGTGGTGGAAAAAAATTGACATTGATTTTGACTCTTTAATGTCAAAAAAATTGTCAAAATGTTTTGAATTTCATAACATTTTGATTTACAATACTTTAGTATGGAAAAATGTTTAGAGTTTTTCCTTTGTATTTCATGAGATTTTGCACTTTACAATTGTAAAAACCTTAAAGCTTACTTAAATAGGAGCACAAAGAAGGAGGACTAAACTACCATCCTATTGATATCAAAGAAGATTTAACCCCCAATTGTCCTAGATAGGAAAAAATGTAAAAATGTGCTTCATACCTATTTTATAGTGAATAGTTTAGTATTTTCAATCTCCAAAAAATAATCTCTAAAATAATGTGGGTGGTTATGAAAGTACATAGAAAGTTTATATATTATTTTTCATGATTACCACGAGATTTTTGGAGTGACTTATTAAATTTTAATAACTAATTTAGGATTATATTTCAACTAATAAAGAGATTTCATCCAATTAAATTTTAAATTTCATAACACTTATATCACAAAATTATAAAATTAAATCTCATTTGTTCACTAAAGAATTTTGAAGATTTTATACTTGTATGATATCCAAGTTTGTTATTTTTATTACACTATAGAATTAGATTCTTATTCTTGGGGGTTGACCCTTGGGAATAAAAAACTAGTTTCTTTAGGATTAATTGATTATTGACAAAGTATTAATTTGTTCTAAGAACAAAATTAAACATTTAATTTCAAAAAATAATAATATACAACATGTTTGAAACTTTGTTGAAAAAATATCTTATTTCTAAATTACTTGTGACAATTTTTGAAGTGTATAAAAACTTATGAGAGCTACTATGTATGATAAATAATACTTTATAAGATATTGTGCTTTTTCTTGAGGTGAAAAAAAGCTAAATTTTTTTCTTATTCCTACTAGTAGTTTTTGTTTTTTTAAATTATAAGTAATATTTGGGGATATCTACAAAGACTAAGTTTTTCCTAGATAAAATTAGACTATTGGTTTTAAAATACAATAGTTTTATATTACAATTTTGTTCACCCTGAATGAAAATCTTGTGACAAAAAATAGGCAATGTCTTTTGTTTGTAGCCAAATGGTGAAAAATAGTGCATAACATCATTTTCTTTGACTAAACATTTGAGGTATTTTCTAACCTTCACTATCTATTTTCCTCCGATTCCCATATTGAATTGTTTTTTTCTAATCTTTGGATTGTTTCTTTCTCTATTATTTAACTATAAATAGAATTTTTTACAAATTTATTGACCAATTTTTTTCCTGATGTTTTCAAATTTCAATGGCAAGATTTTTTTTCTTGATTCCACTGACAAATTTCCTCCAATATACTCCGCCTCTGTCTCGAAATAAGTGTCCAAATCAAGTAGATTTTTTGTCCAACTGAAAAGGTCCCTCTTGTGATTTCAACCATTTAGTGAATGTTTGACTAAATGACCTTAAAGGGGCAAGTGAAATAATGTAAGTGCACTTCATTGGCCTTGCAAACTTGATTTTAAATGGTAGTACCAGACAACTTTTGCTCAATGCTTCCTAAGATAGCAATATTAATGACTTATTTAGTGTCTACTTTAGAGCTATTAAAAATTGATTATAAAGTGGGATAATTTTTTAATTTTTGGATATTTAGATTGGGGAACATCTTCTTAGAAACCCATTGTAGCTGAAACCTTATAAATCAATAAATTGATGGAGCTAACAACAATTATAAAAAATGTCCAAAATCTCACTTTCAACTTGTATTTTTAATGCCTAAACGACACTTCATAAGCTCCAAATTTTACATAGATTTTAGACATGGGTTATTCATTCTTGAATGCCCAAACTTTTGGTACTTTGATTCAAAATAGAGTTAATCTTTGAAGGGAAAGAGATTCGAACACTTATTTTGGGATAGAGGGAGTAATTGTCTTTGTCTTTATGAAATCGAGGCTAAGAACTAAATTAAATTAAATTGTGTATGTAGGACATTCAAGTGGTCATATGAAGTGAATCTTGTTGAATGAATTTTGTATTTTGCAAGGTGATTTTAAAACACAAGCCCCCTTGTGATACATTTGTGCCGTCCTATGAAAAGTTTGTACACTATTAATCTTGTGTACTTTACTTCTCCTAGCATATTCAAGGTCCTTTGATTCCAAATATGAATTCAAAATTATCAAATTTCATTTCAAATGAAAAATAAAAAATTCCTTTGATTTCTCCAACAATAAAAATTCGACTTGGGCAAATCCACTTTAGCATACTAGGCCCTCTATTATTGTTGTGCATGGTGTGTATAGTTGAGGTGAAGTAAACCCTTCAGTCATTCCCCCAAGTACTTTACGGGGTAAGATAGAAGTACCTATAATAGATAACTTAAACATTTTAGCAAGTAACATGTGCCAGAAAATTTGGTGTGAAATTGAGTTCAATATGTGCAAACATAAAAATAAGGAACAATGCCAAAAAAAATAAAAATTCTTTCAATAATGATTATTTTATTCAATATAAATGCAAATTGTTCATTAGGATATGTTCTAATTTTATAGGCTCACTTATTATGGTTAGCTTTGACACTTCTCCCTAAGCAATAAAAGAAGAGATGATTGGATGAGAACATACAAACAAAGAATCTTTTTCAATAAATCATGCATCCAAGTGTTGTCTACAATAGCACAATAGGTCAGCCTATGAAGCTATCAAAAAAGGTTTTCTGAAATAGATACTTCTACCTTATATAAAAACCTTCTTTTGTGCCATATTTTCTTGTTTCCCTAGCAAAATTGGGTTCTCTAATTGCAAATAATTTGCAAGTTTTATCATGTGTGAAAATTAAAAAATTTCAGCCCTTGTCGTTGGAGACCAGCAAAGGGTTCAGTTGCAAAGAAATTACTACACTTTTTTCCCCACCTAAAACTACCTACGCAAAAATCACTGGGAGGGTAAAATACTGTACAGTGGCGAATGGGTGGAGTGAGAGCTTTGAAGCTACTGTATCTTTGGGGTGGTGCCAGGTGTGCTCCCCGAGAAGAAGCCACGTGGTGGAATCAGAGCTGATGCTTACCGAAGATGCCTTTGAAGATAATCGTCGTATCTTGACTGTTGACTTTGTTCACATGAAATCAGCAAATCCATGTGTGGGAAGAATTGGCGGCTAAAAGTAAGGTAGGGGGCTGTAAAAGCGACCCTTTACCAGCTGATTTGCATTTTGGGGAAGCTAAATTCCTTAAAACAATTTTTAGTAAATTTTTGTGGTAAGAAAAATGGAATTAAGGTAGGTACACCCAAAAGCGCCCTGTTCCTAAAAGCGCCATCTACAGTGCACATACATTTTCGAAATCAGTCATGTTCACAGACTGTAGATGGCGCTTTCAGAAACAGACTTTGACTGTTAATAACTTTTGCATACAATATCCAAATCCTGTGTTCTTTGGTGCGTAGGAACATGCTTTCACTTGCCAACAAGACTACATAAAAATTTGAACTAATTAATAGCAGGAACTAGTCTTAGTATGAATAAGTGGCGCTTTTGGGTGTACCTACCTTAGCATCTAACCCAAGTCGTTTCATATTTTTTGGACCTTCATGGAATTAATTATGAATTTTTGAAGTTGAAAATACAATGGTTTCTAAAAGCGACCTCCTCCTAAAATGTACACTTTTGGTACATGTTAGAGGCAAAATCTACCAGATTGCTTTTAGAGACAGGGTTGCAATTACAACCCCCTACCTTAGTTCAAAGTTATCGAAGTGGGAAAAAATCTGGTTGCAATTTGAAAACATCCATGAAAAATATATGAATTTTTTACCTACAAGATAAATTTTCTATTTTGAATTTAAAAATTATATTTTGAACCAAAAAAACACACAAAGTAATTGGACTCTATACCAAAAAAAGCATATTCAATTTGGAAGCTAAAGGAAAATAGTTGGTAAAACTTATTGAATGTTGTAATAGAGAAGATGAATAATTTATGTGGTCTTTAATTCTTCTATGAAATGCAAAGAAATATCTATAATTATTGCAAGCAATTAGGACTTCTATACAAATATTGACTGAATCTTAAAGCTTTTAATAGTTTAGTTTTTTCTTCAATCTTCAATCAACTTCTACTTAATAATTTTTTGATAAGGGAAAATTAAGTGTTTCTTTTTCTTGAATTTTTTCAAAGATTTTTAACTTGATTTTATTCTTTAGTATAAACAATTAGAAAATCCAAATCAATAGTGCAAAATTTTTTAATTAATAAGATTCAAAGCCAAAAAATCCTGTCAAGCAAGGTGCAAAAAAATTTGTTTTTTTAAATTTGAATGCTAACATCTTACAATCTATAAGGTCAAAGTTTTGAAATTTCTTCTATAGTTACATTCATATACAAGTGTAGTATAAGATCCCATAGTTAGACGAGCCAAAAAACAAAGCTTTAAGTTGTTTACTCTATGTAATAGAAATAATAGTTTTAAGTGTTTTTTGATAGTAAAACTGCCTTAGTCCTTTGGAAGTTAAGTAGCTTAAATTGAATCTCTACCAAGTAAATGAATGATTTGTTTTCTATTACACAAGAAGGGCATGTGACTTGTTCAAATTCAGCTTTCAAATGCTCCAAACCAATAAAAGTTCTATTCATCATTGGTGAAGGTAGTCAACCTTGTTAATATATGCAATTACTAATTAATTAAATCCTTTAAATCACTATAAGAAAACCATGTTTTAGGTGACATTTAATATAACAATTGATGTCTAAGTTGATAGATTTTAGGTGATGTTGAATATTACAATTTATGTTGTTATGTTAGTAATGATGTCCAATGTAACATGAAGATGTTACATTGAATGTCATTGTTAACATAAAAACATGAATTGTCATTGTTAACATGAAAATATGGGTTGTTATATTTGATGTCACTCTTAATCTATCAATTTAAATATCAAGAAATTACACTTGATTTTTATAGTGAATATAGTAGCCTGACCATTTTATTGTAAACATTCCATTTCAATTAGTTGGATAGAATTTGTAGGTTCACACATTGTAATTACTATAATTATAATCTCATAGCTAAAAACTCCCTGATAGTCCCTAAACAATGACTGAGATCAATTGCAAAATAGTATATAAACTACCATTTTACACTTTGACCTCACAATTATAGAAGAGGGTTTTGTTTAAATGGCTTAATTGTACTATACCTCCATCCATATTTGTTTATGATACTTGTCACCATGCATGTCATACATGAAAGTAGTTGTTGGTAACCATGCATGTTGCTTCAAATAGGGGAAAAGGTCAGGTCATAATCAAATTGACATTAAAGAAGATGTCTATAGTGGCTTGTGCAAGGTCTGTATGTCTAGTTAGATGTCATGAATTGCATGGCGGACAACTTCTCCTTTCAAGTTATATTTGTAGGGAGTAAAAACCAATAATGCCAAAAATAATGTCTCTAAAAACATTTGTATGTTCTAAATGTATGATGTCCACAGAAACATCAAAGGTTGAAACTTAAGTTGGCTATATATATTGATGTGGCATGCCATGTCAACACTTTTATGTCCACGTGACATAATTTTCACGTCATCTTGCCATGTCATCTTTTTCCCACATTACTTGTCCGTTATCTTCTTTTTTACCTTGGAAAACCTTTTTTACAACTCACCGCAATAATTTTCTTTTAGTTGCCTTCAATGAAATTTGACTAAGGATGTTGATGTGGCTATGAATGTTTTCCTTGACGATCTCAAAAAGATTTTGATATTTTTAGTGATGTCTTAAAAAACATCATGTTTTTTTAATAACACCAATATATTGTGATTGTAAATTGGCTATTTTTTTAGTCTTCTTCAACTAGACATCCCAATGTTTCACAAGATTCATAAAGACTCATCATTGACCTAGCTAGCGCGTGTAAAATCTATTCTATACCCCGAACTACACTAAGCTACTAATATTTAGTTGTTGAGACTGTTCACTCGTTCAATGAAGAGGCCAATGATGAGATTGCCAAGCTGAACCAATGCATTTTCTACTTCTTCATATTGGACCACTCTTGCCAAATAAATTAATATTAAAACTATAACAATAAAATATAACAACACAAATGCTTACAATCAGTGTGATCTACCTATTAGTTAAGGTTGCTATGATCAACTTAAGCAATAGTGAAAATTAAGCTAAGAAGTACTTTAGTATGTAGAGAGATCAAGAAGACAAAGATCAAGAACTGAAAGAGGAAGAAAAGAGACAAAGAATGCAACATGACCACTGTCTACTAAACCTTGTCTATCTAACCCTCAAACAACGGGTGGGTCATTGTGGATTCCACGGGCTATTTATCATACTAATTTGAGGAAATGTCTGCCTAATTCAAGGTGGAAGTGAATAGAGAATGTCAAATGCAACGACGGTCAACAAAAAATACAGCCCGCATAGCAAATTATGAGAGGGGAAAATGGAAGCATAACCCTCTATTCAGAAAATTCAGCTCATCTAAAAATATGAGTTGAATTTTTGAAGCTATCACTTATATTGCATGATGGTGCACGGTCATAAGCCTTCTAACGAAAAAAAATTGAATGAAAATTGGCATTTTTCCATTCAGCACACGCTTTTAAAGTCAATCATCAACTAGAAATTAGTATCTGCATTGTTTAAGGTCAAGCATCTAAATTCATCTCTAGAATTGATGGTTATTAAAAAATCATCAAAAAGTACTATTCGGAAGAAAATTTTGGTATTGAGATACAAATAAATAGTGTAGAGTTTGAGTTTTAGATTCTATTCATATGATTAGATTCACCAGTGCTATCACCAATACTTTCCTATAAATTTTGAAAGGAAAAATTCAAAATTCCTTTTAAATTCAATTATAAGCAAGTTATTGTCATTTTTTGAGTAAATTTTGTTGGAAAGGATTTGATATTAGGCTCTCTTGACATGGTCATTTTTGGTCATTTTTGTGTTCTCAAATTCTATGACTTCATTTTTGCAATTCCAAGTTTGAACTAGAGTCAATTTAAATCAACTACTTCACATACTTCCACATTTGTAATTTAAAAAAAATACATGCTCTAGTAACACCAATCCCTTGGATAGGACCACAACTTCATAAAGTATCTCTAAAAATTAGGATGACTTTTGTCTAAATTATGATGAAAAAAATTTGGATTTCAATCTATATATCATCCAAAAATTGAACATTAGAGTGTTTCGGGGTTAACTCTTGAATGCCCTTAGTGCCCATCAGTGGTATTTGGATGACCAAAAAGTGGCCTCGAGAGAAATTGAAATCATTTTTTCATTCATTTTTTGCTTATTGAATATTGACCTTTCATGGAGGATTACGAAGAGTACCTAATTGAGTTTGTAGTCTTACTAGCATTTGTCTTTACATGAATGAGTTAATAAAAAAAAAATGGATGGCAAAATTTACTATTCCAGTTTTCTTCGAATCTAAATCTTTTTTAAGGTATAAAAGACATATAATTTCACACACACACACATTCACAAAATTGAGTCTATGCTTAGTTTTGTTTCATCCTGTGCACCATATGTTGAATCTAAGTGGACAAAATGCAAATGAACAAATATGGATGTTGTAGTATCCTTTGTGCACTACAATCTACAAAAACTTAAAGCAAAAAAAAATTATGGTTTGGAAGTAAATGAATTCCAAAGCTAACCATGCGATAGACTCAATTCTTGATACCAGATTCATAATCACTCCCAAAATCGCCTAGGCTTCTTTTTTGAGCCTCCATGACTTGGATATTTTATTGCATGTTGTGATACACCATTTATGACTCATTCCCATTGGTGTTTGAAAAAGTTGACATACATATGCATTAAAAAATTATATATATAGTAGAAAAGGTAGATAATTTTTTTGTTAGTTGCCCTCAATGAAATTTGACTAAGGATGCTAATGTGGCTATGAATGTTTTCCTTAACAATCTCAAAAATATTTTGATGTTTTGAGTAATGTCTTGAAAAACATCACAGTTTTTAATAACACCAATATGTTGTGATTGTAAATTGGCTAAGCTTTCTAAAACATTTAACCAAAATCTCTGTTTTTTTAGTCTTCATCAACTAGACATCCCAATGTTTGACAAGACATATCATGTCATCCGGAACACGTTACGTTTTTGGCCTAACATTAGAAAAAACATGACTATCTTCTAGTGACAACATTATGAAACTTGGTTGGCAAATACTACATTCATGTAGATCGATTGAGACTCACCACTGATTTAGCTAGTGCATACACAATCTATTCTTTACCCCAAACTATACTAATCTGCTAACATTTAGTTGTTGAGACTATTCACTAGTTCTAGGAAGAGAGTGATCATAAGATCACCAAACTTCACCAATACATTTTTTACTTCTTCATACTGGACCACTCTCGCCAAATAAACTAATACTAAAACTAGAATAATAAAAATGTAACAACACAATAATTACAATGAGTGCAATTTGCCGGTTAGTTAAGGTTGTCATGATCAAAATAACTAGTACTTCAAATTAAGCTAAGATGTATAGCAACGCATGGAGAGATCAAGAAGACAAAGATCAAGAAGTGAGAGAGGAAGAAGATAAGAGACAATGAGTGCTATAGTATTGAGAGAAGAAACGAAGAATGTGAAGTGACCACTGTCTACTAAACCCCATCTATTTAAACCCTAAATGATGGGTGGGTCACCATGGAGTCTTGCAGACTATATGTCATATTGATTTGAGGAAGTGCCCCAGAATGTCAAATGCAACAATGGTCAACAAAAAATATAGCTTGCATAGTAAATTATGAGAGGGGCAATGGAAGCATAACCTTCTATTTAGAGAATTTAGCTCATTTAAAAATATGAGTTGAATTTTTGAAGATGCCACTTAGATTGCATGATGGTGCAGAGTCATAAGCTTGCTAACAAAAAAAAAATTGAATGAAAAACAACATTTTCCATTTAGTAGATGCTTTCGAAGTCATCATCAACTAGAAATTGGTGTCTACATTGTTTAAGGGTTAAGCGTCTAAACTCATCTCTAGAATTGATAGTTACAAAAGAATCATCAAAAAGTACTATTTAGAAGAAAATTTTGGAATCGAGATACAAAACAATAGTGTAGAGTTTGAGTTTTAGATTCTATCCATATAGTTAGGTTCACCAATGCTATCACCAATACTTTCCTATAAATTTTGAAAGGAAAAATTCAAAATTCCTTGTAAATTCAATTACAAGCAAGTTATCGTTATTTTTTGAGTAAATTTTATTAGAAAGGATTTAAGATGAGGTTCTCTTGACATGGTCATTTTTCAAAAACTTTGTGTTCTTTGATTCTATGACCTCATTTTTGCAATTCTAAGTTTGAACTAGAGTTAACCTAAGTCAATTGCTTGACATACTTCTACATTTGTTATTTTAGAAAATGCATGCTCTAGCAATACCAAATCCAATCTTTTTTTAAGATCACAACTTCATAAAATATCTTTAAAAATTAGAATGACTTTCATCCAAGTTGTAATGAGAAAGAAATTTAGATTTCAATTTGTACATTGTCTAAAAAGTGGACACCAAAGTGCCTAAGCTTAAAGATTTTGCATTTAAATTCAGTCGTGAGCTACTTTTTGACTCAAAAGGTGTTTAAGGGCTAGTTTCCATTGCTTGAAGCTTCCAAAGGTCACTTCACACTAGCACATTCCAACCTCCAATTCAACAAACTCCATCTAAAGGCTAAATCTCAGTCTCCTTAAATTGTAGAAGGTAAATAAAAAATACAATATATGCCATTGGGAGTTTTATAGTATAAAGACCACAATTCAAATGGACGAAATTGTGATAGTGGGTGGTGATACTGCGGCGGCACTTATTAATATATATGCAGTTACATAGAGTTCAGTGTAATTTTGCTTCATCATTTGTGCATCGGGAAATGATTCAGCTACCCAGAACTCTGCAATCATATGATTGCGCAACATAGCAGATTCACAAATCAAAACGTGCAAAGCACAAATCAGGAAGTTTCACAAGTTTGAAAACAAGGAAACCCTCACAGCCTTCTAGAAAGAAAAAACTCCAGAGGGTGGGTTTTTTCTTGCCTTCCATTGAAAGTGGAAGTTGAACACCTCGATCAACAAGACGCAGCTAATAGTCAGAGATTGCTACAGCATGGGCCGGCCCAAAATCGTCCCAGGGTCTTGCCTTACAAGCCCACATGAGCAAAGAATTGCCCTTATCTTCATGACTAACAGAGTTTCGGCAGTTGAAGTTCAATGTCAAAAACAGTTCGCTAAATGTCATCATCAACTACGTACATTATCCTATCTCACCACGTTTACAGAAGGCAGCAAGGATCAGAGAGGCATCACTTCGTCCGGAAGCATAGATTACAGAGTGTGGACGCAACTTGCTCATCTCGCTAAATAATACACCAATAAGAAGATCACCACACAGGATGCAACAATTGTCGCTATATTGCGAGATGACTTGGTCTCAAAAACCTGCACAATATGTAACGTCCCGTCAGATGACGCATCGCTTGCACAACGAAGGTAAGTCATTGATCAGTTCCTGGAGTTCCTGAAGTTCTCGAACATGTATCTCTATACCTCAGAGCTATGACAGAAGCTGCTATCAAGACAAGATTGTAAGGTGGAGGATACTAAAAACTTTAGTACCTGAACCCGTCTCCTAAACTGACCCTGTTTTCAACAGTAACTCATTCACTTCGTTGGTCTTCAATTAGCAAGTGACAAAAGCACGACTTGCCTAAATGTCTGTGACCGCTGATCTTTGAATAGAAATCGGGTTGTCTATTGTCACTTAGAGTGGTGTACAACCTCCCAATTTGAAGTTGCATAAAAAATCCACATGAAGTGATAAAATGTGATCTTTGATGTGATCTTCATAGATATGGCTCTTATAAGTGACGAAGGATTTCTCCACTGATCTCCCCCAAACCACACTACTACGTATGTTAAATTGCTTCAAGTGACGCAAATAGTTTCCTCTACCTTAAGATTAGAAGGGATTCAGAGTCGCATTACTTCTTACCCGTGTAAAACGATCCATAGTTCCAGCCATCAAAGACCTCGATGCATCCATGGCATTTCCCTGCAAAGAAAACAGTAAAAATTATCCATGCTGCATTAATTGCAATGATACAAGTAAACTTACGCCTTCCTATAGTATTCTTACCAAGCAGTAGTGCAGATCTTCGACATACCCGAAAGATTATTCCAAATAACAAGTGGCCAACCATGAGGATGTATTTGAATGTAGAAACCATGGTCTATTTAAATTCGTGAATTTAAGAGTGTCATTTCACACAATCCTGAATATCATCCTCACGTGTTGAAAAGTGAAAAAACAATCTTGACTTAGTATCTATCTTTTAAATAGAGATAAAAAAATGGCAATTCAAATAGCACTGAAGAATAGACCAGATTACCATTCCCTCCAGCAGCTTGTTGTGACCCTCCACCTCTTCGTGTATATCCCCTGTCAACTGAACGCAACACCACCTTCCACGCCTCAGTTCAATTCAGTAAACCACGGAAGCAAGAATGACTGCCACCAGTCAGTAAAAGCTTTTTCAAGTTCTAATTCTCCGCTTCAAACAGGGAATCAACTGAATGTAGCAAAGATACAATCCACTTATACGACGTAAAATTGATCCCAAATTCTGTGATAGACTCATTCATGCATGATATTAAGATCAAGTCCAGGGCAGGAGTTGTCTAGAAGACCTCTTGCGCTAACCAGGTGTTCTATTGAATAGGGAAGGCGGCGAAGTATAGTGGACATTAGTGTATTTATAAAACCAAAGGCCAACTAGATTAACCCCTAGGGAAACCCTTCTTCTGTAATTTTTGATTAGACATTAAGAACAGCCTGCAAATCTTCGCAGCTGCATAGGTTTGTGATTTACAATCTCATCCCTCGAATGTGAAACTCCATTTATATAACAGATATTATGTTTGCAACGGGACACTTGACACCTCAATGTTGTGAGAAATGAGGAATCCACCTCAACATTAGGGTTTCACCAAAAAATTAGAGAAGTAAGCTGCACGAGTTTTTTGAAGATCACTTAGAAGTGAAGCCAGGAATGAGGGTCTTCATCTGCGGGTTTTTCAAAGCATCGAGCGTGAAGGAAGAAACACTAGAGGATGCAAGGTTCTCGGAAGTACAAATTAACCATTAAAGTCGAGGTCTGGCAAATACGAAGACAATTCAATCGAAAGAGTAGCAAGAGCATTTTGAAAAGATCTGATGAATGCGGCAAAGCAATGGGGAATCAATGCGTTACTCTAAGAAACTCCTTACCCTCTTGAGAATATTCACACGATCATGAAGCTCTCCTAAGCCTCGCTCGTTCTCCTGCTCCGCAATCTCAGCGCTGGACGCATACGGGGCCGATGTTCTAAGCCCGCCTTCTTCCATTTCGAGTAGCTGGCTACGATTGGCCCTGTAATCCCTGTCCAGATTTCAGATGGACGAAAACACCAAACCGAACAAGCTCAAACATTGCAGCGCCACTCCGGATCCAGTGACCAAATTGGCAATGCAAGGAAGACGCAAAAAAAGGCAGCAAATGTTATTCTCTGACCTTCGCGGATTCATGATTGCTCGCGATGAAGCGTTCTGCGAACCCTAAATCTTCTTCTTCTTCTCCTTCTTCGGCCGAAAGAATGAATCGCAGCACCCTCGACTATCAAACCGCAAGAGAAGCTGAGAAAGCGGCTATAACACTGCTAAACAGAGGAACGCACATGAATTTCTCGCCCTGGAATTCGGTGACGACGATCGAAACAGGGAAACTGCCTCAAGATGACAGTGAGGAGTGAGGGATGAGTCCAGGGCAAGCCAGCGAGTAAGACGACCTCTTTAATGTCACCTTCTCTAATATCACATTGTCTGTCCCCAAGGGAGAGAACCAAACTTAGAAAGCTTCGTACACTTCCAAGAATTGTTGTAGCTAATTTAGAAATGAGCTATTTTTAAAAAAAATTGGACATGTTGAGGTATTCATTAACAATATACTACTGTGTTAAGAATTTGACAAATTTTAAGACTTTGTTTACTGGAATTTTAGTTAATGAAAATAATTACATTTCTTATAATTTCCACCAAAATCTCCCCCAAAATGTGAATGATTTGAAAAATGTATAGAGTATTTGTATGTTATTTTTCGTGATTTTTGGGAACTTTTGTAAGTGAATTATAAGATATTGAAGGTCATATTTCAACCAATAATATTTCTTTCAATAAAATTTAAAATGAATTCTTATTCCTTTTTCTACAAATTTTTGAAGATTTTGTACTTGTGATAAGAATATGTTATTAATAAGTTTGATTGATTTCTCTTGAATTTTCAAATCTTATTTCATGCAAGTGTGGTATTTTTACCATAGTATGTTCAAAATTTTGTTGAAAAAAGAATTTAATTTCTCAATTAGTCATAGCAATTTTTAAAGTGTATGAAAATTTATGTGAACCAATATATGTATATGTAGCTTTTCAAACTTAAAATCTAAGTGCTTTACAAGAATAATATATATTTTCCTTGATAGATAATGAAGGCTTTTCATCAATATGTTTTGACTATAATTTTGAAGACTTACAATTAGGATGGCTTATAATCAATTATTTGAATAGATCTCACATTATGAGTTATATTAGTTATACTAGTTATACTAGCTATACTAGAAATTATATTTAATATCACCTATTTGAATTGATTTTTAAATGCTACAAAGTATAATTTGACCTCTTGATGAATTTTTTATGAATTGTGTTTATAAAGATTATATTCTTTGAATTCTATTGATATCTATGCTCATGGTCAAAATGTTTATCTTTTGCAAAGTAATTATAGATTTAAATAAGTATTTTGTACAAATAATATTAAATGCAATTTTTAATTTAGTCTAGATAACGAAAATTTTAAAAAACAATAAATTATATACTTTGTGTTCATCCTCTCACTTTGCACTACCAATACTTTCAAAAGTCATGACCTTAAATGACTAATGTCTTAAAGATAAGCTATAGACTAGGAAAAGTTTTTTCTAAGCTAGCCTTCACATTGACCTTAGTGTATAAACTTTAATTCAAAAGTGGTTGATGGATGACTTTTCAAAAATGACAAACACAACTGTTGGTTTCAAAATGAGATCTACCTTTTTGAAGGACTACCTTGGTCATATGTAAGCATCTATCTTTCTAGGAGTTAATCCTATAGTCCCTCAACAAATCTAAAATGGTTTGGAGATGAATTCAAGATCATTGTGAGAATCTACTTGTAAGTGCAACAATCTAATTATTTTTGTTATCATAGTAATTTGGCTATAATAAATTTGATCATTCCAAGGTTATATAAGGGCCATTTATAATCAATCAATTAAAAAATTGTAGATATGGTTTGAGAATATGGTTCGAGTAGTCTAAGGTAAAGTATAAATTTTTGAAGTACAAAGATAGAAGTGATGGGGATTGCCAAAATTTGGAGATGGCTTTAGAATTTATTTTTTAATTTTTTTCTTCAATTTTGGATGTGGCAACAATATCAAAACCTAGTTTTGAACTAAGGTAGGATCACCCATTCCTAATTAGAGCCCCATATCCAACCTGTAGGATATAGTTATATTCAACCAAGGTTGAAATAGATTTTCAAACAAAGCGTAGAATGTGTTTTTTTCTCCTTTTGAAGGTTGGGACTAGTAAAGTCATGACACATGTCCTAAAGTAGTGAGCAAACATAGCTAGGGGATGCATGGATTAGGAAATCTGAATATAGCAATAAAACAAACATAAACACAAACAACGAGGTTGTTTGTTTGTTTGTTTTGTTTGCTACGTTGAGATTTCCCAGACCATGTGTCCCCAGGTTGCATTCGGAGTATTGTTGGAAAGTTCTCAACGAGTAGGGGTGTGCAAGCTTTGTTTGTGACATTCCAACCTAGAGTACAATGGGAAAGTTATGAATTTATGAGTTATTTGTGGTTCTAAAAAATTAGAAAATTATTTTTACTTTAGTTTTCGCTATAGCAACGACACAATGCACACTAAAGTTAGTATAGGAGAGGGCTCTAAACCTGAGTGGGCATTTTCAAACATCCAGTAGGGTCTCTGAAATGGACATGCGAACTTTGGAGAAATGAACTCTGGATCACAATAGATTACAATGCAGCTTGATGAGATTTGTTTTTACGTCTTCAATGGATGGTTTAATAACTACACTTGGCGGTTCATTCCTAACTAAATGATTAGGTGTCTACTAATTTAATTCTAAATTAGAATTCGTTGTTCAACTACCATCTTACAAGTATTAAAAATTTGAAATAATGATGAAATCAAGCATTCATTTCAGATTTTGAAAGGGGCACTTTTAGAAACCATTTCAATTACTTCACACATGTGGTAATGCTAGTTTTTGAACAAGGCCTGATTTTTTTTGAAACTATGCATGGATGGGTTTCCAAGGGCCTATGATCACTAATAGGGACCTACACCAGATTGTTGTGTTAAAAAATTCGTAACTAATTCAATAATGCTTCAAAAAGATATGAAACGACTTGTGTTAGATTCCTCATCTATTTCTCTTTCTCTGAAAAATAAACTAAATTTTTTTCCATATCAAGAGATATACGAAAAAGGCACATCGGCGCTTCAGGTAGGTACATCCCAAAGCGTCAGTTTTTCATACTGTGCCTAGTTCCTGTTATTATGTTGTTCAGATTTTTTACAGTCTTGTTGGTGAGTGAAAGCATGTTCCAACGCGCCAAAGAACAGTGGATTTGGATACTGTATGCAAAAGTTATTAACAGTCAAAGTGTGTTTCTCGAAGCGCCATCTACAGTCTGGGTACATGACTGATTTTGAAAATGTATGCACATTGTAGATGGCGCTTTAAGGTCAAGTGTCCCTACCTTAGATGGTCGCTTCTTCTCAGGGATGCTGAGCTGGCTCCGGACCTATGTGGCGGATGACATGGCTCCCACAACCGAGCCTCTCCGTATTCCTGGTGGGGACTCCTCCTCCCTGACTCCCTCTCTCCGTCCCCAATGCTTCGTGGAGTTCGATTTTGACTGCCATCTGGTTTCCTCCCGAAGATGCTGTTTGTAACAATTGCAGGCTATTGAGACCCCAAAATGTGAAGCACCAATTCCACTTGGGAGTTCGATTGCTCGCTTCTCGCGGGTGGGGCCGAAGGGCTTTGATGCAGTCGGGACTGCAGGTTTTGTTCCAGGTGTATGAGTCCTTCCTCGGGGAGATCATGTCGCCGTCCTCTTCCTCCCAGAGCTCCAGCAGCAGCTATGCCGCTTCGGTGGGCGTCGGGGTGGCCGTCACCGCCGTGGCGGGCGTGGCGGTCGCCGCAGCCGTGGGTGGATTGATCTACTACAACGACGGCAAGCTTCCGTTCTTCGATCTCCCATTCTCCACGCGACGCCACCACTCGCCTTTACTCGCGGAGCAATGGATCGCCTCCTTTGACTCAGAGGAAGGAACCTTGCTTGATACTCGGTTCATCCACAAGGTCCGTGGGGGAGGTATTGAGCCCGCGATTCGTTCTCAGGTATGGCCGTTTCTTCTGGGAGTTTACGACTTAGACAGCAAGTCCGCGGAGCGCGAGGTCGTGAGGCTGACGAAGAGCGAGGAGTACGGGGAGCTTCGATCGCAGTGCGTGAAAGCCGCCGAAACCCTAATCCAAAACCCTAACGACGACGAAGAAGAGGAGGATTTCACCAAGGTGGATGCTTTGGGGGCGATCCCGAAGGAGGAAGAGGACTTCCGCACATGGCAGCGGATCATTCGATTAGACGCGGTCCGGATGAACGCCGAGTGGATCCCGTATGCGGAGACGCAAGCCTCGGTAACGTTTGAGGAAGCCGCGCGGCTTTCAAAAGCCGCGGGATTGATGGACGACGACCATCTGGAACCGCCGCGCAGACACCACGCCGCAAGGCTTGTGCTGATTTTGGAAGCTTACACGATGCATGACCCCGAGACGGGATACTGTCAAGGGATGAGTGACTTGCTGTCGCCCTTTGTGGCGTTGATCGACGACGATTACGAGGCGTTTTGGTGTTTCGTGAAATTCATGGAGTTTGCGCGTCATAATTTCCGCTTGGACGAAATAGGGATTCGGCGGCAGCTCAACTTGGTGAGCTCCATCATTCAGGCGTCGGATCCGGCGCTGTTTCAGCATCTGGGAACCCTAGGGTGTGAGGATTGTACATTTATTTACCGCATGGTGGTCGTACTTATGCGACGCGAGCTCAGCTTTGAACAGACGCTTTGTTTGTGGGAGGTCATGTGGGCCGATTGGGCGGCCATTGATAACAAATGCGTTGAGAGGCGGGACAGATTAGGGCCTCCCTCACGGGACTTGCTTCTGTACGTGATTGCAGCTGCCGTGCGGAAGAAGAGACGGAACATTTTGCATTATAGTGGCATGGATGAGCTGGTCAGGGAGTGCAATGGCATGGCTGGGAATCTGGATATCTGGGAGCTTCTGGCAGATGCGAGAGAGCTGGTGCGGTGTGTGCAGGTTGAAGCCACCAAGAGGGATTAAAATCCTGCATCTCATTTTTTAGGTTTTCTTTTTCTTTTTCTATTAGAATTAGGCATCTGCCATTCCTTGTCATTGCATTTGTAGGTGTGGTTTGAGCAGGCGTATATACATCTCGAAAGCTTCGAGGTTTAGGGTTCCTGTTTTCCCATGATAGTAGGGGTGTCAGAAGAGCTCTACAAGGGGAGCCAGTACTTTGGAGAAAGAAGAACCACGTTATGCCCAATTTGGAAACGAGCCTGCGAAGTGCGGAGCAGGAACTGTGAGGTTTGATACCCCCTATTGTGAACCCTGGGGACGCAGGAAGAGACTGTATCATCGAGCATGTCCAGGTGAACTTGCGGTACGTTCTTCGTGAGAAGGTACTTTTATTGCCGGTTCATTAAGTCAATTATTTGAAGCTCTGGGCTTTTAGCGGACGTGAGTGAAAGCTCCTTCTGCTGTATTGTAAATGATGTAATTTTCTGGAATCATCACAGGCGGATTATCTTTGTACATGCCGTATGCTTGTCGTGGTTGGCCGTGATTGGAACTACGCCGTCTTTATTAAGGACGAAGTTGGTTTTTGGAGGTGGCAATTCTAGGTCTTGCGAAGTGTAATTCTTCCGATCAGTAGTTAGTTGACTTTGTTCTGCTTCAGATTTGGTAACGCTGTTTCCAGACCTAGTAGCTCCAAATGATAGTTAATTTGACACCCAACTCAAAACAAATATTGTTAAACTGAGCTTGAAGTGGAAGAGCATTAAGTTTTCAAGTGCTCATCGCTTGCATGGATATGAGTTATAATAGGATGTGCAATGATTTGAACAAGATTGGATTCAGCACTTGTGTGCGATTGGGTTCAGCATTTGTGTGCGACAGAAGTGGATGTCTAAGAGCATCTAAGATAGATGTACCTAAAAGTAACGAGAGTCATAAAGACCAAAATCCAAGTGCAGTTGGAAGCGAAACAAATAGGTTGGGTTGCAAGAAGTTATGGTCATGTGAGTAATCTCTTGCATGTGACACAAGCTTCTGATTTGTTGCTTTTGGGTGTTTTTGTGACTAGTATATTAGTCTACTATTCGTTTTTCATGACCACTTATTTGTTAGTGTACTTCAATCTATAGTAGGTGCATCTATACAGTTTTCAAAATTTTTGCATTATATTCGTATGCTTGGAAGAACATTGAATTAATTTTATTAGTTTCCTAAACCATTTCCTAACAAGTTTATACCATTTCATTTTGTAGCTATCTTCAAGATCTACAGATCTCAAAATCTGTAGATCTAGAATAAGTATAAATTTTAGGTGTTCCTATATTATATTTTGGAAAATTGTATAAGTTTCATGCAATTAATGAATTTTGTTTTTAATATTTGAAAATGCAATATACTGAATTGCTAAAATGGAAAAGATATTGTGATGTGTCATTGAAAGTATGAACTATGTCAAATGCTTCAATGAACTCTGAACAAGCTTTTCCAAGTGATTGGGTTGGAGTCTTTGTTCAACCCCACAACCCATTACCAATTGTACTTTGGCAACTTGAAGAATTCAATCAATCTCTCTTTAGGTTGTACCAACAAGAAATATAGCTTTCTAGAGGGATATCCCGAGCTACTATTGGTATACAATCCTGGCAAATACCCATCTTACCACGGTTTGCAAAAACAACCACTTACATAGGCTTCATTAGACAAGTTCATGTTCTCTAAGTCAAGAAGAGTAGAGCTTAATCAACTCATATGCTTTTCTCGGGGGCAATCACATCACTAGACTTTGACTTGGGGCGATGGAGGTGGGCCAATGGAAAACCATTATTAGAATATACAGTGTCAATAGGACGTAAGCTTCTCACTAGCTCGGCTTTCTTGAAACGGACCATCCCTTCTAAGTGGGTTGGTCTCTTACTCGATCATTTATTACCAGCATGGAGAGATATTTAGATGAAAGGAAGGCCTCTGAAGGATGCAACATTTATATGGTCCATCTGGCACAATGCTGTTGCAGTTAACTCTTGGAGAGCACAAATTGTCCCAAGTATTGATGTTAAGTGCCTTTGTTGTTCAGTGGGTGATATCAAGACTCCACTTCATCGATTTCTTAGTTGCCCAAGGTCACAAGATATTTGGGACTACGCACAATCTATTGTGCATCATCTTCGAGATTCCTCCCCTCCTCAAGGTCCCTTGGATAGACTCAATGCCATCCAATGCATCTTTGGTTTTTCCTTGCCTAGGAAATTTCGCAAAATCCGTATTATTTGGACTCTACTTTGTAGAGTAGCTCTTTGGCTATGTTGGATTTCTAGAAACCACTTAGTATTTGCCTAGGATAGATGGCCCACTCAACTGTTTCAATCCACTCTATGGAACACCTTTTTAGACTATGGTCGAGCTGCCCTCTTCAAAATCCAACGAGCAGCACGCTCTCGACCCTATTCTGCTGATGATATTTGGCACCAATTCTATAGCATCTGGTTACACCCTATCTTTGCCTATAAGGAAGGAGACTCCATTCACTGGGTCAATGAGGGCCCTCCCTCATGCATCTTTTACTAGTAGTTTTTGCTCTCTATTTGTTAGTGATCCTGGCTCTTGCTGTTTTTGTCTAGCCTTCAGGCTTGGTTGCTTGTACTTGGTTCTTTTTAATGCAATGGCTCGCCACTTGTTTTCAAAAAAAAAAAAAAAATGCTTCAATGAAATAGAAATGGATATTTCCACCTTTAACAAGAGAGCTAATAATTAGAAAAGATTGAACGACCAATTGAGTCAATCAATTGTAAGTTTGAATAGCTTCTTTAGAACAATCATTGTATTTAATACCTATTCGCTACTTTTTTGTTACAAAGATAATAATATAGTTCATAGTAATTTTATTGATGGATTGTTTTAAAAAAATTCATATATCATAGTAAGATTAATCATAAGTGCAAAAGATAAATCAAGATGCAATTCATATATTCTCTCTCACAATTTAATGGGAGATCTCTTTATAATCATCTATTTGCAATTACTAATTTATAGGCTTACGTAGAACCATCCATAACTAATCATTTAAGATATTTTAGACATGATTTGGTGTTGTCTTGACATGATTTGGTGTAGTGCAAGACAATGCAAATATTTCCAAAGGTGTAATGATAGAAATGATGCGGATTGCAAAACTTTGGTAATTTTATCACATGAATTGAAATTCCTAGGAATTTCAAAAGGCAAAAGTTGGGCTTGATCCATGATCATCTAGAGTCATCCAATTTTGATCATTTTAGAATTACTTTCCCACTCACTGCTTCATACTTTCTTGCTCACTTAAATGTGTCATTAAGTTATTGGTTTAAACCTAAAACACACATTCCAAGGAGAAAATGGAAATTTGTTCCGATCTTTGTTCGATATATGGTACCCTATTGATTGGTTATTGGGTGGTGATTGGGAATGGGTGGTTCTACCTTACTTTTATCTCCATCTTATGATTGATTTCAAGTTTGGAACCAAAGACTCATTAGATGAAATTTGAGGGTATTAAGAGACTGCAGGTTCTCGGACTGCAGGAATGCAGTTTCTGCCCTGTGAACTCGAATCTTACGTGGTCGCGACCCTGCCACGTAATAATTTATGTTTTTTTTCAAAAAAAATTTATTTTTTTGGACTTACTTTCATATTTCAGGACCCAAATTTATTTATTTATTTATTTATTTATTTTTGTTTGGGAAAAATTGGCCTGACAGTGGACAGTGACATTGGGAGCTATTTCGGGAACGGACCCAAAATGGCCCTGTAATGCCCTCAGATTTCATCTAATGCTAAATTATTTGCTTCAAAATTGGGGATTAATTAATAAAAAATTTGAAATTTGAAAAAAAATAACCTTCATTAAAATTGATCTAATTCATTCCTCATCTTCTACATTTTGTGTTTTCCAAACGATTTGTTAACACCAATCTTCAAAAACCTTTCTAAATGGCATTTAGAAAATGTTCTTTTTTCTTTTTCATTCAAAGTAAAATCCAACAATATGAGTGAAATTTTCTTTCGTTTCAATCATTTTCTTTCCGTGATAAACACATCTAAATTAATAACAAATGATTGAATACACTTATGATACCCTTCATAGGTACATAGAAACAAGGTTTTTTTGGCCATTCTAGTGTTAGATTGCACCCCCTAAAAAATAATTTGGCCAAAAAAAATGCACAAACCATGAAATTTTTACCAAAATAATTCAAATTCAAATAATTTTTTGGCTGAAATCACCAAATTGTGGATAAAAAAAGAATTATGGATATCTCATATGTGCAAATGAGATATTTTCTATCCAATATGTAGATGAATCTTGTAATTTGAAGCACCACTATAGCATTCGCCATCACCACTTTGGTACTTCATTAAAAAAAACAAAAGAACTTTGTATAGCATTAAAGAAGAGATCATGCACTACTCCAAAAAATTGAATGAAACTTATACATTAACATATTTCTAATGTCAAATTCTAAGTCCTTCAACATTCCAAGGTAAAGATCATACAAGTAAAGATCATAGTTCATAAGATACTCCCAACATAATATAATTGGAAGGAGGATGGATAGAAAGGGAGGGACTTGATTTTAGACACTTCTACCTCACAAAACAAGTCTTCTGATTGTCATTTAACAAAAATGGCTATTGGAGTTCTTTCATTAAATCCAACTCCATGGCAAAGAGAATCTAAAATTCCTCAGCACTACTATACAAAATGCGTTTCCAACTACACTAATTTGTCCTACTCTACTCCAAGATATGAAATCAATTTCCCAAAGTCACCGACTATGTGAGTGCATCTCCAACTACCCACTGACTTGTCCTATTCAAGAGTATGACACTAATTCATCAAAGTCACCCTATTTTTCAACTAGTGTAGGCTAAAATATTACAGTGAGTATTTGCATCAATATCCACAAAAAAAATAGCCCAATTTTCTTGTATTGACACTACTTCTGCACTGAGAGCTTCCTTCTCCAAGTGCTAGGGCTTTCCTACTTCATCTTCTTCTTCTTCATCTCCTTCTTCACATTTACTCAGCAACGGCATTGTCAAAGTCACGTCCCCATGGAGACCATGCGTTGCGAGGTGCTCCTCTCGTGCTTCCTTCTCCACTTGCCGGATCTTATTCACAGCCTGCTGCCCTTGTTTTGATAACCCCAGTTGCTGCCCCTCGTACCCAACAAAGCAACTGTTAGCCCTCAATCATGAGTGTTGATGGAGTTTCTTACAATTCAGTTTTAGCAACATTTAGAACAAAAGAAACATTAGTTGCATTTCCAAAATGCTTTCCTCAACCCATCACTATTAACATCATTCTTAACGTCACCGTGAAGTGCAAACAACAACCCTGTTTTCAAAGAGAATCTTCACCGTGACGACGAAGGTTTCCTTGGTGATGTTAGTAAGAGAAGTCTGTCTTTTTCATCGCTGAAAACATTGGATCTGGTGAATGTGGAACCGAAAAAACTGACGGACGAGCAGAAAGTGGTTCATATGAATTCATGATATGGTTCATAGTTCAAACGTTACAGAAAACAGAGCAAACGGCAGGAAGTTCCTTTTTCACCGGTACTTTTAGTATATTTTGTCTTGCCAAACAGAAGTCCAGGACGAGGAACTCATTACGATTGGTTTAAGAAAGATTTTGTCTGTGCAGATTCTCATGCCGGCCTTTCATCGTGTTCCGTGACATTCTTGAACTTCTTTTAAGGCATGAAACCGTTTTTCCTTCCCATGAATTGAATTGAGGCTCTTTCGCTGGAGAAACCTTGACTCTAAACTTGCAAATATATCATGGGTCACTGTACAGTACAAGGAATTATTCCATGTACAGCGAGATTGTGAGATTATGTCGTTTTCGGGCTTTAGAATTCTATGAGATATATGTTGGCTTACCGGATTTGCAACCCGACGAACAAGCATTGAACCCGCTCTGACGTGAGCTGCTGCGGCTGCCACTCGAACCCTGTAGTTCAATTTTGCGACATCAGGCAAAAGGCTCTGTTGCTATGTTGCATAATACAAAGGACTCATCATCAGACCCTAAACCGTAAACCCTTAAAACCCCAAAAGGCCGAAGATATAAAAGCCGCAACACGGGACTGAATGCGTCACTCACTTCTTGTGTACATCGATATATACATCTGTCTCGTCCACAATCTCCTCCTGTGAAGGAAAACAAAATGGAAGCAAACAACGTGTCATGAACAGATATCCTTGAAGATCCTACAAACCCCCAGAGCCTGCGGGATGTCTTAAAAGCGAGAAGCACCGAAACCCACGTTCAATGTGCACTTGATCTCTGCCTACTGATTTCAATCCAACAATCCAACCTTCAACAATACATCCTGATTAGTGATGGAGTTCATTAAAACTTAAGGGATACATTAACAATACAAATTCTTCCATCCGACATCCGAATCCAATAAAAGTGCACAAATTTCCATGCGTATATTTGTTCTCTGCCTTATTTTCGCATGGATTCCACCAATTCCACCTTCAATATTACAATCATCCATTGTGCGTCCAACCAACACGGTGAAAAGAATGAAAGCAAAGCAGGGTTTCGGGAAAATTGTACTTGGAGAAGCTCTTCTATCACATCCTCCATAGTTATGATGCCAATAACTTCCCCGTAGGAACAATAATTGTAAAGATCACCATGCTCCTCGCCATGTCTGCTCTCCTCAAAACCTTTACTCTCCTCATCCTTGCTCGCATCGAAGTAGTACGAATCTCCAACACCTTTACTCCCATTGTCATCTTTGCTCGCATTGAAGTAGCACGGATCTCTAACTCCTTTACTCCCATTGTCATCTTTGCCCGCATCGAAGTAGCACGGATCTCTAACTCCTTTACTCCCATTGTCATCTTTGCCCGCATCGAAGTAGCACGGATCTCTAACTCCTTTACTCCCATTGTCATCTTTGCCCGCATCGAAGTAGCACGGATCTCCAACAAATTTACTCCCATTGTCATCCTTGCTTGCATCGAAGTAGCACGGATCTCCTTTACTCTCCTTCTCATCCTTGCTCACATCGAAGTAGTACGGATCTGCGCCACCTTTACTCTCCTTCTCGTCCTTGCTTGCATCGAAGTAGTACGGTTCTCCACCACCTTTTTCCAAGTCGAGTTTTTCCCAACTTTCCAAAGTCTTCTCATGGCCAACATGGAACCCATTCGGCATTTCATTGCCATCAACATCATAAACACCACTTTTCCTCCTGCCTTTGGCTTTTGTGACGGCTGCCATGTGACTCCCACCCTTCTGGAACTCATTCAGGATATCGTACAAGGGCATGTCACTGGACACTCTGTTGCATTAAAAATCAACAAAAAAATCGCAGGTTTTAAAATGGCTCTGGATCAAAAGGAGAGGGAGGGGTTTTGCTTCGACAGAATAGAGGAACTTTGAGTAGGACTACTTCACTCAAAAAGAGTGGCTAGCTGCTTGAATGTTATTTTTTTAACAAATCCTCGTCGCCTGTTCTAAATTCATACTCCCTCCGTCCCACGAAAAAACTCTGAATGATAGGAAATAGTGCATGTGCCATGTACGTTAAGATAAATTATTGTTACTTGAAAACAATTGAGGAGGCTCAACTATACAAGGATTTGTAAGAGCAGGAAGCTTACCTCGGTATCCTCCTTATTGAAGCAGCGCTAACAGGAGTTTCGGCCTCCGCCCGAACTGTTAGTAGGCTCTTCACCTGTAACGAGTACAAATATGGAAGTAAAAAGTCAATTAGTAAACGACCTTACATAATCACTAATCTTCACATACAAAACATTCTTGAGAACTGTTAAGCAAGGAGAATCTTTGTTACAAAGATTACGAGAACATTACCCAAAATCTAAGACCAACAACTGTCTCATCAATTGAATGCGTTTAAGGCTCTTCAACTGAATTAGAAAACGCTCCCATAAACCCTAAAACCCTAAACTTACAACATACGACACTGTCGATGGAATAATAATTCCACTAAAATCGTAGAACACCCATTACTTCAAGAATGTCATGTATAGATCAATCACAAAAAAAATTCTAAAAACTTAATTCTAGAAGTTCAGTTGCTTCACCGTAAAATGAAGAAGCATTGAGCTAATTCTTTCTTAGAGTGACAACAAAACTTAATCTTTCTGCAGAACTCAAGACTGCGGAGGTTTTGCTAAGTTTGAGATTCGCATACCAGTAAAACGCCAATGAGGTTGCGGGAATTTCCTTCGTACACTGGAACACGGCTGTGTCCTCGAGCCAGTATCTTCCCCATCGCCTCCCTGTAATTTAAAAACAGAAAGACAGACAAACATACATAAATCATTTGTACAACGATGCTTCCTGACAAAAAAACAGAAAAAAAAGAGAATCCAAAATAAGCATACACTTGTAATTAGATCAAATCTATTCTTTCTTGGGTTCTTTGTCAATTTTAAAATAGATTTCCAATCTATATCTTAGCATGTATGTTTTCAAAACTTGAATTAGTTTAAGAAAGTCTCTGAACCTTCTACTCCATTGCGGTAAACTGACAATTTGTAAAATTCTTAATGATAGCAAGATTGCAACTCTCTCTTATGTCACAAATTGGCACTTCTCTACTTCATGTGTGTCTTTGTACATGAAGTGGGCTTTTTTGTTTTTTTGTTTTGCTTCAAGCATGTTTCATCTTTGGTTTAGAAGATGTAACTCGAGTCAACAAAAATTGATCATCGAGTTATTAAACTTCGACTTCAAAATCAAAACCATTCTCCAAACTCCATGTGATTGGTCAAATCAATTTACAAACAAAGCAGAAGAACGGTAGCATTAGAGTCTGACTGAGTGTGGACATACCAATCCAACTTGGAATTAATATCCAGTGAGAATGTGGATTCAATTGGCGTCATGGAGTCCAGGGCAGTCTGAAAATGAGTCAGTGAGAAAAATCCAGTCAGCAATGATAAACAACATTTCATAAGTCTACAGCAACAATTTGAATATTTGCAAGAATTTTGAGATGCGTGAGAATTGCAAAGATCTGTTGCAGTGAGGGTACATTTCACACCATAAAATTGTTAACCAATGCTTAAACGGGGGGGGCCTTTTGTTTCCACAAAAAGTGGGAGTGGGACCCCAAGTATGGCAACTTTCTAGTTAGCCAATGACTCTCTTGCAACTTTCCACCCAGCCAATGATATTGACATTGGTGTTGCAACTTCCTAGTCAACCCAACCCATGATTCTCTACATATTATAACTAAATTAAATTCACTCCTAGGCATGTAGGAAGGCAATTATCCCTCCCCCAAAGGGGAATGGTTTAGTTTGGTTAACAATGTTATGCACCAAGGAGGAGGATCATCTTGGCCTTGTGAGAGGCACAAAATAACCCCGTTAACTCTTACACAATAGGTTCAACCCCTTTGATTTCGTTTTGAGAGAATTGTTGACAAAAATGTTTGTTTTTCAATTTAGGGGGAATGTTTCAACCTATTGGATCCACTTCAAATAGTGAATATGACTTGCCAAACAATTAGGCCACATAATCAAAGCACTATCTACTATTCACTTTTGCATGCCTTGACCATACAAACTTTGGGCACACAATAAGCTCCAAACCTTGCTTCAAGGAGATTTTTTATTTTCGATTGTCGTTTAAGAGTTAAGATCAAGGGTCCAAAATTACCCCCCACTAAACTCCCCTCCAATCTCAATCCCTCATTCCTTCATTGTGATGGTGGGTACTTTTACCCCTCTTAGGATTAAATTATGAGAAATAGGAAAAAGCAAGAGGGACATACCTTTGCAGTCAGGTCTAGAGCACCCTGAATAATTGTGGTCTCCTCGCGTGTTAATTCCCCACCTTTGCCAGCCTAAACCAAACAAACAATTATATTCCAACGTGAAGTTAATCCTCTGTGCTTGAAATGAATTGAAGATAGTGAGTACAATTTAAACATATCGTTATAAATATTAGCTACTCCTCTAAAAAACATCTACATCATTTGACAGACCAATTCTTTACATATATAAATTACACTCTCTTCTCTCTCTCTCTTCGAAGCATCTTCAATGAATATTAATTGGTGGAAGTGCAGTTTCTGAAACATTCATCGTTGAGCTTTTCCAGTGAAGATGTTCAGTTTTTCGTCACACTGCTGTCTAAGCACGAAAATAGAAGTCCAACTGCGCCAGATTTTTGTACATGTATGTCAAAATACAAGGCATAGTTTTGGGACAACATGCAAATAGAGTGGTAGCAAATATCATAGGCTTGTGCGAAATGAGAAAGCCTACTTCTCTTCCGTGAATCGAAACCAAAGCTCTCAGTTGCGCTCGCCGAAACAAAGCAGAGTCATTATGCCCCAATAAATGATCCAGAATCTGCGCATTCAAAAACCAATGAATCTCTCTCTCATTACCCCAGCTATGTCGTCACAGAAATCACAAACACATTCTATTAATAACATGAATTAAAGCAGAACCTTCATCATCTAATAACGATTGAAAACAGGAGAGCATGTATACATTCAAAAATCAATGATTCTCTCTCTCTCTCTCTCATTGCCCCAACTAAGCTTATGCAGTCACAGAAATCACGAACACATTTTACTAAAAACATGAATTAAAGCAGAAATTTGAGAATCTAATAACAATTGAAAAACAGGAGAGAAAATATACATTCCAAAACCAATGAATCTCTCTCTCTCTCATTGCCCCAACTAAGCTTATGCCATCACAGAAATCACAAACACATTCTACTAATAACATGAATTAAAGCAGAACCTTCATAATCTAATAACAATTGAAAAACAGGAGAGCAAATATACATTCCAAAACCAATGAATCTCTCTCTCTCTCTCTCTCTCATTGCCGCAACTAAGCTTATGCCATCACAGAAATCACAAACACATTCTACTAATAACATGAATTAAAGAAGAACCTTCATAATCTAATAACAATTGAAAATCAGAAGAGCAATTATATATGCATTCTACATCCTACTACCACAGACGAATCAAAATATCAAAATCAAAAAATGAGTCTCATAATTGGATAAGCAGCGAGAAAAATTAGTACCTTGCCAACAGGGTACGCAATAGGCCAACACAGAGCCATGAGAATCCGGACCAACCAAATCATGTCGGCGCCAATGGCAAGTCCATGTCTCGAGCAAACCGCTTGCGGAATCACCTGCGCACCACAGCAAATGAATGACTGTGAGCTTGCAAGCGCGAGTTCAAACCAGTGAGCTCCATTGGCAACGACAGTGTCCACAAGTGTAAAACGGTCCTGGCTGGAGCAACAAGGAAGACTCTCATGGAAGCTCTCCAGTCGGAACAATGTATTTGTACCTCTCCAAAGGCGAGTACGAAAGTTACGGATAACAGCACGGCCACGACTTCGTTGAACATGTCATCTAGAAAAATGGGCAAGGCCTGCGTCAATTACACAACATTCCAACGTCAAGAAAAACAATAACAGAACCGAAGTTCTTCAATTTTAGGAACTAAAGTAATGAGAGGTTGCCACTAGTAGAGAGCAGTTCTTGGAGTAACCAAGCTTGACTCTGTGACTTGGAACTTGGTGTTCCAAACCTCATTTTTCAACTAAGCTGGAAGAGCCGTTTCCAAAGACAAGATTGAGCAAGCTTGTTGCAGGCGAAATTTCTACTGGGTTTGTACATTTCAAACCAGACGCCGAGAAAAACAAGAGGGAATTCGCACGCAATAGGCTCGACTAAACTTGTGACCAGAACAGCCTCTTCGAACTTAGTGTGCTAAGAAACAGTGAATGAAAACCCCTCAGCTAAGAAGAAACTCTAATTGCCCCCAACTGGATCATTTCTAATGGCCACATTGAAAAGGAATTTCCAAGTGCAATTCAAAAAGCTGTCAATGGCAAGCATCATGTGGCACTCTGGACTGAAGTTTAGCCTGTGGGGTTTATTGAAACCAGATTAGATTAGTTCCAGCGTCCTCCAGTGCTAACACCCACTCATCATGCAGTAAGTGAAGTGCAGCTATTACTGCAGTAGGTCTAAGGTCACGAACCTCCATAGCCGCTGCATTGCAAAGAAGTAATGTAACAAGGAGCTGGTGTTGTTTTCGCACCACGGGCATGATTTTGGCTGCCATAAGACAAGGAAACGCACACATCCTCAACTTCCCATCAAGTTTCCATCAAATCTTCACTAAAACTGCCATCAAATTTTGCAACACAAACTCATTGCAGTAGCGAATGCCATTCATTGTGTGTTAGAGTGAATTCAATCACAGACTCGAAACGCTCGTCCTGGAAGAAGCTCCCGAGCAATCAATACATGGCTATTGGGGGGTGGGGAAGACAAATACTATCGACGTACTGGCCTGTTTCTTCTCGGCGTCGGTGCCGCTCTGTTGCAAAACCTCCAAATCCATCAGCCCGAGCGACATGAGCCCCAGCGTGAGTCCGGACATAATGCCAGCGAACAACACCAGGAACACGGAAATCACTGCCCAAATCCACCACCAGGGCTGCGAGTACGCTGGCGTAAATGTCTCGTGGCCATGTCCGCCGATCGATCGGAGGGCGTGACCCAATCCCAATAGCCCCACGAGCACCATCGCCCAAAAGTTTCAATAGCGAAAACCCCTCGAAACCTCACGTCACTCGCGAATGCTTCGAAATTGATTGGCCGAATTTACCAACCCAATCGCAACAGATATTACGACCAAAGCACAACCAAATTCGACTCATAAACTCCCAGAAAACGCAATCCCGTGCCTCCGCGTATCGCGACCGATGAAACCTCCCACGTGAGGACTGCCATTAATTATAACCGAACCTCTCCAACAGTCGATTCTGCGAGTTTCACGCCTGCAGTAAACACGGCGAGAGACGCTAAGGAATGCTCACTCCAATCCTGAAAACCCCAATTCTTGGATTTTACGATTTCTGTAGCTGAACACAAGGGAGAGAAGAAACAAGTGGACGTGAAGATGTACGAATCTGAGCTCGGTGACAGAGCGTGACGCAGCAGGTGAGAGGTAAGCAGAAGCACCTGTGGTGTCGACAGAGCAAATCCAGCGCGGTCGGAAGAGCCAGACGAAGGACGAGGTCGGCGACTGTGGGTCGAGGAGCGATGTTGTCCGCGACCTTTGGTCGCCAGTGAATGGTTTTGTTGCACGAGGGTCATGTTTCCGTCACGAAATAAATGAGCCTGTGCTCTGGTTCATCGATAATGGTCCTCTCTCATCGGTGTAAATGCACCATTCTTTTTATTTATAATATAGAATATATAACTAAACTTGATGGATATTTGACTGTTTGTGGAGACCGATGCCAGGGCGGCAGCAGCAGCCAGCTTGGGCTGTCCGCTAAGTGCGCCGAGAGTCTTCAGCTCTGAGCCTCTCAGTTTTGTCCGGCCAGAAACCCAGCTCCGTAGAATATCCTTTCAGTACTCCTTCTGGAAAGGTGGTGAAAAACCGCAGTTTAATTACAATTTTCCATCCAACAAGGAGTGGCAGACGGAGATTCCCCTGTTAGTGAAGCTTACGACCAACAAAGACAGAGATTGAGTTCCCCCTTTCGTCAGCCAGTTTCGTGAAGTGTGCCGAAAAGTCACTCCCATCCCACCTCCTCCTTTTTGTATGGAATGGGCCAGAGACTCACTCTCGAAAAAACATCTACTGTACTTCACAGCAGACAGCAACACCGGCGGTCTGTCGTAGCGACATTTCCAAGGCTTGGCTGCAAGCTAACTAATTAAGCTTACATGTTGTGTGCCCGCTTACAGTAAGCAAGAGGCCGGGAGGGAGATTGGGCCTCACTGGCCCTCTCCCAAGCAGGCGCGCCGGTCTCGTTGCCCACGCACTGACACTCTGTAGTCTGTACTTGCGCCTGGAAAAAGCAACTGCGTACGCACTGTACGTAGGGCAATTAAGGTGCTTTCAACGGAAGAACTACTGTAGTCGTCCTCGTACGGTCCTTTTGCCACAAGCGACGACGCACACGAAACTTTCGTTTCGTTTCGTTATACGGAGTAGTTTCGAATTCAATAATTAAGTTGCAACATTCCGTCCGGAGCAATCAGACCCTCCGTCACTGTGGGAGGAGATTCGGCAAGTAAAGCACGGTATGGTACTGCTCCCCACCCCACCCCACCCCACCCCACTCGAACAACATACACTACCAGGCCACGCGCGAGGCACCAATTCGTATCGATCTAGCTGGATCGCGAGTTCTTCTTTTTCTGTGTGTCCGTGCGGTGTTCTGTCCTCTCAGCTTGCGCGCAGGCAGACCCTCAATCCTCTTTTTCGAAAGGGAAAAGTCTCAGACACTCAATTATATATCTTCGGCTTTTCTGTCGATTGTCCTACTGTCTTGGATTTGGGGGATCGGAGCAAATGACAAGAAGGTGATTCCATTCCGCATCAAGGAGAGCTAGTACTCACGCAGTACTACTATACAGGACTGTACTGTGCACCGTGCAGGATTTAGGAGATGAATGATGTTGCCACTAAAAGCTGAAGATCGAAGAGCTGATGGCTCAGTCCACGATAAGCTGGAACTCATCAAAAGTTGTGGTCCTCACGTTTTGGAAAAGCGGAGGTGGAACGGGACCACTGATCTGAAGTAGTACTGGAACACAGGCAGTGTGTGTTTGTCCCATTCTTGCGATGCGGCGCTGAAAGCGATCGATCTGAAGTGAAGTAGTGAAACTAAGATTCACTTGTATGCCCTGTGCCGTTGCCACAGTCAAATCTAATTTGAATGCATAAAAACTTTGAAATTCAATAACTCTCACTTTGTAGTTCCAAATGTCACGAAACCAAGTCCATGCACCCCTCCTTGCCAAGAGCTTTCAAACAGTACTAAAGATTGCAACCAAAATCAAAGTACAAGTAATTTAAAAAAATTTAGAACCAAAAATAACTCAAAAATCCATAACTTTCACACTGTAAGTAGGAACGCCACGAAACAAAGCTCGTGTGCCCCTTCTTGCCGAGAGCTTTGTGATGGTATCATGCACGCAACCGGGGGACATACAGGCTCGCAGATCTCAACATGACAAACGAAACAATTAAAAACAATTAAAAAAAACTACATGTCTTAAGGTATAGCTAGAATGGCGAATTTCGTTAAAATGGCAATATTCCAAATGCCAATTTTTAGACCGCACAGTCTAAATTGAAAATAGACATCTAGGGTAGGTATAGATTTTAGAAATCTACAACACATATAGATTTCAAAAATCTATGACTATTTTACATTTTAGATCGCATGGTCTTAATTGTCAAAAGTGTCAAACTAATGGAATACCGCCGTTTCAATGAAATTTGCCATATAGATGGCAAATTTCATTAAAATGGGAGTATTCCAAATGAACTAAAAATTGACATCTAGGACTAAAATAGATTTTCAAAATCTATGACAAATTTAGAATTTTGACCGCAAGGTCTAAAACATCTTGGATTGGTATAGATTTTAGACATCTACAACATTGTATATAGATTTCAAAAATCTATGACAAATTTTGATTTCAAACTACGCAGTTTGAATTGTAAAAAGTGTTAAACTAATGGAGTACCGCCATTTTAACAAAATTTGTCGTGTCAATGAAACTACATACAAAATGTAGATGAAAGCACATGTATTCATTCAAAGGTATGTATGGCTATTTGAAATAGTAACCCTTAAATGTTGAAGGCACCAACGTCAAAGTATTGACAACACTAGAAGTAAAACCTAACCAAGTTGTTATATTTAGTGGCGTAAATTTGGAAAATACTCACTTTGTGAAGTCTAGTTTTAGCATCCAAAATTCGATTTTGAAAGTGATTGATTATTATCTTTCAATTCAAGAATTTGTACAAGGGTGTCCATTGCAATCTTGACTTTGAATGGTATAAAGAGCTCAACCTCATACACACTAGATCTTGGAAAAAAATCACATTAGAAATTCCTTTGAAAAAATTGTAGAATAGAATTTTGCAAAGCTGTAAATTTATTGGGGTTATGTATGTTAAGCCTTTTTATATTTTATTTTTTTGGAGATGAAATTTTTAGATTTGACATGAGTAAAAAGAAAATTGCAAGACTTCAAATTACTTTTGTAGTGTAACAACTTCATGATCAAACATTATAATCTTTCAAGCCAAAGGTGATGTGTTTTCTTTTCCTATAAGATCTCACATGTCTAGTTTGAATTTGTATGTTTTTGATTAAAAAATTTTGATGCAACTTATTGAAATTTTGGCTATTTGTTCAATATAGAGAAAATTTCTAAAAGCTCAAAAAAGGCTTGGGATATTGAATAGGAGTTAAGTTGTCTTGAGTAATGCTTTTTGAGAGTGAAAAATAGTATTAGATTGCTACAAATGGTGACAAATTGTGAAGTATATTTGCAAAGAAGCTTCTTGAAAATACTTTAAAAAAAATCTTTGATGAAATTGCCAAATTGTAGATGATTAACAATATAATTTTGAATATATAATACATGCCAATGTATTGTTTTTTAGTATACAATATGTAGATGAATGCTAAAATTTGAATCAAAGCACTACTAAATATAACATTTTTGCATTGCCACTTTAACCCCTAAAGGACCAACTTGCTAAATTTGACAACATAGCAATTTCAAGTAGGTATGTGTGAGTGGAGATTTCTGTATTTTGTGTCCAAATTTTTATAGAAGGTGGGAAAGAGGAATATCTTTCATATCTACAAAAAATTAAGAAATTTGAAAATACAAATCAAAAGATATGGCCTAATATGTTAATTTTTTTCATAACTAGGCAGTTTGGGCAAATAGAAAAAATCACTTTTTCCAAAAACAAAAATTTGAACTTTGTTTTCTACATTTAAGTATGCATGAAAAGCTTTGAATCATTCTTTTTTTTTATCAATGAGTCAAAAGTTATGAGTTTTTTTTGTTTGTGGGTAGTTATAGATTTTCTACTCTAAAATAAACTTTGAAGCCCTTTAGTTTACTCACTTTTCAGCATTTTTTGAAAAAAATAAAATTATAAGATGTAAATTGTTTATTACAACATTCCAACCATTGGGATTGGCATTTTTCAATTCCACAATTGAATTCTTAACAATTTTGTATTTTGAATCATTTCTATTTCTTCTTACTTACTATTTTTTCCCTATATGTTGTACAATTCTAAACAATTTGAATTTTTTTAGGCAAGTAGCCTACTTGGCATCAACAAAAAAATCCAAAGAGGCACAACTATTTTGGACTATTTTTAATATGATTGTTGCCATTTGAAGTGTAGTTGCCCTATTTTGCATAGGGTAAGAAAAATGATTTTTGAGCATTCATTCAAATGCTAATATCTTGCAATCTACATGGTAAAAAGCTTTGAATTTTTTTTGTATATAGTCTCAAACCAATTTACTACAAGATCGTATAGTTACAAATCTCAAAAAATGGTTTTTAAAAATAAATTAATATTGATGCTAAAAATGGCAATTTTGGACCATTTTTAGAATTAACACAGTCAAAGAACGTAAGGTATTTATAGGCACTTCTTGAAAAATGAAAAAAAAATGCCTAAGTCCTTAGATTAATGTAGAAGGTCCTATAATGGACCATCTAAGGGCTGAAACTGAATTTTGGAGAGGTGAAACATCTTGAAATAATTTTTAGTATATTTCTCTTGAAAGACAAGTGGAATTGACATCTAACCCAAGTCATTTCATATATTTTGGATTTTTTTTGAATTAGTAATCAAATTTTAAAGTTGAAAAGGCATAGAACTCTCAAATGATGCCCTAGCTAAAATGCACACTATGAGTACACTGCTAAAGGCTATAAAAAAAACATTTACAAATGTTGTACATTTAAGATAGGACACCATTTGAATGCCTGGTCCAGTTTAGGACCTCTTACCTTATGTATGATTTCATTGCTCAACATTCAATCACCCTCTTCCCTCCCAAATTGGACTTTTGAGACGTGATAAGGGCAAAACACCCATTTCCGTATATGTCCTTTGCAGTGGACTATAGATTCACCCAAATGCATGAGTAGAGTTCCCTTAATGTGTCCACCACATGCTTGATTATAATTGGTTGACACATTTCAAGGACATATATGAATATCTGATTGGTTCATTGCTAATTTCAGCAAAGTTTTATTCAAGGTACACCTATAGGACAATTTCATAGGTCTAGGGAGCCAACACTTTGAAAATTTGTAGAAATTACATATTGTATCCAAAAAATCTATTATTTTTTAATATTCATGATTTTCACTCACTAATACTAAAAAAAATATATTTTTTAGAAAAAATTGCCTCCAACTCTGTTGAATTCCTTATTTAGTCGGTTTAGGGTGTTTCCACCGTAATTGGAAAATTGCTTCCCAAAAAAAATTGGTATGGACTAAGGTAGGAGGCTCATAAACCGTCCATCTAAGGGCTGGTCCGCCTTTTTCATGTATTTCTTTGGACGGGAATATTTTTTAGCTCATTTTTCAGACAAAAAAAATTGATGAGGACTTTAATCCAAGTTGTTTTGTATTTTTTCAATGATTTTTGAATTACTTATGAATTTTCAAACGAATTGGGTCATAGGTCCTTGTTTGTGACCCTAGGTCTTTCATAAATGGTTCACTTGCAATTTTAAATAAAAATGGAGAAAACAAAGAGAATCATTGACTCTTGCAATTAATAATGTTTTTATTCTTGGTTCATTCAATAAATGTACCAATCGATTTCAGAAGCTTAGATGCACCATTTCACACCATTTCACAATTTCTTACCTTAAGGTAGGTACACCCAAAAGCGCCAGTTTCTCTACTGTACCTAGTTCCTATTATTATGTTGTTCAAATTTTTTTACGGTCTTGTTGGTGAGTGAAAGCATGTTCCAACGCACCAAAGAACAGTGGATTTGGATACCGTATGCAAAAGTTATTAACAGTCAAAGTGTGTTTCTGAAAGTGCCATCTACAGTCTGGGTACATGACTGATTTTGAAAATCTATGCACGTTGTACAGAGCGCTTTAAGGTCAGGAGCCATTTTGGGTGTACCTACCTTATAGACACCCAAAGCGGTGACAAGAGTGACAACTGAGCAAGGAGTTTTGGGATCACGTTGAAGTTCCTTCCTTTTGAACGCCTAAGCGCCACGTCAGTGCGGCTGATGGGAAAACTGGATGGCGTGGATGAAGAAGCGACCGTCTTGGCTGCTCTTCAGCACGCCACGTGGACCAAGCGTCCAATGAGCAGCCTCTGACCTGGCAAATGAACAGCTGGCATGTCAGCTTGTGCGGCAAAGACCAATAAAAGAAACCAATAATAGAAACGCGGGACGTCAAACCCGTCCCACGAAGTGGGATCAGCGGGCTGGATTTACCCCGGGCCAAACGCTGAAATTTTTTATTTTTTTGCACAAATTATTTTTTGCAATTTCTGAATTCATATTTGCAAGCAGCGACCCTAAAACAGATAGGATGATATAGGATGTACCCCTAAACATGGCATAAAAATAGGAGGCTTTTTTAACTTTCATCTCCGGGTAACAACAATTTTACCCTGTTGGACCGACTTTGTGAGACGGATTTAACATCCTACAATAGAAATAAAGATTGGAATTAGAGATTAATAATAAAAATGTTTGAGTTAACGGTTGTTGTTATGAAGAGTTAATTGTAAAGGAAAACTGGGTTTGAAATAGGAGTGTCAAAAGGAGGTATAATTGAGAATAGTAGAAAAGAAACACAACACCAAACTCCTTTCACTCCTTTGGACCTCACTTTTGGTGCTCCAAAGAGTTTGGTCTTGTGTTTTTTCCAAATTTGGATTTTGGGTCCAACATTCCATCCACTTTATGATTAACTCTATTGAATACCAAAATAATAAGCTTTTGTTGGGTCTTGTTTGGTAGTTGTGTTCTGTATGTTTTTTTAAGTTGCTTTAGTAATTTGCGTCTTCTTTGTAGAGTGAAAATAAGATTTTTTTTCTAAGGGCATTGGTTGCATCTTGTCCTTATCAAAATCTCCCATTTCATGTCTTCAAATATAAAATTTTAAGCGCCCATTTTTCTTCAACTTCATATTTGCTAAGGCTACAATCTTCCTCTTTCAATTGAAGAGATGTTGGTTTTGAAAATAAACCTCCAAATTTTACATTAGGCAGATGTTAGCAATGGAGCAAAGGTTGCTAATTGCGGTGGCCAAGTCTAAAGCACTCAAAGCCCCTCAATGGCCAACCTTGAAGTGATACCTAACTTGTCCAAGAATATACTCACCCTTAGCAATCCCAATATTGGCCTTGGATTTAAAATGTCAAACTGCTGAAATGTGACACTTTAAGTGAAAGCAACGGTAATATATCCACCTTTTATTTTAGTACATTACTTGATTGTTGATCTTATTCAATTTTGGCACATTGGTTGGTTATCTATCTCACAAATTTTTATCTACTTTTGGATCTTTGATTATAACATTCCAACAAGTTATTTTTCCTATAGCATTGGTTAACAATGAACTAGTTGGTGGTTCTCCCCTAACACTCGTTGATAGTCAAAACAAAATTCTAGCTTCTAATAATCCATAAACATCCTTTGTATTATAAGCCCTATAAAAAAAATGTACATTCTTTAGGATTAAGACTTTTGGATGAAAAAATTGGTAGAAAATGAAAATTGTAGCCTTAGTACTAAAGTAGAAGGCTCTTAAATGGAATGGTTTTTAAAATGGTGCCCTACCTTAAATGTACAATATTTGTACATGTTGCTTTTTCATAGCCTTCAGTAATGTATTGACAGTGTACATTTTAGCTAGGGCACCACTTTAGAGCCCTATGCCCTTTCAACTTCAAAATTTGATAACTAATTCTATAAAGGTCAAAAAAATATGAAACAACTTGGGTTATATGTCAATTCTACTTTTCTTTCAAGAAAAATTCACTAAAAAATATTTCTTGAAGTTTTACCTCCCTAAAATTTTGTTTCATCCCTTAGATGGTCCATTATAGGACCTATTACCTTATTTGCAAGAATATTTTGGAATTGAGATGCAAATAAAAGTTGTAGAGTTTGAATTTTAGATTCTATCCATATAATTAGGTTCACCATTTCTATCACCAATATTTTTTTTTATTAAATTTTGAAAAGAGAAATTCAGAATCCCTTCTAAATTCAATCACAAGCAAAATATTGTCCTTTTTTGGATAAATTTTGTTGGAATGGATTTGAAATGGAGTTCTCTTGACATGGTGATTTTCTGAAATTTTTGTGTTCTTTGATTCTCTTACCTCATTTTTGCAATTTCAAGTTTGAAACTTTGAATTAGAGTGAATGTAATTTTGGCTTGGTCAACTACTTGACACACCTCCACATTTGTAACTTTAGAAATATATATATATATTGGTAACACCAAATCCAATTCTTGGATGGAACAACAACTTTATAATATATCTCTTGAAATTAAAATGACTTTCATCCAAGCTATAATGAGAAAGAAATAAGAGTTTCAATTGGTACATCATTCAAAAATTGGACATTAGAGCACTTTAGGGTTAAAGTCCTTAAGAAAAGTTTTTATTTGAAATTATTTATGAGTTATAAAATCTATATATAATCAAAGTCTATTAAGTATTTTTTTCCCAATGGCATACCCAAAGGTATATGCTAACCTAAAAATTCAACAAATATTAGTATGTAGAATTTAATTTAAATAATTTAATAAAACTTAGACTCTTAGAGCTGAAACATTTCCACACCTAAAATTCTTGAATTTTCTTTAAGTGGAAGACTTATATACCTTGCCTTTTCATGATCTCTTTGTAATGAGCAAGACATCAAAAAATATTCATAAATTCACCAAAATTTTAAAAAAAGGACTCAATTTAAAGTCAATATACTGGATTGTTGTATTGATTTATTGGAAAAGAGGGGTGAGAGTATTGAAAATCAATTTATATTATTATTATGGTTGAAAAGTTGATTTACTTTACCATTGTCTATGAAGAGCAATTCGGAAGCGGCATAGTGTCTGAATCACCAAAATATTGCAAAGTGGCAATTCTTTCGATTAGTCCTTCAATAATTTTACAATAGAGATTAAAGTTTTGGGGTCCAAATTGTAATTGATTCAAAGGAAATGAATCCAAACTTGCATGTAGTGCAAATCACATTTCTAGATTTGGAAACAAAATGCACTTCTAAAAGTTTAATTTTCAAGAGAATAGAAAGTGTAATTCAAATTGCAATAGTTGATTAAAAATTCCAAAACTACAATTGGATTTTAAGGATTTTCACAATGGTACTAGTATGTGAGGATGTGAGTCTTGAGCATATACATAAGTATGTATCATGCAACCATCGAAAGTGTTTATAACATAAACACCTATAATATAGGTACTTATAGCTTATATATACTATTAATATAGAAGGTTACTATAATATAGACACTTATATCATAGGTGTATAGTTCTTTAGGCTTATAGGCTCACACTTTTATGTTCATATAATAGCAACCCTTGGGTAAGTGAGTGTAGAATCATTAATATGTCACAACTAGGCATGATTGCTTCATAGACAAAATGTTATAAACCTTCCAAATTTACAATTTTGATAGAGTGTATCACCAATAGAATGCAAAAAATTCATCACTATTACACTATGGCTCCTTATACTAAATATGTCCTCTTTTAAGTAATTTGTTGGAATATAGTTATGAACATATAGGAATTGAGCAAAAGGATTTTTTTTTATAGTAAATGGCTAAAGGTTGAGTAGTTTGTAGCTATTGTACTTTGAGTCTTAAAGAAAAAGACTAAATTTGTGTGTTCTATAAGTACAACATTTCAAGAAATTTTAGATTTGCAAAGTTCAAAAAAATCATAGATGTAATGTAGCATTCCTATTGATATTTTTTGACTTCACAAAAGCATGCAAGTTGATTGAAATTCTTCTACCCTTTCAAATACATATTTATATCCTAAAACCTACATCTTATACCATAAGGTTGGGTAAATATTTTCAACATTTCTAGTTGTTAACATCAAAAAGGATTAGAACAATCTCACCCTTGGACAATAGTAGAAAGCTATATGTTTTTGTTGTAATTATCAATAATATATTTCCTTTCTCAATAGTAAGTTCCTTGAAATACATGTAGAATATTCTATGGTTAATTGTTCTATTGCAATTAATTATATGCAACAAACAAAGTGACCACGGAAGGTAGTCCTACCTTTTGGAGTGTATATAAACTTTTGTCTTGGACCTATTAAATACAATTTAACACTATAAAAGCATCTCTACTTTTTGAGTAGGAAAGGATATGACTTGATCTAGAAAGAGCTTGAACAATTTTAAATACCCCATTGATAAGTTGTAGGCAAGCCCTGTCACCATAATAACATGAAAAACATAAGGTAATTTAATCCAATACCAATCATTGACCTAATACCATCCAAATATAAGTCCATCATTGATTTTAGAGCAAGAATCTATGACAATAGTACATGCCTTAACTTCACTTATTGTGAAGTGAAGGCATTTAATAGGTCATGTCATAGATGCTCATTCTATAATCAAGAAGTGTCCTACATTTGAATGGTATTAGGTCAATACTTGGTATTGGGTTAAGCTACCTTAGTCTTCATGCTATCTTCCTAAGTCCACTCATCTTGTCTAACTATTTATCATTATAGTAGAACCTCTCTAAAGTAATAGTGATATAGGACTATCTACAAGTATTACAATATTACAATAAACAAGTAGATTGATTTAGAGAGGGGCAAAACTAGACAAGATGCTACCACAATGAAATATGAGCCACATATTCAAGAAAAGGACCTCCCACATCATGGCCAAGAAGTTTATTCAAAAGAATATTTAACCTTTTTTTGACAAGGTTTAGGTCCACCACAATTCCCTCAACCGTCTCTCATTTAGTACTACTACTTATTTTATTCCCAAAGCCAAAACCACCCAACCCTATTCCTTTAATGAGGATTTATTGGCTTACAGAGTACCGACTTAACCCTTGAAAAATGGACTCGTCATCATGAAAATCATGCATTTTGATACCATGTGACATCATCTACTTTGAATAAGGCAAATATACTCATTGAAAGTCAAAATACTATACAAAATCTCCCCTTTCCACCCCTAATACTAAGGATGAATAGTTGCACTTTTGTCCTACAAAGGAAAATTCTTTATCATTCATTGGACACAAAACATCCGCCTTGACGTTTAAGGGTTAAAGAGGTTCTCCTGTATCAGCCAAATTTTCTATTCAGATACAGGTTGCACGGAAGTACACCTCACTGCCCAAGCAAGGCACTCTTTCGCCGATTCTTTACATCACCCCATGCAACCGAAATCATACTACAGTACTGTAATGAGAAAGCATCCTCTGAACCCCATTTTTCCCTGAAAAAAAACGTGGCTTTCAAGTGAGTTAAGAGCACCGTCAGTTGCAAACAGTGACGTAAGTTAAGTTTCCTGCATGCTGAGTGCATTCCAGCATCACCGCCACCGTACACGAATCCCTTTTGGCTTTGGTTTCAGCTCCCATGAATTCGGATGAGCTCACTAAATTGCCTGTACTTTTTCCTCTACAGAAAAAGCAACCGGGAACGTGACTGTCGATGCTGTGGAAGCAGCCCTTTGAAGCTGTCCACAAATCCCAAGCCCAAGTGGGTGAACCCACTTGCACTTTGCAAGTGTTTCAAGAGCCGACTGAACTTGGGAAGTGTTTCGAGTGCCTGCACATCACCATAAAAGGGTGGCGTCAATTGATATTTAGACTTGTGTTCTGCATGCAGTTGGAGATGAATTTGAAACAAGGCTTCAAAACTCAACGAGAGGGTTAAGTCAAAGCAGGGTTGAAAAAGAAAGAAAGAAAAGGAAGAGTCTTTTTACTCTGACACGTGTGGTGCGATCAAAGAACAACATAGTTGAAATGCAAATCATTAACCCCCTTGTGTTCAAATGCCCAGAAGTGGCGACTTCCACTCTATAGGAGTTTAATGAACCTTTAGGGAGTTTCACGGAAGCCAAATAAACCATTAAAAAGAAGAAACCGTCCCAAACTACTGAACAGAAGTATGTTTTGATTGTTATGTTATTGACTGTTAAGTTCCGAAGTGGAATCATAAATTTTAGTTTGGACATTGAGGAGGTATAACTTAGTGAACCTTAGATCAGGTTTTGCACAGTTCGCAACTTACGCCCCCGACGTAACTTTGCTGTTTCTTTTCTGTTATTGCACTGCTTGATTCTGAGCCCCACTATCCATCCCAGCTAAAAGTACTGGGTTCCTCATAAAACTTCAAATCATGCTGGCCCGATCACCTCCACTCTGGGAGCACGAGTTTGGAATTTCAACATTCCGTACTAAATCTTGGCAAAACCAAAAAAGACCAGGGACTGACTGAATGTTGCATACATCCACTAGTCTGAGAGATATTTACCTTGACAGAGCTGGAAATGAGGCACTTGATTCCTGCTGGACATGGACTTGGACATGATTCGTGAGATTATTCATGAGACTCAGCGGCCTGCTTAGCCACCATGCTCCTGCTGAACTTCAAGAAACACGCTAGCCATGGCCTCGTACATTGGGGCTTCTCTGTACATGGCTTGCACACGAGCCCTCCCCCTTTTCCCCATTTCAACACCAAGTTGTGGATGCCTAAGTAACCACTGCAAGTTACGAGCCAAAACGGGGATGCCAGCTTGCCCAGCTGGATGCAAAAGACCCGAAATGTTTCCTTGCACTATCTCCTTGGTACCTCCTGCATCGGTACCCAGCACCTGCAAATACGACGAGTACTTTCATGAGACTAATAACCTCATATTTATTAATTTGGCGCTTATCAGAGTGCAAAGGCTTTTGGGTGGAAGTCCCAAATCTACTCCAAGATAGTCATATTCTATTAAAATGGAAACTACAGAAAATAAAAAACGTGACATTCAAACGACCAGAGTTCTGAAATCTATGTAAAATATTGATTTAAGGTTCAATTTTTAAGACGAGGAACTCAAACCTACTCCAGGTGACCCAAACCTTGTCCCTTGTTGTGAGCCTTTTACCATGAGTGCCAATTTCGTGGACTTCCGCCAATGTAAAGAACATGACCATTAGTGCACAACATATCAATGCAATGTTAATTCCAAGAAAGACGGGCTTATAAGTGCGTGGGCAAAGATTTTTTCACCATTGAGATGTGCAACTCTTACCGGCAAACCAAAAGCCATGGCCTCGACTGTTACTCTTCCAAAGGTTTCGCCAATGCCCTGTCACCCGTGTCAGTATGCACACAGGGTTAGGCTTTCTACATAAGTATGTACAGTAAACAGCAGGACTCAACCTCAAACTTTCTTACTCTATGCGCTTGCAGCTTGGAAGTTTGAGCCAGTATATAAAACTTTACTCCTTTCTTAGAACATTGAAAGTTCGTTTTACTAGTGCAAGCTAATGGCATCCTTAGAGCATGGTACGTACCTGTGCATTCATCACATAAGCATCCGCTGCAGCATACAGTGGGGCAACGTGAACAGTCGCTTCAGTCCACAGCAGCATATCGGCCACGCTTGGGTACGTGTCTACTAGCTCGTTTATTTTCTTCAAGTACTCAGGCTTGTTGCTCTTCGAACCCACAGATCCCAGCAACACTTTCAGATTGAGTGCGCTTTCTCCTCGTTCACGTACTTGTATCTCCACACCTGCACAATGCTCCCAAAGGCACACGACCTGGAATTTACTACAAATTTCGCGCTGAAAGACTTTCGAAGCATTAAATCTCGACGAAACGGCATTCACCAAGTTATGTCCCAACGATCACAATCAACAGAATTAAATGTCTGACAACCGCTTCCTAGATACACACAACCCGTAATTCACCAAAACTTAACCACAGTGATGGTTGAAGGAAGATTTTTTTTTCTCTTGCAATTCAGAACACAGTAATATCTATGAAATGTGTGGGAGGCAACCCATTCCTGATCACCCCCCATTCTGGCAGGGTAGGGTGGTCTATTTTCGATCAGTTCTGATACATTATAATTGGGAACAGTACTCCTGCTTGGTAAGGTGGCACACGGCAATGTAGCACTCTCAATTGGTGCTACAATTTTTCTATCATAGTAATGAAGCACTCATGCTTTTGCAACCAGCCCTTTGGTTGGAAATAGGATGACTTAAATGACTAGTATGGGATGAACAGAATCTTCACCTAAAAAATTCACGATCATTTTGTTTTGGGAAATTAAATTCTGAAAAATATGGGATCCTTTTCAAACCTATTTCTGTATATGGGGAAATTTTTCCCCTCAACATATCCGCACTCCAGGTATCAGAAATGGGTTGCCTCCTTTAATGAATCACTCAAAGTAAGGTAGGGCATCTGAATCTGTCTCATTCACTGACCTCGGTTACCACCACCAGCTCATCTATTAGTGGTGTAAGCATGACTTGTCGAAATGTCTCATTGCCTCAAAGGGCGAAGAGTTTAAAGGGAGTCAAGAATACCTGTTTCAATTGAGCTTGCCCCGCCAGAGTCTGTGAGGTTACTACGATCTTCGTCCTCAACGCGGTCTTGTGCCACCATCAATGCTGCTTGTAGCATCAGAAGCTGCCCCTTCCCAGGATTGATGCTGCTGAGAGAAATGACCAGGTAATCGGATGACAGCAGGCCCATTTCTTTGCGAACGAGATCACGCAGCGTTTCTCTGTTCTTTCGTGCCTCTAGTCATGATGCACAAAGTCCAAAAAAGAAAATAAATTCCAGGTAGAAAACAACTGATGTCACACAGATATAGACTCAAAACCAATATATCACAAGAGACTTTAGTTCCACCCCAAAGCACAAGTTTTGGCAACATGTCGGACTAACATTTCACCCAACAACTCAGTATGTTCAACAAGGACAGGTATGATTAACTTTCGGGGAGAGAATTTTGTGGAAGGTAAGACTTACCAAGAAAGCTATGGACGGTTCCAGAATCATCGTCTAAGCCTGCAGAAGTTGCTAAATCATCACTGACGGACAGACTGACGACCTTGATCATGGAAGGAAGCAGAAGCTCATCCTCTTTTGCCCACTGCCGCCACAGTTGCACCTGAGTCTCTGATGGGAACACCAATGCATGCGCTTTGCCGAGCATCAATTTGGACTTGTCAAAGTACTCGCGTCGATTCTCCATTATCCACCATATGAGACGTTCGCCACCATTTTTGTTATGCCGTAAGTACTTCTCTGCATCCAGATCACTAGTCAGAGCTAAAAAAGCACTCGCAAACCTTCTCTACCCCAATACGTCAATTGCATAGTAATTGAACTTGGATATTCACATTGAGAAAAATAGTCCCACTGACACCTCACCATCAGAAAATTGCAATAAAGTTGAACCACTATTGTTCAATTCAACACCAAACATTACAACAATAGCACCAAATGTTCCTTTTAGCTATTTTATCTTCTCCTTGATTCTCCGCCAACATATACTTGTTGTATACAGTTGCTTGATTTCCATCCCTGGCTATAAAAGATGAAGATTGTGGTCAAATCCCATGTGACATATTTCACTTATAAATGAAGCAGAACTAAAACCTTATTCCCACAATCCTATCCTGTACATATAATCTAATTCCCACAGTAATATGAAACGAAACCTCATTCTCACAGTATTACAGATTTAACCTTGGTGCTCGCAATACTATAGACGGATGGTAATGCCGTTCCCTCCCAGGAGTGAAGATGCAATTAAGCACAGAAATTCTAGTACAGCGAATTCAACAAAATGTTCAGCAGAAACGAAAAGGATGGGAAATGGACACCAGACCTATCCAAGCATTACAAGCTGCAGAACTAGCGACCACCAGATGAGCTCGAGCAGCAGCTTTCCAACTGGACGCAAGCTTGTCTCGAATGACCGAAATGCCTCGTTTCACAAGCTCCTCGTAGAGGCCTCCTCGTTTGTTCAAGACTACGGCTGCAGCTTTCCCTCCGCAGCTGACAATCTTACTCGCCAACTCCAACATGGCTAGCGGCGCTCCTGTCATAGACAACTCGTGAAACACCAGGACAAAGCTCTTCGCCCTCACAACGTCTGCAAAACGACCCTGCTTAGAGCACCCATTCTCGCTTCTCCCCATGGTGCCCATAATCTGCCTCTCTATTCCATCAAAAGGGCCCACGTCTCTTCCCAAATGGGGTTCCCTGTTGATCGCACTGTTGGTGCCAGATTCTCCTCCTTCGTGATCCTCAGTTTCCAGTATGCTGTTGTCCAGCTTCACATCTTCTAGTATGCCTTCATGCTGCTCCACCTTCTCTAGAAGCCTGTTTTCCTCCTCCTCATTCTCTAGTATGCCGTCGTCCTGCTCCACGTTGAGGTTGGAGAACCCAATTCCAACAGTGTACTAATTTTAGCACCATAAATTCTTGGACAAAGAGTGCATTATGGTTATGACAATGCTAGGTAGAGAGCACTCAATCTTTGAGACCTAATCCTATCTCCAATTGACGTTACCAACAACAATTCATCAATTCACTATTTACTCAGTTGGCCTTCAATTGGCAAGACCTGGCTATTGAAACTCTAAGGCCGCTAATCTTTCAATGAACTGGGGTTGTCTACTGTCACAACTAGAGTCTCCCACTTTGAAATTTCATCAAAAATTCATACATAGTTTTAAAAACCGATCTCGACACATTCGGTTCTTCTACCCGAAGTGATCTCTCCATATAACAGTATACACTGCCCTCTCAAAAATCACACTCCGAAGCAATCGTTGAATTGTTTAAGCCGATACAAATAGCATCCCATAACTTAATTCTCACTCACCTAAAGTCTTGGAGAACGAGTACAAATTGATTTTGCGACCGCTTGTGCTAACTAAACATCAGATCCAGTGTTAATTGATATTAGGTCATCCACCCAAAAACATTGAACGTTCGTAACTTTTGCGTGCGTTACCTAAACAACACGAATCAAAGTGCGTTGGAATCCCCTTTCAAATACAAACATGAATTAAGGAACATTAGATCCGTCGGACAATAAGATCTAACAGAAGATGTTGAGTTTCAGATTCTCCTACCTTACCAATCCTCGCCATCTCCTCCTCCTTCTCGGCAAGGCTACCCCCATTTCCCATCTCCGAAAGCTCATCACTCCGGATCTGATTAGAAACCACCTCCAACAACACATTTTCGGATTCATTTCGACCAATGTCCTGAATCCCAGGGGACTCCCCACTCCATTGAATATGCAAGCGAAACCCAATGTAAAACCACACTAGAATGAGTGCAATCCATGGCAAAAAATTACGACTAGCCTGCCACAATCGAGCAGTCCACAACCCTCTCCCGGTTTCTTTCCTAGATTTGAAATTGGCCGAGGTTCTAAAAAACAACGAAGGGCGCTGCTGCTTAGGTTGAGGAGGATCAAATGTGGGTAACACAGAGTTGTCCCTTCGCGACCTGGGAGAGGATCTGTTGTTGAAGGACGAAAGCGAACGGAAGTCTCCCGTGGAAATGGGCAACAAAGACGACTCCATGCTTGTCTGCATTCCGAGAATGGCATATCAGAATTGAAATGGGTGGTGTCGCATTGCATTCAAGAAAATTATAAGGGACGAAATCGAGAAACCCAGAAAATGGGACACAGGGGAAGAAGAGTGGTGAGTGAAATGGCCTACTCTGGACGAATTCAGAGATGTTTGTTTTGGTTCACCTGCGAAAACTTCAAGAGTGGAAGCTCATCACGGAATCTTCATTAAATGGCGACGGTGAGCAATCTCTCGAGACTAGCGACACACGAAATGGTTAGAAAATTGAATTGCAGGGTCGAAGAAGACGAAGTTTGTCAACTGCGGGTCCCGAAATGTGCGAGTCGGGGATCCATGCTGGTGACCGTGGTCGGTATTGTGCGTGTACAGATCGAGGGTATCGCAAATCTGGAGTCCAGAATGCAGTGATTTCCTATTTTTTTGGAGCGATTTTTAGCGCAAAGGTAACACCCCAGAGTACTAAACAATGTTTTGCGATGAAGAATTGGCTTTAAGGTAGTATACCATTTAAGAGCTGATTGCCTTTTCGGTGAAGATAAACTCCGTGAATCAATTTTCAGTAAATTTCCATAAGAAGGGAAATGGAATTGGCATTTAACCCAAGTTGTTTCATCTTTTTTGGACCTGTGTAGAATTAGTTATGAATTTTTAAAGTTCAAATGCAGTGTGCTCTAAAAGTGACCACCTACTGAAATATACAGTTGTAGTAAATTGTAGAAACCAAAATCTACCACTATGTCATGGTCACTTTTAGAAACATGGTCGCTTTTAGAGCATACTACTTTATGACTTGTTTTTGGCTATGGACGGAATTGCTAAATGGTTGTAAAAATTTCAAAAGGATCAATACGTTTTAGAATGATGAATGTACTTGGATGGATAAATGAGTTCTTGTCTACATTTTGGGAGTTTCATTTTTGTCTTATAGATGTGATGAGCTTCATGACTTTAGTGAAGATTGCCTTCTTGACATCTTAAAATGGAATGAAGACCCCTTGCCTAAACTTCTCTATGATTCTTAAAAAAATTCTATGAAAAAAGGCATAAGAAGATTTCTAGTTGGTTTATAAGACTGTGAATCTCCAAACGCTGAAAATGCATTGGGAATGTTGGGAACACAATGCTGATGTAGTTGAGCGACTGCCATGTCAGAAAATACTAATTATTTATTTATTTAAATCAATTTTTTTTTTTAATTTTAAAAAAAATTCCTTAAAATCACTTTCTTGATTTTAATACATTTTGAAGTTTTTTGGGGAAAAAAAAAATTTCAAAATTCAAAAATTCAGACCAGCAAGGGGTTGGTCCACAGTAGTGGGAACAGTTTCAGGGAACAACCCTGAAACAATCTTCTCGAGGCCTATAAATCCTCTTATGACAATAGCCAATGATTTGAAGAAATTAGGATACAAACTATCATCAAAGGTTAGAAAATTAAAGATTTTTGTATAGAATCTTAGCCTTAAAACAACAAGTCCATTATCATGATTATATCCAAAAAAATCATCACTACAAAGGATGAGGTCTTTTAAGTAGTATCCTAAACATCATGTCTTTTAAGTAATGTCTTTTAATGTGTCTTTTAAGTAAAATTTTATTGAAAAGATGCATTAAAAGACATTACTTAAAAGACATGATGTCTAGGACACTACTTAAAAGACCTCATTCTCTTATAGTGCATTTAAAAAAAATGTTGCATTCTTCATTTCTATTCAATTTTTGAAAGTCATTCAGTGAAGTCATACTTTAGAGTGATGTTGTCTCCAAATGAGTTTTTATTCAAAGATAATGCTTGAATCTTTAAGAAAAAAGAACTTCTCTTTTGACCAATTCTATAAAGCAATGAACAATATAGACAATTCAATATTAGAAATAAAGCTAGAATGCTTAATTTGGTCAATATAGGTTAAGTCATCTAATCTTAGAAAATGAAATCTTTGGGGTGACAGATTTGGTTACCAAAACGAATGAAACTCACTATTGATCTTTTTCATCTCAATCTATTGACATATTTTTGACTTGCAATCAATTAAAGGAACACTAAGATTCATCCATGTAAATTTTTTTTTTCCTAGAATGGAAATACAAATTTTCAACTATATTCATGCATTGAAGATTTTAATTTCATCCATTTGTAATGAAAAATTTGATTCATATACATCCATCCCAAATTGGAATTTAGTCTATCTATAAAGCAATTTGTCATTCATATTCATCCATTGAAGATTGCAATCTCATTCATTCACAATGCAAGTTTTCATTGGTACTCATCCATCCAAAATTGCAAATTCATTCATTTATTAGGTAATTTTTCATCTATATTCATTCATCCATGCAACAATTCTTCATTTTCACTTCATTACACTACAATGAAGTATCTTTGTGAATTCTTGATGAATTTCTCTTAGTATTATAATGTTTTCTCGGTGATTTCACTACAAGATAATGAGGTCTTTTAAGTAGTGTCCTAGACATCATGTCTTTTAAGTAATGTCTTTTAATGCGTCTTTTAAGTAAAATTTTACTTAAAAGACAGTCTTGGCAATAAAATTTTACTTAAAAGACACATTAAAAGACATTACTTAAAGACATGATGTCTAGGACACTACTTAAAAGACCTCATTCTCTTGTAGTATTTTTACGCAATAATGTAGTGTAGTTATTTGGTGACTTTCATTTATTCTTAGTATGAAAAAAAATTCCTATTGTTACCTCAAGAATATATAGAAGCACACAAAATTTGTCCTCTTTTCTCCACTAGGGACTCAATATGGACCAATATTTTTAGCATCATGTCACACTAAGACATTAGGATGTCCGTCGAAATGTCAACCTTCAACCCTAGTGTTCATCTACATCACCTCTAGAATATATACGACATTTAAAAAAAAATTTCCTTCTAGTTGGACAAACAAGCTAATCGATTGACGGACATGAGTAGCAACAAATTGAAGTCTTTGGTTTGCATAAGTTTTTAGCTTTTATGTACAATGTCTGAAAATTTATTGAAGATTATAGTAGTAAAACATGTGCAAGTTATTTAAAGAAAATTGCAAGAATTGCAAATCCATTACTAAAACTATTGCTTGCTCTACATCTTATTGTAGTTGCCACAATGAAGCTATACTAAAATTGTCTTTGACATTGGAGTTTTTGTTGCATGCATAAAATTTGTTGCTCTTTTAATTACAATGTACTCTAATCATAATTAAAGGTCACTACCAAGCATAAGTAGATCCTGAAAACTTGCTCATGTAACAAGACAAAAACCAATTTGTAACCACACAATAAAGGAGATTGTTCATATGAAGATGATGATAGAAGATGCAAAAATTGCAAGCTGAAATGCCAAGCTATAGTATATGCAAGTTGCACTAGATGCACAATTTGCCAATTTAGAGATAAAAAATACATTGAAATAGCTAAATCTAAAATCTAAAATTCAATAGAGTATAACTTTGCATACATTTTACTACTATAATCTTCAATAAATTTTTAGAGATTGCACATAAAAGCTAAAAACTTATGCAAACCAAAGACTTCAATTTGTTGCTACTCGTGTTTGTCAATCGGTTAGCTTGGCTGTCCAACAAGAAGGAAATAAAAATAAAAATTGTTGTATGTATTCTAGAGATGAATCACTACCTTTTATGTTGCCACATTGGGGTTAGTAGAAACCTTGTCTACCAAATTGTACTACAAGGGAATTGGCTTGTCATTTAAGAACCCGTGATACCAAGTGTAAACAAGGGCACCAAAGAAGCCTTTGTCTATAAGTGACTCCTCTAGCATGGATGAACACTAGGGTCGAAGGTTGACATTTTGATGGATATCCTAATGTCTTGACGTGACATGATGCTAAAACACTTGGTTCATATTGAGTCCTTGGTGGTAGTATAATGAAGTAAAAATAATAGTTTTACTACTATAATCCTACATAAATTTTTAGACATTGCACTTAAAAGCTAAAAAATTATACAAACCAAAGATTTCAATTTGTTGCTATTCATGTCTGCCAACCAGTTAGCTTGTTTGTCCAACTAGAAGGAAAAAAAAATAATCGCCATGTGTATTCCAGACATGATGTGGATGAACACTAGGATTGAAGGTTGACATTCCAATGAACATCTCAATGTCTTAACATGAAATAAAGCTGAAAACCTTGATTCATATTGAATCCCTCGTGGAGAAAAGAGGACAAATTTCATATGCTTCTATATGTTCTTGAGGTCTAGCATAAATGAAAGTTACAAAAAAACTACAATACATTATTGCATAAAAATCACTGAAAAAACATTATAACAATGAGAGAAAATCATCAAGAATTCACAAAGATACTTCATTGTAGTGTAATGAAGTGAAAATGAAGAGTTGTTGTGTGGATGAATGAATTTTCAATTTTGGATGGATGAATATAGATGAAAAATTACCAAATAAATGAATAAAGTTGTAATTTTGGATGGATGAGTATTAATGAAAAATTACGTAATAAATGATTGAATTTGCAATTTTGGATCAATGTGTACCAATGAAAACTTGCATTGTGAATGAATGAGATTGCAATCTTCAATGGATGTACATGAATGAAATTTTTCATTACAAATGGATGAAACTGAAATCTCTAATAGATGAATATAGTCAAAAATTTATATAGTCAATCTAAAAATAAAAAATTCAAATGGATGGAACTTAGCATTCATGTATACAAAATAGGGGTCTTAACCCCTAAAGCCTTGAACCCCGTTTTTTGAGATATAAATTTTTTGGGCAGCTCACTACGGATGGAGTTTTAATTTTTTTTCTTTGAAATTTTGATACAATGTGTGCCCAAGGAGTAGCTTTAAGGCCTGACAATTTTCATGACTTTTGACTTCACGGTTAAAAAGTTATGGTAGGAAATGTTGTTTCCTTTACTCGGCGGGCAGCCCGGGCAGCTGAAAAAACTTCTTCAAAAAAACTTTTTAAAAAAAAAATGAAATTTCAAATTGGTTCTTTAGGTTTATACAGACATGGGAAGCTTTGAATCAATCCATTCCGATCAATGAGTCAAAAGTTATGAAGATTTTGAGTTTGGGGTAGTTTGTGGCCAGTTACAGAATCTCTACAGTCCAAAAAAAGTTTGAAATTCTTCATTTAATTCAATTTTTCATATTTTTGAAAAAAAATAAAAACATAATGTGTAGATTGTTTATTACAACATTTTAACCATTGGGATTGATAATTTTCAATTCCATGAATAAAATGTTCACAATTTAGTATTTTGGCTCATTTTTTACTTCTTTCTACTTACTTATTTTTTTCTATATGTTGTACAATTCCAAATGGTTTGAAATTTTTTGAGAATGTAGCCAACTTGCATTGAAGTATGAATTCAAAGAGTAACCACCAGTTTGAATTTTTTTTCACACAAATGTGACCTTGTGAAGTGCAGCTGCCCGGATTTTCGCAGGGATAAAAAAACAATTTTTGTCAAATTCAAATGCTTATATCTTTCAATCTACACGGTGGAAATTTCTGAAATTTTTTCCACATGTTTACAAACCACCTTACTACAAGATCCTACGGTTACATGAGTAAAAAATGTGTTTAAAAAAAATAATTTGCACTTGTATTAAAAATGGCAGTTTTGGAGCATTTTTTGGTGAAACATAGTCGGGGCTTTAGGGGTTAAAAGGATCCATCCTCATTGATTGACATTTTACATTATAAAATGTCTAAATTTGTTGTACATCAATAGTCATTGAAGTTTCTAGGGTTGTACATCATGTTTCAAACATCTAAAGTTTTTCACAACAAGTCCTTTTAACCCCTATTGTAAATGCCAAAGACACCATTTTGTAGCTTTTGGATGAATAGAAGGCATCTTAAGAGAGATTGAAAGCAATTTTTATCCATTTTTTTCTTGGTGGCCTTTCATGGAAGATTATGAAGCACACCTAATTGAGATTGTAGTCTTGCTAGTGTTTGTCTTCCTTAGAATGAGAAGTTAGCAAAAAGAATGGATCACAAAATACACTGGAAGAAAATCACATTCGCCACAACCGACTGATATGCAACTATGTGTCCTATGCCACTTCCCTACAACTACAACCCTCTGTATTTGCACCAAATTTAATGTTTACACTACTATAGTCGCAAAGTAGTTGCAAAGTAGTTGTAGATTGAAGTTTCAAGTTGCATATAGTTGCAAAGTAGTTGCAGGTTGAAGTTTGGATTACAGGAATCTAACAAAAGAATTTTTGTGATGTATTCTACATCCAAAATTTATCACACTTGTCGACATGGACCACTTTAGGTTTTGTAAAGTCGAGTGTGTCAAACTATAGTTGGGAATAATCTAAGTTTGACTACAATTCAACTAGAATGCAAATACTTTCAATACAAGAGAATGGGGTCTTTTAAGTAGTGTCCTAGACATCATGTCTTTTAAGTAATGTCTTTTAATGTGTCTTTTAAGTAAAATTTTATTAAAAAGATAGTCTTTTCAATAAAATTTTACTTAAAAGACGCATTAAAAGACATTACTTAAAAGACATGATGTCTAGGACACTACTTAAAAGACCCCATTCTCTTGCAGTGTTTGCAACTAGAATACAACTAGAAAATAATTAAATCAAGTTTTACATCAATTGTCCCATCTCAATTGTCAAGAGTTCCATTAAATTGGATGGATAAGAGCTGTAAGTTATACTATCTTTAAATAATAAAGTTTAATATTACAATTGTAATATTTCTACACTTTGTAAACTTCTACAATTTGTAGATTTCACAATTTATAGGAATCTACAAATATTTAAAGTATAAGAAATTTTAAAACTTTTGAAATTTAAAGTTTTGTAAACTTATAAAATCTATTTTATATCAACATTTAAATTTGATAATTTAAACAAAGCTAGATCTAAAATTCTAAAATCTATAAATCATTGAGATTCAATTTTTGAAATCTACAATCATTAAGATAAAAAAATCTATAAATCTACAAGTTACAAACTAGTTGTAAACTAATTGCAAAGCATTCAAAAACTAGTTGCAAAGCAGTTGCACACTAGTTGCACAAAAGCAAGTTCCACGTTAGAAGACTTCATCGATGAAGTTCCACGTAGGCTATCTAATGAAAAACAATCTTTTCGATTTTGCAACTACATTGCAACTAGTGCGACTTGTCGATTACAACTGCGAGCTCCAAATTATCACCCAGTTGCAAAAGTGTTATGCAACTACAAAACTAATTGCTAACCGCAATCGCAAAAGCCCCGATTTTCTTTTAGTGATATGCCATTTTAGTGTACTTTGCAAAGTTGCTACTTCTTGCTCTAAATTTGAAATTTCTCTACAAAAATGATATTTTTTTACTTTAAGCCCAATTAAGAAAATGAAGTTCATCTACTTTAGTTTCTATTTCAATTTGAATTCTAGAAAATTTCCTAAAATTCGAATTCTTATTTGAATTCTAGATGTATTTTCTATGTCTATCAAATTTTCATTATAGAATGACACAAAAATTTAGTTTATACTATGATGTTGGTCAGTGTAAAATACACACATGGTGAAATTTTTAGATTTTTTGAAATAGTTTTTTGTTTGATGTGACTTTTTCTTCACTTTTTCTTCAAAAAATATCAAAACAATCAATTCTCCATCAAAAAATTTAACATTTTTGTGAAGTATAGAAGACTTGTAATTTCATCTCTGAAAAATAAATATAAAAATTTTCATACATATCTACAAAAAATGGCATCAATCTGGGTGATGGGCAATGAGGCCCTCAATTAGTGGTTACAAGTCCATCCTTTATGGGCTAGTTTTTTGGAGTTTTTCAAGGATGAACCCTTGAAGGATAGATTGGCGGTTGTAAAAATCATCCATTTTGATACTACATGACATCATTTAGTTTAAAAAAGCCAAAAATATTCATTGGAAGTCAAAGTACTATAAAAGATCTTTCCTTTCCACTCCTAATACCAAGGATGAAAAGTTAAAATTCTGTCTTACAAGGAAAGATTCTTTGTCATTCCAAAGACGCCAAATGTCCACGCTAGCGATCCCTAAACTGGCTAAATTGCGCCATTTTTCTACCAAATCCAGACATCTGCTAAATGTACAAAGGAAAAATGTCCTTGAGATTCAGATTTTGAGCCAAATGTTTGAGCTGCGCTGTAGCATGTCGCAAATCTGACTCGTCATCCAACTGATGAATAGTGAGGCCAAGTGAACACCTTTTCATCCAGTAGCGTGGATTCACCAACGCCGTTGATCTAGGAGCAGGTCGGCTCCATCGACCGGTGCGTATTTAGCACGCTAGGGTTTAGGTGGGGGCTGCCAGAACCCGTGGCAGGTAGCCAGGATTCCTCACTTGTAGTGTCGGAGGTTAGCATTAATGCTCCTTCTGATTCTCCTCGTTAGCCTTAATGGCGCTTGCTGATCCCTTCCGTTCCTTCGTCCTTTACTCTCGAGATCAGTGCCTCGACCTTCATGAAGACATGATGAGTTTTCAAACTCCTTTCCCTCCTTGGAGGCGTTTTGAATGCGGTGCGCCACATTGCGCCAATTCCGTGTTGCTGGAATCCTGCAACAATGCAGTCAGGACTCTGGGGGGTCAGACTCCAATCTTGCAGTCCCTGCAATTTGGAAGTGCAGGCGGATTGTGGTGAATCGGTGATCGGCTGATCAGTTGATCGGTGAACGTTGGTTCACAACTTTGCAAACTCCAGGCCTCCAGGGCGTTCAAGCCTCCATATAATGAGTGCGGGTTTCACAACCTGCACCTTTGCATTGAGATGTTCATGAATTCTTTGTTTTCTGTGAAGTTCGTGCTTGTTGCTAAGTTCAATAGCTTGCGCCTTGCGGTGATCGATTGGTGGGGGCGTCTTGGAAGACTGAGGCTGCAGTGCCGCACCCTTGCATCGACGTCTTCTTTTGGTGATATTTGTTGTCAATTTGTTGGCTTTGGTGCTGAATTGCTGATCCCCACCCCCGCATTGCTTTTGTGCATGTTTTGCATTTCAGTAGTCTTGGTTTTGACTTGGGGAGTTTGGTTGGGGTATTCAGGTGTAGCTTTTGGATTTGGGATGGGTTGTTTTGTTGCAGTGTTCGATTGGTGCTGCGGTGGTGCGATCTAGGGCTACGGTGGTGCGATCTGGACAATGGCCCCACGATTGAAATTGCTTGACAATTTCCGGGTCCGGACCTTCGGTTCCAACCGCAATACCAGTGGCGTTAGCAAATACTTGATGCCGACTCTAGTAGACCTCGATTCACTGCTGATGCCGCTTCTCCAAAATCCTCCGTCGGAAGCACCAGTCTTGTCCCCGACCATCTGTGAGGATCCTACATCGGCAAAGAGAAGCAAATCAACGCCAGCGACAGGGAGGAAGAAGAACAAAATTGCTCCAAGCACAATTACATGGCGTTGGCAAGAGGTATGGGCCTGCAAGTTTGCATGGGCTGAGGGTGAATTCAATTCTGATGGCGATGTGGTTGGGGTCGTTTGTCGGAGCTGCACAAGCGTGACAGGGAAGCATAAAGTCATGGTACCCAAGTTAGACAACTTGGAGAAACATGAAGGAAAACGAAGTTGCTTGGAGGATGGTGTTCCCGAACCACACCTGAAGAAGGGCGATGTCTACATCAAACGTGACTGTCAGCACTTGAAATTGTGCAAGCTCTGGATTGGGCAGAAGAATGCGGGATCTGTGGCCGATCAGTTGCTTGGCAGCTTGGAGGGTGACTTAAAAAAAAAGCGGTTCAATTCTCAACCCTCTTGCATATTCTTTCTTATGAACGTCCAATGTGTGATTATGAGCGCCAACAGCAACTGCTAGGGCAGTTGAAGGTAAAAAATCTTCCCAGAAAGCATTGGTCTGAAACCACAGGTTGGGAAATCAGTGAACACTTGCATGCTTCTGTTCTTGCTGCTTTGAAAGGTGTTGTGCAGGCTGCTAGTATAATTTCTATAAGTGCTGATGAAGTCATAGCTGTAGACAACACATGTTGGGTAGGTGTGCACGTTTATACCATGCAGAATTGGGAGAGGGTACCTCATCTTTTACACCTCTCATGTGTTTTTGAAAATGGTAGTGCTAATCATCTCACTGATGTTATCATGCATGCTTTGTTGGGTGAGGGAGGCTTAACTCGTGAACAAATTGCTTCTAAATTGGTTTGCTTTGGTGATGATGGAGTCAGCACATTCCAAGGCTCAAAAACGGGTGTAACAACCCAAATTCGTGAGAAATGGGCACCATTTCTGATTGGTGCGAGCTGTGTAAGTCATCGTTTGAACCTTGTTGTTGAGACTTTGTCCAAGTTTCCAATGATTGCTCGCCTTGAGACTCTGTTTCAGTCTGTATATGCATACTTATGCCGCAGCAACCGCCGTCACGCTGAACTATAGAGACTCGCTGATCTCATGGAAACTAAAGGTAACAAGATGGTAAGAAACGTTGAAACCAGATGGATATCTATGAAGAGCCCAGCTGCTCGAATCATGTCGGAGTACCGCACGTTGTTAATCAAAATGGGGATTGATATGACTTCCCAGCCTGGGCACAAGCCGGTAGTTGGAGTTGCCGAGAATTTCGATTTGTTGGCCGATGTTGAATTGCTCCTCTCTCTAGCCTGCTTCATTCCCTTGGTAAATGTTTTGCACAGCTTGATGAAGCTGTCACAATCCCGTGATATATTCATTTGCGATTTCCTTGAGGCTGTGAAGCTATGTCAGGGTGAGCTAGCTCGTATGTTCCTGGACTGCTCGACAGCTTACTCGAGAGCTGACTTTGAACGGTATGACGACCTTATCTCTCTGTCTTGCTCCGATATTCCTCTGGCTTGGCGGAAGCTGAATGGAGAGTCAGGTATCTGTCATTTGCTATTCAACTTTGATAAATCCCAGGTCTATGGCCGTTGCCATGACAAGCAGACTGGGAATCATATTTTTGTTTCCCAGGAAGAATTCAACATAATTCAAGACAATGTTCAACGCCAGTTTTCAGGTATGGTCTTTCTTTCATTTCAGTTTCGGTTTTGTATTATTTGCTTATGTTTCATGGATGCCTTGGAATTTTGGTTTGCCTTTTTGCTTTGTTTTTTTCTGAGTTGCTTGCGTCAAGCTTTTTGTGGAGCTGGCAGTTGCGTATCAAGCTCCCTGCCGGGCTTTGGTGTTGCGGCAGTAGGTCTGCTTTAGTTTCGTTTCACAATTTTGCTTGAGTTAGGTTTGGGTTAGAATTAGAGTCAATTTGGATTCACTATTTACTTACAGTTTTGTTTTTGCCATCGGATTGTTTGTACGCCATGATCAGGATCAGCGGAAATAGAAGTAACAACTAGTCAGGTGTAATCTTCCGATTTCTTTACTTGGGTTTTTCAAATCGTTAGTTATTATGAGTTAATTTCTTGGTTCCATTTTTTTTTGTTGATTATGAGTTCATGTTTGGAAGTCCTCAGAACAGACCGTGGAGTTAAGTTTCCCGATTTTTTTTCTTCGCGTCTTCAGTCGGTTAGCAGCGGTGTTCATTTCTGTCTCCCAATTTTTTTTGTCGGTCATGATCAATTCAGCGCTGCAGCAAGAAGGAAGCGGAGGTCTAATTTAATCTCTCCATTTTTTTTGTTGGCTGTGGGTTCTAAGGAAGCGGAGGTCTAATTTAATCTCCCCATTTTTTTTTTTGGCTGTGGGTTCTAATCTTTGCGGCAGAGTTGTAGGAACTCATTTTAGGTCGTTTTGCTTCACTAAGTATGCAGATTTTTGTTGTATTATAAGTGTAGAAAGGATTTAAATTAACAAATCCACAATGTTTTGGGGCTCTTAGATTTGCCTGTCTTTTCTTTCTTGGTCGCTGTTCTTTCTTGGTCGCTGTTCAGTATCCCACTACAGGATCCATGGAGGTAAGGTCGGATTCCAATTTCTAGGCTTCAGGCTACCATTGTGGGTTGCTTTTTAGTTTGTTCATTGCTAATGGTTTGTTGTTGAAATTTACAGAGATTGCACAATGCATTTGTGATGAGCTCGATCGGAGGTTCCCTCAATAGGACCTGCTGGATGCATTTGGGATAATTTATCCCCAGTATTGGCGCCAAGAAGGTGCGGACGAAAGTTTTCCTCACCATTTGGCGGTGCTCAAAAAGTTCTACGCTTCTGCTAGAGTCCTTCAGGAAGTGCATTCAGTGGCTGGAGGGAGCCCTTTCATTGTGCCCGAATTACTGTCAGCGTCGAAGCTGGATAATCAAGCTGGCTTATTTAAGGTAACGATGAAAGTCCATGCTGAGGCGGCTTGTGGACCCCCCTTCAGGTGAACCCTGTCATCAAGTTGTGGCATAAATTGCACCTATCCTTGCATTTACAGAAACTGATTTCAGAGTACTTCAAAGTTGCTGAAATTGGATGCTATTTGGTTCTAGGGTCGGTTGAGGATGAGCGATGTTTCCCAACTCTGAAATTCCTCAAATCTTGTCATAGAAATAGACTAGGGAAGCATTTGCCCCTTGTTGTGCGCATGTTTGGCCAGCAGTATTTTTCTCTCGCCAATTTCCCTTACCAGGAGGCAATTCAGTCATGGAAAAATGCCGTTAAGGTTGGCCGGCAAGGGGACGCTTAAACTAGGAGGAACAGCGCTGGGAGTAGTATCCTTCATTTTTATCAATGATTCTTGGATGCTTTAGTTTTCATGGGATCAGTTAGTCTTGGAGCTCAAATTACTCCGATAGTACTTTAGTTGCCCTTCACTAGAATTAAAGCTGAAGACTGCCACAACTCGGCCAAGCTTTGGAGGGAGTGCGCCAGAACATGGACCTGTGGTGGAGCTGCGGTGGGCCATCATCATCGACTTGGGCCATCATCATCGACTTCTCCTTTTATACTAATCTGTCTAATGTGATTTATGTTTTGTTTTGTTTTGTGCAGGGCATTGATACTGCAAACTGGGCAGTCAAAGAGGGTTCAATTCCCTTGTCAATGACTTAGGTTTCATATTGAATGACTTACTTAGGTTTGATACTTGGTTACTTAGGTTTCATAGTCTTGTAGTTTACAGTCTTGTAGTTTAGATGATCATTCCACAATTCTCACAAGAGATGTAAATGTTTACAATATACATAAATATATTTCCCTTTGCAGACTCTGTTTCAGTTTCATGGCCTTGCACAACACTTTCGCTTGTTTGCCAAATTTTTTTGGAATACAGAGCAGTTCCAACTACAAATGCAAGAAAGTATAGCATTTTATGTCATACAAAATTTTTGGACATGTCGCAACTTTTTGTTTACAATCAAAAATAAATTTATACAGAGTACTCCATTTCAAAATGCATTTTATATCATGTCCTCTACGTATAAAAATACAGGTTGAAATAAAGACTATAAAATACGGTCCAGTAGAGCCTCCTGGCGAAATACGCCTTTTCTGTTCTGGGATCGCTGGTCCACGCCCCGTTCAAGGGCTAAAACCTCTATTTCAGTGTAAGTAGAAATAATGGTATTCATATCCGTTCATCCGATCGTCTCTGTTCATCCAATCATAGTCCATCCGTGAAGCGCGTAACGATTCAAAGAGTATGCGTTTGAGCGAGGCTTCAAGGATTTGGGGCATCCATGGATTTGGCACATTTGAAGTTACGTGATTAAATTTCGCAATGAGTTTTTAGCTGCAGCCTCGCATTATATGAAAAAGTCTACAGCAAAGCAGGGTTAGAGTTTGTATTGCTGGAGGGTGAGGCACATGGATCGCAAGAAGGCGACCTCCAGCAAAGACAAGAAACTCAAGCGCAAAGAGGTTCTATTTCTAGTACCCCCATGGATGTGAATGTTTGGTACTTGTTTAGCTCTACTTTTATTGGTAGCTGTCTGATATGATTTTGCAACTTATGGAGGCGATTTTTCTCAAACCCTAATTAATTCGAGTTAGATTCTCTTTTGTATGACTCTTTGTGATGTTGGTTTTCAGGAGCTAGCGAAGAAGCAGAGTATAGACGATGCTGTTAAAGCTGCAGCTGCCAAGGCAGCACCAATTGATGAGTTTCCCTCGTTTCTCAAATACGAGAGAAACGGTGAGTATTTGCATTGTTTACTGGGTCCTCGAGAATTGCAGGGTTTGAGAAGTTGATTAACTAAGGGATGAGGTGCGCAACGTCCTTTTAAACCTAAGTGTGCTCTGTGTGAGTACGAGTTGGCCGAAACATTTTGTTTCAGTTTTAATGGAAAGGCACATTCCCACAAAATGCTATGCACTTCTAATCGAAAAGTTTGGAGTCTATAAGAGTGTACTGTGAACTTCTGAAGTTGAAATGCTCCAGAGGCGTCCGCACCCTAAAATGTACCAGTTTTCTACATTGAAAAATCCAAATCACTCCCGGGTTTGATTAGGCTAAGGGTGGTTTTTGAGCAGGAGAAGGTTGGATTTGGAAACAAATGATAGAATTGCTGATACCGTAATCTTTGCTGTAGGCCTGAATTTGACCATGGAGGCAGGTCGTGGAGATTCTTTGTCTTCTGAAATGAAGCAGTACATTCAGGTTCTGTTAAAGGTCGCACTTTAACCCTTCCCTCTGTAGAAGCTCATGAACACTTAAACAGTGTCTTCACTCTCCATTAGGGTTTTTAGGGTTTATGATTTAGGGTGTGTCTAAAAGTTACGCCTATCACGATTCAGAGTTTGGTCCGGTTTTATCATGTGCGTAATATATCTGTCTCCTTGCCAATCCAAATTGCTTTAAAGGATGTGCAATAGCGAATACAAAGACCTGAGAGTCTTGGAGACCAATTGATTCTGAACTTCCTTGTAATGCTCTTGGTGCGCCTCTCTACATGGGCCCCGGCATTGTATTCTAAAGAATTGGTTTCAAAGTTTTGTACAGAGCAGATAAATATGGAGGAACCATATGGACCCGAAGAATGGCCTGCAGAAGAGAAGTCGAAGCGCCGTGAAATGGTGTCACCCGACGCACGCTACATTTTCGTCAAACAAGCTTGTAGTTCCAGCGGAGCTGCATCCTCGGAAACAACAAGCAAGGATTTACTGTGGAAAACTGAAGGCGATCCTGTTGTAGCTTTTGTCCACTACAGGTTTGTTGTGGAACATGAGGTACCCGCTCTATACGTGTATGAAATCCAGGTGGAACAAGTTGTGCAAGGGAAAGGACTTGGCAAGTTTTTGATGCAGTTTCTTGAGCTGATTGCACGCAAGGTTGGCTGTCTAACCGCTAGAAGAACTCACGTTAGAGTCTATTGTCTTTCATTGTGTTCAAAGAGGATAGGATAGCTATTATTACTTTCTTATCGAGTTTGACTATTGTGTGACTGAAGATGTCAATGTTACTGCTATTTTTTATTTTGTGATACATCTCCCAGCTCAATTAGGCAGTTTAAAGGAGTTTCTATTATTGCCCCCATGTAGATCCAATTACTTCCAACAGTGTTGCATAGGGGTTTAATCTGCATTTACGACGATTCGTCCTGCTTCCGCCTGAATTCCAAGTGGAATCTCAGAGGCGAGAGGAAATTAGGGGAAAGGCATCCTCTAAGTGGATGCATGTCTATTAGAGCAAGTGGCTACCATACTAGAGGAACGGCAAAAATATTGAGTTTTTTTTTTTGCATTGAGGATTATTTGGGGCATCATATGTGGCGCATGAAAGATGACATAGCAACGAAGAAGCAAGCATTTATTCTTCGGGTCACTTTTGCTCAGGAATGCATGAATTGGGGAAAAGCAAAAATATGTTCTTTATTATTTATGCCATGTGGACTGGGTGCGGCAGATGTGTTGTTACCTGCCTCTGCTGTGCTGTATAACGCCCTCATTCTTACTGTGCAGAACGCCATGAAAGCAGTGCTCTTGACGGTGCAAAAAAGGAACGTTAGGGCTTTGGCTTTCTACACTGGGAAATTAAGGTGAAACGAATCTCTTTCTTTTCTCACCTGATTGGCATTTATCTGCACGCACAGAAGTTGTGGTCTTCAAATTTCTCATAGGCAACTGTACGTGCAATCGACAATCTGCGTAACCCCTTGTGTAAATCTGTCAACTGCTTATCTGTACATTTGAATAGATGAGTCTGTTCTAGTGAAAACTAGTCCAAAAGTTCAGAACTAAGAAAAGGGTTTCAATGTTCTTCACAGGCATCCTCATCAATTTGACCGTATCTTGATTCGTTTCACAGGTACACGATTGCAGCTATTTCACCATCTAGGTGGCAGAACACGCTGGTACGGTTCATGCTTTGATTATTCTGAGAAAATTTATTACATGAATAGTGGTTGTGAAACCTTGGTCGCAGAACAGTTGTCTGGTGTTGAAAATGTAATCAGAAATAATCCAATCTGGAGCCGAAATCCAATCCAGGAGGTTTTCCGTTCTCTAGATTCCATGTAACATTCTAGAACCCTAGGAAAGCGAAGTGGGAGATTGATTGGGCACCAGAATCTCAGACTATATTATGACATTTTAGGAGTAGGATAGTTGTGATAATTAAGATTATTGCAACCCCCAAGCACATTTCTTGCTTTCTCTTCTAGAAAGTATGGACATAACCACTGCTGAAGATATAATCTTGTTTTTCTAGCCGCTAATATTATTCTAAGGCATGATTTACAATGAGACTAACATTTTGACAATATTGCACAGTTCGATTCAGGTACATGATCAGGTTTCTTCAGACTATAGCCTTGACAGGCTCATTTTGCTAGTGTAAATGTTAAATTTTAGTGTCATTATGTATCGATTTTCTTGTTTTCAGCTTTCGCACTTCTGGTATGCAAATTGACGGTCGTTGCCCTGTGCTAGGTTGGAGCAAACAAGACCTACGAGATTCTCTGCAAGACCTTTGATGCCGATGCCAAATCCATCTTGGAGGACAACAAGCCTTGACCGGACTTGTAGCGCGTCCCATCTTTCTCCCCGAGAACACACTATAATACATATTACTCCAGCGTGGTCACAAAATTTCTCGCGTTCACCCCTGGAATAGTGAAGTTTGCGGTTTGACCTGTAGAACTTGCAGTGTTTGGGAATTTTTAGATTTGAAAAGTGAAATAGAATTCAGGCTTGATGAGCTTCATTTTTTATCGTTGGACTTCGAGTCAGAAAAAAACATTTCAAGGTGAATGAGCTGGGACCAAGAAAGGCTGAGTATCTTTGTTCCTCTTTCTTTGTTTCTGCAGGATGGTTGTGACAGGAGATTATAGGCTTTGTAATGGGACTATGGTTTCCTCATTAGAGGGAGGTCCATGCACGAAGTTAACAGCCATGTATAATATTTGTAGTGGTAGAAGAGGCATAGATGTGATACAACACTTGTGAGGATGATTGAGGCATTTGAGTTATTTGTAAAGTCCTCCCACTTTGGGCATGACTTTTTTTGAAGTTGAAAACAAAACTATAGTTGAAGCATCAAACTTTTTTGCAAGATACTTATGTCACACAACCTCAAAAGTGGGGACCAAACTTTTTTTGGCACTGTTTTGATGAAAAAAAAAATTTCATACCCACTTTTATTTCTGCTTGTTTAACTCAACCGGTTTTTTCACAAAATTCATGGGTTTAGACCCTGGTTTAATGTGCTTTACAAATAACTCAATTGTTCAAGATATTTTTTGAGTATTACCAACTACTTGCCATATCAAACCAATTTTTTTCAAATACTGAGTTGTTTTCTCTACTTTGTACTAGAAAGAATCTTTGGAGGTTTTTTCACACTTTTTTTTATGCTGATGTTTTCAAAATTGAAATTGCAACTGAGTTTTTCCCACATTCACTTTAACCCCTAAGGTTGGCAAACCCATTTCCGACTGGTCCCCAATGCCGCACCCTACATCAGGCTCTTTCACCGAGCAGTTGAGATCTAAAAGTTCTGTACTTAATGTGGCAGACGGTGATGGGATTGGGAGTGCATTAATTTGAGGGGTTAATTGACGGGTTTCTGGTTTGTCAGAGCGGATTTGGAAACAGGCTTGCAATGATGACGTGCTCTGCATTTGGCAATGACACATGGGCATCTGTCTCCCAGTTCTATGTTGGTGGAATAAGGTCCAATTCTAAATGTTTTATTATTCACAGCAGTCAATTTTAGGTCAACAAAGGCTCAGCCATAGTGTAGATCTAGAGCTGGTTTTAGGGACCTACTAGTCCTGATTTTGCACTCAAATAAAAACTTTGTTATATTATATTATCTTTTTTTTTTTCTGTGCACACATTGGGTACAAAAAGGCTAATCTTGTCAATATTTCCTCCCATCCTCCAAAGTCTCTGTAGCACCCTATCTGCTTAAAAGGTCGGGTATGGGTTTGTCTACCTTAAATGCCCAAGTTTTTTTTTTGAGCTTCTAGGAATTTGCTCTACATCAAACAAAAAGCAAACATTTTCATAAGTTTTATCAATTTTTTTTTAATCATAATTATACAAATTTAAACTATACATGTTAAAAGATCTCATAGGAAATGAAAACACATCCCCTTTTCACATGTAAAATCTAAAAAGTTGGTCACCAAAAAGGGCCTCATATACAACCCCAATCAATTCATGACTTCTCAAAATATACTCTATAATGTTTTCAAATGAATTCCTCATGTGATTTTTTCTCCAAGATCTAGTGTACAAGGGCCTCATTTCCAAGAGCTTTCAACACTATGCACAGTCAAAATTGCAATGGACACCCTTACAAAAGATTTAGATTAGGAAAAACATAATCATCGATTTTGAAAACCAGCTACACTATCGTGTTCACTATCATGCTGGACTCCACTAACTTGGGTTCAATAAAAGTGCATTGCCCTTCAGGTTCAAGAAATGATATGGGCAGCCAAAGCTGAAATCCTGTGAGATGATGCCCACCTGGTATCCCTGTGCTAACTTTCTTGACACCTCTAGATTCAAATTTCCGAAAGTATTAAGAATCGATGGGCCATGCTTTCGCAGATTGTTTTCGTACAGAAAATCAAAGTCAAATGAGCTTTAACCTTTCTGTTCCACACGAGATTCCTGTTCTTGTTGAGCTCATCTTAGGGCACCTGCCTTAACTTTTTGACAGATGTGCCGCCCCAGCCAAACTCCACACCTGACAGTGACTTAAATGGGTGCAGTTTGTGTAAAGGTCTTGTTGAGTTCTATGACTTACAGATGACCGAATTGAGTACATGCACACCGGAACCCCAAGATATTGCCAGCATTCTCGCCAGAATGGGGGGGGGGGGGGCTGTACGAGGACTTCATATTCACTACCATCAAAAACAATTGAAGACTTGGAAACACCTAAGTGTATTTCATATTGTACAATGTTGAGAAATATACAAATGTTGGAGGAACATTACATGTGAGCCTCAAAATGTATACCTCTAGGCCTTCCGGACAATCACTCGCCTTTCCCTGCGATACTCAATCTCATCTCGTTGCGCCATTACAATGAGTGCTCGGCGGATCTGCGAAGCGAACAACCGATTTAAGTATTCTAACAATATGAAACCTAAAGGAAGACGATTTGAACATAATGAAAAATAAATGAAGCTCTATGAACCATAAACTCTAGTTCTGACGCGCAGTCAAATCACGAAGACGGGGTGTGCAGTACGGATTACAAAGAAGACTTACTGTTGATTCACCCAGGCCTGTTCGCATAATTTCATCTATAAGGCGTCGCTCCGATAAGAAGCTACCAATGCCCATGCGTCGCTTGACTTGTAATTCCACTTGCTGCATAAAAGAGAGCGTCCTCATCAGTCAATCCTTATCCGATTCCGTCTTGGAAAATCCACGTAAGCAAGGCAGAGAGCATCAAAGAAGGTTCTCGAAAAGAGGCAAGAAAAGTGTGATGATGTGCAACCTGGATCTCTGCTCTCATCTCAGGAGTAACGATCATATTGGAAGTGATTCCAGATCGGGCGGCATCGAGTGTTGAAACATGAAACAGACGAAGCGCCTCATTTACATGCTCCTCAGTAGCCACTGTTGATCTGCAAGGAGGTCAAGAGGATTTAAGTTACTCGATTGGACAGTGTCAGCTACAGATTCACAGTACATTGAGAAAAATGGTTTGCACTGAAGACATGGAAATTAGTATGTCGATCATCGTGCTATTCCCCGAGATGAAGCCTTCGGAGAAGGAAAACTGCTCCCTAATGAATACAAGAGCGGCAACAGATAGCCAGCTAGAGTCTGAAGGACTTACAGTTGCATCCGTGCAAGGGACTCACTGATGCGGATAACAGCCTCTAATTGTCGAACTGTGATAGGTATAGGGGAACCTCCGTTCTCATCATTTTGCTGACGCATTTGCTGTAAGGGACCCCGAGAATGGAAATTGAGAAATCGACCCGCAACATTAGAGCAACCATAGAGGTTCAAGACAAAGAAAACTGACAGTCTGAATGCCTCGTGGATAACACCAGCAATACCATGTACACGTGTCTATACCTGTCGAATTTTGACATAGTTGCTTTGGAGGAGCTGCGCCGCGGAATCTGATAGGCGAGGGCTGCAGTGTGATTTCGAATATTCGATGTATCTGCTCAAGGCAAGTAAATCAGTAAGGTAGCATAAAAGTAATCAACTTCTGGCATAACAGAAACTGCAACAGTTTTTAAGAGAAGGATTCTCAGCTCGTGAACAAAGCAAGGTTATTTTTATCCTGGTCAAACCAAATTCAAACGTTTTGGTTATCATGACAAGAAGTAAAAGTTCATGCGAAATATAAAATTGTACTTCATGTCATGTACATACCGCTTGAGCCAGTTTTCTTTGTCCTGAACCTCTGTACCTCTTACTATCGAATCAGCTGTTGCATGAACATTAACAATGTGCCGTGCAATTTGCTGCACACAAAGGGTAAAGACATCGTGTCAATCCCTACAGTCCTCTGGATGAAAGTAAAATTCAAATGCTCTTATCCTACTGCAGGCGTGTTCTGCACTAATGAACCAAATCTGCAATACAAGCAAAGGTAATCCCTTTACCATGTCTCTTGCATGGTCTCGTGCATCCTTGACTATGAATATCAAGTCAAATCTAGACAAAATTGTTGTCTGAAGATCAATATTTTCTTGGGCCGTCTGCAAAAAAAAGGGCACCAAGAAAGTCGATAATCAATATTTGCGATGTCCCATATACAAATAGTGACCTATAAGAACCAAGGAAAACCTCCTACGTGGCAAGTAGCTCAAGCAAGAACAACTAAGATTATAGATTAAGTAGCGGAGACAGTGGAGGACCTTCAGATCGTCATAACGGCCAGATGGAGGATTGGCAGCTGCTAGCACTGCTGTTCTGGAGTTCAGAACGGTAGTGATTCCAGCTTTTGCTATGGAAATTGTTTGCTGCTCCATAGCTTCGTGGATCGCAACCCTGCACATATGACAGAAGTAACCGAACCCAATGAGAAGGAGTTGAGACATCATCATACAATCTGGCAAAAGATTAATTTTTAGCGAAGTTCTATACTCCTGTTAATTTCAAAGAGAGGGAAAAAGAGGAAGACTAGACAATCCGCACCTATCTTCAGGTCGCATTTTATCAAATTCATCAATGCAAACAACACCTCCATCAGCGAGAACCATAGCACCTCCTTCAAGATAGAACTCCCTCTGTGTTTCATGGCAACAGAGAGACAACAGAACAAAAAGTCACACTGTCAATACAATGAAACGAAACTCTTGTCATAGGTAGTAAGTTTGGACGACAGAAACACTCCATCATCTGAATATGCTCAGACATGAAAACCACAGCAAAAGTAAAATTCCATACCGTGCTAGAATCACGAATGACTGATGCTGTCAGTCCAGCAGCGGAGGAACCCTTCCCAGAGGTGTACACAGCAATCGGTGCAGTTTTCTCAACAAATTTCAGAAACTGCACAGCCAGGACAACAATCACAGATCCATAATTACCTCTTGAATCAGAGTATAGTATTACCGTCACACTTAGCAGATCAGGGGTTGTCTTGGAGGAGAAATTTTTCAATTCCGTGCATGTAATGCATTTCCCTACACCTATTATTTCTGACAATAAGAGGTTAAGTTCTGAGCAGGAGAGTTCGAAACCTGAACACTACATCAACAATAGATTGGCTCTAACCACATGGGCACTATGAGGGCTAAACGTAAATCTCAGGTATACCTGCAGTGAACGAATTTTCATCTTGAAAATACAATCCAATATCGACATACTGAACATGGAAGCACGAAAGAATTACGAAGGCACAATTTCATGATTCCTAACCTGCGACTTTGCAGTAGAAGGATCTCCAAGGAGAAGCACGTTGATGTCCCCTCTCAGTCTTACACCGTCAGGCAGCCTCTGTTCATTCAGAATGGGAAAATACGATTCATCAAAGTTCAATCTATGTAGTCCAGCCCAAAAGAGAGGTGAGACGAAAAAATTGGAACTTTGAGAGCAATTTAGTTATCAATTACGAAGAACAAACGTGTCCTATCCAGCAAGCGCAAGGAGCAATAAAGCAAATGAGTTCCAAATAAGCTGCAAAAGATTATGACCTTGCGAGCTCCACCAAATAGGAGACATGCTACTGCCTTCTTGACATCATCGTGACCAAAAATTGAAGGAGCAATCAGCCCGCACACTTTCTGATATGCGTCTGGTCTACGTGCAAATTCTTTAAACTCCATATCCTGTTAGTACATTACAACAATTGGAATCAATTTGCAAATAACACGGGCCGATGTTGATAACAAGACGAAAGAAGCATCACAGGCAAACTAACTGCACGTCATGGCAAAGGAGGCTACGGGCATACACTCGTTATTTCAAAATCAAGACACAGGCTTTCATATATTGGACATGAGTAGAGAGAGTACACATTGCCAAACGAACCTCATCAGTGTTGTATGCAGAGCCTCCAACACTGTGTGCGTCGGTTGCTTGCTCAATGCCAACAACTCGTAGGTAAGGTTGCCGAATTGCTATCGCACCCTTTTGCCTGACATACAAAAAGTCAGCATTCCAAGAAAGAATGGATCTCAAAAGCAAAGCTTGAATGCTCAGTCTGAGCACTCTCTAATGGATTGTGAAGATGAAGTGGCACTCACTCAGGTCCACTGCCACCAGCCTGAAAGATACTGTAAATTCCCACTACAGTAACACGAGTTCCTGGAACAATCTTCTGAACCATGTTGCGATCAAGCGCCAACAGTAAATTCCGAGGTAGCTCCCCAGTTGGTACATCCTGCCGGAATCCCCAACACCAATCGCGCATTAGGTAGGAAAAAAACTGGTACTAAAAACGTCTACATCTAGGGCCATAGGACTGGCAGCTCTTCAAGTCCATGTCTAACGGGAACACGCAACACTAGAAAGAACAGAGTCTTGATTCAAGCTGGCCTCAAACGAGGTCAAATTCTACGTTTTCTTCTAGATCTGTAGAAAGAAGCGGCCGACATCACATTACGATATAACAGCGTCTGACGAAATCGCACCTAGAACAACCCAGTTAACTCATGCAGTTTTGACACTTGCACTTGTAAGGGCAATCAGTGGTTTCTTTTTCATGAAGCAGAATATCCATGTGCAAGTTATAAGTACCTCGGGGTTCTCTTGCAGCTTCAGGGTTTGTTGATCAACATATTTACTCTTATCAGGAACCACGACAAAAGGGTCTAGAGGGCATGGCTCCTCTCCTGGCTGGCAAACCCACGACAGGAGCACCTTCGTCGTCAGAATAACTTGGCAATAAAGAACAAAGATGAAAAAGAAGGCATTGCCTCCATGCCAGTACGGTTATGTTGAAATAGAAATGTGCCTCGAGCCACACCTGCGCGGCATGATCACAACTTCTCGGCATGACTGCACCCCCAAGGCCTGGCCGGCAAGCCACGGTCTTAACATTCTTGCAATTTTTGCAAATTAAAGTGACAGATGTAGCCTTGGCCTTGGTTCTGGACGCAGCAATGATGATGCCAGTTATCTTCACCAACTTCGAAATACGGTCCGCCTGAGATGGTTTCCAGAGAGCCAGCACGCAAATAAGTAATTGCTGATTGCCAGCACGATATTCCATCCCGGAATAAATAATGGTTTATACTTCGCTTAGCAATAGCAGCTAGCACTTAGAGACCAATATCTTAAGAACTATTACTATCGTGGAAGTGTCATGGTGTTGCTGGTGATGTGCAAAATGTTTACTCTCCATATGAAGATACTATTCACTGTAATACTGCTACTCGAGACGTGCAAAGCAGCATTTGATACCCGGGTATAAGCTAGAAGGTGATACAAGCGCCCAGGTTTCAAGATGAGTCCTCTAGCACAGAGGTACTTATTAGAGATTTGAATACAACAATGGTGCTCAAATCACTTGTAGAGCCCTATGTCATTCAGGTTTCAAATATTGATTATTAGGTTCAAGAAGTATGAAACGAAATAAATTATTATTTATTTCTCCAGGAGTTACACTTCCCCCGAAATGCGATTATCTGGCAAGAATGGTCGCTTTGTGGACCGCCACCCTTGCAACTGCAAAGGATTGCAACCAAAGGTAGCGCATACTTACAGTAAGTCCACGAATAGATATAGCCTTCTCTTTGGAGGTCAGAAGTACTTGGACATCTCCAGCGTTAGGCTCCTCCAATTCACCATCGTCGCCAGAAACTTTAGATTGAAGCCCGACCAACACTTCCGCAGCCCCTACTTCGAACTGTGTACATAAGATCAGCGTGAGGCATCTTACATAGAAGATCACATACGAATATCTGAGACTTCTAGAAACGACTTACATGCCATGAAATGAAGTTCAACATCTTGCTGAGTACTACAACAAGCATCGGTCACTACATCCATACTGATGCTCATATAACGAAATCCTTGAGGACGCCAGCATGCTGGAGGCAGTGTCACTAGAAAACAGAATTTTCGTTTGATCACTTCTTTCACTTGGATCTGAACGCGTATTTTCGATTTTGTTTCGAAGAACTCTGTTCAACTTTGACGTTTCTATGGATTTACAGCATCGAAAAAAACAATATCGAAAGAAATGTAAGAACGGCAAAGCAAGGCATAGTCACATGCTTCCAATGTACTTACAGCATCGTACTCTGTTATACGAAAAAATTAAAAAGTGAAAAAAATTCAAATTACGATTGACCCAGAAATCGGTGAATGAAATAGAATAATTTTATTTCATTTTCCGACAGGTAGCCCTGAATGGTGAAGACAGTGACAGAGGTGAGAAATAAATCTGAGCATTCCAAAGGCCCGGCAACGGCAGACTGCAGGAAAACATTTAAGTCATTGTAGGAACTTACCAGAGGCAAATAATCAGCTGGCATTGTCCGAAGTCTCTCGCACAGCTCATCGTCGAAATTTTGGAGGTCCTCCAGTGCAACTTGCAGAACGTTCGGGTTCTGCAGCAGCGACTCCCTGTTACACTTGTTACCGTCAGCAGTGCCAAAATATTCTAAGCACAACGGGCAGGTTCTCGCGTTCAAACTCTACGTCAATTTGATTGTTTTCCAAATTACATCTGAGAGTTCAACAGCTCAAGAATACAGCATGTTGGAAAAATGTAGAAATATCGCAGAAATCAATCTGGAATATGCGTCCGTGATCCCCTAACAATGCCGTTCACATGGAAAGGATAAGATCCAGAGACTAATAAACACAAACCTGTAAGGAAAAGGTCCCTTCACGTCGCCAAAGCTGCGAATGAATTCCTTAAACTTGCGCAGCGCCGTGTGGCGTGTGGCCGCATCGGACGCATTGCCGTCCGAGTCCTCCAATTTCTGATCGCTGTAGAACACATTGCCCTCATCCCAACCGGCCATCGCAATTTACGTCCTTGCAACTCCACCTCCTGCTAAAGTCCGAGTTTCTTCACGAACGCCAGCCCGGGTATAAATGACACGAGTAGTATGCTTCACAATGCCGAACCCTAGACCGCTCGCATCATTGCCAAGGGCAGGAGTTCTCGGCAATACACTACAAAGTTGCTAACGGACACCAAAACCCTCCGCAAGTTCGGAGAGAACATGGAAGCCAAAGGAAAGCGCGGGAATCCAGTCATCTGGCGCCAAACCTCCGTTCCCGCCATTACTCATCATTCATCGCCGTGGCATCCTCGTCTCCCATTTCATTCAAGCCTCTCTAATTGCACATGTGCTGAATCATACGCCCAAGTGTTTGGAGAAGTGTTATAGAATTTATAATTCACTTCAAAACTGTATAATTTGACAATCAAAAGAATATTTCTGTATTTTATTCAAGTTGTTTCTACTTCTAAACCTATAATTCCAATAAAATTCATCCAAAAAAATAACATAATTGTTTACCAAAACTATAAATGAGAATACAATACATCCAAGTAATCTTGTACATTATGTGAAAATTTTAATTGAAAATTTATCATACATCAAGTGACAGACACATTTACATTATTTATGCATTTAGGAGACTACTTATTGTGCACTTGGTTGTGCAATTGAAGACAATTGATTGCTATAGTTATTCATTTTATAGCTTTAGATTGAAATGTCTTTTTGAAATATATCACAAGTGATTTTGAAATAGTCATAACCAAATTATAGTTTGTTAGATGTACAAGAGATATTAAAACAACTCAAATAGGCAAGCCATGTGTCCTAGGATCTTATACAACAAGCTCAAAGATATCAACTCTACAAATGCAAATCTAATTGTAGAAATAGATAGGTGGGATTTGTTTTTCCAATAAAAATTATAATTAATAAAAATTAACATAATTTTTGCAATTTGGTTTTGGAAAACAACAAAAATTGTTTACAAGTAGAAGATTGTAAACATTCTAAAAGAAATCTACAATCAAAATACCATCTATTGAAAGTTGTACAAGTGACTTAATTATCCAATATACTCAAAAAGGATATTTATTTTAATACAAATCCTAGTATATATTGTAAGTGTCATTTTCAATTCAGACACAATTTCTACAAATTATTTCATTTTTTGGAATAAATTAGTATATTCCTATAAATTTACATATAAAGTCTCTATATTGTAATAGCTTTAAAAATGACATTTTTATGTATGAAGATCAAAGAGAATTGTTCTCTTTTTAATTAATGGTTATGTAGTGTAACAAACTATTAGTTTGCCAATTAATTTATTAATTTGCAAAATGAGTGAATGAACCATGGTTGTGAAATATATTTGGTCCCCCCCCCCACTATTTATATTGTGTAGAAGCTATTGTTGCTACAATCAATATGGGATAGAGGCACTATCTCTTATATCAATATCTATACGTGTATATTGTATTACATTTATATACTATATATTATGCATATGTATTCCAAATATTGTATTCAATATATCAAATTTTGTATTTCATATTCCATATTATAAACTTTAATTAATCTTGACAACCAAGATTGTCTATAGGGACAATACAATCAATGGTAATAATTTTTTCTCCAATAATCTAGATCAACAACATTTGAAGAGGGAATTTTTTTTTCACATAGAGATCGATGGCTATGGATTTTTTACTTGAAGGGGCTTTAGATCTTAGGTAGAGTTGTTTGCATCTCTTCAACACGTTATATGCCTATACTATAATCCTATACCATATCCTCTATTTATCATTGAAAAAATCATTGGTGAAACAACTTGATGTTAATGAGTAATCTTGGTACTTATAAAATAGTTACATAAATGCATAGCTTGTTCTTTTTAGTCCACAATGTTGATTCAATTTTAATTTTTTATATTATACAATTTTTAACTCAAAGAGATACATCAAACAAAAAGATGCAAAAGAAATTCTATATCCTTTCATTTTTATTGAAATTTTAAGTGGAGACATAGGCACAAATAAAAGAAATTGCTTTCTACTTTGAGCATGATTTTGATTTTATAAGTGGTATTGAATTTGAGATTTTGAATCCAACATTTTTGGACATACTTTAATTTGGATGAAGGTAGTCTAGCCATTTGGCCCTTAGGTTGACAAGCTAGAGATTGCTTTGGCCTTTATGGCATCATGTTGATATTTTTATTTTTATTTTTTTAATACCTTTTTAATATTTTTTATAATTTTTTTGGAATATTATTTTTGTATAACTGAAAATTTTATTTTATATATGATACAATACAAAAATTTAATAGTACACATGGATATCAAATACTAATGTCAAGTTTGCCCCATTTGAAAACTTAAAAAATGAAAATGAAAGAGAATAGCTACATTAGATGTTTTTAGGGGCCATAAGAAGATTGTGAGTTTTTGAACTATAGCAATGCTTAGCAAACATTGAAAACTCTACCATGTAAGCATTCTAATGTAGTTAATAGATTGTCATGTTAGATAATATTAACTAATGTTTTAATAAATTATTCATGTTTTTATTTTAATTTATTTTAATTCAATTTTTTTATACTTTCTAAATTTTTTTATTAAAAATTAAAAAATTTAGAACATTAATGGCTAGTTTATAGTATTGGAAACAATTTGGAAGAACAATCTCAAAATAGTCTTCCAGAGGCTTGAAAAAATACCTAATATCACTACTATGTGCAATTACTAATGACATATAGTATTGGCACATAGCTTAGGCACTTCAATTATTGAAGTAAGAGGCCAATGAAAATTGAAAAATCGTGATCTTTACAATGATTGGAGTGCTCAAAGTGCCTTTGGTACAATTAGAAAGTCTTTAGTGATAAAGTCTTTTCAAACAAGATTTATACCATTCCAAGTGACAAAACAAATATATTGAATTTTGAAGTCTTATTAACAAAAGAAATTAGAAATTAGAGATTCCTACAACTATTTAGCTACTAAAGATGTCTTTAATACAATCAAGAAACTCTCACCAAATATATGTGCCCTATGTTTATTATTTCAGTCCTTGCCATAGCCATAACTATATTGTATGTCAATATCCATAACCTTAACTATATCTATATTTGTATGTATATACATATTTGTATTTGTATTTGTATATTCATATGTACATCTTATATTTTGATCAATGACAAGGGAAGGGGGTTCTTATTGTTTTTTCCAAAATTAATCAACAATTGTCTTTTTTCCATATTGGGGGAAGGGGAAGGGGGAGACAAGAGTGGGACACTTCTTTTGGGGTCATAGGTCATAGTCAGATATGGGTATTTCTATAAATTGCTCTACTAAAAATTTCCATAGACTTAATTGACTACATGACTTTTCATTCATCAAAACAAATAATTTTTGCATAACAAATTTCATAAAATTTAGGGTGATAATACATGTGTAAAAAGATTTAAGGACATATATAAAAATTGAAGAAAGGATTCAAAAACCTAAGAATTTAGACAGAATTAGCCAACACATATAATGCAATTACAAATGACATACTAATGGTTGTGGGTAACAACACAAGACAATAACACCAAGGCATAGTAGTGTATGAATTAGGAACGGTGGCTCAATTTGGGGGACTCAAATTATCAATCGACATAAATGTAATTCTTGTAGCTTGCTGCAAAATGGCAGCAAATCTAGAAACACGGAATGACTAGAAGAGCACGCCAGGTGAAGCAGCGCGCAGCGGTTTTGCAAAAAAGTGCAAGCAAATACGTCCGAGAGATTGTAAACCACCAGCACCTTGCAGCAAGGCAGAGAGAGGGAGGGCAATGGACGAATCAAAAGTTTAGCATACTGAATTTAGCGGCTGTGAAATTCACCAACTGCAAAAGAGTGACGTGAAGATTTCAAGCAGGAAGTTCAATCTTCCTACAAAGAATAGATGGATTCCGCAACTTGAGCACCTGGAAGCCTCATTCTTCCGCTTAGCTGGCCAAATACAACTACCACTAAATTATCACTAATCATGCCATGCAGAGAAGACTTGAACCACGATGCGCCCGATACGGTCATTTTTGTTTGATGCACTGCAACAAAGGTCTCGTCCCAAGAAAATCTTGATAAGGTTTACAGAGCAATGAATTATCCCCTCCAGATAGTTCTAATCAAATCACTTACACTATGGTACAAAACTTTTAACTCGGCAAGGGTCTGTAGCAGTCGAGCAGCTGAAAAGCGCCCACTGAATAGATTCAGGTTAACCTTCACTGGGTTCAATCCCGTGATCGCCTCCGATGCCTGCCTGCAGACTTAGGTGCCCATCTATCATCGTCAACTTCCTTCCGTTTCCGCTTCAATCCTCTTCTGCTCTCAACAGTCAGCTTACCAGAAGAAGCTTGTTCCAGGCGTTTTTTGAATGGAACAGGCCTGCTCTGACATGCTGGAGTGAATGAAGGCTCTTGATCACCGTATCTTCCAGTATCCGCTGACCAAGGTGCCGGCCATGAATGACGCCTCTGCGATTATAAGAAAGAATACACTTAGCATCAGTCATCAACCAACTTAGAACAGAAAGTGGCCTAAAGCAATCAGGTCCGTATTCAGGCCCGTACCTGCTTTATGTTGTAGTCTCGACTCATCTGGTGGCATTCTCGGGCAAAATGACCTTCTTGTCCACATTTATAGCAAGCAGACCTGTCTCCTCTATCCCCATTCTGCCGATTACAGTCCTGGAACGTCCAAGTGTTTTCACCTCAGTACTGTACCGATAAACAGACCCAATGTCGGTATACCCCACCATAAATAGTCGATAAAAAACCGTGAAATACTCACCACTCCACTGTGCCCCAAATCACCACATTGATAGCAAGATACAGGGGTTGGAGACGCGTCCTCAACTTCTATGCAGCACAAATGTCCAAGTCGCTTGCAGATGTAGCATTGCACTTGCTGTAAAGCGTAAACATCATTCATAACTTAGTGACAATAGTTGGACAAACACGAAGTGAATGAGATAGATTCCAACGACTAAAAGACACTGAACGACTTCGAAACTACACAAAAGCTGAAAGAAAATGAGCAGCGAATAGAATCACCTTTAAGTCATCAGGATCGTATTCCCCAGAGCAAGCAGATGCATCATGGCCCAATCGACCACAAAGTAGACAAAGGCCCGTGCTCCTGCGAGGCTTATATTGTTTGTTCGGACAATTCCTAGCGACATGGCCACTCTTCCCACATTCAAAACATTCGGTTTTCTGCACCGGAAAAAGGTCATTACACATAACTCATCACTGCAGATTTCAAGCTTCTATAACAGCACAGAGAGATATCCTGCAATCGATAAAAAGCTAAAAGAAATAATCAAATGTTAATGGCAAGCCGATTAAATTGAAACGGTAACATTGAAAGCAGTTGCGCGAACCGTACCTCCGGGCAATCGTAACCATCATGACCAAAATTGCCGCAAACATAACAAGGCTTCTGACGAGGCTTCTCAGTACAGTCAGCTGCTCGATGACCTTGTTGCCCACAACTGTAGCACGTATCCCCTTGTTCTTCCGGAGGATCAAAGTACCGAGGGCCACGCTGCATCAAAAAAAGTGGAGCATAAAATTCCAATCAGCAATGCACATCAAAATATACAGCAATTTTCTCCATACATCTAAGTGTGCGCTTCATAAACCAAAGAATACTATCAACGACTCGTGCAACAAAGTTGAGCGATACGCACTTCTGCGACCACCATCATGACTCCACAATTACGCATCTACACAGATTGCGTCGAGAAATTGCAGACTTACGAGGAGTTTCCGCATAGCAAGGCTTTCTTCCGCATCTGGAAGTTTCACTTCTACTGAGTCATCAGCTTCGGCCTTCGCGTCCTCCATGTTCACAAAGTTTGCACTTTTCTGCAAGGCCAGTCAAATTGTCAATCACGAATGGAATCAACCTGAATATTAATAAATGGCAAAGACTCATCCGACAGACACGCAATCAGAGAAAGGAGTGCAAGGGGTTGACCATCACAGTACACAGTTGCGGAAAAGGAGTCTCAAGGAGACTGTCCGCAGAACAGTCCGATGATAAGATTAAAGCAAAGTACGTGACGTAAAACTAGAGGAGCTGGACACCAAGAGATTCGACCCTCACGATCTTCACAGTGAAACACGTACATTCCACGCTTCATTCTCACTCATACAAACATGAAATTGCAATAGGCCAAAAAGGAAGCACGAGTCATGATCGAAAGAACATTGCATTCTTTCGGTTTCAAATTCTCCTGTACTACGGTTAAATCCCAAATTTTGTAAGAATGAGGACTTTCAGCAAGAAATTATGTCTGGGAGCAACTGTACCAACGCTGAATTGAGATAGAATTCGACATAAGACCCCTAGTCAAGGCCGAGTTCCAGAATATAAAGACGGAAATTAATGTAAGCTGTCACGTGCAACATTGAATGACGACCCAAATTATAACAATGCGGCAATATCCAGCTTTTAACGAAATGCAAACGTCAAAAAGATATCCATCATGAAAATTTCAAGCTATCAATATGGAGACATCGCTTCCGCACAACTATCATGACTTCTCCTTCTTTCTAAGAGGGACTGCTAGTGCGAGTGAGCGTGCAGCGCTAAATTTAAGTGCCTCACTACACCAAGATATTGAGAAATTTCCTCACCTAAAACCTCTAATCAAGGCGAGTGCCAGCGAACAGAAATTAACATAAACAATCACGTCGACATGATTTCCACATAATCCAAATTGCGATGCCGTCTCAACTTACACCAAACGCAGCCACGATCCAGCTCATAACGAAATAAAATCGACTCTCAAGTCATCAAAATTAGGGTTTCTAATACACAGTCGGGACAAACAGGACGCTTCAGCGCACGTACCTCCTTCATCCGTTTCTCCTTCTTCTCCTTCTTTCTCCTTTTCTTTCTTCCCATGGAAACCACCACCGCCTCAGGCGCAGGCTCTACGGGCGCTTCGAGTTCACCTTCCTCCAGCCCCTCACTCTGCACAGGTTCCGGTTCATCTGAATCCAGAAGAGCTCCGTCCGACCTCTCCGCCCTCCCGCGCTCCTCCGCTTTGGCGAGAATGTGCAGCGTCAGGTCGGCGGTGCCTTGCTCCTCGTCGTCGTCATTGTCGGAAATGGTGATGACATCTCGCTCCGGGGAGGACGGAACCTCTCGGACACGTCGCTTCCGAGGCATGTTCGAAATGCGACGATTGACGAATTCTGGCTGATTGCGATTCTTATCACGGCGCCCGCGACGTTGCAAACTTAGCCATCGCTGTTGTCGCCATAGCTTTGCGTTTATTTGCGACTTCGGGAGTGTGCGGCGCCTCCCCTTGCGACAGATCCTCGGACTTCTGGGAAAGCAGCTTCTCGCCAAACGAATGACCTCATTCATCCACAGTCCTGGTCATCCAAATCGATTTGTCCTGTAGTGAGGAGGGGAAATTAGTGTCACCACAAATTGGTAGTAAAGTAATATTTCAACTTTAAGGGTAACTTCCTTGAACCCTACATCATTCTCACTTTTACTTAGGTCTAGGCAACTTCATAGACCTAATTGCATCCGAATCATAAATTGAGCAGTGTATTCCTATTACATTGCCAATTGTTTTGGTCAGATCTTGTTGAAAGTCAAAAAGTTTTTAAAGATTCTCATATGTATTTTTTTTGATAAATGCTATGCAAAAATCATAAAGTTTTAGTCTTAGATTTTCAAAAATAGAAACAATACCTTTTCATCAAGAATTTGAAAGTATGAATTTTTGAAAGGAGCTACAACTAAGTGCACTTAACTTACACTAAAAATTGCATGTAGTACGAAAATAAATATGGTACCAAAACATATACTATTAGAATATGAAATCTATTTTTTGAAATGATTACAGAAAAAAATGAAAAATGGAATAATAAATAGGATTTCAAGCATAAATTCATACTAAAGAATAAAGATATATTGTACTCAATAGTTGGTGATATTCCAATGTGGTAAAGATAAGTAAAATGGAATGGTTTTTATATACTATATACAAATAATCTTACTATCAAGATTCAAGTAAATCTATTGTAAAATGGAAGAAAAGAAAAGTATAGGGAGAAGTTAATAATATCTTAATGTAAAAAAAATTTGGAGCAAAAAAGTTATAAGATTAAAAAATTTCATGAAAAAAATGTTATACATCTATTTAGTCCAAATCTTATCAAAAGACAAATGATAAACAACATTCTATAAGGAATTTTAGGTTATAATTAGAAATTATTTATTGGCTACTTACAAAATATGGTCTTTGATGCATAAACTTAAATTCATCGATTGCATATAAACAAATTATTTTTTTATCATATCAAAATAAGATATTGACATAAAATCAAAAGTATACAACAATGTATTCAAACATCTAGACATGCATTGCCTCCAATTTTATATATATTGCACCCTTTCACTTATTATAAAACCAATCATTTTAATGCTAATAATGACAATGGAAGTTGTTGTGCTTAAATAAAATGTTCAATTTGACAAATCATCTAATTTTTTGATGCAAGGTGAACCATTTATTCACCACAAATCCATCAATGACAGTGTTATTTCTATAATGTTAAATTTTGATGTAATATGCTAGTATGAATACTACTTTAGATCCACTTGCTCACATTGAAAATTAGTGAATGGTATATCAAATATATTATTGAAATGTAAAAAAGTTATAAAACTCTATGATCAACTATGTTTTTAAAGCCTTAATTAAAAATTCCTTCTTATTGCCTAAATACTACATACATATAGGTAAAAGTGCATTTATCCCTTCATATTCATTTATAATATAATTGCAAGCTTTTAAAATCAGTAATAAACAATATAGGGACATGCTCTTGGAACTTATTTATTATAAAGGTTGCATTAAACCTAGAGATTAGACCAATTTTCCTTAAATCCAATTGTACAAAATTATAGCCCCTTTTCAATTGAAGGCCGTTCTTAATTACTCATTAGATTTTTCTAGGGGTCAATTATCCCATAGATAAAGGCCTTGAAGCTAAAAAGACAAGTCAATTCAATAAAACCTAGGAAATTTTAGTCCCTCTTTCTTTCTTTGAAGAGCTTCTTTACATTTGAAAGCTGAGCCACTTCACTTTGAAGTTTGATTGCGCAAAATCCAACAAATTTGTATTGGTGAAAAAAATAGTATTTTTTAAATAAAAAATTAATTATTATCTATTACAGGTCCAAAAGTCAAAAGTTGACTTCCTATTTTTTATATACCCAATTCAATGAACTAGAGACATGTTAGATTTTATATCTTTTTTGAATAAAATATTCATGTCACTAAATTGGCCTAATTTCTAGATATAAGGGATTGGAACCAATTTCAAACTTTTTGTTCAATTTCATTATGACAAGTAAGGATCTAGGAAAGATTTTCTATTTAAGGTGATTGCAAAAAACCCCTATACTATTTGTTGTGTTTTGCAATAGTACTCATGATTTTTTTCAAGAGTAATTTTAAATTAGAAAATTAAATTAAATGTTTCTTAAAATATGGCCAATGTATGCATCATTAAGATGGACGTAACTACCAAAGGAAATTTATTAGAAAGATTCTCTAAGTAGGAAAACTAGAAAAATGCCAAATTTCAAGAAAATAGATACTTTAATGCTTGAATTATTGAACAAAAATAAAAATTTCAAATGTATAAAATAAAAATTTCCATTTGGAACAACTTTATAGAGATGTTCATTCACCAAAAAAACCACCAAAATAATTTTTTATATGTATCTAAATGCAAGCAAAAAGACATATTTTTTGTGGACTTCTATACAACATTTAATTATCTATTTTTGAAATTCTTTAGAATTCTAGCTAAAAGTACATTATAAGACCAACTCACCAAGTCCTCCAAATTTCAACTTCAAATTCATTTCTTTGGATACTACTTTGTTTAAAGAAACTCCAAAATGAAAATTGTGACATAATATTGGGGGCCATTATGAAATAGTAAAACATTTTTGAAATTTTTTGAAAACCTAGATAGTATGTACAACAATTATAAGTACCTTGTCTACAAATTTTGAGTCATTTGGAGTTAAAATGCAAAAGTTATAGCCAAAAAATTGATTAGCACACAATGTGTGATAGACATTGGTATAAGTGCTTCTTGCAATGACCTTTCATTAGAAGAAGAATGAAGAATTTTTATCCTATGCACATGAAAATATTTAATATAGAATTAGATTTCTTACTATGTACTAAGCACTTTTTTTCACACTTTTTTTCACACTTTTTTTTCATGGTTATACATCCTATCAAGAGTCACTTACACTCCCTTGACAAGGAACTTTAGGAGGTGATGGGGAACACGAGAACAAACTTGAGAATGTCTAGTTGTTCTAGTAACATCTATTATTGAGGTTTTTTTGCACCAAAAACTAGTTGTACCAACACTCACTCATCAGAGTAGCTGAATCCATAGTAGCTTTTTGAAATATTGAATAAGGTAGAACGACCTATAGGCAATCACGTAAGCAATTTTGGAGTAGATCATGAGAATTATGAAACTATGCAAAAAAATTCTATGTAGAAAGATAAGAAATATCGAGATTGCAAAGTTTTCATAATTTTATTCTCAATTTTGAAGCCCATTAGTGCTTTGAACTCATAGCCAATGTATAGACTCTTCTAATTTTGATCATTCAAGAGACTACTTTCCCAATTGGTACTTCCAACACACTTTATGACACTTTGGGACATGTGTCATGACCTTATTAGTCCCAACCTTGAAAATGAGGAAAAAACACATTTCAAGGTTTGATTGTAAATCTCTTCTAACTTTGGTTGGAAATAGCCACATCCTATAAGTTGGGTGTGAGTCTTTGGTCAAGAATAGGTGGTTCTACCTTAAAGGTGAAGAACCTTCATTTGATTTCAGAGATTGGGTGATGAAAAGCTAAGCTACAATCCAACTAGTAGCACATGAGAATATTAATATGGAAGTGACAGAACATTCTTTAAGGGAGACAAGACATTCAAACAAATACATCATTATCTCAAATGTTGAATTTGACACTGGGATGCGGATGATTGCAAGTCTAAACATTTCATGTTTTTGTTTCAAAATGCTGTTTTTAGACATAGTATTGGCAGTACTATGCGATCCTAACAGGACAACACGTTTGACGCACGCTTACGAATCTCAACCGTCGATTTTGCACACCTGTAGATCTAGGTCGTCAATATAGTACTATGCAATACTATACAGTACTATAGACTAACTACAAGTACTTCACAAGCCACACTGAGCAAAAAATAGCAAAAAAAGGGTTTGTGGACCCTTTTATTTTTAATAATAAAAATAAATAAAAATAATAATTTTAGAAGAAGCCATTTTTCTAAACAAAATTGTACTCATATTGCAACAAAAAATTCCTCTAAATTTTTTTTCCCATTTTGTAGCATTTGTACAAAGGAAGGTCACTTTGATCCCATGTGGACAATAGACATTTTACTATTTTTATAAAAACTCATTCTCAATCCTTGAAATGTTAGTAGACCTCCAACTTGTCCAATTTGTGGCTTCAAATTTGGATTTTTGAGTCAAAAATAGGACTAAAAACCTCCATAATATGGCCAAGGTAGATAGCCAATCGGGGGCATTTTATAAATAGTAAAATAATTTTTTAAGAATTGAAAGAACTACACAACATATAAAACTTTTGTGTTCACCTTCATTCCAAATTTCAAGTTGATAGGGAAAAATGTGCAAAAGTTATAAGCAAAAAACTACCCAATGGAGGTCAAGGGGACAAGAAATAGGACAAGTGTTTCTTGCAATCACCCATGCATGTATTTACTTCAATACATTAGATGAATTTTGAAGGCATTATAGGGTCGTTTTGGGTTTGTTACTAAAACGGCTATTGATGTTGCTAGTTGCTGTCATGTCAACATTAATCCAAATAAACAAATAAATTTAGGTCTTGAAATATGAAAAAAAATTCAAAAATTTTAAAAATAAAATTACATGGCAATGTCTCAACCACATAGGATTCTTGTTCCCACGGCAAAAACTACGATCCCATAATTCGGGAACCCACAGTCTCCCAATGCCCTCAAATTTCATCTATTACCTCTCTTTCTTGGCAAATTGAACTTCCTCGCTTCCAACTTATTTAACCCTTGAACACCATTTGATGTTCTTTGAATGACAGAATTTTTCCTTATAAGACAAAAGTGCAACTTTTCATCTTTGGTATTAGAGGTGGATAGGGAAGATCTTCTCTAGTACTTTGACTTCCAATGAGTATATTTGGCTTATTCAAAATAGATGATGTCACATGGTATCAAAATGAATGATTTCCACAACCACTAGTCCATCCTTCAAGGATTAAGAATAGTTCTCCAAGTGATAATGTAAGTTCCACATGTATCCCAATCTTACGAGATTTGAAGCATGCATGTTGCAAAGATAGTCCAAGGACACTCTATTTTGGACGCAAGTATTAAGACATGAAGATAACATTCAATCATGTCATGGCATAAGAAACAAAAAATGAATGAGAAAAATCCTGTCCACAAGTCTGCAACAAAACTTGATGGATAATACAATAATGCAATTTAAGAACAATAGCATAATCTTCTAGTCCCAATTCAACATAACATCAACATAGCCGCTAAACTCTTGAAACAAAATCTGTAACAATACTGATCAAGACTCCTCATGCACAACTGACCCCCAAATGGTGATGCACAAATTGAAGTAATTCAACATCAACTCCAAGAACTCAGCCGTAAACCCAAGTAACACAAATTGTTGAAAAATGTGCCACTCCAAAATCTGGAAGGTCCACAAGCTTCTCTAGACTGAAATGCGGAAACCTATAACCCAATTGGTTTTAGGCCTCAATGCCTGGAACTCAAGTCATTGCCATTTCTGAAGTAGATGTGTATGAAAATGTTTATAATTATTTCTCGGAGATGAAGCTACATGTCTTCTGTATTTCACCAAAATAAAAAATATAATTTTTTTACAAGAAATTTGATTTTTCTGATAATTTTTGAAGGAAAAATGAAGGAAAATTCACATCGAATAGAAAATTATTCCAATAAAATTGAAAAAGGACAATATTTTCCTTGTAATTGAATTTAAAAAGGAATTTTGAATTTTCACTTTCAAAATTTGTAAATTTTTTTTATCATGTGTGTACATTATAGTGACAAACATCATGATGGAAACCCATTTTCCGTGTCCTTCCGTAATTAGAATACAATGGACATTGAAAAAACATCTAGAGTTCAAATTGCAATAAAATATTCAATATTATGACTTTTCAAAAATTCCAATTGGATTAGAAACTAGAGTATATGGCCTTCATTCCATTAGTTGAGCTCAAACTCAAAAAAATGTCATTTTGAAGGAAAAATTTAAGGTTTAGAGCAAGGAACAAATTACATTGAAATAACAAATTTTGCCATCTGTTTTTTTTACTTACTTCTCATTCATGTGAATACAAACACTGGCAAGTGTACAAATTCAATTAGGTACTCTTCATAGCCCTCCAAGAAAGGTCAACAAGCAAAAAATGAATAAAAAACCGATTTTAATCTCTCCAAAGATTTTTCTGGCCATCATAACACCACATAATGGCGCCTGTGGTGTTTACGGGTGTTTAATCCCAAAATGACCTTGGAATTTCCTGAGCTTCTAGAAATTTGCTCTAAATTAAACAAAAAGTCAATATTTTTATAAGTTGTATCAATTTTTTTTGAATTGTACCCGTACAAAATCAAACTAGACATGTTAGAGATCACATTAGAAAAGAAAACACAACAATATCTCTTACGGATTGAAAGATTATAATGTTTGATCATGAGGGTGTTAAAATTGTGAAAGCGATTTGAAGTCTTTTAATCCTTTTTTCACATGTTGAATCGAAAAAGTTGGTCACCAAAAATTATGATGTTAAAGATCCTAACATGCATAACCCCAATCAATTCATAGCTTCTCAAAATCTACTCTACATTTTTTTTAAATGAGTTTCTAATAAGATTTTTTCTCAAAGATCTAGTGTATTTGAGGCTCATTCTCAAGAGCCCTCAACACTACAAAAGTCAAGATTGCACTAGACACCGGTGCACAAAATCTTAAATAGAAAAATCAAATTTGCACATTTTCAAAATCAGATTTTTGAATCTAAAACTTAACTTCAAAAATATTTTTTCAAAAATATACACTACTAAAAATAATAATTTCATAAGATTTTATTTAACTTCAAAAATTGGCCGAGGACACATTCTGTCCTCAGGGTCACTTTGGGGTTAAGGGCAACAGAAGCATCACAGCAAATTCTAGGTATTCAATTAGCCAATCAACACCAATACCATCCTACCAACACTTTTCTAGACAAAAATAAAAAAATCATCATGATAAGAAATTGGTTCCCACATTCAACAAAGAAATTAAGTCAGAAATTGAGTGGATACATCCCAAAACCCCATCGTGCCCAAGAAAGCACTAGGGTTTGGAATGAAACACAATTAGCAATAAGTGAGTTTTATTGTAATAAAAAAAGTTGCATCTAATCCAAAGGTAGTGCTGATTACAATATATTTTAAGATGACTAAAATTATCCCTTGCTCTACTTAAGACACCCAACTCCTCAATTTGTGAATGTATACAAGATTCACATACAAATTCCATAACACAATACATGTTAAATAAAAAATGCTCAAAATTTTCATTTCTTGTTATCAACAAAACTTCAATCATTGAACATACACAAGCTCAATGCACTTTTCAAGAATTTAACAACCATTTCACACCATACAAGTCACAATACAATAAAAAAAAAACGCTCATCACATCTAAAGTCTAACTTTGCCTCAAAATTCAAGAAACATTAGGGTTTCTAAAGAAACACAATCAACAAAAAGTGAATTTTGATGCACTAAGAAAAATGTTGCAAACCAAAGGGTCATAATACTTACATCATACCTTTAGACTTTAGAGGACTAACCTACAACATGCACTATCTTTAAAATGAAATTTACAATGATCCATTTACTTGTTAGAACTTACAATTGTGATTTGGACTTGTTAAAACTTACAATGATCCATTTATTTGTAAATCAAGGAAGCTTCAATTCTAAAGAAGTAGAAACAACCTTAGTGCAAAGACGGCACCAAGTCAATAATGGTAGTGATGGAAAGTAAAGAAGGTTGCTACACCTAATTTGAGCCTTCGAGGGCATTGTTAGGCCAATGTCCCCGGTAACATGCACCTAGTGGTGTGAATCTAATTCATTTCTATCCCAATCAACACAATTCTTTTTTTTATTTTTATAATGGGCCTCTTCCAAACTTCAAAGTCCCTCTTCACCTCTATATGAATGAATTGTTTTTTAAATTAATTTTTAGAAATGTAATTTAACATCCCTTGTAATGAATTGTGATCAATTGGTTTCTCACAATCAAATGTGTTGGTTTTGATTGGTTGGATTAATGATTCGATCTCCATGTTTGTTCTTGTATTTATATTGCACTTGCTACTTTGATGAAGCCTAGATTTTGTATTTAGAGGTGTCTTTTTGATCCTTGCACACTGCAATAGTAGTGTGAGGAATTTACAATTTTGAAGATGTAGAAAAGTTGTGTCCATTAGCAATGGCATTGTAGGAAGTAGCTAGGAATTTTAAGCTTCAATTTAGTATTCTTAAAAGTATATCATATATACACTAAAGTCAAGTAGCTCTTGGTTTTGTATCATCTATATCATTGTGTGCAAACAAAATCTAGCTTTTTTGGATTTCAAGGTTGTTGGACTTGGAATGGTTTAATATGTAGCATTTAACCCCCAACTACCTAGGTGACCATATATGGTCGTGCAAAAAATTTCAACTCAAATTTGAATGGGTAGTGAAATTCCTTTGACTATTTTGAAATATTTTTTGGGCAATTTTTAGTGTTAACTATTGGAAACTTTCATTTTTCACAAGAAAAAGTAAATATTTGATTATTTAGGGGTCTTACAAGGCATATATGAAACATTAGTGGAGAGTAAAGCTTGCTAATTCTACTTCATTTTCCACTTTAGTGCACAACTTGCCAATTTCACTTGATTTGGAATTTAAGAAATTGTACTTATTCAAATGCTTTGAAAATGGTCCTAGTAGAAAGAGTAAAGTATTTTCATGATTTTCACCATTGAAAATTTCAACATGCAAGTGTTGATTTGAAGATTTTTGCAATTTTTAGTTATAGAAAAAAATGTATTACTACAATTGCAAGGTGGATTGTGTAATGTATTTGACAACTTTTCAAGTGAAGTTATGTTTTTTGAAAGTACATCTTAGTATGCTAACACTATTTGTATGTGTTCATGTCACCATGGGCCCTTTTTTTTCCAGCACCATGTGACCGAATTGCACTATTTCAAAAAAATGTCTTTTTTTCACGAGATAAAAGTAATCATTTTTTGCCATAAATTTTCTAGTTCTCTTTGAAATATGGATGAAGATGACAAAATTGGATGAAAAAGTGTATGAATATGACATAAAAGTGTTTTTAATTCCAAAAGATGGATGAATATAGAAATATAATGCTTCACCAAATTTGAAGTGATAGCCATCTTGGCACTTTCTTAAAAAACCAAAAAAAGGGCTAGTCACCACTAATCCAAAAAAATTTATATACAAAGTTCTAAAATATTGTAGGAAGAAGCAGCATACTAAAAATAGAAAATATACATTTTTTTAATTATAATTTCACAATTCCCCTGCAATTTTGCACTCAAAATTGGTTTGAAGACTAATATGCAAGCTCTTAAAACATCTATGTGGTTGGATTTTGAAAAAAGAAAAATTTGCTTCATTGAAGATAACTAATAGCCAATGCCCTTTTTTTATTAAGAAAATTGACACATTTGTTAAGGCTTAGGTACATAGGGGTTAAAGAAGTGTATCTATATTACATTTGAAATTTGAAGTGTACATCAAGAATAGGAAAATTTATGTTTCATCAACCGATAGTCTACATTATTGCACCTTTATAATTAATTTTAATGTTCTAAAGATAAAGACTTTTTTAATATAAAAATATTAATTTTTGTAATAGATCCAATTTTCTTCAAATATCATTTTGTAGGTGATTCTTTAGGGCCCACACATCTTGTTTATCTCTTGTACATGGGAACATTTAAGTTTTTTATTTATAGGTATCTAGTACATAATCAAGTCATTATCATTTTAAATTTTTTTTTAGATTTCACATTTACGTCCTTGTTCTATAATGAGCGCACTTTTAACCATGTATCAATGGAAGAATTTTTAAATACAACTTAGAGCAAGTATCTAGCAAGAATAGAATTTAGTTACTACATAAAATCCCCAATACAATTAGATATCAACAATAAATTTGAATGACTATACCTCAAAAATCCCATTATAACCTATAGTCTATCAACTATGGTCTTACAAGTTGTAGACATCTTTATTAAGAATTTCTATTTTCACATCAAGATGTATAAGATTTTGGCTCTATAACCACACCTACTTCAAATCTTTTGGCTCTCATAAGTATACATGGGCATAATTTCATGAGCTTAATTAAATGAAAAAAGAAAGAAGGAAATGGTTACTTTAGAATGGACTTACAACAATCAAAGTTTGAAATGTAGTGACAAAAATATGCCACATTTCTAAATTCCAGGGCACAATTGTTCTTAATAGATCTAATGAGATTGATATTCATAATTTGGAGAGACTAGAATCAAACTTCAAACTTAAATATATAAAAGAGTGTCACACTTGCTTCATATTAAAAGGTCATTTCAAAACATGTTTATTCCATGCCTATGAAAAAGTAGAAATTTGAAGAAAAAAATAATCATATTATATCCAAGTTGGCAATAAAGTCAAAAAAGTGAAGAGCTTCAATAAAAGGATTTGGTACCTTCTACTTTGCACTAGTAGAAAAATTTGAGTTGGAAAATCATTGATGCTTTTAAACTTGAACAATGGACTGAGACAAATAAAAAAAGACTTACATTCAAGGCCTGCATATTCATGTAAAGTTGATCATTACTATTCAAGTGAATCCAACTTCTCAAACAAACTTCCTAAATAGTTTGTATGAATCATCCTAAAGCAGGAGTCATTGAATGGACCCGTTTTATCTGCCATCCACTCTAATATGATCTTCTTTTGAGTTTCATGAGGGAAAGTCATGATAAAAGTGCCCATTGTTTCATATGCTTTATCTTTTTTGGATCCAAGTACCCAGCCAATTATCGTCGCCCAATTCTTGAACAACATGTACCGTGTTGATGTCTTCAGCAACAAATGCCCTGCAATCACCTCTTTGAACACACAATGGATGGAATTGACCCACATGTCAATGTCAATCCTACGATTGGGGGGTTCCATCAACATAGAAGCCATTGGAGACTCGTCCACAATGTACTCCACCAACGCTGTAGCAGATTGTGTTTCCAGCAAGAGCTCCAAAATCCAACACACATTGGAAAATTCTCGGTCGTCATTCGACCCCGGGTCATCTCGAGCTTCAATAATAACCTTCTTGACACCATCATTGATATGCTTGAGAACATTCTCCGCAGAACTTTGGTGTGGCCCAGATATTAATTTCTTAAAACCCCTTGAAAATAATTCCACATCTAGTCCTTTGTAATAATTGCACATGATATTATCAAAACTTACGCACAATGCATCCACAACCAGGTCATGTACAACACAATGTCTTTCCACGGTGGATAATGGTAACCCTAATCGTGCACTTAGATCGGTTGCATGATCTGAAGGGTAAAACGCAGAATTGGCGAAACTTCGAATTCTCTCCTCATCTTTGCGGGACCACAGAATGGATGTCAAATAGCGCATACAATCTTCAGTGAGCTCAAGGTAGCTGATTTGAGATGCAACTTGGAGAAGCTTCAAGCAATGCTTTACGTTGGGTATATCTTTGTATTTGCTGGAAGACATCCGTGAAAAGCAATCTTTGTAATACTTCACATCAGTGTAGACATCTAGAGTTAAATGTACCAACGTGTTAGGCGTGATGGTCTTTGTTCCTGTCCATCTCTCGCCCAAGCATGCGTCGAAGTATTTGCTGCAACTTCGCAAACGACTTGAGTTGACATGCAAATCCCCCAAATTCTGCTCCTCGTCTGCATTCGACAAACTTTTCCTCTTCCTTGCTCTGTCCTCATCCATGGAAGGGGAGTCTTGATCTGTTGAAGCGGATGTGAAGATATTGGTGGACCTTCGAACCAAGGACACAACGACATCACACTTGCTTGCGAAATATTTACTTTGTTCTTCGTCCATGATGGTAGTAGTCTGACTTTCCTAAGCTGCAAGAAAACTTGATATCCTGCCAAGCTCCCAAATTCAATCGGTTGGTTAGAATTCTTCACCCTATTTAAACTTGAATTTGTTTTCTATTTGGATATGGAAGATCAACCTAGGCTTCGCAATCAAACCCTAGAAATCCTGCATGGTTTAGAACCCTAATTTCTTGTCTGTGGCAAAATGAAGTCCGGAGACTTTTAGTAAAAGGATCTTGAGTTTCACTAACGCGACAGGAAGAACTTCTTATGGTACCAAACAACGTGGGAAAAAATATATAGTCATCAATTCCATCATTGAAATCAATTTCTTAGAGAGAATAGGTAGACACTGCAATGCTTGAGAGTGGTACACAACTTGCACATAATTTTCTAGAGAACAAAATAATCTGGAGCTCGTGCTAAAACATTGAAGGACTTGCTCAATTTTGGAACAATCAACTCCATACCATCACACCCATGCAATAGCTGGAAGAAAGGCAATAAACAATTCTAACCACACCTACTTTACCCAAAGCAGCATGACTTCTAGATTGCGCACAAAAAAGACCAAAAAACCCTAAATTTCATACGCATTCAAGCAATATTTCACAGATGCAATTCAACAAAAAAGTTGACAGGAGCAGAATCATACCTGAAGCAATGAATGCTTTGATTTGCAAAGATCCAACAATCCCTGAGTTCCAAAATGGAGTGTTTATCTAGACGTCATTATATACCTCCATATCACTACAATAAAAACAAAAGTAAAAATAAAAGTGGAATAAAATAAAAATAAAAATAAAAATGGAATAAAGTAAAAATAAAAATAAAAGTGGAATAAAGTAAAAATAAAAATAAAAGTTAAATAAATAAATAAAAGAGAAATAATAAAATAAAATAAAAATAAAGTAATAATAATAATCCACATCCACTTCAAGTTTTGTTCAAGTCTAGTTCTAGTTCAATTCCAATTCAATTCCAATTCAATTTAAATCAAGTTCAAATTTAGTTTCAGTCCAGTTCAAAGTAGAAGTTATTTTTGTATTTTTGTATTCATTAAATCTTTGAAATTCAATAACTTTCTCACTATAAGTCGGAATGCGATGAAACCAAGCCAGTGCACCCCTCCTTGCCGAAAGCTTTCCAATGGTACCAAGCACGCAATTGGGGATGCACGGTCTAGGAGATCTCAACGTGACAAACCAAACCAAACCAAACCAACAAACCACTTGGATACTTTTTGCATTTTCCGATTTTTGTTTTTGTGAAGTTGAATATCTCTCCGAGATGCACAAGAGCTGCTTGTATGGTGAGTTGTCTTGGCAGTTCCTGACACTACTGCACCTCTTTACACGTTTCCTCGTCTGACGTTGCGCATCACGCTTGGGCACTACTGTAGCTAGGTCTTGGTGGTGAACGAGTTCGGTTTTGAAGTGGTAAGCTTGATTTTGGATACTAATCTCTTGCGATGCTCTGTCTGGCAGAGTCGTGAAGCCATCGACGGATTATAGCTTGCGAGCTCCGTGCGAATTCTCACCTACCGGTACGAGGACCTGACTGCATATGTTTCTTTGTCGGTATGTGGGTACGATTGGGATGTCTGTCTTGATCGATTCTTGCCGGGAACGGAGTCTGCCTGACATTGCTTGAAGCGAGCTCTGATCGCTTGTTATGTGTCAGAGCTATCTTTGCGCCTTGTCGATTCTGGCTGTCATTATGATTGGGGGTTTCTATGTCCATCTTTATGCAAATTTTGCACGGTTAGTACGATTAAGCGAGTTTGTGATCAAAGATTGCCTTCATTGCCATGGCCAAGTGAGTTCGTTGTAATTAATCTGCCAGAAACAACGGATTGGGGCTATAGAAGGGTTACGGTTGCTTTCCTTTGTTTAAGTACGACTCGGTTACAGAGCATCTTGTCTATCAGTGTCCAGACCAGCTTTGTTTGAGCAGAGAACTCATGTGGACAAGGGAATGGCACTTCAGTTAGATAGCTTCGCCACAAATGACACCAAGTTTTTTGTGAAACGCCCCATGATTTAAGCTTCCGGTAATGGTCTTGAATTTGGTGTTCCTTCTTCCAAGTACTTGTGTGAAGTTGAAAGTCGCTCATGTGCCGCTTTGATTTGCAGGCAGTCATCACCTCTTTGTTGCAGCATACTTCGACATGGTTGCTGGCCGTTGGATCCTTTTCGGTAAGGTGTGTGCATGTCCTTGACTTCCATTCTCTTTTCTCCGTCCAAGCATTTGTTTCAGGAACTGCAGATGGTGCCGAATATGAGTTTGAGTTTGAGTTTTGAATTGCGGGACTGTTCATGCTTGACCTAGCTACAGTAATCATGTGTGGCAATGTTTTGTCTTACATAGTTGTGAAGCTATCGAGAGAATAAAGCCTTGCACTAATTGAATGCTCAGCTACAACTATTAAGTGTAACATTTGCATTCTTGTTAGTATTATTTGGAGTGAGATTTTTGTCTCGGTTGTTCTTGAGAAAAGGACACTTGAAATTGGTTCAAGCAAGTTTAGATCATAAGTTCTGTTCCTGTAACACATGGGGCTTGTTGATTTTGGGTGTCTTTCATTGGTAAAGTTTTTTATTTGTGTCATTAAGAAAACTCTATACAATAGGAATTAGCATTTTGTGAAATAGAAGTTACCTTGCCATGACCAAGTGATTTAGTTTTAATCCTCCACAACCAACAACTTTGCCATCTCTTCAATCATAAAAGGGTTATCTAGCATCAATTTTATGATCTATACTACCTCTAGATTAAATTTGTTTTTGAGCAGGAAACCCAATTGAACAAAGGAGTAGTACTTTAGTTATGACTTCTCATTACTAAGAGAATTGATTAGTTTGTGAATGACACCATCTATTGTGTTTATTGAATGAGATGTTCAACATGGTGTTTCTTTTCTTCCAAGTACTTCCAAAATGTGAAAAATGACATATTTGCCACTTTCTTTTGCAATCAATCATTACTTCTTTGTTGTAAGACACATTGATTTTGTTTTGTCTAGTGGACTCTCTTAGTGAAGGTGTTAATATGTTTTTGATTTATATTCTCTTTTCTCCACCCAAAGTATTTGTTTTAGGAATTCCAATTTCAAGAGTGTTGTACCTAATTGTGTGATCTTTATTTTTAATTTGTGGTGAAAGGCTTTGGTGTAGATGTGAGATTAAAGTGATCTTGATATGAATTTTCACCTTGAGGTATTGATTGTAGCATTTGTAGCATTTTTGAGAATTTAAGGATTCACCTTAAATTAGACTCAACAAGTTCTATTTGCTTTTGATGTATTTCTGTCTTCTACAACCTTCCTAAAAGAGTTTTGGTTTGTAAGGAGTATTTAGTCTATGATTGAATATGACTTTGTCATGTGATTAATACAATTGAGTTTTCTAGTTAGAATTTGTTGTGGCACTTTGGCTTAAGCATTCGTTCTCTAAGATTACTAGACATTATACTCTCCAAGATTCAATAATCTAATGTATTTATTAAAGAGATATAATATTGTGGTATTATAATACTATGAAAGTATGGAATAAAATACAAATGAATATGAAGTATGATATGTGGTGTTGTTTTATAACTTGATTAGTGTTTATTGTGTTAATATTGTTGGTTCATTCTTCATATATAGGTCATGTTCTATGTTATGTAATTTGTATAGAAATTGTTGATGATGTTTGACAGTGTGGTAGTGACAAGTTAGAGTGGGTTTTTAATTGACTAAGTTGTATTTGTAAGCTATTGTCCAATATGATAGGGTGTGATTTATGGCAATGGTGTAGGATGATTCTTGCTTTTTGTATCATTATGGATAAAGTTGAGATTGATGCATTTGTTATTTGTTCATCTTGTGTAAGATCATTTTGGTTTAATTGAAGAATTTTTTGGAGAATTGAGTGGGATATGGATATGTTGGTTATACCATTGATCATGAAGTACATCATAGAGGGTTTTATTCATTCTTAACCCTGAAACGTGCCGACGTCCATATTCTGGACGATGAACAGAGGGCTTCAAGGCCCGGTTTCATCCAATTCACTTCTCATTTATCAAATGTAATACTTGAATCTAGAAAAGACAACCTTCTTTAATGACCAAATTCATTAAATTCTGGTAAATGATATATCTGTACAAAGCTATAAGCGAAAATGTGCAAAAATTCGAAAAAGGATTGAGACGCTTAAGGGTTAATGAAGTGTTGAAGTGTTGATATAAAATGTTATAGCGGGGCTTTGAATTTCAACATGCATTTGTATATTGGATTGAAAATATAACATTAGTACATACTACATTTCTATGAATATACTTTCATCCACTATCTAGTACTTCATCTAAATAATTTTTGGCAATTTCATCCACTGTTTTGCCATTTATGCTTGAAGGGGTTAGTACTAGACTCATAAATTTGGTACAAATCAATGACAAACTGTTGAAAAAAACCTATGGCACACCATTATCAAGTTTATTGGTTTCTTTCATAAAAATACTTTTGAGAAAAGGTTAGATGTTTGTTGTAAATAGTTTTGTATTGTTGGCATCAATTCCCTTCCTAGTATTGTATTTTTTTGCCATTGTTAAAACCAATTGGAATGGCTAGGATGGGTTTGGTCATTCAATAGACTTGTAGTTTTGTTTTGAAGGTTAAATACCTTGAAGGATGTGGGTTATAAGAATTGAAAGCTTCTAATTCTCAACTCCAAACTACATTGGAGCCTTCATTCAAAACTTACAAACAATTCTTTGTGAAAAATGGTTTGTTCAATAATCTTGCAAAAAATTCAATTGAGGAGTATACAAGCAATGAGGATAGGAGACTATGATGTCACCTTTTTCCTTTTGAAATCTATACAAGTTGCCTTGTTTTAAGTGAGATTATACCTTAATGTAAGTAGCTTTATTTAAGACTATTTAGAATGTGACATGTAGTGATGTTGAATTGTTTTGCAACAACATTGTGATGGTAGTGTTTGTAACAACTCACATGATTAATAAGCTTTATCATTATTACAAAAGATTGAATCATGAGTAGAATACAAAGAAGTGTCCATTTCTTATATTCATTCTTCATTGTTGTAAACTATAGTTATATATAAATCTTTTACTTGATTGCTTAAAAGTTGTGATTTTTAATCTTCTCCCAATTAATTTTCTAATAGTCTATAATTTGAATATTTCTTGATTCAAGTAATTCTCTTTTCTAATCAGCTTATTAGTAGTTTTGAAAAGAACTTGTTGTTGGCCTCTTTAGGAAGTTGTATTGGAAGTGATTTTGGAGAATATTTGGAATTTATAAATGTTGAGATGCCAAGTTATTCCATCAATCTTGAAGTGTGGTGGGGTTGATGGATTTTGTGAGCTATATCTTAGATTTTAGATAAAGGTTGTGTAATTGATTCAACCTTTCATTGAGATTGTGTTTATTGTAGAATTAAATTTGAAAATGAGTTGTTTGGTGCGTGAATTGTTGTTATATATTATCATGTGAGGCTAATTTTCCTATAGATAGTGTTTAAGTAAAATTTTGATTGATTCAAAATTTCCTAGAACATTGATAAGTTACATTGTCATGGTATATTTCAATGTCTTTAGATTATGAAGATTTGTTGAAGCTTTAGAAGCTTGAGGACTATTTAGTGAAACTTTTTTAAAAGTAAGGGTCCATCCTTCATAATCTTAGTCATTCTTGCTTGTAATTAGGATCCAACTTTCATTCTATTGTTGTCAATATTTTGATGCACATGCATAATTCAAATGGAGCTCTATAAAATTTGGGAAGTAGTATTGAGTATGTGTGAATTTTTGAATCAAATTAGGTTTCTTAAGAGTTGTAGTTGCTTTCACAATGAAGGAATTGTTGCTTGCATTTTGAAGGTTTAGGGTTTGGTCAAAATTCACCTTTCTTCAAATAGCATTATCTCCTCATAAAGGTCCTTGCCTATGTGATTTGAATGGATTTGTTACCTTCATAATATGCTTTCATGGAGCTTTTCTTTGAATGAATTCTCCTACTTTCAACCATTGATGGTCAACATGCAAATTTGATGTAGGTAGGATTCATTCAAAATGTGTTATAACTTAAATGGTGGTAAATATTTGATTTTGTGAGCACTGATGAGGTAGGTGTGTTGAATGTACTTTTAATTGCCTTTGCAAATGACAATTTATACCTTGCATATAATATACAACATTTGGATTTGGCCCATTTCATACATTATGGCTTCCGAAGTTGGTCAATATTGTTTTTCTATATAGTTCATCATTGTTTGGTTTGTGAAAGTTAGACAATTGTTGTTCAATGTAAAGCACTAATACAAGGTGATTGTGGTAGATTAGTAGCAACTTTTGAGGAAACTACATTTTCAGACCAAAGTGTATAAATGTCCAGCCTCCTTTAGGAGCAAAAAGACTTTATGGAGGTAATTCTTGTGCCATTTCAAGTCATCTTTTATTGTATTGTACTTCAAAGTACCTTTCTAATTTTGCACATGCCTCAAGATATGGTGGAACTTTGGAAGCCTTGGGACTATTTAGTGGAATTTGTTCTTTTTGTTAAAGATTTGTTTTTCATAATGGTCTTAGTCATTCTTGCTTGCACGTAGGGTTGTCTTTCATAATAGTCTTAGTCTATTGTTGTTAATATTTTGAGGTATAGAAAGGTGCTTGTAAAATTTGGAATGTAGTATTGATTATATGTACATTGTTGAATAGGACTAGATTACTTGAGAGTTGTAGTTGTCTACAAAGGGTTCTATTTAGTCATAAATTACCTCCTATTGCTAGCATTATGGCCTTGTGAAGGTCTTTTGGTTGTAAAAATGATTTGAATGGAATTGTTATCATCATAGTATGCTTCATGAATCTTGTCTACTTACTTTTCTATGATTGATTTCCCCTTGATTTCAATCCTATGTGACATGCAATTTTGATATAGATAGGTTTCCACTTAGGTTTTTTCTACGTTGTGTTGTTTTCATGTGACTTTAGTAGTGTTAAATACATGATTTGGTGAGCAATAATGAAGTAGATGTGTTGTATGTATTTTTAATTGCTTTTGTGATTGACAATTTCTAATAGTTTTCTTGCAATGTATAGCTTAGACAATTGAATTTGGGGATTGATTTAGGCCATTTCTTTAATTCTTTGGCATACATACAAAGATGTTCAATTTTAGTGTTTTGGATAATTCATCATTGTTTGATTTTATAAAGATGAACACATGTTAGAAACAATTGTTATTTTTTCAAGCACTAATACAAAGTGATTGTAGTAGAGTGGTAACAACTTTTGATGAAATTATCTTTTTAGAGGTCTTAATACTAGGTGAGAATTGGAGTTTATGGATTCCTAGACTTTCATAATACTAATGAGATTCTATGAAGGTAATTAGCATGTACCTTTTCAGGCTATTGTTTTATATATTGCAATAACTTTTTAATTACATGAAGATTTTGTTGTGTGTATTGACTTTGAGGTGTTTCTCATAAAATATATGATTTTCATCCAATGTCAAATAATAGAGATGGTTGTCAATAAATGAATGCCCCCATATTTGTAATCAAATGTTGATTTTGTATTCTTCTTAATAGCTAAATGAATTTGAGTTGTACACTATGGATATACATAGGAGGCATTACAAGTCTTAAGAGAGAGTTGGATACATACTCCAACTTTGTGGTTGCTTGTAACAAATGTGTTCAAAGGATGCATTCAACAATGTACAATGTCAATACCTTGCTAACATTCTTAAAGAGGTTATTGAAAGTTTGAGTGTAGTTTTAGAATCATCACATGGTACATTCATTGGATCATATGCACCTACAAAATTGAGAAAATTCCTCTTAATTTCCAAGCTACTTTCTATATTGGCTACAAAAATTGAAAGACTTATTGAAGGGTTGTGAGCCCCCGATTCGTCATCAGGGATTCACAAGGGTTCTTTTTTTGAGATTCTTACACAATCCAAGGCACAATTAGGTCCATAAAACCCATGAAAGAGGATAAAACCAGTATCGGCATCTTACATGCCAATACGCTATTTGATTAATAGAAGGATTTTAGATAAGTTTGTATTCCAAATGGGTCTTGCTTTGGTCAAACATATGACAATTCAAAAGTAATGTGGGGGATTAGGATAAGAAATCTAGGATGAGATTTCCACTCCCCATAGCATCGAAGAGAATACATGATAAATATTAATCTTAAATTGCAAGTACTTGATATTTCCCTATTTTTTGACATATACAATAAGGACGTCACATCCATTTGGGGAGATCCCATTGGAGATCCCCTCCAAAGTTTGGGAAATTTTCAAATATTATTGGATATTTTCTCGGGCAATCAACTACAACAGTCTTTGGATGGAAATTTGCAAGAATATCTCAAGGTGCGATAAAATCCCACTAAAAATCCAGCTAGGTAGCCTCACACTACCACAGCACTCCCCGAAGTTTCAAGGCATTTCGATAAGCAAAAGACCCCAAATCGGCGAACTCCTTAAACAATTGGTAATTTAATGAACGATATTGGAAGTTGACCGGCATATTGGGAGCATACAACATTGTATTGAGACCTAATTAAGTCTATTCCTACCTCCCCTATATCTACTTGAGGGCTTGATGAAGGAATGGGGTTCAAAAAAATCAAACTCCAAAAGTTGGGAATTTATCTTAACTTTGATCTCAGCCTACACTAGGTTTCGTGAAGACTTAGAGCATATTTTAAGGGGTAAGAGGTTCTCTTTAAGATAATTATAAACTCCCGAACCCAACAGCGCAATCCGTTCGCAATTTGGAGTCAAACTTCAAAAGTTTGAATTTTGGGACATCACATATTGGAAGAAATGGGGTTTAACCCTTGAGCGCCCAAGAGGCCAAAATATGGCCTCTTTGACTTGAAAGGTTGTCCTTGTTTGACCGTTATAATTTTCTCAATGGTACGGTGGAATCATTGGTCCTTTCACATGGAGCTATAAGCCTCTCTCTACTACCAATCGGTACGGTCAAAAGTTGTAGATTGTATTTTAAGTGATTGTTTGAGTGGAATGAGTTCCAAAGAGTTTGCATTTTGGTGAACATAGGCTAGGCGCTCAGGGGTTAAGGTCCTCTAATGTGAGTTTAGGGGATTTGGACCCGAATGGTCGCGGGGAATGTGTGGGGAGCTTCAAGCACACATGGGAGCAAGTGCAAGCTCAAAAACAAAGTGGTGTGAGCTCCAAGTGCTTGGTGTAAGTAAACTTGAATTTAAAGTAAATAGTAGATGGGAACACATAATTTAAATAAAAAATTATATGTACACGACACAATGCCAATACAGTCCGTGTTGCCAACAGGATTGCAGATGCTTGAAGATGCATTGGAGGACTTGAACAAGGCTTATGAACTTGAGCCTAATGTTGCTTTCACTTTGAGAAGTTGTGGAGATGTGAAGAGAATGATGGACAAGTATGAAGATGCATTGGATGACTTAAATAAGGCTAATGAACTTCAACCTAATCATGCTTATACTTTGAGAATTTGTGGACAAGTGAAGAAATTGATGGGCAATTTTGAAGAGGCATTAGACGACTTGAATAAGGCTTATGAATTTGAACCTAATGTTATAAGGACTTTGACTATTTGTAGGGATGTAAAGGGAATGATGGGAAAGTATGAAGATGCATTAGAGGACTTGAACAAGGCTTATGAACTTGAGCCTAATGATGCTTTTACTTTGAGAATTTGTGGACAAGTGAAGAAATTGATGGGTAGTTTTGAAGAGGCATTAGAGAACTTGAATAAGGCTAATTAGTTTGAACTTAATGTTACATGCACTGTGAGGATTCATGGAGAATTGAAGAGAATGATAGGTAGTTTTGAAGATGCATTGGAGGACTTGAACAAGGATCATAAACTTGAGCTATAAATTTTTGTCTAACGTTTCTATGACTTCATCAAATCATGGGGTATTTAGAAGAGTGATAGAAATTCATAAAAGTGCAATGTAAAATTTGATAGTTTTAGAAATTAATTCATGAATTAGTAGGTTTTATTGCTTTGGAATTTTGCCAATGAAAGTTTTTGGGTGTTTGAGCACAGTTGTTATTTTCTTGACTAGTTCTTATAGCAAGTATGATTCTTCATTTATGTAGAACAATTTTGATGATTTCTACTATTGAAATGTAAGAAGACTTATGTAGCTTTCTAATAAAAAATGATTTTCAAAATTACACAATTTTTGAGAAAATGTTGTACTGTTGTAGTTGACAAGATTGATGAAAACTGTTGAAATTGGAATGCTCAAAATCAATCCAAAGACTTTATTTTTCTCATATGGATATGTATCATCATGATTTTATTGTATACTTTTTCTTAAATCATTTTAATATAGATAAATAGATATAAGTATGTAAAGTGATGGCCTAAAATGCTTTCTCTATTCTCAAAAAATTCACCAATTATGACACAATCAAACAACTTTTGATTGAATTGCATCAACAAATTCAATAAAAAAACAAAAACATTTAGGATTTCCTTATTGTTGCTCAAATTGTAGAGAAGTTCACATTTCACATTTCCCACATTTGTAATTACAAAAGCCATGAGGTGGCCATATGGTCCTTAAGAAGTTAAACTTCATATAGATGAGTTAACATTGTTGTATGAATTCAAAAGTTTTTGGTGGATGTGGAAATGTTTCTGATCTTTAGATAGCTTGATTTAGGTACTATTTTCTAGCAATGTCACGATGTGAAAGGCAACAAGCTTTTTTAGTTTTCTAAAAAGTACCTTAGTAGCAATTACTTAAAATTTGGTGAAGCGTTGCATTTTTACATCTATACATCTTTTAGAGCAAAAAACACTTTTCAATTATATTCACACTTTTCATCCAAATTTGGCAATTCCATGTATATCGTAAAAGAAATGAAAATTTTTTGGCCAAAAGAGATTACTATTGTTTGGCAAAAAGTCGAAATTTATTTTGAAATGGTGCCAAAAAAAAGGCTAGAGAAGGATAGTTGCAAGATAATTGAATCATTTTTGGTAGCATTTTGCCAAACTTATTTTGTCTTCAACTATAACTTTCAAATTATGACCTTGATGAATGAATTCATTGTGAATGTTTTAGAGTCTTAATTGTAATTGTGTCCTATTTTTATTTTAAAATATCATTTCAAAAGTCAATTTTGTTGATTTGTCACACTTTCAAAACTAGAAGTTTTGTTTACAATTTGATTGCTTGAAATTAATGATCTAAAATTGAAACTTTTATAGTCTCTTTCAAAGTAGGTAGGTATATTTCTACCTTTAGAAAAGCATCTAAAAATATATTATTTGATCTCCACCACATTCATATATATATAAATCACTTTGATTTGTGCATTTTTGGACATTAAAGATAGTTTTGACTTCATTCTTTTGGTGAAATCTCATCACCATTAGATCCTCACAAATTGATAATTTAACTATGATTGATTTAATATAAATTGATTTAGGGCATGAAAAAGCTTGCAAGTTTTCCAAAGTTCTTGATTGTGATAATTTACCAGGTCAGTAATTTGACATGGTTGAGACACTTTTATGTCAAATAATATTAATTAATTAATTAATATTTTTAAATATTTCTTGAATTAAATAATCTTAAAAATAATTTTGAAACATATGAATATTATTTGAATTTGAATTTTTTTTAAATTTAAACATTCTATCTAGAAGTGGCTAGTTCATAATTTCATATTAAGGCAAAGAACCCTATAATGAACATTCCTTACCTTCAAATATCCTCTAATAGTTTGTTATTTTATTGTGTTTTAATATCAAACTATTTTACTTGTATAATTTATTGTTTTTAGTTCCTCATGTATGATGAGATTTTTTGACAATGTTTATATTTATGTATATCTTGAAAGTGAATACAGTATAATCTTATTGTCTTAGTGCACTACCTTGTCCAACATTTTAAGTGAAAAAAATTCTAATACTTACAAATAATGATGACTTTTGTTTCAATAATTTTTTTAGTTAGTTTTAGGGTTCAATTTAATATATAACCTAGACTCCTAGTATACTACTATAGCTTACTTTTCTCATTTTGAAAGGCTTTTTTTTATTCTTTCTCATGTTTTTTCTAAATCATTAGCTATATATATACTTGTAACACTTGCATCAATTATCTACTTATCTTTAATTAGAATTATTTTGATACTGTCATGTTACCCTCATTGAAGGACAAAATTAAGGTTTTTTTATATATAGACCCAATCAATTTAGAATATTTTAAATGCATATTTTGCATTGTAAATGTATATATTATGTGAAAATTGAGTCAAATTTACACTTACACATATGTTAGAATTGCTTTACTAAATTAAAAACTTACTGAATCCTTATATTATATTTGTTTTTTTATTAACCCCTAAAGGCCCAAGGCCATTTTTTTGTCAAAAATTACTCAAAATTTCCTTTTTTGTTGCTTTCATCCATAACAACAAAAAAAAGTGTTTTTATAGAATCTAACCATAGGATCTTATACTTTGTTTGTCTAAGATCATGTGGTAAGAATTTCATGAAGTTTGTCTATATGGATTGGAAGATATGAGCATTCAAAGCTGGAAAACATAGTTTTTTTAAACACTATCTTGCAATTTTAGATGACTTTGATTGCCATTTGTTGAATTTTTTTGAATATAGACTTTGAATTAATTTTTTTATATTTAAAGAATTGAGTTGAAAGTCTAAGAAAAAAATTTCAAAAAGAAATGCTTGATTTTCATTCTTTAAAAAAATATTAAGTAGAGGTAGGTCTAAGATTGAAAGAAAAATTAAATTGATAATAACTTTAAGATGGAATTGAAGCACAATAATTCCAATAGAAAGATTGTTCTAGCATGAAAATATAACCTTGCCAAGCAATTTTTTGAAAAAAAATGTGAAAATTGCATTTAGAAATGAATCCTATAAGTTATTTTTTTAAGAAGATGCTCAAACTGCCCAAAAAACAAGATGGTTCATAACTTTCACATTACTAATCCAAATGGAATGAATCAAAGCTTCACACAAACACACACAGACAAAAATATTATTTATAAGTTAAAAAAATTTTAAATTTAATTTCAAGTTCTGGGGGATTTATTTTTCTACGCATTGAGTTAAAATTTGGGCTTTTTGTAGTATAACTTTTGCTCCCGGTAACCAACTTGGGGCATAAACTCCCCTTTGCAATTTAAAACCACTTGTAAAAATGAGGTATTTAATTGGGGAGGGTATTTATTTCCTCCCAATTTTTTTCTCCCTCATATTATTAGATAAAAAGCTACTAGTGCATATTTTTCTATACCCTATTTTTTTTGTAAAATCTTAGAGGGCATATTTTTAGGCATCCTATTTTTTCTATATTAAAAAATAACTAGTACTGATTGGAAAGGACTTGTAATATATTGTGAAAACAAATATGATGAAAGCAAAAGTCACCATCTGAAAATGTCTAATTCTCTCTGAGAGTAAGCTATAATAGACTAGCAGTGAACCATTTCAAAAACTAGTACTGAATATACATCTCACCATTTGAAACAAACAAATACAAATGCATAAATAGCCCTATAGCATGCAATCTTAGGTAGTGAGAATTTGAGAGAAGATGAATTTAGTGACATATATATACAAAAACAAATAGAAATTTGATATGAAAGTGTTTACAAACACAACTGCCTCTAATTAAGTGCATTTCAAAACTGAGAACCTGCAGGTTTAAATTCAAGACTATTCTAATACCATTCAGTCCTTTGTAAGGTGCTAATCTAACATGTGGTTTAGGATAACTGATAGCCTCAAAATGTTTATATGTACCACAACTTAAGTTGCAGCCATGACAAATTGTAAATAACTTGCAACCTCTAAAACAAGAGAAGAGACCCAAAAAAACTACCATTGCACTTTAAAGAGCACAATTAGGCTATTGAGGAGTAATTCAGCAATGAAGGCTTTGGTAGATGGGTCATTGCAAGAAACACCGGTCCTATTTGTTGTCACAATGACAACGACTTTCTTCTCTTGTAGTATAACTTTTGAATCCAAAAAGATTTGACCTTGAAATTTTTACTAGATACAACTAACTTCATGCTTAAGGGTTCCATATTTTTTTCAAATTTTGAAAAAAATATTTTGTATTTAAGAATTAATTTTGTCCACTCGTCACACATTAGGTGAACAAGGATTCATTATGTTCATAGTAATCAAAATGAATGCTTTTAAGTTGATATTTTGGTGGTGTGTTCCTCCACCTAATAAACTTATGAATATGGTTTGGAATCGAATTTTCAATTATTTTTGGATGATGTATATGCTATATAATATAGCTCAATAGCGCGCACATTTACAAATTCTAAAAATATTGTGATTCTAGTTTTTTTGGATGAAAGTGATGATAAGGAGCTTTGTAAAAATAGCCATAATTAAAAATAAATAAATAAATCACTTTTGATTTTTTATGAATTAAAATTGGATCGATGTATTTTTTGAAAAAAATTGCAATCTTTTGCTCTTAAGTACTGCTATGTGGATATAATACTTCCACATCTAAGTTTAATCCCACATTTGCCCATCTGTCAAAAATTTTAATATATAAGATAATGTCATTCAATGGCCACATTAACTCCTGCTTTTAGTACACGTGTCAAAAGCACAGCACATTGGCAGTTAGTTGATAGCACTCGTAGTACTGGCAATACTATACGGTAAAAATGTAGTCTCCAGTAAAATGTTACAAAAAGTGAACAGTGTTTCTTACAACCACTCAGATGCCACTAGGATGTTGCCATTGTAGGCACTCTTGACTATCCTCTTCTAAAGCTACACTTAGTTCACAAAGATCATCAACTAAGAGTTTAACAAAAGGTGCAGCTCACCATCTATCGTCAAGGAGAGGGTGCTGCAAGTCCCAATTCTTTTTGAAAATACCACAAATTCAAATAGCTAATTTAAGACAATATGATGTATCAACAGAGTTAGCAACCTGTCCTTAGATTACACCTAAATCCTAAACCGTAGACAAAAATTGGAGAAGGATTCTGAAATCCAAGGCTCCAGGTCCCCCTTTTGACATCCTAAGTATATCCTAAACCAAATCAAAACCAAAACCTTGAAAGATCCATAAGACAAACAACATATACAACAACTGAAAGCAAATGAAGGCAAGCATTCGAGAGTATGTATCTTACTAAGAATTACAATATTAAACCGTTGCACAAACTATTGAATTTCACGATTTCAATACAAAATTGAAGTACACCATAAAGCTAAAAACTCAATCCTAAAGCGGTAGTAAAAGCAATCAAGAAATTTTGAATTAGCACGATGAACTAGCATAACTAGAAATAGATTTGACCCGAATCCTAAACCCTAAACACAAATTGGAAAACAATTCCCAAACCTCTGACCCTTATCCAACCTTCTCACATCCTAAGCATTGCATATATTGGAAATTGGAAATTTGCAATGCACACTAGAGAATCTGCTAGGAACACTCTAAATCCTATTAGCTCAGTAGAATTGCCAAGCCATCATGCCAACTCATTTCTAACTACTCTAAAGGAGCCTAATTCAAATTTGGACAACATATTAAATTAACTTATAGCTTGGTTACCAAAGCTATTAAATGTCAAATTGAACCTATTAAGGACTTATAAGGGAATTAAAAATTTGGCATCCTATTTTTTCCTACTACTAAAAAAAATAAGGAATTTCTTCCCACCCTATTTTATAATAAATCCATCCAAGACATATTACCAATGCTATTGTACATCTATAGAAAATATAAAATTTTCCTCCTATAAATTAAATTGATCCTATTTTTTATCTCACACTACTTTCTACTGCATCGGGAGCACAAGGGAGACACTTCCCGCATTTTAGCAACCCATGTGCAGCGGAATATAGGGTGGATTTAATTCATTTGGGTAATATTTATAAATATTTATAAAAAAAATTACAAGTAGGGGACATGAAAAGTAGCAAGTCGATTATAAATAATGTAGGTACCCAAAAAATATGGTCCATTAATTTTTAGGTACATATAATTTAGGGTCAAAAGAATAAAATCCAAGGAATTGTATTGAGTAGGGTCTGTTTATACTACATCAAAATTACAGTATAGTACTATGTTAGACTTATAGTATAATACTCGTACATCAGAGTTACAAAATGAAACTTCAAATCAATAGATGAAGGTGCAATTTCACAGACTTAGAGTTTTAAAGTAGCAGTTGGATGGCAAATGGTAGATTGAATGCTCAAGAGTGTATCAAAAATGCAACAAGGTGTTGCTATTGTAGTTTTTTCATTTGCTAGCAAGCATTTCTTCCGGGGATGCTAGTTTGTGAGCTTGTGAGCTAGTGAACCTCCATTTTTTTACCCATTTAAGATTCCTAAATCTATTAGGGACCTATGACCATGGAATTAAATGCAAGGATCTATAGTCTAAATGAACAACAAATGAATATGTTACTATGTGATTTTGTCCCCCAAAATTGAACCATAATATATTCTTAAATTGGAATATTATAAAATAGGAAGTATTTTGTAAGCAATACATGATGATGAAAATAGGTGTATACAATAGTCTAGGATATCTTATTACAAAGAGATATAAAAAAAAATACAATGCATTATAATACCATTATTTAAATGGGGACATTTATCAAGTTACAAAAAAAAGGGGCAATAAATATGGATTGTAGAGGTTGAATATAAATTTGGTGATATGCAAAATATCAACAACGCTAGTTTGTGAGCCTAAAAGCATGAGCTTGCAAGCAGTGAGCGTAGGTTTTGTGAGTCCAGAGAATTAACCAAAAAAAATTGTGAATTTTTTAAGCCAAGAGAAAAAAAAATGAAGTCATTTAAAAAAAATCTATTTATAGTAAAATTTCAGCTTTATGACCATGGACCTATGACCGTGGAAATGTGGTTAAGGTATTTAAAAATTTTGAACCCTTCTATCGCTAAAGGGCCTCTCAATACTTTCCAAAAAAAATTTGAATTTTTGAATTTTTTTTTGAGGTTCAAAATCCAGAATCTAACAAGGTTTTTTTGAGGGTGATGGAGTCATGAAAAAAAAAATGTATATATATATATATATATATATATATTTTTTTTCCGACTTTATCACCATAAAATTGATCTCTCGGTACTGAAAGAAGGTTTTCGAGGGTGAAAAGTTGCAACAAAAATGAACTAGTAACAAAGTCGGAAAAAAAGAAAAAAAAGGTTGAAAAAAAATGAAAAAAAAAGTTCTGAGAGCTCCAAAACCCTCTACCTCCAAACCCCTTTCAATAGCAAGAGGGATTTTGGAGGGTGATGGAGTTGCAAAAAAAATTTGAAAAAGAAAAAAAGAACTGAAAAAAAATTGAAAAAAATTGAATTTTTTTTTTTGAAAGTCACAAATTTCAAATCTCATGAGGGGGATACTACATATAAAAATCCAAAATTCTTAAATCACGGTAATAGGTCCATGCCCTAAAAATCACTAAAAATTTTACCAAAAATTCTAGGCTCACAAGCTCACAAGCTCATGGGCTCACGCTCGCAGGCTCACAAAATAGCATCCCTGAGCAAAATATCACAAGCACTACATCATGAACAATAGTTTTGAGCTTATGACTAAGGAATAAATGTAGTCTTAATTGTTGGTTTTCATGTAAATTTAAAGAATGAAAATGTTCCTATCTTGTTTTATTTTATTTTTATAACAATGCTTTAAAATTAAAAACAAAAAATCTTGGATAGCAAATATTTAAAATATACATAATAGTCATATATTCACTACAAGGAAAATGGGCCCTAATCTACAAAATTTTTGACAAAATAGTATCTGAAATGACAGCCACAACTTGTGAAATTTTGCTTTTTGTCAATGCAGTTAATATTGCAATGTCTATCAAATTTCTTGTCAATATTCTTATCAATTTCTCAATCAATTTTGACAAACAAAGTTAATGTTTTCCTAAAAATCCAAGAAATTTTTATATACAATTTTTATTTTAGATACAAAATGATGTAGCTATCATTTACTAACTTTATAAGGAATCATGCCTCATTGCAATCTTTAACCATTCACCATCAACACTTTAATAGTATTTATGTTTAAGGGAGAAAAATTCCCTCTATATATATAGAGGTAGGAGGTCAACCAACCCCTATGGAATATGTAAATTTTTGAAGTTGTGAAAGCTCATAGTGAAGTTAAAAATCTGTAATTTTGTAATAAAATTAAGATTTTAGACCTCATTTGAGCATAGTAGAATGTCTTTTTTCAAAAAGCTTTGAACTAAAACTAGTTAGAATATGAATTGGAGTTTCAAGTTCAAAAATAATTTTGAAATTTTAAGTTTTTAATCAAAAGTTACTGACAGATTTCAAAGAGGAAATTTGAAAAAATATAATAAGAATAATTTCAAACACCTCTTTGAAATTTCATAACTTTTGATTGAAAACTTGAAATGTCAAAAAAAAAGATTGGATGCAAAGCTTGAGTTTATTTTCTAACTAATGTTAATTCAATTTTTTTTGGAAAAAACTCATTCTTCTATGCCTAAATGAAGTTTGAAGTTCTACTTTCAACACAATTCCTATTTCTAATTGAATACATTTAAGAGAACTGAAAAATTTCTGGTGAAAAAAGATAACTTTTATCTGGCGAAAAAAAGACATTTTTTGAAATAGTGCAATTTAACTACACGGTGTCGAAAAAAAGGGCTGGTGTCAATCATTTTGAAGCTCGTGAATTCGAATAAGAAGACGCCATCCATATCATGACCGTGGTGAAAGCGACTCTAGATGACCTCGATCCACAGTGAGCTTTTTACTTCTTCAGGAATAACTATGTTCCCAACACCTAAATAATTCTTCATCACTCTCTGTTGTAAGTCAATTTTCTATGCTTTAGTAAACTGCAGGAAGGTGATTGCCCGGGGTAATTACTCGCGATTGTTTGAAAACTACGTGAGTTAAAAGATAGGGTCTATTTAATTCAAAGGGGATAAATTATATATATATATGTAGAACTACTATAGGGTTCTTGAAATGTCACATATCCTATTATATATAAATTAGGTTATGTATAAAGATCATTTAGTAGTAATTTTTATTAATAAATTAGCCTTTACAAATAGAATTCATATAAAAAGTTTGTAGTACAATGAGTATAGATGTAAACAAACTTTTTTAATTGAATGATGAAACTTACACAATTTAGTAAATCTAAGGATGTTTTTCAGGAGATTTGTTGTTATCATCGAATAATTCTAACCTGTACATACAAATCTTTCCTTGAGTATACCAATTATATAATAGCATGTAAGAATCTATTGTTCCAAGACAAAAGAATTGAGCTGTAAATTTACAATGAGGTTGTACTATAGAGATTTGTGTTCACACAAAGTACCCATTAAGAAATTGGTGTAGAATATGCAACATTTGCATGGAATCTTTTCTATACTTTGACACTACAAACTCTAGATTTGCCTCAACTACTTGAACATATACTTGTAAATGTTTAAAATCATCTTCTTTTTACTACACTAAATAGGGGATTTAGTGTTGGATTACATTTAGTGTAATTACCACCCTACTTGACCTTACACTAAATGTCAATTTTAGGATGATTAGCGTAGTGCTAAACTTCAATGCACCGCCTTTGTGTTGTCTCATAAGAGGATTTCTGGCCCTGAAGAAGACTGTTTCAGGGGTGTTCCCATAAACTGTTCCCATTGCTGTAGACCAGCCCGCTGTTGGTCTGGATTTTTGAATTTTGAAAAAAAAAAATTTTAAAAAAAATTTCAAGAAATTTCAGAATGTTTAAGAAATAAAGAAAATGATTTAAAAAAATATATTTTTAAAATATTAATTAATTAAATTAATTAATATTTTCTGACGTGGCAATCACTCTACCACATCAACACTACGTTCCCAGAGTTTCCAATGTGTTCCCAATGTTTGGGAACTCGCAATCTTGTAAACCAGCTGAAAATCCTCTTATGTCACTTTTTACCTTCTAACACTAAATGTAAACCTCTTCATATTTTAGATTTGCCATAGAGTACTTTTAGTGTTAGAAATTACATTTAGTATTACTTACTTTAGTAGGGTAAATGATATTTAGTGTCATGGTTCGCAAATAGTGTTGCCAACACTAAATACCCTATTTAGTGTAGTGTTTAATAAACACTCTTTTATTTTTTGATTCTAAATTCAAAACTATTGTAAATGCATATGTAAAAATAAAATATATAGTCTCTATATTAAAGTAGAGGTCATATTTTTGGGTTAATCTACAATGTTTTTAGAGTGTCAATTTCTCATGTTGTTGATGTTATATTACTAGCATTGGTGTTTTTCTTAGTTTTAGTATCATAACTATATTTAATGTTTCTATGATGTTTATTATTCACCATATTAGGTTGTTTAGAATACATGGTATAGAATTTAGAATATTTATAATTATTGTTGCATTTTACATTTTTATTTGTCATTTGAAATTGTATTACAATACAAGTATTGCATATATTAAAAAAATTAGTGTATATGTAAGACACTACTTTTATAGTGTGTTGTAAATGGATATGAAAAAATTAGACATATAAATTTTGTACATAAGATAGCCTAACTATAAAAACCAAATGATTGAATTTATATGTAAAAATATGGTCATTTTAATTACTAAAATGAAGGTAAATAGCCCTATGTTAAATACCCTCTTAACTCAGGTGTATGCTTCAAATTACAAGGAGTGATCTCCCCAAGGGTGATTGCAAGAAACATTTGTCCTATTTCTTGTCCCTATGGCCTTGGACATGTGTTTTTTCACTCATAACTTTTGCATTGTTTCTCCATTTGACATGAAACTTCAAATGAAACTACAGGTAATAGTTATAGACACTACATAATTATTTGAAAATTCTTAAAATTATTTTACTATTTTTAAACAGCCCTCGATTGGATGTCTACCTTGGGCATTTTGGAGGGTTTTAGTCCTATTCTTAACTCAAAAATGCAAATTTTAAGCTGAAAATTGGCATGCAAGGATTTCTACTAAAGTTACACAAGCCTACAAAGAGATTTTGTAAAAATATTAAAATTTTCAACTTCCACATGTGTTCAAAGTGGAGTACTTTTGTGTAGGAGTAGAGAATACAATTAATTTTTTCCAAAGATGAAAATCATTGAAGAGGAGCATCTTTATGTAAGGAAAAATGATTTTTTTTTAAATTAAATTTTTTTTTACTATTTTTAAAAATCAAACATTAAACTGTCTATTTCCATGGTATTTTTCATCATTCTTTGAGTGCACATAACTCTTAAAGATAAATTTTTTTAGACTTGAATTTTCACACACATCAATTTTTTAATGCTTTACTTATTATTTATATTTTATTTTATTTTTGAAAAATTTATTCCAAAAATCACAATACTCCAATGCTAAGGCCATTTCAAGACAAAACCGGTAAGTGTTTCTTGCAACAAGCCGGGAACTCTATTTTCTTTTCCTAAACTTTCATGCCAACTGCATAAGCTACTATGTTTACTACGAAGTCCACATTGTAAGTCAAACCCTTCAATTTTTTCAAGCCAGAGTAAGGTAGGTACATCCAAAAGCGCCACTTATTCATACTGAGCCTAGTTCTTGCTATTAATTAGTTCAAATTTATATGTAGTCTTGTTGGCAAGTGAAAGCATGTTCCAACGCACCAACGAACACAGGATTTGGATACCGTATGCAAAAGTTATTAACAATCAAAGTCTGTTTCTAAAAGCGCCATCTACAGTCTATGAACATGATTGATTTCGAAAATGTATGTGCACTGTAGATGGCGCTTTTAGGAACAAGGCGCTTTTGGGTGTACCTACCTTACCAATAAATAGAACTTGAAGCTTACTGGACTGACCATCTGAACAATTGAGAAGAGGAGAAAACGAAGTAGAAGCTTCATCTCTCACTGTAACTCACTTGATGAGAATCTGATGCATCAGTTTATCGTCAACGTCATTGTGTGCTGCAAAATTTGGCAAACTAGAAAATTTCACTACAAGCAACCTCGAAATGAAATGATGACATCCATGAATGAAAAAGAGCATCATTAATCCCTAAGTGACACTAGTGCCATTCTGTGGTGTTTGGCTGGCTTCATCGGGCTAGTAGAAGGCCTCAATAGTAGTTTTGTCACCCTTTTTTTTCAATGACCTTTCATGTTGAGTTATGAAGAATCTCCAACTGAATGCTTAGTTTAATTGATGTTTTCTTCCATGTAGTTGAGAAGTAATTAAGGAAAACGGATGGCAAAATTTGCCATTTTAGTGTATTATGAGAAATTGAGTGACTTTGAAATTTTTCCTTGAAAATAATTTTTTTGAATTTGAACCCAACTAATGAAATGGAGGTCCTCTACTCTAATTTCTTCTCCAATTGAAATTTTGGAAAAGTTCATAAAATTGAATACTTTATTATAGTTTGAACTTTGGCTGTATTTTTAATGTCCACTACATTCTAATTGTAGATATACACGGAAAATTAGTTTACACCATGATGATTTTCACTGTAATGTTGACACATGGTGAAATTTTCAGATTTTTTGAGATTATATTCTATTTGATATGATTTTTTCTTCAATTTTCCTTCAAAAAATTTCAAAAAATACAATATTCCTCAAAAAAATCTGAGATTTCTGTGAAGTACAGAGGACATGCAGTTTCATCTCTGAAAAATAACAATAAAAATTTTCATACACATCTAGTTACAAAATGGCAACAAACTGAGTGATAGAGAGTGTGGCCTAAAACCAATAGTCATAGGCCCGGCGTTTTAGGGTTAACATGCAAGGGTAGTAATATAGGGTAGGATCAGATTTTGGTTGTAGAATAGAAAATGCCAATCACTCATAGAATATGTATAACGTAATGACCGTTTCAATCAAGAATTTGTGAAGAAAGTTGTCGTGATAGATGCTAACTGGGAAACTACTACAGATAATTAGGTCCAAGATTGCCAGCACGTAGTTAGTTAGTTACTGATTGGTCACCATTCAGCTTAAGACTTACTTCTCTCTGGTCCCTTGTGTTCGCTCACCCGGGACTTAGAATTTGGAATTTCAGTTTACTTGACGAGTTCAACTCGTAATCTTGTTTTGCTTGTGTTTGAAGGGTCTTTGCGCCCCCGTCCGGCCGTTTTGGCTTTCACAGCTTAAGACTTACGAAGATTGTGTTCTGGTTGGGTTCACCGGGAAACCAGCCCAAGTTAATTGGAACACTATTTATTGGAACACTTTGTAAACCTGGCATTTCAAAATCCAAAGTCTACTCATTCGTAAAGAATGGAAGCAGTTACCGATATAAATTCACACCCATTATCAAACCCCCAAACATGGACCCCATCTAAAGCTTATTCGAAGTGCGAGACTGAGAACCTGGTGACTGGAATTCTCAAGATCAGCCGAGATTCTCTTGGGTGTTAGCTTGTTCTTAGAAGCACAATAAGTTACTGGTAGAAGTCTCTAAAACCAGCGACCACGATCGAGAGTTCCGAGGAGGCGGGTGAAAGCCCCCAGGCCATGACTTCCCTCGTGCAATTTACCCCGGGGGAGTGCGGAAGGGCCAATTTCCTGACCCCACTGGCCGGCTGAGCTGGCTCTACGTCCCGCCAACGACTGGCGCCTCGCCACACGTCCTGCTGCCCGCGGAGTCTGCGGATAACCATTGTAGCCACACGCAAGGGATTAAAGCTTAGTTTAGTTAATGTGTGTTTACGCGTTTCTCTATTCTCCGATGTCGATCGCTAATTCTACCCCGCGCACTGGGGTCAGGGGCTATTTGGAGGATTTTAGTGGGCGATCGGCTCGGCTCGGCTCGCCTCGACTCGCTTAGGCAGGATCGAGGTGAAGTCACCAATGGATCTCCTTGGCTTGTACTGTGAAATTGAATGTGTGCACGACGGAGAAGGGTAGGAGTCGGAGGGGGAAGGAGGTCGTGGGAAAAGAAGGCTGCGGGGAAGGGAGTCGGAGGGAAGCCTGGGGACAGAAAACAGACCCCCTTATGCCCTCCATCCATCCAATTTGGGGCAATAAGGGGGTCAATTCGCCTTGGCCGTTCCGAGGAGGCTGGAGGATGGCCCAGGCTATCCTCGGGGAGTGCGGAAGTGCGGAAGGGGTCAATTTCCTGACCCCACTGGGTGATCGGGCGACTGAGCCGGCTAGCGGACCCTACGTCCCACCAACCACTGGCGCCTCGCCACATCATCTCCTGCTGCTGGCCGAGTCTGCAGATAACTACTGGAGCCTCTCGCAAGAGATCGAAGCTTACTGTGGCCAACGTGTTCACGCATTTCCCTGTTCCCCGACGTCGATCGCTAATTCTACTCCGCGCACAAGAGTCAGGGGCCGTTTGAGGGATCCCAGTGGGCGCTCGACTCGCGTAGGCAGGATCGAGGTGAAGCCACCAATGGATCTTCGTGGCTTGTATTGTGAAGTTGAATGTCTGCACGAGATGCGCGAGAGTTGTTTGTATTGTGAGATGTTTTGGCAGTATTTGACATTACATGTTTCCTCCTCTAACGTTACGCATCACGCTCCGGTAACTGTGTTGCTGCGCCTCCCTCCCTCTCCTCTCCCTCTCCCCTCCCTCTCCCTATCTGGCTCGGTGGTCTGGGAGTTCTGAGTTCGAGTTTTGGTTTTGAATGTGCGGAAGTGGTAAGCTTGATCTTGGATACTAATCTGTTGCGATGCTCTGTCTTGCAGAGCCGTGAAGCCATCGACGGATTATAGCCTGCAAGCTCCGTGCGAATTCTCATGTATAGGTACGAGTGCATGACTGAATTTGACTCTTTGTCGGTATATCGGTACAGTTGGGATTAGGATGTCTGTCTTCATCGATCCTTTGTTGAGAATGGAGTCTGCTTGGCTTTGCTTTAAGCGAGGTCCCATCGCTTGTTATGTGTCAGAGCTATCTTGGAGCCCTCTCGATTCTGGTTGTCCTTATTCTTGAGGGTTTCTATGTCCATCTTTAAGCAGATTCTTCACGGTACTTGTTAGTGACAAGTACTTGTGTGAAGTTGGAACTCGCTCATGTGCCGCTTTGATTTGCAGACAGTCATCACTTCTTTGTTGGAGCATAGTTCGACAAGATTGCTGGCCATTGGATCCTTTTCGGTAAGGTGCGTGCATGTCCTTGACTTCCACTCTCTTTGCTCCGTCCAAGCATTTGTTTCAGGAACTGCAGATGGTGCCCAATACGAGTGTTGTGCATTCGCAAGAGTGTTGTGCTCGATATTTACGGTTTGTGTGTGACCATGTTGTACTGTGCAGTTCCGTGAACGTGGTGGGGGAATATAGTGGTGCATCGTGTGAGCCCTCGACCTCAGTACCGGTTGGTGCATTTGCATTGTTACAAGTCGCTATTTTGAGGCATGTGAGCACCTTGTTTTGAGAGTTGGTTTTGTGGGGTTTGCACATGTCTCTTTAGCTGTTGGTACGGAGCCCATAGCACTAGGTCTTGGTGGCATAGGTGATCGATGTTCGAGTTTTAGTTTTGATTTGCAGGAGTATTGTAGAATTCATGTGTGGTGACGTTTTGCCTTGCAGATCTGTGAATTCATCAAGGGAGTAAAGCCTAGCAGTGAGGAAAGGCCCATTGATAAATAGTTGCGGCATTTGCATCCTTGTTGGTATTGTTTGGAGTGAGATTTTTGTCTTAGTTGTTCATGGGAAGAGTCTACTTGAAATTGGTTGAAGCAAGATTTGATCACATGTCACCTTCCTTCCTCTATTTGTAAAGATTGTTGATTGTGGTTGTCTTCATTAGCTGAGTTTTCCATGTGCATCCTTAAGACTTTCACTTTGGTTCTTAACAATTAGTTATAATAGATCACTTTGTCATGGCTAAGTGATTTAGTTTTTAATCCATTGCAAACATCAACTTTGCTATTTCATCAATCATAGAAGGTTTATTGAGCACCAATTTTATAATTTGCTAAGCTTCTAGACTAGCTTTGTTTTGAGTAGAAAATCCATTTGAACAAGGGAGTGTTACTTCAATTATGGATTTCTCATTAGTTTGTGAATGACACCACCTATAGTGTTTGTTGAATGAGACCTTGAACTTCCTTCCAAGTACTTTTGGAATGTCTAGAATTCATGACATATGTGTTGTTTTGTTTTGCAGTTAGCCATTACGTCTTTGTTGCCACGTACTTTGACTTTGGCCTATATAGTGGACTCTCCTAGGGAAGGTGTGTTCATGTTCTTGACTTTCTTTTTCTTTTTTGCATCTAAAGCATTTGTTTTAGGCAATGCAAATGAACAATTCCTTGAGAGTTGTGTGCATGCTCAATCTTTACTTTTTCATTTGTGATGATGGGCCTTTGTACAAATGTATGAATAAAATGGTGCCTGATACAAATCCTTGCCTTGAGGTCCCAATTGTAGCATGTGTAGAGTTTTCGGGAATTCAAGGACTTGGCCTAAATTAGTTCCAATAAGTTCTAGCTACTAGCTCTTGATGATTTTCTATCTTTTGCAACTTGTTTATTTTGAGTTGCGTTTGTGAGGACTCTCTCTCAACATATACAAGTGCATGAGAATACTAAATTTGTAATCAAATACAACCAAGTGATTTATATTTAGGATTGTTAAATTACACCCTTGGTATCCAATATTGACTAGAATTTAAACATGGGTTCATGACTATATGGTGTAAGGAACCAAACATTATACTCCCTATGATTCAATAATTTAACGTTTTGATTAATGAGATGTAATATGTTCATATTATTATACTTGTAAGTCATTTAATGAATCATGAACAAATGTATTCATGGTATTTGACGTTGTTTTTAATTTATTAGTATTGTTAGATATCATCTTCACATCTAGGTCATGTTCCTTGTGATCACATTTGTATGGAATCACCTATGATGTTTGAGAGTGTACATGATGGAGTAAGGTTATGATTGACTATGTTGTATTTGTAAGTTTTTGTCCAATAGGAGAGGACTTGAATTATGGCAATGGTGTGGGAAAATCCTTGTTTTTTGTTTTGATCATGGAAGGATATGAGAGTGTTGTGTTTGTCTTTAATTTGTTTATCATATATATTTCTTATATATGAAGCCATCTTGGCCCTCATCTTGGTTTGCGTAAGGAACTCATTTGGACATTTGAATGAGACTTTGGCTATATTGGATTCACCATTGATGATGTCCATTGGTTTATGAATTATACCTTGGTTTTTTTCCTTTCAATATTTTTGAAAAGGTTAGATGTTTGTTGTGTAAGCAATTTTGTAGTATATAGGCATTAATTACCTCTTCAATGTTTGAAACTTTGTTCACAAACTTATAAATGATTCTTGGAGAGGAATGGTTTGTTTAATATTCTTACAAAAGAATTTGATTGAGGAAAGGTGAAAAATATATTGTGGAGAAGGGACTATGATGTCTTCTATGTCCTTTTCAAGCTTGTGGTGAGTTGAAGGTTGCCTTGTTGTAAGTAAGATTACACCTTGATGGAAGCAATTTTGTTGGATATTTCTTGGTATGTCATTGGTGATGGTGGCTTGTTTTTGTAAGAACAATGCAATGATAGTGCTTGTAACAATGTGCATGATTACTAAGCTTTTTTATTGTTGCAAGTCTAAAGAAGGAGTGTGACATTGGAAGGTGTAGTGGAGATATTTCTATGATTCATGAAGTTGTTTGAAGAATATTTCAAATTTGTGGAAGTTATATTGCCAAGTTGTTTCATTGGTTTGGATGTAAGGTAGAGTAAATGGATTTTGCAAATTTTATTTTAGATTTCAAATCTTGTATGAGTTGTTCTATATAATTTTTCATTGAGATTGTACTTTAAAATAAACTTGAGAATGAATTTTTGGTGCATGAAATATATTTGAATACTATCATGCAAGGGTAAAATTTTCTATTGGCTCATTTTAGTCAAATTTAGATCGATGCAAGATTTCTTACAATGTTCATAAAGTTAAATTTTAGTGGTGTATTTTAGAACTTTAGAGTAAAGAGATATGGTGGATATTTGGGAGCTTAGGGATTATTTAGTGAAATTTTTATTTTCGTTAGCAAGTCATCCTTTATAATATTAATCATTCTTTCTTACTCTAGGTACACCATCCATAATTTTGTTATTAATATTTTGAGGTATGTTTAAATTTAGAAAGGTGTTTTGTAAAACTTGGAATCTAACATTGATCGTATGTGTATTGTTGGAGTAAGGTAGAGGTATCCATTCCCAACCAGGGACCTATACCCAATTTGTAGAGTATAGCTATTTTCAACCAAGGCTAGACCATATTTCCAACCAAAGCTTAGAATGTATTTTTTTTTCCATTATAAGGTTGGGCCCAATAAGATCATGACACATGTCCCAAAGTAGTGAGTATGAAAGTAGTGAGTGGAAAATTATTAAGTCAATGATTGGATTTGGAAGAGTTTTGACATTGGCTACTAGTCTAGGCATCTTTTTGGCTTCCAAAAACCATAGTAATTATAATTTTGGAAATAAAATTCTAAAAATTTGATGTCCCCATAATTCCTATCTTTCTACTTGGCAAAAATTTCCCTTGCCTTATACTCCTTAGGATTTGTGTAAAAATCGCTTAAGTGATCGACTATGGGTATCTCTACTTCAGTTTAGGTTTGTCAAGAGTTGTAATTGCTACTACAATAAGGGAGTAATTGCCTCTAGAGGGTTCTATTTGGTTATAGTTTACCTTCCTATTGCTAGCATTATCATCTTCATAGTATGCTTTTATAGAGCTTCTCTATGATTGGATTCTACCCAACTTTTATCCTAAATAATGTATAGTTTTAATGTAGTTAGTTTTTTTAATAAATTGTGACATAACTTGAATGGTGCTCAACATTTGTTTTGGTGAGTAATGATGAGGTGGATGTTTTGAATGTACATCTAATTGTTTTTGTAATTGAGAAGTTCTAATAATTTGCTCACAATGGATAGAGACAATTGAATTTTGGATTGGAATTGGGCCATTTCCTTTCATCTTTAGCATACATCCTAAGTTGCTCAAATTCATTTGTTTGTATTGTTCATCATTGTTTGATTTAGAAAGTTAAACACATGTTGGAATTGTTGGTTTTCTTATTTGAAGGAGTAAACAAGGCAATTTTGGCAGGTCAATAATATCTTTTGACAATAGTACATTTTTGGTGCATTCTACACCATGGAAGTAATGGAATGTGGGGATGTCCAACCTCCTTCAACATCAATGAGACTCTCTGAAGGTAATTCTCTTACCATTTCAAGCCTTCTTTTCTTTTAGCAATCATTTTTATTTTTATGTTTTATATACTCATTTTGGGGTGTTTCTCAAGAAATATGGGATGATTAAGTTTGTCCTAGGTCAATTAATAAATATAATTGTCTTCGAATGAATGCTACTACGTGGATATTCAAATGTTGCTTTTATTTTCTTCCTTACGATAGCTAAAGAAAATTAACTATGTACATGCTAAAATGTTTGTAGAAGCTGTTACAAGTTTGGAGAGGGAGTTAGAGACATATTCCGGTTTTGTGGTTGCTTGTAACAAACGTGTTCAAGTAATGCATTCACAAGTATTCAACAAGGAGCAATGTCAATATCTAGTTGGTACTCTCAAAGAAGTTACCGAAAGTTTGAGTGTGGTTTTAGAGTCATCACATGGTACACTCATTGGATCACATGCACCTACAAAATTGGGAAAACTCCTCTTAAATTTCAAGCTACTCCTTGTTTTGGCCACAAAAATTGAAAGATTCATTGAAGGGTGTAGCCAAGATGCATGGGTTCTAGTTGCAATGACATTGACAAATGTATCACATTTTGTTTCATCCATTGGATTTCATTTGGAGTTATGTTGAGTTACCTTGTCTAAGAAATGTGAAGGACCTAGAGGTTTAAATTTGGACCAAGTGGCCAATATTAGCAAGGATGTTGATGAAATTGTCAAAGCCAAGGCCTCTATGGACAAAGAAGACCTATTGAAAAAGATTTCAGTAGCTTTGCCTTCATTGCATGGTGGTGAAAAGGATTTGGCAAGTTTTTTGCTTCAAAGACTTCTAAGAGTAGTACCAACTCCAAGCATACCCTCACCAGAATCAAAATGGAATTTCTCTCGATACTTGGCTTTATTGAAAAGTATCTTTGAGAAAGTAAAGCAAGGGGTGTCTATTGGAAAAGGGTCTTCAGCAACTGTATTCAAAGCCATGTGGTTGGACATGGAAGTTGCAGTCAAGGTTTTCTATGGAAAAAGTAATCCGGAGTTCAAAAAAGAAGTTGATGTTCTTGCTCGATTGTGCCATCCCAACATAACATCCATGTTTTGTTGTAGACAAGATAGGCAAAAGTGCTCTATTGTCATGGAGTTGATGGATGGAGACCTCTTTACATTGATGCAACACAGACTCAAAGTAAAGCGTGATTCTCCTCCATTCAAAATTTGGGAAGCCATTGACATTATGCACCAAATAGCCAAGGGAGGAAAGTACCTTCATGAGCAAGGCATTGTGCATAGGGACTTGAAGTCGCTAAACATTCTTGTCAAAAGTGTGAAGACTCCGGATGTGGATTTGGAACATATAGAAGCCAAGGTGGCAGACTTTAATGTGTCCAAAATCAAGAAGTGTAGCACCACACACTCAGAGCAAACAATGAATGTTGGAAGCAACAGATGGATGGCACCGGAGTTGATACAACTTCAAAGTGTAGATAGTCAAATGAATGTTGAAGGGAGCAATCCAAAAGCACCAAATTATCCTAGCAAATGTGACATTTATAGCTTTGCAATGGTGTGCTATGAAATCTTGACTGGGAAATTGCCATATTCGTTCTATTCAGAGAAAATGGCCAAAAAGATGAAGACAAGGATATTGGAGGGTGTTCGTCCAAAGCTTACTACTCATTGTCCTCTCAAACTAAGAGATTTAACTGAGAAATGTTGGAATCCAGAGCCTAAAAATCGTCCGACTTTTGATGACATTTGTAGAGAGTTGAAGTTTGTGAAGTATTTACTAATGGCAGGTTCGTATCTAGATTGACAAGTTTTTACATTCTTAAAGTTTAATTGCCTTACTATTAATTGTTTTCCATTTTTTTAAATGTATAGGATGTAGATGTATAGTCTTAGTTTCAAACTATTGTTGATCTAAATGCATGATATTCACCTCAATTGTTACCAAAAATTTTGTGCCTATCATTCAAATGTAGTGTATTTAGTGCATATTATTAGAGTATTAGTGTTTGTTGTCTAAAGAGAAGTAATTTAAAATATGACATCTTACGATTGTTACAATCATTCAATGATTGTCATTTAAATCACTTTTGAAAACTATGCAATTCTCAAACATTGTAAGATTTTGAAAGTAACTTCAATACTTTGGAAATTGTAGGTACTTCTTCTACATCCAAGGTATGTTCACAACACATTGCTAAAAATTTCAACATTACTTTGGATAAAATTTATACATGTTGAAATTCATGTTATTATATCCTATACATTTGTTGAAAAGGATTTCACCCTTAACATGCATTGTAGATTTGTTTACATATTCATGTTGAGCAAATGATAGATGTCTTGTTGAATCAAAAATGTCTTATTGAAAATAATGATTATCTTTGAAACTAAATTGTAGAGTGAAGACACTTTCGAGAAAGGACACATTGAAAATGCTTCCAACCATGCATTGAAAGATGAAGATGATAATTTGGAGGATGTTCACAAGATTGATGTACGTTCATCAAATATGGCTCTTTCTTTGAATGATTATAAGCAAGTGAAGAGATTGATGGACAAGTATGAAGATGCATTGGAAGACTTGAATAGGGCTGATGAACTTGAGCCTAATAGTGCTTTTATTTTGCGGAGTCGTGGGGTTGTGAAGAGAATGATGGGCAAGTATGAAGATGCATTGGAGGACTTGAATAGGGCTGATGAACTTGAGCCTAATGATGCTTTTACTTTGCAGAATCGTGGGGAAGTGAAGAGAATGATGGGCATGTAGGAAAATGCATTGGGGGACTTGAATAGGGCTGATGAACTTGAGCCTAATGATGCTTTTACTTTGAAGAGTCGTGGGGAAGTGAAGAGAATGATGGGCAAGTATGAAGATGTATTGGAGGACTTGAATAGGGCTCATGAACTTGAGCCTAATGATGCTTTTATTTTGAAGAATCGTGGGGAAGTGAAGAGAATGTTGGGCAAGTGTGAAGATGCATTGGAGGACTTGAATAGGGCTCATGAATTTGAGCCTAATGATGCTTTTACTTTGCAAAGTCGTGGGGTTGTGAAGAGAATGATGGACAAGTGTGAAGATGCATTCAAGGACTTGAATAGGGCTGATGAACTGAGCCTAATGATACTTTTATTTTGAAGAATCGTGGGGAAGTAAAGAGTATGATGGGCATGTAAGGAAATGCATTGGGGGATTCAAACAATTCTATGAACTTGATCCTAATGATGCTTTTACTTTGGGGAGTGGTAAGGATGTGAAAGGAGTGATGGGCAAGTATGAAGGTGCATTAGAGGATTTGAATAGGGTTGATGAACTTGAGCCTAATGATAATTTTACTTTGAAAATTTGTGTTGAAGTAAAGAGAATGATGTGCAAGTATAAAGACGCATTGGAAGACTTGAACAAGGTTGATGAACTTGAGTCTAATGATGCTTTCACTTTGAAGAGTCATGGGGTTATGAACGGAATGATGGACAAGTATGAAGAAGCACTAGAGGACTTGAACAAGGCTCATGAACTTGAGCCTAATGATGCATTTACTTTGAAGAATTGTAGAGATGTGAAGAGAATGATGGGTAGGTTTGTAGATGCATTAGAGGACTTGAATAAGGTTGATAGACTTATGCCTAATGATGCTCTTACTTTGAGTAATCGTGGGGTTGTGAAGAGAATGATGTGCAAATATGAAGATGCATTGAAAAACTTGAATAGGGATGATGAACTTGAGTCTAATGTTGCTTTTATTTTGAGTAATCGTGGGGATGTGAAGAAAATGATAGGTAAGTTTATTGATGCATTAGAGGACTTAAACAAGGCTCATGATCTTGAACATGATGATGCTTTCATTTTGAGGAAGCGTGGAGAATTGAAGATACAAACATTTGGGCAAGTATGGAGATGCATTGGAGGACTTGGATAAGGTCTTAAACTTGAGTCAACTTTAGAAATGTAGGTTTGACTTTGGCCAATTTGCCTATATTCAATTAATTCACTTTAATACTTGTACATTGTTCATTTGTGTAATATACTACTTAAAAAGCCTAACCGCTAGTTAAATATGCTAAGTACAATGTTTGTGGGTGATTGCAAGAATGACTTCACAGTTTTGTCTCAAAATGGCCTCAATATTGCAGTACTGCGACTTCTGGAATAAATTTTTTTTTAATGAAATAAAATATGGATACTCTTAAGAACACTCTAAATATTAAGTGGATGAAAGTTCTAACTTAGAAAAATTGATCTCTAAAAGTTATGCTCTCTCAAAGAGTGATGAAAAATACAAGAAAATAGGTAGTTTGGAATTTTATTTTTTTTAAATAGTAAAAAAATTCAAAAATTCAAAAAAAAAACAAGTTTTTTCTAACTTAAATTTTCTTCTTCTTTCCAATTTTCATCTTCAAAAATATTATTTTGTGTTCTCTACAAGTGTACCTTGGTAGTGCACTTTGAGCACATGTGGAAGGGGAATACTTTATTATTTTTAAAAAATCTCTTCACCAGCTTGTGTAACTATAGTAGAAGTCCTTGTATCTCAATTTTCACCTTCAAATTTGAAATTTAGGGTTGGAAATAGTACTAAAAACCCTCAAAATGGCCAAGGTAGACATCCAATCGGGGTCAGTTTAAAAATAGTAAACTAATTTTTAAAAATTTCAAAAAACTACCAAATGTCAAGAACTTTAGTGTGTACCTCTGTTCCAAATTTCACGGCAAACAAAGACATAATGCAAAAGTTATGAGCAAAAAACCACCTGTCCAAAGCCTAGGGGACAACAAATAGGACAAGTCATTCTTGCAATCACCCTTGTCTAAGTTTTGGTCAATTTGATTTAGTATGCTAAAAGTAAAGTTTGTTGGATAGTTCTTAATATTTTCTTTAATCTTTGAATATGTATTCATTTAGGTACCATGCTCTTTGGATAACAATTCAACTTTTAACTATTTTGGCCAAGGTACTCAATATTTATGGTAAACAATTTAAAAACTTTCACAATGAAGACAAACTACTTTATCCTTCAATTAGGTTATGGGATTGTTCACTAGACCTTTGATATTTATTACATTATTTCTAAATTGTCTATAAGAAACTTATGTCTAATCCTATTTTGAAGATGATTTGTACTAGGGTTATCAAGTTTTAAATAATGACAATCAAATTGACACAAAATACACATAGCTAATTGCAATACCAAAGGCTTAATTATTATTGCACATGAGCATTCATCTCTTATCTCCACAAAAAGGAATTTATTAGAAACACTTATTGTAATTATGGTAATTATTTTAGTTCAAACAACTTATACAATATTTAATTTGTTAATGGACTAAACTTGGAGATTGAAGGTTCATTTGTCACACTCTAGTATATGACAATTCACAATTATTTATAACATATTCATTTCAAACAACAAATGGCTATTCACAATTATTCATAACATATTGATCTCAAACAACAAATGGCTATTCAAGTAGTGTATATTCTAAATATTATCAAGTAGGTCTACCAATCTTCAACACTATTGAAGAAGGATAAAGATCAAATTGGAAATTACCCTATTAGTATAATAAATTTATTCCAAGGGAGACAGTCAAGTAGGAATCTATGCTAATAGGTTCAATATCTAATATTGAAATATCTTGATTTAAATTCAATAATATAATTTGGAATTTTTTAGCCAAAAACGTTACTACAACAACATTTTATAGAATACATACCCTAATTGGAATTCAACACTTGCAATTTTCTATTTCCAACAATTTTCAAGTTGAATAAAAATTGAGCTTTCACAAATCAAACATTGAATTAGTACTCATACATCTCATATTGCATTGAAAACCAACTAGGTTGAAACTTTGTATGATTTTAACTTGATTGGTGAGTATATTACCATTTACAATTTGAAAAGTATTTTCCACTACTAAGTTTGTTGCATTTCATCACTCCCTATTCACCACCAACTTGGTCACTCACTACAATTTTCACATACTCCATGAGCTCATCACCACTTCATCTTCCATTACATTCTCTCCAATTAGGACACACAAACACAAACACATGCAAAAAACAAGAAATTATTTAGCACATCTAGCTAGAATTCACATTGGAACTCTCATTAGTGGGTGAAAAACAAATTGGAAAGACAGACCTAATAGGAAGCAAGCCAGCGGTTATCAAAAAGGAAGGAGACAACTCAACCTAGGTTTTCTTCCCAGACATCATGACATCACAACAACTAAACATCATACAACGTCTAATAGAAACCCTCGTACATCCAATAGAGTCAAACTTACCTTTGACTTTCAAAAAATTTACCTTCCTTTTATCAAGGCCACTTGGATGCCATGTGGGTTTTTTAAGCCTTCATCATTTAGGGGTTAAGTGAACATTTATATTTATCTTTCTATTCTAGAGCCCTTTGGCTTAAAAAACCCTTTGTTTAAAATGATCCTTTTTCACATTTGCATTAAGATAGGAAGTCTTTACATGGAGTGGGCATTAAAATGGAGCACCTCCTTAAATGTATACAATTTGTACATGTTGCTTTTTCGTAGCCTTCAACAATGTAAGGTAGCCAACCCATTTCCGATCACCCCCCCTATTCCAATCTATAGAATGTTTCTTTTCCATAAAGTTGTGGTGCAACTCCCAAAGCAATTGTGGTACATTATAATTGGTTGTAAGGCTCTCATAAATGCAATCAGCCCTTGGTTGATTTTGCAATCAACCTATGGTCAGAAATAATAAGGTCTATATTACCATTATAGGTCAAGAAGAATCTTCTACTAAAAAATTCATAGTAATTATGCTTTGTGTAATAAAATTCTAGAAAAATATGCTATCCTTCTAAACTCTATTTTTGTACATGGGAAAAATTTTACAATTAAAAAAACTACACTCTAACTACACGTAATTGCTTAAGTGATTGGAAATAGGTTGGCTACCTTACAAATTGTATACATTTTAGGGGGTTCTCTATTTTAAAGCCCTATGCCACTTCAACTTCAAAATTTTATAACTAATTCCACAAAGCTCATAAAATAATGAAACAACTTGGGTTAGATGTCAATTCTACTTGTCTTTCAAGAAAAATTTACTGAAAAATATTTCTAAAAGTTTTACCTCCCTGAAATTCAGTTTCAGCCCTTAGATGGTGCATTGTAGGACTTCTTACCTTGCTTGGCCGTTTGGGTTCTAAGCTTAGGGTTTTGGTGTGCTAGAGAGTATCACTGTGTTCCATACTCTTTAGTTTTTGAGTTTTTTTTTTCATCGACAATCTCATTATGAACTCGCTTTTGAATTTGGCGTCAATCTCTGTCCCAGTGGAGGATTCGATCTAAGCGCCTCATCGAGAAATTTGCATTCTTTTTGTGTGTGTGTGTAGGGTTTTGGATTTGTCCTGGCAGGACCCGTCGCTATGGCTTGGGGCCGCCTTCTTCAGCTAGGGAAGCCTTTGACACGATCTCCAGTAGTGGAGTTTACGCCAGTGTGGTGGCGATCGTTTTCCTCCGCTATGGAAACATTCACGCAGGCGTCGCATGCAGTCAGACAGGAATCAGGGGCGCAGGTTATGGAAAGCTGCGGGGATGGCTTCGACGCCGTCGTATGCGGTCGGGGAGACAAGAGGACGAAGCGTGGGAAGCGGTTCAAAGGCTCCTTTGGAATCCCTAGAGAGAGGAGAGGAACAACGACTCGCCGGCTTCGGAAGAAATGGGAGCTTTCCTACGATCCTCTTTTACCCGTGCATGCTCAACCCTTTCCTCCCGTTCTTGCTTAGTATTCCATAACTACTTTGGTATCCTTGTGCATATTAGTTCTGATGCTCTGAATGTACTGTGAAGACCAGTTCTTCTTCATAATAATTCTTAACTACTTTGTGAAGAAATCTCAAGCAAAAGGACCGACAGAAGGCCGGAGGAAAATTCTGTCCTGGCATTAGTTTTGAGAGGTTTCGGTAGTGCGAGAGAATGTCATGGTCTCCGTTACGCATTGAAGAATTCAGATGGTTACGCTATTCAAGGAGTTAAAACCCTAAACCTCTCGTGTCATTCCATTTCTTAGCTTGCAACTGTGAAAGCTCCATGGTACTTTTGTCTGATTTTTCTCAATTGTATTCTTCATTGCAATGACAAGTCTCGTCTTTGATTAAGTGATTTTCGCAAATAGTATACTCCTGGCATTGCTCAGGGATGATTTCGGGATGTCCTATCAGAGAACCCATTCTGTGGAGTTTGTTACACTGTGGTTCGGTGTTGTCATACAAGACTACATATTTAGAGATTTAGAGAATATGTTCATTAGGCAGGTACTAATGTACATTGCCTTTCTCAAGATGAAAGAATTGCTGATTGAAGAATCAGTCTACCATTCCTTATTCTTTTTCTAATGAGTTAGAACAAGTACATTTAGAGTAGTACTTTCTCGAAACCGACGCTTGATCCCTGCTTGTACTTCATTAAGGTTGAGGATACTATTTGAGTCGCAGCAAGTATTTTGACGTATGAAGGAGTAATTTCGGGAGCTATGGAGAGTTCCTTGGGTACAAAGCAAATATGTTTAGGTCAAATTTTTCTCACGTGTATGCATTTCTTATGCAATTCCCAAATCGGTGGTTGTGGACTTGTAGCCAAGTGGTGAACAAGTGGTGAACAGGCTCAGCATAGGACCTTAACAGTTCCAGTTACCCTCTCAGTTTTATCATGGTGGCGAGTTATTCTTGCATTCAACAACCTTCCCTTCCGAATCGGAAATTCAATGTATGCGCTACATTTGTGGAGTGGGTTGCAAATATTTGATTTTCATCTCCTGGCCTTGGATATGAATAGGAATGGGACTGCGTTTTTCAGTGCATTAGAGCCCAAGCGTGTACTTTAGGTCCAGTGTATGTCCAAAATATCAAGGCTACCTCTTGATTGTAGCGTCTCTGCATGTGTCAAGTTGTCAAATGTCATGTTTTATTGTATCATCTTGACATTTTTCAAATTGTCAAAGTGAATAGAGTTGTGGCAAGTCTTATGGTATCATCTTGACATTTCTCAAATTGTCAATGTGAGTAGAGTTGTGGCAAGTCAATTCAGCATACTTGTTGAAGTATTGGACATGCCAAAAAATGGTTGTTGATGACTTTCAAGATTATTGTAGAAATGAAGAATGCACCTATTGGTCCATAAATTAGACTTCATTTTTAGAGAAGTACCTTGAATGATAGGACTCATTCTTTCATGGGTTAGTATGATCAATTGAAACTTTCTTAATTCATGTGGGTTTTTTTCTCTTTGAACTTCAAATATACAATTTTCTCTTATGTATCAAACTATTCTTTATGCATTTCTAAGCATTTCTCTTCTTTGATGTGTCTGTAGGAACGTGTGTTCATCAAATGAAGATGTCTTTTCTACTTAAAAGTCTTTAACTTATTTTCTTCCATTTGTTGAACTACAAGCATTTTGTGGTCCTCTATTAAAGGGTTGATTTGTGGAGCATGTTATGAAAAATCCTCCAATTTACAGGGTCAAACACGAATCTGGGGAAATAATTTCAAAGAATCATGGAGATTCTTTGTTGGAGAATGGAGATGCGTTGAGGGATTGATTGGAGGCAAAGATTCCCCTGAAATTGTGTTGTCCCCCTGAAATTGCGTACTTTTAGGAGATGGTTCCATAATCAAGCAATCAAACAACGTTGAAAAGTGGTAACAAGGGTGTTGAAACATGAATTTCTGTGCCATTACAAAAGAGGGAAAAGAATTTTCTGCCACTTCAATGATGGAGTCCATCTACTCCTCAGATTGCACTAGCCAAGGCAAGGCCAAGCAAAGCAAACCTTTTTGCTTGTTGAGGTGGGATCATGATTCAAATCGAAGCATGTTCCAAAAAGAAAACAATAAACAATCCAGAAAATTAGGGCATAGTCTTACAAAAATCCACGCATTTATCTTCTTCTGTACATACCAAGGTAACTTGGTCTACAACATGCACAACTTTGGACATATATACATATGTACATATGTGTATAGATATGTATGTATATGTATATAGCAGTCCCAAAAATTCTTGTGGTGTACATGTGTCTTGTAAAATGTAGTATCCAAGAAGAAGTGGAACTACATTAGGCTTGTCCAAAGTTTTGCACATCATGGGCTAAATTTGTCATGTGTTTATGTAAACAAGTGTTCAAGGAATGTTTAACCACTTTTGCCATGGAGGGTTAACAACTTGAAGAGCAATATTTGGAATACACAATTCTATGACCTTGCATTTCTTCATCAATTTCAAAACAAGGGCATTTTTCTTCCACTATAATCTATACTAATAATGTGTACTACTTGGTGAACTATTATATAGTCAGAATTGTTACAAGGGTAAGTTCCACCCTCGGCTTATTGTGCGAGAATGTCCCAAATGTCTAGAGTTGGAGCCCGTCAAAGCTCTTGCTCTTTCTCTAACCTCATTTACTTGTGCCAACTAAAGATAGCAGAATGGTTCATGATGAACTATTAATAAGGTGGGTACACCTAAAAGCCCAATTGACCTTACAGTGCCATCTATATTTTGTGTACATTTTCAAAATTAGTTGTGTATATATACAGTAGATGGCACTTTCAAAACAGACTATGACTATTAATAACTTTTGCATAACATATCTAAATGTTGTGTTCTTTGGTACATTGGAATGTGCTTCACAATAGTAACTAGGCACAATACTTTTGGGTGTACCCACCTTAGTACACTTCGTGAGCCTTTCCCTTTTCACGATTGAATTCTTCTGGTTTACCTCATGATCTACAATTGCCGGTTTTCCTGTAAATGCTCAAACTGTTGCGTGGATTGACATTGTTGCCGTCATCCATGCTCAGCAGGGCGATCGAGGGCAAAGTGCGTCTTAATGTCCGCAGAACTGCATCCACTGAACGAAGGCGTTTCTGAGATGCTCAACCTCCCTGGCTCCCCAACGTCACATTCTTCCTTGTGCGGATGAGTTGAAGCCTGGTATGGTCGCTGCAGAGGATTTGCAGCACCTGGGCACAGCGAATGTTAACTATCAGAAAAAGATGCTTTGAGGGTGATACATTCTTGCAGATTGACTTTTTGATTTGATTGGAAACATCCTGGAATTCACATCATTCTTGTGAACAAATTTGTGATTCATTGTTGTGTCTACGGTAGAGTCCGTCGTGCTCAAGGGTGTAGGTTTGAGCCTTTGTTGTCTTACATTGGTGGGAGCACCAGATGCAGTCGCTTATCCTGCGTAAATATCGAAGGAAATAGTGCCAGTTGAGGCTCAAGGATTGATATATTACACCAGTTTCAACTACATGCTTCTGTTTGTCACTCATTGAAAGTTTGCGGTACTCAAAATACATTGGGGTGATTATTGAAGCTCTTTACAGTAAGTGGAATTGACAGAAGCAGATGGCATTTGGGAGAGAGATACATACCCGACTCATTTGTGGCCTTTGTTGAGAAGATCGTCGAACACAAAGCAATGCAGCAAGTAGCAATGTCTTCATCTGTATGCACCCTCTACCAATTTGCTCAAGTTATTGTCCTTCGATAGAGGTTTGCCTGTCAACATTAGAGAAAATTTCTATTCTTTAAGAAATGGGCCACTTAGAAGTGCTAAGGTGGGTACACCTAAAAGTTACTGTGCCTAGTAACTATTACTGGTCTTATCAAATTTTCATATAGTCTTCTTGGCAAGTGAAAGCACATTCCAATGCACCAAAAAACGCAGCATTTGGATACAATATGCAAAAGTTATTAAGGTTCAAAGTTTGTTTCTAAAAGCGCTCCAACCAAATAGGTACATAATGGAATTCAGAAATGTACAGCAACTATAGATGGCACTTTTAGGTGAGGTGCAATTTTAGGTGTACCCACCTTACAAAGGATCCAATATTACTTTTTTTTAGTGACATGAGAACCTTTCCTCTATTCCTACTAATCATTGTCGTGTCAATTGTTAGAGAATTGGTGCACAAGCATTGGTACACAAGTAGTTTAATTGAGATGTATAGTCCCTTTCATTCTCAATATTCACACATTCAAGGGGAAATTCTTTTTTGTTGGAGATGCAGTCCTTTCTATAATGTAGTAGGGCTTCAAAAATAGATTGGCTTGTCAATCCCTAGAAGCCCTTTGGAGAGTCCAAAATTCCTCTAATGGCACAACCATTGTACCATTGAATCATCAAGAACAACTAAGGGTGAATGCAAGAAACACCAATCCTATTTGATGTCACAATTGAGGATATGTTGTTGTTTCTTGCTATAACATTTGAATTTTAAGTCCTAAGAATATGAAATAATTACTGAAAATGTCTAACTTGATATTTATTAAATATCCCTTATTTTTTTGAAATTTAAAAAAATATCCAAATTAATAGTGAATTTTGATAATTTGTCACAATTTGCGGTTTAGGGATTTTGACTATATTAGGAGTATCCAAATTTAATGATCTAGAATTGAAATTTTCATGGTTCCTTTACTCAATAGGGAGACACGTGCCTACTAAAGGAAATCTAAAAATATATTATTCTATGACCTCTTCATGAGTGCGAACAACACTCTTGTGTGTGCAATTTGTGAATATCAAAAATGGTTTTAAGATCATTCTTTTGGTGAAATCTCATCAAATAACCAATTTTTAGGTTTTTTGTAAAAAAAAATCTTTTTTAACAAATTAAAATGTAAAAGTAACAATTTTTATGAGATTTTGCACCATTAGAAGAAATTTGAGGGCTCTGGAAGGTTGTTTTGGATCTGTTCTCGAAACAGTTTCCAATATCATTGGCTGCTATTAGGCCAGCATTAACCCCAAAAAAAATTGGGGTCTTGAAATATGAAAAAAAGTCCAAAATAAAGTTAATGATGTGGCAGTTTCTTGACTGCGTAGGATTCTTGTTCCCATGGTAGAAACTATGTTCCTACAATCCAAGAACTTGCAATCTTCCAATGCCCTCAAATTTCATCTAATGTTTTCTAGTTTATCCACTTCAAGAATTTTTTTATACTTTTCCTTCCTAGTGTACCTTCTTCTTAATGGTGTATATATGAAATGTATTTCTTACTTTCTTTCAGAACTGTTTTTCTAATTTTAAAGTACTCCCCAAAAAAAGATTATTGTGCCAAAATACCAGAAAAAATGCATGGTGTTTCTTGCAATGATCCCTAATAGATTTTTCAGTTGTGACAAGTAGTGGAATGTGATCCAAAGTAAAAGTAGGAGCCAATCTATCTAAAATTACAAGCTTATTTTTAATATGCAAAGTAAAAATAAATAAAAAACCAAGAAAATTCTTTCAATATATTTTACTATTCATTTATAATTCATACTATTTTATTGATGTTATATACTATTACGTTATCAACTTGCTGAATTCAAGTATTATTATTTGATGATGAACACAATGAAGATATTTGTCAAACAAGAAGTTGACAGCAAGAAAAATGATTTTAAACAAGAAGACACAAATACTTGCAAAAAAATCGAATTTAGGAGGATGTCAATAGAGTTGGTGAAAAGAATTGAAGATGAAAGGATTTCTTCCAAAATTAAGTTTGATGGTTTAGATCCACGTATTGATTGTATTATAGTTCTTGTTGCTTTATGGACACTCATATACTTTGGTGTTATATGGTGGTTTACACACAAATAATATCCTACAATTATATGTAATCTATCCTCAAGTGAAATTCTTAATATCATTATTGTATTTTTCTAGCTAATCAATGTAATCTTGTCATGAATAAGGTGATGAAATTTACATAAATAAAAAGGTATTTTTAATTTACTATAGATAAATGATAGTGTATTTTACATTTTACAAGTAACACAATGTATTTTATAGTATTTCTATCAAGAAAAAACATGTTCATTTCAAATGTACCTTATACATTGTATTTACTCAAGATCAAATCTATTGGAATAGTTCTATAGTGGAAGTAGAATAGAAACATGACAATACTAGTAGAGAGAATATTGTAGTAAGCTATCTGAATCTAAAGACCTTATTATTTTGAAAATTGTTGATTTTGAATTTAAAAAGAAATCTTCTACGGTATTGTTTCCTAAATTTCTTTACAAAACAAAACACTTATCCACATCAAATGAATTAAAGTTTTGTAATTGTATAGATGTAAGTGTATTTTATTGAGGAAATTGAATTGATCAAACTTCTAGCATTGTAAAAAAAGAAGGTGGGGAGGAGGGGGAAGGGAAAGGTGAGAAGAGAAGCAAAGTGCATTAGATGTTTTTTCAAGCATGAACAAGACTACAAGTAGAACCTTTTGTAGTGCACTACTTAGACTTAGTGCAAATTTGCACTAATGGAGTTTGAAGTTTTAGCCAATATAAACATATTTATATAAAAGGTTTAGTAACTTTAAGCCTTAATTTAAAGGAGATGACTTTGAGACCTATGTATATTAGAGAGCTACCTATACATTGTAAATAGAATAGAGAAGCACAAAATTGTTGCATCAATCTTTAGTCAAACAAATGTTTGCGTCTCCAACTTACTTGTGTGGATGGAGTACCCTTGCAAATAATTTCTTTATATTCTCCTAGTCATTTCTACCTTCAGACTTCATCCTAGGTGGGCCTAATTTCAAGTGAATTGTTCTACCTATATAAGTTTTTAGATAGCATAGAACTTGAGAGCTTTGTAACACTAGTTTAACATTAGCAATTTGATGTGGTTAGAAGATTGCTAAGTCAAGTAATATTATTTAATTATAATTTCAATATTAAAAAATAATTTTTTGATAATTTTTTTGTTTCTAGTAATAATTTCTACTTTTTAATTTGTTTTCTATTATTTAAATATTTTGATGAGCACCAAGTTGCTTCACAACTTAGATAGTAGCATTGTAACAATCTTCAAATACCCTCAAAGAACATTTGATGCTTAAATCCAACTTTACATTGTAATGATCAAGGTAGGAGGAGGGATGAAAGATTTTTTTGATATCTCAAACTAAAAGGAAATAAAACTTGAACTAATTTGAACCAAAAGTGGCAAAAAGATAAAAATTGGCAAATTGATGAATGGCCTTTAGATGGCTATTTACCATGATAGGGCAAATTCCAATATTACTATGCCACCAAATGCACTTTGAAGTTTTGACATTTATCATTTACAAAGTTAAACAACTCCAGTGAACCCATATAGTAATTTTGGTACTTATATATATTTTTTCTTTTGGAATCAAAGTTTGATATGTATAAAAATAGGAATATTCCACATAATTTTGTATTTTCCTATACTAAATTTTTTGTATAAATGATATTGTAGAATTTTTGCTTTTATTTTCAATTGCAATTCCAATTAAGAGTATTTTTGAGATCTTAAACTTAAGATATTTAGTTCTTCAATTCCATTTTTCAAGGGCCCAAGTAATTGACCATCCATTTGTCACATGTAGAAAGATATTAAAATGTCACTTATGTCAAGATCTAATTTGTGCATGTATAGTATTTTGTAATTTTATTTGTCAAGTGGTCATTATATATATTTATATATATCTATCATTATATAATATCAAAGTTGATTAAAATTGACCAATATTGAAAACAATGACTTAAGATTCTTGCACACCAAATGACCATGGTCTAATAGAATAAGAGAGTAGCAACTCAAAATTGCTAATACAATCAAAAAGCAATGATTGCTCAAATAGAAAACCTAATGATTGATATATATATATATATATATATATATATATATATATATATATATATATATATATATAACATCCAAAAATCTTACTCAAGGAGGTACAAACACCTCTTCTACATTGAAGCTCGTGTCAATTCTAAATCATCTATTGATAAACCTTTGAACCATCACATATGCTAACTTTTCATATTATATCCAAACAATATATTACACCATCTACACATGAAACTTTGAATCCAAAAAGAATATTTGCATACAATATCCAAATACAAAGTCTCTAGTGCACTAGACCATCTACCACCAAAACATTGAATTGTTATACCTTTGGCATACAATAGCCAAATATTCTATTTTCTATTGTATTGGACCATCTACTAATAAGAACTTTAGAAACTATTAAAAGAAACTTTGAATCATGATAACTTTTGTATCCAATATTTAAATAACACGTATTCTAATATAATGAATCATCTATCCAAAAAATTTAGGCCCTTTTACCTTTTGTGTATGATACCCAAATGATGCATTCTTTGGTGCATTAGATCATCTACTAATGAAACTTTGAACCTTTGTCACTATCTCATACAATATTCATACAATGCATTTTTTTATTATGCATAGGATCAACATTAGAAGAAATATGGGGTGAGGATAGGGCCCTTTTTTTATAAATGTTCATCACTATTAACCCTTTAAAGACCGGTCAACCACTTTTTGGTTGATTTTTGCACTCTTGGTCTAATATTGTTCAAAATACATTTGATTACAAAAATCTCAAAGAGTAACGCAATTAGAGTGTCTTCATGTGCTTCAAACAAAACCAATTTCAAAAGAATTGGAGTATTAATGCATTAGCTATGAGGTTGCAAACTCAAATGGCCTGAACCCTCAAGAAGGAAGTGTTCAACAAAAATACAAAAAAATATCAACCAATTTGTGAGATTTTTTTGTATCTTGATGTCTTGACAAGGCATAAGTGTTACAAACTTATGCATTGAAATTTATGTAGCGCAAATTCTAAAGGGTCATTCAAGTCATTGATTTTTGAGGATTAAGGGAAACAAGTCAAATTCCAACAAGGCTCTAAAAGCAAACATGATTTAGAGGTACATTTTTCTTTCTTCAATGTACCAAATTTGCACATTTTAGAAGGGTGTTTCTTTTGATGACCACATATGGTCATTTTTTGTGAACTTCAAGAATTTGTAACTAATTTCAAAAAGATTCAAAAAATATGAAATGACTTGGATTAGATGCCTATTCTACTTGCCTCTCGAGTAAAATTTACTGAAAAATATTTAAAGATGTTCCACCTTCCAAAAATTCAATTCTAGCCCTTCAAAGGTTGATTTATGGACCTTCTACCTTATTTATAGCAAATTGTACTGTTGGATGAGTTTGATTTTTTGTTAGGTTGAAGAATCTCCTTTATGGCAACACTTTATACGGTTTGATCTATGATTACATCCTTAGAGTAGCCACAAAATTCACTATCTTGAAGAACTACGCCCGCCCCTCAAATCAACCACGGTCCTTAAAAGGTTAAGCGGATTTTCAAGCACGTTTTGAGTTGGCCTGGGCTCTATGACCTAGCCTTCCCTCTTCAATTGGGTCAATGACAAGCGAGCACTCAACAAGGTAGGACACTAAATCCTGCAATCGAACTGGGCCCCACAGGGACAGATTTACCCTGGGGAAAATGCAAGAATTTTTTATTTTTTGGAAATAATTTCTTTTGCAAATTCTGAATTCATATTTGCGATCAGGGGCTCCAAATTAGCTAGGGGGCCACCTAGAACATTCCAAGACACGGCCCAAAAATAGGGGGCTCTTTTACTTTTACCCCTAGCAAACCCTGAAATTACCCTGGGGCCCAGTTCGAATGGAGGATTTAGCGTCCTGCCTCAACAAGCTCGAAGTTCCCTCAACCATGATAGGTGGGGTAATTTCTAGTCTAGTAAGCCCTCATTCCCGCTTGCTCTGTACCATGCATCGTGCTCAGTCTGTTTGGATTCCCTGTTTGGATCCAGTTCAGATTACAAAGCTCGGTGCCAACAATATTATGAAAACAACATTATTTGTTCCGTAAACCACTCCCGGGATTTCCGCCGTTCATTTCCCGGGAGGGTTCTGCCGCGTAATGCCTCGCTAGCACGAGATTTTTGCATAATCGGGGATTACGTGTTCTTCATCCAATTTTCTCTTTCATCCCCCAATTCTCATCCAAGAGCTCGTGCTTTACGTCGGGCAATGGCTTCTCTAAAGCACCTCCTCGTCAGGCTCCGCCCTCCTCGTCGGCACTTTATTTTCAAGAATCCCCTCCTCCTCAAGCATTGCCTTATACTTCTATTTAGGGATTAGGGATTAGGAATTAGGGATTGTTACTACAGTTCAATCTTGTTGTTCCCGCTCATTGGGTCCTATCCTTTAAATTCAAATAGATGAGCTTAGAGCCATGGCAATTTTACAACAATGACTAAAAATTTCACTTAGTTTCCTTCAAAGATTGTAAAGACGAGTCCTCACGACTGACTGTATTACAAAGACATTAGAAGAAATTTGAGGGCATTAGGAGACTGCGGGTTCCCAGACTACGGGAACGCAGTTTCTACTTTGTGAACTCGAATCCTACGTGGTCGGGACACTGCCACGTAATTATTTTTTTATTTTTTTCAAAAAAATAAAATAAAATTTGAACTTATTTTCATATTTCGGGACCCCAAAAAAAAATTTTTTTTTTTTTTTTTTTTGGTAAAAGTCGGCCTGACAGGGGGCTGCGGCATTGGGAGCCGTTTCGGGAACAGACCCGAAACGGTCCTGTAATGCCCTCAAATTTCATCTAATGCCGGATTCTCTCTTTGGTACTGATTTTTATAGTACCATATTGAAGAAGAACTGACTGAATTGTGCGAGACTAAACTATGCACACTATGAACACTGGAATTTTAATTGAAATCCGGGAAAGCTTCAACAGAAGGAACTAGAACATGTCTCTTCGAGTTTAGATTTAATTGAATTCAATTTGTTTCTCCTTTTATTCTCTTCCTACTCAATCAGCGGGACACACTTCTAGCTGAATTGAATACGATGCACTTCCCACTCAATCCAAACTAATACCATTTCAACTGCTCAATCCAATGTGATGCACTTGTAGCTCAATTGAAAGTCATGCACTTCCAATTGTAACTACGACACAATTCCAACCTTTCTCACAGTCACTCTCAGCAGTGGCAACTCTACGGATCAGTCAATGGTATAGTGGCTATATCTCTACATACTCCCCTCGCTCTGCTTGGCAATTGTGTGAAGACTCATAGTGAAAGCCATGCTAAAACGAGTGAAAGGAATTGAAAACTCCAAATTGCCACTTGGCTGGAAACACAAGGACCTTGCCAAGGCATTTGTTACTTCCTCTAATGAAGTGCAATGTTTGAGTTTCTCTAGTTACATGACTACATACAAGAAAATTTAGTCCAACTGAATGGTAGATAATGTCTTGAGTTAACTACAAAAAAAAAAAAAATCACTTACTACCACCACATCCTAACAGTGTTTTCTGAAACTTCAAAATAAAAGTTTGTATGCACAAAGTATAGTCTAGGAAACTCATCTACAAAGATTGGCTTGCTAAATCAATTATATTTGTAGAATATGGAACAATAGCCATAGAACTAGGTGCAGATGAGGTTTTAGGCTAAGGTGCACATGAGGTTTCCAATCCAAATGGATCCGCAGAGCTCACTTTATTACTCGCAGCTTCTACCCAATACTTCTCTTTCAAGCTTTTTGTTCTATGCTCCATCAGCTCTTCCTTCATTTTTTTGTCTAAGGGAAATCCCCAATATGCCATCCACATTCCATATAGTCGTACACCACACGCCAAACAATTCACCTATCCATTGAAAATCAATGCAAGCATTGCAAGGGGGGGGGATATCCACAACCACAAGAGAGAGGCACAAAGGTGTTTGAAACATAAACTCTACAGCAATAGGGATACAAAGTCTCCATTGCATCTCACTCTGGCAATTTGGAGAGGGCATGTTGTGGAAACACACCAACTTTAGAAATCACATCCAGCAATGTATACTTTGCATCTTTCACCATTGACTTGAGATTGGAGAGCACCTCTGTCTTAGTCATCTACACATTGGATTGTCTCGAATCATCTCCTCTCCACATTCTATAAATTAGCATTGGAAAGAGCCTTTGTGTAACTAAGCAGTCTAGAGTCTCCGTGACAACAAAATTATATAAAATCCTTGAGGTTTTTGAACCACGGTGACTGACCTATCAAGGGATTTGGAGGATAAATGCTTCCATCAATCCACAAATCTACATTCCTACAACCTTGAGCAAGTTTTCTAGGAAATTCTAATAGACTACACTATAAATGCAGTGCAACACCTTTCTTAATGCACAGAGCATACTCTGCATCCAAAGACACATGTAGATCATAGAACTTTTTGACACTATTGGTCTGCCCCCTAGACGCCATGTCAAAACCGTTGCAAGCGTAAACAACAGTAACAAATAGTCAACTCATGCACGATAGCCCAAGGGCACCGTAACCAACAGTCCAAGTCATGCATGGTAGACCGTAATGTGGCCAAATGGACACCGACCTCACCATCCTGATTTACATGATTCCTGCTTGTTGATTTATCAAATTCCCACTTTGGGGAAAAATTGAACGTGCCACCTCAATTTACTACCAAAATGCAAAGGGCCACCTACATTCTCCCGCCAATTGTACTACAACAATGATGATCCAAGAAGATGACAGAGCCTTGCTTAACCTATGCAGTCATTGGATTTTAAACTGAAATGATGTTACTTTAAGCATTGTTTTAAGCAAGTAATGAGCAAGCTCGAGGGCCCTTTTTGACCCGAATTTTTCTCTAATGCTATCAATTAAAAATTCTACCAATAAAAAATGTGAAACCTCGTACTTACAATGTACCAAAATTTGGCAACTAGCCCCGACCCTACTTGCCCTTCCACCGTTGATGTGAATATAAAAAATATTCAAACCCCCTCATAAGCCGTTGATAATGTGACATGCCTTCACAATGTGCAAGTAGTTTCAATTGTCCAACCGACTGGCTCACTTAACTCCTCAACTTTTTTTTAGAATGCAGTCATTTTGTGAAGTTGTCCTCTCATCTTCTGTTTAGAGTGCATAAGTTCCTAAGTGTTATACTCCATCTTGAACATTATAGTATAACCAATTTTTTTTGAAGAATTATTTATATAAGTAATATGTTGTATAAAATAATCAATGAATTTCAAAATTCAATAAATTATTGTAGTTGGAAAACTCAAAATATGCCATCAATATCATCTACTACATTTTCTTTTGAAATTGATACATATAAATCAAGCAATATATTTACAATCATATGATGTATACGACATAGCAACCACCATCACTTTGTCAAATTTTTTATTTGTAAGGGACAACTATCAAAGTATCAATTGAAGCGATTGACCAAGCCATGCATTGCTCATTTTAGAATGTAGGTATGAATACACAAATTGATGATGATTATCTTATTTTAATATCAACAACTACTTCAATTTTATATTATTCAAGTTCTAGTGACATCGGTAGAGATTTCAAGATTTCAAATGTGTTATTATCATCAAAGACCATTTCAATTCAAAATATCTTGTTGTTGAAGAATTTTTAATTCAGCTGATTAAGGTTACCTCTCCTTATAAGTCATATATTCTTCACCAATGTTGATTATGTGTTTATTTTGAATAGAATTGGAGAATGCCACCTACCTCACAAATTCTAAAAGGTGCAACTTGAAAATGAAGCGGAAAACAAGATGGGAGGCCTAGTGTGACACCAACAATGTTATGTGTTTTTGCTTAAATTATCACACAAGCATGTGCTATTATGCTTAGATGCTCAAACCTAACAAAAAAACAAGAGGATGACAATAACGTCATTGTCATTGATGATATAGAGAGACCCTAACTTCTATAACAATTTACTTCTCTAGATTACATTAGTCTAATTTACAACCATGTGGTAAGACAGAGGAGTTGCTACCCCTTCAAAAACATTAACAACCACTAACAATTTGCCATGTGTATTATTTGTGAAAATTAATAAAATAACACTTTGAAATAGACATTCTCACAATAGGCTCAAAATAGGTAATAGGCTCAAAATAGGTAGTACCTCCTATCCTATATTGCATACAACTTCCAAACAATGCATTCTTTACTTCCCATCAAACTTCAAACCCTTCTACCTTTTGGAATATGGTATTTTTCATATACAATCTTCATACAATGTAGTCTTCACTACCCATCAAACTGTGAACCCTTCTACCTTTTCAATATGATATTTTTCAGTTATAATCTTCATACAACTTTCAAACAATGCATTCACCACTACCCATCAAACTTCAAACCCTTCGACCTCTTGAATATGATATCCCAAAAATGTATTGAACCCTCATACCTTTGCATGTGACATCCAAACGACACATTCTTGGGCTACTTAGCATCCTCATGACCATACCACCAGAGGAGAAATGAAAAATGAATGTCACCACCACTCCCTCATTCAAACAATGAACGTGTCGGGGGCCATGGTGAAGGGTTGATTGCTGCGTCGGTTGGGCTTGATGGGCATCGCGCACGAGATGGACGCGGTGTCGTCGTCCTCCTCGCAAGTGAGCCAGCGCGCCGCCTCGGGGCTCCGCAGCAGCAGCTTGGCAGCGAGGTATCCTGCGATGGACCAGGTTTGGTAGAGTCGCGCTTGCTTGCCGATGAAGCGTCCGCTTTTGGTGTCGTAGTACTCGGGCCACCAGTCCCGCGCGAGACGCTTCTCCGCCACAGCGACGGCTGCCTGCGCCAGGTCGGCTCGGTCCATCTTGATGCAGGCCACTGTGAACTGCCACAACAGCACTGGCCAGGAGCCTCCGTTGTGGTAAGACCAAGCGCTGCACAAAACCAAGTGAAAACCACAATGGCTAAGTTAGCTAGGAAACAGTCCAGAGGTAAAAGAGCAAGCTCATAAGGTCTTAACTACAGTCCATAGGTAAAGAGCAAGCATTTACAAGGTCCTAAGGTATTTGAGGTAGATGCACTGGTCACTGACAATTTTGTTGGCGAACAATCACCAAAATCTTACTGAGCTGGCTCCCAGCATACTAGGAAAAAAGAGAGAAAAGGTCTATGAAATCATCAAATTCATCTCTAAGAAACATGAGATTCACAGATATTTAGATGAAGTTTGATCTTTGTAATATTGTGGATGAGTGAAGAATGGATGATCACATTTTGACGATTAGTCTGAAAAAATAGTCCAACTAAGCATTTGGGATGGATTGCCATTATTGAACTATCTAAACGTTCTGATTGTTGGATCTTATTGGGAGTCAAACTGGGATTCTTTCTTGGACAGCCTTACCTATGAAATTTAAAAGTGCTGGAAATAGGTGAACTCAAATTTGACCCTAAGCTCTCATGAATTGATTCAAAACACTTGCATTTTAGACAAGATTCTAGAAGGGACCCTAATTACAACCTAATTGCAAAAATATCCCCCTTAATAGATTCGTGCCTAGAACATCCACCTTCTATGCCTAATAGCTTAGGGTCAGATTTGAATCCACTTCAAAAATCCAAAGTTTATTCGTGCAGTGTTCCAAAAAATGCATGCAAAGAGACTGCAATCCTTCAACATAACCAACTGAAAGGAAGGCAGCTAAATCATAGAAACCACGGTGACCACGCAGAAGCCTCCCTGGGTGGAATACATGAGGAGGCCAATGTATGATCAGTGTGAGTGACCATAGTAAGAGAGACCTCTCCATGAATCATGGAATATTGTCATATTATTATGGTATCTAAAAGTTCCTGAGACAAGGAAGTTTAGTGAGAACCCTGTTGCAGTGAAGAGAAGTTTATTCAAGACCTATCCACGAACACCAACACGCATCAAGGAAGCGAAGAATCTGAAATGGAAGAATGGAAATTCTTACGTGTTTTTGGGGTCTGCTCCAGTAATGATACGCCATTCATCTTCCGCCAGAGCCGGGTAGGTGATTTTCAATGGCATGTTCCCGACGAGATCCTCCCACTTCAATTCAATCAGCGTCAAAATGTCTTCCGCCTGCTCCTTGGTTGCCAAAGCACTGCAGATGGACCACAAGTTCCCCAGAGCGAACCAACGGAAATCCATGTGCGCAGGTTGCAAGTTGCCTATGAAGTAACCGCCTTTATCAGGCAGCCAGTCCAGCAGCCACTGGGAGATCTGGTCCGGATATATGTTGAATTTATTGACTGCGTCGCTGGAATACTCCTCCGTTCTATATCTGTAGATTTCATTCAATTTCCGAATATCTAGCCAATAATATTCTTGAATGTGGAAAGACAAAGCCGCCAGTCTGGAGTTGATGGAACGAATTAAGTCCTGGGCCTCTGGATGGAGTATTTCCCTCGCACATCGCAGGGCGTGATAAAACAGGGCCTGAAGGATGCACAAGCAAACTGAGGTCAGCAAGAACTGTCTATCAACTATTTGAGAAAAGAACTCTGTACCATCTAATGAAAATGAGTAGGGATACGTAATGTACATAACTTTCTAGAGTAAGACACAGCTTAACACTGTTCTCACTGTGGCACTGAAGAATGCGGAGCATTGAAGAGCTGGCGCACTTTTGAAGCAATTTATTCCATTGTGAGCATACCATAATTCTGACGTGAGTAACACCCACATTTGCAAGCATGACATGAGCTCAATATGGGGCACAAACAGGATTTGGATTCTTTTTCTTGTCTCACTATTCAATGATTTCAAAGGTGAGCAGCAACCTCTTAAAGAATGTTGCGTATAGGAGCGCAAGGATTAATATTTGAAACTCGGACATAACCTCGTATAGAATGGAGAAGAGAGTACATACAAACGAAAAAAAACACCAAGGTAAAAATTGAAGGAGACAGGATGACTCAATAACTAGCTATGAACGAGCACTGGAAATGTATTGTCCACAAAGGCAAGTACCTGGATTTCAAGGGGATGGCCGTGTATGCCCATACGCCGGTCAATCATCATGGAGCCGTCCGTCACCAGCAAGGAAGGGAACATGTCAAACCCATCAGCTAAACACACCTTCAAAATCATCTTAATGCCAGTCTGCACATCCACTCGTTCCTGCAATCTCAGATCTCCTGTGCACTTGCCGTAAGCCTGCAGCAGGATGATCCACCACAACCCTGACATACAAAAATCAACACCATCAAGCAATGAGATTTTTAGAATTTCATGTCAGCAAACCAGAGAGGATTCCAACGCACCAAACAATGCAGTATTGGGATACCGCATAACAGAATTTTAGGGGTTCCAAACCCTGTTGGGACTTGGGAGATGATCTAAAACCGACAAAAGTTCTGAATTTTGAGATGGTGTACTGGGAATTTGCACTCATTTTGAAAGATTCTGGAGTGTCACATATTTATGCAGGTGTCGTAATTAAGTGTGGTTACCTTATTTTAAAGTTGCACGTGATTTGAAAGGTATGAAAAAGTAGACGAAGCCTCAACTTACCAGAGTCTACAGGAGCAACTCGACCAATCGCTGCCTCCCCAAAATCCGGGTGCAAAATCTCTTCAGTCATTCCGTTCCCTTCCAAATTCACCTTTTGTACCTTGAAACTTGCAGGCATCAAACCCTGGCCTGGAGTATAACAATCCACTGTCTTCTCCCAGCTCTATCAACACACAAACGAAACAAACTTAGACTCTGAACCAGCACAAATCTAGGTCGAAACAAACCGTTAATTCTCCACATCAAAAGTCCATCTAATATACACAATTTAGAAGCACTTCTCGACCAGTGTCACTTGAGGGTATATTTCAACTGTGAGAGAGATAAAATAACCCCCACAATGATGGAGAACTCAGATCAAGGGCAGTACGGAGGAGTTATTTTGAGCTCTTGATCTTAGCGAGCTCTTTTTTCTGTCTCGGAGGGAAAGATATTCCCCGTTGGTGTGATTGTATCCTTAAAGGGCAAACAAACTTTGACAGATATAATAAGGATCTGCGAAAATATATATTCAAACACTATCCTAAGATGAGTATGGGCAATAATTTAGGTTGAACATTGCTCTTCAGAAGACCCAAAAAACTGGATCATTCAGAAAACTGTTGCATTGCCAACAAGGTAAAGGATACCAGATCGTTAGAGACTTGATAGCGTCTCACATTCTGACCCTATTAGCATACTCATCTATCCAAACATAGTGATAAAACTGGATCTCAATATAATTGGGTTTTTGTACTCAACGTAATTTTTCCACACGCGACTCTATGCAGGTCTCCCCCAAATAACACTCCTACATATGTTAAGTGCTCAAATGCTTAGAGTACGCCAATAGTATCCTCAAACTGAGATCAAATCAAAATCCCTACATCCATATATTCTCCACAACACAAGTCCAAGTAGTACATACAATGTAAAAACAACTATCAACAGGTAAACTAGAGAGGTGTACTAAGAAACCTTCAAAATATAGAGTCAAATCTTAACCTAGTTGACAATAGACTGAATACAGGGATTAAATTTAACCCCTAAAACAGCTTACATCAAGTTGCTAGATGATGAATGTTTGTAAGAGCATACTGTGGAACCATGCGAAACAGATAAAGTGCACCCAAGTGAGCCCCGAAGTACAATTTTTGTCTATTCCTCAGCTCTGTGGCAAGCTAGGTCACTTGGTGCTTTTTGTGCAGGGTTATGAATCAGATGTGAAGAAAAGAGAAACTTGCAAACATGAAAATCTTATATCTAAATTCTTCTCAAACCATAATTCATTTTGCCTCAAACGCTCTACATCCACATTCCCCATCCTACTAACCTCTCTTGTGGGGTATCGTTGCTTCAGAGAATACCAAACAAAGCGTACATGAGACGTACATGGACCCCTACTAAAAGCATCCAAAAATGTAAAACCGTCGGAACAACAAGAACAACTATCTCTCATGCCATCAATGTACTAAAACTTTCCTACTTTCTATATTACGTGAAGTGAGACTTTGACATGGTCCTCTTCACTTTTTTCTTCATGCAGGACAGGGTCAACAAAACAACCGGCATCGTTCAGAAACGGGAGCCATACCTGCAATTGGAGCGTGTGGTGAATGAAGTTGCGAACGATGTCGTACTCGCCCTTGAGCAAGAAAGCAATAGCGGAGGGAATGAAATCCCGGATGAACACTTGGTCGTAGTTCAAGGGGAACGGGTCCGTGGGGTCGTTGGCAGCAATGGTGCCCACAGGCTGGCCACAGTACCTCACCACGGCGTCCCTCAACAAAGCCCACGCCTCCTTCTCCATGGGACTCTCCTCGTTTGCTGCATCGTTCTTGCCGACTACGGCGTCCTCGACCTTCACCAGATCGTCTGCCTTTGTTTCGGTGCCCACAAAGATCCCCTCGCTTGCAAGACTGCTGCTCATGCCAGGGTCAACGCACAGGGCAAGTAAGGCGGACTGGCAAACGCTGAAAGAGATACGAGAAAAAGCAATTTTGCAAATAGGGTAACGTGAAACTGCGTACACATGATGATTCGGTAAACACAAGCTTCCCACCACACAAGAAACTGCCTTTTGTGAATCTCAATACATGGTTCACCAAGAGCTCCCAATTGTGAATTAGTTGTAAGAAGGAAACACAAAGGAAATTCGGTTGAACAAAGAACAACGGCATCACTTGTTGGGATTTGTACGGAGTCTTGCGTACCTATTGAATGCTAGTTGGGCTCCGTTGGGCTGAGATTTCAATGCTAGATTCACATTACGCCCCTGGCCCTGGAGTGTCACTCCCCATGACGAAACGCTCGTGGAGAGAGACAAGCTAAACAAGGGTAAGGTCCGACAACTTGCACTGGCGGTGCATTGGCAGCCTGACGCTGCCAAAGACTGCACTAAACCTAGCGTGGAATTCATTGAAAAAAAAGGAAGAGCATGAACTCCAGATTCGTTGCAGCAACTGCACCACAAGCTGTTGCTTATTTGAATTGTAGTATTCTGCCCTTCCACAAAGAAGTCAAGCAAAGAGGCTCCACACGCACTGACTAGCACAGCCTTCCATGATGCCAGATCCTTAGAACAATTCGTAGCACTTCTGCGATAATCCTTACGATCTCGAACTCTCCGAAGGAATCGGAGACATGAATTCAAGAGGAGCAAGCAAGTTAAGGAAGATGAAGGTCTGGATCGAAGTTGAGTGCGTTAGTTGGAGACAGAAGATTCCTTGCGGAATCTGTTGCCGAAGTGGAGTAAAAGGAGAAGAGTAGCCGGATCAAAAAAGTGCGCGGCAATGGAATGCCGCATCTGGGAGCAGAGAAGCTACGGCCTTTAAAAAGGACGTCGGAGCAACTGGATCGGAGATGAGGCGACCAGACAACAACTTGATCGCCCTCCGGAGTGATGCCACGTGCTACAATCTCCCTACATTAATTGGGCTACAGTGCCACTGCATCCCAAATGCAGAACGCCCCCAAAGTTGTCAATATATTATACAAATATTCAATGACGTCATCAGTATGCAATCCTCCTATCATCATGTACCAGGGTCATTTGCTTCGTTCCTGAAGTCATGGAAAAGACTGAACTAAGGTATCTTCATGGGACTCCTGTGGTTTACAACAGATTGAGACCAATCTGGAAATCCTTGCGTGTGAAATGTAATGTACCTTTTAGTGTCCAAAAGATATACCTAAAAGTCAGGGGAGAGAAGGGAGTCAAGGGACCCTCCAACACTGGTATACTGTATGATGATATGCTTCCAAAAGAAACGTGAGATCTCTGGCCGTTGCCCATATCTTGAATGGGTTACTCAGCATTTCGTCCTGTTGGTGATCCCGACTGGAAGAATGATATGATAATCCCAGAGTTTATCTATGCCTGATGGATCTGGAAGCCATGCAGATACCTTAAGTGAATTCCTGTGGAGACAATTGACTTTATTATCGTAATGACATTCAGTAAACGGGGTCAAGGGACTTCATCTCGACTACTTTAGAGTGGAAGTAGCGAACGGGAATGTCTTAATGATTTGCAATTCAACTCACCCAATCACATCTACAACGGACATCGCCGGGTTCACAACTGATTTTGACACTCCAACCGGCATGATGTACACAACATCAAGGTCCAGAACAGGTGCTAACCCAACCCCAAGAATGATCATTGTAGGATCTACTTGCGGTTTACACTCGACAAAGTCCTCAGACGAAAACATTTATTCAATCTACGAGGACATAGAAACTGGCTGGAGCCTATTCCAGCTCACTCACACATATATTAGTACACACAAGGATATCCTACAGGAATTTGGTAACCGTATCCTCCGGCAACCCGGCCCATTCACATCAAAGCTGCACCAATCATTCTTCGTTCAGCGCAACTACACACAGTGATGTATACACACACCAACAACTCGAAACACGCAACAGTAATTCCAGTACTTCCAGTAGTTCCGAAGCAGAGTCACATGGAACGACGACAAATACTCCAGACTATAGCGCACATGACGCTAGGACTTGCGACCACTGTAATACTTGAAAGAACCACCAATGATGGAACATTTCATTCAAAGAAACAGAGGGTGGGGAACTGAAACTCACGGAGGCAACCAACCCTAGCATTTCAAGGAATCACACTAAACCCTAAATATAAACCCCCAGCATTCGAGTAAAATCACAAAAGATCTTTACTGTCTTGCAGACTTCACAGACTTCACAGGACATAGCTCCACAAAAAAAAGACCTTCACACTGAGCTCAAAACCCTAAACCCTAATGCACGTGACGGGAAAGTCCTTTGCTTCCAATGCGTTTACTTCTTCTTTTCAGCACCTCCAGTGGCGCGCATCTTGCGCAGGACGCCGGTCATCTCCTCTCTCTTGCGCTTGGCCCGCAAGTGGGTGCCCAACTTCCGCTTTGCGACCTTGAGGGCGCGCTTGTCCTTGCCCACCTTCAGCAGCTCCGTGATGCGCTTCTCGTAGGGGGCAAAGCCGGCGACCTCGCGGATGAGCTTGCGCACCAGCGAAGTGCGCTTGCCGAGCTTGCCCCTGCTGGCGGAAGGGCGCTTGGCGATGTCGCGCTTGGTGACTTGGTGACCCCGGTGAAGACCCACGGCGATGCCGTTGCTCACCACGGATGGCGCCATCGCTGCTGTTGCTGCTGCGGCTCCAGTTCAACGAGTGTGCCTCGCGGAGAATGGCAAAAGAGCGCCTCCCTCGGGAACCCTAACCTTTGTCCTTTGCCAGCCGAATGAATGTCTATTTGTTTGGATGAATGTAGACGCGGTCTTGAGTCGTAAACGAAGATCTAGCTTTATTGAACTGAAGGCCCGAAGGGCGGGCATCTGAACGGTGCTTTGTAGATGAAAAATGCACAAAAATGTCTTATGATTCTGTGTTACCTTGGGCGCCAAATTTCAATTTATTTTCACTTGATAAAAACATGTAAATTTTTTTGTTGCTGTAGAGCATTTAGATAAGGTAGAAGGCTCAGTAATCGCCCGTCTAAGGGCTGAAACTGAATTTTGGGGAGGTGAAACATCTTAAAATATTTTTCAGTATTTTTGCCTTGAAAGACAAGTGGAATTGACATCCAACCTAAGTCATTTCATATTTTTTGGAGTTGTGTGCAATTAGTTATCAAATTTTGAAGTTAAAAGGGTACAGGGCTCTAAAATGGTACCCTAGCTAAAATGTACACTATCAATACATTGTTGAAGGCTATGAAAAAATAACATGTACAAATATTGTACATTTAAGGTAGGGCACCATTTTAGAACCCACTCTATCTAAGAGCCTTCTACCTTATGTACTAGTGTGCCCTCTGTCGATGTTATAGTCTGAACTAAAGTAAAAGTAATTTTCTAATTTATGAGAATCATAAAAACTTTGAAATTCAATAATTTTATTACCGTAGGTTGGAACACCATAAAACCAAGCCTCCTCGCCGAGAGCTTTTTGATGGTACCAAGTATGTGGCCGGGGGATGCACAAGCTAGGAAATTTCAATATGACAAACAAAACAAAACAAACTATCTGTCTTAAAGTATAGATTTCAAGACTATTTTTTTTGCAAATTGAGGGTTCTTGATTTCAAATATGAATTCAAAATTTATCATCCAAAGTAAATAAATTTTTTTTTTTTTTTTCCTTTAGGACAAGAATTTCTCAAGTTAATATGATTTAACCTTGACTTTTTTAGCAAGGTGAAAATTGCAAATTTATTATTCTAAACTTTTACAAATGGTTCATTGACTTAGAAATGATGTTATATGATCCTTTTTGCTTTGAACATTGTGAGCCTTGTAGTTGATTGAAGTTAACATCTTGAGTTGTAGAATTAGTCAAGCAATCCATTTGTTCAAAAAGAATTGATGTGTTTTGATTTAATAAATTTTTATCATAAAAGAAGAAATGCTTTAAGAATACTACCTGACAACTTCATGGTGAAACATTAGATGCAATACTAAGTTTGGTGTTTTATTTTATAAACAAATTTTAGGATTTTCTTAATTTTTTTGAGCCTATATAATATCTATAGATGTGACTAAAAACCTCACATTGTTTTGTAAATAAATGTGATTATAATAATTTTTAACATCAAAAGTTGAAATGAATTAAAAAAAAATTGACCACAAACAAATGATAAATTTAAAATGTCTTATTATATCAATTTAAATAATATTAGACTTTTACATAAAGTAAATATTAGAATGAAAAGCAACATTAAATCATTTATTTATAAAATATTTTACAAAAGAAAAACACTCAATAATGTATTATTTGGATCCTAACTCATAAAGCTTACGAAGGCAATACCTCATTGAATATTTGAAATACTTTGGAATTTTTCAAATAGAATAGAATGCAATTTTGTTAGTTTTCACTTTATAATTCTATTAAATATAAGAAAAAAATGCATAACTGAAGTTGTAGTTAACCCCTAAACCCCTAACAGCGTTTTCACCAAAAAAAACTGCTCCAAAACTGCCATTTCTAGTACAAGAGCAATTTCTTTTTTAAAACACATTTTTGACTCATGTAACCGTAGGATCTTGTAGTAAGGTGGTTTGTAAACATGTGGAAAAAATTTCAGAAATTTCCACCATGTAGATTGCAAGATATAAGCATTTGAATTAACAAAAACTGTTTTTTTATCCCTGCGAAAATCCGGGCAGCTGCACTTCACAAGGTCACATTTGTGTGAAAAAAAATTCAAAATGGTGGTTACTCTTTGAATTCTTACTTCAATGTAAGTTGGCTACATTCTCAAAAAATTTCAAACCATTTGGAATTGTATAACATATAGGAAAAAATAAGTAAGTAGAAAGAAGTAAAAAATGAGCCAAAATACAAAATTGTGAACATTTTATTCATGGAATTGAAAATTTTCAATCCCAATGGTTAAGATGTTGAAATAAACAATCTACACCTTTTGTTTTTATTTTTTTTCAAAAATATGAAAAATTGAATTAAATGAAGAATTTCAAACTTTTTTTGTGCTGTGCAGATTCTGTAACTGGCCTCAAACTACCCCAAACTTAAAATCTTCATAACTTTTGACTCATTGATCGGAATGGATTGATTCAAAGCTTCACGTGTCTGTATAAACCTAAAGAACCAATTTGAAATTTCACTTTTCAAAAAAAAGTTTTTTCATCTGCCCGGGCTGCCCGCCGAGCAAACAAAGTAACATATCATGCCATAACTTTTTATCCACAAAGTCAAAAGTTATGAAAATTGTTGGGCCTTAAAGCTACTCCTCGGACACACATTGTATCAAAATTTCAAAGAAAAAAAATAAAAACTCCATCCGTAGTGAGCTGCCCAAAAAATCTATAATCTCAAAAAACGCTGTTTAGGGGTTTAGGGGTTAACATTTAAATGTAGAATACAAATTATCCTCTATGGTTATATATATTCATTACTAAGATGTAAAATTTATAGTTTAATAAAAGTAAAAATGTTCAAACAATCAAATGTAGTTATCTTATAATCCCATCATCAACCTCAAGTTGTGCTAGCAAAGAAATTTCAAGTAGGTTTTAATCTAAATTTAGATTTATAATGACCTCCTTTATTTTTGTCATATTGGTTGTATAATTGATTGATAAGCATTATTGTAGGATTAGCCATAAAAGGTTCTTTTAGGGATACTAAGAGACTGTTTCAATCTCGTTCTCCAATTTGTGAACCAGTCTTTGTTGCTCAGATTAAAAGATAATTAAAAATATTGAAAAAATTGAAAAAAATTGAAGAAAAAATTGAAAAATCATAAAAAATTGAAAAAAAAATCGAAAAATTAAATTAAATATTTAATAAAATATTATTATCTGATGACAGTCTCTTTGCGACATCAAATCACTTGTTGGGATAGCTTTCAACAATTTCCTACAATCCGGGAACTTGTACTCTCCCAACACGGCCATAAAACCTCTTATGATGCAATTCTCACAATAAAGAAGCAATTGAAAGAGAAGCAATATGAACTTTGGGCCTATAACTGTGATTCTTTGATTTTTTAACTTTAGAATGATAAAGTATCTTTGTTTTATACCATGATGTTCTACATTATAATACACATCTATTGTGAAAAAACTAAGATATTTTGTAGTATGATTTGTATTTGGTAAGAATTTTCTTCATGTTTTCTTTAAAAAAATTCATAGTTGTTTCAAATTTTCCCAAAAAAATTTGAAAATTTTCCAACTTGTAGTGTAGTAGTCATCTCTAAAAAATAAGTTAAAATTTTTTTCATTAATATCCAGTTGCAAAATGACAGCAAACAGAGCGATGACAGTCGAGGCTTGAAGTCAGTGGTAAGGGGCCAATCTTTACAGAATTAAATAATAGTGTATATGAAATCATTTCGATTGCTCACATAAATATGTTCATCAAATCATGAAGTGGTAATTTCTCTTGTAACATGCCACGTGATGCGACAATTCAAAACGATATAGTTCTGTTACCTCACAGAATCATAAGTTTGACTCTATCATAGGAGTTTTGAAGATACAAACATACAATCCTTAGCTCTCACTAACTACTTCTAAAAATTTAAGTTTAAATTTATGTCCTACCATAACCCCTGGTAATGTCATCAACTTTCCCATCAGCTCAAAACACACTATGCAGGGCAGCCTAGATTCAAAATAGTCACAGAGTTCTAAGCATGTGCACACTGTTCATGTGGACAAAAAACAGCAGAGTTAGAAATCAGAAATGCTTGCAAGGAGCCTTCGGGGAGTTTGATTTGAAAAACTCCCCGAAGTCCAATAAGCTCACAACTAGAAACGCACATGTGATAAAGTCGTCAAATTTAATTGGATATTTAGTGGAGACCCTTAGTTGTCGTCATTCTTTAGAGAATTTCGGTTGAATTTGAACTCCCCTACAAGTCTGTCGAACCAGCCTTGACCCGCCTTTGAGCCTTTCCTGCTCTTGAGAATCTCTTGAAGCCGATTGTATGAAGGTCTATCGGTTTCAACTCCCACACATTCATTGGTACCAGCAGCATCATCTATGACAAATACCTGCGGATAATATACGCCAAGGTTTGGCATATTACATATAAGTGCCAAAATGGTCCAAAGTGTCCGCTTCCATATCTATAGGAGTTAAATATGGGGTATGGCATGTTTTGGAAGTTACTATAATCAACTATTAATTTCTAAAAGAGTACTTTCTATTTTCAATTGGGGACACGGGTTAACGCGCAGCTTCATACCAACAAATATCATTAAAGGTTGTAATCAAACAACTTGAACATTGGGTTTTCAAATGCATACCAACTTATCATCGGCAGACTCAATAATACTATAGACTTAGATCCAAGTACCCGTTCTGAACTCAAATAAATCTGGTTGGGCAGTCGACGTACAGTATAGTCAAAAGCGACCCCTTTCACACGAATCAGAAATCAAAAGAGGATGGATAAGTTCCGTTGGTACCTGCCAATCGCCAGGATATCTTCGCATAAGACACACATCTTCCCCAAGTATGCGATTGCGCTTCAGAAAGTACACAACTTCAAAGGTATTTACGAGATCCTCCCGTGATTTCTTTCGTGCTCCAAATCCAAAATCAGACACGACCTGCACCACTCTCTCCCGTTCGATTTAATCATATCCGCAGGAATGTCTATAACTAAGCATCAAACTTGTATTCCCGTCGTGGAAGCCTATTCACGTAACCACAACAATGGGAGCTATCAAGATCTCTTAGATAACGAAAACTAAACCTCCAAGGCTAAGCTCACCTGTCCAGGTTGCCACTGGGCATTCACCAACAATAATGGTCGGTCAGGAACGGAAGCCAGCGCCTCCACAGCGTTGAGCGTCTCCGGGGTAGGGAAAAGGACTGCTGCAATCTGACATTGAGAGATGAAGCAAAGTTAGTCTAAATTAATGTATTGAGGATTGTTTTACATTTTTGGATTGAAATGTCACAAGTAGAATCTCAGTGAAGAGAAATGACTATCCTTGAACACGCTGACTCTGATTACATTCGAGGATCGACAAAAGAAGAAGTACGAAAAATACAGTGTATGAAATTTGGACCATTTCTCGATTAGTGTGTGTCATTCTTGAGCAGGGGTCATGCTAATCTCCTCTTTACCGTTCCAATTTTATCAGAAGCCTCAGAAGATACAAGTCTGAAAAGTCTGAAAATTCTTTTTCAGTAGTACATATCATAATTCTCTAGGTTCTATAAATGCTATGGTTTATCTGGGAATTCAACGTATTCCTCCAAGTATGGACAACGGCACAGGTAATTTTACAGACCTCACGGCTGACAGCAAAAAAATGGATCGGTTTTCTAGTTATGGAATCGAAATGCGATATATGGATTCAATCATAGCCAGAGTATGTGTAGACCATCCTCACCTCTACAAGACCAAGAGTCTAAAAGTGGGCGTCATGAAGAATTTGAGCAGTTTTGAGGTCATGATAAAGACTTTCATTTTGCCTTTTTATGCATATTTCGACCAACATATGCACTGTTCTACATTAATTCTAGTGATATAAATTTTGACCCCATACATTCAAACTGTATTTTCCATAATATGGACTACGAATCCTTGGTCCTTTAAATATTACCTCATCACTTTCCCAACCGCCCACTGCATCACTGTCGTCGATAATGTAAGTTCGACAACCGCCATCTTTCTTCTGAGCATTCGCCCCTTCCACAAGACCCCTTAGCAAAGATGATACAAGTGGTGCCGCTGCCTTAAATTGCATCTGAATACCTCCCTAATATTTCAAAACAACCACAAAGGCAGTCCCTGCCACCCAACCTTGAATCAATTCTTGAGAGAGAAACGCTATTTGAGTGAGACTCAGTGTCATTCTGAGCTGAACCGAGAAACACATGTTTAAAGGAGAGTGACTTGAAGAAACAGGAAATGCTACTAAGGCAAAAGAATCAGATCCTAAAAATTAAACAGGCAATAACTAGGTCTGCATTTTCAATGGAGCGTACCGGCCAATCATCAAGATCCGTTGCACCAATGAGTGGGAGGATAATCTCTAACAACATTCTGATCTTCCCGTCTTTGATCGCTTGCTGGCAAGCCTGCCTCGCCTGCACGCATAAAGATTGAGCTAAATCCCTAAATAGATGAGCTCACACATAGCTCATTCACCCTTCAACAAGTGATAATCGTCTGAGATTCATTCTCTGTGCCTCTTGAAATGAGAGAAAATTTTCACCAAACTCTGCATGATGATAAGAACTTCTGGTGAATTTGCAAGAATGTATCCATCGCTAATATTGAGCAAGGTTTTTCGTCAGAAGGCAATCGAATCATTCTAGAAGTGTTACAAGGTTTAGAAGATGGAAAATCATAATTTAGCATAATCATAGGTATATAAATAATCTAGAAGCTCAAACAAATCGTTAATGACATAGTGAAATCTTAACATAATGCACAATTTCTCATGACATAGTTTCAGACTTGCTTGCACACGATTTTTGCAAACTAAATCTAGTGGATCACAAGAGCCGAAAATAGATCCCAGAGCGGCAACTATCAATAATGGAAAGAAATCAAATCAAAATCACTAAATGCGTTCAATCCCTGAAACTCAGATTGATTGCAACCATTAGTACCTGTGAGACGCTCTCATCTATCGAGGCTGGTAATGGAAACTGCCGTTTCTTGCCTGCCGGTAATCCAAGCACTTCCTGTCATAATTCAAATTTCAACACCTAAGGTTCAAGTCAGATTCGCAGACCATTCCCTACCTACAATGAATCAACTCGAATCCTCAACTGAACCACGTCCACGCAACTCCGAAATGAACACCCTAAATCTTGCACATTCAAAAAACTTGGAACGCTTCTAACTTTCGCAAATACTATCGAAATAAGACATACTTGGATGCATCGGAATCCTCTTGCAATTTCTAACGAGAATCAATAAAATTTGAGTTCGAATCAAAAATAGGAACTGTTCTCAGCAACTAATGAAATCCCCGCAATGGCAAAGCCAGATTTGTCAAAGAGAAAGGCAGTGTACCTCAGTGGTGATGATATCGTCGTCAGAACTGGCAGTCACAAGCGTGCGCCGAGTGCTACGAAGCGCGACGCGTTTCAAATTAGAGGAACCTGATACAGACAGCGTCGCAGGGCGGAAGAAGGCCAGAGATGCATTCTCTTCTAGAGATGGCAGGGTTCGCAAGCATGCCGAGCAGCAGAAAGAAGATGCTGTCGCCATTGCGAAAAAGTTCAGGAAATCTTAAAGAACTTCTTTTCAAAAAATGCTGGCGATAGAAAATGCTGAGGATGGATCAGCAGGAAAATTTTGGAGCCAAATTGTTGGAAAATTGATCGCGATGGAGACGGAGGGGGAGTTGCAAGCACACTCAGGAGAAGGCCATTCACAGGTAAGCTTAGTGGCAGTGCACAGTGGAGGTCTGGAGGATAGCGTCGGCCCACCGACGGTTTCTGTTCAGTACATTCGGTAGTCTACTTTTCATCCACAATGTACTTTAATCATCGATTCTTGGCGAAGGGATGTGAGCAGTAAGGGGCTAGCTTGATCATGGTCAAATCTTTTTGAGTGATTTTTGCAAGGTAGACAATTTAATATCATGGACATGGACTTTTGTTTCACAATTTAAAAAAAATCTATTAATTGCTCATAAATCACTTATGATTTATTGAAGTTCGAATCACTTGTGATTTATTGATGTTTTGTGGTCGTAAATTCCTATTTTGGATAGATCAAAGGAATGAAAGATCAATTCTAATGTGCAAACTACCATGATAAATAGAACTAATGTTGTGAAAGTTAATTGAAGGTAGGAACCACAAGTTCTAAAATCATTTCAATTCAATGTAGATAGAAGGAATAAAAAATGAACACTTATGTGGCAAGTGAACAATTATGACAAATAAGACATGAAGTTGTCAAAATAGTTGATTGAAGATAGGAACAACAACTTCTACGATTCATTCTAAAGTGGAAATAATCAAAATGGATGCTTTATCATCTATTAATGCTACTTCACCTTTTACATATCATGAACTTGGACTTTATTACCTTTAAATCAAATGAATATTCTTGCAAAAATTATCCCTAGTTGTTGAATATTTGTTCAATATAAAATTTTCAATATAAAAAGGAATTTGACGCCCTAGAAATATGAAAATAACCTCTAGTAAGCATTGAAATAAGTGAATATTTATTTAATGAAGTTCATTTCACAGAAACAAACAAATTTAGTTTCTATGATTTTAATATTTGAATGCATTTGATCATTAAGGTATAGTGTAATGAATATGAAGTGAATTTTATTTAATTCCTAAAGGTAGTTTTGACCATGTTTTCACCAAAAACATTCTAAAATTTCCATTTCTAATATAAGTACCAAATTTTGGAAAAGGAACATTTTTGGACATATGGAACCATAGGATCTTGTAATACATTGGTTTGAAAAAATAAAGAAAAGTTTTCAAGAATTTCCATTGTGTAGATTGCAAGATATTAGCATTTGTTATTGACAAAAATATTTTTTTGCCTTGCAAAAATTAGGCAATTACACTTTACAAGGTCACATTTGTATTAAAAAAATGTTGATGTTGTTGGTGCTTCTTTGCATTCATTCTTCAAGGCAAGTTGGCTATATGCTTGAAAAATTTTAGATCACTTGGAATTGTACAACATATAGGAAAAAATATGAAGTAGTAAGTGAAAAAGATGAAGAAAACAATTCAAAATACTAAATTGTTATGAATTTAGTTATAGACTTGAAAAATGCCAATCCCAATGGTTGTAATGTTGTGATAAACAATCTATATCCTACGATTTTATTTTTTTTAAATGTATTGAGAATTGAATTAAACAAAGGACTTCAAAGTTTGTTTGAGTAGGAAATCTATGATTGCCCACAAACTCAAAAACCTCTTAACTTCCATTTCAATAATCAATATGTAATGATTCAAACCTTTCCTTTTCTATACAAATCTTCAATACCAATTTCAAAATTTTGTTTTTTAACCATTAAAGTTTTCATCAACTATAATATTGTCAATTTGTTTTTAGAACAATCAATGACAAAAGACACTTATTCTTGGGCTCATTCTAAAGAGAATAAAGTTATCTAAGCAATGGTGTATTCAAATTTAGAAGAAGATTTACTATTGAATTCATAAAATTTCCAAAGCTTAACAGACAAATCTAAAGGTAAAGAGTCAAACAATCATTGGATAAAGAACTCTTGCTAATGAAGTGGAGGCATTTGTTTTTTTACCTTCTCTTAATATGTATCCAACAATAACCACCAAAATACACATCTTGCACATGGATTTTAGCTGTTTTTCAAATTTTTTTCCCCTATACTAGTTTGTTTTTTCTTGTATTCTTTCACTTTTATAATGTCTAATCTTGAATTCTGGCTTCAAATTTGTGACAAGTTAGTTCCATTCATCTAATAATTTCTAAAATTTAACAATGAAGTGGTTACTATTGCAAGACCATTTTTTCACTCATTTTCATTCCTAAAAATTCAAGACATGTTTTCATACATGTGAAACTTAGTTACCTTGAGAATGAGCATAAGATAATAACCTTTTTAAGCCGTAATGTGTCTAAAAGAGCTTGTCAAAGCACAATTTGAGTTATGCTCAAACATGGATTTTCTTAAAGTAGCATTCACTTTTATATTATAATCATGCCAATATAATCTTGGCAATGTACAAGTTGGATTGAAACCAAAATTTATAGAGATAATAAGGACTTGGTTTTCTACAAGATTTTGTGGTTAATTTTTCTTAAAAAAAACTCATTGCTCTTTGAGCTTCAACTCTTTGTAACTTACAAAATTAGGATCCAAATTACCTTGAAATTTGCTAAAAATTTTAAAGGTTAAAATAGTGATTCCCTAAGAAATTTTTTGATTTGCCTAGACTACATGCAAATCAATGAATATTACAATAATTTTTTGACCACCTAATCAAAAGTTATGAAATCAATGGACCTTATATCTATTTCTTGGCACATGTGTAAAAATTTCAAAGTAAAAGAAATAAAAATTCTATTTGTAGTGAATTGTACAAAATTGCTATATTGCCAAAGAGTTCCATTTGGTTCTTTAGGAATTAATGAGGGTCATTCCACAAAACCAAACAATATAAGCTCCTATAAAAAATATTGAGACATTTTGACTTTTCACAAAAAGTTTTTTTTCCCTTAGAAATTTCATTCAAATAATTTATTTGACTTTATTTTTTTAATACATTTGGATATGTTTAAATGTATATGGAGGTTGGAGATTTGTAATGAGTTAATTTTATCCTACAGTTGTCTCGTAAAGGCTTTAACATCAATACAATAACTTTTCTAAAGTCATTGAAGCATTTTTAACTTCAATTTGTGACTAATAGAAGAATATTGAATGACTCAATGACATTGAATAATTATTCTTCCATCCATAACATTTTTCATTGGGAATGAGTATTCCTCCATAATACTTAAGAAACAATAAGGCCCTTCATTATCTCCATTTCATTGAAAAATACTTGTACAAGAAAATTATCCAACAAAATTTTACTAGAAGAAAATTCTTATATTGTTCAAAACCAATGGTCAGCTTGAAAGTCAAGACTAAATGAAACAAATGGATGCAGAAATTGTCTAAATGAAATAAGAAGGTACAATCAAGATTGAATGAAACAAATGGATGCAAAAGTTGTCTAAATGAAGTAAGAAGGTACAATCACTATGTAACTAATAAGCACAATGATTTGGATGAATATTGATTCAATAAGGAAGGATTTTGAATGAATGAAGAAACAATCTAAATCTCACAAAAAGTTCCATTTACTATGAGAGAAAAGGATATTTTAAGTATAGTCCTTGTAGTATAATCCCTAACATAAACAAGTGTTTTATTCTCTTGATTTTCTTTTTGAATAATCAAAATAGGTAGGTCTTAAATTACTACATAAAAACTTCCACCTCATACAATTCAAGTTGATCTCAAACATGCAAGTCTTAAAAACTAAAAGTGAAAGCTTCTACTTTATACAACTCAAATTGATCTCAAATATGCTAATATCATGCAAGTCTCATAAACTATATGTGAAAGTTTCCACTTCATATAACTCAAGTTGATCTCAAATATGCTAATATCAAAGACTATATGTATAAGCTTCTACTTCATAAAACTCAAATTGATCTCAAACATACTAATATTAGAGATTTGCATGTACTCTCAAGGTGCTCTCAAAGCATTTTTGGTCTTGAAAACCGCTCTTCTAATTACAAAACAAATTCAATTGATGTGCCATACTATATATGCATCCTAAACTCAATATGTAATTGCTAAGCTTTGTTACTATAAGGTTGTAACATGGCCCACTTCTAATGATAAGTTCCATTAATTTATACACAAGTACTCCCAAATTAGGACTCTTCCAAAAAGTTCCATTTGTACATAAATTTATGTGACCCCACCTCCAATGATTAACAAAATAAGTTCATATTCCTTCTAGGCTCCCAAATTGGATGAAAGTCCACTTAAAATGAGATTTGATTTTGTACATTATATACCAACATGAATCCAAAAAGAACACCTTAGACCCTAAAGAGTTAACTTTTTGAAGGTTAATTTCAGTCAAGTTAATTTCATTGTGCACATTTTTAATTTACTCATCAAATTGTGCATCAACGTGTAACCATGTTGTATGTATATCATTGGAATATAGTATGAAGCCTCAAATGCAAAGCACTCTTTTTAACACATTTACTGTGAAAGTCAGAGGAGGCTTGGGGGGCTTTTAAGACATTTGGAATACGAATCCCTACAAATAGAAATCGACAGTTTCTGTGAATGAATGAGAACAATGTAGGATTGTAGAAAGGATAGTGGAACAAATCAAATTGCTAAGAGAGAATTGAAGAAAATTAGTAAGAACCCTGGAAAGCATCTTTGTAATATACACTAACAAGATTCTTCAAGAGGACCGTCTACATGTCCTCCAAGGACACAAAAATGGAAACCATCACAAATCCTTCTCCAAATAAATGAGAATCTGTTAGAAAAGTGCTCTGGAACCATTACTTGCAAAGTGTCTCCACTAATCAAAGCCAGATCTAAGATTACAATTTAGGGTTCAGTTGAATACGAAAATAACCCTTCTGAAATGAGCATCCCCACAATTCCACTTTCAGAAGTACATTTCAGTCCAAAAATCTGGTATCTTTCAAACTTCTGATCTTGAATTCCCATTGTGAGTAAACAACATTCCCAAAAAAATTCCCCTTCATTTACGCTCAAACTTTTGAATCTCGGCTCCTCGGTTCCTTACCTTTTCATTACATGATAGATTGGATTGTGTGCAACAAGAAATGACAGAGTGAGAGATATTTCAACACTGTCATTGTATAGAAGGTCCTATTAAGGACGTTCAGGTGTAGCAAAAACAAATTGAAGAGACAGAAATGGATGTTCCCACCTTGTGTTGAGACTTGCATACTTCAGATATCTTCCAACTCGGCATCCAGAGAGCCCAGTGAAACAGGGCCCCGGAGGAGCATGTAATCCCCGAGATAGCCATCCAGCTTTTCTGCCAATGCAGAGCGATCGATGCTTTCCTGGTGATACGCCTTGCAAACAAAGTAGAAAATGCTTTGAATCACAATGGCCACGAGCGTCACGGCCGTCCACAACACCAGCAGTAGCCCAGCCAGGACCACTCGCCGCCCCAACTGGCTGTGCTTGGCCAGTCCAGCTCCAAACAACGCCAGCAATCCCACCATGCAAGCAGCGTAAATGCAAAACAAGTAGAATCCGGTCAACCTCTTGCCTTGGATGAGGCTATTGCTCCTCTTCATCGCACTCACGCCTTTGGTATCTTCCAAAACACACACCACGCTCGCCAGGTGCCACACCAAATTGAAGTGCACCAAGAACACATTGAAAACAAGCCCTGATGGAATCATGAGAAAGGTCATACTCACCCTACTGGTCTCTTGAATAAATAGAAACGCGAGCAGCAGCATGATGAAGCCCGCATAGTAAAAGGACAGCAAGATGTGTGCCCACAGAAACGTGTTCATGAGCCGGCTCCACACCTTGGGCACCACGGTCATCACCTTCATGTAAGACAAACCCTTGCCCGTGTAGATGCACGCCACGCTGTACACGATGGCGGCCGTTGCAAACAGCGACAAGGCCAGCACCAGGATGATGTAGAGAACTGCAAGGAGATACAGGCCCACAAACTCTACATCCAGTTGTTGGTGACGCCCCATTCTGGCCAGTTTGTGCAACAAGGGATCCGTGGCCAAGCTGTGAGAGAAGAGGAAGATGCCCAAAGGCAGCACCAGCGTTGCAGCCATGTAGAGGAAGTGACGAGAACAGGAGCGCAACAGCTTCACTGCTTCACCTAAGATCCCTAATACTCCTGCAAACCCGATTTCCTCCGGGCTTGGATCCATCCTGCCAGGAAAATAATCCTCAAGTGTCCAGATGGAGAAGAGTGCCCGCTTCCATACCTGTAGGATCTGAAATCAAAATCATTTTGGAGGCATGAAGGAAGACAGCAAGATGGGTCAATACAAAGAAGAAATCATGTCCAACATCCTTGAATAATAAGAATTTGTTTTTGAAGTTGATGTAATCAATTCTCAGCTTACAAAGTGGAGTTTCTATTTTCTAGGTTTGGAACTTAGGGGTTAACTTTTATACCTGAGCTTGCCTGGACTGTCACACCCTAATTACAACCTCCAGCAATTGGTGACGCTGGATTCTACTGACTGCAATCTCCTCAATTGAGATGATGCATCTTTGCTCTCCGATTGAACCTGCTGTAAACGCGTACACGATCAAGTGTTGTTCAAAAGCCTCCAGAATTGCAATTACTTCAATGTGGCCCCATCTTACAATCACAGGTGATCCTCCAAAGCCTACAAAATACAAACAGATCTTCAGGGATTCAAATTTCTCCAGCGGTGATACACGCAGAAGAAACCTGTGAAATGGAGAAAGAGGCATACAATAATAGAAGACACGGTTCAACGGCTCAGCCCTTCGCAGGGCGTGAGGTAACAACTAACTACTTACTGTTGGTTACTAGGATTGTCCATCTAGGTGGTTAGTGAGTATCAGTTAGTGGTTAAGACATGTAGGAAGCCGCATCAGTAGCATAGTTAAGAAGAACTGGATACAGTCTCCAGTCCACAGTTGTAAAGACGATCTATCCACATACAATTCATCAACTGCCAATTGACTGCCAATTGACGACCCCTTCCACCGCACGGACAATTACGTCCTTAAGCGATTAGTTGTTGGCCTGTATGAACAATAGTGCACTTAGAACAACTTAAACTCTGAACGAACCAGGTTCTGTTTAATATCAAAGAATGTACTTCAAGAATGCTACCAAAAACCTGTTGCAAAGCAACACACTGCCCGTTACAGAAATTACAACTTTGGATGAAAAAATCGTTTCGTGATCGAGCACGAGCCTCACATGACGATGTGCAGTAGTGAAAATAAATTACAATCCCTCTAGGGAGCACTTGTAGCTCTGAGAGCTGGCCCCAGACTAGTAAATCACTAAAACTGAACTTGATAAGAGAACCTTCTCCTTGATTGTCAACAAAGCGCACTATTCCTGCCTGCGTACGAGGTCTGTCACTCAATGCCTCTATGTATATACAAAGTTTAAAATACTGGTTAACTTTTGGTGTACACTTCAATAATATCACCATCCTCCATGTCATGGTTCTTGGGTGTGCTGTCGGGAGAGAGCTGGTCTCCATCGAAACGAAAATTCAAAGTCGAAAGAGGCGCTTCCACCATTTTGGCATACACGGCAAATAGCTTCTCAAACTTGTCAGTCTGAACAATTGAAACCACAACGATATCAAAGAGTTACACCTAGAAAGCTACAGGAAGCATTTACGTTTTGTTGCGACTAATCCAGCATGCGCAGAATCCATAATAAGATAAACAAGACAACATTGAGGGAAATAAAAGTCTGACTATAAATTGTGCAATCCTTGACGATATAAACCATTATGCTTATGGTAGATTTGCTTACCGTGTATATCCGGATAGCTTGAGAACTTCCAGATTTGTTTTGCACTTTGATCATAACCTTTTCCTTTTCCTCCGATGCACGGGCTTCACTCCTTGGTGGCTCCACCAAAGGCGACACCTCCGCCTCCATACGTTGTTGTGCTTGCATCCTTGCAAGCTCCTCAACTCTTAATATCGCCCGTGGTGAAGATGCTTCTTGTAACATCATCAGCTCTCTTCTCTTTTGCCTGAGCTCAACCATGAAGTAATAACAATGTCTGAGCATTTCGTACACAGTTTTACAAGTACCAAAGGTCCAAATTTATGAGCTGGTAATTATTGGCTACTTTGTGTGGCATGCTCTTTTGTGTGGGACAACGCAGTCATATATTACACTCAAAATAAGCGTTAACCTTAATTGTAGTAAAGCAACGTTTCCCGTAGAAATTGTTCCCGTATGATTTGAAGCTTGAGGCATCTTCGGCAATTTAGGAGGGGAAGCCATCAACCAGCTGTCATCGTCATCCAGGATTACACTCTCCGCGGAAGTCACCAGAGGAGTTGGTGTCGAAGATTCCTGGTCATGACCCAATTTTCTGATTAGAATCATACCCGCCATGGACTTACTCGCCTACTTTGGGGCTGAAACTATCTTTTTTCTCAGTACCATATCATTCCTCTCTTTGTTTGTACAGTACAAAGAGAAGACTTTCATCACATTGAGAACCTCGGGAATGAAGTAATTTCTGGAAGAAATACGATGTTCGGCTTGGAATCAAACAAAACAAATGGATAGATCATAGGTGTACAATGTAGAGCGCTACTGAATATGACTCAATTTTATTCTTAACTAGGAGCAATCCCTGGTTGAATTACTCGAAAGTAAGTCTGCAAACCTTAGCTGGCATGATTTTAGGACCGCGTCCGGGTGCTGATGTAATTACCACTTCCTCTTCGTCACTTTCATCTGTACATTAACAAAAGATAAAAGAAAGAGAATGCTCAGACACTACGTATATGCCTTCCATTGACAACTCCGGCAGAAGATACTACACCCATGAGAGACCTTATCTCCTATTTTGACCCCTATTACCAAGAGAAACCCATCTCATAAACTCAGTTGGCCTTCAATTGAAAAGTGGTGTAAGCATGACTTGTCTAAATGCCATTGGCCACTCATCTTTGAATGGAAATGGGCTTTCACTACAACCTCCTACTCTGAAAACTTCCCGCATACGATATTCATACAAATCATAAAATTTTGATCCCAACAGATTTGGCTCTTGTACTCGAAAATCTCTCCACAGCTCCAAACATCTCCTAAAAATCACACTCCTGCAAATGATGAAGAGCTCAAAAATACACAGATAGAACCCTCCATCTTCTTCGACAAGTGGCAAATCTAAACAAGGAACTAGTGGCACTCCTAAGGACATTTGTTATCAAATGTAAATGATCACAGTGCTCAACGAGATCCACTCACCACTTAAAAAAGTTGGAGGTGGACCAACTGTTTGGCTATAACTGAAGAGAGGCTCGAACTCATCTTCTTCATCATCATCGTCCACCTGGGCATCCATAATACAGAACATACGATGAGAACAGCAAACCCTCGGGGGTACTAGCTTTCCATGCAGACAAGCTGCCACTCAGCAGTGCAACAGGTGAAAATGGTACAAAGCAAAACAACTCGCATCCATTAACGCAAACAAAACAAAGAAATTAAACTTTTGAACCAGTTAAGATTCTTGTTTCCTCTAGCTTGCCACGTCCATCTCTGCAATCTAAAGAGGTTCTAATTTAAGATAAATGGTATATTCGAAAAAAGGGAACTTCCTCTGTGAAACACTTCACTAAACATAGACCCTAATAAGACCTACCACGGTAGATGACCTAGCACGAACCTATCAATTTACTCCCAGTCCCCATTGCCAAAAAAAAATTCGATTGAGCCTGCGCCATCACACGGGGCGGAAAAGAAGATTCTACAACAAAGACTTTCGATTAAAGTGACATGAAATTCACATGCGAATAAAAATAACATCCATGCGATAATCTCCTCCAACTAAACCCTAAATCTCGCCTTCAAGATATCCGAACCGACAGCAGAATTTGAGAAGACCTAAACACGAAATATAATTGGAATGCTACTTCCCAACAACATGATCCGCCCCACCGGCAAAGGCGATCCGCCCGATAACATGATTTAGGGCTCACAACGCTAAATAAGATACCGACAGATCCTCCAAGATAGCCATTCGTTCAAGAGACCAATCCTTTCAAGAGGTTCCCAACCTAAGTTTGACACCAGTTCCCACCACAAATTCCGCTAAACAGACATATGCTTAACCTCAAACCTTCAAACCCTCAACCCTTCAAATCCACTACACTGCAACATAAAATATTCCAATTCCTCACAACAGCTCCCAAAATCTTCTACTTACGACCGAGAAAAATAAGTACTTCCTCATATTCAATCCACATACCACCAACCCCTTTCCAAGGAGAAACCAAATTCGCAAATAGTTCACAAACAATTCAAGAACCCCAAATCAATCAGAATTACTAGAGCACAATGCGACAAGCCAATACTCATATTCTTTAAACGAAACATTAGAATAAACACACCAAGCTACCTCTCAATCCTAACAGCTTCCATATTCAAACTGTAAATCAACAACAGCCCACATAAGCAAACCCCGACACGTCACGCCTAAGCCCCAAATCCCCTTACAGGATCGATACTCAATCGTTTCAAAGGGATGACCTCGGCTCCTCTCGCAGTGTTCGCCATGGGAATCAAGACCGGTACTCGAAGAAACAATTGAAATCCGGGAGGAGAGAAATGAAGGAGAAGCGGCAAGGAGATTTGGTTTCGCTGAAGCTCGTGGGGTACGGTAAAGCCGTGAAGGAGAAGCTTAAAAGTTATTAAGTACAGTAGGTCGACATGAAAGGGATGAATGCTTGACTGACCAGAATGATGGGGGTGGATGGGGGGTCGCGTTGGCGTTTCATGATGAAATTGGTGGCAGGAGAGCCGGCCGGCGTCAGAGTGGGACAGCTGAATGTGTGCACTGTGCAGTAGATTGGGGCGACGACGGAAGTCCTCTGCGGAGATGAAGAGCGAGGTGAGGAAGACGACGACTGTTCTAAGTGGAATTCGTCCTGTGTGGACGGAAGTTGGGGACGGAATTCGTCCTTCACGGACGGAATTGGGGACAGAACTTGGCATTCTCCAACAATAATTAATTAGAGTTGGGAAAAGTGATTGGGGAGATGCTTAACAACATCAAGATTCATTTTATTTCCATAAAACTTTGTTTCCAAGCCCCTAACAACTCTAAAATAATTTTCTAGAAATTTTGGCATTTACTTTTATAATATTTCTTGTTGACAATAGGATATTAGGTGAAAAAACTATACCTTAGTTCTTTCAAATAAGAAATGGAGAATTTTTACTACTAATTCATTGTCAATCACTTTTCTAGGTGGAATTTGTTTTTGGATGTCGTTGAATGTTAACCCTTTAGCGGGCAAAGTCTTGGAGAACCACGAAAATTGTGGTTGAAGATGCATGTCCTTATAGTCGTGTCTGTTGTAGATGACGAACTCAGTAGTGAAATGAACCGTATGATTTTGTGCTCCTACATGTGTATGCAATCATAGTGCAAGTTCAGTGTTGTAAATTGAAACCGATTGTGAGATCATAGACTTTGACTGTCTCCATGAACACGTTGACCTTAGCGGGCAGAGGCTCAACGCATGCTATCTCGTTGTCGCTACTGCTTTTGGAAGGCCTTTTTTTTTCCTCAGTTCCATTGGAAAGGTAAGGCTGCGTGCTTCTGAAGGACATTGGGAAAAAAATATTGCAATGAAAATGGAAGCCACCACGGAGCTTGCATCGACAATATGTCCTGTAGAAGCAGATGCCATGAAAATTTAGGCCTGCGGTCTACCTTCTTGTCTTGCACTGCCCAAAGGTGCAGAACATCCGACTACGCGCTACCCTCCTGCCCGCATACGGACGTTCAGGACGGTCTCCACCAATGAGAAGAAGAACGCCAAAATGTGGGCCCTGGCGTTGACGTCATGCATGCTAATAAAAAAAAGCGGGCCACAGAACGTCTTACAGAATGAGAATGTGCACCGACATCGGCAGTTTCTGATCGGGAATGTGATAGCGCAGTCCTGGGAGTGTTGTAGTCGTCCGCTCTTAGAAGTATGCTTCGTTACACAATAAAAAACAGTCACTGCATGAAACCAAATTTGACGTTCTTATACTCTGTAAGATTTACAAGAAATATAAGTGTACCTTCACATACTCAGAAGGGTTCTTTTCACGAAGAAACTCTGTACATAGAAAGCTAAGGTACATTTCCATTCACGGAAAGTCTCTGAATATATTACTCAAAATTTGGAAACATTGACATGCACCTGACAATGAGAACACCACCGCTAAGTCAGTCAGTACATGCACCTCTTCTACTGTACTGTACATACTATTTTCACACGACAAATCTAAAGAGCAGGAATATACTACGACAACATTGAAGATGCCGATGCTCATAGTAACAAGTCCCGTCGGTCGACTAGTGTAGTCAATCCGCTGCTGATAAACTTCCTTCACCAATTTGCCGTTAAAAAAAATGCAGTCATGTTGTCCTGTGCATTCAAAAATTCGACAACCACGTGTCATAGTAAGTAGTAGTACAAGAACCTTTGACATAAAACCTTGTTCCCGCTGATAGTCGGAGTTCCCCTCAATGGAATTTGCTGCCACCTACAATGCTACACAATAGCCGTCACCGATGCTTCCGCACTTCCATTGAGAAGCCAATTCGAACTGTACAAGTGTTATTACTCGGATGAAAGAGGAAGTCCTGGTCGCCGTCTTCGATGCTTCAGGCTTCGCTCCCACCGAATGACTATACGGTCAACGCCTAAGGGCATAGTGGCTTTGTCGAAAGCAGTCACCAAGATGCAGTGACACTCCGCCACATTGATGGCACACCAGATTCGTCCTACAAGAGCTCCTACAGAACCGACACCTCCGTCTATGCTCTGATCGAACTAGGCTATGAACCCCCGGAGTAGAAAGCCTGAATTGCGACACAGCCCCTCTTTGACAAGCCCAGGGGCGGCACAACTCATCCTCTAGCAGCAACTGAAATTCCAAATGTGACTGAGGTCTGTAACCTAGTTGCTGAGCTGCTACTTTGTGCAGTATGTAGGCATTCACAACAGAAGTGTCAATGAGGTAAAAGAAAACCTTGTGCCACCATTTGTGACTCCTAGTTTGGCAAGAGTACGATCCTCTCAGTTGATCCGCCACGTCCACCCCATGCATGTAGTCGCAATACCCCTTGTGCACAGGTGACGTTTCCACCTCCATCAATATGCCGTTTATTCATCTTGGTAGGGTCGGCCACTCGACATCTTCTATTGGAATGGGTGAATAAACAGTTGACAAAAACAACAAGGCCTTTCTGTCCACGAAGCCTACACAAGCAATTTCACGACTTCGGTGCATTCTCCATGCCAACGTTCCGCGAGGTTGTTTGGACAGAAACTTCATGTCCGCTAAACTTTTCGGCAGTCCAATGCGATTGCTGCGGACGGTTCCTACAACATAAGTTCCCAGAGACTTCAAGTCCACATGCAATTGCACTGACGTAAAGTAATTGTCAGTACAAACAATGTGTGATCGCCCCTGCAATCCATGAAGCATTTGCATGACCACTTCATACGGTGTCTTAGCTTCCAAAAAAGCAGCATCTCGTGCAACTGTTGAGGACAGAGATCCCGTGTACACCTAGAAGTTGTGAATGTACTTGTGCTGTGCATCAGCCAAGCACCACACCTTCAGGCCCCACTTTATAGGTTTCCGTGGTAGATATTGTCTCACAAGGCAGTACTTGCCCTTCACTATAACAAAACATGGTAAAAAAAACCCGTAATTGATTTACAAGTACGATTTTTTTTGCCATCAATTTGTGACAATGGAATCCAGTACTCCTTGTATTCAATTTCTATTGTAGTTGGCTTCTTTTTTGTTTGTCAATCACATGAAAATCAAATGCAAGGTAGGAGTGCCATGCATGAGATAATACGTACCTAAGACAAAGCACTTTTAAAATGAAATTGCACTTCAAATCAAGTGCAGTTTTTATAACCAATTTTTTTTCAAACGCACAAGTAGTAGGCTATAAACTTCATTAGCAATTCTAACTACAATATTCAAATTGTCCTCTGTAATTAATATAGTAATCAGAAGATATATACTGAGAATACGTTTGTATATGAAAAAAAAAGGATAAAAGAAAACCCTCTTACTCTCCAAGTACGGTTTTTTGGGTGGGCCAAAAAACCATGACCAAAAAAACCACGACCAAAAAAACCACATTTGATTTTCAAGTGCGGTTTTTCTGGGAGGCAAAAAAACCTGGAAAAAAAAACCACACTTGATTTCTAAGTGCATTGTTCTCTGCTACTATTCTACATGAGTGCACATAGAACGTGTACCTACTCTTCAGTGCTTAGAAAATAATATTGAATGTACACTCTAGGATTTGTTTAATTAATGTCCTTATTGTCGCACAGGGCAGTACGTGTCGTGAATAACAAGTGAGTCGTTATGCTCTTAGATTAAAAAACATAGGCACAATAGCTAAAACTTGCGCACATCTGCATGAGCAGAAGTAAGTAGTATAATACCTTATATGAGTACATACATATGAACAAACTTGTACGTGCATATATGTATGTGGCATTCAAACTGGATGTTGGAGTTTGTGGTTTACGTGCAGGCATATCCACGTACAGAGTGTTTTACATTCACATATAGTTAGGGAATGACTACAGAACTAGGAAATGTTGCAGTTGCAAACACACACTTGCATGCATAAAGTACTGGCCGTATAGGACGTTCTGAGTGCTAAGAACATACGTACATATATATCTGTATGTGTAGTTTGTAACTAGCTAGTGAGTGGACCAAGCAGTATGTCATTCGATACAGGTATTGCCTCATTCAAGTTACAAACCAACCTCGATAGCTAGTTAGCGAGCTGCAAGGTAGGTAGGTAGTTCAGATACTTCGGAAAATTAGCTTGTTTTTAATGACTGAGTGTATGTGAGTTAGCTAGTATTCATGTACTTGCAAAAAGATTCTATTTACATATCCCTTTCATTTGTACATGTGTATCTAAACTTAAGTACAAGCACGCGCAACTACGCAAGTTCCAATTGCAAGTGCAGTCATTATTGCATCCTCAAGCAAGCAATTCAATATCACATCAATTAAGTACGTGCAACAATTAACTAAGCTAGGAATTCAAACACTTTCAAATCCCCCAAAAAAAATTGAGTGAAAACTTTGTTCAGCAGTCACTTGTTTTATTCCAAATCAAGTACAAGTCGTTGTCAAAATTTGAGTACGAAATGGTGGCAAAAAAAACCGTACTTGACAATCAATTACGGGTTTTTTTTACCATGTTTTGTTATAGTGCTTGTACGACACTATGGACTCATCTACCATCACTTCTTGGAACAAATTCCAGGAGGCCTGAAATCGTTGTCAAATCTTAGTGACCAACCACCTCATCTTCCGAAGTTTGTTAATTTCTGTGTTGCTAGGGCCAGTTGCGACATCACTGTCATCGGCAATATGCAGACATCGTGTGATGTCCTCTAGCGCCTGCATGTCATGATAGTGCTAATGCTTGGACAGTACAGGAATCGATTCCCACGATTCCAATAACATCGGTGACTAGGAAGTTGCTTTACTCCCATGACCAAATTCACGGCAATGAAGGCTTCCAGTTCCGCCTTCTCTAGTGCCCACCATCGAGGTCCACCAACAATGCGCTCCGTCCCTGGCCGTCCTCGATTTGCATACCGGTTTGTGTCTGCGTAGTAAAGTACGATAGCTCCAGAAGCGACTGAAGAGGGCGTGATTACCAGACATTCTATGAATGGGAAACGTCGGTCGTCCTGCCGGACCACTGAACTGTAGAGGCGGACGATCATATGACACGGCATCCATCGTCCATGTCTCCTCAGCGTACGCTGCCAGGAACTGCAGTCGAGCAGCTGCAGTTGAGAGTCGCAATTGGCGCTGCGCTGTCAGGGTTCCAGCAGTACTTCTAGCATTGCCTTCAGAATTGGCGCTTTGACCCGTTTGCGATAGTCGAACAAACCGCGTCGGCGTTGCATCGTCATGCAACGATGACGTACTAAAGTGTTGTGAGTTGTTCATGACTTCAGGACGTCCAAGCACAGCAGGTTCTCCGTGTATTACTGCAGGCATTGGCAGCACTCGCACTGCCAACTTAGGTAATGGAACTGGTAACTCTAGGGGAGCGCTATGGAGCACCTCCTCAGTAGGGTTGTCGACATAGCCTACCATGACATTTGGAGCACGCACCTGAAATGTACCTTCTTTGTTCGCCTACAAGAAGTGCCTGTCAACGTGACCGTCGATTCCGCTTGGACCTACATCACTGTCATTAGCATTCACTCTCGGAGCGGCGACCTCATCATTCTCAAGTGCAGTCGCTTCACATATGCTTGAGGTTCGACCCTCTGCCGCACTCCCGTTGTGACCGTGGAATGTACAGTCATGGAATACCTGGCTTGGCAAGCGTTCGTCTGTCTTGCCTCCCAACGACAGTGGCGATTGAAGTGGCCTAGAAATGAGAGAGTCCTACACAACTTGACGGAACAAGTGCATGTAGTCTATGGCATTCATACGGCAATCGGCCGTCTCCACTTCGTGTACAACGTTTATTTCCATGACATGAAGGCTGGTGCTTGTGACAACCGTCTCCAAATCATCACGTCCACTGGTCTTGCAGAGCAGGGGACTTCCGGAGGTAGGTGCATTGCCATTCACATCGCCTACATCGTCGGAGAAGTTGGCGAAGTCGTACCATGAGAGCCAAACGTCCTCGTCATCTCTGTCAGGGTTGGACATGTGCGGGACTACAGAAATGTCGTGGCCTTTGTCATGATCGTCAGATTTGACGATGCAGTCATCCTGCGGGTCTGTGGAATGTGAGCGGTCGCACTGCATGGCATCACTGTCGTCGACTGCGGCTGATAACGTGGAGTTGTTTCCGGTATAGTAATTGAGAAGAACGACAGGCTCAACGTGACATCTAGGTACGTGCACCTCTCTGCCATCATCGAGTATGATGACATACACCACTTCATTTCGAGGTGTATTCACATAAGCATGAATTGCTAAGCCGAGGACCCACTCTAAGTCACCGACGCCTGTGTGTATAGGAACATGCGCATGCAACATGCTCTGCGGTCCGCCCGCTATCATGTCCATGGGGACTCGTGGAGTGAGGAACGTGGATGGTATTTGCACGGGCGTTGGAGTGCTTGCGGTCATTGCCTGGTGATGCTCATGGAAGATACCTACTTGCCAGCGCTCTCCTCTCCAAGGTAGAACGCAGCTGGGGTCGGGCATCTTGAAGTGGGACTACTGGAGAGGGCGTTCTTGTATGGAAGACCATGCAACACCTGAATTCAGTCTCTTCCGAGGTAGAGAGAACGGCGGTGTGGAAGCTTACATCTTGCCCCTTATCGTGGCCAATGTATTGTGCAAGTCCTCCGGATTCTCCTCTTTCACGGTCGTTGAGTTGAGGACGGTCTCCGCTGTGGGCGGCTCAACTAGTCGTCGTGCCATTGACCGTGTCACTGGACGTCTAATAATAGGACACTCCCCCGTTGCTTGAGGTACTTCCTTACGGTTGGACATTATGAGCACTTGTGAGCCCCGTCATTGTCACTCAGGCCTCGGATTTTTCTTTTTTTCGTTTATTGCTCATATTTAGGGTTATTATGGTTCAAAATCAACTAAAAAGAGTGCTCACAGTAGGATTGATGCAATTCCTGCCAATGATGAAGAATTGGGTCTAATTATTTCGGAGTATCTTAAAAGACTCCTTAGAGCCAATTTCTACAATTTATCAGGAGATTAAACATGATATTATGCGATTCACAAGAGATTGCACTAGTACCACGGGAGTCTGACAGTCTCCTACGGGCGTCACGACGAAGCCAACTGGTGAAGATTCCTTTGTATGGGAATGATTCCTCCCCGGAGGAATTGAGCCAACTAGTGGAGATTCCCTTGTACGGGAATGATTCCTCCCTGGAGGAATTAATTCCGCCACATTACAATTTCTACTTTGATTAGACAGTGTAGGGTTTTAGTGAAACTTTGCAATTGTTATTGGGGGGCTTCCTAGAAGATCCCCTAAAAGTTTCGTAATTTTCTGGATTACAGAAATGACTCCATAGGAAGTCAACTGCTTTTACTGGCAATTGGAAATTCATAGAAAATTCCACAGTGATGGTAAAATCCCACTAAAAATTAGGATAGTATATTTTAGCCTAAATAAGCGTCCCGCCAAATTTCAAGACATTCTGACATCAACAAGTACCAGAACCGGCAGCATAGGCAAGTTTTGATGGTTTTACTAAAACTCTTGCGAGTTGACCGGTGCACGGGGAGCATACGGAGTCCAATTCGGGTCAACTTAGACTCTTTTCCAACATTCTTGAACCTTCTTGACAATCCGGGCTAGTTAAAACCTTTGGGAAAAATCAATTCCAAAAGATAGATTTTCCACCCTTTTTACCGGTTCGTGAATGTTAGCTTTGGAGCGCATTTGGGCTCCGAGAGTAAGGGGAGGGGATTTTCTAAGACTAATTTGGGTCTTCTGGAGCTAATGGCGCTATCCGTTTGGCGATCGGACCATTTCTCCAAAAGTTAGAATTGCTACAGCAGTAGGGTAGATTTTTAGTTCGTTAATTTGGTTTTTTCTTAGTTAGTTTTGTTCGTAACTTGAGGGGGGAGAAGGCCTTGGAAATGTATAAAAGGCCTCCCCCTCCCCTCATTTCACACCCTCTATTTTCATTTTTTGAAACCTCTTTTGAAAACCTCTTATTTCACTTTCAAAAAACTCTTTTTATCAAACCTCTTTCGAAAACTCTCATACCACTTGCATCCATTCTATCATCTCTATCATTCTCTCAAGTGATTACCTTGCAAGTTTGGAGTCTTCCACTCTTGTTCTTTGACACACTTGAGTTTCCACTAGTATTCTATTTTGAAGATTGATACCGAGACCATTCGATTTAAGTCTTTTGACAAGGGATTCACAGCCTGGATTGGCTTATCGAGGATCCCCTTAAGCTTAAACGGGTGATTTGGGTCCTTTTTTGTAACAAGGAAGTTGGGTAGGATCCACACTTCTTTTTGGCTCTTAGAATAAGCGGAGTTCTAGCAAAACCATCCTAGAATTTGAGGTCCACACCTTGAAACGGCGAAGCTATCGCCAAATTTCTAGGGGCTTTTAATCTTTTTTTATTAGATTTGCTCCAAAATTCAGGCTTGAAACACCCAGACGGCGGAGCTTTGAACTTACTTATGCCAAAATTCCAATTTGGTATTTTGTAAAAGGGTCCCTTTAAGAGACCCCAAAGTTTGTGATACCCGTGGCTAGCAACTGCCGGGTTTTAGAAAGGCCAAAATTTCACCGCGGACCAACAGCTAGGGGAGAGCAGCCAGGACCGGCCCAGCCGCCTACCAGCCCCGGCCACCAGCCAACAGTCGGCAATGTATCCGCAGTGGCACTGTCCAGCCAGTCGGCACTGCCAGTAGTCAACATTGAATACAGATGGTTGGTTAACAACCAGCACGTACAGACTGATTATGTTAACTTGATATCACCATAAGAGGATTTCTGGGCCCCCAAAAGATCGTTTCAGGGGTGTTCCCCAAAATTGTTCCCACTGCTACAAACCAGCTCCCTGCTGGTTTGAATTTTTGAATTTTGAAAAAAAAAATTAAAATTTTTTTTTTCCAAAAAACTTTAGAATGTACTAAAGAGAAAAAAATGATTTAAAAAAATATTTTAAAAATATTTAATATTTAATTTAATTTAATAAAAAATTATTATTTTCTAACGTGGCAGTCGCTCGACCACATCAGCATCGCGTTTCCAGCGTTCCCAATGTGTTCCCAGCGTTTGGGAACCCGCAGTCTTGTATAGGAGCTGAAAATCCTCTTATAATACACTAGTTTTATACAAAACCAAACGGGGTGATATCCCAAGGGGTCCCCGATTTTGCATTTTTTGGGAAAATTGTACCACCTGGTGTGACTTTTAGGAGAAAATCTGAGGACTAAGTCTGAGCTTGAGTGTAGGAATTAATTTAGATTAGTTTTTCAAACTAGAAGGAAGTCAGAGAGTGTGAGAATTAGAGAGAAAAAAACCAAAACTCCCAAACTGAGTGAGAATTCCAAGTCCAGAACAAATTAAGCAAAGCCCAGAACCAAGTGAGGAAAGGGAAGCAAGGAAGGGCAGGTTTGATCTGGTCAACCAGAGTTGACCAGCCTCCCAACCATACTCCATCCAGATCAGAGCCTCCCAACACACTCCATCCAGATCAGAAGACCTCCCAACCTTGGGAGGCATATTAGCAGCCTCCAAAGTCAACCCAGAAGGGGTCTGGCTCACCAGAACTTCAAGACATATGCATTGTTGAGATCCAGCACAAGCCATTCTCCAAAGTTCTTCACCAAAATTGCAAGTATAAGCTCCAAGATCAAGCGCACAAGTGTGTGTGAAGAAGTGTGAGTGAAGGTTTAAGCATTAGCAATAGGGGAGGAAGAAGAAGGGAATTGGTTGGTGCGGAAAACCAAATAGAATAAGTTGACTTTCTTAACCATGGATGTTTTAGATTAGAGACAAATAGAGAAAAAACAAATAAAAGAATAGTTTGACTTTGAGAAGTTAGAGGTTTGCCAATTTGGAGAAAAGTTGGAAAGCTTTAGTTATAGTGGAATTGACTTTCAAAACCATTTAGTGGTTAATTTCAAAAATTAGATTTTATTAGGATATTTTATAGGTTGACTTTGGGGACTATTTAAAAGAAAAAGAAGGAGCTCGAAGGATAAAGAAAAATACAAAACAAAGGTAAGGAAAGGAGGGAGGTTTTGAAGGGAAATACCCCATTCAACGGTATTCAAACAAAAAGCACCAAGATGGAGGTGGAACAAGCGCAAATTGGAGGATTTATCGAATCACATGAAGACCTTGAAAACGCCATGATGGAGGTTAGTCTTTGAAATTCCTTTGTTGCCATTTCTTTTCCATAATTTCCTTTTAGTCATAGAATTTAGCCAATAGCCTAGAAGCAATACGAATCTAGAATTATCCAAAAGACCAACGCCATAAGAAGTTAGACAAAGTTAGAGTCAATCGGGGATTTAAACTTTTAGATTTAGAAAGTAAAAGTAGGAAGTGGAAAGCCATAAGCAATTCCGAGGAAAAGTAATTGACCGATAAATTTTGGTGAACCGGAAAACGGTCAAAATTTACTTATGATCGGTTTATCTAAGGAATACATAGTGGAAATTAACTTTAGTAACTAGTAAGGATAGAAGGATAAATCCAAAAGAATTAAACCCTTTAGATAAAAAGGAGTTCAACAAGGTAAAAGTTGGATGAACCGGTCAACGGTCCAAATTTACCGTGAAAATTCACAATTATCCCAAGTCAAAGATCGAGGTTTTACCGTGGAAGGATAAAATTATTCCTATTAAGGTAAAACTCAAATCAACTATTTAGGCATTCAAAGTTAAAGTAGTAAAAGAATAGTTAAAACAATACGCTAATTAGACTAAAAGATAATTAAGGAACAAGTTAAGGATAGAATCCTCTAGAGATATCTTAGAACATAAAAAACCTGAGATTACTTAGAACTCTATCAACAAGTAATACGTTGGAAAAGAGTGAAACCTTAGCTAGAACCTTTGCTTATTTAGAAAGGTCAAATAAGATTGACCAAAGCAAGTAAAACCTTAGACTCCCTCCAGTATTACAAAGTAGAAAACAACTGAAAAGATTTATCAAAAATCCAAAAACCTTAGAGTGAAAGTTATTCCCGCCTAGCAAGTGCAAGCGGGTTGATTAGGAGTAGGAAGTTAGGAAGATCCATTGCTTGGAAGGCGTAACTGGATTGCACATAGGTTAGACACCCACTAGAAATCACTCATCAAATAGTAGAACCTGGTTGTGTACACTTTATTCCAAGGGTGGGAATAAAGCGCCCACAGCACTGTGAAGCACAAAGCAGGGGTGTTCTACGAGCAAGACGGTTCGGGACTATGGAAGTGATGCGCTAAGCGGTGACTGTGCAGACACGGCAGTAGCATTGCGGTGAAGGGACGTCAGGCCAGAGAAGCACACGCAAGGCGTGATTCACGTCCTCGGAGAAACCAAGCGGGTGACCTTCAGGAATGCGGTCCCTCCACCTGAGGATGTGAGCACAGTGATGGCGAAAGAGAAACCTCAATCTGCAGGGGTTGTCTTGCTTTTGAACTCCACGCTTGACAGACCTTCTCAGTAACTGTCTCCGGTCCAGTAGTGACAGAATTTGCCGACTTTGCGACTGGGATGCTCCTACCGAAGAAGTCCACTCACGAACTGTGCGGCGTACGAATGGCAAGTTAGGATGTTGTTGTTCACGAGAAGGGCATGTGGCGGCCATGTAATGGGTCGCTCAGTCTCTTGATGTGGACGTCGAACTAGACGATTCGAGGAATGCGACGTACTCAACGTCCTTCCAACAGTGTCGTCGTACGCAGAGAATGAAGTTGGAAGTGTCACTGTAGAAATGGTCCCAGCAGTAGTACACGTAGAATACAACAATGGAGGCGTGAGCACGATCGATTAGGTCAACAAAGAGAAAAATGGGCAACTACGGAAGAAACTACTGGGAGGATTGAATGGACCCTAGTGGGGTGGTCAGTGGAATGAAAACGAAGACTAAAACAGTGGCACTAGGAAATTGACTTCAAACGTAGTCAGGAGAAGCCTGTGATTGACAACTTACTAGTTATAGAAACAGCAAAAACAAAATGACAAAAAAGGGGGCATGTACAAAGAAAGAGAGTTTTGTGTCAAGGAGTTGTGAGAGAGATGAAGAATTTCAGAAGTTGGAAAAAGAGATTGATGTATTGATGCAATGACTGAGGAGGAATTCTGCAGTGTGAAGAATTCTTTATTATACAACTTCATGGAGTATTTCACAAGCACTGTAGGAAAAAAATCTTCTCTAAAAGAGACGGCCAGTAATTGCTAATTTTTCCGAAAAATGTGCAGCACGAATGTGGAATTGAGAAGGTGGTTCTGCATGATTGGCACACGCAATTCCACTGTGAATTACCAAGGTAATGCAATGGGTGAAATGCATACTATGAATAAGGTAAATTCCATTTACAATGAATTCAGCGCCTCCATTTTAGTTACTTCATTGAAGCTCAATGTACAGTCGTAGGCATTTCAGGTGCTTGGTAGGTCCTTCTACGTAGTATGCACCATGAATCTGTCCTACACCTACGGGATTGCATTCATGAAGCAGCCAGCAGTGGGACGCGCCTTCATTTTCTACTGTTGTGTATGCCTAAGAATGTAAGGGAAGAGGCCATATTCAAGCGTGCTTTCCACTCCTACCCACTTACAGTGATCCACTACATATAGTAATATACTGAATGCCACGCAGGCAGAGCAGTCAAAGCGCGTGACGACAGCAAGTGGACCATCGCTACAAAAATGGGCTGTGCCCACTGCCCCCGGAATTCTGCTGTGCAGGCTGCCCACAAGTACGTGTCGTTGGCGGGCATCCTCGAAATAGTCCACAATTTCAAAGCTTTCGGCACATCCATTTTTCTTGAAAAATAAAGACGGCATCTCATAGGAAGCAGTGTTGCATATCGAGTGCGCACCTCAGACTGCTACCTCTAGGAAAATCCTTGGATGAAAAAACAACTCAGGGACGGATTAGGAGCAGGCCGCTTCTGTTCGTCGTCCAGAAAATGGATGGTGGCCCAGTAAAGGGTTAAAGGAGACTTTAGATTTTTTCTTGTTATGGAATTTTTGGATATTGTATGAATAAACTTTTTGTATATGAGATCTTTTCTGTGAGTGATTTGATCTCGTGTGTGTCAAATAGTTTTCATCCTTAAAAGATTTGATAACAATGCATTTTAGTTAGTTCTTACATAATGAAATTAGTCTTTTTTTTACGGCAATTTGAAATTTTCAAAGTGTTTGAAAAAAATTGTACTTCAAAGCATCCCTACACTTTTGTAATTAGGGATAATACATTCTAGGCTAATATGTGCAAGAATTGGTTTGAAGAAAGAATTGCAACTAGCTATAATTAACTTAATTAGTCAAGCTATAGAATAGAATCAATTATTGGATATAACACTCTCCTACAAACTAGATTGACATCATAAAAACTATAAAATCTACAACTCATTCAAAATGTGAATGGAAGAAGTGGTTATGAATATAAAATTTTTCATATCTCTTTCTAATTGTCATGCACCACATAGCAATGGAAGTGACTTGAGATGGTTATGTTAGAAAACTCCAATAAATGTGTTTTGTAGATGGCATTTCAAGAAGTTTATAGCTTTATAAACATGCCTTTATTGCAAGTCAACTTTAGATATATTCAAACTAAAAATCTTGTATTAAGAAAAAATGAGTGTGATGGTCTTCATATTTCAATACTTGGATTGTATTCCACTTTCTAAGACAATTCTAATGTACTAGTTAACCCTTCAAATTTCATTGATCATAGTTTGGTTGATTTATTTTTAGGATAGCCACTTTTAAACTTAGAAATGTAAAAAGTCACTTGTTATTGGGCTCATTATGAAGAGAATAAAGCTGGCTATTAAACCGTGTGTTTAGAATGTACAAAAGATTTATTATTGAATTTATAAACAAATTCAAAGCATGGGTGGTTTAGAGAAAGAGTCAAAAAGTCATTGGATAGTGAACTCTCAACAAAGAGGTGGAGGCATGTATTTTTTTACCTCTTCTTGATTTAAATCTAACAATGATCACTTAGAATACACATCTTATACTTGGATTAGAGTTGTTTTTCAATTTTTTTGCCTCTGTGTGTCTTTTGTTGTGTTCTTTCACTCAACTATGTTTGCTCTTGAATTTTGGCTCTAAATGTGAGACAAATCTTTCATTTATATATATATAGAGAGAGAGAGAGATATAAATACTTCTTTTTTTTGGGTGTAAAATAGTCATTGTTGCAAGACCATTTTTGCACTCATTTTTTAATCTTAATAATACAAGACTTGTTTTTATGCGTGTGGAAGTTAATTACCTTGAAAATGAGCATATGATGCCAACTTTATAAGATGTTATGTGTCCAAAAAAGTTAACAAAACCACAATTTTAGTTATGCAAAAATGTAGATTTCTTTGGAATAATCACTACTTTTATATTACAATCTTGCAACTTATAAGTTTTTTATAAAGATAATAATGACTTAGCTTTCTACAAGCCCCTATGGTTAATTTTGCCTAAAAATAATTCATTGCCCTTTGAGCTTCAACCTTTCATAACTTTGAAAATTATGATTTAAAATTCTTTATAAGTTGCTACAAATTTGAAGAGTTGAATGTTTCAATTGAATCAACATGCAAAGTTATAAATTTTAAGACTTGGGCCTTTAAATAGTAGCATCCAAGTAGTTTTGGCAACCAATTGGTTAGCTTTCAACTTGCATGGCAAAAGAGCATTGTTTGGATAGACAATCTTTAAATTTTAAGTTGTTTAGATGCTTCAAATTTCATTGAATATGATAATTTAACCATCAAAACTTGGTTCAATTGCTTATATGGATGATTTGAGATTTAATTCTCATACCACGGTTGCTAGTATGTGAGTATAGAAGTGTGAGCTTATGAGCCTTAAAGATGATGCACCTATTGTATAGGGGTTTATATTATAAAAACCTTCTATAAAAAGAGTATATTTATACTATAGGTACCTATATTATAGGTGTTTTACTATAAACACCTTCAAAGGTGGTAGTATATCTACTTATATATATTAGAAGCTTACATGCTCGCATGTTTATGCTCACACACTAGCTAGCATCGTTGATTCTCATATTATACTATATTAATTACCAATAATTAGGCAACAGTTAGCAACTTAGGACACATTTGCACCAACCTTGAATTGTGGCAATATTGGTGGGTGGTAGAGGTTCCTTTTATTGAGCATTTACATTGAAGTTTTTTGGCAAAAGTTGAGCCAATGTGTGTTGATGTAGCAACCGCTTTATGTGTAGTCCAAAAGCAATAAGGACTATTTTTTTAAGACAAAGTACAAAGAAGTGGAATTTTGTAGGATTGCCATATACAAGTTTTGTAGATTTTAAGGAGTTAAGTGTGCTTTAACTTAATCAACCTTGGTGAGGTGATTAATGTAATTCAACACTAAAGTGTTAAAGTAGTGTAGCCAACAGTCCAAGGACTTGAGGTAATCAACATGAAAATGATCATTTGTGGATGACTTGCCTCATCTTGTCATTGATCTTTGCATTGTGGGATCTCCTTTGAAAATTCTAAATTACTTTGCTGTACAACAACATTCCTTATTTAGTTTCTTTGTTTTTACAAATGCAGTTTTCAAGAGAATTTGATCAAACCTGCTGAAAATGTAATTGTAAAAATAAGTTTAGCAAACGTGACTACCTCCAATTGACTCTTCTACCTTCACACAAAGTTCATGACATTGCATAGAGGACGGCAATGTAGAAGCTTACTCCTATTGTGGTGAGTGGCGACTTAATACAACATGCATTGTTCTTTTGTTTATCGCGTTCTTTCATTGCTATGTTTTGTTTATTAGTGTGATCAATGCGGTCATTGTTGATGTTTATCCTTTACCCCTAGAGCCTTTTGATTATCTTATGGAAGTATTAAACTACATCCCTAAAGTCTAGTGCAAATGTACCTTACATAGATATAAATAGGAATATATATAAATATTAATGAGATGGAGATATAATTGTTGGTACATTGTTAATTATCTTGTATCTTTAGTGATAACTTGAATTGACTATAAGGTAGGTACACTCAAAAGTGCCATGTTCTTAAAAGCGCCATCTACAATGTGCATACATTTCCCAAATCAGTCATGTTCACAGATTGTAGATGGCGCTTTTGGAAACTAACTGTGACTGTTAATATCTTTTGCATATGGTATCCAAATTTTGTGTTCTTTGGTGCATTGGAACATGCTTTCACTTGCCAACAAAACTACATGAAAATGTGAAGAAGATTATAACAGTAAGTAGCTACAATATGAATAATTGGCGCTTTTGGGTGTACCCATTGTAGTATCTAAAATTCGGAACTTACAAAAGTTCTAAAATAATTGAGTTATTCGTAAAGTACACTAAACCGGGGTTTTAAACCCATGAGTTTTGTGAAAAAATTGGTTGAGTTAAAAAAGCCAAAATAAAAGTGGGTATGAAACTTATTTTTCCATCAAAATAGTGCTTCAAAAAGTTTGGTCTTCACTTTTGAAGTCAAGTGACATAAGTACCTTGCAAAAAAGTTTGACGCTTCAACTATAGTTGCCTTCTGAACTTCAAAAAAAGTTATGTTCAAAGAGGGGGGACTTTACAAATAACTCAAATGTTAAAAAAATTACACCACAACACTTGACTTTAAGTTTGTTGATTGAGACTTTGTCACATTGAAGTGAATATCAACTCAAATAAGAAGATTCTATTATCTACATACGTCGAAGATTTTCGAATGTAGAGAGCGGTCGAAGGTGCGAGAAGGCTGTCACTGCGAGTCTTTTGAGAAGGACCCTTGGTTCTCGCCGCTGCACCGAAGCCAGCGGTCGCGCTGCCTCAGCAAGTTCGTCACGATGGTGACGCCTCTCGTCAAGCGCGATGTCATCAAGAAGCGCGTCAAGAAGTTCAAGCGCATGCAGTCGGACCGCAAAATTTGCGTGAAGGTAAATAAACAATCCACACTCGCAATTGCCCTTGTCTCTTGAATACGAGTTTTTCTACTGCTTCAGAACGACCTCCATTTTTCGTTCGCGATGTTTCTTTCCTCTTTTCAATTCTCGTATTGATTAGGGTTTTACTATTGCTTGTTTCGTGCTGTTTAGTCAGTTTTTGTCATTTAGGGCTAGAATTAGGGTTAGGGTTAAGGTTGTATATCTTGGTATTGGTATTTGTTCTTCGGATTCTCGGGCTTTTGCATCTGGGATTTTGATTTGTGTGGGAATCGGGGCTTGGTAGTCGTGCTGCGTATGATGTCTGAAATCTGCAGCCTGTTATGGTGCTGGTAGTGCTTTCAGTGTAGTTGCTTTGAGAATGTCGGTTTTGACTCTAATAGTGCGAGGTGATGTGATTGTACGTGGCAGACGAACTGGAGAAGGCCGAAGGGTATTGACTCGAGGGTTCGTCGTAAGTTCAAGGGTTGCACGTTGATGCCCAACATTGGTTACGGTTCGAACAAGAAGACGAGGCACGTGCTTCCCAGCGGTTTCGTGAAGTTTTTGGTTCACAATGTGAAGGACGTGGAGCTTCTGCTGATGCACAATCGGTGAGCGGTTCAATCTTGGCATCTGTGATGTACTGTGTGTGGTTATAGGAATTAGACATGTTGAGAGTTTCATATGGAGTTTTAGGTTTCGTACATTTTGTTGTGTCGCCGGAGTCTATTATGAATCAACGAGGTTTAAGATGGAAGGCTGATGTGCAAGTGATGTGAAAAAGAATAGGGACATCATATTTTCCCGCAAAGGGATGATGACACATTCTGGGAATCTCTCTGATGATGTCAGTATTCCATGCTCTCTGTGAATCATTTTGTTTGTGACCTGTGTACCGCATCCGAGAACTTTTTGATGGATTTGTTATTTTTGTTATTTTGCGCTTTTCGTTATTGTCCGCAGCTTTTTATGAGGGGTACTGACTTATGTGTTAATTATCCAAGTGATTGACCTTCTAACCCTGTAACGTGTTTCCTGCACTCAACGATAATGCAGGAAATACAGCGCTGAGATCGCACACAACGTGTCCACCTTGAAGAGGAAAGCTATCGTGGAGCGCGCAGCACAGTTGAACGTTGCGTTGACGAATGGCAGTGCGCGTCTCCGCAGCCAAGAGGACGAATAGATAACGATTTAGCCCATTGCTTGGTACTTTTCTCAATGTACTTCATTGAGGTGGAAAGATTCCACTTTATTATCTCAATGAGGAAGGCACATTGCTGCAAAATTTTCCAAAGAGGTCGGTTTCTTGTGTATTTTACCAATTTCCTGCACTCCTGCGGTTTGGAATGGAGCGCTTGGGATTCATCGGCATCTTTCAACTTTACAGCTCACATTTTTGTGCTTAGATTGCTCCTAATGTAGCTTGAAAGTTTAATTTGAATCGAAAATCTTGGACTGCATTTGCGAGTTCATAAGACCATAGGGTCGTTGTCAAGAGTTGGGGTTGCACACATTTTAGTCCTGAATGAGATCTGTTCTAATGTGGGGGCTTCTCAATTGACGAGGACGAACCCCTGTATGACTTGAAATCTACACTACGAGTCGTAGTCCATGATGCAGCGCAAGCATTCTCCAGCATCCAAGAGCTGTACAGCTTTGTTAATTTCCGAGAATGGCAAAGTGTGCGTCACGTAGTGGTCCAGATTGATCACCTGTGCAGGAGTTCAGGGAGGCCAACGACGTCAGTGCAATTCAAGTAGGCAGAAATCAACACATGATCAGCGGAGCATCTAAGGTTCTGCAACGTACTCCGTCGATACACTTGTCGACCAGCTCAGGCAAGTGGGTTTTAGCTTTGAAGCCCCCGAAGAGTCCCGAGGTCCATGTCCTGCCCAACAGTAGGCTGCTTGGATGGAACGAAACGAGATGCCGGGAATCCACCAAGCCTATGATCACTGCGACTCCACCATCCTGGAAGGTAATCAAAGTCAACAGAACTTCAGCTCTGTCCACTCAAGTTGTTGGCCCTGGACCCAATTCCGAAGAACTCTAGCATCGCTACAAAAATGATTCAGCAGGTTCTTAGGGACAAGTTTTAGATTCTAAAAAGAGATAAGCTACATTGCATCATAAACTATGAGAGCTTGAAACGATGCACATCCATGGTTGGGACTAGAGATTGACGTTTACCGGTCTGCTGCATTCCATGGCCTTGTAAATGATATCAGGGTTGCCTGTACAGTCGAAACTGAAGTCCACACCTCCGTTGGTCATTTCCCTGATGACCTCTTCCAGGGGCTTCTCAACAGCAGTTGTGTTTAAGATGTCGGTGAGTCCAAACTCTTTGCCTGCCAGAATTCGTTCACCATTTTTCTGTTTTCAGACTTTAAGGAACAAAGTGGAAGAGCTGCAGGTTGGATCAGGGAAGAATGTAGAGTGTACCTTTTTCGAGCTTGCTTTCAAGTCGATCGATTCCGATGATGCGAGATGCCCCTGCTATCTTGGCTCCTTCAACCACCTGTGACCAAACACATCAAAGAACTCGGTGACTGTAAGTAATTCATCCCTTATAATTTCCTCGCAATATAACGGGGTACAAGACTAAAATATCAGGAAGTTTTAGACAGCATCATCGAGAGAATCTTGCCGTGATTCATGGGGTCTACATGATCATTGTATGTTCGAAGAGACATCCCCATAAATCATGGTGAGAACTTCCTCTTATGATGTTGTATTAAAGCTCCTGATTTAGTCTAGCTTCACTAAAACCACAGGCAAAACAGAACATTCTTGATTATTAGTAGCATCGCACTGTTTGAGAACGTCATCTTCTAAGAGTTATTGCAGAAAAGTCATGTCAAATTAGAAAAATTGAGCAAAATTGACGGAAACGTACTTTCAGATGCGAGACAACGACTCATTGCCCTTGGGAAACTTCTCACTGGTTCAAATTAAGCTCACCTTTGCGAAACGAGGTATCAGAGATTCCTTTGAAAGGGTACTCAACAAGGATTCTCTAGAATGTTCGTTAGGAATGCTTCAGTTGTTTGCTTGAATCAGGTTTGAGATTCTTACAGCGAGTCCAATGGTGCCCAATCCGAACACGGCCACTGTGGAATTGGTTGTCACGTTGGCGATATTCCAAGCGGATCCAAGTCCCGTCGCGACCCCACATCCCAGCAGACACACTTTCGACAGATCGGCCTTGGGGTTCACTTTGGCCACACTGGCTTCGTCCAGGACTGTGTACTGGCTGAACACGGAAGTGTTGAAGAAGTGCGAGATGGGCGTGCCGTCCTCCACGCGGGAGAATCGGGACGTCTGGTCCGAGACCATGACGCCGCTGTCGAAGTGCTGCAGGAACACGTCGCAAATGTTGCTCTTGGATCTGCTGCGGCACCTCGGGCATTTCTGACATTCCGCTTGCCACACCGGGATCACCTTGTCGCCCGGCTTCAGGTTGGTTATGGCGCTCCCCACACTCTCCACAATACTTCACCTCACCAAAATCACTCCCGGGTTTAGATTGTCTGAGCAATTATTTATTTTCTCTTTTTCTCCTGTTGACAAATGAAAGAGGATGCTAACGCAACAAAGAAAGTGCTAATTGGATGCAGCGAGAAAAACTTATGATGGATGTTGGTAGATGTTCTAGATTGTATTCAATGAGTGGATTCCTTTTACAAGGGCGGTGAGGAAGCTCCTCAAGAATTTTGTATGAAGTGCATATTCAACCGCTAGATCATATCCGATTCTTGCAAAGTCGATTTCAGAATGGAAATATTCCACCATGACGGCAACTCACCCGGCTCCTTCATGGCCCATAATGCGCGGAAAGAGTTGATTCTGGTTCTGCTCAGACACCAACAAACTGCTATTGAGATAAATGCAAACTTGCGTCGCAGTAGTCAGCAATCAAACGTCAACATTTAATTTTTGTGATCCGTAATTGACGAAAACCAATTATGGGTCATAAGTGCAAACTACGTAAACATCTGTTTGATTGTTTGTTTCAAGTCATCTATCAACTTAACCTTGAACCTTCACAACTTCTGCATATTGTACCTAAAAATTAGGCCATTTAATGAACTTTTCGGTGCATAGAAATCCTCTTCCATTTGTTAACAAGAACAGAACAACATTCAACCAAATAATGGGAACCAAGCTTAGCATCAAAAGTGAGGATTTAAATTGCCCAAATCCAATCACTTTGACCATTTTGTATGATGATCTGTTCACGGAATCACTTGCTATCTAAGTCTACAAGTCTTAGCTAGTAGCCCTACCCAAACATTTTATTCATGTTCATTCTAAGAGTTACAAGGTTTCCTTCCTTTTTTCCATTTATTCAGCATGATCTAAGTCAGGTGCACCAAGCCATCGAAACCTAAAAGTTACAAATTGCATTCGTTTCCAGTGATGTTTTCTGGGTGCAACGATTCTCGATGGGTGCACATTCCTTTTGGGCAAACAACTGAATTGCTACGTGAAATGTACACAGCGCATTCATTCAAGGTGGCCATTATTTCTAATTGCACATTCCTTGACGTCTCAAGAACGCAACTACCTTTTGTGGAGCAGGAAATGAATTGAAGGGACATTGAATAGAGTTGTACCTTGCCCTTCAAGTAGAAGAGATCACTCTGGCAAACAGCCGCGTACATCATCTTGACCCGGACCTCCGAAGGCCCAGGAGGCGCCACGCGAACGTCCTCAAACGAAAGCGGCGCGTTCACCTCGTATGCAACAGCCGCTGCAGAGAAAAAAAATTTGGAAAAAATTCTTCAGCAAATTCAAATTCATGGCATCTCGTCAACACTTTCGACCTACGCTACTTTGCACCTGATTGCGACCCGTTTTCGATCTACCCAATGTGAGGTACACTTCTATTCGAGATTTCGGTAAGCCTGTTTCCAACCAATTCAAAAAAGTGAATGATAGTTCCTTCATAAGATGTCCAAAAACTACAAGCTGCGAGAGAATCTGGAATCCCCTTTTCTCGGACCTTCAATGTAACAAAAACCCTTCGTAGACTTAGACAGTTCGTTTCTTAATCAGGAACCATGTCTAGACTCGTATCCGGACGATTTTAAGTGTCTATCATTACCTCAGTTCCTCAAACTTGGAATGCTCGTCTAGCTAAAGCTGAAGACCGACAACTACTGAACTGAAAGACGCGGCAGTGAGTTCCATTTCCAATTCTACAAACTGGATTAAGTTATTGGCTAATTGAATTGGTATACCCTTGCACGTGATGACTTTGCCGGCCGTGCTCGCGAAGCCGTCAGCGTGATGCGCCATAGTGCAACAGAATGTGATTGACCGACGACTGAACTCAGTTGCGAAATGGCCGGAAACGAGCTGAATGTGCTGCGGATGCAAGAACTGCGCGCGATTGAAATCAATGGACTTTCAATTGGAGCACTGCGCGCTTTGGGTTTTTTTCTTGTGAAACGAATGGTGAGGACGAGCATTTATGAACTGTGCGTCAAGGTGTGGGGACTGGTATTTTAGTTCTAACTGGTGGAACATGCGTCTTGCTTGCATTCATTTCATTTGGATTTCATGTCAGTTTTTCTGTCTGCTGGGATTGGTTGCAGGACTGTCGCTAAGTTGAAACTGGGCTGACACTGCGACAGGAGTACGGTGGGAGGGGAGTCACAGTACGTGGGCCTGGTAATGAAGTTGGCATCAGTGATCCCAGAACTAGTTTATGGAATTTAGTGCTATCCTTCAAGAGTTCAAGCCACAAACAAGCATCAACTTTGGCTACCCTGAGATTGAGTAAGGTGGGTACACCCAAAAACACCAGAGATTGGTACTATGCCTAATTACTATTATTAATCTATTCAGATTTCATGTAGTCCAATGCACCAAAGAATGTAGCATTTGGATACAGTTTGCAAAAGTTATCGAGAATCAAAGTTCGTTTCTGAAAGCACTCTATCCAAACAGGTACATAACTGATTTTGGAAATGTACACACACTCTAGATGGTGCTTGAAGGTTAGCTGCACTTTTGGGTGTACCTGCTACAGTATCCGAAGAAACTACAAAAGGAAGGATTTTGCAAGTTGTAAAGGATTGTTGGGAGTATTGTAATACAAAATTGAGTTACTAGATGCTCATTCCATTGTGGAGGAAGTTGCAAATCGGTTATCAAATCTTATCATTTGTTGCAATTTTGGCTGAAATGTCTCCATGAAAGGGCCTTTTCTACAATGTACTATCAGTAACACAAGGTTTTTTTGGGTAGAAACTGAGTGAAGTTTAGCAGTTTTGGGAATGCTGGTTGTCATTGCAGCAGGTAAGTACTTCACTTAGCTTGGAAAGGTAATTAAACTTCTGTGGGTCTGTTTTTATTATCACTACTTACTTAGAATCCACCCCAACTGAAGCCATAAGCATTGTAGCAAAGTTTCAACATTGAACACGAGAAACAGGATTCCACAGTAGACGTTCAACATTTGCTACGAGAACAACATTTCAATCGAAGATATGTGCTGAAAACTGTTGTCAGTGTTCTTTCGAAAGTTTCTTGCTGAAGTATTTTCCCCAAAAATTCTATAAACGTTGCTAAACCCTCCCCAATTCATAGCAGTGTATGATAAAGTTCTGTCATTGATATGTTTGGGTTATTTGGGGAATATATTTTACTTGAATTCTAAGCTTCTTACAGAAAATTTGCGGCAATTTGCTGAAAGTGATGACTTTGAAAGAATTTTTTGGTAAGGAAGATAAAGCTAAAAATTCACCATCTTACATGTAACAGAAGCCAAATTCTGTGGTGAGCAGTTTTACATTCTTGGTTGTCAGCTGAAGCTGCCTGTTGTCCACTAGGGAACTCAAAATCGAAGTTCGTTGACAGTAAGTTGGTTTATAGTGGGTTTCACATTGACATTGAGGGATCGATGTAATTTATCTACAACAAGCTCAGGATTTGAGTTCCAAAACATACTCTCCATCCCAAGAATCCACACCTTTAAGATAGGTTGTTTGTTGGCTTTGTTTTTTTTATATTGAGATCTTCCACCCAGTGCATCCCCCAGCCACATTCTCAGTACCGTCAGAAAGCCCTCAGCAAGAAGGGGTGCATGGGCTTTGTTTTGTGGCATTTTCACACACAGTAAGAAAGTAATGGATCTTCGAGCTCTTTTTTCTTTTCTTTTTTAAATTAGAAAAATACTTTTACATCAATTTTGGCTGTGGCAACAGCACAGGTCACACTAGTGCTTAACAAAACACGAAAGATTCAAAACAATGTTTGCAGTGGGAAACGAAGTTCAGTGTCCAAACGGGAAGCGCATGAGCAGCAGGGGAGTGATGAATTGTTACGGGCTATGTCACACACTTGGGTCCTCCCAACAATCCCAAGAGCAGGACAGAAAGTTTAGGGCTCCAGTTTGAGGTCATTTTGCCAGACATGGCATCTTCGTGAGCTTCCACATTGGTGCGTGATTGCTGCTGTCCCTCGTGGTAGGCTGTTGCTGGCAACGCTGGTGACGTGCGTGATGGATTGTCATGCTTGCCGTTGGAAGGGGCCACTCAGAGAATCCGGGGGTTTCGCTACCTGGGAGAACGACCTATAGTGAACTTGCCAATCACCGCACAAGCAAAATTCAAATCCTTCTCCACAAATTTGTAGAAACTTGCAAGCTTTGAAACTTGGCATGATTATTAAATGTCATGTTAAGATTCACTTCTGAAAAATGAAGCACAAAAAGGTTCCCTCTTGCAAATTTCATTCCAACTCAAAAGTAACAAGCTTGAAATCTTGTAAGAAAAAACTTGTGGCCCTTCACTGCACAATGTGTTGAGCACATTGTAATTTCATGCGGTGATTGGGAAGTTTAGAGTGCAGAGAGTGGATAGTCCCCTGTGCGGTGATTGGAAGTGTGGCGAATGGCATGTTTAGTGTGTACACAATCACTTAACCCTTGAACATCATTGTCACAGAGGATGTTTTTCAAGCTTTTTGATTCTGGGAGATTGGGTTCATCAAACCTTATAATGTTTGCATCCCAATAGTGGATTTTTCCAAAGAAATGAGTCTAAATTGATGAGGTTGTTGGCTATAGATTTGTATGGTGAAGAATGCAATCATCAATTCAAATTCAAGTTATGTTGCTTTTTTTTAAAATGGTCCCACCTTCAGAGTTGTTTGGATTGTGACATTTAGGGGTTAAATAATTTTGGAACAAGTGGGGAGCAATTTGAGGCAATGGAATTTCTCCTCATGTAGAGAGATAAGAAATATTGAGATTGTGGTTTCTTTTGTAATTTTTTTGCTAAAATTGAAATTATTATGAATTTTGGGAGCTAAGAAGTATTCAGAATCCATAGCTGATGTCTAGAGTCTTCTAATTTGACTCATAATCAAACTACTTTCCCACTCACTACATTCCGTGCATTTTAGGACAATTTCAAACATGTGTTATGACTTTATGCATCCTAACCTTCAAATAGAGAAAAACACACAATCCAAAATTCAATGTCCTTTATGATGTGAAATAGTGCACCCTATAGGCTGGCCATGACTCCCCAATTTGGAATAAGTGGTTCTACCTTAGTTGACCTCAACGTTTGAATTTGGCACTAGTATTTCTCTTGTGAAGGTTTAGCAAATTAACCCTTTGAGGATGATGTGGCAAAGAATGGTCTACTGAAATAATATTTTTCAATTTCAATCTTTGTATATGAGACTTTTTTCCTCCCTCAATCCTATTGAAGAAAACCTTGTGAAAATCACATAGCAATGGTACATTCCTAGGCAATCCCACAAAAAAATTGGTGTTAAAAAAAATTCTTACTACATGCAGATGGCATTTGTATTCAAAAATTACAATAGCGTAAGTATTGTATAAGCAATGCAAACATCCTCTAGGAATTATGATCGGCACCCAAAAAATTGCTACATTTTGCTACTATGCCAAATTACTATTAATAGATTGGTGAGATTGTCATTGATTTTCTTATTGGCAAGTAGAATGGAGGTTCCAATACATCAAAGAGTATAACATTTGGACACCTCATGCAAAATGTTGGTTCTATGTATTTTTTGGTAGAAGTTCTAAAATTGTTTTTTCTAAATAGGAACATATTGATTTTGGAGATGTACAAAGAGTGATGATGGCAATTTTGGATCAATGGTGCATTTTAGAATGGCCACCTTAATCATTAGAGTCTAAGAGGAAGGTCATTTATCCATCCAAAAAATATATATAAAAATGCCATTTCTATTGTAAAGAGTGAAAATTCTAGAAAATTGTTCTTTTGCAAATATAAGTATATTATCTTGTACCAAATTGGTGAAAAAATGCATAGAAAACTTTTCAAAAACTTTCACAATGTAAATTGCAAGATATTTACATTTAAAAGGAAGAAAACAAGGAAGAAAACAAGTTCAGGGTAATTGCAAGAAACACTTGTACTGTTTGTTGTGTTTTGCAACAACACTCATGACTTTTTCTAGAATACTTTAAAATTAGGAAACTAATTTTCAAAAAATTTAAAAAATATGACTGATGTATACACTTTTAAGATGAAGGTACCTAGGGAAGGAAAAACATAGAAAAATTCTCTAGTTAGGAGAATTTGAAAAGTGCCAAACCTCAAGAAAATAGGTATTGTGATTTTTAAATTAGTTAAAAATAGTAAAAATAAGTGAACACAAAAAATAAAAACTATCCATTTGTAACAACTCTATAGAAGTGGTCATTCACCAAAAAAAACACCAAAATAACATTTTATATGTTTCAAAATACAAGTAGAAAAAAGTTCACTTTGTAGACTTCTACACTACACAAAATTAATTATTTAAGAATTCATTTCACCATTAGCTATAAATATATTATAAGACCACTTCATTTAAATTTTACTTCAAATTTTTTTTGGAGGTACTAAATAGTACTAAAAGAACTCCAAATTAGCAATTGTGACATTCAATTGGGGTCTATTTTTGGGTAGTATAATATTATTGAAAATTATTAAAAAAAAAATTAACTAACATGTATGATAGTCATGAGTACCTTTTCTATAAATCTTGAGTCATTTGGAGCAAAACGCAAAAGTCATGGCCAAAAAACAGATTAGCATGTAATATATGATGGAAAATAGTCAAAGTGTTTCTTGCAATCACCCTTTATTTGCACCTTGATGGACTAGATTTTTGACTATGAATCTTCTTAGTTGACAATTTTGTCATTGTTGACTATGAATTTATAACATTTTATATTGAAGGATTGAATTGAGAATCTGAGCTATACCTTTAATTTTTATTAACACCTAATTTTCACTCATTAAAAAATTGTCAAGTATAAAGAAGTAGATTTAAGATCAAAGAAAAAACTAAGCAATTTCACCCATTAGAAGAAGTTTGAGGGCATTATAGGGCCGTTTGGATTTTGTTCCCGAAACAATTCCCAATGCTAGCTGTTGTCCGTTGTCAGGCCGACTTTAATTTTTTTTTTAAATTTAATTGGGGGGTCCTGAAATATGAAAATAAGTCAAAAAAAAATTTCAAAAAAAAAATTAATTACATGGTTGGGTTGCAACCACGTAGGATTTGAGTTCACAAGGCAGAAATTGCATTCCCATAGTCTGAGAACCCGCAGTCTCCTAATGCCCTCAAATTTCATCTAATGATTCTAGAAAAAATATCTAAATCTTCTAAAAAAATTTTAAGAAATTTGTGAAAATTAAATTTAGATATGAATCCTACAAGTTGTTTTTTCTAGAAGATGATCTAATTGCAAAGAAAAGACTGCTAACATCTAATTGAGTGTTGTCTTCTACATCATAATGTAGAAACATCCATAACCATTATTGCACCAATAACTGGAAAGTAGAGTGCCCTTAAATTGTCTTCAAGAGTACCTTGAAACTATCATTCATTCTTAATTTTAATTGGTAAACTCTGAATTCTTTTAGATTTTATTGTGAAAATCAAGGTAGATTTACTAGAGTGCGGTATAGGGCAACGATGCTAGAGTATGAGCGGGGAGCAATGAGCAATGAGCAATGAAATTTGAATGCTCATTGCAAGAATGTTTTCTAAAAATAGACATGTTAGAGAAATAAATAGTATTATCAAATCCAAAAATAATAATAAAAAAATATTTAATTTTAAATTTTTAAAAAAATCTACAAAAAAATAATATAAAATAGTTGATAGTATAATAAAAGGTTGCATGAATGAACACCCATTCATTCATGTGTGAATGAACTTCATCGATGTTATCCATCCATCATCCATCATTCATCATTCAATTTCTAAATTGTTAAAATTTTTGCAACTCATTATAAGCTTCTTTGAAACCAAAGAGGCTTTGAACTATCTATCTTCTTTAATATCGTCTCTCTAAAAGCCTCTTTGGAGCCAAAGAGCTCTCCTAGTATAGGCTTTTTTAGAACCTAAAAAATGCTCCTCGGATTCGAGGAGCTTTTCCTTAGTTCTAAAAGGCTTTTTTTAATAAGGCTTTTTGAATTCATAAAAGGCTCCTTGAATCCAAGGAGCATTTTTTGGTGCCAAAAAGGTCTTTTATTGAAACCACTTTGGAACTAATATAAGGGTACTTCAAATCAATGAGTCCTTCATTTTTGCCAAAGAGCTCATTTAGAGCATCTTTGAATCGAAGAGGCCTTAAAACCATCATTGCTTTTTAATATTGTCTCCCTACAAGCCTCCTCGGAATTCCTAAGAGCCTCCTTGGAACCCAAGGAAGGCTCCTCGGATCCGAGGAACCTTTTTTGATACCCAAAACTTTTTGCAATGAAGGCTCCTCGGAATCCAAAGAAGGCTCCTCGGATCCGAGGAGCCTTTTTTGGTGCCCAAAACTTCTTGCAATGAAGGTTTTTTTAAACCCAAGGAAGAGTCTTCAGATCCAAGGAGCCTTTTGTTGATGCCAAAAAGTTCTTTCAACGAAGGCTCTTTACAATCCAAAGAATAATCTACATCCATAGTTCTTAATTTTTTCATCTACATTTTTCATCTACATTCATCTGGTATTATTTTCATCCATCTAAAGTAATGAATGAAATAAGGCATTTACATCTAAAGATTCATTTTTTATAAAATTAATTTTTAAGTATTCATTCTTAAATTTTTTTCTTAAAATTCTTAACGCTCAAATCTTCTTGCTCAATGCTCAACGCTCAACGCTCATTGCTCATACTTTAGCAACCCTGCGGTATAGGGTATCCTAGCCATTTCTACTTTGAAAATTCATAAAAACTAGATGCCTTGTCCAAAAATTCTATTTTTTTCTTAAATTCATGATTTTCAATTGCTAATACTATTAAAATATTTTTTCTAAAAAAAGAGACCTTTAACTCTACTGAACTACTTATTTTGACAGTTATAGGTGCTCCTACTTTAAAGGATTTTCTACATTGGACTAATTTTCTCATTGTGATAAATATCAAACTTGGACAAGCAAAATTGGAGTGGTGGCTTACAAACATTGACCATTTTCTTGAACATACTCATATACAATGGCTCAAGGAATTATGGAGTCCTTTCTATTGCTTGCAGGAAGATAGAACTCAGAGACACCATCTTCTCCTTATTAGTAATATTTACTGGAAATAGTACTAAATTCTCATACACGTGGAATTATAAAAAGTCACTTAAATTTGAATGGAGTTTCTAATCCATATCTTATGTTAAAAGCTTAATGGAGTGTTAAATTAAAAAGGTGAAAAAATGTTCTACTTTATCATTTCTAAATAGAGATAAGCTCAATAGACTATCCAATTACTATGTATAAGCTTTAAAAATAAGTGCTACTTTACAAGGAAAAGGCCTATGGGCCAATACTGAGGATATATAGGTTCATATTGTTTTTTTTGTTACTATTGACATAGAAGCACGTATTGAAGCCCAATTAAGAAAAATAAAGGTTCTAGCTAATAGATTGATTATTCTATACATGTTTGTTGAGCTTATGGACTTGATCGCAAAATACTCTGAGCTAGAACTTGCATTGGAAAGCTTTTAACCCCTAAAGCCCTAAGGTGCGTTTTTTGGCATTATAAATTTTTTTGGCAACTCACTACGAATGGAGTTTTTATTTTTTTTCACTGAAATTTTTACACAAAATGTACCCAAGGAGTAGCTTTAAGGCCCAACAATTTTTGTAACTTTTGACTTTTTGGTAAAAAAGTTATGGCATGATATGTTGTTTCCTTTACTTGGACGAGAGCCCGGGCAGCTGAAAAAACTTCTTTAAAAAACTTTTTTTTTCAAAAGTGAAATTTCAAATTGATTCTTTAGTTTTTTACAGACATGGGAAGCTTTGTTTCATCCCATTTGGAATAAGGAGTCAAAAGTTATGAGCAATTTTAGTTTGCGGGTAGGTATGGAATTTTTGAAAACCATACCTACCCGCAAACTAAAATTGCTCATAACTTTTGACTCCTTATTCCAAATGGGATGAAACAAAGCTTTCCATGTTTGTAAAAACCTAAAGAATCAACTTGAAATTTCACTTTTGAAAAAATAAAATTTAAAGAAGTTTTTTCAGCTGCCCAGGCTCCCCTCCGAATAAAGAAAACAACATATCATGCCATAACTTTTTAACCACAACGTCAAAAGTTACGAAAATTGTTGGGCCTTAAAGCTACTCCTTAGGCACATCTTGTGTAAAAATTTCAGCAAAAAAAAATAAAAACTCCATTCGTAGTGAGTTGCCCAAAAAATTTATAATGCCAAAAAACGCACCTCATGGCTTTAGGGGTTAAAGTCCACTTCTAGTTCATCAATCAAATGCAAGGCTTGACACTAATAAGATAGCTACAAACACTTCAAATGAATGAAGGAGGATTGATTGAAGGATATCGTTCAATTGAAGAGTATATTAAAGAAATCATGAGAATTAGAAAATAAATTGAACAACATGGGTGAAAAGCTCTTAGATCAAAATCTAGAAGTACTATTTACACACTTGTTCACCTATATAATTCAATGACATTTGACAAATTGAGTTGTTGCTTTATAACTGAGTCTTATCAACAACATTACATTCAAATATTTGGAAACACAAGAGCACTTGCATTAAGTTTTGCACGTGATGAATTGATGATAAACTCCTTGAAGAAGAGGCTTCCTTAGTTGAGAATATTTTGGACCATATTGACCACCACCTTTAGTATTGTAAAATTGTAGGAAAGACAATCACCATGCATGAGATTACAAACTCTACCAAAATATGCATTAGTATATACTAAAAGAATGCAATCCAATTGAAGATAAAATCAAATGAAAATGTATTGATTTCTCGTATGGATTAAGAACATTTAGTTTGGACCAGCTTAGAACATATTTTGTTGATTTTGTCTCAGTAAAATCCAAATTTAAAAAAATATTTATTTGGTATATTAAAGCATTTATCTAATTTTTTTCAAGCTTAAAGGATTCTTATTTAGGAATGCAAATAGTACCTTGTATAGCTTTAAGTCTTCACTACAACAAATTAGTCTCAACACATCATAAATCCATAAACTAGACATACCCATTATAGAAATTTTAAACAACACTCTACTTCAACAGACAAGTAAATATTAATACCAAGGTATTCATGCTTTGAAGTAAGTTAACCCCTAAAGGACCAAGTTTCATTTTTTGCAATATAGTGACTTTGGACAATTTACTACAAATGGAGTTTTTTTGTTTTTGTTTTTTTAAAATTTTCACACAATATGTGCCTTAGGAGTTTCTTTAAGGCTCAACAATTTTCATAAGTTTTGAGCACATGGTTAAAATGTTATTGTATGATATGTCATTTTCATTTCACGGCAAGCAATTTGAGCAGCTAAAAAAACTTCTTTGGAAAACACTATTTTTAAAAATTGAAAATTGAAATTGATTCTTTATATTTATATAGATATAGGAAGCTTTGAATCATCCCATTTGGATCAATAAGATGAAAGTTATGAAGAATTTTAATTTACAAGTAGGTATGATTTTTGAAGACTCCTAAAATAGGCTATTTTTGCTGTTTGGCATTTTTACTCTCTTTAGATGTGGGTTTGGATACCATATACAATAATTATTAATCCCTGAACGTCCAATCTCCTCATACCTAGCCTCTACAATTTGAAAGGTTGTCCTATATTGACTTTTATAATCTTTTCTATAAAGTGGATATACCTAAAAGTGCCACTTTTTGGTACTATGCCTAATAACTATTATTGATTTGATCAAATTTTCATATAGTCTTCTTGGCAAGTGAAAGCACGTTCCAACGCACCAAAAAACGCAACATTTGGATACAATATGCAAAAGTTATTAAGGTTCAAAGTCTATTTCTAAAAGCATTCTAGCCAAATAGGTACATAATGGAATTCAGAAATGTACAACAATTATAGATGGCACTTTTAGGTGAGGTGCAATTTTAGGTGTACCCACCTTAGTACAATCAAATCATTTGTTGATCCATTTTTTTGTTGCTTTAAGGCTATCTCTACTACAATTAGTTTTCATAGATCTTGGTATTATCAACAAATTGATTAGAATGAGTGCAAAAATGTCTAGATTTTGGTGAACATAAACTAGACACATAAGGGTTAAAATCCAATGTTGTACAAATAAATGCTCTGAAATCTCTTTTTCACAACAAATACGTTACAGTTAATTAAGGGGATGTACTTTCATGTGAATTTTTGATGTAAGTCACAACAAACCCCTAAGAAGCTTGGAGCAACTCCACCCTACCTTAGTTTTAGATTGGCTTAGAGCAACTCCACTGCAACACACCATAACTACCCTCTAAAGGTTCTGTGCCATCCATCTATTATGTCAAAGGAATGTACATTGATTTGCTTCACCATATTGCTAGAGTGTGTCACTATTGGGCTGCTCTTACATGAAGATTTGTATGCTTATGAAACGTAATTTATAAAGATTTGTATGCTCATGAAATGTAATTTAGAGATTGACATTGAACTGAGACTTATATGTAGCAATGAACAGGAACTGGCCTCAAGATTTTAATTACGCTGTGCTTTGGCTTCAACTATATTCTTTAGATGCCAATTCTATTTGTCTTTCTAGGAAAATTTCTAGAAAAATATTTCAAGAAGTCAAACCTCCCCAAATTAATTATTAGCTCTTAAATGGGCAATTCATAGACCTCGAATTCATAAACAGCTAAGCCCTTAGCCCTCGTATTACATTCGGACCCTCCTGTAGAGTATAGTGAACTACACTATCCTGTTGTCATGGAATTGTCAAGAAACAGGAAAGTGAAATAATCCGTCACAACTGACTACCTCACGATGTTCATTGATTCAGGAACTGAAGGTAGTAGATTGACAAGATTCTAAGCTGTCCATCTGAATTCAAACTGTCCAAAATAAGAAATGAAAACGTTGTAAGTTTTGAGAGTTGGACAAGTTGGACCAGAGATTGAGAAGTGAGAAAAGATTGGGAAATAGAGGATAATGTTGCAGACTCTCCGCAGATCACAGTACATTATGATCTCCGAGGCAACTTTCCAGGCAAAACACCTGAAGAGATACACACGGACCAAGAACTCTTTTCAGGAGAGTTTGCAGCGATGTAGCTTCCACATTAAAACAAAAAAGTGGAATCTCTCCACCTCAACAAAATGCACGAGCAAGATACCAGAAGTGCACAAAGTCGTATCTACTCGTCCTCTTGGCTACGAAGGCGGGCACTCCCATTCGTCAACGCAACGTTCAACTGTGCTGCGCGCTCCACGATAGCCTTCCTCTTCAGAGTGGACACGTTGTGTGCAATTTCAGCGCTGTACTTCCTGCATTGGCATTCACAAACAAAACATAGGGTTGGACGGACGTTATCTTTAGACTACCACGATGTAATTGAAGACGGATTGACAACCGACACCAAGTATAAAAGGTCTCAACATCATAAAGAGAACTTGAACTCAGCCAGTTCTCAAGGCTTGGTTGAAACGATAAGACCCATTCGAATCTATTATACCATGCTACTTCATAGAGTGCAAAGGAGACCAATGGCATCAGAGAGATTCCCAGAATGTGTCATCATCCCTTTGCGGGAAAATATGATGTCCCTATTCTTTTTCACATCACTTGCACATCAGCTTTCCATCTTAAACCTCGCTGATTCATAATAGACTCCGGCGACACAACAAAATGTACGAAACCTAAAACTCCATATGAAACTCTCAACATGTCTAATTCCTATAACCACACACAGTACATCACAGATGCCAAGATTGAACCGCTCACCGATTGTGCATCAGCAGAAGCTCCACGTCCTTCACATTGTGAACCAAAAACTTCACGAAACCGCTGGGAAGCACGTGCCTCGTCTTCTTGTTCGACCCGTAACCAATGTTGGGCATCAACGTGCAACCCTTGAACTTACGACGAACCCTCGAGTCAATACCCTTCGGCCTTCTCCAGTTCGTCTGCCACGTACAATCACATCACCTCGAACTATTAGAGTGCAAACCGACATTCTCAAAGCAACCACACTGAAAACACCACCAGCACCACAACAGGCTGCAGATTTCAGATATCCTACGCAGCACGTCTACCAAGCCCCGATTCCCAAACAATCAAAATCCCAGATGCAAAAGCCCGAGAATCCAAAGAACAAATACTTCCACCAATTTAGACTACCCTAACCCTAATTCAGACCCCAAATGACAAAACACGCCAAGCGGCTAGAACAAACAATTGCACAAGCCTGATCAATATGGGAATTGAAAAAAAGCCAGAAACACCGAAATTGAAAATTGGAAATCTTTCTGCATCAGCAGAAACAGATTGCGTTGAGGGGGGAAATGCAATTGCGTGTGTGGATTGTTTATTTACCTTCACGCAAATTTTGCGGTCCGACTGCATGCGCTTGAACTTCTTGACGCGCTTCTTGATGACATCGCGCTTGACGAGAGGAGTCACCATCGTAGCGGACTTGCTGAGTTAGCGCGACCGCGAGCTTTGGCACAGCGGTGAGGCGCGATCGCTACAACTACTCCCCGAAAGAGGATTTTGTCTCAGCCTCCTCTCTGCTTTGTCCTTCGTCCGCGGAGGGTTTGGTTAGGGTTCGGCCATTAGGGTCTGATGGATGGATGTACTCATTCAGTTATTTCTCATCCAGTTCATCCGGCCACAAGTGCTTCCAGTTTTTATCGATACCTGGGGCGCTCAAGGGTATCAAAGGCTGTTTTGTTTTGTTCTATTTATCACATTGAGATCTCCTAGACCACGCATCCCCATGTCGCGTACTTGGCACTGTCAGAAAGTTCTTGGTGAGGAGGGGTGCACAAGCTTTGTATTTTGGACCAACTTACAGTGAAAAAGTTATTGAATTTCAAAAAAATTAGAGATTAAAAAATTAGAAAAATATTTTTACTTTGATTTTGATTGCGGTAATGGCACACGTCACACTACAGTGGAAACACCCAAAACCGTCCGAATAAGGAATTCAACATGGTTGGAGGCATCTTTTTCTAAAACTAATATTTTTCTAGTATTAGCGAGAGAAAATCATGAATATTCAAAAAAAAAATTAAATTTTTTGGAATCAGTATATAATTTCTACAAATTTTCAAAGAGTTGGCTCCCTAGACTACTGGAACCGTCCTATAGGTGTATCCTAAACTGAACTCTGCTAAAATCAGTTGTCAGTGAATGAAAATTATACATGTGTCTTCAAACTGCATCAGCAAATTAGAGTTAAACACTTGTCAGACACTTTAATGGACACTCATGGACAGATTTAGTGACACTCTAGGGACTTGGAATAGATACAGGGACGGAAATGGGTGTTTCTCCCTTAAAGTAGTTGTTTGTTTGTTTGTTTGTCACATTGAGATCTCAAGAACTGTATGCCCTACAATTGTATTCTTAATACCGTTGAAAAACTCTTGGCAAGCAAGGGTGCAAGGGCTTTGTTTTGTTGCATTTTGACCTACAATGGGAAAGTTGTTGAATTTTAAAGTTTTGAATATTTAAATAATTAGAAAATTACTTTTATTTTTGTATTGGTTGTAGCAATGACACAAAATACTCTTGTATATCTCTTGTATATCAAGATGTCGTGTTCTCTAAGTGGTTTAGGGGTTCATAACTTATTTAGGGATTTAGGATTTAGAGCATGAGCAAACGACCATTTGTGGTTGCACCTAAGTTTGACAGTTGATGAATATAATAGGTTATAGTCACCATTCTATTTTGAGCTTTACATCACCAAATTTCTACAAAATATTATTTCAATTGCAAGCCTATTGGAAATTTAAGGAGATTAATGTGATTGTTTATCTAGGTTTCATAGTAATTTTGGTAGAAACTTAGTATTTAAAATTGTAAACCACAAGGAAAAAGTCTACGTTCATTTTCTTTGCTAGCTTTTGTGCGGCAATAAGGGCATTGGGCAATGCTCCTCATTGTTAAGGCATTTTGGGAAATAAAGGGCCTCCTCATTAGGTTTTGCCCTCCTTGTCTACCATTTATTTCCCAAAATAACCTCCACCTTAGATATTGCCCTACATAAAAACCATATCCAACATAGGTATTGTTGTACTCCAACCCTTCTACAACTTTTTCAATTTCATAAGCTTCTAGTTTTGGATAGCATCTCGTTTACCTTTAAGATGTTCTTGTTAAGTGGCTCAATTTGTATTCACCTAAATATCAAAAACATTTTACAAAATTCATCTCAATTACTAGCCCCAATTAAATTTATAGAAGCCTCTCTCATGAAGAACAAAATTTTTTTTTTCAAAGGATGGTGCGATGCAAATCTTCTAGATGCATCCAATAGGGCCTTTCAGAGTGCCTCGCATGAACAAGATGTTAGTAAAAATATTCAACTACAACATTTCAATGTTTACAATCATTATAATCATCAATATGGCATTACATAAGAGCGTTGATTTATTGCATTCTAACAATGTTAGTGCGTGAATACAAAGATGTGAATCTAATAACCTTAAATCTAGTTGTAGTTATGTGCCTACAACCATTTAAAAGTGTTTATAACATATATACTTATGACATTGGGCCTTTATAACAAAAAAAGAGTTTATATTACAAGTACTTATGACACCTATAACCATTAACCCCTAAAGGTCAGAGAGTGTCATCACTAAGAATACACCAAAACTACCATTTCAAGTATAAGTACCAATTTTTGAAAAAAAAATTTGGGACACATATAACCATAGGATCTTCTAGTAAACTAGTGTGAAAAGATGTGGAAAAAATTTCAGAAATTTACACTATGTAGATTGCAAGATATTAGTATTTGAATTGACAAAAACTCTTTTTTTGTCCTTGCAAAGAACTAGGCAGTTGCACTTTACAAGGTCGCATTTCTATGAAAAAATGTCCAAAATGGTGGTGCTTCTTTGGATTCATTCTTTAAGGTAAGTTGTCTACATGTTCAAAAAAATTCGCATCATTTGAAATTGTACAACATATAGGGAAAAATTCGTAAGTAGAATGAAGTAGAGAATGATTCAAAATACTAAATTGTTAAAATTTATTTATGGAATTGAAAAATTCCAATCTCAATAGTTGTAATGTTGTGAAAAACAATCAACATCCAATTTTTTTTTAAATATTTAAAATTGAGTAAAGTAACGGACTTCAAAGTTTATTTTAGAATAGAGAATCCATAACTACCCACAAACTAAATCTCCTCATAACTTTCATTTCATAAATCAAAATGTAACGATTCAAAGTTTTTTGCATATATATAAATGTAGAAAATCAATTTTAAATTATTATTTCTTAAAAAAACATTTTCTCAAGAATTTTTTTGGTTTGCCCACCGACCAATGAAAACTACATATTATGCAATCACTTTTTAACCATTTAGTCAAAAGTTATGAAAATTGTTGGGCCTTAAAGATACTCCTTCGGCACATGTTGTGTGAAAATTTCAACGAAAAGAAAACTCCATCCGTAGTGAGCTGCCCTAAATCACTATGTTGCCAAAAAATGGTGTTTGGACCTTTAAGGGTTAATAGAAGGTGTTTATAATATAGACTCATAGGTTCATTCCACCTAAAATTGTCACCAAATAAGCATTACAACATTGTTTACCAAAGACATAGGGATCCATTTTGCATCTTTGAAAAGGTGGATCTTATAGTGAACAAAATTGTGTCATATAGCTTCTCAACTAGTAAATGGCCCAATCCTTGAATCCTACCTTGAATTAATTGAGTCTTCCTAGGTATCTAACAAAGTATAATATATTAATAGCATAAAGGAGGATCATATGTGCATGCTTCCTATTGTGTAATTTTTTTCAAATCTATTTGGGAATTATTATTAAGAGGCATTGTGAATTTTCTTTGTATGCAATTTTTGGACATTATATGAATAGACATGAATTTCTTAAGAAGGTCAAATTAGGTTTACCAAAAATCAATTCAAGACTCTCATGAATAGAATTTGCAAAATTTTGGCAAGAATTTATAGGGCTTAGTTGTAGAAATAGGTAATAATCAAGTACATTTACTTTCATGAGCATCAAGACATAAGACCTAGTGTTGGATGCATTCTAATTTTTAAAGTTTTATCTACCTTCTATGAAGACAATTAATAATTGATTGTTTACAAAATCCCCATCAAAAGGCAAAATTTTAAGCATATTAATGTATCTTGGTATCTCTTGTCTATTTCTTCCTATCATTAGAAGAAATCTGAGGCCTCCAAAGGGCCATTTTGGGGTTGTTCCCCAAAACTGTTCCCTAATTGCTAGCTGCTGTTAGGGCGGCATTTACCCCCAAAAATAAATAAAATAAAATTTGGGGGTCCTGAAATACGAAAAAAATCCCAATTTTTTTTTTCAATTTTTTTTTCAATTACATGGCACTCTCTCAACCACGTCAAATTTCAATTCCCGCAGTCCGGGAACCCGCAGTCTTCTAATGCCCTCAGATTTCTTCAAATACACTTCCTTTTTTTCAACCTTTATCTTATGCACCTTCGATCAAAGTTTAATTTGAATCTCTTAAGAGGTCAAAGCTTCAACTTCAATTTGCACTTATAAGCTATTGATACATTTCAAATTTTAATTTGACTAAAATCTACTCCAAGTCTATTTACCTACTAATATCATTACTATTACCACTTTTAGTCCCTACCATTACACTAGATATATATTTGCAAATGGAAAAACAACAAAGAAAATGAAATAGGATTTTGCTTTACCAATGAATGTTTTATTTTTAATGATAAATCAAGAAAATTGTAAAAGTATACATTAATGTAGGGGTGCAATGCCTTATTAAAGTGCACTCTACTTTAAGCCCCTTGATGGTATACTTATGTAATGAAAACTATCAATGAGTGAGTTAGATATAGGGTTGTTTAAAGAAGCATTGGCCATTTTGGTTTTGGAGATGGGCTTCTAAACTCACATTACATGGTGATTTATGTCTCTGACAAGGTTTTCTTTCTTTTATTTTCTTTGAAACACGTGGAGGATTTCCATTGATCTTTGACAAACTTTTTTGTTGCTTGATAGTTTACTAACTTGGATTTTTTTTTCATTGTTGAAAACACAATTGCAACTCCATTTCTCTTCCTTTCAATACCTTGGAGGTAGTCTTCTACATGTGATTGTTGGTGTTTAATGCTACATATGAGCACTTTCAAGTACTCTACTTCCAAAACTTAATATTCCTACTTTGGTCTTGTATTTGTCAAAATCTGAGAATTCATTGTGCATTTCTTCCTTTTCTACACATTTCCTTACACTCTTGTATTCACTATTATCTACTTAGCCTTCAAGTTTCTCTTAGCCTAATTTTTGGCGTTTTTGGGTGTACCTACCTTGCAATGGTTGTAGATTAACTTGCTCTTATTAACCCTATAAGGACATGGCAAACCAAAATGGTCCAATGAATGACAAGGGATTCTCCCATGTAGGACAGAAATGCAATCATTCCATTAGGGGAGATTTGAGGGCTCTAGGAGCCTACAAGTTCCCATAGCCCGAAATCACGTAATCTGCCGCAAGAACACAGTTTTACAAGAATCCTATGTGGTCGAGAGAGTGCCACATCATTAAAAAAAATTTGAAAAAAAAAAAAAAAAAATTGGACTTTTTTTCATATTTCAGGACCCAATTTTATTTTTTATTTTATTTTATTTTATTTTTTTAAATTTTGTATGAAATGCTAGCTTGAAAATAGCCAGCCGTTCCCGAGCCAATTTCAGGAACAATCCTGAAAAGGCCCTTTAGAGCCCTCAAATCCCTTCTAATGAACCTTGGTTTTAGGAGTGGAAAGTGGAGATCTTCTACAATTATTTGACTTCAAATGAATTTTTTTGAATATTTTATTACCAATGATTCCGATAGTTTTAGAAATGCTAAATTCCACAAAGACCTCACACATCCTTATAAGGTTAAAAATGCTAGAAAGTGAAGAAAATGAAAAAGGTTTTGTTGCACCAATGGATGTTTTATTTGAAATGATGCATGCATTATTTATGCAAAAGTTGTAAGTATTGCACTTCATAGTAATCCAATTAGTAAAACCAACCTTGGCCTTAAATTGTTGCAAAGGCCAAAAAATAACCAATGGAAGATTTTGAAGATTAGTTTTAGAAATGAAGATTGCACCTATTGGTTCGAAAGCCAAATCATTTTTGGCAAAGTACCTTTGTGATAGGTCTCATTCTTCCAAGGTTAACAAATTTTAGCCTACAATGTACACCTTTAGAATCTCAAGTCAATTTTTTACACATCTAAAACCAACATTACAGAAATTCATAGTCTAGTCATATGGCATCCAAAAACACATTCTAAGATAATCCTCTTTCATCCAGAACTTACACAAGCACTTGCATTACAATACGTAAATCATTTCCCACTGTGCAAAAACTCTTTATCATAAGGAGCTTATAAGGTCAATTTTAATAATCCCTGGTAGGTACCATGTGATATCATGTGCATATTTGCACCTGATATTGGGCTCAGTCATGATAAAACACTTCCTACATTCTACATATCAGTTGTACAATGTAAACCCACAGGCAGAAGAATAACTCCAGAATGTGCACCCAGTTGTCCAATCAGATGTTCGTTCCAAGCATAAACAGGTTATACGCAATAACAAAGAGTACAAATTCAAATTCCAAGGATGTCAATGATACCAGAATTGTTCCAGACTGCACTTAGTGTAAGTCAGGACAAAAGAAGCAAAAAAAAATCCTTATAAATGGCCAGCATACCAGTAATCCACTCTACTGATACAAAACCGGTGCTCATCATATTCATTAACGAATATCGACGTAAACCTACAGACTACTCCACCTCAACAAGGTACTTTCTATTTAGTGTACAATAGGACGGTTCTTGGGAACAAAATGCACATACATTCATTCCAAATCGTCGTCACAAGAATTTACGGAGGGAACCTGCAGCGACAGTCGCTGATGTCTCAGGACTCCAAGGGTGCTTGCCCCCAGAGAAGCATGATCAATGATGCACCAAGCATGACGCTGCTATGTACCCGTCCCTCAGACGTCATCATGCTCTCCTGCACACCCACCAAACCAAACCCACCCGGCCTCTATCCAGGTGCAAGCTGCCCCATTCTTACAGACAGCTGGTCAACACTAGGCTTCTTCGACCACCAATCCTTCATATCTCCTCCCTCATCACCTATATCTTCGAAGTCCCCCGCCGTTTCATCTACTACTGCTTCATTGCCATCAGCACCTAAACTCAACTCCTCCTCTAGTTCGTGATCTACAGCAGATGGACTCCCGCTTAGGAATTGCTCCCAGAACATATCGTTCGCAGCGGACACGCCTGGGCTACCCATGTTGGAGATTCCTTCCTCTCCATCAGATACGAGCCTGCTCCCATCAACATGAAACTCCATAGGTTCTCCAGAAAGATCTTCAAGTTTAATTTCATCGCTGGAGTATTTGCTAAAGTTATCGTTACTCAACACACCTGATTTATACATGAGCGCAAAGATGAGTCAAAAATCATCCAGACAGAAAACGAGATTCAAATTTAACCATGAGCAATGCTCAAGAAGGGCAGAACATAAGTCCTCTACCAAAATCGAATCAGCCGAATCAAAACTCAAGAAGGCTCATCCAAGAAAGTTCAAATCGTTCAAGTCAAGTATCTAAGATCATATATGAACACTTAAATTACGTACTACAACCACATACCTTCTAGCCTTGGAATTCGCGCTGCCAGAGGCATCGGTAGATCCACCTGCTCAGGAGAAGCATCCGTCACAACGGGACCAAGATATCCATCATCCAGCCCTGGCGTGTTCATTTCCGTCAATGTGACACCTGATTGCCGGTTCAGTGCACCCACATCAGGACCAGACGGTGCTGATCCCAAATCCCTGAACAACGCCTCCATAGGACCACTGTCAAGACCAGGAGCAGACGACGCATCCGGTGAGTTGAAAAACTGCATTATCAAGGACCGAGCTCCATTCGATTCCACCGCCCCGTTCGGCTGAAAGGCCACTATTTGATTATCGGCTGAAGTACCCGAGCTCATAGAATCATCTCCGCTCATCGAGTCTTGCTTTGGCAGACGCCGCTTCTTTCGCACGCTCGCTGCAAGCCTCTTGTTCTCCGATTGTTGCATCAGTTGCGCAAGAAAGCTCGGATTCTGCATGGCTTTTGCAAGAAACGACATCATGTGTTGCTGCCGATTCTCCGTTGTGTTCAGCCGCTGGCGCATTGCCTACATACAAGGATTCGCAACTCTCAGCAAAGTCACGAAGAGCACATGTCCAGACCAATCACACAACAAAAGGAAAGACTCACCCTAAGACACCAACATCAATAACCAAGAACAAACCAACGGTCTATCCAAATTCAAGTACCTGCATCTCTCGGTCCGTATTCTGCTGCTGCTGTCGCAGTCGAACCAATTCCACCATCAAAACGTTCTTGTCTCTCTTCAGCATCTCAATTTCACCTTCCAAACCGAACTTCCCCACTTCGACGAACGGCCCTATCGAACCCTGCTCGCTCAGCTGATGCTGGTGCTGATGCTGATGTGGATGCTGCGGTTGGGCTGATTGCTGCGAATGCGTCGCTGGTTTGCGACGATGGATGCCCCGCAGAAGATCGCGCCGACCGCGCAAGAAACCTTCGTTCGCGAACTCCCAACGATCCGGATCCACCTTGCGAAAACCCTGCAAACATTCAAAACAACCAAGTCACATCAGCAAGAACTCTAACTCGAAATCTAAAAAAGAAACACAAAAAAAGAATCCAAACGCTTGGAAATCTACTCAGAGGCCCAATCAACCAAAGAACTGGAGAAACCGGACTGACTCTGCTACCGTGCTCAAAAAGCAGAACAAAAGGGGGAATTGGCACCCTGCGTCTACTGTACTACGAAACAGGATCATCCGTTTCGCGAGCCAGATTATCTCCTACAATTCGCACTCGGAGCTCACAAACCACCACAATCCACCACGCCTAGCCAACCCTTCACCTCGGACCCCGAACAAAACTTACATAGGTATTCAATTGACGGACGAAGCTGGAAAAGTTGTTGTGCTTGAAATACTTCGGCAAAAGCTCCTGGGCGAAATCCGGGGGACTCCACACGATGAAGCTGTTGTTCCCGCTGCTCCAAGACACCACATGGTCCGTCGCGGGATCGTCCACCATATCATACGTCTTCGTCAGAAACGGAGGCGGAGCAGTGCCCTGCAACCCGTCCATGGGCTGGGGCGCCTGGCTGCCCACAACAGAAGACGCCGGCACCACATCCGAATTCACTCGGTCCTGTCCCATGCTCTCTTCCAGAGAAGGCCAGTGCGGATCCGTCTTCACCACCTGCGACACCATTCTCTTTCCTCTCCCTGCCACCACTCACTCCCGCCTCCCCCCCATCTCCTGAATTCCACAAACTCAAAATCCCAACCCTCGCTAAGAACAAGAAATCGCACAGCTGATGAGTCTCATCAAGCGATCCCCTCGCGTCCAGGAAAACGCAACTCCAACGTCAATTACTTGCTAACGCCACCGCCATGTACTCCCTCAATCCGACAACAAAACGATTTCCAACCAAATCCTCACTACTCAATCCAACATCAAAATTGCTCCAGTCAGAAATTCCAACAAACTATCATCTGTCCCCCTCATCTGTCCATATCGTCTGTTCCTACCGCCAGAGATTCCGTGGCGAATACTCCAAGCAGCATCGTGGACGCCACGATTCGTACCCTAGCTCCACCGACAGAGCAGCGTGGTGACGTAGTAATCGGTGAAGAAGAAAAGAATCCGGCACTTTGAATTGGACGACGCGCGACCATGGCGAACCGTAAGTTAATTCGCAGGAGACGACGAAGAGAATTGGAGGGGAATCGGAACTTCAATGAAACCCTAAGTCAGAGAAGGTGCGTGGGGTTCTTCTGTGCATGGAATTGCCTCAGGTGGTGACGAGCTTATGTAGGGCCCGTCGCACGCGTCGTCACCGGCCTTCTCGGCGGCGGGACTGGGTGCGGTGTGCGCTTTTATCATGGGGGCTGTAGGACAGTGCCGGGCGGCGTTTCCCGTGGATGGATGGAGCTGCTTTCGATTTCTATGGAATTGGATGGAGGAGAACTGTATAAGGACCTGAACCCCTAAATGCACCGCATTTGAGTGTAGCCTAAACTTTTGAAGTTGAAATAATATCTCTGCAAAGTACTAGTTTTTCATACATTCTTTTTTCTTGAATACCCTCTAATGTCTATTTTACACATCAAAGAGTATGAATATCCACTATAGTCTATTTTACACATCAAAAAGTATTAGTTTTGGTTCTTTCTTTCTTTTTCTTGTCAATAGAGTTATTCGCAAAGTGAACTGGAGTTTTCTAGAGTTTCGTCCTCACTTTTGAAACCAGATTTAGCTAGCCTGATACATACAAGACACACATTTATTGAGTTGGGACCACACGGTAGCCCACTTAGGCATGGTTTTGGCTTTGGTTTGAGGCTTGGAAGGTGGGGGGGACAATGGCAGCTAAAATCTTAGGATGTGTCATGAACTCTCATTGGCTCCCTCAAACTCCGGTCCAAATTTTTTTTCTCACCTTTTTGGAGGTTTAGAAAGTTTGGTCCCCACTTTCTACATCGAGGTTGCAAAATGGAGTTTGAGAGGGGATTTTACGAATAACTCTAATATCCTTCAAATTATATTTTTAAACATATGAAGTACAATTTTGGATACTTATTTTCTACCTAAATAACCTTAAATTATATTCTAACATCAAAAAATAAATTTTGAAAAGAATTGTTTATGATTATTCTATTGAAGATTTTGTGCAAAGTCATCCATTACAAATCTTGAAGTTCATTATATGATTTTTGAGGTTTTCAGAATAGTATGGATTCCCGAATTGTAGGAACATTGTGAGAAACTTTGGAACTCTACTACATAGGCAAGTTGATGTAGTGGAGACATTTCCACATCAAATAATACTAATTCATTCATTCATCTTTATTTTTTTGGATGTAAATACTTTTCTAAGTCAATTTTCGGTTTTTAAATACTTTTGAAATTTTTTGGAATATTTTTTTTAATCAAAAAACCAAACTAGCAGGGAATGGTTCATTGTACAAAGAATAGTTTTAAGGAACAACCTTGAAATAGTCTCTTAGAGGGATGAAAAATCATTTAATGTTAGTGATTGAAACTCATAGAGACAAGTATGAAGTAAACTATATCTTGAGGAAAAAATCAAATTGAAAATTTATTTTTTTAGAATTGTAGGATGGATTTTGAGAATTTGTACATCAATTACGGTTCGAGTTACAGTTATGCATATTATATCCTTTCACCTCATTTTTATGAATTTTTATTTTTAGGTTTGACCTATTAAAAGTAGACTAAATGACTTCAAATCATTTCTAAAATTTTAGCAATCACTCTTATGATCAAACATTATGATCATTTAATCTACAAGTAAAATTGTTGTGTTTCCTATATGATCCAACTTCTATGGTTTTTCTTTCCTAACTCCTTCATAACTTTTAGAAACAATGCTCCTAAAGTCTCTTTTTGCTCCTATAAATATAAAGATTACCACAACAGTTTTATTGGAAAAGAACCTTACAACTCTATATAGAGTGCATTTAAGAATAGAAGGATTTTGCCACTTAGACATTGGGAATCAAATGGAAGTCACAACAAAAAAATATCGTTGTTGAGGGATATACCTTCCAACAAAAAAAAGTCTTCAAGGATTTTCTTCTATATTATATTAAGGATGACAGGTAATGACAAAATTTATAAAGATATATTATAGAATACAACTTTAAACAACAAGTAAATGATGAATTTCAAACAAAGTTTCTAAAATGTAATCTATAGATCATATCCATATAGTAAAATCATTTGTTTTACCAACTAACATTTTTCAATAAAATTTGAAATAAAAAATTAATCATTTGTTTTTAAGTAGATTATTGATTGAATAATTGAAATTCTCGTAATTAAAGGTACTTTAACTTTGTCAATATCAATTATATTCTAATTATAATGATATTGTTGAGATTTTAATTTTACTTGTGTATGCAAGTCATTTTTGAGTGACCATTTTGTGAAATGAAAAGTTTGATTTTGACGTTGAATATATTTCATAACATTCAGTAGCATTCATAGAGATTGCCTTTTCTTCTTTGCACTCTTCATCTACAAAGTTCATCTACATATTATTATTTTAAATTTCAATACTAGGATAGTGGTAGTATAGCTACGGTGAACTTCATTTTTTTAGTTGTTTCTAAGACCAAATATAGAAATAACATATAGTTGTAAAGATAGATGGTTTTCTCAAAATCTTTAAATCCATAAAATACTATATTATTGTATTTTCTTGCCAATTTTCCATCAATAGCTTATTTTAAATTTTTATTGTAGAATAGAAGCTCTATATGTACATATGGGGAGGTAGCAGGTAGAACAATCCATGTGGGTTCTTTAAACTCTTAGACATTAGAAGAAATTTGAGGCCTCTAAAGGCCGTTTCGGGATTGTTCCCTAATTGCTGGCCGTTGTCAAGGCGGCATTTATCCCCCCAAAAAATAAAAATTGGGATCTTGAAATATGGAAAAAAAAGCCAATTTTTAAAAAATGATATGGCACTCTCTCGACCACGTCGGATTTCAGTTCACGTGACAGAAACTAGGGGAGGACACTTCCTGTTTTTTAATAACCTACGTGCGGCGGAAGATAGGGTACATTTAAATAATCTTGGGTAAAATTTATAGGAAATTTATATATAAAATAGGGGACATTAGAAAGGCAAAGTGTTTAAAAATAAAATAGGGATGATAATATGGCTGATTTTTCCGCTTTATGGTAAAATAGGGTCTCTTTTAATGTTGCCAAGCACTACTAGAAAATGATGTCCAAATCAACAAAAAATCAACAAATTTTTGTTAATTTTGGTACTGTATCGACCGTTTTCACAAAATTTTGTTGATTTGGCACTAGTTAACAAATAAGTGTTAACCCCTAAAGGACCAACCCTTTGTTTTTGGCAACATAACTTTTTGGGGCAGGTACCTGTGAATGGAGTTTTTAATATTTTTCTTTGAAATTTTTACACAACATGGAATCTAGGAATATCTTTAAGGCCCAACAATTTTCATAACTTTTGACTACATTGTCAAAAAGTTATTGCATAATATGTTGCTTTTTTCTCAACTCGGGCAGTTCGGGCAGATCTGAAAAAATCACTTTTTTGAAAAATTGAAATTTGAAATTGGTTTGTCAAACTTATATATACATGGAAAGCTTTAAATCATTCTAATTTGATCAATGAGATGAAAGTTATGAAGTTTTTTAGTTTGTGGGTAGTTATGGATTCTTTACTTTGAAATAAACTTTGAAATCATTTATCTAACTCAATTTTCAATATTTTTGAAAAACAATAAAAACATTAGATGTAGATATTTTATTATAATGTCACAACCGTTGGGATTGTCATTTTTTAATTCTATAATTAAATTCTTAACAATTTAGTATATTACATGATTCACTACTTCTTTCTACTTACTATTTTTTTTCTATATGTTGTACAATTCCAAATGATTTGAAATTTTTTGAGCACGTAGCCAACTTGTTCTTACTAAATAATCCAAAGAAGCACAACCATTTTGACCATTTTTTCATACAAATCAGACCTTCTAAACCGCAGCTGCCCAATTTTCAGCAGGGTTAAAAAAATGAATTTTTCAAATTCAAACGCTAATATCTTGCAATCCACACGGTGGATTCTTCTGAAATTTTTTCCACATCATTTCTATCTACTTTACTACAAGATCCTACGGTTACATTTGTCCAAAAATATTTTTTTTCTAAAACTTGGTACTTGCACTAAAAATGACAGTTTTGGAGAGTTTTTAGTGGAAACATAGTCAAAGAACTTTAGGGGTTAAATATTTTGTTGATTTGGGTAGTGCACTGTCCAAATCAACAAAAAATTTAACACTTATTTGTTAACTAGGAATTTCAAAAGTTTCATATAAGTTTCTTCATTTGTGCAATGTCTAAATAACCGTGCTTGAAATTTTATGCAAAAACAAATGCTTCTTCCCAAGTCAATCATTCAAAGTTCAGTGTTTTTGAACATCAGCAGACTTTGGTGGCCATTTTTGCATAGTAAAACAACTTTTTTGAGAAAACTTTAAGCTAATGAAAGTTGAAAAATAAAATTATCTTTCATCTCCAAAAATCCGTTTGAGATTTCAAGTTTTCAATCAAAAGTTATGGACAAAAATCAGAGAAGGATTAAAGAGGACATTGTATTTGACATTTTAAGAAACCTTCTCTAAATTCTATCCATAACTTTTTATTGGAGACTTGAAATCTCAAACGGATTTTTTTTAAATGAAAGTTTGTTGTATATTCCAACTTTTATTAGTTGAAAATTTTCTTAAATAAGTTGTTTTTCTATGTGTAAACGGCCACCAAAGTCATCTGATTTTAACATAACAAAGACAAACTAAAAGGAAGAAGTAGCTAAATTAATTCTAATTCCATTCTAGATCACTTGTGGCTATGCATGTTGTAGTGGTTTAAGACTTTGGACCTCAACCTTGAGGTCCAAGGTTCAAACCTTGTGGCCGGCGGTCGCCCGCGTGGCGGGGTTGCCTAGGTGGCATGACTTTGCTGACGTGGCATCTGTCACGTGGCAGATTTTGATTGGTCCAAAAAAATTTATGTTTTCAAATTTTTCTCATGAATGTCCAAATTAACAAAAAAATGAATAAGCAAATAAACACTTCTCTGTTCTCATATGTCCGGGACAACACGTCCAAATCAACAATTTTCTGTTAAATTTTTGTTGATCTGGACACGATTTTTCTAGTAGTGAAGTAATGATTACAAGTAATTGATAGCCCCCCTAAAAATACCCCACCGCCGCACGTGGGTCCCCCAAATACACAAGAAGTGTCCTCCCCGGGGACAGAAACTGCGTTTCCACAGTTCGGGAACCCGCAGTCTTCTAATGCCCTCAGATTTCTTCTAATGAGATGTAGTCTATGAACTGTTCATATTGAAGTCTACTGAAAGTAAAAATTGTGTTAAAATTAGAGTTCCAAATCTCATTTACACATGGTAGAATAACTTACTGCAAAAAAATTTGAATTAAAAAATGTTATTAATTCAAGTTAAGTTTCATCTCCAAAAATCCATTTGAGATTTCAAGCCTCCATTCAAAAGTTACGAACAAATTTTAGAGGATATTTCAAAATGTCATTAAAAGAATCTCCTCCCAACTCTTCTCTGAAATTTGTTCGAGCCATCTGCTACAGTAAAAGAAGAAAAAAAAACGGACCATGATTTTCGTGGAACTAGACGAGGGGGAGGGAGAGGAGCTCCAAACACTAAGGTAGAAGGCTCTTAAATGGAGCAGGTTCTAAAATGGTGCCCTATCTTAAATGTACAGTACTTGTACATGTTGCTTTTTTATAGCCTTCATCAGTGTACTGACAGTGTACATTTTAGCTAGGACACCATTTTTGAGCCCTATGTCCTTTCAACTTCAAAATTTGATAACTAATTCCACAAAGCTCAAAAAAATATGAAACGACTTGGGTTAAATGTCAATTCTACTTGTCTTTCAAGAAAAATTTACTGAAAAAATATTTCTAGAAATTTTACCTCCCTGAAATTCTGTTTCAGCCCTTAGATGATCCATTATAGGACCTAAGACCGAAACACTACACTACTGGACCACCCTTAACTGAAAGACTACTGGACCACTCCCTCCGCCATCATGTCAGAGAGAGCATCATCATCCAATGGCCGAGTGCGCTTTGGCATCCACGGCTGCCCGTGGGTCGGGGGTGCCGCTCTCCGTGACTGCTGACGGGGTCCCTGGGGGGGCACTTTTGACGTCACAGTGGTGACGTGGCGTTCCCTTGGAGGTGTACTTTTTGGGGTGCAGTTCTCGTCCAATGAAACGCATTCCTTTGGATGGGGGCTTTGCCTTGAGGACCACTCCGTCAAGAGCATTCGAACTGCCCCACCCAGACGGACGGCGCGCGTTAAATCCTGTAAACAAAACTTACGTACCGCAGCTGAATTTATCCCAGGGTAAACACTGAAATTTTTTATTTTTTTCAAAATTTATTTTTTTCAATTTCTGAATTCATATTTGGATTCAGAGACCCCAAATTAGCTAGGGAGGACTTAGACACAACCAAAAAAAACAAGAAAACCTAAACCCCCAAACCCTTATCGACCCCTAGTAAAACAAGTTTTACCTACAAGGGGCTTGATTTACCTGCGCCACGTCAGGTTCGTTTACAGGATTTAACGTCTTGCCAGACGGACAGGTGGCATTCACTCTCAGATATTAGAGGGGATTTGAGGCCTCCGAAGGGCCGTTTTGGGGTTGTTCTCCGAAACTGTTTCTGTAACTGTTAGCCGGGTCAGGTCAACATTTATCAAAAAAAAATTGGGGGGGTCTGGAAATATGAAAAAAAGCCCTCTATTTTATTTTATTTTCAAAAAAAAAGTATGACATGGCACTCTCTCAACCATGTAGGATTTCTGTTCACGCGGCAGAAACTACGTTCCTGCAGTTCGGAAACCCGCAGTCTTCCAATGGCCTCAAAAATCCTCTAATGGGATCAAGGTTTTTAAACAAATGTTCATTTTTGGAAGTTGTTCAAGTGTTTAGATTGTAAATTGATTTTCTTTCTCATTTTTGCTTGGATGAAAGTCATCCTAACTTGTAGAGGTACTTTATTAAGATGTTGGATTTAATGGTTGGATTTGGCGTTACTAGAATACATATTTTTTGAAAATTACAAATGTGAAAGTATGTCAAGTGGTTGACAAAGCCAAAATTGCATTGACTCTAATTCAAAACTAGATTTGCAAAAATGAGGTCATAGATTTAAAGAATTCAAAAATTCTCCAGAATCACTATATCAAGAGAACCTCATTTCAAACCCATTCCAACAAAATTTACTCTAAAAATGACAATGTTCTCTTTATTTTTGAATTTTGATGGAATTTTGAAATTCCCCTTCTAAAATTTATAGAAAATATTAATGATAGCATTAGTAAATCTAACCATATGGATAGAATCTAAAACTCATAATCCACAACTTTTGTTTTTATATAAATTTCAAAATATTCTTCCAAATAATACTTTATAATGATTTTTTTTCAAATCATTAATCTCGAAAAAGAAAAGGGATGCTTAGGGATTAAATTTTTTTAAATAAATTTTTTTAAATAAATTTTTTAAGAAATTTTCATTGAAAGATAAAATGACAGTGACATATGTTGTATATATATTTTACTAAAAGATATTGAATGCACTTTAAGAGAAAGGGGTGTTTTAAGTATAATCTTAGTACTACAGTCTTTTAAGTAATGACTTTTAAGTAAGGTTTTTAGTAAAATTTTACTAGAAAGACAGAAGTTAACCTTGGAGTAAACCTTCAATTTTGTGTCAATGCAAGTAACATTAGTAGAAAGTTCTGATCAAAATAATAGAAAATCAACAGTTTTCTATTGTTTTTGGTATTTGTAGTTACAATTTGATCATATCAATGGAATTTTATGAAGACACTAATAGAATTCTATTTTTTTAACACAATTCGAATTTGTTTTGATCAAACTAATATGAATTCAATTAGTTTCATAAGAAACAATTATTTTATACACACACATGTAATTTCAACCATAGCGTATGTAATGGTTGAAAGATGTGGTTTGCAAATGCAGGGGCAAGGGTTAATGGAGTAGAGGTTGAAAGATGTGGTTTGCAAATGCAAGGTCAAGGGTTAATGGAGTAGTGGTTGAAAGATGTGGTTTGCAAATATGAGTTCAAAGGTTCAAACTTCAATGCCAACATTGTTGACATGGCAATCTTATTGTACTATAATTTTTTTTTAATTTAATATTAAATTTTTTTTTGTCCAAATCAACAAAATTAAACAACAAATTTGAATGTAATTTTGAGTAGTACAACATAACCAATTTTTTAAAAACTTTTTGGCTCCAATTTTGTTGTTTTAGTCATAGTTTTTCTTCTAGTATAGGCAATAGAAGAGATTTGAGGGGTGTAAGAGATTGTGAGTTCTCGTAGTCTGGGAACGCAGTAATATTATAGAATCACAAGAATCTGATGTAGCAAGGGCAATGCCACGTAATTTTATTTATTTTTAAATCTTTTTTGGACTTCTTTTTGCATTTTAGGATATATACACACACTATTTATTTATTTATTTTAAATGCCAACCTAACAACAATCGACTATTTTGGAAACAATCCCAAAACAACCTTTTCGAGGCCTCAGATTTCATCTAATGAACCTAATAATGAGCCTTTAAAATTATTGTCAAAGATTAGCAGATTATTTTTTAAATAAGTCATTTGTTTTCCTTTCACCCCCTTACATATTCTTGCCTAACCCTTAAAGATTTTAGTAGACCAACATAAATTTCCAAATCTTAGAAATGCAACAAATACAAGTGAAATGACTATTGGAATTTTAAGCTAACTACAGATATCTTTGTAAAGTGATGATGCAAATTGTGTAATTTTTTAAGAAAAAAATGATTATTTATTTGCATTTCATAGCCCATTTTGTAAACATGGATTAGTGTTTTTTATAAAAACTAGAATATTGTATAGTATAAAGCAATAATGGTCAATTTCGTTAAAATGGCGATATTCCAATAAAATGGCATGACATTCCATTAAAATGGCACAACATTCCGTTAAAATGGCACATTTTCTTCCTCTACCACTAAGCCTATATGTCAAAATGGTGCACAAAATATGTCAAAATGACACTTGAAATTTGTCAAAGTGGCACATGGAATATGTCAAAATGGCACTCGGAATACCGCCATTTTAACAAAATTGACCATAATACAACTAGAATGTTGTAAAAACTACAATATAAACCAATAATAATAATAATTTTATCTATTCATTGTACATATGTTTGAAGGTTAATCTTGGTTCTTCCAGAGAGGATGAATATAACTTCAAAAGGTAGGAATGCCGCTCATCAAAAACAGATAATATTTTGTGCATAACCAAGATTTTTGTTCAAATACTTCATTTCTATACATTTGTATGTATATCTCTTTTTGTCGTTACAAAATAAATCTATTTTATTTTCAAACCACTTGGTTTATAAACATTTCCCAAGAATTCCACATAATAGATGGTAAAAAGTTGTTATTGCAACAATATTCTTGACTTGTGTATCAATGTGAACAAAAAATCAACACTAGACTTGGAGGGGTTTTTTCCATTGATGGTGCCTTATTGAAGTCATTGTCATTGAATTAAAAAAATTGCACCATTTTGCTATGTTTTAAATTTACAATTAATTTTGAATATTCCTTCCAACTATAATAAATTTTTTGAAATTCTACATAGTTCACAAAAATCTCAAGCCATTTTGAACTTCATTTTCATTCAAATGCAACTTTGCATTGCAAAATACAATTTCTATACCCAAGGGCCAAATGTATTCAAGATCCTTTAGGGAATAAACATATACTCAACCATTTATTAGTTAATACACAACTTAGTAAAATGTTTTAGTAAAATTGGAAGGTCCTAATTCTATAATCTTTGAAATATAATATTTTGTTGCCTTCAAGTGTTGAAATTTCAACAAACATATTAAGAATGAAGAAATTAACATTGTTCAAATTAAAGAAGATACAATTGAGAAGAAGTTCAAAGAGAAGATTATTGACAACTTAACCAAACTTTAATTTGTATTTAGTTAATTGCCAATGATGCTAGTATGTGAGCATGAACATGCAAGCATGTGAGCTTCTAATATGTATATAAGTAGATATACTACCACCTTTTGAAGGTGTTTATAGTAAAAATACCTATAATATAGGCACCTATAGTATAAATACACTCTTATCATAGAAGGTTTCTATAATATAAGCACCTATACTATAGGTGCATAATCTTTGAGACTAATAAGCTCACACTTTTACTCTCACATACTAGCAACCGTGAGTTAATTGCTAATAAATTTGGATTTTTTTGCTTGAATTCAAATGACACCTTGATTTCATTGTTGAATGTTATTATATACCCTTCTAAACCAAGGAGACATTTGATGTCATAGCATTTAGAGGTTCCACCAACTCTACTCTAGTAGCAAGAAGATCTTGTAGCACAAAGCTCTAGTTTGAAATTTTAGTGTCAAAAATCCATGTGGACACCAAGCAATAATACTATAGTTTGGATCTCCAAACCCCTTTTCACAAATATCATTAAAATATTCACATGTAAGTTAGTTGCTCTATTATGATGTTGTCATGAAGATTTTTTCCCAAAAAATCACCTCAAGAAGTGTGTTCTAGGCTAAGGTCAAGTTTCTAAATAATTTGCAACATGTTAAAAGTTTGTTAAATTAGTAGACCAATTTTTAAAAACAATCTTTTCATTTATTGAAAGTTTAATATTAGTTTTTTGTAAAATTCAACTTTCCAAAATTCCAAAATTTTATTAAACACTGAAAATTAAAAATGATATTTCATGGCGTATGAATTTTAAAATTAAATCACCCTAAGATACACAAAAGTGTTGAAATTGACTTATAGATATTGTATCCAAAATATTTCTATTCAATTTAACTAGTGTGCCCTACGTATGCGGTTGCCACACTCAAAATAAATGTAAAAGTGATTTCATATCTTTTAATTCTTAAAAACTTTGAAATTCAATTTCTTTTGGATGGAGTCAGAATGCCACCAAAAACAAAGCCTATTCACTGCTCTTTATAGAGAGCCATATCTCATGTACCAAGACATTAGTTTTGGAACATATATTTCGAAAGATCTTATTGTAACAAAAATAACCAAAAAAACCAAAAAACCAAACTTGAATAACCTAACTTAAAGGATAGACTAATAATAGTGAAAATCATTGATATTGATATTGTGGAAATTGCTAGCATAAAAAAAATTCAAAATTTTTCATTGGAAGTCAAACTATTGTAGAAGATTTCCTCTATCCACCCCTAATTTTGGAGAAGAATAGTTGCATTTATGTACTACAGGGGAGAATTTCTTGTCATTCATCACACAAAAATGCAGCAGGACGTTAAATTGGTCCCACGAAACCACACCCCGAAGACCCTGCACTTGGTGTCAGGTATGGGCCCAACATCAACCCAGCCCCACCTGGTCCCATGACGTCTTCCCAGTGGCATAGGACATCGGCTCTACAGGACGTGCAGGACATTGACCTTATAATTTTTCAAACTATGAACGAATTTACTTATCCCACATTGTTTGACTTCCCTTCTACCGCCTACGTGTATATATAGAGTTATCTTCTCAGTGCAAAATACAAATCACAAAACACAAAATGCAAATTACAAAATAGAAAACACAAATCACAACTAAGTTTTTATAATTATTTTAAGTTCTTATACAACAATGAAAAATCTCATTAAAATGACAACATTCCATATGTTAATTTTTGGATTGTGCAATTTGAATTAAAAATTGACATCTAAAATAAGTATAGATTTTCAAACATTTAAGATTCTTATAGATCTCAAGAAATCTATGACATATATAGATTTTACACTATATTGTTTTAAACATCTTGGATAGGTATAGATTTCAAACATCTATAAAATATATAGATTTCAAAATTTTATTATAGATTTAGATTTCAAATTGCATAGGGTGAAGTGTAAAAAGTGTCAAAGAAATCTTTGACATATAAAGATTTCAAACTATGTTGCCTAAAACATCTTGGATATATATAGATTTCAAACGTCTACAAATATGTAAATTTTAGAAATCTATGACAAATTTAGGATTTAGATTGCATAGGGTGAAGTGTAAAAAGTGTCAAAGTAATAGAATGTTGTCATTTTAATGAGATTTTCCATTATTGTATTAGAACTTAAAATAATTATAAAAACTTAGTTGTGGTTTCTTGAGATCTATAAGAATCTTAAATGTTTGAAAATCTATACTTATTTTAGACATCAATTTTTAATTTAGATTGCACAATCCAAAAATTAGCATATGGAATGTTGTCATTTTAATGAGATTTTCCATTGTTGTATAAGAACTTAAAATAATTATAAAAACTTAGTTGTGATTTGTATTTTCTATTTTGTAATTTGCATTTTGTGTTTTGTGATTTGTGTTTTGCATTGAGAAGATAACTCTATATATACACGTAGGCAATAGAAGGGAAGACAAACAATGTGGAATAAGTAAATTCGTTCATAGTTTAATAAATTATAAGGTCGATGTCCTGCACGTCCTACGACTTGTAAAGCCGATGTCCTGTGCCACTAGGATGACGCTATGGGACCAAACGGGACTGGGTCGACGTTGGGCCCCTACTTGACACCATGTGCAAGGGCTTCGGGGTACGATTTTGTGGGACCAATTTAACGTCCTGCAAAAATGTAAGCTTATGCATCATCATTTAATTTACGGGTTAAGTAAGGTATGTATGGATACAATAGCAATACAACTTCCCAGTACCAACTTAACTACATTTGGCAATAAAGAATCATAACATTCAGTAGCAACCTGTCACATTGCCTGCCAACGGATGAAATGGTGTGGAATATTCCACACCATTCAGTAACTAAAGTTGCAAACTTCAAGAAATGTCAGATGAAATTAGGTGATAGGGACTTCACAAAGGGAAAGGCAGTCCTTCTATGGGCTACTGAATGTTATGATAAAAAAAATTCCAAATGAAAATGTTCGCATGACACATTATTTACTTGATTGGCCAGCAAAAGTGACATGAAAATTCATTCCAGCAAGGGAAGTCCTAAATGAGATCAATGTCTTCAATGAATGCCACTGAAATCATAAATCCCTGAGGACCACAGCTTCCAGCACGGCATGAAGGAATGATGTTGCAGCTGCAGCCTGCAGGACGGTAAATCCTATTAAGTTATCGAAAGTGGGCCCAACAGGTGGATTTACCTTGGGGGAAAACACAAGAATTTTTTATTTTTTGAAATTCTGAATTTATATTTGCAATCAGAGATTTCAAATTAGAAATCTAGGGTCTAAAACATACCCTGGACACAGTTCAAAATAGTAGGGTTTTTTGTTTTTTTTCATTTTTATCTAGAGAACACAAAATCTATCCTGTTGAGCCTACCTTCGATGGTAGGATTTAATGTCTAGTGTTGCAGCTACCTTACCAATTTGACGGACTACCATACAAGGTGAATCATACTATTATTGCAACCACCCTTCTCAAGTTCTCTTGTCAAGGTATTCACTTAGAGGGAAAATGTACACCCCAAATACATGATGGTGGTAATGGATTAATCAAACTTTGCTTTCACATAACCTAATCCATTATTCAAACAGTACTGAGGCATATGCATTAGCTTTCAAATGATGATTTTCTTAGTGTCATTCCAATTTTGCTTTAAGTTCAACATTTGAATATATTTTATTTTTGCCACTTCTTGAAATGATATGGTAGCAAAGTTAATTCAACTTAAAGGAGTAGAATTGAATTCCTATAAGAATTTATGACCACTTGTAGAAGCCTAAATTGCTATAATTTGGAAATTTAAAATATTCTTTTAGCAATATAAGTTTTAAATTTTACTTGCAACATCTTTCATATAAAATTGCTCTTATATTCTAGTGTATGGAAAAGACAAATGTTTGTAGTCTAATGCCAAATTAGAAAGATGTGTGTCAAAATTTTATTGGTTGAAAATAGATAGATGTATTAATTGTGGAAGTATGAACTCCCAAATGTTCATTCAATAACTTTAAAAAGTTATTACTACAAAATAACATCCCTAAAATATAGTAATTTACATACAAAAGTTTGCATTGTTAATTCAATGAATTATGTATGGAGTATTAAAAAATAATTTCTTTATTTCATTGTGTTATTAAAATTTGAATCAATCTTTAGCTATAAAAATATAGAAACAAAATATTTTTTGTAAGATTCTCTTCCAAATGAACATAGGTTTATCATGATGAATATAGAAATATTACATAAATTTGTTTATATTGAATGGATGATAGATACTTGTATACATGTTTGTAGAATTTTTTTCAATTAGGAATTAATCCCTGATGGATTAAAGAGTGTGTTTTGGGGGTTGCAATTGCCAAAAGTTGTTGCTTTTTGGCATATTATAAGAAAAATGAAAAAATAGACTTTTTGGAAAGTCAACTATACAAAATTGTATGAGATATGTGGTTGAAAAATTCAAAACCTTGAGTATGTATATTGCATCAAGGGCATTGGGATAGAGGAAAAAAAATTCTTTATAGCCACATAGACTTTGATTCTACTTGGAGTAAGACTTTGAAAATTGCATACTATAGGAGAGGTCAAAGTGTCTACAATAATATAAGCAAGTTGAAAAAAACCTTGTTCATTTGAAAGTTTAGGGCCCAACTACAAAATTCTTCAATACACTGACAAGATTCTTGTTATTCTACCTAATTATCTCCTTCAACAAGAATCTCTTCTATAAATTGGGAAAATGAGGCCTCCCTATTGTAAATTCCCCCTTACATATTTAGAAAAAAGCATTTTGAATTAAAATATGAACTAAAGACAAGTTGTTCTAAATTGTCCATCTTGCTTGAAAGAATGTAGATTATATAAATTATCATCAAATCAACTAGTTGACAATAGTTTTCAATTTGCTTAAAAATAAATATGTCCACACCTATTATCAAAATTTCAATAATCATCATCCCAACTCAACTTTGTAGGAACCCACCAAAATTTCCAATTGCTTGTTTTCTTTAATGGACAATACTTCTTTAAGATGTAAAAATATATTCATGATTAAAAATAAATATTTAAAAATATTTAAAAAATCACTATATCATTACAAGTGCTATATTGTTGTAAATTTTTAAAATCCATCTCAAAGGGCAATAATAAAATCCTTCAAGTAACCACATCAAGATAGGGAAATCCATTGTTCATATCATTCATTCATCTAGACTAAATAGTGAAATAAAATTGCCTATCACTAATTTCTAAACATTTCACACCATATACATATAATTATCATTATTGTACAAGAATGCACTACATTTTAATTAGTCATTGGAATAGTTGGAACTCATGAACCTCCATGTCTACAAAATGAAATAAGGTAGGTACACCCAAAATGGCACTTGACCTTAAAAAGCCTTGTACAACGTGCATTCATTTTCAAAATAAGTCATGTACCTAGACTATAGATGGCGCTTTCAGAAACACACTTTGATTGTTAATAACTTTTGCATACGGTATCCAAATCCACTGTTCTTTGGTGCGTTGGAACGTGCTTTCACTCACCAACAAGATTGTATAAAACAAAATCTGAACAACATAATAACAGGAACTAGGCACAGTATGAAAAACTGGCGCTTTTGGGTGTACCTACCTTAGTTGGAGAAATATTTGTTGACTTTGATGCTTTGTAGAGTAACTTTCTTATGATAAGGCAACCTTATTGTAAAGCCACACTAAGCACACTATTTAGAGTCACATGTTTGAGTGTGCTTTCGCTCCTTCAAATTCCATTATTCATCTATTTTGGAATGATTATCATCCATCGTTACGACCCCAACTCAAAGTGACGTTCTTTATTTGAACCCCCGCCGCTTATAAATGTGGAGAAATACAGACGTCATTCATGCCAAGTGCAGTTCCCCTCGCCAGACTGCGCTGCACTTTTCCTTAGGGTTTCACGCACCCGGCCAATCTCCGACTCCCTCCAGTCTCCGCCATCTCCCTTGCCATTTCATCTTATGTCCCCGTCGTCATTGCTTTCTGCCGGAATTCAATTTCGACTTGGAGCTTCCATTCCATTCCATCGCAGCTGTGTCGGTGTAGCTAGTGTGAAAATCGCGCTGTCAACGATGGTCGGGCGCATCCCTCTCGTCATAAATGGAACAGGGTCAAATGGTCAAGGCGTTTTCATGTCCGGTTGAGGGAGTACATGGCGGTGGCGTTAGGAGGTAATTGACGTTCGAGGTGCGTTTGCTTGGACGCGAGGGGATCGCTTGATGAGACTCATCAGCTGTGGGGATTGGGCGATTTCTTGTTCTTGGCGAGGGTTTGGATTTTGGGTTTGTGGGATTCCGGGGATGGAGGGGATGCGGGAGTGAGTGGTGGCAGGGAGAGGAAAGAGAATGGTGTCGCAGGTGGTGAAGACGGATCCGCACTGGCCTTCTCTGGAAGAGAGCATGGGACAGGACCGAGTGAATTCGGATGTGGTGCCGGCGTCTTCTGTTGTGGGCAGCCAGGCGCCCCAGCCCATGGACGGGTTGCAGGGCACTGCCCCGCCTCCGTTTCTGACGAAGACGTATGATATGGTGGACGATCCCGCGACGGACCATGTGGTGTCTTGGAGCAGCGGGAACAACAGCTTCATCGTGTGGAGTCCCCCGGATTTCGCCCAGGAGCTTTTGCCGAAGTATTTCAAGCACAACAACTTTTCCAGCTTCGTCCGTCAATTGAATACCTATGTAAGTTTTGTTCGGGGTCCGAGGTGAAGGGTTAGCTAGGCGTGGTGGCTGTGTTGTCCACTTCTGAATTGTTGGTATGTGACTAGTTGGATTGTGGTGGTTTGTGAGCCCCGAGTGTGAATTGTAGGAGATGATCTGGCTCGCGAAATGGATGATCCTGTTTCTCAGTACAGTGGACGCAGGGAGTCAATTCCCCCTTTCGTTCTGCTTTTTGAGCACGGTAGCAGAGTCAGTCCGGTTTCTCCAGTTCTTCGGTTGATTGGGCCTCTGAGTACATTTCCAAGTGTTGAGTTTTTTTTTTCTGTTTCATTTTTATAATTTCGAGTTAGGGTTCTTGGTGATGTGACTTGGTTGTGTTGAATGTTTGCAGGGTTTTCGCAAGGTGGATCCGGATCGTTGGGAGTTCGCGAACGAGGGTTTCTTGCGCGGTCGGCGTGATCTTCTGCGTGGCATCCATCGACGCAAACCAGCGACGCATTCGCAGCAATCAGCCCAACCGCAGCATCCACATCCACATCAGCATCAGCACCAACATCAGCTGAGCGAGCAGGGTTCGATAGGGCCATGCGTCGAAGTGGGGAAGTTCGGTTTGGAAGGTGAAATTGAGATGCTGAAGAGAGACAAGAACGTTTTGATGGTGGAATTGGTTCGACTGCGACAACAGCAGCAGAATACGGACCGAGAGATGCAGGTACTTGAATTCGGATTGACCGTTGGTTTGTTCTTGGTTATTGATGTTGGTGTTTCGGAGTTTGTCGTTCCTTTTGTTGTGAGATGAAATGGGACATGGCAGCTGTGGGACTCTGCGCAGTGTAGTGTAAATGTGGTGGTTTGAGCGAACCCCACGCCGGATCTTGTTGAATTTCTTGCTGAGAATAGCAAAACCTTGTGTGCAGGCAATGGGTCAACGGCTACTCAAAACTGAGAGCCGGCAGCAACACATGATGTCGTTTCTTGCAAAAGCCATGCAGAATCCGAGCTTTCTTGCGCAACTGATGCAACAATCGGAGAACAAGAGGCTTGCAGCGAGCGTGCGAAAGAAGCGGCGTCTGCCAAAGCAGGACTCGATGAGTACAGATGATTCAATGTCCTCGGACGCTGCGGCCAATAATCAAATAGTGGCCTTTCAGTCGAATGGAGCGGTGGAATCGAATGGAGCTCGGTCCTTGATAATGCAGTTTTTCAACTCAACAGAGGATTCATCGTCACCTGGTCTTGATAGCGGTCCTCTGGAGGCGTTGTTCAGGGATTTGGGATCAGCCCCCTCTGGTCCTGACGTGGGTGCACTGAACCGGCAATCAGGTGTGACATTGACGGAAATGAGCACTCCAGGGCTGGATGATAGATACCCTGGTCACGTTGTTATGGATGCTTCTTCTGAGCAGGTGGATCTGCCTATGCCTCCCCATTTGGCAGCACGAATTCCAAGGCTAGAAGGTATGTGGCTTTAGTACGTTTTAGGATGGGTGCATCTTCTAGTTGCATCTATCTTTGTTACTTGAAATGAATGATTTATCCACTCGAAGTTTGGTGTTTGCTGATTACTTCGCGAGGAACATGGTTTTTTTTGCATTACTCGACTTGGTCCCGGATGGCAGTATTTAACGCTTCTCTTGGATGTGCGTTTTTGGTTTTGCATTCTTCTGTAGTTACGATTGTTTCGATTGCAATTCGAGCTGATGGATTGCTGCTCTTCCTCATTTCTGGAACCAGGTGGACTTAGTATGGAGAATGGGAGCAAGTATTCCAGCGGGGAAGGTAAACCAGAGGATCTTTCCGAAGATGCGATGGAGTTTCACATTGATGGGGGCAGACTGGTGTCTGATGGAGAAGAGGGTATCTCGAACATGGGTAGCCCAGGCGTGTCAGCTGCGAATGATATATTTTGGGAGCAATTCTTAAGCGAAACTCCATCAGCAACAGATCAGGAACTTGATCAAGAATTAGAGCAGGAACTAGAGCAGGAGTTAGGTTTAGGCGCTGACAGTAGGGAAGCAGATGAAGATGAGACGGTTGAGGATTCCGTGGAAGATTTAGGTGATGAAAATGGAGGAGATACCAAAGATTGGTGGTCGAAGAAGCCTAGTGTTGACCAGCTGTCTGTTAGAATGGGGCAGCTTGCACCTGGGTAGAGGCTGCGGGGCTGGGTGCTGGAGAGCTTGACGACGTCTGAGAGATTGGTATATAGAGGGCGTTATCTGTTTTAGATCAAAACTGGTGAAGCCACCAGTATCGTATTTGAATTGAGACGTTCAGGAATCAGGTACTCACGCTAGACATTGGCGACTTGCGCTGCTGTTCCTCTCCGTAAATTTTTTTGTGATGACAATTTGTAGCGAATGTACGTGCATTTTTGTTACGGACAACCGTCTTACTGTGCACTAAATAGCGATTACCTTGTTCAGGTAGAATTCGTTTGTAGGTTTACTTTGATATTCAAGAATTGAAACGATGAGTACCTGTTTTGTATCAGCAGAGTGGACCACTGTTTCGCTGGCCATTTGTCAATGATCTTTTTTTTGTCATGACTGCCAAACCCTTATGTCATGGCTTACACAATAGTGGAAGTTTCGTGTTACGCTGACAATCGCTATGAACGAATTTTGCGATGTTTGTAAGATTCTCTTGCTCTTTGAGCTTGAAGTCTGCACTAGAAATTTGATAGACGTGAATATGTGATGCACGGCTCTTGGTTCACGCTTTGGTAGCATTCTTCAATAGACTCGACTGTCTAATTGCACACTCAATTTGCATATTTCTTGTATATCCTGGTAATCTTTTATGTTTTGTGCAAAATTGCCAGGACAACCTCCTCATGTCAAGTGCGAAAGCACGTACCAGGAAATTTATAAAAAAAGTTGCAACTTCCATATATTATTCATTGTGATTCACCTGCTCATGCACTCATCTCAATTGTCCCATCTGTTTCAATATACCTTGACTTTTTATTAGAACTTATTTAAGTTTCAAATTGGATCTTCCCAGACATTGTTCGACCTACAAGAAGTATTGCATTTCAGATGCCCAATTATGTCCATAGAAAGTGTGCAATTGAGGACAATTCAGTGCAGTGGCTCAGAATGAGAGCTTAGTCGACTTAGAACAAAATGATCGGCGGACATACTCACAAGCAAAGACAATTGCCCTTGATGACTTGAAGAACCACCACTTGGTCCAACCGAGTACAACGTTGCAATTCAAAGTCTGAAGAATTGCAGGCCTATTTCAGATGCAAATTCAAAGGTGCTCAACCAGGATTCCTTCGAATGTTAAGTTCCGTCAACAAGTCCAAAATTTCTTTCAGTGAAAACTTGAGGCATCTTTCTTGGCAGTGATGCAACCCAACGGGAAAAACAAAAACATGTACCTGGCAACTTCAAAAAAGTGGAAAGCTCTGGCTTGTCCATATTTTACTGCAAAGATATGCCTCAAATTCTGATCACTAATCCTTACACATACTTCGGACGAACAAAATTCTACAACACCACTTAGAGCTTTACTCAACTCTCTATCAGACAGTTGGACATTTGAACAACATCAAAAAGAGGTTCACATTTGCCCTGGAAACCCTAATCAAATCGGATACTACAGTGGATTTGAAAACAAAACGATGAGATCCCGAGGCAAACAAAACTCGTGAGAGTATACCTGCACTGTACAGTACATCTATGTTACACCTAATTCCTTGAGGAACACGTTTCGGAAGATTTTCAATTGCCGGAGTGCAAATATCATACCAGGAGTGTCAACCCACATTTTCCTCCACCGTGATAAATGAAGGATTTGGCCGCCTCCTCGTTCTCCAGTTGCTGCTTTCGAAGAACAAGCTAAAACCCATTGTTTTCTGTCCTCCAGATCCTTTACAGAGTGAAGAGTTGAAGTCTTCCTCTGACCCCATATTTGCGTACTTGAAGAAAATCTCGGATCCAAACACCAACGTGTAGGAACATTACGTCTCTAATAATTATACCACATGAACGCAGATACACAGCAAAAGGAGGCGAACGACGTTATTCATACTGACGAGTTAACCCTAATAACCCATGAAACATCCCTGTTTTTGAAAAGAAACTGAATTGAAAAGCTGGCTCGAGGACAGAGCTGGCTGTGACGTGAGTTACGGGTAGTAATCGTCGTAGCCGTGGTATGGCCAGTTGTACTGCTGCTGGTACCCAGAGCCATAATACGAGTTAGCCTGATCGTAATCCGGAAGCTGGTAACTCGACTCCGGTGCTGTCATGGGTGTCGTCTCTTCGAAATCGAATGGAAGATTATCCGCCCAGCTGGAAGGAGAAACCTCCGGAGGCACTGGGAAATCATCCCACTCGAATTCCTCTGTCGCTTCACCCGTAGTTGACGTCGATGCTGCTGGAACTGCACCACAATTGAAGACACTATAAGTCTCCGAACTTCGCAATTCGTAATTCGCGAAATTGTATTTCGCGAAAATGACAAGTTTTAACATGAATTTGCACGTCGAGTCCTAGCTCGTGTTTCAGCGAAGTTGGAGCCACATGTTAGACATCATGTACCCAACACCATGAATTTGGCACAAACCCGTGATCGATTAATTCTAACCCTTTGACACAGACCCATGAAAGTCAAACCTTCTAATTAAATTTCATGATCCCAGGAGTGTTGCATCTGATTTTAGCGAGTCACACTACAATAGGAAGTAGCTAGCGGTTGCAACAAATCATCAAATATTTTGCGATGGTTTTGTAGTGGTTCCGGACTCTGCCGATCAATTGCTAACCATTCCAACGTACAGTGAAGCAAACTTGCTGCATGCAAAAGTCTTGGGCAAGTAACCAATGCAAATCTATCTATACAGCCTAAACTGTTGAAAAATCTACTCCAATCATAAATAGTTGCAATTACATTCAGCACAACGTTGTACTAAACCATCAAAAATCGTTGACATATACAGTACATTATCTGGCGGTCATTGCAAGTCCGTTGCAAGACCTACTGCCAAAACTCAGAATTTTGATTCGTAATGGATATTTTGGTTTACCAGTCGTTGCAATCTCTAGTAGTTGCTAACACATTGCACAATTAATGTTGTACAAACCCATTTCAAAATTTGTTAAAAGAATTTTGTCGGTACGGTCGATTACTCGCAATTCCGTAGCAAAAGCTATTCCTTAGTTCTGAAGTTCTAATGAACATGCTGTCGATCTTACCAGGGTTCATCGGCCCGGACTCCATCGCCAGCTTCCCGTACTTCTTCACCACCTTCCTCAGCTCCGCCGCAAAGTCCTGCCTCTGCAACTCCGTCGAAATCGTCGGGATCTGGTCATATATCGGGTGCCCATTGAAGTTCAGCGACGACTCACTCCCGAAGTATGTGATAGCCACATCGTAAGCGTACGCTGCCTCTTCCGGCGTGGAGTAAGTCCCCAACCACCACGTCTTCGTCGCTCTCGGAGGTCGAATCTCCGCCACCCACTTGTTCTGCTCCTTCCGGTACCGCACGCCCTTGTAGGCCGCCGTCTGCTGGCTCTCCACACCAGGAGAGTTGTACTCTCCAGAAAATTGTGGCGGAGTGGAGGATTGAGGGGAGGACCCCCGGTCCTGCTTGCGGTGGACGTTCATGTGGCCGCCGAGAGATTGGCCGGACGTGAAAAAGTTGCCGCAGACTTTGCACATGTAGGTGCGATGACCAGGGGAGCCGCCGGGGCTACCGCCACTGTCGCTACTACAGTTCGAAAGGCTGGATTGTGCCATGACCATGAAAAAGTAGAAAATCGAGAACGAGCTTGTGTGTTTGTGCAGGGCGATCGAGAGACTCCTAGGAATGTGGTCTATGCATGAGAATATTGATAGTTCACTTGGGTGGTGCTAGAAGAGACTCATACATTGTACTACAGTGTTCGGAGGAGACATACTAGCTAGAGCGTCTCGGTTTCATCTACAAGGGCGGCGCACGTATTGACGATTGTGAGGTCTGAAATTTTATTTACATTTGGGGAGCTAGTGCTCGCAGTTGAATGCAAGTTGCCAATCGATCTGAAGCACGGGGAGTCTAAAAAAGTTGCGGGTCCGAACATCGACGCATTGGTATCGCATCAAGAAGGCGATCAACAAAACTTCCTTAACTTGGACTGGTTCAAGTCTAGCCAGGCTGCAGGGACTTGAAATCAGCACATTCGTGTTGAATTACATCCTCAAGCAGAAGGAACCCTCTGTAACTCCGACTCAGAGGAAGTGTGAGGAATGTACAAATTCGAAGTTTGTGAGAACTATACTCTACCGTACTGTTGCAATGATGTCAGTGATGAAGGACAAGAGCTTTCTGCCTAACTTGTAAAAACTGTAATGCGGAAACTCAAGACGTAATCATCTATTGCACTCCCACACTGACGTAAACGAAGCTGCAAAGTTCGAAATAGTGTTGTGAACGAATTGATTCAACAGGACCCAGATCGAAACGGGGATTTTCAAAGTAAAACTCGCTCGCTCGAGCTTGTCAAAATAAGAAGAAAGTGCAGAATCACGACAGTCACACGCTACTTGGCCAAGGCAAGCTACTTCGAGAGGATCAAACCTTCGCCTCGTGGAACATATCGATCGATTCGATTGTACAGATCGAGTGTGGCGTCCGTTTGGAATGGATCGATTACAAAGAAATCTAGCCCAGCCTCATTCACAGAGTAAATCAACACCAACCATGCCAATATATACCCAACTCCGATACCGAAGCTAGCGCCAGGCCGGCAACCCGTTTCTGATTGCACAGAGCTTTGCTAGCTACCGACTGTCGGGTGACGCAGTCACGCCAGCACACGCAGAGGTACGTCGAACAACGACTGACAATTCAACGGGAAAATCACCAAGTGTGCGGCCTGTTTTATACAGCCAGCCAGCTAGAGAGCGAGAATAGTTGCAGACAAAACAGGAAGGGGTAAGCTGACGTCCAAGCGGCGATTCGAACTACAGGAGAGAGAGTTTCCGAAAGCATGGGAATATGCTCGGCTTCTTCCGGGAATGCTCCTGGCACCTTCGATCCGTGCAGTGGGGATTTGCGGGTGACTGGGGGTGGATTCAGTCTACCGACGGGAGGACCTCCGCCAGGCTGGGCTGGAAACTCCATGGCAACGACGGGACTGGAGCGCCTTGTCGGCCCGCGCGGACTTCGCGGGACGCAAGCGCGAAGGTACGTGAAGGCATCCCATATTGATTTCCTTTAAAGCCTTCATTTATTAGCTTGGCAGTTTACATCCAAATTTGGATGAAATGATCGAATTATTCATCCAAAATCGTGGATTTTCTTCTCATGAAGAGCAGTAGCATCGTGAGTTTATTTAGAGATTCATTTGATTGCAATTCCTTGAGAACTATGTACATATCCAAGTATTCATTAAATTTTTTTTTGAAGGAATAATGCTTTTCAAGGATTTATTGCTACCCCTCCCTCTCTCTAATGTAGCCTCTTTTCAACAAGTTTTTTGGGTCTGTGTTCTACATTGACAATGTTATAGTGGGAGTAATATCTTATCTAAAATTTGGGTTACATGTATTTTAAGGCAATGAGATTTTTTTATACATTCTTGATCTTCTAGGAATTAAATGAAAACCTCCACTTATATTGGTTTTCAAAGCACTTTTATATATATGTATGAAACTCAATAAGTTTCAAACATTCAAAGATAACTTGAGAGAAAGTAGAACATTTTATTCTTGTCAATGGCCAATAATTCAAGAAGTTTTCTAAGGTAAAAGTTGCTTACAATCAATTGAAGGTTTTGAAAGTGAAGACAAACTTAGTGGGATAGTAGAAAATTGGTGGGTGATTTAAAGGTGATATTTTAGCCTATAGATGGCCTTTAAGTTTACTATAGAAATGAAGAATGCATTTGTTTATTTAGAAATTAGATCATTATTTACAAAGTACTTTGGTGATAGGCCTTCACTTTGTAGAATTATCCTTTCAAATGTTCAAACTCTGTTTGGGGGCAATATAGCAATTTGAGGTAGTTCAATGGAAATGGAATTTTTTTCCCTTAAAATTCTTATACAACATGTGGATAAGGAGTAGCTTTCACTACAACAATTCTTATAACTTTCAACATGGATAAAAAAATTATAATATGATATGTGATTTTCATAGCTTCGTGGGCAACCCAAGTAGTTCAAAAAATTGGCTTTTATAAGTAATAAAAATTTGAAGTTGATTTTCAAGATTCATATGCACATGAAAAGCTTTGAATCATTATATATATTTTTATTAATGAGATGAAAGTTGTGGGGAGTTTTCATTTGTGGGCAATAATGGAATCTCTACTCTAAAATAAACTTTGAAATTCATTCTTTAATTCTATTTTCATTATTTTTAAAAGAAGCATTTGGTGTATATTATTTATTACAAAATTATAACCATCGGGATTAGAATTTACTATTCATTCTCTACTTCTTTCTATTTACTATTTTTTTTTCAAGTATGATTATGAAATATTTTTTGCTAAATTTTTTATATGTATTTCCATTTTAGTTCTTCACTTGGGGAGGACACTTCTTGTGTATTTGGGGGACCCACGTGTGGCGGTGGGGTATTTTCAGGGGGGCTATCAATTACTTGTAATCATTACTTGGCAACATTAAAAGAGCCCCTATTTTATCATAAAGCGGAAAAATCAGCCATATTATCATCCCTATTTTATTTTTAAAACACTTTTCCTTTTTAATGTCCCCTATTTTATATATAAATTTCTTATAAATTTTATCCAAGATTATTTAAATGTACCCTATCTTCCGCTGCACGTAGGTTATTAAAAAACGGGAAGTGTCCTCCTCGGGGTTCTTCAACATATTATAGAAGATAACAAGATGTAGGATCTACATACTTTTGAATAAAAAATTTGAAAGATGAAATCTAACCAATTGGAAAGTATTGAAGATTCTTTAAAAAAAAAATCTAAGTAATCTGATCTTGCAATTGATAAGGTTTAGCTAAGTGTACTCTAACAAGTGAACTACATGATTTATAGTTGAACTTAAGAAGAAAATAAACGAAGATGAAGATTTTAGCCTTGCTTAGAGTTTGAATATTTTGAAATAATTTTAACCCCCACATATGAAAATCATTTAGGTTTACTATAACTACATCTAAATTGAACCCATATTTTTGAAGGAAAAATGAATAGGGAGGATACCAAAAATGTTGTTCTTTAGAAAGACAAGTGCAAGGTGGAATTAAAGGCCATGTGAGTGGTGTACAACTCTATTTATAATATTGTAAAATAGACAACCTTACAAATGGTTAACTTTAACTATACTTAGAATTTTTTGAAATTCTTCTTTGTGATGGCATGTTTTAATACCAATGAAGTGATTTCTTCATATGCATCAAAAGCATTTTGGCATCACCTACATTACACTTTTAGCACCTTGCACCTTGCATCTTTGAAAATGTGTAACTATCTCTCAAATGTGTCTAAAAATTATGAAACCATTGAGCATTTTAATTCACAATCCTTCACCAATGTACAAAAATTGTTCTTCATTTTCTACAACATATTAATTATTCCACAAAGCTTATTTCTACTATTTTAGGTGTCGTCCTGTTGTTATGTTGAAAACTTCTAAAGACACCAAAGGCTCATGATAGAATAATATCTTGTAAGGTAGGTGCACCTAATTTCAATGACCACTTAATTATATCACTATGTATATTCCCTCTCATTATTTCAAAATTTAAATTTAGGATAGTCACTTTTCTCTTACAATGTTTGCGTTGCATTGAAGAAAATCTCATTAGGGGAGATTTGAGGCCTCCGGAAGACCGTGAGTTCCCACAATCTGAAAACACAAAAACTACTATGAGAACACAAAATTGCAAGAATCCTACATGGCCGAAAAAGTGCTATGTCATTAATTTTTTTTAAATTAAAATTTTTAAAAAGTATTTTAGGACCAATTAATTAATTAATTTGGGGGGGGGGGGTGATGCTAGCCTAATAGTAGCCAACAATATCGAAAATCATTTCAGGAACAAACCTAAAATAGCCTTCCATTGCCCTCAAATTTCTTCTAATGAGACTATCTTGAAGGCTAATAGATGTCATTCAAATGTGCAAATATAATAAATAAATAAATTTTAAAACATTTAAATATCACAATTTGGCATGGCACTAGAAGCAATCACATGGTACAAGATTTTTTTGAAAGTAATGTATTTTTAAAGAGTACCAAAAAATATTTTTTTCATTCCTTTCTTTGTTGTATTTGTACATTTAGCTAGTAGGAAAGCAACCCTCTTCAGAATCTAAAGTTTTTCTGATGCATAATTAAGAGAACCATGACCACATCTAGAAATTTTACAAAGTATAGTAGGATTATAAATTTATAATCAAATAAAGTATCTATACAAAATAGTGAGACTAGGTTGTTCCACATTAATTTATGTATGTTCCACAATGAATAAATATTTGCAATTATTGTATAAGAATGCACCACTTTTGAATTAGGTGTATAAGTGGAAATATTTTTAGGAGTATTTGTTGACTTTCATGACTTGTAAAATAACTTTCTTGATGTATAGCAAATTAATTGTTAACGCTATCTAATTCCACTATTTTGTTTAGAATACTTGAATCTTGGTAATTTCATCCCAAGTTCAAATTTGTTTGAACAAATCCTGATCAATTTTTTTTTTTCATTTCTTATAAAGTGCCAAAGTGGCAATATTTCATTTTATTGTAGAGCTCCAGATCTCAACATTCATCCATATATTGGATAGTAAATATCATATTAGCACACAATACATACCTATCATTCTATTTTCATCCAATATTTGACAATTTTATCCAATATTTTTTTTAAAATTGAAATTTATTGACGATTTCATCCAAAAATGTATTGTTTTTTTTCTATAGACTTGGTGCTAGGCCAAAAAATTTGCACCAAAAAACCCATTGATCCTGAGCAACTAAGGGAGCATCTCATCCAAAAAAACCTGAGAATGATAATCCATCAATTATTTCATTAATTTTCCTTCTTTAAAGTGGCAGTGAAATGTGAAAATTTCCACCGACTTCAAGGGAAGGACAGGTTGAATTATTCCTCCCGTTCAAAGCCGGCAGGGCAGTTGGGCACTCAAGTCAATCTTTCAATTGGCTGGCGTTTGAAAATTCCATCCATCATTTGTGGAAAAGAGAGAGAAATAATTCCATCCATCCACAATTTGTGTCAAGAAAAATAAAAAAATAAAAAAATTCCATCCATTGCTGTTATTTACTATGCAGAACGTTCAGTTAAATCCTACCATCATCAAAGGTGGGCCCAGCAGTTTGGATTTACCAGAGGGAAAAACATAGGAATTTTATTTTATTTTTACAAATTCTGAATCCATCAGAGACCTCAAATTTGAGGTTGGGGTGAACTGGCCTCCTCGCTTGGCCACTCCAAGTAATTTCAGGGAGCTAGTAAAAGCCCCCTATTTTGTGCTTATCTTATTTACCTTTGACACTCATCCTTGTTAAGGCTGAGGTGAGCTGACCCCTCGCTCGACCACTTGGGAAAACGCTGGAATTTTTTATTTTTTATAAAAAAAAAATTATTTTTTGAAAATTTTGAATTCACATTTGCAATTAGTGGCCCTCAACTAGCTTGGAGAAGTGTTCAAGGTAAATTAGATAAGCACAAAATAGGGAGCTTTTAGTTTTACTTACACCCCTAGAATTACTTGGAGTGGCCAAGCGAGGGGGCTAGTTCACCCTGATCCTTTGTTAATTGAGGGCCTCTGATCGCAAGTATGAATTAAAAATTAAAAATAAATAAAAATTACAAAAAATAGAAAATTCTAGGGATTTTCCAAGTAGTTGAGTGAAGGGGCAGTTCACCTTGACTAAATTTGATTAGAGGGTGAAGGTATAAGACTTAAGATAGCAACGTCCATAACCGTTAGTGCACCCAATTACTGATAGTAGAATTATCTTAAAGTGTTGTCAAATGTGCCTTTAAACCATGCCAATGCGTGATTGTAGTTGGTGGGGTTTGATTTTTTTAGATTTTGGTGTGAGAATCAAGGCAATTTTACTAGAGTGTGCTTAAGGGTGCCCTACAAAGTTTTACTTTGGAAATTCATAGAAATTTGATACTTTATCCAAAAATTCTAATTTTTTTCTAGAAAATTCATGATTTTCAATTGCTAATACACCAATTTTGTGCCTTGTCTAGGGCAAGTCTTATACCCTCACTTTCCAATCAAATTTGGTCGGGGTGAACGGACCCCTCACTCGGCCACTTGGAAAACCCCTAGAATTTTCTATTTTTTGTAACTTTTATTTATTTTTAAATCCTAAATTCATATTTGCAATCAGAGGCCCCCAATCAACAAAGGATTGGGGTGAACTAGCCCCATCGCTCGTCCACTCTAAGAGCATCCCCATGCCACAGCCTTCAAATATGGGCTTCAAATGAGTTTTGACATGGGCTCATGGTTGGTGAGAGTGCTTCATGCCCCATGCCAACACTCCAAATAGACTCACTAAACACATCCCCCAAGTAAAAAAACTACCTGTCAGGCCAAGTGTTGGGCCTCCACGCTCCCAATGGCTGAAAATTCTGTGAAAGTGTGCCAGATTGAAGAAATCGAGATTTAGTGAGCCAAGTTGAAGAAACACAACAATAGAGTGTGGTTGTTACTTTGAAGTTTCTGCTGGGTAAATATTTGCTTTGAAGTGCCTGGCATGGGGCAGTTCACAGGGCAAACACTCCATATAATCAATTTGGAGCCCTTTGAAGAGCAGGCATGGGGATGCTCTAAGTAATTTTAGGGGCAGTATCCATAACCGTCATCCATAACCTTCACTTAAGGTAGCAGCATCCATAATTTTTACCCCACAGAATCCAAAAATTACCTTGTTGAGCCCACCTTCAATGGTAGGATTTACCGTCCTGCGTCAGTAATTTATGGCTTCAGGTGCGCTCTCTTTCGTGTCTCCTTCTTCTTCTTCTGACAACTGAAGGAAGTTGCCGACTTTGGGCAGCCTCAGTGCGTCACGAGTCACGACGTCGAGGCAGCTTCCATGACGCGCAACAAAGTCATGCGGAATTACGGATATATTGGAATCCCCTTGGACCAACCGAAAGGGAGGAGAGCCACTACCCCGTAGGAGGTCCATAAAGTGACCATTTCCACAATTTTTTTTGGAGAGTCTGACTTCTTTTGAAAACAATTAAAAGAGCCATTTTAGGGGGATGGAATTCTTCAAATATTTTATCAACTCCCTCTAGCTCTCTATGAAAAAAAAGATCCATGTTTCCTTTGTATATTAATCCTTGTATGTCCGAGGTTTGTTTTGAACTTCTTGAAATTTGCTCTAAGTTGAACAAAATGCCAACATTTTGATAAGTTGTATCAATTTTTTTTAATTGTAACCGTACAAATTCAAACTAGACATGTTAGAGATTGCAAAGGAAAAAAAACCACAAGAATATCGAAGATGTCAATGGCTGCAACCCCTAGGAGCTCTCCATTGTTCCTAAAAACTAAAAAAATGACACAACACCACTTATGGAGTGAAAGGTTATAATGTTCGAGCATCAGGGTATTAAAGTTGTAAATGTGACGTAAATTGTTTCTATCCTCTTTTTGTAAGCCAAATCTACAAAGTTGGTGACCAAAAAAATATGAGGTTAAAAGCCTTGCTAACAGGTATAACTCCAATCAATTTGTGGCTTCTCAAATTCTACTCTATAATTTTTGTATATGAATTCTGAATGTGATTTTTTCATCAAAATCTAGTGTATTTGAGGCTCATTTTCAAGAGCTTTCAACACTTTGGAAAGCCAAGATTGCAATGGGTACCCTCGCACAAAATCTTGAATAGAAAATCACCAACATTCATTTTCCAGATTGGATTTTTGATATTAAAATTAGACTTCTAAAAAAACTTTCCAAAAATATAAACTACTAAAAATAGCAACTTGGTTAGGTTTTATTTGACTTCAAAGTTTTGCAAACACTAGATTCTAGTGCTTTGGGCATTTAGGGGTTAAAGGTGAAACAACCTTTTTTGGTCAAAATTTGGAGTTTACCCTCATGCCATCACTAAAATGTTTCAAATTATTTCCCACACAAAGACAAGTGTGAGAAATAGTGAAAATGATTGAAATTATATTATTCAAAGAAAGTACGAACTTGTTGTGAATTTTTGAAGTGATCCACCCCAAAGAGTTAGTAGGCTACTCCATAATCAACAAAAACTATATCCAATATGCTCATCTTAATCACCTAAAGCGGTCACAATAATTTTTTAATGTAGAAGGCTATGAAAGTCACTTCCTACTATGATTTACATCGAAAATGTAGGGGGTTCTTAATGAGGTCACTAATCATTCTAATGGTGTTAGGGTTTGATCTAGATTGCGGTATGAAGACCCATCATAGAGTCATTTGGTGTCCATCATGGGTCATTTGATAGCAAAGGGTTGTTCTACCTTATGAAGGAAGATGGGTCTTTTTTAGAAACAAAGGGAGTACTTTTTTGGAAATAAAGGTTGACTTTATTTTATACCATAGTACATTAGAATCTAGTATATTCCTAAATGTCCAAAGTCTTCTTTGGAATTGACTACTAAGAAAAATCATTATAAAGTATTATTTGGAAGAACATTTTTGAATTGATGTATTGAAGTGAAATGTTTTGGATTTTGAGTTTGAGTTCCAACTATACAATTAGATTCACCAATGCCATTACTAGTATTTTTCTATAAATTTTGAAAAAAATCTTCTAAATTCCTTCTAAATTCAATTAGAAAAAAATATTGTCATTTTTGAATGAATTTTGTTGGAAAGGATTTGAAATGAGGGTTTCTTCAATTAGTGGTTTTTAGGAGTTTTTTAATTTTTTGATTCTATAACCTCATTTTTGTAGATCTAAGTTTGAATTAGAGGCAATGCAATTTTGGCTTAGTCAACCACTTGACATACTTCCTCACTTGTAATTTTAGAAAAGTGTAAACCCTAATTACACCAAATCCAACCATTAATTAGGATAACAATTTGATGAAATATCTCTACAAATCGTGTTGAATTTCATCCAAACAATAATGAAAAAGAAAAAGAATTTTCAATTTGTATATTGTTTAGAAAGTGGACATTGAAGTACTTTAAGGTGGTTAATTGTGAAGGTCTTTTTAGTTTGTAACATGGGTGCAAGAAGAAAGTTTGATTAAGAATAATACAAAAGAAACTAAACATTAGATTCTATCAAACCCTAGCTTAGATTGGATGCTATGAGGAACTTTGTATAGTACCCGTTTCAAACTCTAGCCCTTACTCCCTCATTTCACACACTTTACAATCAACTCTAGGTATTTCATTGGAAGAATAATTTTTAATGACAAATCTAACTTGAGAGGTTAGATTTTTAGAAAATCTTTAACAAAATTTCTCCCTTTATTCAATAAAATGTGAACTTTGGTCCTTGACATCATTTTCTTTGTCTATAGAAAATGCATCTATCAATCATGAACTCTTGGCCTCTTGGATTTTGAATCACAATTTAAAGTTGTATGATTTCCACTTGAAAATTTGAAGAAAAAAATTGAATAGTGGCTTTAAGATTATCCGTGGGCTTGAAGAGGGTGAGAAATCATCATTTATTGGTCATTTGAATAACCAATGTAATGCCCAATTATGAAAGATTTTGAAATCTAAGTTTGGGTAGTATTTGGAAGACCTCAAATGTTTTTAAGGGTTAATTTGCTTTAATGTGTTTGGAATCAAAAATTGACTCTTGGATGATTTTAGATACCAAATTTTGGATGATGAGCCAAGATTTTGCATCCAAATTTTTTATAGAGTTTATGAATGTGTTTGTAGTAGATAGTGATGGAAAAACCTCTAAAGAGACATTATTTACTTCTCTACATGAGAAGATGCTACAAAACAAATAACAAAAGATGTCTTATAAAAGTAGTTTAGCAACTTGTACATGGTGACAACTCTTCAATTATAACATAAAAATGATCTTTTCTCAAATTGACTTAGTCCAAATAATGAAATGAAGTAAATTAAGTGATGGTTTAGACCAAGGTTGGACCAAATGATTTCCTAATGTTCTTTCTAGGCTAAAATTCTCATTCATATTTATTTTCTAACAAATCTAATTGTAGGATGTTTTAGTGAACTTGATAGAGTGCATTCTCCTAATATTTTAGAATAAAAAGAACCTTACCAATTGCAAAATCATGATGCTTGGGTTTCAAAAATAAGTTTATAACTATAGTCAAATTAATTGAAATTTTGTAAAAATTCTAATTTGATTATTTTATTGTAGTATGAATTTTGGGCCTATAACAATAGTCTACTAGTTTTTAAATTTTTTAAAAACTCAAAATTTTAGTTTATACCTAGACATTTTAAACTTAAATACATAGCAATTTTTGGTGAATTTTTCAAATTTTTATCAAAAGATTTGTTGATTTAAGTATATATATAGTATAAAAACTTTTATAGTCTCTAAGCTTACTATAAACCATTATTGTGGGTAAAAGTGTAGTTCACTATACAAAACAAAATGTCTTAGCAAAAGTACCACTAACTAGTGATCAATGTGGAACTAAAATTTTAACTTCTAAAATATTGGGAGGATCTTAAATTCTACAACCTATATAATTTTTCTATCAATTTGAAACTAATTTATACTATTTAAAAAAAATTATAATATAAATTTATAGAAGGATTTGAAAGAAAGGATGGTATAAAATTTTTACCAAAGAAATATTCTTGACTTACATATCATTGCATGTATACCAAAAATGAACATTAATTTAGAATTTTGATATATTATCAATGCCATGTAATGGATAGATTGTACATCCATTTTTTTTTTCCTTTTCCTAATTTCAAATGTACAATATTCTAAAGATACTACTTGCCACTATCACAAAAAGACTTGAATTGAATATAGCTAGAATATGCAAACTTTTTGAATTCACAAAAACTTCAAGTCATGTGAAACTTTTGTCACTATTCAAATAGAACATTATATTTCCAAGGACACCATCTTCACAAGGGTGCCAAATGTATTCAAATCCCTTTTGGCAATTAAAGTACAAATTAGTAGTTGGATTGAATCAAATACAAAAAAATAGACTCAAGAAAACATTTGCTTGAAAATTGATTTTAAATGACTAAAATAGACTTTAATAGAGATAAGATAAATGCTGAAAGTTTATACAAACCATGTAGATGGAAAAAGATAGACCTTATGATAGTGAATGATTAAACCTCAAAATCCTTCACTATGTATATTCAAGTTTGCCACAAACATCTATAGATAGATTTTTTTTAATTCAAAATTCATTCACATTGATATCTTTGTAATCCTTATTTAAATTTCTTTGCTAAAACTGAAAATGATGATTTATTCGCAAATTCAGGAGAAAAATTTGAAAACAAATTCATCACAATTACAAAATTTAGTTAAATTTTTTGAAGATTTCACCAATGGTACATATTACAGTAGAATTAATATTCCCTTACCATTTTGTATTTGAAAAGGTGTCTTGGATTTTAATTTTAAATTACAAAAAAAACTCATTATTTGGAAGCTAACATCTAAATATATTTGACTATGTTTATAACAAAAATGCTTCAAATCTACCATTTCAAGTACAAGACCTAAGTTTTAGAAAAAATCATTTTTGGACACATGTAACAATAGGATCTTGTGGTAAGGTGGTTTGAAAAGATGTGAAAAAAATCTCGAAAATTATCACCAAGTAGATTGTAAGATACTAGCGTCTAAATGACATAAATCCTTTTTTGGGTCTTGCAAACAACTATACAACTCCACTTCACAAGGGCACACTTGTATGAAAAAAATTCTATAATGATGGTGCTTGTTTGGATCAATTTTTCAAAGCAAGTTGGCTAAATGCTTCAAAATTTTCAAATCATTTGAAATTGTATAACATATATGAAAAAATAGAGAATGATTTAGAATACTAAGTTGTCAATAATTTATATATGAAATTGAAAAATGACAATTCAAATGGTTTTAATGTTGTAATAAATAATATTCACCAATTTTTAAAAATATTGTAAATTGAATTAAATAAAGGACTTCAAAGTTTATTTTAGAGTAGGAAATCCATAACTACAAACAAACTAAAAGTCTTCATAACTTTTATTTCATTAATCAAAATGGAATGATTCAAAGATTTCCATGTATATATAAATTTAGAAAATCAATTCAAATTTTTTATTTATCAAAATTAAATTCTAAAGAATTTTTTTGAATTGTCTAAGTTGCATGCTAAGCAATAATAATTATCTATCATATAATAACTTTTTGACCATGTAGTCAAAAATTATGAAATTTTTTGGGTCTGAAGGCTACTTCTTAGGCACATATTGTGTGAGAATTTCAAAGAGAAAAAACACATCCATTCATAGTAAGCTACCTTATATCACTATGTTGTCAAAATACTTAGTTTGGGCATTTGAAGATATAGATTACTTTCAAAATATCTTAGGATAGTTTAGAAAATATCCTAAGGTTAGAGTAGGCTAAATTTTTTTTCTCAAATAAAACAAAAAACTAGATTAGATGACTTCACTTTTCTTTTCTTTGAAAGGAAACAAAGTATTTTTAGTTGTTGAAATCAATTTCTTATAGAAACAAATATCTAATATTTATGAGTAATATAAATTACATCTTGGATGAAATTTCAATATTTTTGAATTTGCTTTGTATTTAATAGAAATTTTCTTCACTCTATTTTCTAGAATTTTTAATAATTTTGAATCTTCAAAATAAATTTTATGGATTATAAAAAGCTTGAGATTGCATTTGCAAAAAATGTGATTAAGTATAATTAATTTCACTATCTACTAGCCAAATTGAGCTCATGGATTAGAAATTAGTAAATTATTGCTATACAATTGTAGGCTAGTATGTTTGGATTAATATTTAAGAGACTTTATTGACTAGTCTTTGACACTCTAGTTTTATAGTGATATTAAGTTTTACTTCTATAATACTAATAGTCATCTATACTCGAATATCCTTTATGTGATTGCTTTGAAGACAATAAAATTATTAGTCATATAATTTGAATGTGTGACAATTTTGCTACAAACAATGGAAGTAGGTGTAACAAGTGTATATGATATTCTAGAATATCATTTGGAAGATATTCAAAGATTTGAGTGTACAAATATGAGTCTTTGATATCTAGTAGAGCTTGATAGCAATTTCAACATGATGCTCTCTATATTTTATACAAAAGTTGCAAAAGTTTGCCCTCATGTTGATTTAGATTAAAAAACACATGACACTCTTGAGTTGAATAATTGTTGCACCACCTACATGTATGGTGAATTTCAATAAATTAGCGATATTCACTATACCATTTTTCAGACCGAGTGATCTGAACTAAAAGTTAACATCTAGGTTAGGTATAGATTTTAGACATCTAAGACTTGTGTAGATTTCCAAAATCTATAACGTATTTAGATCTTAGACCATGCAATCTGAAATATCTTGGACAGATATAGATTTCAGACATCTATAACACATATGGATTTCAAAAATCTATGACCAATTTAGATTTGGATTGTACGGTGTGAACTATAAAAACTGCCAAATTCATGGCATTTTGTTGTTTTAACAAAATTCGCCATATGTCTATAGAAGCTCCAATTTGATCACAAATTATACATGCTTATTGCCATATTTGAGCACGATAAGGTTAAAATGTTTGGAATGACATTCAAATGAAGGATGCTAATTGCTAGAATATCAATTCAATGATGGATGGCTTGCCATATTTTATTACCAAATGCCCATTTGGTACTAAAATATAAGACTACAATACAATGCTATATATATTCTTCCATACCTACAAATCTAATATTTACATTTGTATGAAAATATATATGTTCCTTTCAATAATTCTTGATGCTAATGCTAATGCTTCAAGTGTGTGTTGTTGACTAGGAATGCATGAAGGACAAAAGGGGCCCCATTGTTGCTTCATGGCATTCATTAATTTTGAAGTATAATGGAAAAAGGGAAGTATAATGTATATTTAGGAGGATTTTTTTTTCATTATGAAAAAACCACAACTTGTATAAGGTGATGTTATGTATGTTGTCACCATTCAAATTTCCAAAGTACTCCATATATTTCCTTTGTGAACAAATTTTATTCAAAAATAGGTTAGTGTATTAATAGCAAATTTTTTCTACCTCTTATTATTGTAGGGTGATTTAAAGAGAGCTAGAACTTGAACTTACCTCTAAAAATTTGCAAGTAAATACTTAAGAAGACATACAAGTGAATGGTGAAGAGACTACTTGACCTTGTGTAAGAATTTTTTTTGCCAAGAGGGCCTCGGAAGTCTACTGTCCTTGTTTGGGTCAATGATGAGAAAAACTTTTTTTCCAACTTTGAATGTTGCAATCTTTCAAGATTCCACACAGTGAAATGGGATGAGATTTTTTCCACACATTGGTAAAATACTTTACTACAGTTGTGGACAGTAGAAATTTCAACAAAAAGTTTCAGTTTTCATCATTGATTAACATACCAAAAAACTGCAGTTTTTGACAATGTCTCCCTAAAACCCCTCGTATGATTATATAGAGAGATGTTAAGAAATTAGCAAGTTAGAGAAAAGGCCGAATTCGATGAACCGGAGCACTTTCAAGTCGCCCACCAGGGAAACTGGAGCTGTTTTGGGTTCGCCAACTGAGTGAAAACTGGAGCCCATCTCAAACTCCGATATCTCTAAGTCACCAATCCTAGATTGTTGAGAGCTGAAGGTTTCAGCTGACCAACTCAACACCAATCTGAGGAGCTGCAAGTCCAAGTTGAAATAAAAGTCAACTAGTTTTTCAGAGTTTTGAGCACTTGAAAATCAGGTATTCAGTGCTCTGAAATTCGCTATTTCACGAGTGTGACAATTTGACTATATATGTAACATCTAGGTTGGATGATATTGATTTCGAAGTTGTTGATCTCGAAGGATTACTGCTTATATCCAACACAACCTGTAACAGTTGACAAGGATCCGGCAATTTCAATTTTCTGCCCCCAATTTGAATTTTCTGACTGATGACATCGGTGTCCGAGAACCGAGGTTCAAGCCGGTCCGGGGGCTCCAGGAGATCTCTTTCCTGACTGTGAAGCACGAATCAGCAGTGAGAGAGAAAACAAGCTCTTCCCCAAAGCAAAGTGCGTTCTCACTGACGAAATCAGCCCACCCCACTCCTTTCAGGAATAACCTGTCCCGTCCATTGTCCTTGTAGCAAACGCATCGGACTTGGTTCTGTGCTGGAGATTCCTCATGGATTCCTTGAAGTTGAACAGGATCATGCAGCTGACCGCGGTGGGCTGCCACGAAGTCTCTTGGAATTTCCTACGAATTGAACACAGATCAGTGCATGTTGCCGGCACAAGCTGCTAGCTAGTATCTGTACATTTTACTCAGAAATATTCGTAAAACACTTGATTGGAAAGTTCACTTGTTACGTACAACCAAAAGCTAGTTAAATAATATATGGAAAATGTACAGTACATGAATCAATCATAGAGATATATAATAATATTAAATATATTCATCGGATCTTACTGCCACGAAGTCTCTAGGAATTTCCTTTGAACACAGATCAGTGTTGCCTAGGCTGTTAGCATCTGAAGATTTTACTCAGAAATATTCGTATCTTAAAACACTTGATTGGAGATTTACTGGTTTCGTTCAACCAAAAGCTAGTTACAGAATCAATCGTAGTGATGTTGAATATATGAACTGGATCGTCATGCATTTGACTACGGTGTACTGGAAGTCGTGCATGAAGTCTTTCCAAAACGTTCAGATACAAGTACAAACAGGCTTTTAGTATCTGACTGAAGAAGATAAAAACTGAAAGTTACTTTGAACACTTGATCAGAATCGGGGATGCAGCAGACCTCATTCCACTAAAATATATTCACTACAACTTCAATGTACTCGAGTCGACCACATGGATATTAGAAAGGGGCAAATTTCGAAAAAACACCGATATTAAAAAAGCCAACTTATGCTTTACCTACTAAACAAGAAAGCACGCAGGAGGTGTATTAAAATGTCTCGGTTGATGTAAGATTAATACATCCTCCACGTGACAGAGGTATTCCATTAAACTGAAATTGGAATCAGGAAAAGGAGCAAAAGTTCAGAGTAATACTCGGAGCTCACCAGTTGGTAAACGTTGATCTTCACGAGTCTCCTGGAGAAGCTTGGAAGGCATGAAGCTCTGTTCGAACGCAAGTCCTGCTGCACCATACGACGAAAAACCCATGCATGAGCTAAATCTAGCGATCGGACGGGAAAGTTTTTTTCAAGATAGAGGTTATGAACTTACCAATTGCGAAGGTGCGTTCTCAAAAGATAACTTCTGGCAAGCAGTATCATTAGAAGCACAGTCGGCAATTTCATCATCCTCAAGCGGCACCTTCTTTCTTGTACACATCTCAGGTTCAATCATCCTGTTCCCAGATTTGCGACATGCCAGATGCTTATGAGGCCATTTGATTGTTTCTGACCATTTCATGGGGGCGTGTATCTTTTGAGGTCCCTTGGGCTCTCCAAGCCCGTCGAAAACGTAAACTTGAAACTGGGATATGGCCGTGAGGGAGAAAATCAGCTGGTCGCCTTGGACGAGGTCATGGGAGGTCACAAAAGCTCCCCATCGCTTGCCGGCAAAGGTTACTTCTGGAACATCTCGGGAAGTGCAAAAGGAAAGCCTATGTGGCCATGGTTTGTTACAGCTGAGGTCAGATCGCAACTCCACGGCCCTTCGAAACTTGTTGCCATGTTCACAGACAAACCATCTGGGCATGGACTACAATCCGGCCACAAGGAATATCAGAAGATTACTCATGTAAATTACAATGCACCGCTAGCTTCTTACAGCCACATTGATCGTGCAGGTAATTAGGGTTTGAGAGCAAATTGGTCGTGTAATGAAACACACCAGCTGACCGTGTCGACGTAAAGTTGAAGATCGACGCAACGCATTTGTAGAGCTTAGTTTCTTCTGGAAATAGACGCTCCCCCGCAAATCATCCAGCACGTCGTTCAAATCTCCACTTCGTACTGATCGGATCATTTTTGTATCTGGACACGCTGTGGAATTCTGCATATCTAGCGACTCGATTTCGACCACATTGATACACTTCACTACAAAATCTCTCACGAAGCCAATCTCGAACACGTGAAATCATCCGCTCCTCGCGCGCTTGTCGTCTTCTTTCAAAGAAAACAAGAACAGTGAACCCTGAACCCAAACTTTGGTCTCTAACTTCTTACTGAAGCAATATCCACAGAATTTCGACTAACCTAACAAGAAAGACGAATTGACACGACGAAGATCGGACTTCATTGAATTCCTGTGAATTGAAGGAGGACTTGAACATCATTGTCAAGATTGCTGCACTTATCAATGCTCTCCTACGTCGGAGATCAATCACAATGTCGATCGCAATCTGACTGCCGCAATGTTCTAGCTGGTTCGATGATTTAATATGCACATGATCGTGATGGAACCGTAATGCAAAATTACTGAAAAACAGCGCGCACTCAGCAGGTCTCATCACTACGTACGGTTGAATCGATCGATTAGACTCTCTCCAGAGCAATCTCGTCATCTTATTGATTACACGAATTCAATCTTCGTATGGAAACGCGTGAAATTTTGCAATGTACCTCAGATAGCAAATTGGGTCACAACGGTTTGACGAAGCTGGAGAGATGGCGGAAACAGGCACAACTGAGCCTAGCGCCATAGCGGTTTTCTCAGAATTTGGATGGATGATTTTGATGCGATTTCATCTGACTTCCTGGACACCAATGTCCGGGGAGTACCGGCATTTAGTAGCATTGTAGCCGGTTGATTTTGAGAATTTCCGGTTGAGATAGAAAAGTTTCGGCAGAGGTTCCGGATGAAAAAAATAGATTTCGGAAATGAACCGGGTAGTAAAAAAAATGTCGGCTTTTTGCCATTTATTCTAGGAATATTTCGTAAAATTGCCGATTTAAAATACATGGTTCCGGTTTTTAGCCGGCTAGGATTACACTGTGTAGGAAATTTTCTCTGTAGGGTTTAGGGTCCTAACTCCTAAGATACATAGTTACATACTACATAGACACATAGTATCCTATCTTAAGAATTTACAGAACATAACTTCAATAATTAGTACTTCACTACTTCACTAATTAAGAGTGTAAGTCTGTAAAATTTACTAAGACACCCAGTTGTCCCAACCTCCCAGAGTCCCAGGAGTCCAGGACACAAGCTTCCAAGTTCCAACAAGTCAGTACTCAGTACTGTAGTCAATAACTGGCTTAGACTTCAAAAAACTCAGAAGGTAAAAGGGGCACATGAGGAATAAGGATTACTGTTTTTATGCGTAAATGGGATTATGGGAAACAGGGCTAATCCCACATTCTGGCTACTAATCACTAATGGAGTGATGGAGTTAGGGATTATGGGAAACAGGGCTAATCCCACATTGTGGCTACTAATCACTGATGGAGTGATGGGGGTAGGGAGGCACAGCTTGTAAGATAAGAGGTCCTATAATGGACCATCTAAGGGCTAAAACAGAATTTCAGGGAGGTAAAACTTCTAGAAATATTTTTCAGTAAATTTTCCTTGAAAGAAAAGTAGAATTGACATCTTATCCAAGTCGTTTCATATTTTTCTGAGCTTTTTTGAGTTAGTTATCAAAATTTGAAGTTGAAAGGACATAGGGTTCTAAAATGGTGCCATAGCTAAAATGTACACTATCAGTACACTGCTGAAGGCTATGAAAAAGCAACATGTACAAGTAGTGTACATTTAGATAGGGCACCATTTTAGAACCCGCTCCATGTAAGAATCTTCTACCTAGGGTTTTAGACTTCAAAAAACTCACAAGTTACAACCTCGCAATCTTGCATGGTCATTCAATAATAAGCAATTCAGCATTTCATGCTATAGGTTGAATTGTGTATGTATGTTGGTTGGTATGTTACCCACCCCATTTTTTTTTGTCTTAAGGTGTTTTGATTCTTGTAAATGTTGGCTTGTTCTCACTGATCTCCCCATTTTTTTAATCTCATGTTGTTTGATTCTTGTAAATGTGAATGTTGTGGGCATGTCGTACTAACCAGCCTCTTGAAAATGCATGGAACCTCTTTTGGATCTGTGCATTTTCGGAAGGCTAAATCCTTAGCCCTAAGTTGGTAGGGGCAATGCCAAGTTCAAATCTTGCCAAGGATAATACTTAAAAACAGTTTTGAAGCAAAACAAAGCCACTTCAAGAATGAAGAATAAAACCAAAAAAAATTACAACCGGATAGATTTTCACTTTGAAGGAAAATTTCCGGTTGGAATAGGACAATGGCGGCAATGCAACTGGGAGAAAAAAAATATTTTAGGAAATTGGCCGGCAAATTCTACAACCTCTCGGTACACTTCCGGCCAATTTTTGAAAAAACCGGGAAGGATGAAATTCTAATGGAAATCTACCGTTTGGCTCACAGAACTCCCCGGACCTTGCTGGACACCCAGAACTCTTTAATCCGCGCCGTATTGATTCTCTATTCTCACATCCTTTGTTGGCTCTAGCAGTCTGGCCAGACGGGGCCTGGTGGTCTTGCATTGACAAAAGCTACATGTAAGGAAGTTTGAAAAGTGAGTAAAGGTGGGTATACCCAAAAGTGCAGCTGACCTTAAAGTACCATTTACAGTCTGTGTACAATTCCAAAATCAGTTATGTACACAAACTATAAATGGTGCTTTTACAAATAGACTTTGACCCTCAATAACTTTTACACATTGTATCCAATTGTTGTGTTCTTTGGTGCATTGGAATGTGCTTTTAGTTGCCAACAAGACTATATGAAAATTTGAATTGCTTTACAATAGTAACTAGGCATAGTACCAAAAAGTGGTACTTTTAGGTGTACCCACCTTAGTGCTACAAAGTCAATCTCCTATCACTACTATGGTATCTCTTCAAAAGAGACAACCCACCTTATCTTTATAAATGAACACCCCTTGGCAATGATCCCAGAACTAGATTATAGAATTTAGTGCATTATGTTACCTTCAAGACAAACAAGCATCAACTTTGGCTACCTTGAGAGTGAGTAGTTTAAAAAGAAATAGAAAATAAAGGATATTAGATGTTGTGAAGGATTGTTGGTAGTACTATAATACAAAACTGACTAAATAGATGCTAATTTTGTTGTGGAGGAAGTTTCAAATTGGCTATCATATTCTATTGTTTGTTGTAGTCTTGACTAAAATGTCTTCATGAAAGGCCCTTTTTTACAATGTACTAATAGCAAAATGATTTTTTGAGTAGAAACTCAGCTAATTTTAGCTAGTTTAGGGATTGCCACATGTTAGCCCCTCATAAAATATTATATGAAATATGCTCATATCTAGACATGTTGATATGTTGATACAAATATGCATACCAACATAGGCACAACATACAAATAGAAGATACAAATATTGGCACTTCGGTATGATACACATAGTAGCCGTTTTAAAAATTACTGGAACATGTGATCATGAGGCAACTTTAGAAAGATTTTCAACTCAATTTGAACGCAACATGAAAAAATGTACAAAAAGTTTAGGAAAATACAGGTAATGCGCAATTACAGAGTGTACAATTTCTCAGTGTGCAATTACAGAGGGTGGGGCATTCTGTTTCCTTCATTGTTTGAATTACGAATTCCGTCGAGTTTCCCCCACACACTCCGGTTCATCCACTAATTTCATTCATCCACGGCAGTTGGGTCGTCTTCTTCCTTTCGCAGGGCATGTCCCTTGGCATTAATTCCTATGCAAGCCGGTCTCAAGTCTCAACTGCCTCACCCCAAATCGATCAATCCTTGCATTAGGGTTTCACTTCACGCAACTCTGCGCTCATGGCGTTAGCGATGGAGGTGACCGCTGTGACACCAACAGGCCTAGCGCCCGTCCTCTCCGCGAAGTCCTTTCTTCCTGATCCCGTTGTGGCGGACCTCGACGAAGACGACCTGTACACCCGCCAGAAGCTCCTGCAACGGCAGCTAGAGTTTGTGGACATCCAGGAGGAGTACGTGAAAGACGAGCAGAAGAATTTAAAGCGGGAGTTGCTGAGGGCGCAGGAGGAGGTGAAGCGCATTCAATCGGTGCCGCTGGTCATCGGTCAGTTCATGGAGATGGTGGATCAGAACAATGGCATTGTGGGATCCACCACGGGGTCCAATTACTATGTGCGGATCCTAAGTACAATTAATCGGGAGCTTCTGAAACCGTCCTCGTCGGTGGCGCTGCATCGGCATTCGAATGCGCTCGTGGATGTGCTGCCACCTGAGGCTGATTCCAGTATTTCGTTGCTGACGCAATCGGAGAAGCCGGATGTAGTGTACAGTGTACGTTATTTCTTTTCCAATTTTGTAACTCTGTATGGGGATGGTCATGTTTAGAACTTTAGAAGAGTAGTGCTCTTCGGAGAATCATGTAACCTTGACGCTCTATCTTGATGGGGATCCCTCGAATTCTAACTTAGTTTCTTTTGCGAATGATTTAACGAAATGGCAACAATGTGGACGCTCAAGGTGTTCGCTAGGTATAGTTCATCCTGGAAAACTTCGTAACGCGATGATTATTTCTTTGAAATTAAAATTTTAGAAGATTAACACGCTTCGGAGAATAATGCAACCTTGGAACTCTCTCTTTATGAGGATCCTAGAAGTCCTAAATTTACTTCTTCAGGAAATGCTGAATGAAATCATACAATGTAGGCCGTAAGGACATTCGGAAAGTATAGCACATACGGGGAAGATTATATACTCAGAAAATTTACGTTAAACTTTGCTCCTGCAATGTGTATTAATTGAAGTAATGCATGTGATGATCTGTGTTGTTTTAGGATATAGGGGGATGCGATATTCAAAAACAAGAGATTAGGGAGGCCGTGGAGCTTCCTCTTACACATCACGAGTTATATAAGCAGATTGGTATTGATCCGCCCCGTGGAGTGTTGCTGTATGGACCTCCCGGAACTGGAAAGACTATGCTTGCCAAGGCTGTCGCTCATCACACTACTGCGGCCTTCATCCGTGTTGTTGGTTCTGAGTTCGTCCAGAAGTATCTTGGAGAGGTAAACCTCTTCCCTATGTTTTTCCTGTTACTGATGCTTCAGTTGGGTTTTGTAAGGCCGAGAAAGTAATTTCATTGTGCTTACTGTAATATGTTTTCTTTTGTTTTCGAGTGGGATTTTGGAGTAAGTTTGGCAAAGATTTTCTAACCATTGTCGTTACAGGGTCCACGTATGGTGCGTGATGTGTTTCGACTCGCAAAAGAAAATGCTCCAGCCATCATCTTTATTGATGAAATTGATGCCATTGCCACAGCTCGGTTTGACGCCCAAACTGGGGCAGACAGGGAGGTTCAACGTATCTTGATGGAGCTCTTGAATCAGGTACAAGGGAATTTTGCTTTGAAGTCTGTCTTTGAGATTCTTTTTATTAAATTTAACTTGTATTTGGTGATGGGAGGGTTTAGGCTCTCTATGATCAGTAGTTACTTTTTGGCAACGAAAAAATGTGCGTCATTATGTACTACTTGCGCATAACGCTACAATGTTGGATATTCTGGATTCAACCTCCCCATTGGGGACTCTGTTTTTGCAGATGGATGGGTTCGACCAGACTGTTAACGTGAAGGTCATCATGGCCACCAATCGTGCTGATACTCTTGATCCGGCTTTATTACGACCTGGACGCCTTGATCGTAAAATTGAATTCCCATTGCCGGACAGGAGACAAAAGCGCCTTGTGTTTCAGGTACCATTATCTTCCTCTTCTTAAGATTTGCCGCTTTCGTGAGCCGATTGTTTGTCACTAGGTTATATTGTCACTTCAGATGAATGTGCTAATGCATTGATACTTTTAATTCAGTTTGATGAAATTATTTGTTGAATGTTACTCTTGCTTTTACGGCAGGTGTGCACAGCAAAGATGAATTTGAGTGAAGAAGTTGACCTGGAAGATTATGTCTCTAGACCTGACAAAATAAGTGCAGCTGAGGTGAGATTCTCACTCTGGCAGTTATTCGGTTGTCTTTAGTCTTTACTGGCTTGCTCTAGATCTTTGTGGAAATGGTGCATTGAAAATAATTCCTTGTCTTTGAGTGGCTTGCTCATTTTAAGCTATCTTTGCTACAAGAGGATGAATTTCCTTGGTAGAATATCGTTGTTTTATGGCAGTCATGGATTATTTTATGGTGAACTGTTTAGCAGTAACGCTAGGTTCTCTGGTTGTTTCTAATTGACTGTGTTCAATATGTACAGATTTCTGCGATATGCCAAGAGGCTGGTATGCATGCTGTTAGGAAGAATCGCTATGTTATTCTGCCCAAGGACTTCGAAAAGGGTTATAGGTCTAATGTTAAGAAATCTGACACAGACTTTGAGTTTTACAGATAGATGAAACAGGGCCTCACTTTCTGTTCTAGTTTTTCTGCAAGTAGTTTCTCTTAAACTAGGTGTCGGCAAGTGCATAGTTTCATGTACTGCATACCACATCATGGAGGGTTGTGTCATGTAATTAGGAACTTTGTAAAGCCTATCGTATAAATCAAATCATATCCATTTTGTCTTCCTTTCCTTCCCATTCAATGTCGATGCTAGACCTAATGCATTTGCGTCTTCCAAGAGCCCCAAGCGACAAATGCGTAACAGGTTTCGGGTATAATTATGACTTCTGTGAGCTACCTAATTTTCCGCTTCTGGTGTTCTTTCTGAAGCTGAGATGCGTGACATTGTGACAACTGTGCTGCAAGTCTGCAACCGTCTTTTGATGCGTTAGTTTTGCGAAATTCGTCAGACATGTTGGGATGTGTGAATTGTCAACGGTCCTAGAAATCTGGGATTACTTTATGGCCACGGCGATGCTGCAGACACAGTCTGTTTACCGCGGCCGACTGCTAAACATAGAGAAACTGATTTGTCGGTTCCCCTTCTACTACTTTTTGCTCTGCGTGTCTCAGGAATCAGGATTTCATTGAAAGCTGAAACCACCTTTTCCAGATTAGGGAGCCATGGCCAACTTCTAGGGTGCACTATTTTAGACCATGAAGGGTGTTGAATCTTGGTATGTGTTCTTTTCTTCTTCAAGTGTGTTTTTCTCCTTTTCAGGGTTGGGATGAATAAGGTCATGACACATGTCCCAAATTGTCCCCAAGTGTACAGGAAGTAGCAAGCAAGATAGTAGGAAGTAGTGAGTGAGAAAGTAATTTAGCTATGAGCCAAATTGAAAGACTCTAGACATTGGCTATAGGTTTGGAACACTTTTGGCTCCCAAAATTCTTAGTAATTCAATTTTCACCAAAAAATTACATATAAAAACCACAATGAAGAAATATCTATTTTTAAAAATTTGGATAGTGCCATCCCAACTTTTGAAGCCTTTGTGAGGAAGTTCAAAACTTTTTTGGAGATGCTTCTTGAAGGAAAGATGTACATGTGGATGTTTCCACCATATTGTTGTAGTCAAATCAAAAAAATTTATCATCAATGTTTTTCAATGAATTATCACATAAAATTCTTAAAATTTGATGAAACAATTCACCAAAAATTGAGTTTAGGTTTTATGAAATCAAAATTTGGTATGCTTAATTAGAATTGCTAAAGAATTGAATGTTAATTATGCTAGACGAAATTTTTTAATCATATGATGCTTTTTGCAGTTTTCTTTGCAATTTTCTTTGGAATGGCAGAAAGGGGTGGACGATTGAAAGCTGCCGGGTACTGTACTGTACAGTAGTTGTGAATGTAGGCAACTCCTCCGCCTTTGAATTTATGCAACGTAGTAAGTTGTTTTAGTAGTGAAATCCCATGTTCTGCGGACGCGTTCCTCCGATTTGCATCGCTAATTATAGTGCAACCTCAGTAGCTTGAGTGCCCGCCAGGTTTCATCCGCGTTCTCCAACAACAAGGCTGCGGAAGTTTCTTACCAATTGTTCCAGTGCTTCCTTTCAATGTACTTAAACTGAACTTGTGCCGGGCTTCGATCGAATTCATCAGTGTTAATTTGAGTCTTCCCAGTTTATGAATGTGCTGCAACTCTGCACGCAGTCAATAGGGTTCACTTGTTGCTTACCTTGTAAGTTATTGAGGTGTCTAGTTGAGTTCGTCGAAGGAAAGGATCCACTGAGCCATGGCTGCCGAGAGCAACGAAGTGGAGCTGGAGCGTGAGCGTGAGCCTGAGGCTGAGACTGCCGAGGAACTGGAGGATTTGTGGGCCAAGTTGCCAGAAGAGGTGCAGCAGAAGATTTTCAAGCGTCTTCGTTGGCGGAGCCTGTTTCGCGTGTGTGCTGTGAGCAAGAGCTTCAACGACGGGATCAACCGTTACGTGTACGAGTTGCCGATATTTCGAACTGCCGCCTCCTCCGTTCATCTGCATTAATCAACAACTTCTGATCGAATCCTTGCTTGTACATATGAGGATCTTCACCTTGCCATCGATCTAACTGCTGGTCATCATGCACGGATTGGTAAGCTTACCGGCCAATTCTCTTCAATGCATGCTGGGGAAGCTGATCACAGCGTGAGGGTTTGATCGAGCCCATTCGGAATCGTGAATTAATGAATGTTGTTGCAGAAGGTTTGCCTGTCGTGCTTGTTGAAGTCAGCGGAGTTTGAAATCTGGAGTAGAAGTGCATGCTTGGGTGCGCTTCACTTTGGCGGTACACTGAATTATCTGGGTCGTGTGTGTGACACTACCAAATAGTCACACTATTTTAAACTCGTGTGGACTGAAATATTACTGCATCAGTCGTGCGAACTTCACAAATTTTTTTTTTATACCCACACTAGTGGGCGCCTCTCAGTAATAGGATTAATCAGCTTAGCCTAAGCAGAGATTGTACAGCGTTAGAGGCATTGCAACACAGTAAGTCATTGAACAGTAATTGAACCTTGAGACTGAAAACTGGTCCTCACCACCTGAAAATTGCTGTTGCTCAGTTTGGCTTCAGAAAATAACTCCTTTTCACTCTTTTTTTCCTTCTCAGAGTCGATCTCTGTGCCGACATTGACTTCTTGTACATAGTTGCTTATCATTAACTGTGTTGGAAGATTGAAATTGTGGTAAATTTCTTTGGACATGCCTCAAATGGATGCTGGTGGTGCAGTTGATAAGGGTGGAGATGCCTGCAGTAGTGGAATAAAAGTTCGGTTACTGGGGAGAGAAACTAAGATCTATTTCCTGCGTCCTGCAGGCGGATTGATGGGTTCCATTTTCACCAGTCAATATGGGAGCATCCATTTCAACCCCTTCTACTGCTCCGAGACTTTCCGTGATTTGATGCTGATTGTCTCAGAGTGAGAATCTTCAAGCTATGAGTATAATCTCCTAACAGGGTGATGTCGGATTGCATTCTGAGGTAGACGCACGAAATGTGCTGTCAGTCGGTGCAACTCACTGGAGCAATTTGTAACACTAGTAGATCCTATGTTGCTGGATAAGATGTGACTACGTTCTCTAGCATAGCAATTTGAAAATTTCTTGTCATTCGGCACCAGGACTCTTACGTCCCTGCATTCAGTATTCCACAATCTCGGAAAACTTAGGTTTCGTAAGATGCCAAATGTGCTGCGACACAAAACGCCACAAATTCTGACTTTGTGACACATGGGTGGTCAACTACTTGGGAACAAAGCGGAGCTCAAGGACCAAATCTGAAAGGCGTTTTTCAAATGTAATTGCAACTTCTTGATCCGAATTTTCAGGAAATTAACCAAATGATGTGAATTTCCATTCGATGCTGTACGTTCACATTCAGGGTTAATACTGTTTACCAGTGCATCCTCGACGCACCACATTGGTGGAAAGTGTTTGTAGTCTTAGTTGTACAACACTCTATAATGAATCTCCTCGTCGCAATTCAGAGTTTCTTCGCTGCACGTTGTTTTTAGTAACGAACAGTATTGAATTGTCTCAACATTCAAACTCTTGAGAGGTTGTGAAAACTCACCCCTCCTCATTTCTGAGTAAAATTCAAAATCCAAACATTCACTGCAGACAGAATGCATGGTACATAATGAGAGGTCAATGAGCGTGCTTTCCTCGAATATATTTGATAAATACCACGGGACATGTGCACAAGTTTGTGCACAAAAAGAATCTGCAATCCTTTTCCAAGGATATTATGACAGCTTTTCAAAGAATTTCGAGTGATTCTTATTCTCATGAATGGTCGCAGATGTCTGTTAGACCTGAGATGTGAAACGGAAGCTTGACAAAGAACTATCTTCTGGACAGCTGAAAGATCATGTACCTCATACTTTAGCCTAAAGTTGTATAATGTACAATTTAATGAGGTAGGGAGCCACGCAGCCGTTTGTCGTCTCCCCTAACAGCTGCCTTGTTTTCTCTCTGGAGTTCTTGGAGGCGAATCATCACTGATGAGGCACTGCTCTTCATGCCCAAAGCCTCATATGCAGCTCGTGCCATTCTTAGAGTACTGTTGTCAGGCTCAATTCTGCATCACGGAATGATCCATTCAGTTTCTAAAATTCTGGTGAAAATTTCAAAAACCTACATCATTAACTATAACTCATGACGGCACTCAGCTCATATCTATACGCACTTGGCAACAATCGAAAAATGACGGAGCGATCAATCCATGTGGGACTGTACCCTTGAGCCAGAACCTCGGCGTATAAGTCGACAAAGGTCTCCCAAAGCTCCAGTTGTCCCAAGCATGAAAGTACAGGCTCGTACGTTTTCCAATTGGGTTGCATTTTTTCTTTCTGGATAGACCCCAAAATCTGAAAACCACCCCACAAAACATTCAGTTGGGAAACCTAGGCGAATTCTGAGATAGTTACAATCCAGTCAGACCATGATCACATCCATAATTTTATTATTTTCAATACAGGTATTCGAACTTCAAAATTTTAGCCTCACCTCCAGACACTTTCGCCACTTCAAGCCACGACTGTAACTATCAACCAAGATGTTAAATATCTGAAGAGTAGGCACATATCCAGCCTTTTGAAACTCAACGTACACCTGCAGCCAAACAGCATAATGGAGTAGCCATGAGCAGTTGCGCTGAAGCACAAGTAAGGGAGAGAAGAATCATCTCATAACTTCCTGGGATCTTGTTGTCAATTGAAAGAAGATTCCACCATCGTAGCATGAAGTTTTGGGACCACATAAACAAACTATAAATTTTCAAAGTATTCATTATAGGTGTACTCAAAATTGACCTAGGCTCTCATGTTGAGATCATATACATGATTGGATTTTGGCTCAGCTTGCAAATAGGAGCGGTTACTCTAAGTCCGACATGGGCTACTTGGAAAGCTCTGCATTATGATCGGTGTGCTCACAAAATTACTTCGGAGATAACATCAACAGACTTCGCCTCATTCTGTGACTTGTCGAGAAGTCTTAACACTATGTCAAGCAGAAATGAAACACTACTCTGAACTGACAGAACAATCTGTGAATGTACCTTGTGTAATCGATCAAGTTTTCCACTTCTACCAACAGCAGAGAGAAGATTAGTAGCCATGACGTCCGTAAGCTGTAATCGTGCGTTTTTCAAGTCTTCATACACAAAGAGAGAAGTCTCCCAGTCCTTAAGCCTGTTCACAAGATCGGTAAGTATTAGACACAATGCACTTATTTAACAAAAGTCTACTGAATAAAACTACCTGCATCTACAGCAACCATCAAAGCTCCAAACAATCAGGACAAAGTCATACTAATTATCATCAGCAATCAGATCAATACCTGTTACATGCTATCAACATTTCTGTGTAAGCAACGTCATTAAATGGAATTCTCCGTGCTCGTAAGGTTTTCCCAATTGCAAGAGCCTCTTCAGAGCGATTTCCTTTGTTCAAGACCATTAGAAGGGCTCCATATGCAATACTGTCAGGAGCTATGCCTGCTGCAACCATCTCCTCAAACGCAGATTGCGCATGTTCGTACATCCCTTTGCATTACAATATGAAGGACACAGTGAATATGATTACAGATGGGATGACTTTGATACAGGTAGTCTCATGTAAGCAAAGGATATGACATACTAACATGAATGATTTGAATAAGCAGACCTGCATTGCTGTAGGTGAATACGAGACTCGTATATGTAACCACGTTAGGCTTGCATCCAGCTTTCTTCATATCATCGAATATCTCCCGTGCCTCATTGTACATGCCCTGCACGCAATACATGGCCACATTCTAATAAATGTGTCGGGCGGAGTGTATAAGATCGAGTCCAGCACATTTCAAAAGAGATCCACCATTAGCTTCACAAGCTCATTAGTGGTAAGATAATATAAATCTAATAGATCAACATTATATCAATATTAAGATAATGTTTAATTTCAGTAAATGTTAACTTGATAGTTGCCAGTATAATACTAAGTAAATGCCAGGACACTAACATCACACTGACATTACGTTAACACTATTTTCTTTAAACTAACATTAACACAGTAACATCTGGGGTGGTACAATCTTTGAAAAAGAAATTGAAACGGTCTTAATTTAAACTGGAATACTACTGCACACCCATGAACCAAGAAATAAAAGGCATAATGGAGGTTGACGGCATGTTGTAAGCGGATTCTGCGTTAGCAATGGTCTTACAAGCTTTGCGAAGGCATTGATAAGTGCTGAGCAGGGCTCCACAGTCAAAGGCACGCCAAGACCGATCATTTTGTCATACAAGTGTTTGGCTTGTTGGTGATCTCCAAGATTTCCAGCAGATTTGATAAGTTGTAAAAACGTGACCCCATTTGGTTGAACCTGTTCCTCTTCCATGACCTCCAGCAACACTAAAGCCTCAGCCAACTGTCCAGCTTCTACGTACGCTGCAATGGCTGCATTGAAAGCCGGGGGGTTCAACACTATCCCCCGAATCTTCGCTTCCTGAAAAACATCTTTCACTTTCTGTGGGCACCGACCTCGTGCACAGGCCGCAAACAAAGAGCATATGGTGACCACGTTTGGTTCAATTCCAGCTTCGGCCATGTCATGCAGAAGCTCTCGAGCTTGCTCGTATTTCCCAGCTGCTGCATATGCATCCACCAGGCCATTAAAAGTGACGAGATTTGGTCTCCGTGATCTCTTCTTCATCAGGTCCAAAACTTCCTGAGCTTTCTCTGGATGACCCGACTTGCCAAACGCATTGAGCAGCGAGGAGTAACTCACAACGTCTGGTTCAAACCCTGCTTTCACTATGAGACCAAACACTTTGAGGGCCTCCGTGTGCATTCCCTGCGACGCGTAAGCCCCCAAAAGAGTGTTGAAAGTCACTATCGTTGGAGACACACCTTCCCCTGCACATAGCGAATTCCTCGTAGTTGGAAAACTTAAAACTGAGAAATTTTCATAGCAGGCAATGCTACATCTAGAAAGAAACAGCTCCATGAATGTCAAATGAAGCATCCTCGTCTATGGCAACCCTAAAAGACAATAGTGAGGATGAACAACAGTACAGATTCCACTAATAGAAAAACCACCCCCAAAACGTATTCCAGAAAACTTAGCTACGTTAAAATTGCCAGGAAATAAGTTTAAGAAAATCTCTTAAATGGCATTATAATTGGTAAAGTTTAATGCGGCTAAGTTTAGTAGGATACCTCTAGAGAGTTGGAAACTTAAAGACTGAGAATTTCCATTCTAATCAGCGGCATTCTAGAAAGAAATGCCCCTTAACCGTCAAAATCCTCATGAATTACGATCGTCAAACAGAACAGTGTAGATTTCACCGGTAGGAAATCAATACCGAGGAGTATTCTAGAGAATTTAACCGCATTATAATTGACAGGGTTTAAAACAACTAGATCTTCTTGAATAGAACCCCGGGGGAACAGGTGTACATAAATGAACTTGGATAAGTCGTTCTTACCATTCATCATATCAAAAGTTTCACGTGCCTTGGCAATCTCCCCGCGCACAGCATATAAATGCAGGAGAGCATTGAAAGTGATAACATCTGGTTCACACCCATTCATCTTCCGCATTTCATTGAAGAGCCTGATTGCATCTTCAAAGCGGCCGAGTTTTGTCAAGCAGTTGAGTATTATGTTGTGGCTGTATCGGTCAACAGGCACTTTCTTCGAGACCAGGTGATTATAAAATGCCACTGCATGACGCGGTTGACCTCCAGATTTAAACGCGGACAGAATGATATTGTGTGTCATCAGGTCGGGACCAACACCGTTGTCGGTCATACGCTTGCACACTTCTAAGGCTTTGAACCATTCGCCACTGCGTCCACATGCGTTGATTAAGTTGTTGTAAGAGCTTCGGCTTGGAGCAATCTGTGTTTCAAAACGATAACAACAATGAGCACCTTAAGCATTCAAAATAATTATCAATTGAATTGGTCACCTGAAAACCTTGATTCCTAGATCCTTCGAAATCAAAGCTTCATGTTGCTCAAGGAGATACGGAGCAAAATCTGTGCATAGTACCCACCCCTGTAGGATACTCACACCAAGGGGAAATTCTAAACCCAAAAAATTTAAGATTTAAAAACTCGACTCGCACCTAGGGTGCAAATCTTCACCCTAATCCGATGTGGCACATGACAAGGGGGTTGGGTGGCGGTTAGGGTACGTCTTAAAACCTTGAAGTTAAATCCTACCCCATAAGATTATAATCTTCAAAATAATTAGATGTTGGAAGGGAATTGTGAGGGTATGTAAAACCTCAGGAGAGGATGAGGTTTGTTTACCCTTGAAGGTTAAACTCCCTCCAATGTGTGAACGAGGAAAATTTATCCTCACATGGGTTATATTATAAATTCTTCGTATTAATCCCCACATAATTAAAATTTATAAACTCTGTTTTCATCACCCTTAATTGTGAATGAATTTATAGGTATTTTAGGAAACCTGGTCACATTAAACCTTGTCAATTGCAATGCCAATTAAGACATTTTCTAACATGAACCCTGACATTTTCGAACTCAAGCATTGTAGATTTTCCAGAATATCTCAAGAGGAGAATTTTCTACTTCAGCTAAGTCCTCAGCAGAAACAAGAGGTGCCCACGAATATAAAAGAGAAAGGTGTCACTAACTAAACATCAAAAGCTAGGGAGCTTACACAGGCCCGTTGCATGTCATCAAAAATTTGCAGAGCCCAACGCCATTGTCCAGCTCGACCATGAACATTCATCAATGCATTGTATGTTTCCACATCTGGCTTGCACCTGAATTAACACCAACACTCCACAATTGAGAATTTTAACCGCAAAAGAGCTCTAGGATTCAAAGTTTGGAAATAACCAATTCCATTGATCATATTGTGCAAAATATAACCCAGATGGGACCAAGCTTGATATCTCCAGAATCAGTGAAGAGCAATGCATGTGATAGCCAATAAACAAATCAAATTAAGCCAAATTCGAAGTTACCTGACCTCCATTCCTGCATCTCATAAAAGAGACTCCGCGCATGATCGACACGCTGATGTCTGGCGTGCAACCAGATCATGTAGTTGTAGATGTCAGTCCGTGCCCGGTAACATTTCTGGTTCTTCATCCAGTTGAACACCCGCAAACTGTGTTCTATGGCCCCTGTCCTCGTCATTTCCTGCAAGAACATTCAGAATGCTCAAGTTATAATTGTGCTAAGCTTATGCTCAAGTTCTATAAGATAGAGGACACTAAAACCGTTAGGACCGCATCCCGTCTCTTAATGACCCACCCCTGCTACCTACAGCAACACATCCCTTCCATCAACGCTTGCTTGGCCTTCGATTAGCAAGTTGAGTGTAACCATGACTTGGCAAATAATGTCTACGGCCGCTCCTCTTTGAATGAAAGCGGTATTTTCTACTATACGTTAAATAGTGATCTAAAACCTCGCACTTCGAATGATTTCAAGAAGAACTCGTCATCCATCGCGTGCTATAACAATTCGATCTTAAGAGAGTTGACTCTTAGTAATCTCTATGTTGAGTGGCCTCCCAATGAAACCACAATCCTAAAGATTGGTTAAAACGCTTAAAGCAACGGAAAGAGTGTACTCGACCTAGTTCCAACATTAGAGCAAAGTTCAACACTCTCAGAATTCACGGTAGAAAGTTAGAACGCGTGGTCAAAAGGGATGCAATCAACACGTCAGAAATTTCAACAAGTTCCTCACAGCACGAACTCTTCCGGGAAAAGGACAAAAACGACAATTGCGATGTGAAAGCCACAAGTCTGGAAACGCGCTCGTATTCGAAACATTAGAGCAAAGTTCAGTATTCTCAGAATTCCATGCTAGAATGCTAGGAAGCGTGGACAACACGATGCAATGCATGAAAGCTACAAGTCACAGATTCCCAATAAGATCTTATTAGCAGGAATTGAAGTTGAGAATTACATTTACAACATGAAAGCCAGAAGAATACCGAGATGAGTGCAGGGAAATTCTTCCGGTTGAAGCGTCCGAGCCAGGAATTCAGAATGGCGTCAATGTCGTCCCAGTGATTGAGGGCCAGAACCTTGGCCACCACTTCCCTGGGGCTCCATACCTCCTCGCCCTCACTGAACTGCCGTTTTTTGTACTTGGACGGCACCCTGGCCATGGTGGTGGCCATCTCCTCCTGCGTCGCAAGTTTCTTGGTCCAGACATTTCTAAAAGGCACGCTGGGTTGTCTTCCTGGGTTCTGGTTTTCAGACACGGACTGGCTAGCAAACACAAGTTGGACATGACGCTTCGGGGGATCTCGAAGACGGGAGGAAAAATAGGGTTTAGTCCCTGCCTCGAACCCTAATGGGTGCAACATCGCAACTAGTTTCTCGAATTCCGATTCTCTTCTAATTCCATTCTGCAATCACTGACGTACCAGGAGTTGCCCATGCCAAATCTTTCACCTGAACTTTCAACTTTGGGGTTTTGTCCCTGCCTCAGACCCTAAAGAGTGCAACATCAGAACTACGAAATCCAAATCTCCTCTAATTCCGTTCTACTGTCACTACGTACCAATAGTTGCCCATGACAATATTCACCCCTCAAATTCCAACTTTAGGTTTTGCCTAAAGATTGCAACATTGCACCTGATTTCTCGAATTCCAATTCTCCTCTAAATCCATTCTCCGTGCCAGTAGAAGCTTATGCCAATTTGTCCCCTGCACTTCCATGGAAAACTCAGGGCTCCCAACAGCAACTTCCTCAGGGTTACACAGCAAAGTTAGCCGAACCTAGCAGACAATCCAGAGCTAAGTAGTCTTTTTGCAAACTAGGAGACAAGAAACCATGCGCAATTTTGATGGAACCTCTCCACCATTTAAGAAACGCAATTGGGAACGCATAATGGACTACAACTTCGATTGTAAAATCAAACATGACTATTCTTGAACGACAAGTAAAAGCACATCACTCGGGTTCATTCACCAAACCCTGTGCTGCAATTCTCCATCACAATCTGCTGCATTTGAAATCGCACTCCCTTCTCATGCCATTCGTCTCCGTTGGATATCACTAAACCCTGCATATGCTAGGCTTTTTGGGAAGAATTGATATCCGGATGAAGTTCCCGGGTATACCTTAGTCTCATGCGTGTCCAAAGAGAAGATTTTACTTGTAGTATCTTACGCAGGACGTTCAATCCTATCAACGAAGTGGGCCTAGCAGGGTATATTATGGGTCTCCGCGGTAAAAGTGAAAAGAAGCCCCTTATTTTGTGCCGTGTACAGTACAGGGTATGTTTTGGACTTCACCTCGCTAACTACGTCTGATTGCAAGTATGAATTCAGAATTTGAAAAAAAATTATTTGAAAAAAATAAAAAACTCCTGCGTTTTCCCCCGAGGTAAATCCGCCCTGCTGGGTCCACTTCGTTGGTAGGATTTACTTAACGTCCTGCGTTTTCAGTTTTATGTTAGTGCAGAAAGCGGTGCGACACCCAAGCAGATAGTTCTATCAAACTCGACGCATTCCTTTTCTCGAATCCTTCCGACACGTGCGTTTGCGGTTCTCACCATCAAGCTTGCGAACAGTGTCAGATTTCAGAGCCAGATCAGTCAATGGCAGTTTGAAGCAAACGGAAGTACGGGTTTGCTTCAGCGTCACATCTGCAACTCCCGAGGAATAAATTAGTGTCTTGTGGGGAGTTGCAGACCATTCGAATAGGCACGACCAAATAGGACATACGTTTGCTAGTTCGCGGCAAATCTGGTTTAGGGTTTCCCAGTATTTGATTCAGAAACCGAATTGAAACAAATTGAACGTGTGCTTCAATTAGTGTCAAACTTTGCTTGCCTCAGTCTCGCATCTGCATTCTCGGAGTGTCCAAGGCGGGCAGCAGATTTAGCTCCAAACCACATGCGATTACGAAACTGGACATTAGAAGTTTTCGAGTTTGCTAGAACGGCAAATTTGGTTAAGAGATTTTCCAAATTCAAAGACACAGTAGAAGTGAGTTTACAGTCAAAGGAAGTGCGGCCCCACTGTGCGTGTGGGATCCAATCAACTTTTGTTGTGCTTGCAGATTTAGAATTCGAACACTCAAACTCATCGACAAAGATACCCCCAAAGCGGGGGTTCGGGGTGCAGGGTACAATGAACTTGGGCAACCCTAGAGCCAGAACAGCACTTTGATTGCATTTAGAGTAAGCCCGTGTTAGTTTGCTAAAACGACAACGCAGCACCTGACACTTCAGAGTCCTGTGAAAGAAAGTTGCTCTTACAACTGCAGTTAACGGAGCATAACTCATGCTCTACGAGCCATGGTGTCTGGTACGTCCCTAAACCGGATTGTTCGGCTTTTGTCTGTGGGCGTCTGGTTGGGAGTTTACTCCGTTTCGGATGCTTTGATGCTCCGTCTGGGATACTTGATGGTTGGAGGTGTCTTGGATTTCAAGCTTTTCGAAGTTTTTGCTGGTGTTGCTGCCGGATATTAGAGGTTTTCTGAGGTGTGTTGAAATCGGGTTTGTTGTGAGCAGTTTAACTGCGTGATGGTTATCTTTGAAGGTTTGGGTTGTGAATTCATGTGGAAAAGGATCTGTAACTACGCACAAACTCGTACTCCTTTAAGGTTTAGCGTTGAGTGTGCTAGAATTCTAGAATCAGGGGTTGTCAGGATTTTGTTACGCCGGGGCAAGAATATGTGAGGCTAGATTTTGGGCTAAGAATTGCACAAGGCAATTTCAGAAAGAAACAATGCAATCAGCAGGAGAGTTTGCGAGCTCTAGAAATCCTAATCAGTTGTGTATTGGGGGTGTATGAGTGCGAGACATTCTTTCCGGAACTAGAGGATTGGTTTTGCAAAAGAGACTTGAGAATTTCGTGTGAAAGCTAGTGAGGGCTCTACTACGAGAATTTGGGAGTGAGAATCATGAAAATGGAAAGAAAGAAAGAAGAAAATATTGCAATGAAGTACATTCAGATACCTCTTTTTAGAATGTAGTTTCACAATTGGTGTTAGATCTCGCAATTCCTACCTGTCAATTTGCAGATTTGTTACCCAGTTGGTCACATTGAAAGTTTGAAACCTTTCTTCCTCCAAAGTATTATTCAAAGTACTTACTTCTTCGTAGAGCTTTGTAACGTGGTTCTGAAATTGCCTTCTTCTGTGGGCCAGCTCTAAGACCTTACATTGACGCAATTCAGTTCTGGCCTACAAACTATGCAATTTCTAACCAAGCCAACTGTCCGCAAATTGGAAAGATGTGTCTCTTTCAGCAAGTAGGTAACCTTCCCAGTGATCCTGTATTGAACTCACATGGTGTTGAATTTTCTGGGCAGGTAAAGGGCAAAGCGGATACGTACCTCTCAGAACGGATGATAACGCAGACACGACGACGACGACGACGACGATGGTTAGCTACTGACCTTTCTGGAACTCGTTTTCTAATTCTGCAGTTATAAAGATTTCGCTTTGTTTTATGATCTCCGGCAGAAGAGATTGACTGATTGAACAGTTATCACATCGGTGGGTGCAGAGTTCTGTCAAAGAGGAACGATTGCAAGAGACTGGAGTAAGTGCTGAGAGCGAGCAATTCACCGGAGATGGAACGGTGGACAGGAAGGGCCAAATTGCTAATAGACGGAGAACAGGCGGCTGGAAAGCTGCTCCTCTCATCTTCGGTATGTCACCTCCCTCGGATCATGCTTTGAATAGCTTATGTAAAATGCAACTAGTTTCTCCTAGTTTCTCCTTAAATAGTTGATCTTGACTGAAGGTTCTCTTTCTGTCCAGACCAAAGTCACTGGCGCTGTGACATGACTTTTGTTTTCATTCGCTTGTGGGCTAGATCTAGACGATGGAAATTAGCTTACAAATCTACAGAATGTGCTAGACTTATTAGATGCCTGGCTCGTTTGTGTGAATGGCATAGATTTCAAGGTCTGCAAGTCACTGATTGCACTTGCGGGAACAAGAAATCTTGTTTTTGGAAAAGGAATTGCTGGATTCACTGACTCATAGAGTCGGTAAATGGCTCTTCAAGTACAATGACTGATTTGGTGAGTGGATTTTGTACTGAACGCAGCCACGGAGATATGTGAGCGAATGGGCTCGTTGGGGCTGCAACGGAATCTGGTCATATACTTTACCACCAAAATACATTTGAGCAATCCCAAGGCTGCGAATACAGTGTCCAATTTTGTGGGAGCGCTGTACCTCACTCCTTTCATTGGGGGTTTCCTGGCGGATGCGTACTGGGGTCGGTTTTGGGCCATCGTTGTGTTTGCATCCGTTCAAGTCGTGGTAAGTTCTCCCATCTCACCCGTCGCTACTACAGATTGAAATCAAAAGTGTGGCATTCACCCTGAAGAGATCGAGCATGACTCAGTGAGTGGCCAATACCTAGTTTCTTCTATATGGCCAATTTCAGGATTTTGCACTACATGAATCTGGACTCCTTTTCCAGGGGTGTTGAGGTAGCTCTTCGAGACTGTTAGCATAACATTGGGATCACGCACCTTTCTCCGTTGTTGACTTCGATTGAAGAGTATTTTAATCATTTTAGAGGTCTCTTAGGCATGGAGTTAGGAAACCTTAACAATTGAGAACATGGTTTTGCAAGGGCTCTTATGAGCTCAAGGTTGTGCCCAAAAGGATTTTAGATTCTTTTTAATGGGCAATTCCGAAGATGTTGCAGGAGTTGCGCAAAAATGTTTCAAGTCTGTGCTCGTGAATCCGCTGAGCTTGTTTCAGAAGGTAGATCCTGAGAATGGAGTACAACTTTGGTTTACGTGTCTGACAATATGAATGTGGCTGCATTACTCAGGGGATGGTTCTTTTGACTCTATCGGCTGCAGTGCCATCGTTGAGACCCGCTCCATGCCCAGCCGATTCCTCTCTTCCGTGTCCATCCGCCAGCACGTCGCAACTGGCGTTGCTCTACATAGGACTCTACCTGATTGCTCTTGGAAATGGTGGAATCAAACCCAATGTGTCCTCCATGGGCGCCGATCAGTTCGACGAGAGCTATGAGGAAGAAAAGAAGCACATGTCCAGTTTTTTCAACTGGTACTACTTCATCATTTCGATCGGCTCTCTTCTGTCCGTCACCGTGTTCGTGTACATCCAGGTTGGAATGTCATCTGTTTGGTTACGCAGAGAATTTTGGCATAAGTCTGATCTTTTGCTGCAAGTGCATTTTTCCTGTGATTACTGTTCTGTCGAACCCTCTCCTGGCACTTGGATTTGCAAATTTGATGTTGTGCAAATACTTATAGAAAATCTCCCCTTTCAGAAAACTTAGCTACATAGAATCTTTCCACTTGAAATGCCTCTGAAGGCAGTTTAAAACATGAATTCTGCTTTTTGTAACGTGGCAAGGTTTTCAAAACCTCCTCTGAGGTGGACTGTACTAATGAAACTTATATCTAAGCTTGATGTTGTGATTGGCTATGCAGGACAATGTTGGCTTTGGATGGGGATTCGGAATTCCAGCAGCTGTGATGATCCTCGCTATCATTGTGTTCTTTTTCGGTGCACCCTTGTACAGATACAAGAAACCTCGTGGAAGCCCTCTGACATCCGTTGTCCAGGTCCTGGTTGCTGCAGCTCGGAAACGCAAGGCCAAGCGAGACACTGACGATGATGTTGGAGTGCTGTACGAAGGCCCAACCGAGGGCCAGCGCCCCGTGGAGGTGCTTTCCCACACCGACCAATTTCGGTACGTTGCATGACATAACTGTCCTTGTGCTTTGACACTCATTCACGTACATTTTGAGTTCAATTTTTTGGAAGAGGGAATCCCCTGACATTGAATAGCCTCCTGCCAATAGTTCTTGGATTGCCACATGTGAGAAAGCAGAAGTTGCATTCTGTGGTTCACCATTATCAGGAATATTTATTGGATCCAAATCGTATCCTGTTTCTTGGCTGTGGACCAAAGGAGACGAGGCCTTGGATTGACAAGAGCTACGTCTACAGTAAATGTGAGGAAGTTTAAGTTGGCTGCCACTCGAAAATCGAGCCAATGCTACAGTGCTTTAATGTTCAGAGTAGTTTACAAGAAAAGAACCTTTGGTACATGTTGTCATGTGAATTGTGACTCATATTACAGCGTTTTTTCCAGGGAATAGGAAGCCCTTGGCGTCATAACATTGGGGAGTGTTTGCAGGGACGTCACCCTAGTAGACCAAGTCAGACATTGGCAATTTTTTCCAGAATGAAAATCGCTGCTAGTTATAAGGATGTCATGTTATTCCCTATTCAAGGATAGGGAATACCTGTGCCACCCTTGGTGTCCATTGTGATCACGCCATAAGTCTGCAGATTCGACTGATGTGTGTCGACTGTGGCAGGTTTCTGGACAAGGCGGCAGTGCCGGAGAACTTGAAAGACGGAGGCGGAAGCAGCCCCGTCGATCCATGGCGACTGAGCACTGTGACCCAAGTGGAAGAAGTGAAAATGCTGCTTCGCTTGTTCCCCATCTGGGCGAGCACCATCCTCGTGTGGACGGCGTTGTCTCAGATGGAAACCTTCTCTGTGGAAGAAGGCGCGACCATGGACCACAGCATGGGTGCTCACTTCAATTTCCCTCCTGCGTCCCTCTCCGTCTTCGAGCTTCTCAATGTGCTCCTTATCTTACCGCTTTACGACAGGTACACTGGACTTTTCACCATTTTGGAGGTCACGTAGGGACTTCCTTTTGTCCAATCTTCGTTTAGTTTTTTTACCAAGAATCGCACTATCTCCCCTGATTCTGGCGATATAAAATTTAGCCTCATCTGAGTTCTATTGTTTTCACAATATGATCGAATTGTTCATGAAACCTTGGTGTTTTAGGGGTAAGTGAAGTGACGTGAAGGGCCTGCACTGTCTACAGATTCCTGGTGCCGTTCCTGCGGCGGTTCACGGGCCATCCGCAGGGCATAACTAAACTGCAACGCATTGGAACAGGAATTATATTCTCTATCCTGGCTATGGTGGTGGCTGGTTTCGTCGAGGTAATGCAACCCTAAGCTATAAATGGCCCTGTTAACTACAGTAGAAATCGAAGGTCGCAATCAAATTTCGAACTTAAATATTTGTTGACGACACTTATCTAAATGTTATGAGTGATGTCTTATTGAAATGCTGCTTTTAGTGTGCTTCAAATGAACTAGTTTGCACTTCCTAATTGGCGTCACAGCAAGTGTGAGATGAATAGAGAGACCCAACAAGCGGCTTATGTTTTTGAGATTTCTTGCTCATTTCGGGATCAAATCATGTGAGTCATAGCTTGTTGGAATGCTACACACCATGCGCTTCTATCAAGCCCTCACCCATGATATAATCCTCTGAACCTGAGAAAATGCATGAGGAATTGGTCACGCTGAGAATTTTACAACTGCTAGCAGGTGTTTTGAGATTTCTTGCTCGTTTCGAGATCAAGTCATGTGAGTGATATCGATCTTGTTGGAACGCTACGCATAGTGCGCTTCTCCCAAGCCCTCACCCATGATCTAATTCTCTTAACCTGTGAAATCGAATGCGAAATGACTCTGAGAATTTTTCCAATGTTCGCAGGTAAAGCGTGTAAACGTCGCTCGAGCGCACGGCCTCATGGACCTTCCCAAGGTAACTGTCCCGATCTCCATCTTCTGGCTCATCCCGCAATACTTCTTTCGCGGTAGCACCGAGATTTTCACCCAAATCGGGCAACTGGAGTTTTTCTACGGGGAAGCCCCTGATCGGATGCGCAGCGTAGGCACCGCGATTTACTTGAGCACGATCGCCTGCGGCCACTTCCTATCCTCCGTGCTCGTCACGGTGGTGAACCGCGTGACCGGCCACAACGGGCGCACTAAACCATGGCTCACCAACAACCTCAACCGAAGCCGACTGGACTTGTTCTACTGGTTCCTGGCGCTGCTGAGCTTCGTGAATTTTCTCTTTTTTCTTGTGTGCGCGCACTTCTATCGGTACAAGCAAGTGGCGGCATTTCGTGTGGATGATGGTGAGGCGGAAGAGGCTATAGACGCAGAGCAAACTGCTAGAGCGCCGCCGCTGCGGCGACGGGGGACGCGCGGGGAGACGCAAGTGTGAATGGGAACCTTTGCATTGGATGAACGGAGATGGATGGGGATGAGAAATTGGGCGTCGTCGGCGATTACATGAATTAGTGTAGGTGCTCAAATTTGTAATTTATTTTAGTTACCTGTAATGTTTTACCCTTGGGGGACTTGATATGCCAAAATCTGGTCAATTGTTGTATTGAATTTTCTTATAGACAATTAATTTTGGTATTGGGTTGGTGTGAATTGATAATTTGTTCATCTTAGGTCTCACTTGCAATCCACATGAGCTAGTATAAGTGACACCAAGACTATATACATACCTCCATTTAGAAGAAAGACTTTGTACCACCTAATGATAGAGTGGTTAGCAATTATTTTGTTTTGTTCTATTTGCATAGAAATTGAGTATCTTCAATTTTAAGTAGTTAGGATATTTTGTTGGATCTTATGTTTTTTATAGTGCTATTTATTGTGTACTTCAAGTTGGGTCAAATATGTGTCATATGTATATTAAGACTTGGTTGTTTTTTCAGTTTTCATTTGTCTAGTAATAAATAGGTGGAGTTCAAGGTTGAAATGAGTTATTTATTGAATTGCATGTTTGAATATTTTTAATTTGTTATGTAGTATGTTGAAGAATGGGATGTGCATTATTCCACTTTTTCTTACTATGATGACTATAAGGGTTTAGCTTTTTATATTAGTATTTTGTATTAGTACTTGGTATTTATTTACTTTTGCTTCTACTGATGGTAGGGGGAAGTGTTCATTGTAATATATGATTATTCTCTACAAATTGTAGTTTGTACTTTATATTGTTATATTGAAGCAATTGGTGGTGCATCCAATTTTGTATTTGGTAAGGTAGGAATACCAATAAGGGCACCTACTTCATGAATGGCATTGAGGTTGTTGTCATGGATAGTGATGTGTTGGCATAGAAACTTAATTTTAGGGATAACAAACTATTGCATGTGATATAGAGTTCTACTGGGAAAGTAAAACTTAACTTTAGACAGTTACCTTTTCCAATAGAAGTTGTTTAATTCTTTGGCATATACGATCAACTTACTTTTGTAATCATCATAGCTTTTGTTTGCATTTGTTGTTCCATTTCACACTTGTTTCTAATTGAAAAGCAACCTATCTTTATTAGGATCAATCTTTCTAAATTCCTACATCGACATGAGGGTCAAATTTTTTCTACTAAGGTCTCCTTAGGGCATCAAAATTTTCAATTTTGATTGGACATCATTAGTAGCACAAAAAAAGAAATAGAATCCTAACATATGGGGTGAAATCAATTTTCGTTTAAAATTATATTTAGATGATTCTTTTTTTTTTTCAGGAATATATAGTATATTTATAAAAATGTATTGATTAGTTTAAATTTTGATGTAAAATAAAAAGTTGTTAAATTGTTGACAATGACTCAAACATTTAAATTGGCCAAGAATTGATGATGTATGAAAAGTCATGATCTTTCAAATTATACAAAAGATAAATTATAATATTTCATATTTTATCAATATATTTTGAATAAAATATATATAATATAATTTTAAGGTTATCTAAGAATATTGAAAGCTTTTTGAATGGTAGTAATTTTTTTTGTTTTACAAGATATAGATTAAAATGATCATGAATATGAAATATAGACAAAAGTGTGTTACAAACAAATTTAAGTTATTTTTTCATAATATCGAATTCATAAAAATGAACAATTTTGAATAAGATCACTTTTATCAAAATTAATACAACTATAAATGTCATAAGGAAAAATGGACATATTGTATATGTTTTCTAAAACTAAATTGATAAATTATGATATATATTCATTATTACTATTTCATTCATTGGAGTAAATTTCAAAACAAAATAGATTGTACTAGTTTTGTACAAATGCTTTTTAAGTAGTCATAGATTTATTGATATTAGTTTATACCTAGACTTCAAATGTCTTTGCTTTTAACATTTGCTTTTCTTCATTACTAATTTTGAAACATCAATACTATAATTTTGAAACATCCTTCATACAATCAATGCAAATAATTAAAACAAAATTTTAATCATCAAATTTTTATTAATACATTGAATATAATTCAACGTAGTTTCATCATTTAATTATTTTATAAAAAATTTAACTATATATCTATATGTTCAATCAATCAACCTAGGTAAATAATTATAATATTGATTAAAATAGAACTAGTTTTCAACTAACATATCACATTTCAAAGTATTTTTAAAAAAATGAATGATTGAATATGTAAATATTACTCTTTATCCTACTAATTTCAAACTATACAAAATTAAAATTATTTATAAATGGAAAATAAATCATGTAGGCTAAATGATAAGTAGGCTACTAAAGCAAGTGAATCCAATACCAACCATTGATCAAATACCACCCAAATGTAGGGCCATCATTGATTCTGAAATGAGAATTTACTATCATAATACATGCCTTAATTTCACTTATTGTGAAGTCAAGGCATAAACTACTATCATAAATTTTCATTTTAAAATCAGTAAGGGTCCTACATTTGAGTGGTATTAGGTCAATGGTTGGTATTGGATTTGCCTACCTTATACAAGTAGGCTAATATTATTCTATATATTCATTGATTTAATCTTAAAATAATTAATTACATTTATAAAACCATTAAACTTTTGAAAATTTTGCAACTTTAAGAAAAATTATATTACTAATAATTTTTTATTTTTGATCATATATTTAAATGATTAAAATATTTTATAAACAACTCAAAGAAAACTTTATTTTACTTAGATCTTTCTCCATTAGAATTATAAAGTATCATTAAAGTAATAAAAAGTTGTTCAATAGAAATACTTCAACATAATAGAAATAATGTTAAATATAGTATAGAATCAACATGGCACATATTTTGCAAGATGTTCATCATCTTTGTGATGGTTTTGATGAAGATTCAACAATTTTTTCTACTGAAGATTATATAGGACTAGCTGATCCTGGTTCCATGAGTCCTGGTAGCTTTAGTTATTTAGAAAGTCTTGTTGAAGATAATAAACAATACAAAAGAATTGATGGACATCAATTGCAATACGATAATAATAACCAAAACTTAGATCTTATTTATGAATATGGTTCTAATAGTTTAGAAAGACTTGGTCAAACAAATGAACAATTTTATACAAACAGAGATCCTCATAAATTATTTGAAAATATTGATAGTTCATTTGAAATAGAAGATTTTCAAAATGATTTTATGTATTGTGATAATAACTTAGATTATCGTATTGACAATATTGATGAGGGAGAATATAAATTGTGGGATTCTTCAAATGCTCAATCACCCAATAAAGACTACAACTACGAATATGAAAGGAGTTCAGATATTGTAAATTCAATAGACAAATTTGTTAACGTTCCACGTAAACCTCGCTCGAATTCAACTCGTGCTCGATTTTATGAGCATAACACAACAAACTACAAAAATAAACCAAGGCGTTTTAGGAAAACAAACCGCAATGAACACCGTCGTGAATTGTCACCTCGATCTAAAGACATTCTTAGACGCATTCTTTATAGGACTTTAGAGAAAAACGAACACGTCAATACAATTTTAGGAATAAACTCAAAAACTTTGTATGAGCTTATAGATAAGAGAAATGAAGAAGTTGGAAAATGGAATGTAGAAGTATCTCCTGAACAACTTGTACTCCCAACTCTACAGCCTCAACTTCCTAATTCTCCAATACATGATTCTAGCAAAGATTTTGAATTCTTAATAAGTGAACTTAGTAATCTAGGACTCTTTCCTTCACTCAATGAAATAGATACATCAATGTTTGATATAGATACATCACTTTTTGATTTAAATACAACAAATTTATCAAAAATAAATTTATCGAATATACATAACTCATACATACCGAATTCCAATTCTGGTACATTGTTATATTTTCATCCAAATACATCAGATTTTGACTCATTTGACTCATTTAGTTCTAAAGATTACTATGGTAGAAGTAAAATGGATGCAATAGAAGAAGATTCAAGGACAATTGAAGAAGTAGATGATGAAGCAAGGTTAATAGCAGAGTTAGATGATATAAAGGCATCTGAAGAATTAGGAGATGCATACATAACTTCTACCTCTAAAGTTCTTGAACTTTATGATCCAGATTTGACTGACACTAGTGAAACCTCAGAGGATGAGGTTCCTCTAAATTTATCAACAATTGAAGATTCGTTTCCATCATATAATAATAAATCCAATAGTTACATTCTGAATGAAGATGAGTGCATGGATTTGTCTCAAGTTACACCACAAAAAAGTTTGTCTTATGATACTAAAACAATAAATGCACCAAATCAAGAGAGTTTTTCACCTTTGAATACAATAAAATTTAAAATAATTCAAGGTGGAAATACTCTATCCAAATCAAAAAGTCTCAAATTAGACAATTTCAAAGAACTACGTAAAATTATACATGCTCAAAATAAGCCAAGAACTCTAGAAGGTCTTAGAACTAATACAAATCTTGAAGGAAGTTCAAACTCAAGATCTAATAACAACGATAGATGGCAAACCACTCCAAATTCTACATTACTAGACATTGCATCCTCTTATATAGATAAATCTATACCACTTGAATGGAAAAACATGGAAAATCCACGTTTAATTGGTGTTTGTATGAATATATTCTCCAACTCACAAAAACTTGAAGCTTGGAATATCATGCAAAATAACCAAAATAATGTTGATACGTCAAAAATAAACATTTGGAATCCTTTGTTATATATGGATGATGTTTTAAAGACTTACAATAGATATTTCCCAATTGTTTTGAATACATCAACAAAAAAAGTTCTAGCTTATGATTATAGAAATAATGAACATGTAGATGACATTGGCAAAGATTGTTACCAAAAGGGTTGGTTTATAATGCCATCTTTAGAGTGGATAAAGTCTCCTATAATTGCAAGAGTAATTGCTGCAAAAGATGGACTTATTGTACTAGATAGTAAAAAACCAGCAATTTCTACAATTCATATTAATTACAAGCGGGTGTTTTATGAAACTCAAAAACTCAACAATTATATTCATGAGAAAGATCAAAGCTTGCTTACCATTATTAATCCATTGACTCATGAGTATATGTTTCTACCACCAATTCCTTTTAAAGTATTTAAGAAAAAAATTGGATATTTGAGTTTTTCAAATGCAAAAGATCAAAATTATCGAGTATTTATTCTTGGATGTGAAAAAGTTGAACCTTCTATAGAAGATGATATTGAACATGTCCAAAAATATGGAAAAAAAATACCCAAGAAAAGACCTAAATATGTAGTAAATTTTGCAATTTATAGTTCTCTTGATAAAATATGGAATCATTTTGATCATTTTGAACATATCAAAACAAATCATTTTGAAGATAAAGGAGGTCATGGAAATTGTGCAATTATAAACTATAGATTGTATTTTGGAGGACTACAAGTTATTCCTTGTTCAAAAAAAGTTGTAGATGATGAATTACCATCTATTTTTTACATCAATTGTGAAAAAAAGAAATACCAACATTTGATACATCGCTTTTTATTACATGGCATAGGAAATATACAAATTCCAGAGGCACCTAAACTTGTAAGAGTAGCAAATAATAGAATATATGCAATAACCCGTGAAGCAACATTGACATCAAACATTCAAAAAAATGTAGTCATTGTAGAAGTACTATTAGATGAGGATGGTACACCAAATGGAAAGTATGCTCTTGTTGTAAATGGTATTATGCCTGAGGTATATGCACTCAAGTTATTTAAAAATCATTGGCAAAAAGGAATTATTAAATATGAAGTGTATAGTAGTGGTGATTTGATAGCTTTTAGGGTATCTCAACCACAATTCGTAATTTATGATGTAAATAAAACAACATGGAGACTAATACATTTACCTCTAGAAAATACTCTAGAAGGAAATGCAAAAAAAAATCATATCATAGTAGAGGGTGTATATCAACCTGATTGGTTAGCAATAACTTTGAAAGATTAAAATTAGTGAAAAAAATGTTTTTTTATATACAAATCATAAACAAATCAAGTATGTTGTATTATTATTAAATTTAGTAAAATGAAGAAAAAAACTAAACATTTAATAATCTTGATTTAATTTTATGATCAACTAATCAAAATGGACTTACATCCTTTAATTGCACTTTCAATTGTTAAATTTTCAATCCCTAATGGACTAGGGTACATTCTTGAAAAATTGTCAAAAATTGTCACTATATAGGGTACTTGAAAAAAGTTGTTTAAAAAACTCAATCATACAAATTTGTCCTACATTACTACCATGATTTCTACAAGAATGTGACAAAAAAATTCAAAAACTATGACCACGAAGATTAAAAGATTGCAGTGTTTAAAGTTAAATAAATAAGTTTCTTTTATTGCGGTCAATCAACTTTTTCTCTTCTTAGAGTGATTTTTGTACTACCCATGTTTATTTTTTTGACAATTGCATCCTATATCTTTTTAGCTATATACCACTACTAAATTTCAAAAGTAGATATGGAACTTAATAGAGAATTCTCAAGCTACCAGAATTACTTGAATTACCCATTCAATCAAGGGATGCTATTATGTGAGCATAGGAGCATTAACCAATAAGCTTAAAAGACTATACACCTAAGTATGTTATAGGTATCTATATTATTAGAATCTTCCATTATTTCAACATAATTATATTATTAATACCTATATTGTAGGTGTTTATATCATTAGCACTTTCGTTGAATCTAGAATATCTATTTAAATATACATATGATCACATCTCACATGTTCAAATTTCACATTTCACAAGTACTAATACTGTTGCTACCCAATTTTCCAAAACTACTCATTTTTGAAGGTAATATAGTTTTTGATCCATGCACCTGATTGAAGTAACAATATATTTTTATTAAAGATATACATGACACTTACATCTTGTATCAAAAATTTGTTTGAATGGACCATTGAAAATTGCCTATTTGCATACTCGAATGGTCACTCAATATTTTAGGGATTAAACCAAGGAAAAAACTTCATTTATGATTTTCCATTCATGTTAGTGGCTTCATTGTAAACAACTATTTGAGTGAGGTACAATTTGGTTTTTAAAAGTCATTTATTTAATTTATTTATTGAAAAATAGATATGAAAATCTCTAAATAATGCCTTAAAAAAAGTGTTTTTATAGAATTGAATCATAGGATTTTATACTTTATTTGTCTGAGATAATGTGGTAAAAATTTCATGAAGTTTGAACATATAGATTGGAAGATATGAGCATTCAAAGTTGAAAAACATAGATTTTTTAAACACTGTCTTGCAATTTGAGATGACTTTGACTGCCATTTGTTGAATTTTTTTGCACTATGGACTTTGAATTAAGAAAAAAATTTGTTCAAGAATTGAATTGAAATTCCATAAAAATATTTTTCATTTGAAAATGCTTGATTTTCATTCCTTAAGAAAAATTATTAAGTAGATGTAAGTCCAAGATTGAAAGAAAAATTAAATTGTTAATAGCTTTAAGATGGAATTGAAACACAATAATTACAAATGGTGAGATTGTTCTAGCAATAAAATTTAACCTTATCAAGCAACTTTTTTTAGAAAAAATGTAAAAATTGCATTCAGAAATGATCCTACAATTATTTTTTCAATAAGATGCTCCAACTGCCCAAAAAACAAGATTGTTAATAACTTTTTTATAACTAATCCAAATGGAATGAATCAAAGATTAACATTTAGAAAAAATATAATCTATAAGATGAAAATATTTAAAAATTTAATTTCAATTTTTTGTAAATTTATTTTTCTGCCCACTGAGTTAAAATTTGGGTTTTTTGTGGTATAACTTTTGCTTCCATACACCAATTGAAATAAAAATTACATTCCCAAAAATCAAATCAGTTTTCCTATCTTACGTGAAAGTTCCAAAAAAATTTGCTAAAGATTGAGATCATTGAAGCCTACCCAAACTCCAAATTGTCCCATGAGGGGACAATGGGCTTTTAGGGTTAAGGAATTTTTGAAAAATGATGGTGAAACTTCATAATTTGAGAATTTTGAATCTAATTTTTAGGATGCATTCTAATCATCCTAATCTATTTGTAAACATTAAATTTTTCTTTAGCCCTATAGGATATTGCTTGGGGATTGTTCCCCAAAATTGTTTCCTACGCAGTGCACCAATAATTGTTGATCTGAATTTTTGATTTTAAATAGATAAATTATATATATATATATATACATATATAGTCAAAATAATTAGGAAGGTCAAAATCATTAGTATTATTTGACGTGGCGGTCTCTTAGCCATGTTAGACTACCTACATGGCAAAGTTTCCAAAGTTCCCAGTGTGTTCCCATAGCTTAAGAACCTTTAGTCTTCTAAATGCCCCTTAGAAAACCTAATGGCTTTGTTTATATTCATTCCATTAAAGATTGCAAAAGTTAAATTGATACTCCTATTCAAAAACATTTGAACCATTCAATTCCAAATAATGAGGTGAAAGTTATGAAGAGTTTTAATTTGTGTGTACTAAAAGTGGAAAAAGCATGTAAATTGATTATTGAGCTTAATATCATCAAATTTTCAAATCAAAACCAAAAAAAGTGTAATAATGAATCACAAGAACATTCTTACCATTAGAATCAACAATTCTCAATGTATGGTAAAAGTTATTTTTGGTTTAAATTCACATTATGTGCCTACAAATAATAGCACAATAAAGTAGATGGAGTTTAGAATTCTCATCTTATAATAGAAAATTTAAAAACTGGAAGTCTTTTCCTTTTCAAAAATTATTATGAATACAAATTAGGTTATTATTTACACCCAAAAACTTTGTGAGTTGGAGACCAAAAAAATGGAGTGGTTTGATTGAATGATATGTACCAATCCAAAGTTCCAATCAAAACTATCCATTTATTTGGACTTCAACCCAAAGTGTTTTTAGGTTTAAACAAACCCTTAGTTAAATTTTAGTTTGATTGGTTAGGATTATGTGATTTTCAATGTACTCAAAAGATGAAATACTTTAATCATATCATTCATAAAAATATTTATATTCATTTGTTTTTTTTATTAAAAATTAAATGCTTTATGAAATGAAGATGGTAAATGCATGCAGTGATGCAACTTTGGGCATGTCAATTGTCAAACATCTCATTAGTTTACCCAATCACAAGACTAAATTTTTGCATCAAAATTTTTATAAATTTAAATTTTTTGATAGGTATAAAAGTATATAATAAAAATGAAAACCTCAATTTAAAAAATCTCTCTATATATAGATGATATGTCCAAATTGTGCTTTACAATATTTATATTGCATTTTGAGGGCTCCAAAGGGCCGTTTCGGGCATGTTCCCGAAACTGATTTGGGAACGGCTGGCTGTGGTCAAGCGAGCATTTCTCAAAAAATAAAATAAAAATAAAAATAAAAATTAGGGTCCTAAAATATGAAAAACAATTTTTAAAAAATTCAAAAAAAGAAGAGTTGATGATGTGGCACGGCGGTCTCGACCATGTAGGATTCCTGCAAAACTGCGTTCCCGCAGCAGATTACATAATTTCGGGCTGTGGGAACTTGTGGGCTCCTAGAGCCCTCAAATCTCTCCTAATGGCATCCAAAATATTAATAAAACACCTATACAATTCTATTCATAGTTTTAATTTTAAAAAGTAATGATCACCAAGGCATATAAAGATTATGTTACTCACATCATATGTTTAAGAAATTTTAACTTGTCCAATTGACTCTTGAAGTAGTCCAAATTTGCAAGATTGTGACCAATTTTCTTAAAGGACAATCTCTGTTGTGATGTTGCCAATCATGTTTTTTTATTTAATTAGCTAATGGTTCTTCCTTTTAGAATCAAAGAACGTGATTGGTAATACCACTAGGGGGTTTGTTTTCCCCTCCAAAACAACACAATTTGAATAATGTGAGATAAGATACAACTTTTATAATGATTCAATGATGTTTAGAAAAATTTGAAAAACATGACCATTGCATCACATCTCTATAGTTGAATTTATGACTACAATATCCAATATTTATCAATAATATTTTTAATCCAGAAATTAAAAATTTCTTCTAAAATAGATTATAGATTGATTTTCTTTAATTTTTCATGAGTTCTTTCTTCTAAATTAAGAACTTTCAATTTACTTAATTATTCAAGTTGTTTCTAGGACTAAATCTTGCATTAATAAAGTCACTATTTGAAGTGAAATATACTAACAATAATGTTTTGAAAGGATTTTGTTACGAATACAATACTTATTCATCCAATGACACAAATATTTGAAAAGCAATATGTATGATCCCGTGTAGTTATTATTATTTTTAAATAAAAAAATTGTGTTAATCAAAATTGTGTTTAGGGTTGTTGTTTTGGCTTTCATTATCTACAAAATTAGAGTCTTCATAACTTTCATCTCATAAGTTGAAGTTAAATGGTTCAAAGGTATTTGTATAGGCATCAATGTAACAAACTAAATAAAATAAATTAATCTATTTCTGGAACATATTTTTAGCTACCTTCTTTGACATAGAAATTTTTTAAAACCTTATAACATTTGCAATGGCTTACCCAAGTCATATGCAATGAAGCTAAGGTTGTCCCAAAATTTTCCCAAAAAAAACCAAAGTATGAAGTCCATAGAGCCTATCTAAGGTTTCAAAAAGCTCCAAGTGGACTCCATAGACAATAAGACATTTATGTGTTAAAGCAATAAGATGAATCTTGAAAAATGGTGTAGTCGACATTCTACATAAAAGCCATTACAACATTACTCTAATATTGCAAAATCATAGCACAAGGTATAAAATGGATATTAACATTCTAGATTATGAATAAGACAACTAGGGAATGCAACTTGTTTATGACAATAGCCCCATTTGTACAATATTGGGTGACCTATTTTTGTGAATGAAAGATATATGATGTAGTTTAGGTACTTCATTGTTATCTGACAAATAATGCATTGCTAACTTTTAATAACACCTTCTAGTTTTGTACTTCTCAAAAATAAATTTACCTATAATAAAATCACCTAAAAGTGTCAATATAAACAATTCAACATACTTTAGATGGAGGCACCTTTCTTAAAAATGATATTCTTACAATACTAGCAATTAAAATTCATGAGTTTTTTGGATATGGCATATAATTTCTATGAATTTTCAAAGTGAAAGCTCCCAAGACCACTAGAACCATGTTATAGTTGGATTTATAACCAAAATCCCACAAAAACATTAGTCAACTAATTGTAGTTCAAAAAGGGGATTGTTTAATGATACTTTTCAAAGACACTTAAAATGAGAGTCTATAAACAAAGGAAAATCTACTATGCATGAATGCCTTCAAGGATGGTTTTGGGTATTTTTACCTTAAACATCAAGAGCAAGTTGGACTAAAATCAACACTTCCTCAATTCTTACTAATTCCAAACTTGATGAAAAAATTAGCAAAAAATAGTAATCTTCACTATTTCTATTCCCTAACTATAAAAAACTACCCACCTTTACACCATCACTCTATCAAATGTATGCCAAGTATTTTAGCATTGTTAGAAATAGGTGATATACCTTACACATAACCATAACCTCCATAAATTCTTGCATAAAATGCAAATGACTTGGACACATACAATATTAAATTACACCTATAATCAACACTTGGAAACTTGTAATTTATTCACACAAAATTAAAAAGAATACAAATTAAGAAGTTCTCAATTCCTGTCCAATTGCCAACAAGAATTAAGGCAGTCTTACTAATAGTAGGAAATCACGCTCAAATGCTTATTTGGAGGCTTTAAGCCATGATTTCAGAAGTGACTAACATGATGAACGTCTTCACAGTTTCAATGATTAGTGGCATAGAGATTCACAGGTGTTCCAGCTTTCCTGTAATACATCAGAATCAGTTGGATATCGCAAGCACAACTGCTCCAACTTGCAACGCTGTTTCATCATCTCCATCACTCCTGGAATTTCTTGCTCCCTTCCTCGTCCCTGATACAGTATGCCCGTGTGGATGTCAACAACCAACATAAATATAATAAAAAAACATAGAACTGCCAAAATGTGTTTAAGCAGATAGCTGAGCTCCTCAACATATTACTCCCTCCATCCTGAAATGATTGTCCACTTTGAATGTCATGTTTTTAAGGTTGTTTTGAGTAGGTCAAAAAAATACTTCCTTGTGACTAATTTAATTTAGATTGCAAAGAACACATGCAATGATCTTCATTGATTCTAGTGATATGAAATTTGGAACCTTTCTTCATTATGTTTTTCACAATATGATCAATGAAATTGTCTAAACAAAACCCAACAAAATTGTAGACAAATTATATTGAAAACAATCATTTCGGGATGGAGTAAGAGCACTCACCATGAGTTCCAGACACCTCATGAGTTCAGCATATGCAATGGGCCATCCAGGAGCAATCTGTCATGCAGTTTAGCAATATGGACGTTAGAATCATCTCTGCTGCAGCATGGAATCAACCCGAGTTTGTTTCTCATCTTCAGTATTAGAGCTCAGCAATGTTGCCATTTTCACCAAAAAAATCAGTTCTAGTTATGAAAGGAAGAGCGCTGACAGAACTTAGCTACAACTTCAGCAGTAGAAGTAAGACTTAGGGGAAAGAAATCACAGATAAAATAAAATAAATGTTTTAGTGAAATGATAGAAAAAGGAGGTAGAATACTTCAGGAAAAAAAAATCCGCATATGACTCTAGGATGGGCTACCTCAATGGCTCGTAGCAGGAACCTCTCACCATCTTCCAGCGTGCACTTTCGACCTGCTCGTCCACCCAGTTGGCCTGCTGGGGCACTCTTCATACAACACCGACCTGCCTGAGGGACACACTTTCTAGTTCCGTAAGGCTTTCTCAAGAATTTCAAACAAATCCCGAAGCTCCATAAACTTGAAAAATAATATTGAAGAGTAGAAGTTAGAATCTAACAGAACCACACAGCTTGTCATCTCATCCCTATTGACATGAAGTTGGTACAAATTTTAGCTAATTTTTTCAAGTCTGGTATTTCAAACCGTGCAATCTAAAGTGACCCCGAGAGGCAGCTCGTGAGCCGACTACAATCCAAAGTCAATTTGGGCGGAGTTTGCACCTGAAGAGCAGTCCAGTAACAAGTTGGGCGTAGTCCTGCTCGCCGCAGCAGCATACTCAGTCCATTACTCCATCGCCCATCTGAAAATATACAATGGTCAATACCTGGTTAAATATACACTGCTTTTATGTTTTGAGTAAGAAGAGAAAAAAAAACTCAAACCAATTTGACATCCCTACCTTGCATAAATTGGACGGCAGAGATTCGGAGGCGCCAAGCCAGAAGATCTCGAGGTGCGATTCGAGTACTAAGACTAGTCGCTAGACTCTCTCCGCCTGTAGGCAGGCCTGTCATAGTATCTTGCCAGCCTCCAAGTTGTGCCTTTCCCTCTTCAGTCTGCAGCTGCATCATCTCCTCCTCAACAAAACTAGTTTGATCCGACAGGATATTTGCCATTGAGACCCACCCACTCCACATGTGCTCAACTCTGCACTTCTGGAAACGATTCCAACTTCTTACAATATTTTCCAACACAAGCTATCATATCCACAAAAGCAACCCCTTCACTACTAATCAGAAACTGAATTCATTAAAACTGTACGAAACTTTTGAAAAGTGCACATGAAGTAAAAATTCTTATCAAGAGGGTTAAGCACAAATTTGATCATCAAAAGTACTGCGAAAAAGGGTGGACGGTTGTCTACCCTCGTGAGATCTAATTACCATGTTAGAAGCCCAATGGATGCAAAGTTTAAGGCTGTGTAGGTAGAATGGGATAAGATGGTAGAAATAGTGCACATGGACTTAGATCAATACTTTACTTTTCTGATTTACATGACACCAAATGCTACAGAAATCATCGCTAAGAACCGATTTCAACCTTGATTTGACTTGACTTAAAGTTGCGTCCCCTAGTTTGAACACAAGCAATCGCGCTGAAGACGAGGAGACGTTGGGTGCAACAGTGTATGCCAGCAACGAGTGGAGTAATGCCATATCTCCACACTCGAGTCTCACCTGCATCACAACATACAACTTATAAGAATATCAAAGACAACGTAGACATTACACTTCCATTAGAAAGCAAGAATAGTCCAATTGGTCTCGGTTCGAACTACCTCAAGATCGTTTTAAACAAATGAATTTTAGCTCCACTACAAAACTGGAATTCCCTTCTCCGTTCAAAGTTTAGAAGAAGGTCCAGCGACAGTACCTCCACGGGAGCCGCAGCAGGCACGTCACAAGGTTGTGGAAACCACACTTGGTCGGAAGTAGAATTTGCAATCCTGTCATCCATAATCCAATGACTTCTGGGAAACACTGCTACTTCCCCGCAGAACATCTTAGCAGTCCTATCTGCCCTGGACCCAACCTTCATAGAATTAGTCATCAGCTGCTCTTCCTAACCCTGCAAGTACCGATTTGGGCCTCATATTCTTTTAGCAAGTTTTAGGCCCTACGAGGACTTTTTTCTCGTTCAAATTTATTAATTTATTGCCCAATACGGGCAACACTCTTCACTGATTCTGGTGATATAACATATGGTCTCTTCTATTGATTTTTCACAACATGATGAGTTAAATTATTCAATTTCAAACCACGAATCCATGGCCGTTCAACTGCCATCATCCACACATTGGATGCAGATAAGTAGAAGAATAGAGGTCGTCTCATAATTTCTTTACACCGATAGGCTTGGCCTGAGCACGAACCTGCGAGAGACACAAGAAGAGTTGCACTCCAAGGCGGCCTCTGCAAATCTTCACCCTCCAAGCCAGCTATCTAACACCCATCATCATGCCCTCGTTAGATTCTGCCACAAAATTGGCATTCATACTTGGTTAGGGTCAATTTATGTTACAAGCTCAAGAATACACCTCGACCTCGTAACACCTGTAAAATGGTTAATTCAGAGAGAGCTCTCAGGTTTAGGGTTTCAAAGCATCAGTGGAAATGCACCTGCCAGGAATGGTGCCAATAGGGTTCAGGCGAAGTGTTGGCATCAGTGCAACGATGTCCTGGTGCGTGCAGCCATTGCCATGGCTGAGAATGGACATCAATGGGATCCATTAAAAACGATCTTAGAAAACTCTCTTGCGCTTGACCCACCACGAATTCATCAACCTCTTCCATCTCCGCCTTGCTCCACATTCCCGGGAAAATGGCATATCCATCCTCGAAAATCTGCTTCCTCTTCCTCTCCAATTCATTCCGAGCCAACCCTAAACTTGCGTAACACCACCAATTATATGTATTACCCTAAACCCTAACCCTAATCCTAAACAGCAACGACAACTACAACAACAAAAATGACAAACGATGTTCCAGAATTGAATTCCAATACAAGCTTTCGTAAATCCCATACGAGTGAGTGACCGCACATACCAGATTGATGACCAGAGCTCGCTGAACACACGATCACTGCGTTACACGAGTCACGAGCTCGTAATCCAAAAATTCTCCGAGCACCCTCATTCCTCTGAAGAGAACATTTCAATGGCAAGAATCTATAGGAAGTGTTGTGCGGCGAGTTCGTAGCAATACTACTAGCATTGTGTAGAGAGCGGCAGCAGAGCGGCGATTGATTCATCATCTTGGCAGACTATCGAAGTCACGAAATCATGAGTACATTTTCTGTTGCCTTCAGTTCCTCGAAGCCACGAAGACCAGATCTTTTCTATAGATAATTCTAGGCATTGCTAGAAGAGAATTCCCGCAAATGAGACATCGGCATGTGGCCGAAAAGCGAGTTCATTTTCTTACCGACTAATGAATTCTTCTTGGTTCTGCGAGTCCAGCATGAATGAGTACAGTCAGCTTAGCTGAAATGGGTAATTTCTCACTTCATGAGAATAATCCAGCGATCTTTTTGCCGTAGACAATGTCCATTCGAACATCCGACGTGGACAAGGGCTTGGGATCTGAGTGGCCATCTGTCTGATTCCCCAATATGTTGGGAGCTGATAGAGGGTAGCATGCATGTAGTTTTACCGGTAATGCATTGGATTTCCGATCCCTAGAGTCTGGAATTTTATATTATAATGAGTGATCAAACGTGAAGATTGTAAATTTGTGGGGATTTTCTGCATTGTGATTAAATTAGAGTTTGAAATTAGGACTAATGTTGTTTTGGTCGGGAATTTCTAATCCCTCTCATTGTTTGTGACAGTACCCAGATGCTTAGGGTTTTCATTTGGTGAGAAGATATTAAGGAGAGAGTGAGCATCTGCTGCAGGGCGTTTGACAATTGTTTAACATTGTGTTGCGTTTGTTGTTTTGAGCAGGAGTCTCCTCGCTCAGGCAAGCATCCTTACAAACCGAATAAGTTAGTCACCTCCAGCAGCGAAATCTCATCCACCGGAAACCGCGGCTACGGTATACTGTATCAAGGTTTCCATCAGCCAGAGAAAGTTCCTGAAAATGCGTAAATGAGGAAGTACCTGTAATTCCAGAGCGGGTCAACTTTGTTACGTTTAACGCACTTGCTCTGCCGGCTCCCCGAACTTCTCAGTGGGTTCCCTCCGACTTTTGTGTGAGAGTTCGGTGAAGAAGACGGCATCATTAGGCCCGCGCACATGAAGCTCCGTGAGGGCTCCGTCTGATCTCCCACGGCCTGAGGTGGGCCCCCACCCCGCACGACCCACGGCGAGCGCTCCGGCCCTTTCTCCCACGGCGCTTGTAAAAACAAACTCGGAAATCAACTCCTGCGGCTGCGGAGGGAGACGAAAGAGAGAGGCGTGGTGCCGTCCGCGGTTCGACAGCCTTGCTTTTGACTCTTTTCGATTCACCCCGCGGGCAAAACTGTGGCGTAAACAAACGGTGAGGGCTCAGACCCCACGTTTGGTGAGCTCTGCGTCGTGAGGGCTGGGTTGAGCTAACCCGCACTTCCGCGCCCTCATATTCGACGTCGCACGCCCTCCGTTGGCCTCATGTGCGCGGGCCTAATATTCATTACAGTGCAGTTGGCCAACGCCGTGTGGCTTGGGCAGAGTGTTTCTCGAACATCTCGGGCTATTGGCGTCAGCTTGGAACACATTTTACACCCCAGACCGATTTTACCCTAGTCTGAGGAATCACTTGTGTGATCCGGATGCCATTTGAAGGTACGACAGCTCAAGCTTGCTCCTCCTGACCTTTAGAGCGATGGCGTGAAAGATTTGGAATAGCTTTAGTAGTGCAGCGTCTGGAACAATTGTGTTTTGAATTTTCTTGCTGCAGCCAAGTCTTAGAGCTTTTTGGCTTCTTTATTCGGGGATTGTTTTCTTCCTTTGTCCGTTCTTTAGGATTTTGATCAAATCAATTTCCTCTGGCGTATGAGAGCTGTGAAACAGTAGTATGGAACATTCAAGCGGCTCGAAATTGCGTCGGTGCTGGAGTCTCCAAAAACCTTCGTCGGAGTAGCACAATGGCGAGAGTCTGAGACATCAGATCAATGGCGAAAGAAGTTTAGAATAGGATCCACAGTGCAGCTTTTGGAATTCATACCTCTCGTTCTCTGTGCATTTTTTAGAACCTGAAGTTGTCATTCTCGTATTCCAGCTTGATAAGTCCAGAATTCCTAATGATTAAGATTATGTGACGTGATTTGATTAAGCTTTTTACCTTATCTAGCATTGCTGCTCTCGGATATGGCTACTATGGCTGAACTTCAATTTTAGTATGAAGCACTGAAAGATGAGCAGGGTGCTAATTTATCTGCAATTATTAAAGTTTATTCATGTTATAGCTGAACCTGGCCTATTATATAGGTTAAAGATATCTCTTAGTACCTTTCTTACATACTTTACGTGCTTCATGAGAAGGCGGAGAGCAGCAGAGAGCAGCGGTGTCGGACAGTTCCGGTTCAGGGGGGAAGGTCAGCTTCGCCACCCCCGCTGGCGCACGAGCGACGAGATTCATCCCAGCCAACAGATTCGGCTGTGCCGCTTCTACTCGTCATTTCACAACCCACCATGGAGGCAGTTGTAGGGCGAATTTCTCAGGTGCATTTCTCCCTTGCAGCAGGGCATTCCAACAAGAAGAGATGGAATGGTGGAAGGAGTGTGGAGAGGTGCGCGTATTACGGTGTCCAGAGGAGGACTAATTTGAATTCACCCCTATTGCGGTGCATGAGGGAGGTGGAGGTGAGAGCTGTGAGTGCGGATGGAGGGGGTGGGGAAGGCAATGGCGGGGAAAGGTTTGGACGTGGGGGTGGTAATGGGGGTGACAACGGGGGTGACAGTGGGGGGAGTGAAAGCTCGGATGGAGAGGAGGGTGCACCGGAGGCAGCGTCGGGTTTATTGGCGTGGTATGCTTCTTTGGGGGATTCTTTAGGGTCTGGGGTTTAGTATCGTCTTATGAAAACGTCGACAGATAATGTGTCCTTGGATTGCATCTTTCGTGGTAGTGATGCGGAGGTCAACATGGTCGAGGAAGTGATGGACTACCGAATTGGGTCAGTCTTGGAGTTCCTTGGTAGGAATTGGGGTTTAGGGTTTAGGGTTTAGGGTTTTAGGATTCAGGACTTTCTTTGCAGCTTGGCCTCTGGAAGTTATGCTACAAAGGGGTACCCGAAATTGCTGATTCCTGCTTCTTTTTCCTGTTATTGGACTGCCCAATGTTTTCAATATGGTGTTGTTGGGGAATGAATGAGAATTCCGAAGCACTCAAGAATTTATTACTCGGATATCCTTCGCAAGAGTTACGAGGGGTCAAAATTTTGTTGGAAGATGCTCTAAAATTGCTTCTTCAACAGGAGGTACATATTGAATAGGGAATAAGGACCATCTGAATATCTGACCAAGTGGTGCTTTGGATCCCTGGCAATTTGGGGTGTACCTACCTTCAGGGCCGAACTGTATTTCTTCAATCATGTTTTAGACAACAGAATGTTTCTTTTTCCTGTAATGAAGCATTTTGAAAGTCCAGTGGTGGGTGGTGTTCAGGTACATGGACCAAACCAACAGACATCCAGTGAGCACAAAGGCCATCACAGCGGCCATTCTTAATCTCTTAGGCGACGTCTTTTGTCAGGTACTTGTCACTCTTTTATCGTTGTATTGCAATGTAACACGAAAGTCAAGGAGAAGAGTAAAGTCTTGATATGTATTTTGACAGAGACTCTCTTACTTCTTAGTGAACCAATTAAGTTTGGTACTTGTATATTTGTCCCACCGATGAGTTTGCTTTAAACGCATCTTTTTTGTAGAAACTTCTCTACATTTAGATATTTCCTAGTTGTAGTGATCTTGCATTTATTACGTACGAAGTTATGCTTTGAATTTGGTCAGAATGTCCTGACGATGTCTTAGATTGGCAAGCATTTGAAACATATTATCACAGTTAATCATTGCTGATTGGCAGGTAGTGGTCGAAAAATCTGAGAAATTTGATATCAAGCGATCAGCAGTGATCACTTTTCTTGGTTTTATTCTTGTTGGGCCCACTTTGCACACCTGGTAAAATATCCTGAAACTTAACTTCTTTCGAAACATTGAGTTGCCAACCTATTTGTTTTCTGACGCGTCGTATTAGATCATAATAGCTAGGAGCTTGTAGAAATTACGGTTCTCCCCGGTAGCAATCATGACTGCCCATTCCTTGAATTATGGTCCTTGAGAGTGATTTTTGCTGTGTAGTGGCGCTTCACATGTGTAGGTTCTCAATGTGGTCGCAGGTACTTGGCTTTGAGCAAGGTAGTGACTGCTACAGGAGTTACGGGTGCTGTTATCCGGCTTGTGCTTGACCAGGTAGTCTCCAGGCTAAGCAATTTTGCAGGAAGTGGTTTTTCTTTGCTTGTGAATTATCCTTCTGGTATAGATACCAATTTGCGGAGTTCGGTGGATCTCTTTTCAACGAGCTTTCTTTGTACAGTTTATTGAGATTGTATTTGCATCTAATTCATTCTATCTAGGCTTTGTTGCTCACAATGTCCGTGAGAAACTGACATTTAAGGAAGTTGAAGTGCATCTTACGGACTAAAGCCTCGGCTGTGATGCAGTTTATATTTTCACCTGCATTTGTGGCCCTATTCTTCGCTTCATTGCTGACTCTTGAGTTGCGCCCCAAGGACATTGTCCCTAAGCTTAAGCAGGTTCATTTCACATCTTCCTCAAAGTTGTGCGAATGTACAGCAGGTTTTTTTTATGTTCGACTATATGACCTGTTCGAGAGTTCTTCTCTTCTTATCTTGACTACCGTCATTCATTATCTAGTGCTGCATCATAACTGAAAGCGATTATTTCTGTCAAGATTTCTTTGCAATCTGTGATGCCTACATGATTTTTTGTGTCTGCAGGACTGGAAACCGACTGTCATTGCTAACTGGAAACTTTGGATTCCCTTCCAGTTCATCAATTTCCTTTTTGTTCCCCAACAGCTTCAGGTGATATTAACGACCTCTGTTTCTATGTGCTACAATCTGATGCTGCAATCCACCGTAAGAATAATTATTCAGACTAGTTTATACGATGGATGATTTATCTCGTCTTAGAACTGCTCTCTTACCCGAGAACCCAATGGCCAAAACTGGGTGCTTCCATATCTCTACGAGTTGAAATAAATTACGGTATTTAGGATGTCTTCATACAATGTAACAAAATGGACAACTACATGGAAGAAATCATTATCTGCAGTTTTGGATGTCAAAAATTACTGCAATCATCTATATGCTTCTAAAGTGGATTTTCTGTTTTTTGTGGGCACTTGGGAATTAAATGTCAATGAATTCATACACCAATTGTTGCTATTTGGGCTCAAATAAACAGCCTCTTACTAGTTTTTTTAGAGCGTCGGAGGCTGATACATGGCTTGTGATATTGTGTAGGTGGCTTTTGCGAATGTGGTCGCCCTGGCTTGGAACGTCTATCTTTCGTTTGCTAGTCATAAAGCGGTTGCTGTAGCAGTTCCGTCGGCAACTGTAGATATTGAGATGTCTCCCTTTGATGACGAGAAGTAAGTGCAACTTAGCCTTGACCTTCAAAGGAGCAAAGGAACTTGAAGGCAATTCTCACAGCGAGCCTTTGTAACTCCAATTTTGCATATTGGAATGAACGTTTTTTCAATTGGAATTTTCTTAGTTGAAGTCCATATGGGACACCAATATACTTGAATGTGAGGTCTTTTCTGCCTTTGATGACAATAATTGGGAAAATCATTATATTGACCTCCGCGTAAGGGAGAAGTAGAGTATTCTACATGAATTCAATATAATCTATAGTACTTTCATACTTTTTCAATTAGAGTGAATGTCTCCCACCACCCATGCAATTTCATCGAAGTGTTCATAATAATTAGATGTCATTAAACCAAAATTCATACAATTTATATTATTCAAATTGTTGCACTATTTGAATAAATTGCAATAAATCTTTTATTTCAAATGTGAATATTTATAATTCAACATTAGATGTGAATTTTTTGTTTAAACCAAATTTATTGTTTGTAAACAAAATATTTTAGATTGATTTTTAAAGTGTAGTTTTGGAATCTTTAAAAGCACACTATCTATGGTATAGTTCAAAAAGTCAATAAGAATTTCTATTGTTTGTGTTTCAAAAGATGAAAATTGTAGTGAGAATTGAGAAATGATATTGCATAGGTAGCTTTATAGCTTCTCCAAGACACATTTCTCCCTTTGAAAGGTATCTAATTCTATGCTTTAGCCTCAAAACTAAACTCTAAAGAACTACCAATCTTTCTATTAGAATGACTTCTAACTCTAGAATCTAAACCCACAATGTTCCATCCTAATGAGACAATTATTGAGCAAATTATACCCCTCTAAAGGTCTTAATTTGGAGGGAGGTGTAGTTCTCTAAGACTCTAATTCCCCATCTAATTCCTTTGTTTGTCCATAACTTCTAGTTCATAGCTAATCTTTTGTTAGTCTTAGAATTATAGAAATGCTTATCTTCTTAAAACTTCAACAATATACTACATGTCCTATTTTGACAATGGATTCCTTTTCAAATCTTCTCTCCTACATCCCACACTATAAGTTTAGAACTCAAATTAATACTAACAACTTTGAAAAGCCATGTCTTCTGACTCACAACTCACATCTTTACTTTCTTTGAATCTATAGGTGCATGCGTTCACCATCTTTCTAGAAATGTGTGACATGTGATCCTCTTCATCCCAATCTTTGTCCCAAACAAAGTACTACAACACTATGTTTGCTTAAGACTCCTCATTTCAATTCATATAGACAGTACATTACAAGGCTTGGAAAGTCACCCCCAAAGGGCCCCTTGCTCACTAAGGTGTTACAAACACACCTTGTAGTTGTAGTGAATGGAATGCAAAAAGACAAGAAGTCAAAAGATTTATGTTATATATTAATAATGATAATAGGATACAAGTATGCAACCTTCTTATAGAAAGACAAAAATATTGTTTGAACTAATAGAATGGTGTGTGTTTGTATCTATTGAGTCTAAGGTATAATGCGATTGATTAACACACACACCTTTTTGCTACATAGTTGAATTGATTTATAAAGCTTGAACTTAAAACCTTGAATATTGCAAAAGTTGAAGTTAGGCATTTAAGCTTTAGAGGGAGAAATACAACAAGTTAAATTCTGTTGCTACAAACTATAGAATGTTATTTGGTCAAAGTTGTGAAGGCAAGTATTGTGCTTGACTTTAGAAAGTGATTTTGTGAATATATGAGCCAACGTAGTAATTGTGAGAGTAAACATGAGTTTGAAGACACTATAAAAAGCTTGTGTTCTACGTAATGAGTCCAAATTTTTTTAAATAGATTTTAGGTGATGTCAATGTTTACAACCCAATGTTTTTATGTCAACAAGAATGTCCAATGTAACATCAATGTTGACATAAAAACATTGGGTTGTAAATATTGACATCTCCTAAAATCTGCTCAAAAAAAATTTGGCCTCGTTACAAAAAGAAGGAAAAAAGTTTTGTAAAAATCTAAATTAGGTTGGTGGGAAAAAACCTTGGCAACAAATTGTGCTTTACATGTGGCAATTGAGCCATTAGCTTTATATACTTGTGCCAAAAAAGTCATTTGGTACTTATAATTGAAGGATGTGGTGGGGGATCCACAAGTTCCCAAGTTTTATTAGCAAGAAAAGAATTATATTCTTTATCCATTGCAATTTTATAGTCTCGGGCTTTGTCATTAGATAGAGCTTTGATGATTGTTATGGACTCAACAAGTTGAGCTAATAAGCCAAAATTATGCACGCTTGTGTCATGGAATCTTGGAGTATGTTGTTGCCGTTTAGTGAAGCACTGGGAGATCTGTCATGGAAGAGATCAATCTTATTGATCTTGTCTCATGTGAGAATGCTAATGTGAAGATTGAACAATTGGAGAGGTTGGTGGTGGTTCATGAAAATGAGGATGAGGTGAGGAATTGGATGGATCCTACATTCCTACTTCAAATTGAAACTAAACAGGGTAAGATTAGGGACTATCTAGGAATTTAAGTTGGATGTAGATGGAAAATTAGTTGGTAGTATTGATTGTAGGTTCAATAATTTAAGTATAAGACAAGGATCACAAAGATCTCAAGCTAGCCCTCAGTTAATCATAAGTCTTCACAAAAGACAACATCACAACTAGTAATTTATATCTTTTTTGTGTCAGGATTATAGAGTTGATAACCTTTTATTTCAATAGAAATATCGTAGCCAATAAAAAGTACATTTAATTGTTTTTGGATTCAATTTCTTGTGATCTTCATAGAAAATATGGGCATAAGCTGAGTACCCCAAAATGTGAAGACTATTGAAATCAAGTGTGAGACTAGTCCATAGTTTATAAGGTGTAATATTTATTGAAGTTAAGGTGAAGAAGCAATTTTGCAAGTGATAGGCAATAGCAACAACATTGGCCCAAAAGGACTTATTGAGTTGAGGAACTTTGAGCATATTACAAGCAAATTTAACCAAAGTGCAATTTTTTACATTCTCATGTGCTATTTTGAGTTGGATTGTAGGGATTCATGACTTTGTGTTGGATGCCTTGATCAAGGCAAAAACGATTAAAGACATTTGATATAAATTCTCTCCTGTTAACATACTGAAGGATGAGAATCTTGTGGTTATCAAATTGATTTTCTTCAAATATTTTATAAGCTTGAAAATGTGACAAAACTGTTGATTTCTTTGACAAGAAGTATATATAGGTGAATCTAGAGAAGTCGTCAATAAAGATGAGAATGTAAAGACGACTACTAAGTGATAGTATGTTTATAGGTCTGTACAAGTCTATATGGATTAACCCGTAAGGATTAAAGTGCCTTTTTTGGTAACATAGCGATTTTGGGTAGGTACATGTGATTAGAGATTTCCATATTTTGGAACCAAACTTTAATAGAAGGTATACACGAGGAGTATCTTTAAAGCCCAACAATTTTGGTGATTTTTGACTATATGGTTGAAAGGTTATCGCATAATATGTTGTTTGTTTCTCAACTCGGGCAGTTTGGGTAGATTAGAAAAAAATCACTTTTTTTGGAAACCAAAATTTGAAATTGGTTACATAGATTTATATATACGTGGAAAGCTTTGAATCATTCCATTTGGATTAATGAGTCAAAAGTTATGAAGAATTTTAGTTTGCGGGTAGTTCTGGATTTTTTGCTCTAAAATAAACTTTGAAGTCCTTTATTTTACTCAGTTTTCAATATTTGTGAAAAAAACAAAAAAAACATTGGGTGTAAATTGTTTATTAAAACATTTGAGTCATTGGGATTGGCATTTTTCAATTCAATAAATAAATTGTCAACAATTTAGTATTTTGAATCATTCTCTACTTCTTTCTACTTACTATTTTTTTTGTACATGTTATACAATTCCAAATGATTTGAAAAATTTCAAGCATGTAGCCAACTTGAATTGGAGAAAGAATCCAAAGAGTAACAATCATTTTGAACATTTTTTCATACAAATGTGGCCTTCTAAAGTGTAGCTACCTGGATTTTTGCAGTGGTAAAAAAAGATTTTTGTAACTTCAAACACTAATATCTTGCAATCTACATCGTGAAACTTTCTGAAATTTTTTCTAAATCCTTCTAAACTAGTGCACTAAAAGATCCTATAGTTACATTATTCCAAAAATGATTTTTTTCTAAAATTTGGTAGTTGTCCTAGAAATGACAATTTTGGAGTAGTTTTGGTGAAAACATAGTCAAAAACCTTTCAGGGTTACAGCTAGGGGTCACTACAAGAAAATGGGGGTATAAATGACTTGTCTACAATGACTACATCAACAACAATGACTGTAAAATAGTCATTTTGTAGTCATTTTGCAGTCATTGTTGTTAGTGCAGTCATTGTAGACAAGTCATTTGTACCCCCATCTTCTTGTAGTAGGTATCATGGCTCATGTAGCAAAATTGTTTGGATATGAGTTTTTAGATTTCTTGCCAAAAATGTAGCCCTTAGACAAAGGTAAAGTATATTTAAATGAAGCTAGTCCATTTACCAAATCATGGATGTTCGTGAGAGTCGAAGGAACAATTGTTAAGATGCCTTATGCAATAATGCTATTTAAGAGTTTCAAAGTCTAACTTGGTTAAAGTAATAGCTAGTTAGCTACATAATTTGAATTTGAAGGCTTTATTGCATAAGTAAAAAAGCTTCCTTTTTGGGGGGGGTGATATTTCTTGTACTGATTTAAAGTTGGAGATTTTGTATTAATAATACACTAGATTTGAGTGAATGTGATGATTGTATTTTCTATAGTTGCAATTTGGCTAACAAAAAGTAAATTTTTAGCAAGGCCATGTATATATAATACATCTAGAATGAGTAAACTTTGTCTAATTGGTACTTCTAAAAGTATGGAACCATATCCAAAAGCTCTATGCAAGATTGCAAGCTATCATTGCCTAGAAGGATAATTCTTGAAGTATTGAGGATTTGATCATCTCAAAATAGTTCTTTTTGAGGGAGTATATGCTAATTGGCACCCGAGTCAAGATACTATAATGGAGAAATGTTTGAATTATCAAATATGGCAAAAAAAGATAAGTTGGTGAATTAGTAGAAAAGAAATTATGAGATTAGTGCCCATTCTTGATTTTATTATGCTTTTTCTAATAGTAGTTTAGTGCTTTATGCCTTGAAATCTCACAATAGTGACAAATAATAGTCACTCAAGTAATTAGATGAGGTAGGATTTGGTTGAGTGGATTTTTGTCCAGGCCAGCTCTTTCTAGACTTTTAGCAAACCTTTGTTTATTGGTTATGGAAAATTAACAAATGAGAAGGATTTATATGTCAATGGCCTAATAAACTTTTCCTTGATGTAAAAGTTGTTGGATTTGGGTATCTCACTTTGGACAGATTGATTGAATTTTGATGCTATATATTTGAGAATAGGCCAACAAATGTAAGATCACACAATCTCTCTTGTGTTGTGACAAACATGCTCTACAATTCAAACAAAGCTCCAAAAAGGAGATTAACCTATTGAGCATTAATGAAAGTGCAACCATAAATAGCAACTTCTTGTAGTATATCTTGCCAAGATTTTAGGAACACAACAACATTGTCGTTATGAGACATTGTTATACGGCACAATTGTTTGTACAACTGAACTTCTAAAGCATTATTAGACTTCTCATAAATTTGCTTAAGGGGATTTGAAACTAGCTTAAGTTTCAAGTTGCTAGTAGTAGCAAAGCAATTAACTAGATTTTTCTACAATGGAGAAAAATATTTGAATACTTTTGCTTTTGAATCTTTTAATCACTTGCAACATGGAAGGAAGTAAGGGCAATTTCCATGCCATCAACAACAAACTAGAGTTCTCATTAGATTAAAAGCATCTCAATTTTAATACTCTAAGATGTGTAATTCTATGTAGTTAAAGGTTGAATGTTGTAAGTTGAATTGCCTAAGTTTAATGTAGATGAAGATATAATACTATATAAAAATTTAAAGTTCTTGATGAATATTTGACGGCATGGTTATAAAAAAAATTGTCCACAAAAAACTAACGGTTGATTTCATTGAATTGATTGAATTCTACTATTGAATTAACATAATTTGCAAGTGCATTGGAAATTCCATATGAATTGATTTTGAGTTCCATGGGCTATCAATTGTCTTCAAGTTCTTGAGGTGCTAGTTCAACTAGTTGAATTGCAAGTTGAAAGAAGCCATTGATAAGATGCAATCAATGATTCTCTTTTAGTTTGATTTTTTTCTATGATGAGCAAGACAATAAGTCATATACATCTTCACTTGAGCATTTTGCTTGGGGTATTGGATGGAAATACATGACTAATCTATTGCAACCTTTGTCACTATATAGTGAATAGAATGCAAGAAGACAAAAATATTATATATATATATATATATATTAATAATGATAATAGAGTACAAGTATGCGGCCTTCTTGTAGAAAGACAAAGATACCATTTGAACTAATGGAACAATGTATGTCTATAGCTATTGAGTCTAATTAGCATACTAATGTAGTTAATGAGTCTAAAATACCATTTGATAAACTAATAGTAGCTAGGTTAATTTGTGACAATTTCTATGTATATGTTCAAAATATTTGCATGGTTGACAATACTTCCCTTAGAAGAGAAAGTGGCATTTTAAGTGATTTTTAAGTATAGTCTAGAGACAAGATTACAAGTAATGACCTCTAAGGCAATTTTCAACAAAAATTTACTAGAAATACATGTAATTCTACTAATTTTGGTTGAAAATTGCCTTGAAGGTCATTACTTATAATCTTATCTCTACTAGGACTATATTTAAAAAAATCATGTAAAACACCACTTTCTCTTATAGTATTCCATATGTAAACTTAAAATATTCATCATCATAGAAAAACCATGTTTTAAATGGCCAATTTTAGGTGACATTTAATGTAGCAATTCATGTTTTTATGTCAACAATAATGTCTATTATAACATCAAGATGTTATGATAAACATCCAGATATTGTGGCAAGCATTATTGGTCACATAAAAACATGGACTATTACATTGGATGTCACCTAAAGTCCATTATCTAAAACACAAGTTTTTTATAGTGTATGAACTTCAAATTTACATCATAGACAATTGATATAATGCATTATATAATTTGTAATACTTCTAACATAAGAGGATTTTTGGGCCCCCAGAAGACCGTTTCAGGGGTGTTCCCCGAAATTGTTCCCACTGCTGCAGACCAGCCCCCTGCTGGTCTGAATTTTTGAAAAAAAAATTTAAAAAAAAAAATTAAAAAAAACTTCGGAATGTACTAAAGAGCAAAAAAATGATTTAAAAAAATGATTTTTTTTTCAAAAAAACATTTTAAAAATATTCAATAATTAATTAAAATTAATCAAAAATTAGTATTTTCTGACGTGGCAGTTGCTCAACCACATCAGCATCACGTTCCCAACGTTCCCAGTGCATTCCCAGCATCTGGGAACTCGTAGTCTTGTACAGCAGCTGAAAATCCTCTTATGAATGAACTTGCTAGTCTTTGCTTCCAAATATGAAGTTGAGAATATATTCTATTCTACACTTGCTTTCAATATATTTGACAAAATGACTATTATATCTATAGTAAGTGGGTTTCAAAAGTATCATTCACTTGAATAAAGTTTCATTTATGTGAGCAAGGTATTCAATAATCTTTACACTATCTTTATGAGACTAAGAAGGTAATATAGGTAGAGCTTTCCCAATGATCGGCATTGGTAGGATGATTGTGCGATTTCCCTCCTTTGAACGAACTATTGGTAACAAAACAAGTATGCTAAGAAACCTATGTTTTAAGTCACTACAAGATAAAGAGATGTTTTAAGTATAGTCCTAATAGTTTAGTCTTTTAAGTAATGACCTTTAAGTAAGATTTTTGGTAAGATTTTATTAAAAAGACACTCTTTTAAGTAAAATTTTGGTAAAAACCTTACTTAAAGGTCAACACTTAAAAGACTAAACTCCTAGGACTATACTTAAAAACACTTCTTTATCTTGTAGTGGATGATAGATTTTAGGTGACATCCAAATTAATAAACCTATGTTTTTATATTAACAATAATGTCTACTATAAGGTCTTCTGGTCTTGAACTCTTGATGTCCGCTATAACTTACATCTTGATGTTTGTCATAACATTATTCTTGACATAAAAACACGGGTTGTTACATTAGTTGTCACCTAAAATCTATCAATTAAAACATGTGTAGTTTTTAAGACTATACCCCCTTTGGTTTTCCATAACTTCTAGCTCATAGCTAATCTCTTTGTAAGCCTTAGCATTACAAAAATCTTTGTCTATTTATATTTTCAACAATATATAGCATACCCTATTTTGACAAGAAATTCCTACCAAAACCCCTTCTATGTCCCACTTTTTAGAGTTGCAATTGGGATTCTACCGATTTTGAAGAGTCATATCTTTTGACTTATAACTTGGATCCTTGCCTCCTTTGAACCCATGAATGCGTGCTTTTACCATATTTCCACACAAATATGTGTCACTACCTTCTTCATTCCAAATAAAGTATTATAACACCTTGAGTACTTGAAACTACTCATTTTTACTTGTGTAATTTCTTACAAGGCTTGGAAACTCACCTTTGAAGGCCTTACTTACTCACTTAAATGTCATGGTAAATTCTTGTGAGGTTTGTAACAATTATTATGCATACTTTTAAATTTCTCCACCGTTCAACACTCTTCTATACATAACATTATAGTATGCATGTATTTCAAAGGTCCCTCATACATAGTTAATATAATGCATTATACTTGTAATACTTCTATAATAGACTTACTCCCAAACATGAAGTTGAGTATATAGTCTATTCTATAGTTGGTTTCAAAATATAATTGGCAAAATGAATTATATCTAATTGATTTTCAAAAGTTTCATTTACTTGAATGAAATTCTATTCATGACTAAAGTTTTATCCGTTTTTATGAAAAGACCATTTGATAAGTGAATTTTAGTTGATAAGAGTTTTATTCCAAATCAAATGTCAAATCTATTGTATAGAACTTCCAAGTAGAACAACGGTTAAAAAATTAAAAAATAATAATAATAAAATATTAATAATCTAATTTTTTAAAAATAAACCTAACAATTACATGATAATAAAAAAGCATGTCATTATCCCATTTTTAAATTTCATACAGGCTAGCATCAAGGCTAGCATACAAACATTACTCTTGTACAATACTCAAATACTAGAGAGAGTGATTGAATGAAATAGACGGAGTTAAAAAATTAGTTACTTATAATCATAAGACATTGAAATAATGCCCATTTTTTTAGAGATTGTTTTCATAAGGAGGGTGATTGCAAGAAACACTTGTCCTATTTTTTGTTCCCTTGCACTTGGACAATAGTTTTTTTGCTCATGACTTTTACATACTTTGTTTGTTTGGTATAAAATTTGAAAGGTACACATGGTAGTTGTAAACATTGGATTATTTTTAATGTTCTACAATTGGGTGTCTACCTTGGTCATTTTTGGAGGTTTTGTCCTATTTTTGACCCAAAAATGAGAATTTGAAGCCACAAATTGAACATGTTGAAGGTCTATTGACATTACAAGGATTTATAATGAATTTTTATGAAAATAGAAACTTGTTGGTTGTGCAGATGGGGTCAAAGTGACCTTCTTTTGTACAAAGGCTACAAAGAGGGAAAAAAAATTTCTACAATAATTTTTTGGTGCAATGCAAGCACAACCTTCTCTAGAAAAATGCCTTCTATTATCAGAATTTTTTGAATTCTTTTTGAATTATTGAAAAAGAAAAGGTCCACACATATCTTTTCTACTATTTTTTTCTCTCCATGGCTTCTATAGTACTCCATAGTACTCCATGGTACTCCATAGTACCAATTTGATGGTGTAGATTTGTAAGCACCTCAAATTAGCTATTCAAATTTTTAGATGCATTCGTCATAAATAACACTAGTAGTATTGTGTAGTATTGCTAGTCTTATGGTCCAAACTACCAAAACGTGAAGTGTTTCTTGCAATCACCTAAGACCAAATAGTACCTTGATATTCCCATCCATTAGGAGCTAAGGTAGAATACACTATCCTCACACCCTTAAGAAATTTGTCTTTTTTGTTATTAAGATTCATAATTTGTTAGTTTGTACTAATTAGTCTTGGAAAGAAAAACTAACTACAAAAAAATAACCTCAAAATTGTTTCTTTTGAAATATCTATAAATAGCATGGCAATGGAATTTAATAGCTACCTCATTAGTGCCCCTACTGATGCATATTAAAACAAATTTTCAAAAAGAATTCAAGGGATGAAAGTCCATCAATATTTCAAGAGGGGAGTGCAATTTATTAGAATTGCATCATGAAAACAACTGAGACATTCGGGAGAATCAACTTTTTGAGGTCCCTTATTATCCTTGAAAGGAAGGCAAACTTATGGGTTTGAAACCCTAGACCAACTTCCAACTGCTAAGACCCTCACATAAGCCGTTTACAAGCCGTTTACAAGAGGTCTATAAAATGACCATATAAAAAGCATTCTTTAACCCTTTGACCCCTAAATGCCCAAGGTTTGTTTTGAGCTTCTTAGAATTTGTTCTAAATTGAACAAATGTCAACATTTTGTTAAATTGTCTCAATTTAAAAAAAAATTGTAACCATACAAATTCAAACTAGATATGTTAGAGATTGCTTAGGAAAAGAAAACACAAAATATCACTTATGAAGTAAAAGATTATAATGTTTGACCATGAGAGTGTTAAAATTGCAAAAGTGATGTAAAGTGTTTCAATCCTTTTTCTGCAAGTCAAATCTAAAAAGGTGGTGACCAAAAAAAATGAGGTTAACCCCTAAATGCCCAAGCCTTTTCAAGTGTGTTTTGACTATGAATAAAGTGCATGGACTTGTAGTCATTCCTAGTGAAGCAAATTGATTTTTTTTCAAAATCTAACCGCATAGATGTTTAAAGAGCTTGTTTATTAGTAAATACACAAATTTTGGGTACAAAATTGCATTGGAGTTGTGAGATTATAATGAGAGAAGAGTACATTTTCTATATTTAGTATGTTGCCTTTTCCCACAATGTTTTTCAAATTTGCATATAAATGTTTTTGGGGATTTGAAGTGACACGAACAATTGCAAAAAGTGTTAGCACACTAAAATGCACTTCTAAAAAACTTAATTTCACATGAAAAGCTATTAAATTCATTATACAATCCACCTTGCAATTGTTGAAATGCAATTATTTTTATGAGTAAAAATTGCAAGTAACTCCAAATCATCAGTTGTATGTTTAAATTTTCAATGGTGAATATCATGAAAACACTTTCCTCTTTCCATTGGGACCATTTTCAAAGCAAATGGATATGTACAATTTTTTGGATCTCAAATTAAGTGAAATTGCATAAAGCGAGGAAATGAAGTAAAATTGGCAAGCTTTACACTTCACTTATAGTACATGTATGCCTTTGAAGACCTCTCAATAATCAAATATGTAGTTTTTTCAGTGAAAAAAGAAAGTTTTCAATAGTTAACCCTTAAAACTGCTCCCAAAATTTTTTAAAACGGGCACAGGAATTTAACTGCCCATTCAGAAATGGGCCTGAAATTTCAGATCAACCATATATGGTCGATGGGGCAGTTAGGGGTTAAAGGGCCTAACATGCATGACTCCAATCAATTTATTGCTTCTCAAAATCTAATCTACAATATTTGTAAATAAATTTTGAATGTGATTTTTTACCAAGATCTAGTGTATTTAAGTCTCATTTTAAGTTAGAGCTCCCAACACTACTAGAAGTCCAGATTACAATGGGTACCCTTGCACAAAATCTTGAATAGAAAAATCACCATCATTCATTTTCTAGATCGGAATTTTGATACTGAATCTAGACTTCTAAAAAATATTCAAAAAATATAAACTATTAAAAACATCAAATTTTGTTAGGTTTTATTTAACTTCAAAGATTTGCAAACACCAGATTATGGTGCTTTGGACATTTAGGGGTTAACAACAAAACGGTGACTATGGATATGATGAATTTTGATTACGTTAGAATCATTGGTTCAAAAAAATCCAAAAGCACTCATAGGAAGTCAAAGCACTATAGAGGATCCTCCCTTTCAACCCCTAACTCTAAGGATGAATAGTTGCATCTTTGTCCAACATAGACAAATTCACTCTCATCCATCAACTAGAAAATGGCCTCTACGTCATTTATGGATTAATAAATAGGAACATTTTGCTTTCTTCAATGTGCCAATTGCATTTTTCAATGTACTAATGACCTGACTAATGAGTGGAATGCTTTTAGTGACTTGATATGTGATTCCAACTTCAAAATTCATAACTAATTCTGTGGAGTTCCAAAAAACATGAAATAACTTGGGCATTAGAGAAAATCTAGGCTCTCCAAAAGGCTTCCAAGGTTTGACATGCCACTCTATATTGAAAGCCCTATTGAACTTAAAAAAAAGCACAAGATCTCTGACAAAATTGCAATTTACCTTATGGGAATATCTTCACTGTCATCTAGAACATGTCAATTTTCTACAGCTTTCCTCTAATTGAACACAAGTGCTTATGTACCAAGGCTCTGACATTTGGTTGCACTACTATACAGATGACACTAAGTGCACCAAAACTGTAGGAAAAAAATTCTTGCCATGCCAAATAAATGTAATCTTGAGCCCTTTTGGCACTTCTTCGTAGCCTTCTGGAAAGTCCAGATTTTCTCTAATGCCTGGTTATATGCCAATTCCATTTGATTTTCAGGAAAATTTGCTGAAAAACAATACAAGAAGCCAGACACCCCAAATTCTGAATGAACACTAAGATGGGTGCATTATAGGGTCGTTGCAAGAAACACTGTGCAAAAAGCATAGAGTTTTCAATAGTATTTTTTTTTTGGGAGTACTTTAAAATTAAAAAAACAAGTTTTAAGAAAAGTGAAAAATATATTTCATGTATAAACCTTTAAGAAGAAGGTACCCTAGAAAAGAAAGGCATAGGAAAAATCTCTAAGTAGGAAAACCAAAAAAGTGCAAAATCTCATGAAAATTAGTACTTCCACATTTTAATTTGTAAAAAGAAAAGAAAATCAATTTTTTTTAAAACTAAAAATTTTCCATTTGAAGAAAGTTAATTTTGATGAGATTTGACCAAAAGAACAATCTTAGAACCATCATCAATGTTCAAAAATTGTGTGCCACGGGAAAAAATTTGTACTCATGTGGAAGACATAAAAAAACATATTTTTAGATTTTTATTTGGAATTTATAGGTTTTACACCTATGCAAATAGACCACGAAAGTTTCGTCTTCAAATCATTAAATTCAGACATTGCAAACGTAATGATAATCATAAACTACACCTTGTGATAACTCAACGAAAATGATTTTAAAATATAAAATGATTTTCTTTTAATTTCTGAAAAATAAGGGATCTAATAAACTTCAAGTTAGGTATGTTCAATAAAAATTTCATGTTCATTGGACTTAATCTTCCAAAGTTATAGAAGAAAACAAAAAAGTGGTTCGCGCTATGACGCGAAATAGGACCGGTGTTTCTTGCAATGACCCTATGGACCTCCTACCTTCGTAGCAACCCAAATTTGTCGCTTGCAGTGATGCTTGAGCAAATAATCTCTCACAGTTGGAACTGTCCTTGTTATCAATTAGACATCACTTACATGTGCAAATCTCATGTGAACAGCAGTTGATGACGGATGATGGTAACAACCATCGTCTTATGTAACTGAATCCTCAACTTTACACAAATTGGACACTGATCACGGCGGCCCTGGGTTGCCATAGATGAGCCTCCTTGCTCCTCCCACCCAAAATGAATTGGAATCTAACTAAGTTACATCATCAAAATCCCTCTACTTCACAACTTCTGACCTCTTAAATAAATCAGTTGTTTAATGCCACAGCTTCTCGCGGTTGTGTACTCCGAACTTACTTCAGAAACTAAATTCGAATGACTCTATCATTTACTCCTACTAATTAAGAATCGAAAGAATGAATTAAGACAATGGCTTCAGTCCTCACAGTAACTTAACTTACTGCTGAAGAAGCAGCGGCCGTTGCAACAAGATGCACTCCGTCCAAATTGAATTCACTGCTGGCTGTAGTGACGCTGGAGCATGGCGAACAAGTACTCGTTCCATGTGTCCACAGGACCCGGCATGCACCAGTGCAGGCAGTCTTGGGGAGGGGGCTTGCCGTCTTTGCCACGAGTCACCTGCAGATGGGTTCCCAAAACAGCTACATTTAACAAATCTTCGGACACCAATTTAGAGTTTGCAGCAACAAAAAACGTGAATGTACATTTGAGTGTTTAAATTTGAATTTTTCACCCACATTTGGCAGTGTTCATATATGACACATATCAATGATTCAACAAGGCAAGAAGCTAAACTCCCCTCAAACAAATTGAAAGACCAGAGGCAGCAGAATCTGCTCTTGTGAGATGCTGAAAATTCAGCAAATGGGGATCCAAAGAAGAACCAGTGTTTGATAAATAATCCAGCATTCACACTCACGAAAGAGTGTTCAAACATCAGTTGCAATTGCAATGGTTTCCTTTATCAATGATTTCCTCCATGTTAGTGAATAAATTACTTTTCTCTGCATGAACCCTAAAGAACCCTCACAACATTCTTGAGTAGGGAGGTTGTTGGGGTCCTTCGACACTGTCTGACACGCACTGTAACAAGTACAATTCATATTACAGTGACCCACAATTTATGAACAAGTTTGCATTCAAGATTTCTTCTGTGAAAGGAGCCTTCATTCAAGGGAAGCAAAGGGTCCCTTGCCTTGAAAGTTCACGATTGTTACAGTTTTCCATTGCCGAATAAAGTTTTTACAAATTTGCGTTATGCATGAGAATCACCGCATGATTATGGGTAGCAGGACTCACTTGCTTGTTGGGGTCGTTGTTGCGGTATGGCCCCGGGTGACCATCCGCCCGATATCGAAACGGTGTCATGATGTCCATCACACGCAGCCTCTCCTCACTAACGTTGGCAGCCTTCACTGCGGCCAATTGGTGGCCGTAGGCGGCCGCCATATAATTGTTTTCAGGTATCTCGGCGTCTGTCAGCGGCTTCGTCTTGCCCGTGCACGAGCCGCCGGTGTTCCACGCCCCGCCTTCATAGTGATCAGGCGAATACGTTCGAAAAATCGTCAACCCCCTGCACATGAATTAAAACAACACATGCAGGGTTACGTTGTCAGTAAAATGAAATTGTTCAATCCAATGAACTTTCAGAATCACAGAGAAATAAAAATCTCACGCATGTTTCGTGTCACGAAGAGTAGCCTTCATTGACAACCAAAATAGTTAGAGAATTTCTGTAATCTATGACCGAAATCAAATTAGTGTGGAAGTTTATCAGCAATTCAAATGAAAAATCTGAGATTGAGAAGGCGTCTAGTGAGAGGGCTTGCTAGGCTCTGAACCAATAATTATCTATGCCTAATTTGCAGCTATCGCAATCTCGAGTAGTTGCAAATACATCGCATAATGTTGTACTAAGCCATTACAAAATTGTTAAGAAATTTCAGGCGGTCATCGCAAAACCGTTGCGAAGACTCCCGCAATCCCAACCTTCTGTACGAGCGGTACGTATGGAACTACAGTTCTCGCGATGGAACTCCCACAATTTGATATCAAGTAAAAACAAAACAACACTTAAGGTATACCAATTCCAGAGTTCTTTCTCTCTTTGGTTACGGTGATCGTGACGACAGGATCTTGATCAAGGTACGGTGTGACATAGACCTTAGATGAACAGACTCTCCATTTACGCCAGCCAGCCTCAAAAACAGAGCTGGAGTTAGTATTGTTATTCTGATGATGTTGATGAAGGCATCGTGATGGTGTTTATGATTAAGCAAGCTAGGAAGCTTAATGGAGGAGAGCAACTGAAGCTGTAACCCTAACTCACTTGTATCCCGGATACTCCACAATGGCCTTCACGGCCATTTTCATGGCCACCCGATAAGCAGATAACGTATCATACTCCTTGGGCAATGTCGTGTTCCACCACTGCTGACCTCCCACAAGTCTAGTCCCGTTCTCAACGTACACTGCCTGCTTGGTCCCCCACCAGTGCCCGCTGGCCACCACCAACACGTCGAAGCTGGGCAGCCACTCCGCGAAGGTGGCGTCGAGCACATCCAGGTGCAGCTTTTTCAGACCCTCGGGGGCGAACGAGAGGGCGTCCGTGGTCACGTTCACCAGCCAGGAGGACCAGATGCGGACCAAACGGAAGTCGTAGTCTTTAAAGTCATAGCTAGGCAGCTTCTTGTTGCGGCCGAGCACGGGAGTCGACGCCTGCGTATTTCCCAGCACCCAAATTGAACTGGATTAGTGCTTGTGTTACGTGGTGTGAGAGCAAGATTGAGAGGATCGATCGAAACGAACGCTGGGTATATCCTCGCTCACGTAATTCATTCAGAATCACAGGAGGATAAACTGGATTATGTAGTGCTTGTGTGACAAGATGCGAGAGCAAGAGAGGATCGATCGTTCGAAACGCTGGGTTATATCAGTTCTCATATAGTTAATTCGCAGCCACACTCAGGAGGAATCCCAAATACCCATCAGTCTATGAAATTTCTGGAGAATCTCAGAGTCAATGTGTAGTGATGATAGCGTAGGATTCACGAGGAATGGAATTTCGACATCGAAAATGTCAATCTACGGAGTTTTTTAAGAACTCCGGAGAGCTCTAGTCAATGTCCAGTGATGACAGAATAGGACGTACACTAAGATACACTAGGAATGGAATTTAGACATCCATAATGTCAATCTAGGGATTTTTTGCAGAATTGCATAGTGAATGTCCAGTGATGATAGCTAGAATAGGATACACTAGGGAAAATACATCAGGAATGGAATTTGGTCGCGTGCGAAAGGATATTTGTCCAATTTCTGAATTGGAATTTTCCTGTAAGCAAGATTATGAGAGTGCCGATCGATTGATCGATCAATCGAACGAGATCTGTTATGCCCTGTCCGCTTCAATTCAACCTCGTAGAACAATTAGCGAACTGGAATTCGTTACTAATGTACGTCTGCGCCGCACAATTTGTCTCATTCGCAAATTGATGCTAGCTTACTCTTGCCGACGAACTCACCATGATTTTACACTCATTTCCATCACTTAACTTAGACGTCTGATTTTCAGAACAGGAAGACTAACTACCTGCCAATACAGTCATTTGAAGTGCTGCATTTGCAAGAAGCAGAAGTTCCCTTGCAAGTGCAGGCACACACTGGGTTACTTAGAGAAAAAAAATCATAATGGACTTGAGTACTATGTTCCACGCAGAGTTCGAATTAAGGCATATATGTGAATCCGTGCATACCTGCCACAAGGTGCACAGCAGAGCTTCATACTGATTCCGCGCGACGGAGTCGCCGACTATAGCCACAGTCTTGCCGCGCATGAGGTTCAGAAACTCGACGGCGTCGAAGTCGGGTAGCGCGCAGCCTTGGGGCTTCCACTTCCAGTTAAGAAACCCGGTGTCCGGACGACCATTGCCGGGGCAGTTCTGCTGCTGGGACAGGATGGGGCAAGTGGCGTTTGCGTAGAGCGGCTTCCTGGAGGTCTCTTCCACCCACTGGCCCTGAAATAAATCGCACTCCATCTCTGCGACAACTCAAACAGCCCCATGAGAATCAAAGATTTCATCACGCTCCGGCTGGTCTGGATATAAATGTTCGCTTCCTCCACACTTGCGTTTAACAAATGATGGCAACTCGTAATGTCTCACACAATTGCATCGGTACAGTCATTAGTGCAGCAGGCTGACATTGAAATATTATTGGCAACGGTTCTGCTTGCAAGGACTACCCAAATCATATAACTGTTTAGCAATGGTTTAGTAAAACAGTGAGCAATATTTTTGCAATCACTTGAGATTCCGATAGTTTTCGCAACAGTTTAGGCAGTTGGTTCCGTGCCCCCAAGCCTATTGCAACACATTTGTAGCAGTGCTTTTGCAATGGTTCGCACTAGACCATGAGTTTGAGGCAAAGTACTGAACCGCTGAAAAATCATTACAAAAGTATTATAAAATTGAAATTCTCTATTTACAACCGCTACGTACTTCCTGTTGCAGGATCTGGATATCATTTATTAACTTTCGCTTCTGCAATTAGTCCTCGACATGGTAACTGTCTCACACAAGTGCATAGATACCGTTGCATCATTTACTGAAGCTCAGCATTCAATCTCTTACCTTGTCGAGAAGGAAGTTGCCGCAAGGGTTCGCTCGCATTGCTGCTGTCCGTCGTTGCTTGCTCTTCTTCTTCCTCCTTCGCTGGAACCTCTTCGGGCTCCACAACTTCTTCAATCTTCGGTGAAATAGAGCGCACTTGTGCTTCGATCTTGAATGGATCCCGAATCAACTGTCGTGAGGGATCGTCATATGAGATTTTGGCTTCCGTGGTGGACACTAAGGGAGCGACGAGCACGACCATGGCGAATGCCACAGTCACAGCGATCAGACAGAGGAAACAGAGCTTCACCCAGCACGCTTGTTGACTGCCCTTGCCATTAGAAGGCCGCATGTTTACGATTAATTCTTGCCTTCCTTCAGGGCGATTAGCGGGCAAGCTGTCCGTGTTCAGAAGCTCCAACACGTTCTGCTTCCTCACTGCAAATGCATTCAGGTCTTCACTGCTCAACACAGTTTCCAGCACATTTTCAGCTGCGCCAGCTTCCAACTGCAACTTAGGCAGTTATCACCGGCAGCCTCCTTGTTGCCTTGAGAGACACATCCGAGTCTGCGAATATTTCTCGTGCCGCAAGGATTCAACTTCAGGAATAGTCCGATTAAAGCTCGGTCGAATCACTACTCTGATATTTTGGAACTGTGGGAAAATTCTATTTGCTCTGAATCCACAATGCAGCTGCCGATTGCGCAGGACAGTTCCTGACCGCGAACTAGATCAAGATCAGCATCAATATTTCAACCTCGGCTGCACAGTCGTTTCGGAAACCAACTCAGAAATGGCCTGGCACCGGATCCTTGAGCAAAAACCATGCATCAGTAGCTTGCATTGCTACTCTATGCAATTTAGGGGATGATCCGGGTTCAAACAATTTCATGAATCGCCCATATCTTGTCCTACAAGCCAAATGAATTGAATGTTACAAATCTATCCCTTTGTTTCAAAACAAGAATCAAGATTTCTCTCTGTGAAGCTCTCGATCTTTCTCTGAATGCTCAAAATAATGCCAAATAACCGGAACAACTAAACCAACCTCCAACACGTATGCAGGCGTCACCGGAGGTTCGAGCGGCGCGGCAACCCAAGTGTCACAACTGCAGCTGCATTCTTGCCGTACTAAGCTCAGAAGCAAAGACTTCGAATGTACCCACGATCCAATTGAAGAATGGCTAGCTGCAACTACAGGGACTTGAAAAACTGAGTCTAAGTATGCTTCGTGTAGCTTCACTCCGTATGCTCTACGTTGAGACGAAATCCAAATGAGCAAATATCGGAATGTTGTGGTATATTGTTGTGCATTCTACAATCCCATAAAGACTTGAAGCAAAAAGAAATTAGAAGTAAGGGAATTCCAAAGCTAACCACCCATATAGACTCAATTGTTCTATTGGTTTTCATAATCACTCCATAAAATGACTATGCTTCTTGATGAATTCAAAATAACTCAAAATTTTGGTTTCATATTGATGTTGTTGCACCAAATTAAATCGCTTACAATCCAAACAAATGTACTATGTAAATGCTCTTGCAAATAAACATTTCAGATGTAAAAAAGATAAATTGCAATCGAAAAAAGAATAGTTTTGGTTGATCTAAAAACAAATTAAAATGATTTCTATATAATATATAAGAAGAAAGATATCTTCAAATCTATTCAATGTGAACGCAATACCTTAAGGGTCATTGCAAGAAACACTAATTGGTTTTTGTACACTTTTGCCACTATAGTCATTATTTTCCGGGAATACTTTAAAAAAAATTAATTAAGTAATTATGAAAAATATGTTTAATGTATATTTCTTTAAGAAGAAGGTACCCTAAGAAGGAAAGTATAGGAAAATTCTCTAAATAGGTGAACTAGAAGAGTGCAAAATCTCATGAAAATAAGCACTTTGACATTTTTATTTGTAAAAAATAGGAAAATAAATTTTTTGAAAAACTAAAAATTGGCCATTTTGGAAATAGTTGAAGATGAAAAGATTTCACCAAAAAAATGATCTTAAAGCAATCTTCAATGTTCAAAAATTGCATGCAATAGGATTCTTGTCTATACTCATGTGGAAGAGATAAAATTATAAATTTTCAAATTTCGCTTGATAGTTATATGATTCCCTAGTTTGCAAATAGACCATGAAATTTTGAACTGTAGATCATTAAATTTGGAGACTACTAATGTAGTAAAACCTTCAAAACTACTAATTGTGATAAATTAGCTAAATTAAAATTAATTAAAATGTAAAATTAGTATTTTTTAATTTAAAAAAATAAAGGGACCTAATTAACATCAAGTTAGGCATCTCCAATATAAATTTCAAATTTATGAGATTCATGCTTCAAAAGTTGTGGGAAAAAAACAACAATGTCACTTCAATTGTGATGCGAAATAGGACTAGTGTTTCTTGTAATGACCCTTAATGTTCAAGTTGCAACCTAGAGATCATTTATGATAATAACAATAATAAATGAAATCTCAAGCAAGATTTCAAGTCTACGTTGATCTCCTTCTCTCTCTTTGTTTTTTGAAGTACATGTATGTCAACTTTTTATAATGCCTATTGGGGTGGGTCATAAGTGATATACAACAACAATGCAATAAAATATTGAAGTCATTGTAACTCAAAAAAGTAGCATAGGCAATTATTTTTCATAGTAATTAAAGTAGAAGGCTCTGAAATGGAGCATCTCAGGGCTGATCTGCCTTTTTCATGTCTTTATGAATCTAACACAAGTGATTTCATATTTTTGGGAGCATTTTTGAAATAGTTATGAGTTTTCAAACAAAAAGTGTTGTTATGTTGTAGGTCCCTATTTATGTCCCTAGATCCTTTATGAATGGTTCACTTACAACTTCAAAGAAAAGATGGAAAAACAAAGAGAATAATTGGCTCTCACTATTCCCAATGCTTCTATCTTCAATTCATTCAATGAGTATGGAGGTCCATTTAAGAACTACATATTGTCCATTTCAATGCCTTTTATAGGTACCATTCATAATAGTATGATACCCACTCTATCTTAAGGCTTCCTACCTTAAAGTTAATCATATAGTCTGAAATCCCAATTAGAAATAGCCAAATAGTGGTGTCAAAGGAAGGTATAATTGAAAATAGTAAAAAAAACCCCGGCACCAAGCTCTTCTAGACCTCAATTTTGGTGCTTCGAGAAGTTTTGTCTTGCGTTTTTCCCAAACTCCAATTCTTGGTCCCCGTTGCATCCACTTTACAATTATCTCTATAATGTAAAAACCTACAAAGCAATTTAGTCTCCCTCTGGATAATTAGCTTTGGAATTCCATTGCTTCTAAACATTAGGTAATTTCTCTTTGCTTCAAAAGTTTCTAGTACACACAAGAAACTACTCAACATTCATGTTTGCTCATTTGAATTTCACTCACTTGTATTCAATGTAGAGCGCATGGAGTGAAATTGAGCAAAACTTGGACTCAATTTTTTTGAAGTCACTGTAAGGTAGTATGCTCTAAAAGCAAGCGTTGTTCTAAAAGTGATCATGACACAGGGGTACATCTTGGTTTTTGCAATGTACTAGTGGTGTATATTCCAACATGTGGTTGCTTTTAGTGACCACTACATTTGAACTTAAAAAATTTATAACTAATTCTACACAAGTCCAAAAAAGATGAAACAACTTGGGTTAGATGCCAATTTCATTTTCCTTCCTACGAAAATCTACTGAAAATTGATTCAAGGAGTTTAGCTTCCCCCCAAAAGCAAGCAGCTCTTAAATGGTATGCTCTAGCATACTACCTTACTATTGTCTGTGGATCTTTGCAGCAGAAACAACAACTAGGTACATTATGAAAGCGTGCTCAGTTAGGCGGGTAATTAATTCTGACATCCATATTCTGAACAATGAACAAAGGGGCTTTAAGGCACTATTTCATCCAATTAACTTCTCGTTTATCAAATGTAACACTTTGAATCTACAAAAGATAACCTTCCTTAATGATCAAATTCATTAAATTCTAGTAAATGATATATCTGTACAATGCTGTAAGCAAAAATGACCAAAAATTCAAAAAAGGATTGAGACGCTTCAGGGTTAAGCTACTAGACTAATTAAGCTAGCTACTGGACTGTTCAGTCCTGTTGGTGCGAAAGACATCAGCCTAGCTGGCCATGAAGAAAGCGCGGCCATGCCTGTTGCCAATTCGGTGGAAGAGCGAGCTGGGGTCGACAAAGAGAAGGGGCTGAGGAAGGGCTTGCTGGGCTGCTTTGCAATTGCGGAATGATGGAAGATGATTCGCAATCTGAGCAACAACTAAAGCAAGTTACCGTCGAACTTCGTGAACTTGAACAACGGTTTGCAAGTTGAGCACACGGGCACTGGCTCATCATGATCTGGGTGGATTGGCCCCCTCGCTAGGTCTTACCATGTTTTACCAGAGGTGCAATCAAAACAAAAAGCCCCCTAGTTTGGTCCGTGATCACCCCTACTTTCCTCACACCCCATCTTATTTGCGGTCTCTGATCGCAAATATGAATTCAAAATTTGCAAAAAAAAATTTGTGTGAAAAATAAAAAATTACAGCGTTTTACCCAAGTGGCCGAGCGAGGGGGTCAGCTCTCCCTGCCCCTCATCATGGACAGTCTGATCGATCAAAGCTCTGTGGGTAAAAGCTTAAGTTACTCGATTGCATTCGCGCCAGGGTCCGCCAAATCTGAACTGGAACCCAACTTTTCAGCAGACAACCGCGAAGCATTCGGTTCAGGCTGGCATGGGGCTCTGAAAGTCAATGAGGTCCGGAAACAGGGGTTTGCTTAAATCAGCCAGGGCTGGTGGTAGTATCTGTCTGTCAGTGGACACAATTTTCAACGCACGTGATGGGTTTCCCGGGGACTCACTTGCAACTGGTTCATTGTCAACGGACTAAAGTAAGTTAAGTTCGATCCTATTCGGAGGTTCTGACCTCTCAGTTCAGTGTTCCGCGGTGTATTCGTCCCCAGCTTTAATCCGTAGAGGACGGACGGGACGGACTGGTGAGCATGGAGATCATTCATTTTGATGCCGTGGGAATCATCGGTTTACAAAAATGCAATGATGACAGCTCGCAGATATTTCTGAATGGCAAGCTCTTTACAGAAGTTGATGTGATTGATTCGGGAGGGAAATTAGTTGGTTCTACCCTAAACTATAAGAACTGCATCATATAATTGCCAAAAAATTTAAAAATTGCTTACCCATCGACATTCAGTCTTGAAAATCTCTGCAGTCGAGCAGCTAATTGTTGTAATTTTTTTTTGTTACCCCATCTCCATTTCCTAGCCATTTGCCAAGTCAAGATCATATGGTTACAAGTTTCCGTTCAAGTTTTTTTAATCAATCTCAGACTTAGAGCTTGAATGTGTACTAAAAAATTTCGAAATGATTTCCTGAAAACAGAGAAGACCATATGGTTACAATTTCTGTTCAATTTTTTTTTTTAATCAATTGATACCAGACTTACAGTTTGTGTTCTAAGAGATCTTAAATGATTTCTTGAATCAAGAGATGAAGGCTTGGACATCTAGGGTTTAAACTTGCTCCTGATTGCCATGTTTAATTGTCCACTTGGGACAAGGCAGTTGGGACAATTGAAGACCGAGTAATTTTTTAGAAAAATCAGTGGTACCCGCCGTACGTACTGTAGGCGGGACTGGCTCTGAGGCAGTGACGGAGAATTACTGTAGTTCCTGGCCGGGCACAGGAGATGAGGGAACATTTGGTGAATTTTTTTCGCAGTTCCTGACGCCCGGGGGACTGAGTGGCTTCAGTTCTCCGCCTTCGATCTCTGTCTCAATGCCCGCCATACTGTGAGGATAAACATCCATCCGTCGACGGAATCGATCGAAGTCATCGAACCGATTCATTCCACTTTCCAAGAATGGCAGAGTGATGGGTATTGGAAGAGAGCAGGGCGCGCTCCCAGTTGCCACTTGCCTGACAGCATTCGGGAACCAGGATTACAGTAATAATTTACATGAAATTGCACTTTGAAAGCACTTTGAGGAACCCAGATTAGTAAAATGAACTGAAAGCCGGCATTGAATCGAAGTTGAAATAAGACAAACGGGATTCGCAAAGCTGACTCCGTCCGTCCAGTTCAGTTGGGGCTCAGCTGCCGGCACCTAAAAAGAGTCCTAGGCATTCATGAGCGCTGGAAAATGAATAGCATGTGGAAGTGTGGAACATCCGTGATCCGTCGCCCCGCCTGGCTGTGGAATGTCTACAGTAGATCGATCGCTCGGAATCACGGTATATGGTTCAGTTTAGTCAGTTCCAGCGATGGACTTTGCAACTGGGGTCAATCCGAAATTCCGAATACGATAATTATAAGATTACTGTACTACCGATTGTACCGAATTCTCAGCTCAGGAACTGTTGTTGGCCGGTGAGTGTGTCTATTCCTGCAACTAACCGAGTGAAAGAATCCCGAAGCCCAATCGCAGCTGTTGACACAAGATTGACAAACAGTGCCTGGTGCCAGTTTAACCCCTGCGCGCCTCAGGGGACAGAATGTGGCCGCTCCAAATTTTTATTTGCAGCAAAAAGATTCTGGATTGCAACTGTACAGTACTGCCTTCAGAAAAGGACAGAGGGTAAAGGTATACCGTACGCGGAGGTCAGTTTTGTAAGTAATTCAGGAAATTTGGAAGATGTCCAAATTTTTAAAATTATTAATGGGTAATTGCGAGGAACAATTGTTCTATTTTCCTGTTTTCCATCACACCTTGCATGCTGATCTATTTTTTGGCCATAACTTTTGCGTTTTGGCTCCAAATGACTAAAGATTTGTAGAGAAGGTACTTAAGGCTATCATACATGTTACATAATTTTTTCATGATTTTCAAATATAGTATACTATCCAAAAATAGACCCCAATTGAATGTCACAATTGCCAATTTAGAGGTTTCTAGTACTATTTAGGATCCATAGAAAAAATTTTGAAGTGACATTTGGATGAGGTTGTCTTCTAGTAGACTTGTAGCTAATGGCTAAAGGAATTTTTTTTTAAATAATTAATCTTGTGTGGTGTCGAAGTCTAGAAAGGGAGCTTCTTTCTACTTGTATTTTAAGACATATAAAATGTTATTTTAGTGGGTTTTTTTGGTAAATGACCATCTCTGTAGAGTTGTTACAAATGGCTAGTTTTTGTTTCTTGTATTCACTTATTTTTACTTTTCATAACTAATTTAAACATCAAAATACCTATTTACTTGAAGTTTGGCACTTTTTAAGTTCTCCTACTAAAAGAAATTTTTCTATACATGCATTTCCTTCCTTGGGTACCTTCATCTTAAAGGTCTATACAAAAGTCAAATTTTTATATTTTTTTGAAATTAGTATTCTAATTTTAAAGTACTCCCGAAAAAGTCATGAGTATTGTTGCAAAATGCAACAAATAGTACACTCACGAATTTCTTGCAATCACCCTATTTCAAAAAAATTGAAAAAATTATTCTTGAGAAAATATAGAAAAAAGTACACATTTATTCATGAATAAAAAGAATCAATCCAAAATTAAGATTGTCCCCATAAAGTGCCGGAAACAAAAAAATTCCAATCTACCTATCAAATCATTGAACTAAGAAAAGTAAACTATTTCAACATGACTTGTCAAAACAGACCTATACCTATAGTAGATGGAAGTTATGGCTAAGGCAAATGGAAATTATAGCTAAGGTAGAAGGGTTTGGGTGAACTAACCCCCTCTCTCCGCCACACCAAGACATAAGGTAGCAACATCCACAACCGTCAAAATAAGGAATTTCAACATAGTTAGAGGCAGTTTTTCCTAAGAAATATTTTTTTTGTATTAGCAATTGAAAATCATGAATTTTCAAAAAAACAAAGAATTTTTGGATAAAGTATCAAATTTCTATGAATTTTTGAAATAGAACTATGTAGGGCACCCTAAACTACACTCTAGTAAAGTTGCCTTGATTCTCATACCAAAATCTAAAAAAATCAGACCCCACCAACTACAATCAAGCATTGGCATGGTTTCAAGGCACATCTGACAACATTTTAAGATAACTCTACTATTAGTAATTGGGTGCACTAACGGTTATGGATGTTGCTACCTTATCAAGAAACCAAAAGTGCATGTAATTGCACTGCAAAGGGGCCGAAAATGAATTCTTAATAGCATGTTGTAGGGCTAAAATTTTTCCTAATGAGTCCCTATTTTGTGCTTGATTCATTTACCTTGAACATTCCTAGATAATTTGAGGCCTCTAATTGCAAATATGAAATTAGAATTTGCAAAATTTATCATGAGTGGAAAATAAAAAATTTCAACATTTTCCTAAGTGGTAGCGAGAGCCAATCACCCCGCCTCATAGAAGCACCCAAATGGAACATTGGTTGTTCATGGACATCTAGAAAAGAACCTAAATCCTATTGCCAATGACCCCAAAGAAGGCATGTTGGGTTCTAAAGTAAACAAGTGAGGTTCCAAGAAGTTGTCACTCTTCCAAAAAGTAGCCAATCATCCATATAGGATCCAAGGTTAGAGTGTGTCGTTTTTGAGTGTTTATGTGCCTACTTTGGTCTTTGTATGGTGTCCATAGTAGGTACATCTACACAATTGTTTAAAAAAAATCATATTATATAGTCATATAAGCTCGAAAAAATATGAAACTAATTTTCTTAGTCTCGTAAACATGTTTTCCTAACAAATACACATCATTTTTCTCTCTATCCACCTTCAAGATCAAGAGATTTAGGGTTAGTGTTCCATTAAGGTACTTCTACCTTACACATCATAGTGAAGGACCAGTATTGTGGGTGATTGCAAGGAACACTTGTTCTATTTGGATGTCCCCTAGGCCTTGGATAGATGGGTTTTTTGCTCATAACTTTTGCATAGTATCTTCATTTTTATAGAATTTGAAATGAAGGTACACATAGTAGTTGTAAACACTTTGTAATTTTTAAAATTCCTAAAAATTATTTTGCTATTTTTAAACTTCTCTTGATTGGATGTCTATTTTGGTTATTTTGAGGGGTTTTGATACTACTAGGTGATTGCAAAAAATACTTCACTTTTTTGGCTCAAATCATAGTTTTTGGCCATAAAATTGGCAATACTACACAATACTACTAGTATTCTTTATTGTGAATGCCCTTGCAAATATGAACCATTGATTCGAAGTGCCCGTAGATCTGAATTGTCAATTTAGTACTATGTAGTACTTTGTAGTTCTATTGACTACTACAAAGTACTATGAAAGCCATTGGGAGCAAATAGCAAAAGAGGTGTGTGTGGACTTTTTCATTTATGAAATCCAAAAAAAATTCTATAAAAAAATCCATTTTGCTAAAGAAGGTAGCGCTTGCATTGTACCAAAAATTCTTGTAGGAAATTTTTCCCTCTTCATAGCCTTTGCGCAAAGGAAGGTCACTTTAATCCCATATGTGCAACAAATAAGTTGCTATGTTCATAAAAACTCATTTTGAGTCTTTGTAGTGTTGGTGGACCTCCAACATGTCCAACTAATGGCTTCAAATTCTCATTTTTGGGTCAAAAACAGAAGTTAAATCCCCCCTAAAATGGCCAAGGCAGACCATTGATTGAGTGAGATTTAAAATAGTAAACTAATTTCAAAAATTTCAAAAAAATTGACCAATGTTTGCAACTATTGTGTGTACTTCTATTCCAAATTCTATGCCAAACAATCAAACTATGCAAAAATTATGAATAAAAAACCACTTGTCTAAAGACAAGAGGACAAAAAAAATACTAGTGTTTCGTGCAATCACCCATCTCCAACCCAAAGTTGCAAATTTGAAGGTGAAAATTGGGATACAAAGGCTTCTACTACTATTACACAAGCTTATAAAGAGATTTTCTAAAAATAATAAAATATCCACCTCCCACATATGCACGATGTGTACTACTAAGGTACATTAGTAGAGAATCTTAAATATTTTTATTGAAGATGAAAATGGTCAAGAAGAAGCACCTTCAAGTTTTTAAACACAAAATTTCTTTTGTTTATTTTTTTGAATTTCTTCACTATTTTTTGAAAATCAAATTCCAAAGTATCTATTTTCTTGCATTTTTCATCCAGCTCTTTGAAATAACATAACTTTTAGAGATAAATTTTTCTAGGTTAGAATTTTTCCTCATGTACTATTTAGAGTGTTCTAGAAATTATCCATATTTTATTTCATTGAAAAAAATTAATTCCCAAAGTCACAATACAATAGTACTTGGACCATTTTGAGACAAAAACATTAAGTGTTTCTTGCAACAACCCTTGTACGTAGACTAAAATGCACTTTTTGAGGAGTAGGGCATTCAATGTATTACTAGGTACACTAGGAGCAACCAATTTTGGGTCCGTTGGCACGTTAGGTCATTGCTACTGAGGGGGGCTAAGCCTCCCACTATGCCATTTTAGCGCCCAAGTTGAAGCATGCGAAAGCAAAGGGTAATCTTGTGCATGAGTGTGATTGGGAGAGTGTCGTGTTCAATTTTGCATCTCAATAGGTTATAGAGGTATGAGTCCAAGTGTGGCAAGAGCAAAATGTGCTTCATTGTGTAGAAGAGAGGGGAGTTTTAAGGATTCTAGGACTTAAGTGCAACTGCCATTGCTAATTCAATGGAGCTCAAGTATGAGAGATTGCATTCATTATATCACAATGTGCATCAATGCGAGGAGTGTAGAAGAGGATTAGTAAAATTCGAAGGGGTCAAAAGATAGTAGGCTCAAATGACATTGAGGGGCTTCTGACCCCTCTATAGTTGTTCCTACATGAATGGAGAATTGAGCCTGGTGAATTGGCAAAGATCAAAGCAATGGTGACAGCTTGGACAATAGAATGCCGCAATGCCACACTAGAACAAGTAGCAAGGGTGCAAGCTTACTTGTATTCCTCCTCAAACTTGCATCGTGGCACTATAGACCCACTCATCGAAACCATGATTGTTGGCGCTACTTATTTCAAAAGCACTACTTCATATCGCAAACCGTATACGAGTAGATTTCGAAAGAGCATCTAAATGAACTACCAACACTTGTGAGCAAGTTTATTCAAACTATTGTAAGCCCCCATTTTGTCACCTAGGACTCACTGTTCTTTTTTTTCAATTTTTTTCAAAATATAGTATAAAAGGTGATTGCAAAAAACACATGTACTATTTGTTGTGTTTTCATGATTTTGGGGGGAGTAAATTAAAATTAGAAAACTACTATTTTTTAAATTTGAAAAATATGAAAAACATATACACCTTTAAAACAGAGGAATCTAAAAAAGGAATTGCATAGGAAAATTCTCTAAGTAGGAGAACTAGAAAAGTGTCAAGTCTCAGGAAAATATATACTTTGATGTTTTAATTAGGGAATAATAGGAAAATACAGTAAATTCAAAAAACCAAAACTGGCCATTTGTAACAACTTTATGGAGATGGTCATTCTAAACTTCCACACTACATAAAAATAACTTTTTTTTTTAATTCCTTCTCTAGAGAACTATAAGTCTACCTAAAAGACCATTTCAACCAAATTTTAGCACAAAATTCTTTTTTTTGGCTACTAAATAATACTAAAAACTTGCAAAACCAACTAATGTGACATTCAATTAAGGTCTATTTTTGGATCATAAACTATTTTTGAAAATTATGAAAAAATTTGGGAAAGTCATGAATAGCTTTACTACAAATCTTGGGTTGATTAGAGCCAAAACACAAAAGTTATAGCAAAAGAACTTATTAGTATGCAACGTATGGCACAAATAATACAAGTGTTTCTTACAATCATCCTAAAATATAATATAAAAATTAAAAATTCCAAAAAATAGTGTAAAATCAAAATAATCATGTTATATGCCAATATAATATTTGATTATATTTTGAGTGTTTTTATCCAATTAGATTGAAATCCACCAAAACCCTAAATAATACTCAGCTTTGATAAAGTTATCCAAAATAGCCCCACTTATCGTATATGTGATGAAGTTGGCTAAAATAAGTCCAAGACAACTTGGTGAAAACCCTAGAATCTAATATTGTAGATAGGTTTCAAGTTCCCCAATCGATTTCTACTTTTTACAAAAAATCCAAATATTAATATGCAGATTTGAAAACATCACCACAAATTGATGAAGGGAATCTACTGTCGAAAGACGGTGCATTAAGGTAGAAATCACATAAGAAACTTAATAGCTAAGTTCCTTTGTCAAGATTCCTCTCTGCGTGAAAGATTTTTTAGAACCCAATAACTAAAGGATGGCATAGGATTTTACTCTCTTTTGACAATCGTGTAGAGTTTAGATATGGACTTACATATCTTTTGTGTGATTCTATGGGATGTCCCACAAAAAGTTTTAAAATTTTTAGATACTCAAAAGATGCCTCTTTAAACAACCAATCACTTTAACCCCCAATAGAAAATTCTTAGAAATCACTCAAATTATGGTAAAATCTCACTAAAAATTAGGGTAGCTTCTTTAATATTAATAAAAGACTTCAACAAGTTTTAGGACATTTTAATCTTCAATAATGGTATCAAAAACAAATATGCCAAGCGAAAGAATGTAATACCTTGGAATCCCAATGTACCAATTCTAGACAATGAACAAAGAAGTTCTAGAGGCATTTTTAACCACTTCATCTAATTCAACTTAAAGAAAGTACAATGGATTAAGAAAAGATTTAATCATTATGAAATAAAAGTCATCGGAAGCTAAAGTTGCCCTCTTTTCTTCTACAATGCACTAGATATCTATACAACAAGTTTAACAATCTATATACCAACTAAATAAATTAGTAGTGCATACAACATCTACTCTTTGTGAACAATTTGTACTCTTACAATGAAGGCAACATCCTTACAATAAAGTAGGAGGTTCATAAAGAGACCAAGCTTAATAGCTATCCCTAACACAAAGATACAATTGAATTTATCAATGTACTAGCAATGAACATATCAAAGGTTGGACACTTCTAATGACCTAATTGTGTGATTCTAATTTCAAAATTCATAACTAATTTCACACTTGGCAAAAAAAAAAGGTGAAACAACTTGAATTAAATGCCAATTCCATTTGTCTTTCAAAGAAAATTTACCAGAAAATATTTCAAGAAGTGAAACCCACAAAATTGTAAATCAGCTCTTAAATGGGCGCTCTGAGGACCTCCTACCGCTTACTGACCAACAAGCAACCCAAATTTGTTGCTTGCAATGATGCTTGAGCCAATAATCTCTCACAGTTGGAACTGTCCTTGTAATCAATTAGCCATCACTTACATGTTCAAATCTCATGTGAACAGCAGTTGATGACGGATGATGGTAACAACCATCGTTTTATGTAACTGAATCCTCAACTTTATACAATTGGATACTAATCACGGCCGTGGGTTATGTTGAGCCTTCTTACTCACACCCACAATGAATTCGAATCTAAGTTACATCATCAAATCAATCTACTTAACTAGTCCTCACCTCATAAATAAATCAGTTGTTCAATGAAACAACTTCTCTCGGTTATGTACTCCTACTTCAGAAACAATGGCAAATGAATTTATAATTATGTACTCCTACTGAAGAAAGAATTAACAAGGGCAATTAATTCAGTCCTTACAATACCTAAGAAGCAGCGGCCGTTGCAACAAGATGCACTCTGTCCAAATTGAATTCACTGCTTGCTGTAGTGACGCTGGAGCATGGCGAACAAGTACTCGTTCCATGTGTCCACAGGACCCGGCATGCACCAGTGCAGGCAGTCTTGGGGAGGGGGCTTGCCGTCTTTGCCACGAGTCACCTGCAAATGGGTTTCAAAAACAGCTACATTTAACAAACCTTCGGACACCAAATTAAAGATTGTAGCAACAAAAAACGTGAATGTATATTTGAGTGTTTAAATTTGAGTTCTCAGTGTTCATATATGACATGTATCAATGATTCAACAAGAAAGGAAGCTAAACTCCCCTCAAACTAATTGAAAGACCAGAGGCAGCAGAATCTGCTCCTGTGAGATGCTGAAAATTCAACAAATGGGGATCCAAAGAAGATCCAGTGTTGTGCCATGGAGGAGCAATCCATGCTTGATAGATATTCCAGTATTCACACTTTCGAAAGAGTGTTCAAACATCAGTTGCAATTGCAATGGTTTCCTTTATCAATGATTTCCTCCATGTAAGTGAATGAAATACTTTTCTCTGCATTAACCCTAAAGACACTCGCAACATTCTTGAGTAGAGAGGCTGTTGGGGTCCTTCAATACTGTTTGAAACTATAACGCAAAACAATTCGTATTACAGTGACCCACAATTTATGAACAAGTTTGCATTCAAGATTTTCTCCAGTGAAAGGAGCCTTGATTCATGGGAAGCAACGGGTCCCTTCCCTTTAAGCTCAAGGTTGTTACAGCCTTCCATTGCCGAAGAACTTAATGCATTTACAAACTTGGGTTATGTCTAAGAACCACTCACTTGCTTGTTGGGGTCGTTGTTGCGGTATGGCCCCGGGTGACCATCCGCCCGATACCGAAACGGTTTCATGATGTCCATCACACGCAGTCTCTCCTCACTAGCATTGGCAGCCTTCACTGCGGCCATTTGGTGACCGTGGACTGCCTCCATATAACTGTTTCGCGGTAGCTCGTCGTCTGTTAGCGGCTTCATCTTGCCTGTGCACGAGCCGCCGGTGTTCCACGCCCCGCCTTCATAGTGATCAGGCGAATACGTTCGAAAAATCGTCAACCCCCTGCACATGAATCAAAACAAAAACAAAATTTTCAGTAAAATTAAATTGCTCCAAGAACTTCTCAGCATCACAAAGAAAGTAAAATCTTCCCCATAATCTCAATGCAGGCAAGTATCACTAGCTGTTCTGACAAGTTGGGTTTGGCAAAGAAGAGCCAAGTTAGGATTGATACTCCTTGAATTCTAAATACGTGACTTCACTATATGCAGAATAGCATCAGGCAAAGAAAGTAAAACCCTCCCCATGTTTTGTGACAAGAAGAGTAGACTTTACAACCAAACGATTAAAAATTTCTGTGTAAGATGAGTGAAATCATGGAAAAGGCTTCCTTACGCTGCATTTCAAATGGAAAACCGGAGAGCGAGAGGGCGCCTAAAGAGAGGGTTTCGATTATTTAATAGTAAACAAATAACCCTAAACTTAAGTGTTCAAGATGTGGCACAGACCTTAGTTCTATATAAACAGACTCTCCAGTTACGAAACCAGACCCCAAAAGAGAGCCGCAGTTTTCGTTGTTATGACCATGACGGTGGTGGTGGGTGGTAGTGAATATGATGTTCAAAGCAAGTTGCGAAAATTAGAGGAGAGTAATTGAAGCTTAAACCCTAAACTCACTTGTACCCCGGATACGTCACAATGGCCTTCACGGCCATTTCCATGGCCACCCCATACGCAGATAACGTATCATACTGCCTCTTCAAAGTTTTATTCAACCACTGCTGCCCTCCCACAACTCTAGTCCCGTTCACAACATACGCCCCGGGCTTGTTCCCCCACCAGTGCCCGCTGGCCACCACCAGCACGTCGAAGCTGGGCAGCGAGTCCGCGATGGTGGCGTCCAGCACATCCAGGTGCAGCTTGTTCAGACCCTCCGGGGCGGAGGGTACGGCGTCCGTGGTCACGTTCACCAGCCAGGAGGACCAGATGCGCACCAAACGGAAGTTGTAAGCCTTGAAGTCCCAGCGAAGAAGCTTCTTGTTGCCACGCGCCACCGGGGTTGTCACCTAGATGGCCCATTCACAGAAAGTTCGACTGGATCAGTGCTGGTGTGACGAACTGATGAGAGGGTCGATTGAAAGGCTGGACATATCAGGGCTTGCATACGTAATCCACAGCCATGGAAAAATTCGAAAACGTCCATCTGTGGCATTTTGAAGAGTTTTCTAGGTAATGGCCAGTGATGATAGAATAGGATACACTAAGAAACACTTGGTATGGAATTTGGGCATCCAGAATGTGCATCTATGGAATTATTGAAGAGTTTCATACTCAATGTCTAGTGATGATAGAAAAGGATGCAGTACTAGGTTTGTAATTTGAACACAAAAGGACATTCCAAACTGAATTTCTCCTGTGAGCGACAGTATGAGAGTGCCGATCGAACGATCGAACGAGATCTGTTAAGCCTTGTCCGCGCCATTTCAAGTAAGTAGTGTCAATTAGGTGATGGAAGTGGTATCTATTCACTAACGTCTGCGTTGCGCACACAATTTTGTGTCAGTTCGCAAAATTGATGCTAACTCTTGCGAACGACCTCACCGTGATTCACTTAAAAATTTGTTTGAATTAGTTAAACATCTGATATTCGGAACAGGAAAACTAATAAAATGATTTGGAGTGCTGGATTTGCAAGAAGCAGAATTTTGCTGCCTTGAAAACCTAACTCTTCATTAATTACCTTGCAACTAGTGGACGAGCTAACTTCCCAATGGAGGACAAGTGAAGTAACTGTGAACGCCTAGTATGATCAATGGGTTGAAATGATAATCAGAATGCCAAACTTCCTCTTAGCATTTCAAAACAGAAAGCAACCAGGAAGCCAAACTTTCAGTTGGTTACCTTGCAAGTGCAGACACACAATCGTTAGGATAGAGAAAGAAATTTTGTATAGGGCAATCCCTGGATTTATGGCAAAATATGAACTGACGAGGAGAGAGCCCGATGAGGAAGACCACTGTTTTGGCCATGGCGAGACAGTTGAGCAGATGTTGTGCAGATCATTCATTAGGGCAGATGAGTAACCAGAAAATCCTGGTTGCGACGGTTTTCAACGGCGGTGGTTTACGACAGACTTTGAGTGCTATTGCTCCCGGTAGTGAATTGGGGTATGTATGCGTGAGTCCATACCTGCCACAAGGTGCACAGCAGAGCTTCATACTGGTTCCGCGTGACGGAGTCGCCGACGAATGCCACAGTCTTGCCGCGCATGAGGTTCAGAAACTCGACGGCGTCGAAGTCGGGCAGCACACAACCTTGGGGCTTCCACTTCCAGTTAAGAAACCCGGCGTCCGGACGACCATTGCCGGGGCAGTTCTGCTGCTGCGACATGATGGGGCAAGTGGCGTTTGCGTAGAGCGGCTTCCTGGAGGTCTCTTCCACCCACTGGCCCTGAAATAAATCGCACTCCATCTCTGCGACAACTCAAACAGCCCCATGAGAATCAAAGATTTCATCACACTGGTCTGAATGTAAATGTTCGCTTCTGAAATGAATCCTGAATCCACACTTGGGTTTAAAGAAACTGGTACTGTAAACGGTCGCACAGAAAAGCATTGGTGCAATCACAAGTACAGAAGGTTGAGGTTGCGTTCTGCAAGGACTACCGTAACAATTTACGGCAACATTATTGCAATGGTTTAATACAACATTATGCGATGTCTTTGCAAGGTTCCCCTTGAGATTGCAATAGTTTTAGCAGCACAGATATGCATTGGTTCCGTATCCAAGACTTTCGCACCACGTTTGCAGCACTTTTGCTGTGATTTCTTTCAGATCGTGAGTTTCGACGCAGACTGCGGAACCGCTACAAAACTATTGCAAAACTATTACAAAGTAACTGATGGTGTGTTGCAACCGCTACTTCCTGTTGTAAGCTTAGTGAAATGGTCGCTTCTACAATTAGTCCTCTACATTTGTGCGTCCCCTAAACTTGGTTCCTCGTCTCACACAATTGCATTGGTACCGTTGCATTAATTAGTGAAGCTCGACATTCAATCTCTTACCTTGTCGAGAAGCCGGAAGCTGCAGCAAGAGTTCGCTCGCACTGCTATTGCCCGCCGTTGCTTGCTCTTGTCCATCCACTTTCGCTGGAACCTCTTCGGGGTCCACAGCTTCTTCAATCTTCGGTGAAGTAGAGAGCATTTCTGCTTCGACTTTGACTGGATCCCGAATCAATTGTCGTGAGGGATCGTCAGCTGAGATTTTCGCTTCCCTGGTGGACACTAAGGGAGCGACGAGCACGACCATGGCGAATGCCAGAGTCACAGCGATCAGGCAGAGGAAAGGGAGCTTCACCCAGCACGCTTGTTGACCGCCCTTGCCATTAAAAGACCGCATGTTCGGGAGCTCACTTCAGGAGCTAGTTGTGGCTGCCTGACGTACTGTTTTCACAACGTGCTGCCTCCTCACTGAAAGTGCATTCAGACGGTCACTGTACAACTCAATTCCGTGTATGTGAATAAGTTGCAACTCTCGAAGGTTTCAACTAACTAGTCCGATCCAAGCTCGATTTGACACTAATCTAATGCTCTGGATAGTGTGGGAAATTTCTACTTCTTGTTCTGAATCCCACAATGCAGTTTCCAATTGCGCAGATCAATCCTGCCCGCGAGACTTCCAAAGTAGAGACACACATCGAGATCGGTGTTCCTCAAATTTCAACCTTGGCTGCACAGACAGTGCAATTGATCGCTTCAGAAACCAACTCAGAAATGGCCTGGCACCGGATCCACATCAACCATGCATCACTTGTGCATTGCTAATCATTCTATGCAATTTAGGGGATGATCCGGTTTCGAACAATTCCACGAATCGCCCATATCTATTCCAACAAGCCAAAGGAATGTCACAAATTAATTCACCCCCTCGTTTCAAAACAGGAACCACACTTTCTCTCTATCTATGGAGCTCTCTTCCTCTGACTGCTCTGACAAAGAAACCCAAGAAACATAGTACAACTACACCAATATCCACCATGTTAGCACGACGCACGTCACCTGGAGGTTCAATCGAGCGGTGCCCGCGACCACCCAAGTGTCACGACAACAGTCGCAGTCTTGCACTAGCTATTCAGAGTAAGACTTTGAACACGTCCACGATGCAATTGAAGAACGGCGTGCTGTGACGAGTACTACTGTCGTCTGTCGATCTCAGCTAGAAGCAGTAACAGCAGCTAGGTACGTTAGAAAAGTACGCTCAGGGCCGGGGTGGCGAGCTAGTAACTGAGCTAGCTACCAATCTAGGTGGTCGTGAAGAAAGCGCCGCCATGTATGCCAGTTCGGTGGAATTGAAGAGCGAGCTTCGTCCCCGGTTTGGTCAAAGAAAAGGCTTGCTTGGCTTTTGTGGAATGAAGATTTGGTATGAGTACTGTCTAACTTAGCTAACTTGCACAACGGTCTGCAAGCACATGGAGGGTCAGTGCATTGGTGATTGATGAGGTCAAGCTCGCTCTGTACCGGCCGTACTTGCGAGCTAGGCGAGCGGGCGGGCGGGCAAGTGTGAACTGTGGAGACTCCGCGAAGCTTATTGCGAACCGGCCAGACAAACTGAACTATGGGCTGCCTGAGATCCCGCAGTCTACAGTACAGGATGTCCCTCGTTCGAGGAAAACTGGGTTTCTCGTGATGACTGCTGGTAGCTTGCTGTCAGTGGCGCGATTTTCAACACGCTTGATGCCTTGATGCGTTTCAGCAAGACGAAAGAGCAAAAACTTAGCTTCCAAGTTTCAACGGCCGACGTAAGTAAGTTCGATTCTATTCTGAGTCAGTCCCCAGTTTATTCTTCCCCAGTTTAGTGGCCGCAATGCATTAGGGGTTGTCACAGCTCCTCCAAGAAGCAGATTTTTCTGAAGTTGGAGAAATCCAGGAGAGAAAAGTGGAGCCAGTGGCAGCTTGTTGCACATGAAGGAGGGGTGACACCCCTTTTGGTGGGTTGAGTGTGCACAATCAAAACTCGAGAATTTGTTTACCTCTAGATAAAACCGGGGCCCAATCAAGATCCGGGTGGATTGGTCCCCTCCAGTGATCTCAAAATAGGTTCAGGGTTTTTAGCCAAATGTTCATTTTTGGAAGATTTTTTTTGAACTTACACTAAGGATATGAAGAAATTATGTAGCAATTGAGTGAAATTTAGCCAGTTTGGGGATCACTCGTCCCCTCACTCGGCCTTACCATGTTTTACCAAAGGTGCAATCAAAACAAAAAGCCCCCTAGTTTGGGCCGTGATCACCCCTACTTTCTTCAAACCCCCCTTCAAGCTAATTTGGGATCTCTGATCGCAAATATGAATTCAAAATTTGCAAAAATAAATTTGTGTGAAAAATTAAAAAATTACAGCATTTTACCTGAGTGGCCAAGCGAGGGGGTCAGTTTTCCTTGGCTCCAATCGAACGCAATACATAAATCTTACTATGGGTGATTGCAAGAAACACTTGTCCTTTTTTTGTCCCCTTGACCTTTAGGAGGTAGTTTTTTGCTCATAACTTTTTCATCTTTTGTTCATTTGACTTGAAACCTGAAATAAAGGTGCCTACAAAAGTTTTACATTTTGTGTAATTTTTTCAATTTTTTCAAAATTAGTTTACTATTTTTAAACTGCCTCCAATTGGGTGTCTACTTTGGTCATTTTGGGGGGTTTTAGTCCTATTTTTGACCCAAAAATGCAAATTTTGTGCTGAAAATTGGCATGCAAGGACCTCACCTAAAGTTACACAAGATCACGAAGAGATTTTTTGAAAATACTATATTGTTCAACCTCCACATATTGTCAAAGTGGCTAACTTTGCACAAGTGTAGAGAATAGAATTTATTTTTTCCAAAGATGAAATTTGTTGGAAAAGAAAGACCTTTACTTGGAGAAAAAACATATTTTTCATTTTCATTTTTTGAATTTTTTTACTATTTTTACCAAATTAGTGAAAAAGAGCTATTTTCATTGTATTTTCTATTGTCTATAACATTTAGAGAAAAAAAATTTAGGTCTGAATTTCAAGAGAGATAATATTCTCATTACTCTTCAAATTATCCATATTTTTTTCAATTTAAAAAAAAATTATTTCAAAGGGTCACAGGACTCACAGGACTCACTGATTTTGAGCCATTTTGAGCCAAAACTGGTAAGTGTTTCTTGCAACGACCCCTATATGAGTGACTCGTGCAACAAAGCAAGAATGTGAAACAGAGGGAGCGCAAGATAAAAGTTTCTTCAAAAAAGCTAGGAGCAAGTGTGGCTTCTTCACCTACAAAGGAAAAGAAATGGCACTCGAAATTCTCCAGGAATTTTAGCTCTACCTTCTGCTTAGAGTCTCCCACCGCCACATGGACTTTCTTACGGAAAACATAGTACTTTGGAAGTGCCGTGAAAATCCCTATTGACAAAAGGTACATGTGAGGAAGTTTGAGTAAAATAGCAGGTTCAAAATCCACTCAGCCTATGAAATTGTCCATCTCCTGAAATGTAAGGTAGGAACACCCATAATAACCAATTTAACCTTTAAATGTCAACAAGGACGTTTTGTAGTCAATGAATGACAAAGAATCTTTTCTTAAAGGATAGAAGTGCAACTATTCATCTTCAGTATTAGGGGTGGAAAGAGAAGATATTCAATAGTACTTTGACTTCGAATGAATATATTTGGCTTATTCAAAGTAAATGATGTCACATAGTATCAAAATGCATGATTTTCATGGCCACTAGTTCGTCTTTCAAGGATTAAACAATTTCAACATACTTAGAGTCTATTTTTTCTGAAAAGAATATTTTTGGAGTAATAGCATTTGAAAATCAAGAATTAAAAAATAAAAATAAAAATCGGAGAAGGCATCTAATTTCTATGAATTTTCAAAATAGGACTCACTAGGGTAGCCAAATTTGCAGTTCTAGGAAATCTACCTTGATCCTCACACCAAAAGCTAATAAAAAATAATTAGAGTCCACTAACCACAATTAAGTATAGGAATGATTCCAAGGTACTTTTGGAAACACTTATAAGGGAACTTTAGTATCAAACAATGTAAACAGTAAAATTAATGGATGCTCCTACGTTACATTGTTTATACATGTTACTTTTTCATCTTTACAAGAGTGTACAAATAGTGTTTGTTTAAGGAGGTAGGCAGTTTTAAAGCCCTTTACTATTTCAACTTCAAAAATTCATAACTAAATTCACAAAGGTCCAAAAATTCATGAAATGACTTTGGTTAGATGCCAATTTTACTTTTCTTTCAAAGAAAATTTATTAAAAAATATTTCAAGAAATTTCACCTCCCCAAAATTTAGTTTAAGCTCAAAGATGAGTGTTTTATGAACCTCCTACCTTATTAAGAAGAAATAAATTAAAGAATTATGAGCAAATAAGTACCTTGAAAATGGCATAAGTGCATAACATTCTTCAACTTGAAGAGCTAGATATCCCTTCTTAAGGAGCATTGTTTTACAAATATATTTATACTACAATACAAAAATCCCAACTTGATTTGGGAAAAATTATACATTCAGTAATTTAACCTTGAATTTGTCCAATTCATTCTCTTTCCCTTCTCGCTTTTCCAACTTATCCAACTCCATTAGACTACCAAGTCAAGTGCCTTGACAAGTTGAATGATTTGTTGACTTCTTTTATTGGATGAACTTCAATAATGCAAGAAAAAAACCCATAGAAGCCCATAAGAGGCAGAGAGGGGAAAGGGTCTTCTCAATGTTTGTTCAAATCAAAGTGTTGGATTAAACTTGCAAGACATTGAATTCTTCAGATTAAACTCATATATTGAAAGAATCTTAATTTTAAAGGAGAACACAATGAACGTTTTCCTCCTCTAGTCACATCAAATATGTTTTTTAAGTAAAAATAAAAAATGTCAAAACTTTACACTAGAATTTGCACTATTTGTTTGGAAATCACTTATTTCATATGTTGTGGTCCTAAGGTGGGTACACCTAAAATTGCACCTCACCTAAAAGTGCCATCTATAGTTGATGTACATTTCTGAATTCCATTATGTACCTATTTGGCTGGAGCGCTTTTAGAAATAGACTTTGAACCTTAATAACTTTTGCATATCATATCCAAATGCTGCATTTTTTGGTGCATTGGAACATGCTTTCACTTGCCAAGAAGACTATATGAAAATTTGATCAGACGAGTAATATTTACTAGGCACATTACCAAAAAGTGGCACTTTTAGGTGTACCCACCTTAAATATGGTTTTCAGTTGCCCCCAAACAGAAATAGGGAGCTTTTTTTACTTTTACCTCTGGATAACATGAGTTTTACCCTGCTGGACTCACTCACTTCGTGGCACGGGTTTAAGGTCTGCAGAACGTGCCTTCCCGGAACTGCATTGCTCTGCCAAGTTGGGCAGCCTTTCGTCAACGCGGGTGGTGGTGGTGGTGTGCCCAGCCAGAAGCTGGTGGGACTGAGTGGAATGCATGGGGAAATCACGAAATCAGGAAATGCCGGATTGGGTGGGCCTGCCAGTAAGGGAGGGAGGACGGTAAATCCTACCACCGAAGGTGGGCCCAGCACAGTGGATTTTCCTCGGGTGAAAATGCAAGGAATTTCTTAATCTTTTGCAAATTCTGTATTCATATTTGCAATCAGAGACCTAGAGGCCCTAAATTAGGTAAGAGAGGTCTGGAACATACCCTAAACACGGCACAAACTACGGGGCTTTTTTTCACTTTTACCCCAAAACCCCCCAAAACTACCCTGCTGGGCCCACCTTTGATGGTAGGATTTCACATCCTGCATAAGGTATGGCAGCTTCTGGCTGGTTCATTCAGTTTTTTTTTCTGAATTGCAGTCTCGAAGAAAGTTAATTTCAGGAGCCAGGGAAAAAACAAAACTGGAAAAGCAACTGACTTCAATTGTTTGTTTTTCATTTCTTGTTTCTATTTCTGTTTGGGGGCAGCTGGAAATCATTTTCTTTGTGTCAGGTGCCGGTGGTCCAGGGCAAGGGATTCCATCCTTCCAAACTCAACAAACTCAACAAACTCAACAACTTCGTCTGTGACAGCAGTCGCAGGGGGGGTGAACAGGCCCAATTGGCCATATAAGAGAGTCTGCCAAACAGGCGAGGTCTGCTGCTGCTGCTGCTTTCAGAGCGGCTGGGCACCGGCAATCGGTGTTGACATTCATTGGACTTTTGGACATTCCAACTCGAACTTACTTGTGTTGGCTCTGTCCTCTTGCTGTCTAGCAGCACTACCTAAAATGGCCACTTATTCTTACTGTGCCTAGTTCCTGTCATCATGCTGTTCAGATTTTGATATAGTTTTGTTGGCAAGTGAAAACATGTTCCAATACACCAAAGAACATAGGATTTGGACACCGTATGCAAAAGTTAGTAACAGTCAAAGTCTGCTTTTGAAATGGCCATCTACAGTTTGAGTACATGACTTATTTTGGAAATGTATGCACATTGTAGATGGCACTTTAAGGTCAAGTGTCATTATCGGTGTGCTACCTTAAGTGGGCATCGGGGATCCCAAAAATGGCTGAATTTTGCTCGGTTTCTACTTAACTTTTTCATGCCCTAGCTGTAGCATTTGGCTAGAAAAATCTTCCTAAAATGAACATCTCGTTAAAAACCATGAACTTGTTCCAAGATCACTAGTGGGCACCAACTTTTTTTTTTAGTTTTTGAGAAAGTGCTGCCCAAGATGGTGATCACTTCAAATTTGGTGAAGCATTGTATATCCATTAGAAAAGAATTGAACCCAAAAAGAGGCCTCGAGTTTTCTTACCAATTTTAGCACTAATTGGATGTAATTGGATGTAATTGCATGAGTATGGAAGCAATCATATGTGGCATTACACCCACCACTTGGCATGTGCTCCATCCTTCATGAAGAAACCATCATGAGACAACTACCACTTGGCATGTACTCCATCCTTCATGAGGAAATCATCATGAGATTTATAATATCTTGAAGTTATATTGCATAATGATGGTGAATTTTTGAATTCATAGTGCAATTCTTGGCCAATTAGTGAATTTAGAAGCTCTTCCCACCCACTAATTCATGAGATCATGGAGATGGATTGAATAATGATGACTAATTTTTGAATTTATCATAGAATTCTTGGCCTAATTAGTAAGTTGTGAAGGCTCTTTCCACCCAAATTTTTGCATTACAAAGCGGCCTCTTTTTGGGTTCAAGTATTTTCTAATGACCATCCATCTTTTGGACAAAAAAACACTTTTTAGTCATATCCATGCATTTTTTCATCCAAATTTGGCGATTTCATCTATATTTTGAATAGAAATGAAGAAATTATGGAAAAAAAGATTACATTAGGAGGGATTTGAGGGCTCTGGGAGCCTACGAGTTCCCATAGCCCGAAATCCGTAATCAATTGTGGGAACGCAGATCTGCAGGAATCCGACGTGGTCGAGCCCGTGCCACGTCATTGACTTTTTTTTCTCGAAAAAAAAAATTTGGACTTTTCTTCATATTTTAGGACCCAAAAAAAATCTTTTTTTTTTCTTTTTTTTTAATAAAAATGCTGAGCTGACAGCGGCCAGCCGTTCCCAGACCAGTTTCGGGAACAATCTTGAAACGGCCCTTCGGAGCCCTCAAATCCCTCCTAATGCTTTTGTTTGGCGAAAAATAGACATTTTATTTTTGAATGGTGTAATCTAGCACCAAAAAGCCCCCCTGAAAGGGCTGATGGACACCCCCTAAAAATCGATACTTTTGCAAATTTTGTGCTTAGTTACTACTATTAGGCTAGTGAATTTTTCATAATTTCTTGTTGTTGGTAAGTGAAAGGAAATTCCAACACACCAAAGAACGGAGCATTTGGATATGGTATGCAAAAGTTAGGGAAGGTTGAAGGTTTTTTATTGGGAGAGGTTCTTGAAATCATTCCTTCAACATATGTACATATTGATTTTGGAGATGTATGTAAAGTGATGATTGTGGGTTCAGGGCAAGGCGCAATTTAGGGTGTACCCACCTAGCTAGCTAGTAAGTCTTGGATTTTGAAATTTGTTTCATACGCCTACTTAGGGACTTTGTCAAATGTGCTAAAACTTCAAATTTGTCAAAGTAAGTGCATTTAACTTGTAGAATTGAGCAATTCAACACAATTCAATTTTATACTACAAAAAGGTTTCATGAAGTCTTGTTGTTACTCAAAATGAGATTCTAGATTCATTTATAATGCATTTTTGGAACAAACTATGAATTTTCAAAGTGATGATGGTGTTGTGATGAGTTTAGAAAATATTGTCACCACCCTAGGTGAGAAAAGGATGACTATTATCAATGGATGAAGTTTTCGTTGGTTTTGCAATAATTTAAAGACACTTTTCAAAACAAATCACCGTACTAAACTCAAGGACTAAAACCTTGACAAAAGACAAAAAAAAATATGTTTGTAGACACTTGATCATCAGCATTGCACACTTCAAAAATTCAAAAATGAAAACAAAGTTTATCATAGAAAATAAATTTCTATTTGACTTTTGCCTTCTCTCACATTTGTCTATTTGTACAAATGAACTAGAATTTCTTTTTAACACCCAAGCAGTCAACAAGCAACATTAATGGGGTCATCCAATCCACTTTATGTTCTCTTATTTTGTTATTATTTCTTTTCAACTATTCTATGATTCACAGCTTTTGATGTTTTTTTCAGACACATCATCAAAATAAAATAACAACTTTATCTTCTTCTTCTTCTTTTATTTGAAAATTTGCAACTGAATGTCTACAAAAGAATGGGACGATAACTTATTGCTGAATGAAGTGTGCCGAATTGTAAACTTATAGAGGGCAATTTTATTACCCACCAAAGGAGTTCTGTCAGTGAGGGCGGTCAATGAACTTGTCTGAATTTTTTAAATATTTTCCCTTCCTTTCCTTTCTGTATGATACTAACTACCTCACCAGCCTCAGTTTCCAGGTTCACACTCTCTCTCCTGAAAAGTTCCCTTATCAATGGAATTTGTCCATGTGTTTAAAAAAAAGAAAAAAAAAAGAAAATTCATTTGTTTAAAAAAAAATACAAGAAAAAATACAAAAAACAGAGACATCCCCTTCACTGCCCTAACTCAATAAAATAAAATAAAATAAAATAAAATAAAATAAATAAACCCTGAATGTCGAAGGTCTTTTTTGAGCTTGCTATACAATGTGACGAAAAGTGGCAGCACACCCTGTTGGATTAATTTTCTTGACCCCCCTCAGTGAAAATCAAGAACCGTTGGATTTGAATTTTTTTTAATTGCACCCCCCTCCAAGGAAAATCAAGAGCCGTTGGATACGGATACGGATATGGAATACGTGTAGAAAATACTGATATAGAGTATAAATACAAAATACAGATAGAGAGTAGGAATACAGAATACAGGTACTGATATTGAATACTAATACTAATACTGAATATATATACGGATATGGAAACTTGTACAAAATATGGATATGGTTAATACCCAATTTATCCCATATGCATTGTAACCAACCCACCCTGTGAGAAGAATAAGAGGGGTGGGAGGGAGGGGGTTTCAAAAATAATAAATTTAATATTCAAAATATAACAATTAAATTAGATTGGGAGGGGAGGGGGGTTTGAAAAGTTAAAAAATTATAATATTTAAAATTTAATGTTCAAATCAGATTGGGAGGGGGGGGTGCGAAATAATTCAATTTTTAAATTTTTTTAGTTTTTGAGCTCATTGTGACAATGGAAACACCCAAAACCATCCAAATAAGGAATTTAGCATAGTTGGAGGCATCATTTTCTAAAACTGATATTTTTCCAATATTAGTGAGTGAAAATCATGAATATTACAAAAAAAATCAAAATTTTCAGAATTAGTATGTAATTTTTATAAATTTCCAAAGTATTGGCTCCCTAAACCACTGGAAGCGTCCTATAGGTGTACCTTTAACTGAATACCTGCTGAAATCAGTTGTCAGTGAATGAAAACTATACATGTGTCTTACAACTGTGTCAGCAAATTAGAATTAAACATTTGACGGACGCTTTAATGAATGCTTATGGACAGATTTAGTGGTACTCTAGGGTCCAGGAATCGGGTACAGGGACGGAAATGGGTGTTTCTCCTTTAAGTACATTGAATAAAAAGTCAAAACTGTAGTTTTTTTTAAATTGTAACCTTACAACTCAAACTATACATGTTAAAGATCATTTAGGAAATAAAAACATAACAATATCACTTATGGATTGAAAGATTATAATGTTTGGTCATAATGTATGTGTTCAAACTGTGAGAGTAATATGTGGTCTTTCAATCCTCTTTTCGCATGTTACAACTAAGAAATTGGTCACTAAAAAAACATGAGACTAAAGGGCCTAACATACATAACCCCAATCAATTTATGGCTTTTCAAAATCTTCTCAACAATTTTTTTAAATGAGTTTTTAATGTAATTTTCTCTTCAAAATTGAATGCATTTGAAGCTCATTTTGATGAGTTCACAACACTAAAAAATCAAGATTTGCGATGGGCACCCTTACACAAAATACTAAATAGAAAATTCATAATCATTCATTTCCAAAATCAAATTTTTTATGCTAAGCCAAACTTCATATTGTAAACACTAAAATTTGGTCCTTTGGGCATTTAGGGGTTAAAACACCTAATTTTTCACCTACCGATCCAAAACCAATTTTTTCTTAAATGTGGTATAGATACAATATATGGAACAAATGGATATAGAGCATATGATATAATGTATGGAATATGCATATCTAACATAGAATGTTGATATAATATGATATAGGATTACACCTATGGAATATAGGAAAAGGAAGTGCATAGAATGTGCATGTGTTAAATGGATGACATGAGTGTGTGAGGCAGTGACTGCCTCTTTTGAGCTCATTGTCATTGTGTGACAAACTGTGTCACAATGAGCTCAAAAACTAAAAAAATTTAAAATTTAAAAAAAAAATTTGCACCTCCCCCTCAGCCCCTCCCAATCTGATTTAATGATTTAAACATTAAATTTTAAATATTAATATTTTCAAGCCCCCTCCCCTCCCAAATTGATATAAATGTTAAATTTTGAATTTTCAAATTTTTTGAATTTGTAAATCCCCCCTCCCCCCACCCCCTCTTATAATTCTCAGAGGGTGGGGTTGGAGACAAAGGATATGGGATAAAGGATTCAGTATACAATATTTTGTATTTGTATACCCGTATACCGTATTTGTATTCATCATATCTATATTCAATACTAGTATCCGTATTACGTATTAGTACTCTGTATCCCTATACAGTATCCCTATATTGTATCAGTATTCAATTTCCGTATTCAGTATCCGTATTGGTATGCGGTATCAGTATCTGACGGTTGTTGATTTTTCGTGGAGGGGGGTTGGGATTTTTTTAATTCAAATCCAACGGCTACTGATTTTTCTGATGAGGGGGGGGGTGGGAAAATTAATCACATCACAGTGACTGCCTCTTTTCGTCACATTGTGTTACAACATGTGGATACATAATAATAATGAATACTAGTATTAAGAAAAATCTGAATCCTACAAAAGGCTATTAACCACAATTTGATTTTTGGCAATAATGTAATTACAACAACAAAATTTCAATTCAATAAAAAAAATTGTGGATGTGGCACTAGTAGTGCCATGTCATTTTTTTTTTTTTTCTATATTGCACCAATATGGCATCAATCTTGTGGCCTTCCAAAGAGTTCAAAATTTTCCTAATGTAATACCGGATATGAGATATGGTTGTTAATCATGTATTGATTGCATCCTAACATGTTTAGAAAAAATATAGATATAGAAGTAATGAAAATATGAATATGGAGGGTAATAAAAATTCACTCACTTAATTGAGTGGGAAAGATTTTATCAATGTCTTTTGGAAAGTGACAATCCATTTGATAATTTAAGTCTTTTGTTACTAGATTCACACCAAGCCCAAGCCCCTTTTTTGACACTATGGTGTGGGATTGCACCATTTCAAAAATAAATGTCTACTTTTCACTAGATAAAAGTAATCTACCTTCACTACAAATTTTTATATCTATTGAAAATATAGATGAAATGGCCAAATTTGGATGAAAAAGTGCATGAATTTTATTGACAAGCATTTTTTGGTCCAAAAGATAGATGGATGTAGAAATATAATGCTCACCAAATTTTAAGTGATTGCCATCCTAGCACTTTCTCAAAAACTAAAAAAAGGACTACTAAGCCTAGAGGTACATGACTATAATTAAATTGTACAGCTACTATATTTTTCAATTTGTTACAAATGAATGGGTTGTTCATATTGAGTGCCACTTGAATATATAAATGAATTTAGACTTTTGAATTTTATAGAACTATTCATATCCCTTTAACATCTCACTTACTTATATCTGCTAATTTCAAGTATGCACACACATACAAATGCTAATGTATATCCATCCATCCCGATATAAGTGTCTACTTCAAGACTTGTGTAGCTTTGATTAAATAGATAGTATATAGTCTTTCTTAATAGGCCCAATGTTTATTTAGGTTGTAGTGAATGTGTAAATAAAATGTTTTTTGTTGATTGCGGTAATATAAAATTTAGATGCTTTTGAATTATAATTTTTTACAATATGATCAATGAAATCAATTTTAAAAAGCAAAAAGTTTCAATGTAGGCTCTTATTTTAAAATAGAGATTCATAGTATTTTGCAACATTTATTTTGGAGTGAGGGCCTCATGTAAAATTCATGAATAATCTAAATGAAATAAATTTGATACAATGACATGGCCTAGTAGCCATCTACAAAATTGAGTCAAAAATATGGATGAAAATCATCCACTTTACACTTTAAACCCCAATGATCTTTGCCATTCATAGAACACAAATGGCAACTACAGACTATTTGCTCAAGGTTGAAGCTTGGTAGGGGTTTCAATTCTTGTGCCAAAGCAATTGGTGTATTTTTTAGGGTGAAAGCTTGGCAAGGCTTTCCAACTTTTGTGCAAAGGAAATGTGCTATATATTTTTGAGTTAAAGCTTAGTAGGCTAGGACTTTCTACTCTTTCACAAAGGAATTTGTTATATTTTTTAGGGCTAAATCTTTAGAAGGCTTTCAGTTCTTGTATAGTGAAATTTGCTACATCTATTTTAGGGTAGAAGCTTGGTAGGGCTTTCAACTCTCGTACAAATACAAGTGTTATATTTGTTAAGGTTGAAGCTTGGTAGGAGCTTCAACTTTTGTACAAAGGCACTTTTTAGGGTTCAAGCTTGGCAAGGCTTTCACTCGTGCGCAAAGGAACTTTCAAATTTTTTAGGATCAAAACTTGGCAATTAGGTCTTTTTCACTCTTGTGCAAGGACATTTGCTACATTTTTTAGGGTTAGAGTTTGGTAGGACTTTCCAACTCTTGCACCATAGGCATTAGCTATAAGTATTTTCTTAGCCAGATTCAAGCTTGATAGGGCTTTCTAATCTTTTACAAAGGCATTTGCTATTTTTTTTAGGATTCAAGCTTGACAAAGCTTTTAGCTTTGGTGCAAAAGCATTCACAACATATTTTTAGGGTTTAAACTTGGCAAGGCTTTCCACTCTTGTGCAAAGAAACTCAAATTTGTTGGGGTCAAAACTTGGTAACTGGGTCTTTCCACTCTTGCACCAAAGGCATTTACTCTTTTTTTAAGTTTCAAGCTTGGCACAGCTTTCCCCATCTTGCACCATTTACTCTAAGAATTTTATTAGGGTTCAATCTTGGTACAGCTTTCCTTGTCTTGCATCATTAGAGGGGATTCGAGGCAGTGAATGCAAGAATCTGCCGCAGGAATGCAAAGCTGGCCTTTGCTGACGTGGTCGAGAGTGTGCCACGTCACTGACATTTTTTTGAATTTTTTTTTGGACTTCTTTTTGCATTTCAGGTTGAACTTTTTGTTTTTGAAAAAAAATTAATTAATTGCTGACCTGACAATATCGGGAATAATTTTGGGAACAGGGCTTTCGCAGTCTCCTGTTGACCTCGAATCCCCTCTAATGCATTTGCTCTAAGAATTTTTTTAGGGTTCAAGCTTGGCAGGGCTTTCCCTCTCACTCACTCATCTGCCAAGAAATGCCACAAGCACAAAAATCGTTTGTTTCATTATAACTTATACCCCGGAGTATTAAATTGCTCATTTCTCCCATGATTGAAGCCAGGCCCTGCATCACCCAATCATGCTTGGGATTCATTTGAGCATGGATCCCTCGCCGTGGCCCAGTGCAATACACTATGGGTCCGTCCGTCCGTCCTCCTGCAAGCCTTCCTGACCAGCAGCCAGCAATTGTTTCAGTTCCCCAGTCAGTTGCCTTTGCAGTTGCCTTGTGTGCCATCCATTCCATTCCTGCCTTTTGTTGGGTCACCAGCTTCGCTCGATGATTGTGTGCCTGGTCACCGCTGAACCATTAAGTTAGAGTCTTCAGAGAAGCAGCTCTGAAGGCGAAATGGAAGCCCCCTGACCGAGCCCCAGTGCATTGCAGGTACTAAGTTACTTCTGCTGTGGCATTCCAATGAAGACCCAGACTTATGTCATTTGTGTCGAAAGAAATAAAGAAAAGAAAATGACCTGAACTTATTTTGTTGATGACGGATTGGACCCATCATGACACCATCCGTTCCGATTGGGGACAGTACTTTTCTCAAGCAGCCCCTATGGCACGGCAGTGGGTTTTTTTTATTCGGTGATTTGTCGTCAAATTGCACCAAAGTATGGAGTGCTTTTTTTCATATTTGAAGAAGTGCAAGAGTGGCGATATAAAATGTTATAGTGGTGTTCCAAATTGCAACATCCATCCACTTATTGGATGTATAGTAAGGTTTTCATCCACAATTGAGCGATTTCATCTAATATATATTTTTAAATTTCAAAGTTGTCTTACTTTTACGTATTAGGTATTAACCCTGAAACGCCAGGCCTATGACCACTGGTTTCAAGCCACACTCTCTGCCACTCAATTTGTTGCCATTTTGTAATCAGATGCATATGAAAATTTTTATTTTTAATTTTTCAAAGATGAAACTGCATGTCCTCTGTACTTCACAGAAATTTCAGATTTTTTTGAGTAAAATTGTATTTTCTGAAATTTTTTGAAGGATAAATGAAGGAAAAATCATATCAAACAGAAAATAACCTCAAAAAATCTGAAAATTTCACCATGTGCGAACATTACAGTGAAAATCATCACGGTGTAAACTAATTTACCATGTACATCTATAATTAAAAAGTAATGGACATTAAAAATACAGCCAAAGTGCAAACTGCAATAAAATATTCATTTTTACAAATTTTTACAAAATTTCAATTGGAGTAGAAACTGGAGGAGAGGACCTTCATTTCATTAGTTGGTCTCTTACTCAAAAAATGTCATTTTCAAGGAGAAGTTTCAGATTTTGTCAATTTCTCAAAATACACTAAAATGGCAAATTTTGTCATCTGTTTTGTCTAATTACTTCTCAACTACATAAAAACAGACATTAGTTAGACTAAAAACTCTATTGGAGACTCTTTACAACTCAACATGAAAGATCACTAAAATAAAATGAAGAAAAAAAACTACTGTTCATGTGCTCTTGCGCCCCTGTGAAGCTTGCCGAATGCCAAAAATTGGCGCCAGTGGCGCTTAGGGGTTAAGCTTCAAGATTAATCACAATTCAATGTATACACCTAATTCAACCTAAATCTAAATTTTGGAGACATGTACAAAATAAATTCATAGTTGTGATAAATCATAAATGTCTATGTGCAATGTTTTCAAAAATCAAGCCAGTCACCGTTTTTATTGAGCAAAAGTGATTAGAACCAAAATCTTCAACATCTAAAGTTGTAAAGTACTAAATGACACTTATTTAGAAAATTTGACAAAAGATTGTAAAGATTTTAGATATTTATTTTAATTATTGGACATGCATATGAATTTTGTTTTTAAGTACTTTTTAGAAATCTCTCAAAGTTTTATTAATGCATTGTGTTTTCAAGTCATAACATGTTGGACACCATTTGACATGTTTTTCATGTTATTTAGATTCATCCTAATAAAATTTTGTATATAATTATTTAAATATTTTTTTATAGAACTAAAAATTATATTAATTAAAAGATTTTAGTTTGAAAAATATAATTATGGAGACTTCTAATGGATTTTATAGCAAACAATTTTATCCATTGTTGTGGAAAATTGAGAGGTTGTAATATGCATAAGAGGTTTTCTTACCATGTTGGGAGATTGCGAGTTCTTGGACTACGGGAACTCAATGAAAACTGTCCCAACAACTGATTTGATGTGGCACAGAGACTGCCACATCAGATAATAATATTTTATTAAATAAAAAATTATTACATATTATTATTATTATTTTAATATTTTTAAATTCTGACCAGCAATGGCCAGTTCAGAGAATGGCAAACGAGGTTGAAACAGTCTCTCAATACCCTGAAAAAACCTCTTATGAGTATTTGCATAATCTTATGAAGTTTTTGAAAATTAAAAATGTATAATGAACAACTTTAGATGTAGTAGAAACATCAAATGCACATATCCATTTTCTTGAAGAGTCATTTTATTAGTGACTATATTAGGAATAATCTATTTTATTTCAAAATTAGTTCTATTTGTATAGTTTTAGAGATTCAAGTCATTTGAATAAATCAAGTTAATTTATATGTTCAAACTTTAAGATTTTGCTTTATTCTTATGTTTTGAGACAAAGATATTAGTCTACAAAGTTGATGTATCTAATGATTTAATTAAAATTAGAATACATACACACGTACATACATACATACATTTGTAAATTTTATTTTACTATTATGTGTTTTTTTCCCAATTCACAAAGTTTGCATAGAAAGGAGTTATTTAAATTCACTTTGCAATTTTTAAATTATTCTTATCATGGATTGTTACCTACAACTTACTTGAATACTATTACATTTTGCAACTTGTAAATTAAAAGGCATGAATATCCCATTTCTATCCAACTTTCATCTATATTTCATTCAAAGGTTTACACTAATAAATCCACCTTATACAACTTCATCCAATTTGTAGTATAGAAGAGTGCTTTCGAGCATTAAGAATTGTCCCTACAGAGGCATTTAAAATTGTGCACATCGTTCTTAATATAGAGTAATCTATAAATGGTGGTAAATCATTGAGGGTTATATGTATATGGTTCAAGGATATTAAGGAAGTGAAATATGAGACTATGACATTCCATCTTATATCTTAAGTAATTTTTGAGTTATTATAAAACAAAATGAATGCACGAAAAAGAATGCATTAAAGTTTTATTAGCAGTAGCCAATGAATGCACAATTTTGTATAGCTTCTTTCTAGGAAAGTGGTGCTCTTTGTTGGCTATGTGTATGGGGCGATTTTTAATTCACATAAATGATCATTTACTATGACTTCCACCATTTCCAACATGTCTATTAAACTAGTCTTGAAGTGACTTGGTTGGTTCATAGCCTCATCAAGTGCCATTATTGAAGCATTGTTTGAGCAACATTGCCTCCTTACTACACCTTTACTTTAGAAAATTATAAGTGATTAAAACTAGGGTACAAAATTATGGAAAAACAAATCTTCCTATAGTTTGGAATTTGCCTTTTTCTCAAAATTATTCCTATATTTTGCCAGTCCTTACAATTCTATACACATCTTCATTTCTTGTTAAATGCTCCATTTTTGAGCCTCTTACCTTATAGTGAACATATTGGTTACCACACTAATCTAAACACTGGACAACCAATGTCCAAATAACCTCTTCACCCCTTCATGCATATTCTTGACTTTCTTCTTTACATTCACAACCTTAGTTCTTACATGAATGTGTGGTAAATTTCTATTAAGAAATTTTAATTAAATTTCAGCTACATTGCTTTTAAATTGTGATGGTGTATAAAATTTGTAGGAAGAAATCTTTTTGCATTTTTTTTAAGGTAAATCTTTGATGACATTTATTAATCACACCCAATTTCAAAGCATGCAAACATCTATTTTTGTGGTGGAGAAGTATTTGAAATTTATTTTTGTTGTGGAGAAGTATTTAGAATTTACTTGTACGGTGATTATCCTAGAGGTTTAGGACTTTTGGTGTTCCAACTCTACCACTAACTTACTGCTTAACTAAGCTTAACTCTGAAGCGTTCCGACGTCCATATTCTGGACGATGACCAGAGGGCTTCAAGGCACTGTTTCATCCAATTAACTTCTCATTTATCAAATGTAATACTTGAATCTAGAAAAGACAACCTTCCTTAATGACCAAATTCATTAAATTTGGTGAATGATATATCTTTACAAAGTTATAAGTGAAAATGAGCAAAAATTCAAAAAAGGATTGAGACGCTTAAGGGTTAAGTTAATCCTAAATTACCTGAATCATCTTGAATCAAATTTTATCAATGCCAATGGGTTCTCTTCCGTTACCTGTATGGCGAGTTCGTTGAGATTGTGAGCCGTGGAGCTCGGCACGACGCTAGAAACCCTAATTCACGGATCACGCATTTCGCATCGTCGTCGTTACTCCTTCACATTTTGTACTTGTTTCTGTCTTGCATTTCCTGCGCGTACTGCGTCGCCAGGCATTCGTTTGTGAAGATGAGTTCAGGACCGGGTGGAACGGGCCATTCGCTGGCGTTTCGTGTCATGCGGCTATGTCGCCCCGCATTGCAAGTCGATCTGGGACTTCGGTTCGATCCCATGGATCTCATTCAAGGAGAGGATTTACACGACAGCGAAGAGTTGCAAGCCAGCATCGAAGCTCGGGACAAGGAAGGGCCGTATTGGAGACGCAGCGAATTGGAAAAGCCGATCGATGCGTTAGGGCTTCCTGGCCTTTTAGTACTTCCGCAGACCTTCGGGTAAGAGCGTGTGTGTCGAGATGTGCAGCCTGTGAATTTTTTGTTGTGTTTAATGAAATTGAATTTCGAAATGATGGAATCCAATGCGGGCGATGAAGTTAAGGAACCACATCGAGTAGCGACACTCTAAGCGCTGATAACAGTTGGATTGTTGGACTGGCAATTTGAAGAAAACAAATTCTTGTTAGCAATTGCATGGTGAATCCAGTGTATCAAAGCATGCCTTATGTGGATGTTGTATTTAAGAGTTTTATTGGTAGATGATTTGCAATTGACGTGAAATCTGATGATAAGGAGGTTCGCATTCTCAAAATCAATATGTACTCATCGTGCTGGACTTTAGGGTGTTGCATTTAGGTTTGTGCTGCAGTTAGGTACTCTGCTTTTGACAATGAAATCGTTGTGTTGGCTGGGGAGCAGCTCCATATACCTAGGGGAGTCTTTCTGCAGCTACATCAGCGTTGGTAATCACTCGAATCATGACGTTCGGGATGTTGGAATTAAGGCAAGTTTTCATGCAATCTAGGTTACGGGAAGATGGAATATTTTCTTTCTCCCTTTTCTAAGTCTGCAACAATTTTGATTTTTAAAAATCTTTGTATCTGTACTTACCCCTGAAGTAGAGATCCTTTTAATAACAGAATTGAAGCAACTGCTGTGTGTGGTGAGCAAAAACGCAATCAAGAAACTGTGAGATTGAGACTATTCCGTTTTACGAAAATACAGCATTCAACGCATGAACTGATCGTGACGCGTGTCGGCATAATTATGATTGACTTGTTGAGGAGCGATGTATGGGGCTCCACAATAACGAATTATATGATTGTGCAGGCGGAATTGCAAACAGATAGGCAGCGTATAACCTTGTACGATAGTACAAAAGCGCCAATGGATTTTCTTCGCGCAGGAGGTCGTCATGACTTCATTATTGAGCATGACATCAAAGAACTTGGACCTCATACGTATGTTCCACTATTCAACTATTTGTGAAAGAGCTTGTGCTAAAAGCTGTTTTATTGTAATTCTTCCATTTTTTCACTGCTACTAGTGGTCGATGTGTTCTGCTTTGCTTTTCGGCAGCGCAAAACGTCGCTGGGTTAGCATAACAATTTGAGTCTGATATGCTGTATTACGAGACAAGGTGGGCTTTGAAACAAGTATCTTTCGATTCTTCTATAGGATGTACATCTTGTATTGTCCCTGGTTATGACTAAAGTGAGAGATGTTGATGCAGAGGCAAACTATAAACTGAGGAAATGGGACGCTTGCGGTTGATGCAGGTTGGTCTGCATGGCGGTTTACACTGACGTTGATGGTGAACGGAAGTACCTCCCACAGTACTTCAAGTTCATGGCATCAAATCCTCTTTCAGTCCGGACGAAGGTGCTTAATTTTTCCTGGATTTCAGCTCATCGTCCTGGTTTTTGGTTCAAATTTACGTTTACCAAGTGCATCATAGAGAGTGTTCCTGATCTTGCTGAAATTGTTTTTGCGCTCAATTCCTTTGTTCGCTCTTCACATACATGCTTTTGATATTGCAGATTCTTTGCTGTTGGCTCTTTCTTTCGAAGAGTTAGGAGGCTGCAATGTAGCAATTTCGATATATTTCAGGGATTCCTTGTAGATTACCAAGTGGGACCTGACTTCATGTATCGTGTTTTATGTTTTGTAGGTGCGCACAGTGAAGGTAAGAAACGTGTATCCTATTAGATAATAGGTAATGTTTGAACAGTTTGGTATTTAGGGATCGTAATAGACAACTGGTCTTTTGAGCTCGCAAGACCACTCAAATCTTGTGGTTGTCACTGCTTCTTAAGAAGTAACGAAACGCTTGATTGTAAGGTTTGATTTTTACTTCCTAACTGATCCATACAGGAAACTACATATCTGGAGGCTTGCATAGAGAATAGCACCAAATCACTTCTTTTCTTGGATCATGTGCGCTTCGATCCACAACCCCCTATGACCGTGTCTGTTTTGGAAGTGGATAGCAATGACAATGACGAATCTGAAGGGCCTCTAAGGTAACTTTTTTACCGCCTTTATGACTGAATTATTATCTTGTGTTGATAGTCTGCATCTACATATCTATGTCATATTTTCTGTAGCTGGATTTCCTCGCGCTGACGTAGAAGGTGAAGTGCGGAAAGATTAGTAACAGATAGATACTGTCTTCAGTGGACTTTTGAAGCAGATTAAAGTTATAAAAGCAAATGGTGGCACTCGCCATTTTCTTTACCAGTTTCATAAACCAGCAGGAGCACCAGTTTTAGCCAAGGCAGATGGCAGTAACACTCTCGGGAAGCTAGAAATCATGTGGCGTACTACTCTTGGTGAACCAGGTCGCTTGCAAACCCAGCAGATTTTGGGAAACGTGAGTGATTTTTTCATGTATCGGTTTCGGTTCATTTCTGTCAAAGTCTTTATGTTCCTCAAAAGCTTAATGTATACTTTTTTTGTTGTACCTGGTTTGCACACTTGGTGCGACTTCATGTCGTTACCAATTGACCGTCTCTTATAGCCTGGCTGAGAAGCTGTGGGGTTTATTACGTTCATCTGCTTGAGCTACTTGATAATCGATGTGCCTTGTAACTACAGCCATCACCTCGCAAGGAAGTGAGTCTCCGTATCGTGGAGATCCCATCTCGCATACTTCTGGAGAGACCTTTTCTGGTATCAACTGCTTCCAAACACTATTTTCTGTGGATAAGTGTTACTCTGTAGCTGAATATTTTCATCTTCATCTGTGGTAGGAAGTTGCTTGTCACATGCACTGTCCAATAGCAGTTCTTATTGGATACGGAGTAGTATTCGTGACTGTGTTTAAGTGACGAAAGTGTAAATGTCTGGTGCCTAGTAATTTTTTGAGTTACCATTTAGGTAGCTGCTTTCTCGATTACCGTACTGGAACGAATGTCAGGGTGTAGCATTTTGTAGTTCATTTTATTTTTATAGTTTGAAGTGTGGAGTTTGTTTTTCAGTTGATGAATGTGGGCCCTAATATAATTTACGTGATTTTTTTTTTCTTGCAGGTTCGAATGAGTGTAAGCAACCAAACTGATAGAGCTGTTGGGCCCCTTCAGATTTCCATGTCTCAAGATGATGCTCAAGGTGTGCCTAGAGCCATCGTTGTGAATGGCCTCTGGAGTATGGTGAGTCCCTAATTAGAGTTGATCAAAGTTTCTGGGGATTTATTTAATTCTTGAGATCTGTCGAAGTAATTTGATTTGCATCTGAAAACTCCTTTGTCTCAAGTTATTGTTGGCAGCCTGCAATATTATTGCAACCTTTAAACGATTTATTCCGTCATTTTATTATTTCTAATGCATATTGCGTGATCATTGTTGTAGACTGTGCCTCAGTTAGAGCCACTGGCTTCCACAGATGTTAATCTGGTGAGTTTCCTCTCTCCCACCCGCCTTTTCGCACTGCTATCATGTTCCTGATCCTCTCCTACCTGATATATTTATGTTCATTCATTGTCGTATTCTGAGAGTCTGGAAAATGAATGTGGTTGTGATAGTCGTGAACATTAGTTTGTTTTATTAGGGAGGCATCATCTATTACCATGACTGCTTATGTAGTGTTTGATGAGATGGGACAGAGCTTAGTAGCGACAGCTGTTGGAGTCCAGAAAATTACCGGTATAGGGGTTGCTGATAGACGAGATGGCAAGCCCTATGACACACTTACGGCTACTGAGGTACATTTGTAGTGATACTACTTTTATTGCTATTGAGCTGTTGTCTGTCTGGCTTATTTTTTCATGAGATAAAAATGGATAATGGGCTTTTTTCATTCCTACCCAACTATTTTCTTTCCGAAATTTGTCTTGCCGAGCGATAATTTTTTTGCTTGTTTGTTTGGGTGGCGTACAAAATACAAGTTATAATTTTGTGCTGACTCTCCTTGCAGGTGTTTGTCGAACATGAGTGATTAGTTATAATTAGTATGATCGCCAACCCTGCGTTGAATTGGAGGTTTGCCTATCAATTTCTGCTACTGGCCCGCAGCATATAATGCTCTACCACAATTCTTCATCTAAGCGACCCAGTTCCTGAAACCGCTAAAAATAGGTGCACAAACTTCGCACGAACTCATACTCGTTAACATTCTGACCTTTGTGAACGGAATTTGATTGGAGTCGCTTATTGGAATTTCATTAGGAGACTGTCCTGTTTGTTGAAGCTGACGAGTGATTTTGTTCTTATTTACAGATTCAATGCGAGCGAATTATGTTGCCTGAAGTACTTTGGAGATCAGAATTGTGCGAAGGAGCCGTTAAGCCTTAGTGAGCCTTTTTAGGCACTCCTTTTTATTGGGTAGTGCCTTTTGTAAATAATCAGTTAACAATATCTGCTATGCATTAAGCGTGCACGAATTGGTGCCTACTTGAGTGCGGTACACATGTCTTGCTTTGTTTTTGGATTACAAAGTTGTAGCCGGCGTCAGGAATTTATGCTTTCTATGCTCTATTGTCTTATCACCACCACAAATACGGCACAGCCTACGAACTGCAACATCTATTTGTGTGGAGGCGCAACTACTCTTTCCTCATGGCAACCAAATTAGGGGTGCGGGTGAAGTTTCACTCATGAAACTTCGAGAGTTGTATGTGCTGGGTATGAATGTTTTGTCAAACCTACACTTCAGTTGAAGCGAGACGCATGCATTGAATAACTCGTCCTCGCTCTTCATTTTCAGTTACAATATTTAGGTTTTCATGCACAACGGGGGACCCCATTTGTCCATGCTCTCGACATGTGCGTCCATCAGTAGCGCCGAACTCGTAGGGCCCCGGTAATCCGGTCCCCCAAAAGTACGTTTGACATGGCGCTCGAGAACTGTGCCACTTGTGACGTGATTCATTGTACGAAGTCATGAAGTGCCCCGGCGTTTCGAAGACCTCAAGATTTCTTTTCTCGAGTGCCCTGCTCTGGGTGGTACTACTTCACCGCTCCGTCTATGATCCCGTGAAAGGCGCTGGCTGAAATTTGGGGAGTCTCGAACAGAATTCTTTCTCTCGGTCGTATCGACCAAGTGCTTGTGAGCGGTGGCTTCGCTTTAGGCACGCGTAAGCATTAGACCCGTCATAGGAGCCTCCGTCGTCGCTGGTGGTGGCTCCACGTTCGCGTTAAGCATGGTCAAAAGTGGTCCCCCTTCTGCCGGTTCTATAAGGTTTATACTTATGGAGGTCCAGTTGCATCCGTAAGAAGCCTTCGCAGTTTGCTGTTTTTTCCATCGCTGTTCGAACATCGACGGAGAGGGTGACTGCTAGGCTACTAAGTACTGTTGGGAAGCTTCACGTTGGTTGCTTGATCGTCTGTGCGTCATGGCGGACACTCAGCAACTGAAGGAACGGGCCGATGCGTTGTACTTCCGCGCGCAGCAGAATGCGCCGCTGAACCGGCGTCAGGTGCTGGGGCTGGTGACCATTCTGATTGGAGTGGCCGTCGTTGTCACCTTGGCAGGCCTCGCGCTGACGGGCACCACGATCACGCTCCTTGTGGCGTCGCCCTTTCTGCTTCTCTTCAGCCCTATTCTGGTCCCGCTCGCCGTGATTGCGTTCTTCTCCGTCGGGACCTTGTTGGGTTTCGGGGGATTCATCTCCTTCGTGGTCTGGCTGTACAAGTACTACAAGGGCAGCCATCCCGTTGGCTCTGAGCAGGTTCGGAACTCTACTATGATTTGGCTGTGCGCTATTGGGTCCTGACCGGGGTGTGGTTAATTGTTTGATCGTCTTGTGCACACGAAAACCATTGGGGTCTCTTTTGCGATCGTTTGTTGACTGTTTCTTCTGGCTCGTATTTCATAATTTGGAAATAATGAGCGATAAGAATTTCGCGTTCGAGATCTGGCGCTTCGATCTTTTCGAATTTCCTCTGATTTTTCTTGTTTTCATTTGAGGGGCAGTAATGAGAATGGGATACAATGAGTTGCGTGGAATGCGCGCATGAGAGTGTTTCCACTTGGCTTCGTGATGGCCATTTTGGTTACGTGGTGCCTTGCTTCGAGTTCATAACGGATGCCATAGCTCGCAATTTATGCTCCTGGACCTTGGCCTCAATTTGCGATTCTGATTTTTAAATTGTCTCCAAATTCCTCCGCTGAGAGGTTTGAAGGCTTGCAACAGGAGCGTCTCCATTTTCAAAACTGAGCTCGTTCTCTGACGAAAGGGTTCGTTTGGGTGGGTTTTATTTTATTTTATTTTATTTGACAATTCTTGGTTTGAGCGAGTCGCACCTCGAATGTGAAAATCCAGATAATTTTCTGAAGAATAGTTTTTGGGTTAATTGATCGAGTGTATCAGAACAGAATTACGAAATGAGATTGAACTACAGAACAGCAGTTGGGGTTTGACTCACGCAGACAGAATTTGCGCTAGTGAAAAGGTGGGTATGAGGTGTTCCGGACTTGCCTTAAAAACGGCTGCATAGCCTGGATTCCTGGAATTTGTTAATTAACTTACCATTCGATCCTTGGTGCCCAGGTTGATGCTGCACGTTTCCGCCTCTACGAAGGTGCAAATCAGGTGAAGGACAGGGCAGCGAAGAACTACGAGGAAGCCAAGGCCTACGTGCAGACCAAGACCGACACCAGCACTGCGGCTTAGGGTTTTACAAGAGATGACGAGTGATCATGCAAAGGTCCACTGTCCATAACTCCATATCGTAGATGCTGAATTAGACGGAGTACATTTTGTGAAAATTCTGGAGCAGTGTGCCGTTTCCAAAAAAAAACATTCTGGAGTATATGTTAGCGTGCTCAATACTTTTTTATGCGGACTCTTCTCCTTGTAACTTGGGGCCGGGGATTTGTCTACAGTGAACATGTCGGTGTGATTCCCCAAAACGTTTGTTTCTGTACTTTTACAATTGCTTGTATTAATTAACGGATCTACTGTATAACCACAGGTTTCCAGCCTCATTGTCCATCACTCAGTTACTTTGTTGCCATTCTGAAACTAGGTATGTATGAAAATGTTTATATTTGATTTTCAGAGATAAGGTTACAGGTTTTCTCTTCACAAAAATTTTAGTTGTTTTTGAGGAAAATTGATTTTTATGAGAATTATTGAAGAAAAGGTGAAGAAAAATCACATCTGGAACAAATGTCTTTCTCAAAAAATCTGAAAATTTCACCATGTGTACAATATAGTGTCAAACATCATGGTGTAAACACAATTTGTGTGCCATTCTATAATTAAAATACAATGGACATTGAAAATACATCCCAAGTTCAAACTGCAATAAAATAATCATTATTACAAATTTTTTCAAAGTTCTAATTAGAATAGAAACTAGAGTAGTTCACCTTCATTTCATTAGTTGAGAACAAATTCAAAAAATATCATTTTTGTAGACCCGATTTAGAGGAGGTACCAACATCTTCCAAAAATATTTTGAAAATAACATATTTTGTGATCTTCTTCTTATTTACGCAAAGACAAAGACTATCAAGACTACAATCTCAATTAGATACTCGTCATAATCCTCTATGAAAGGTCAACAAGCAAAAAATGAATGAAAAAATGCTTCAAGTTTCTCTAGATCACTATCTGGACATCCAAATGCTACACATTGGTACTCGTGGCATTTAGGGTTCAAGTTGTTTCTCTCTTGTGTCAACTAAGTTGGCTCCATTCTCCATGTACACAGAGTTGTTTGTCCATGGCAATAGCAAATGCATTCTTGTGAATCTGCAACTAAGTCATCGGTAATGTAAGGTGGATACGCCTAAAAGTGCAGCTGACTTTAAAGCGCCATCTACAATTGTACATTTCCAAACTCAGTATGTACCTGTTTGGATGAAACGCTTTCATAAACAAACTTTGACCCAAGATAACTTTCATATATTGTATCCAAATAATACGTTCTTTGGTGCACTGGAATGTGCTCCCACTTGCCAACAAGACAATATGAAATTCATAACGTAATAATAGTAATTAGGTAGTGTACCAATTTGTATTATAACATAGTATAACACATGTTCCAAAAGTATCATAAAGTGTATAGGAAGAGGAGAGTAGTCTCTTGAATGATAAAAATTGAAAGAATTTGAACATTGGCTATGGGTTTAGAGTACTTTGGGGCTCTCAAAAGTCATAGTGATTTCAATTCAGAAATAAAATTATGGAAAATTTGCAATGCCTATATTTTCTATCTTTCAACATGGGAGAATTTTCATCCTTGATATTGCTTGTGATCGGTTCCAAAATTGCTTAAGTGATTAGGTATGGGACTATGGGTGGTTCTACTTTAGTCTCGGTGCTCCAAAGAGTTGTGTCCTAGAAACTATTGATAATTAGAATTTTGACAAAGTATAATTTTATTATAAATGTTTGAAATGTGATGTCAACCAAAACAAATGAAAAGCTTACATATTTTGGTTGTATATTCACTTACAATATTCTTATAATAATTTCCATAACTAATTGAAAAATTAGATTTTTATTCAATAAATTCTATATATAGAGAGGTAAGAGCATAAGAGGTTTTTTTGGCCATATTAGGAGACTACCAGTTTCCAGACTGTAAGAATTCACTGAAATCTGTTCTACAGGCGATCTGATGTGGCAAAGAGATTGCTACATCAGGTAGTAATATTTTATTAATATTTCAATTTTTTTTCAATTTTTCAGTTTTTCAATTTTTTAATTTTTCAGATTTTTTTAAATTATTTTTTAATCTGACCAACAGTGACTTGTTCACAGATTGGAAAATGGGAGTGAAACAGTCTCTTAGTGCCCCGAAAAAACCTCAATAGTAATACACTTATATAAAAAATTTAATGAAAAATTTAAATGCAATTTTGACATTTTAAAAATTCAACTGAAATTTATTGGTGAAAATAGAAATTTTTATACAAATACAAAAATTTCAAAATCCTACAATATATGGAATGAAGTTAAAATTCAAGAATTAAAATTTTTTATTGAAGGAGATACTATTTACTAAAATTTAACTTAAAAGATATTCATAGTACTCAAAAGATCTTCAAAAATTTGTGGAAAATTTTGAAAGTGTATATTAAACTATTACTTTATTATTACTTTTCATTTGTTGTTTGGGGATTTTTGAATTGACTTATGAAAAAATGATTACTTGAGGTCATTTTTCAATCAATAATAATTAATTCAATAAAATTTTAGAATTCATAAAGCTTTTTCTATATAATTTTGATTCTTCATATTCAAAATTATTGAAGTTTTTTTACTTATTAGTATTATTTTTGACCAATATGAGAGTTTGAGGCCCTGGGAGGGCAATTTTGGGTCTATTTCTAAAACAATTTCCAAAACAGTTCCTAAAATTGTTAGTTGCTTTTAGACTAACAGTTTTTTAAATTAAAAAATAAATTAAAAATGAATAAATTAAAAAAATGTGGTCCTTAAATGCAAAGAAAAGTCCTATTTTTTATTTTTTATTTTTTGAAAAACAAATAAATAATGACGTGGCATGGTCTTGACCACGTCAACTTCCATTGTTTTTGTGTTTCTTGCAACAGTTACTGCATTGTCATAGCTTGATAACTCATGGTCTTCTAGAGGCCTCAAATCTCATCTAATATATATTTTAATTAATTTTTAGTAATGTATACATTTTATTTAATATTTTAGAAAAATATTTTTACATAGGTTTATACTAGTACTTTAGCATGTCTTCAATTTCTTGAAAAAATTATAAAATTTTAATTTGTTGCGGTAATTTTGAAGTCAATATGAAAACTTATGAGAGCCAAATAATGAATAATGTTGCAATTTGTTTTTCTAATGCTAATTTGGATTGAAATCCTAATATTCAATATCAAAAAATTTCATCCATTTCACCATTTTCCATCCATTTTGAATGAAATATATCATCATATTCATTGCTTCATGTATTTCATAACTACAAAAAGTATTATAAATCATGATGATTACATTTATAATTTGCAAAAAGAGCCCTAATTGTAGCTACTTAGTCATTCCATTACGGTCAAAGTTTCATTTCCTTAAGAATGAGGGGTTTAAATTGAAAGTATAATTACAATGGATCTATCCCTAGTAGATGATCATAATGCATCAACTATCCTACTTTAGTAGAATTGAAACTATTTTCTTCTTTGAGCATTTTTTTGTTTGAAAAAGAGACAAAAATATATTTTTTTGCATACTGTAATTTTGGTAATATCAGTATGAATTTTAGTTAAGATACCTAATAAAATAAAAATTATAAAATAAAATTATTGTTGAGACAATGTGATCTCTTGGATAATGTTTTTAAAATTTGTGACAAGTTGTAATTTTTATAAAACAAATCAATTTGTGACTTATCATGGCATGTGTATTCAAAATAATCCAAAATATATAGCATTCACAACTATTTATACATATGATGTAGTTATGCTTTCTAGATATTAACCCCTAAAGCCCTGAGCTGCGTTTTTTGGCAACATAGAAATTTTGGGCAGCTCACTACAAATAGAGTTTATACTTTTTTTCTTTGAAAATTTGATACAACATGTGTCCAAGGAGTAGCTTCAAGGCCCAACAATTTTGTAACTTTTGACTACACAGTTAAAAAGTTATGGCATGATATGTTGTTTTGTTTGAAGTGAGGGCAGCCTGGGCAGCTGAAAAAACTTCTTTAAAAAAACTTTTTTTTCAAAAGTGAAATTTCAAATTGATTCTTTAGGTTTATACAGGAATGGGAATCTTTGAATCATTCCATTTGGATTAATGAGTCAAAAGTTATGAGGTTTTTTAGTTTGAGGTAGTTTCGGCTAGTTATAAAATCTGTACACTACAAAAAAAAGTTTGAAATTCTTTATTTAATTCAATTTTCAATATTTTTGGATAAAAATAATTGAAATAGGTGAAGATTGTTTATTACAACATTTTAACCATTGGGATAAAAAAATTTCAATTCCATAAATAAATTGTGTACATTTTAGTGTTTTGGCTCATTTTCTACTTCTTTGTACTTGTTATTTTTTTCCTCTATGTTTTACAACTCCAAATGATTTGAATTTTTTTTTGCATGTAGCCAACTTTCCTTTAAGAATGAATCCAGAGAGTAACCACCAATTTGAACTTTTTTTCTTACAAATGTAACCTTGTGAAGTGCAGCTGCCCGGATTTCCGCAGTGGTAAAAAAATGATTTTTGTCACTTCAAACACTAATATCTTGCAATCTACACGGCGAAAATTGCTGAAATTTTTTCCACATCTTTTTAATATTATGCTCTAAAAGATCCTACGGTTACTTTTGTCCAAAAATGTTTTTTTCCTAAAATTTGATAGTTGTCTAAAAAATGACAGTTTTGAAGCAGTTTTGGTGAAAACATAGTCAAAAACCTTTAGGGGTTAATACATAATTTTCTTGTATAAAAGCATTTGACATGCTATAACATGGTGCCAATAGTGCAAGTATGTGAGCGTAAATATGTGAGCGTAAAAATGTGAGCATATAAGCATTGAGTGTATATATATATATATATATATATATATACTACAACCATTGAAGGTGTTTATAACATAAAAATCTATAATACAAATATTAATAATATAAATGCACTATCATAGAAGGTTTTTATAATATAGACACTAATACTATACGTGTATAGTCTCTTAAACTCATAAGCTTACACTCCAAGGCTCACATAATAGCAACCCTCAACAGGGTGCATTGAATAATGTTTTTATATCTTCTAAAATAAATTCATAACAATTGAAGTTTCAAAACCTAAATAACTAACTGCTAAACTTAAATAACCAACCAAACCTTCAAAATTCCAATGAACAGAAGAATGAATTCATCATAGTTTTGAAAATTTCTTGTTTATTTGAGTTGATTGTCTATTTAAAAGTTAAATTCCATAATTCAAATGTATGTAGTATTTTAAACAAAATAATATTCTTTACTTATTTAGGAATTCCTTGAATCTGAATTCTATTTCTTATGCAAATATTTCTTTATACTCAGTTTCATTTAAAATTTTGGTTTATAAATAACTCATATTTGACAATAAAATATTTAAAGTATCCAAAAATAAAGCTCAATAGTTTTATGATGGCTTTTAGCTCAAAGATTTTCAAAGACTATTCAATAAATATATCTCCATTAGTTACTTATTTTTAAACACATATGTTCTTGATAAATTTTGGACCATATAAAATTTTCCATCTCAAAACTCAAAAATCTATTTGCTAATTGATTGGCTTATTGCCCAAATTTGTTCTTATTTACAACAATTATATTATATGACTAATTGAATTGAAATTATTGTTTGTGATAATGGTTCTAAAGTTCCCAAATACAATTTGCGTTCAATAAATTCCTAAAATCTTTAAATTGTAGTTTTCAATACTATCCCATCATTCGATGGCTCTATGAGTTATTGTATTTAAATACTAATAAATCAGTGTGAAGGGCATTGATAAATTATATACCATATAATTAGTCAAATTATTTCAAAGCAATGAAAATGTTTAATGATGAAGTGCCTCCCATGTATATGGAGCCTACTTTACAACAAGGACCTCAAGGCTTTAATAGATCAAAGAATTCATGGAACCAAAGACTTTCATCATTTAGACAATTGCCAAATCAAGTTGCATTTATCAATTCTAGCTCCCACCTTCAAGCACACAATGTTCTCTCACATATAAACACTAGTTCCCTATCAATACTTAAGAAAAATGATACTTTTGATGTTAGTGAGAGTGACAAAGAAGACATAAGACTTACATTTGCACTTTTTGATTCCCACAAAGTTGGTAGATTGACATATAGAGAATTAAAGGTGATTAAAACTATGACAATATCTTATATTTTGTTATATATATTTGCTAAATACATTGCACTTGAAAAATCACATATACATATCTTTTCTATTAAAAATTTGGATAAAACAGGCATCAATGAGAGCTTTGGAATGTAGTGTGAAGAAGGCAGAGGTCCAAAAACTAATGCACCAATTTTCAAAGGAAGATAATGACGAAATTGGTCATGAAGAGTTTATGAAAATTAGTATGTGACTAAAAATCTTTGTAATGAAATCATTTGAGATTATCATTTGTAGAAGCATGGATTGCATAATTTGTTATTTAAAAATCATAATGATTTCATCATACAAGGAGCTTTTAGTGTACTTTGCAAATTAGAGATCTTCAAGTTATTTGAATTTTTTTATTTCACACTAATTTAATATTAAAATTCATGTAATGTAACATATGTTTTTGGATTTAAAAATTATTATTTATTTAAATGAAAGTTCTAAGGAAGTACAAAGAGAAGAATCCAGAAGTGGATGTTGGAAGAATCTTTGCAGTGTATGATGTAGAAGGAAAAGGAAAAATATCGGTATATTATTTCAACATCTTTAGCCCTTATTTTGATTTGCAAGCAAAAAATATTATTTGACTACAATTGATAATTATAGACTTGGATTTGAGCAATAATTACAATAAATCAATCAAAATTATTTTAAAAATTCAATTGTTCTTTATTAAGATTCATTTATAAAATGTATCAGATTTGTTTCAAAATATTTAATAATTTTAATTGGTGTTGATTATTTTTGCAAAATTGACTAAAACCTTACAGACAAAGAATTTAAGGAAAGTGGCCAAGAGTCTTGGAAGGTCTTTAACAAATGAACAACTAGAGTCTATGATTAATAGTTGTAAGTATCATAAATTCATAACTTCTTAGAACTTGCACCATAAATTAGAAGGGTGCCTCAAAAATAAATAAAAACTTTTTGAAATATTGATAATAATTTTTTTAATTGATACATTGCTTGAATTTCTTTAAAAAATTCTAATTCAATAGATTTATTAATACATAAAATTTCTACCGAATTTAAGTAGATCTAAAGAATATATCTAAGTAATAATTGAATGTATTTTGGAATGCAGTTGATCAAGATGAAGATGGTGAAGGTAGGCACTTTATATTTTGATCAATCTTGTGATGATATTAATTTTGTAAATAATGAAATATAATATAGACAAACAAAGAAATTAAAGAAATCTTAAAAGTTTGTATAGTAAATTCAATTTTCTTTTTAATGTCTTGATTATGACCTTTCCTAAGATGACTAGTACACATAGGAGATATCTTAAATTGTAGCACTATTGCAAGATCAAACTATGTCACAATCACTTTTATAGAAATTTAGGAAGTAAAATAAAATGGGTGCAGTTAATCAAACATAATTCTTTGAAATAATGAAATGTAGTTGACCTTTGTATTTTTCTCTTTACATTTGTTTGATGGGTGTAGTTAATCAAACAGAATTCTTTGAAATAATGAAACGTATGCATCATGTTTGAAGGAAGGACATGGAGTGACCAAATGGTTACATAAATTTGAATTGTAATTTGTTTTGTCAAGCAATAACAAGAAAATAATTAACGCTTGTTAGTTACACTTATATTACCAAGATAAAAAGATTTAAATTTTTTTTCTAAATTCAAATTCTAGTATTATGAGCAACTTCAAAATTGCACCCTCCTTAAAAATGTCATCATCACTTTGTTTACATCTCTAAAATTAATAAGCACATAATTATATTGAAGAAACAATTTGAAAACCTCTACCAAAAAAAACTTTGGTCCCTCATAACTTTTGCATATAGTACTCAAAAATTGTGCCACTCTTTAAAGTGTTGGAATCTCCTTTCATTTGTCAACAAGAAAATATGAAAATTTGACTAGTATAGTAATAACTAGATGCAATAACAAAACTAGTGTTGGAGGAATACTAACCTTACCAATAGTTACTAAGAGAACCATGGTTGCAATGTCCCAACTAAGAAAATGGCCCACAAAAAGAAACACATAGCAACTTTTATCACTTACACATCTTTTTATGGATTGTTTCAATGGTCTCTAGCTACTCAAATTTCTACTAGGTCAACAAAAAAGAATGTAGATGGAAAGTGGTGTTTGAATCTTGCATGAGAAGTAGCAAAATAAGTTGTGAAGATCCTTCTACCAAAAAAGGTGTTGTTTTCAACACTTTAGTGTCCAAGTAGTATTGAAAAAAGTGTTGTTAAAGTGTCAAAAAAATATTTAACCTAGTTTCTTGTGAAAATTGTTGAAAAAAACCCCACTTACAAGAATGTTGAAAATGGGGTTGAAAATTGTGTCAAAAAAAGTGGCCACAAAAATAAGGGTTGCCCATCTAAGCTCTTTGACTACTTGCCTGGATTGAATTCTACAAAGCCTATCCTTGTCCAAGTTGCTTGGGCCTTAGAAAGCCCTAGGCAACTCTAGTACAGAAATTGAAGTGAAATGCTCACTTCATAGATAGTGGTTTAAATTGTTAGTGTCTTGCAATTTGTGTGAAATTGAGGATTATTTGATAACTTATATGAAAAGATGTGTCTGTTTAGCATTTTTTAAATCTATTCTGTCAAAGTCATTTTGTATTTAATTTAATTAAATTTTTTTGAATTAGTTATGAAATTTCATAATGAATCACTTTTTTTTCAACACTATTTCCATCACTCTTTTTGAACTTTTTTGATGCTTTTTCTAACATTGTTTCAACACTCTTTTCAACATTTATTTTAGTAGTAGAAAATTTTGACACCTTAACATCAAAAAAGAATTTGACATTATTTTTTTCACTTTGGTGTTGAAAAAAGTGTTTAAATATTCTAAATTTTATAAAACCTGGTATAACAACACATTAGTATTGAAAATAGTAGAAAAAAAATGCCAAAAAAGTAATGAAAACACCCCTCTTTTTTGGTAGTGTTGGATCTTCAAAATTGATAGACATCTATGAAGAATATGTTGAAAATGGTTCTACTAATTGTACCACATGGATCTTTGGTGCCCTTCATTGGATGTAAACTTGAGGACAAGCTAAAAACTCTTGTATAGAAAGTGTTCCGTTTCAAAGAAGATAGTACAAAAGGGTAAAAACTAGCATAGTGTTGACCTTACTTTTGATTTTTAACAATTAATTCATGTCATAATTGAAGTTTAGAAAAGGTTAAGAAACAAATAGTGAAATTTGTGGAAAATGAGTAAAAGAAATTCCCTATCAAAGGGGCAATATTAGAAGGATTTTGAATTGGTGGTCAATGTAACTATTGTGTTTATAAAAATAGAAGAATCTACTAATCATTACAAAGAGAACATTTATTGAAGTTATTACTGTAGTTTGTTGTGGTTTGGTGATTCCCAATATATTCAATTGAATTTGTCCAATCATCAAAAGGAAATAAATGAACCACTACCTTGAACCATTAACAATACAATTAAAACATGTTACACAAAGCTCACTTCTATTAAACTAATTCCACTTCCATAATCCTCTTAAATTTGAAAGGACATGATATTTTGTTCATTGTAAATACATAACAATTTGTGAAATATTTATGTGAGTACAAAATCAAACCCATCTTTAATCCATATAAATGTAATTGAACCACTCTACATGGAAAAAATATACTTTTTCGTCATTGCAAAGACAAAGGCTAAGTCACACTCCAATACCCCCATTGGAAAATAGTGTATCCATTCTCAGTGCAAACACCACTGGGAATGGATACACTATTTCCAAACGAACTGAAGGACATGGGCACAGCAAAAATGATGTTTACAATGAAGATGATAGGAAACACAAGAATCCACTATAATTTAAACTTTGGAAAATGCTAACAATAACTGAATTCTCGGAGCACTGTGCACCAAATTTGACACATCTCTATTTCGGCACAAATGAAGAATCTAGCACCAAATGGGCCCTAATAAAAGCACACGAGGAGATCTCTGATGGCTTTACAGGGATGGTAACAAGTCTAACAATAAACTACCCCTATACAACATTGTAACCAAACCGTCCTCTACTCAAACCCAGGAAAGTTTCAGTGCTATGGCTGAAATGAATGTCAACTTTTTTCTTTAAGAAGTATAAGCCCACCTTGGTTTGATTTGCTCCTGAAGACCACGTTCATGTATGGCGTATGCACAAATTGGCAGTCCATACAGAAGACGAAACCGGCAGTATTAACTTGGACATCAATCACCCCCTCAGAAATGATGCCTGGTATGTCAAGGTTGCTCAAACTGATGAGGTTGAGAGATGAAACCGGCTTGGTCATCTTGGTCGTAAACCTACTTCTTTCCTCAAGACTTCTTGCCTACAGAGGATGTGGTGGTGGTTCAATGTCAAAGTCCATAGTAGCAAGCAGGTTTACACTCCCATCAGGTGCCTCACTAATGGCGTTGGGAATCCCATCGTCGACATCAAGTAGATTATCATTCCCAACTGGAGCAACAGGAGCAGTGTTGGCCGTGTTACCCTCCTCCACAGCAACAGGGTTGTGACTCCCATTTGTGGCATCTGTGACAGCTTTCCCTGTATCATCAGATGCAGTAGGAAAATGATGGTTTCCAACAGGGGCGTCAGTAGTCACGGACTTCGTGGTAACATCATGAACAACATCATCAACAGCAACATCAACAGCATTATTAACGGCAACATCAACAGCAACATCAATAGCAGCATCAACAACAGCCTCCTTCAATTTTTCCTTAGCATCGTCCACTTCATGCTCAGCTGCTAACTCCATTGCGATCGATCCATTCTGGGATTTCAGTAATTCCAGATATTTGCATAGCTCTATCTTGTATCTCTCTTTGTCTTGCACACCTCGGTCTTGATAAGGCTGCAGATTCATGTACGTAAAGAACATTACAACTGCGACAAAACTCATTTGTAGAGATATGACACGCCTCTATTAAAACTTGGATACAACTAATACGCAAAACCAGACGTATGCGATAGAGCCAAATTTTTCTGGTTGCCCAAAACATGCACATAGAATTCGTATGATTATTGCTTTACTAAGGTAGAGTGTACTGAACCGTTCGGGACCTTGTTCCCCCTCCTATTGACCTGCCCCTGTTACCAACACCAACTGATCTCTTCCAATACACTACACTTGGTCTTCAATTAGCAAGTGGTATAAGCATGACTTGGTTAAATGGAAATGAGTTTATCAACTGTCCGTCCCCAGTGGATTACAGCCTCCCACTTCGAATAATCGCATAAGAAATTTCAAACATAGTGATGAATACTTGGTCTCAAGATATGCAGCTCTTGTAATCAAAGTGGTCTCTCCACAGCGCTATCGCGATCACCAAATGAAAGCACTCTCTTACGTTTTGGTTAATGTGATAAAACTCGTATCCCCTACCTCACATGAGATTCAAATCAATCGATCTGGAAAACCACTTGAGTTTCGGGAGAAGGACAAACCATATACTCACCGTTTTCTCCTCCTCTGTCAGTTTATTCCAGGCATCCCCAATCATCCTGCTCAGCTCTTTGTCTTTTTCAGGATGCAAGGCTTTAAGCTTGGCACGCTCTTCAGCAAAGAAAAAATTGTAGCCCGTCCGGTTAGGACGTGGTGCATTAGGATCCTTTCTGGGTATGTCATCAGCACGTCTGCGTTTCCGCTTCATTTTGCGGAGACTGGGCTCCTCCCGAATCAGAACAGGCTCCGCCCCAATAGTAGACTCATAATTAGGGATGGAGGCATGTTGTGGAGCCCTCTGCATGTGTGGCACGTGATATATCACCCCTCGCATTTTCTCCGTGCCCACTGTGACCGAGACGAGGTAACCATGCTCAAATTTCCCTTCAATACTACTGCGCACTGTGACCCCAACGGACAAAGCCGGATCCATAGCTGCAAAGTCCCATCAAACACAAATGTGAGTTCAAAGTACTTTACATCTCTATTCGGTTAACCACAAACTGCCAATAGTGTCCGCTACAACATCTATAAGGAGTTGAAATGAATCATTTAGGAAGCTTCAAGGAAGGTGACAAAATGTTCCAATAGAAAGAAGAAATCATACCCTACATTTGTAATTACAATTAGAAATATGTATAAAGTGTTACTGCTAACGAATATTAGTCTCCAAAGTGAAATTTCCATTTCAGTTTGGGCAATTTGAAGTTAAGTACGTCATCAACGCATTAAATTCAGGCAAATATGCAACATGAACGGGATCAGGACGAGGAGTTACTCCACAACAGAGAACTGAACTACAAGTACAAGGATATAATGATTTCCAAAGCAAAAGCCAAGGATGTCACAAGTAAAGAGAAAATCATTAGACCAATATAAACCTGGCACTGCTTGAATGGGAAGGATCTTCCTCTTTCTGGTTCTCTTAAAGCCCGGTTGACCCTCTGTCGGTGTGAATGCTAATCCTCCTGCTGAATCACTTCTCTTCACACTAAGGGGGCTTGGCCCAGGCATTGATACTGCCAATCCAAAAACAAAACAAAACAAGTATGAGATACAATTTCCACGTTCACAGCGTTCAGCACGAACTTCTCTCCACAAGCCATTTTGAAAATGGTCTTTATCATAAATACGAAATAACCAAAGATGCAGCTTTTATGAATATGACACATGAGCTAGTCAAGAGACAGAAATGAACACGTACTAGGAGGCGGAATCAGAGGGCCTGTCCTCCCATGTAAATAGGCTTGCTCGAAGTAGTACAGAAGTCCAACGTAATACTTGCGTAAAACGTAGGAAGCACTGGTGGTTGTTTCAGCAAACTTGAGACAGTTCGTGACCTCCTTCCATTTCCTGTCTTTAATAACCTGATTCAACGAGAATTTGTGCAAAATTTTAGCCCTCCTGCATATCTTTAAATCCTCTTCCGATCCTAAAGAGACTCTCATAGTAACATTTACACGATTAAAAAGGCTACAGTGATACTTAGGAAACGTGACATCCAAAAAGAAAAGAAAAACAGGCAAAATCACATCAAAGGGCATAATAGTGAAATACAGGGATACACTGCCGAAAAGGAAGTGACAAGCAGAATTACCTGCTCCAAACCCCCACGAGATGTGACTTCAACATAAAGAAGATGTAAATCAAGATCATGTCCTCCAAACTTTGGAATTCTGCAAAAACAGTATTGGGTATGCTGTAGTACCACGTAAAATAAACAAGTCACAGCTGGAAAGAACTGAGATCAGTGCATCACAAAAGACCTCTCATTACATTCAGTTAAACCATTTTCATTTCACTAACATAATGTGATGAAAATGGTTTAACTTACAAAAGTTCTTAATGTCAAGTTAATACGCATTAGATTCCTGTAGCTCTTATATTTCATTTTATGTTAAATTGATGTAAATATAATGAAATTGGTTTAACTCAACGTTAATGTCATGCTAGTGTCATTGACATTTCCTTGATGTTGCACTGGCAACAATTAAGTTGAATTTAAACCAACATTCAATCAACAGATATCATACGTTATATTTAACATTGGTCTACGGTCTTATTACATTGGAAATAAAACGCACCATTAATAACTTTGTCAATCTTATGGGGGACATGCACAGCATTCTCAGAGGCATATGGTCCGAATTACATGACTTACCCAGCGATGCTTTCTTCGAAAGTCTTCACCTCAGCAGCCCTTTCCCTCCCTCCTCTACCCTTCTTCCTGCAAGATGTAGAAAATCCGTGTGAGCTCTTGAATATTGCAAATCAATACCAAGGGCATTCGAATGCTGCACAAATTCAAAGCCCATGGTTGACAGGTATAAAGTTTAAAGCGGTGCACTGATCAAAGTATAACATAACGGCATCATATACACACCACTAAAGTTGATATTCTTCCATTGAACGAAGATTCTGGGAGAGTGCTGCTCAGCCCCTGAAATGTATAGCTCAGAAACATTCTCTCCACTAAAAATACACTGGGATTCACCTGAGCAGCACTCTATCCACATTGCTTCCAGGCAAAAAGGCTGGCTTACGGTTCAACTCTCACACATTGTCAGTGCACCCTGTCTCAAGCACTTGCACTCCAAACACCCGAGACTACAACATTTGGATAACCTTGTACAAGCTTACGTGAGGCGCGTTCCAAGCACTGTGTGGAACTTGTTGAGAGCTTCCGCAAAAACCTTCTTACTCGCAACCACTTCCTCGTGCTTAAACACGGCGGGAGGAATCGATTGGTTGGCCAACATAGAGATGCCGGGGATGCTACTCGTATCCCTGGCCACTGCAGAGTTGTTAAGGCTTTCACTGGGAAACCCTGGCGTCATTGAAGGTTGATTAGCCGGTGTGCCATTATGATCTGCCTTCACAACCTCGCCCTGCAGCTGCTCTGGCAAAGGTGGATTCTGATATCCGACATTGTCAGACCGCACCAGATGCTGTTCAACATCAGGTCTAGTTACATTCGATTCTTTTGGCGTTTCTGAGTTTCCTCCAAACTCAGGCACTTGTGGAAACTGCTCAGTTGGACCGCTGGTTTCTACCATCAAAACTGTTGTATCACAAATCCAAGCTAAAATTTCAGAAAAAGCACCACTAATGAGAGTTCAAATGGCCAAATGTGGCCACTTCCAAATCTGTTGGAGTTGAATATATCATTTAGGAAGATTAAAGGAATATTACAACATGCACCAGTAGAAAGAAAAAATGATACCCTGCATGCTTTAACGATATGTTTTGAAGTGACTATGATCGAATATCAGCTTCCAAAGTAAAGTTTCTAGTTTGATTTAGCTTGAGGTCAATTGACGTGCAAAATCCGCACAAAAGTGAAGACAGAAGACCTACAAGAAGCACTAGCATCATGTGTTGATACCTGATTCTTGTTTCTCATCATGGCCATGAGAAGCAACCCTACGTCCATCGACGTCGATGTGGCTTAAGCCACTGGTACCCTTCGACAAATCTCCATGCATAACTGGAATGCCATCTCCGATTCCACCCAACGCAATCTGTGCATGCGCAGGCTCCAGTGAAATTTCTGGTTCTACCACCCTCGACTCCACTACTGCCGCAACATTCTCCATATTCTGTTCACTACTTTCTCCAGCATTCTGCATTCAAGCAAACGGCGGGACCTTCAGGTAAAACTTCACATATCAGCAATGCCGTGAGCTGGAGACCATACAGCTAATGATCCCTCGGTTACGACACTAGCTAGTCACACTCTCACGGCGCATTATCAACTGATTGCACCTTGAAAAAGATCAGCACAGTGCCTCTTAAAATTTCGAACCATGCGTGCCAGCTTCTTAACAGCAATAATCCTGAAAATGCTGTAGATTATGCTCTGATTACGACACATAGCCAAAATGTCAGATAAACCCTAATCTCGGCAGGAAGTACTCATTAATTCGGCACTGAAATATTCCAATTCTCTTTATCGTGAAGACCAAGTTTCTACTTCCGCAGTAACGTTTAAACATACTTTCAGAAAACACCAGAGACATGGCGTCCTACTCAAACAGAAATCCTTCGTAACTCAGCATTTGCCACTCATACTTGCACAAGCTTTTTCAACAGTACTTCCGCATTCTCGCATGATCGTTTGATGCTAAGAAGACAAAAGCTGAAATTGGAGAAACACCACAAACGACCATTCTACATGAAAACTTGGCCTGAAAAATTTGCAAACCACAAAACCAGCCCTTCACCCGACTAAACCCCCCGAGAACAGCCCAAAAGCCCAAGAGCAACAAGACCGTTTCGCATTCTCAAATTAAAAAAAAAAACAAGAAATTCGGGGAACGCAACTAACCTGAGGCTGCACCGAATGCTCCATACCCGAGGGATCCATTTGCAACAAAAACAGAAAACTCGCCAGGGTTTGCGACTTTGGCGCCACCACTTCGCCAGTTTGAAGGCGAAAGCAGGCCAGCCCGCCCCCGCCCGCACCTCGCGCCGCGCATTTCAACATTCCCCGTCGAACTGAAGAAGAAGCGCTTGCGGAGTTGGCAGCTGACGCGGCGAGTTCGGAGTGGCCAGATAGCGAAAATTTCGAGGTGGGAGGGCGGACGTGGCGAGTTCGGAGTGGCCCAACTGCGGTAAACCCCAGAGTCTCAGCTTTATCCACCCTGCCGAAGAGACAACTCCTACTTACTTGTCGCAAAATCCAAATTGCCATTCCCGACAGCAGTCCTAGTTGCCCAACGCTGCAGCTAGCCAGTTCCACTAGAAATCCCAGCTCCAGTTTAGCAATTATTAGCATCATCCGCTTTCGGCGACTGTGTCTATTGCGCTTTCTCGAATATTTTGTTACCATAGAACTCTATTTCGTCGGAGAATCTCGCCTCAGCTGCTGAAGATCGCCGCTGTGGAACCACGAGAATGAAGACGCCAGTGATGTCATGACTTGCTTCTCTTGATCGTCATACCTTCGGGTTTGCAGGATTGCAGCTGGTTAAGAGTATGAACAGCAATTAGGCTATTAGGCATCTGCGGTGCAGTTTGAAATTTTGCTGTCGCGGCCAGTTTGGCAGACTCTGCAATGATCTTGTTGGTCACGATCCTGGCGAAGACTAGAGTGCCGATCTCTTGAGGAGCTTGTTCTTGATCTCCTGGTCTCTTCGTTTTCTAGAGTTCTTTGTACCTCTTCTTTGCGTACTTTGCTTCAACTCCGGGGTGGTAGAATTGTAGGAAATGCTGTTAGCAGCACAGTTTCGTGATGGACCATGACAGTCAGAACAACACAGGGAGCAACACCTTCAGCTATGGCACCGGGCCTTCCTGGTGCGTGACCACTTCTTCCCTTACCCTACCTTCGTTTTCGTCTTGATTTCAAGCTCTTCGAGAGGACGAGACGCAAGGGTTACACTCTGCATACTTTCATTTGTCTTCGTGTGCACTCTCACCGCAATTTTGCTTTAGCTCTTGCAACTTCCGAAGTTAGCCGTACCTTGAAAGACTAATTGCATCAGTGAGAAGCCACTCTCTCTCTCTCTCTCTCTGCAAAGCTCTCTTCGATGGTTGCAAGTCCTGTAGCGACAATTATTCAGTCTTTTTTGCTTGCAAGCTCGGAGACTTGTATGTGAAAGCTCACAGAACTGTATGATTACGCTTGAAGGCTCTCTTTGATCTCTGCAAGTTCTTTAGCGACAATCATTCTATCTCTGTTAATTCGTTGTTGCAGGATGGACAGGCTGGAACACGTGGTATTACCGCAGCATTCAACCTTTCAGGGAGCCAACCCCCTCGACTTACACTCCGCTATAGCTCGCGAGCTCCAACGCTCCCATAACACCACCTCTGGCTGGCAATACCCTTCGCCACAGGATCCAGTCACTGGTTTCTTACAACAACAGGAGCCTTTTCTCTCTCAAAATGGAATCCTTAACACCAGTCGTGCCCTATCGTTACCGCCGTATTACATTCCCCGTTTCGAGGAAGCACTGGAGCCAGCAACCACTCTGCATCAGCAACAAACGGGGTTGCAGGAGTACACCTCTTCTCACCAAGGATTCTTCTCCGGGTCAAATGGATTTTCTTCACAGTTTCCAGGACAGGTGCACTCCTCCATGCGATCTGCAGCTTGCTCACCGTGGATTGAGCGCATGATGCTGGCGGACGTGACGCCGACGCCATGTCCGAGCTTTGGAATCTCCACCAGCTTGAGCTTGACACCGCAAGCTCTTGGGGATTCTCAGGTGAGTTGTGTAGCGAGTGCGACCGTGGATTTGCAGCAGTGGAGTGAGAATCAGTCCATGCGGAGTGCGTTTAACTGCGATCCGTTGCAGCAGCGCGACTCCACTCTGGAGGTTTCGGTGGACATGTGCAGTGATGATGAAGATCTGGAGACTCGGCCCATCGACGAGAAGCGGAAGAGGAGGTAAGGAACTGGTTGCTCGGGGGTGGTTGTTAACTGCAGAGAATTTCAAAGTACAAGACTAAGTCTGCCGTAGAGGGAAAAATATTTGTCAATTGTTAAGTCACATAGCATTCTAGGAATGTCAGAAATTGGTGTCCATGTCTTTGTGGAGCACCGTCTGAACTGGCATGGAAAGAATGTTTTGCGAAGTTGAGAGCTCGTTTTGAACATGTGAGCTCCTGAAGCTACTTAGACGTATTCACATGCGAGTATGTCGAAGCTTTAATTTCGCTCTAATTTGGCATAACTCTGCTCTATGTAACTTTTAGTTGGCACTGTCCTCGAAAGCTGTTATTCGTATAGTGGTAGAATGTTATTTTCTACAGGGGGAATAAAGTCATGTAATTGTGAATCCGTTGCAAAAAATTGTCAATATTTGGAATGCAATCAAATTTGAAGGACTGTTTAGAAATGGATCTTGAAGATATGTGTTTGAAAAAGTGGTTGGAATGGCAAACAGAATGTTATCGAATAGGGCATCCGCGCAACGGTCTCGGCAAAGACGGCAAGAGCGCCTCGACCAGTTAGAAGTTCTGGTTAGAAGGCTTTTCCTATTCGCTCTTTGGACGTCTGTCTCGACTCCCATTTGATAGTGCATTATTTGAAATTGTGCAAGCAATGTTCTAGGTCAAATGTTCGATTGAAGTACTTGCATTTGTCATTGTTGAAGATCCTCTGTATCATTTATGGTTGCTCTAGTTCATCTGTACACCGTTAACGACTGTTATGTTTGGTGGTCAGACAGCACAACTGCGCGTAGAGAACTCGACGTTGCACAAGAAGGTCAGCGTTGCTATTCAAGTAGCTAAGAAATTTGAGGATCAGAATACGAATTTACTGAAGAAAGTCGACAAGTTGGCCAAAGAATTAGACACTGAAAAACCGAAGACAGTGGTGGCTTCTGCTTTTGATGAATGTGCTAGTAGTCAGCAAACAACCTGTGCAAATTCTTGTGAAATGGTAAGAGCTTCAACTCAATTTTTTCCCTCCCTCTCAATTGACAATGAACTAAGCCATCGCCGTTGTCGATTCTCTTTCCGTCACTTTTAAGGACTTTAACCAATTCGTAGTAGTTTTCTTTCGTTGCGAGATCACTACGAAGCCATCGAAAGAACCATTTCGGGTTACGGGAGTCAATTTTGGGTACAGGAATTGCAAGGTCGTTTTTTTACCACTGTATGTAATGATTTCGTATGCAATCATTCGAAGTGGGAGTTTGTAGACCACCATTGCTGGGACAGTATACATCCTCATTTCCATTCAAAATCAGTGGCTATAGACATTATTAGCCAAGTCTTGCTTACACCCATCTTGCTAATTGAAAACCAAGTGTTGATTTGGAGGAGATGAGGTGCTACTTGTAACAGGGTTCAGACAATGAGATTTGGTTTCTGATGGTTTCAATGTCCTCTACCGTATCACAGGGTAGTGACCGAACATCTGTGGATCCAAACTTGATGCGTGACGACCATGTGAACGATGGAGCGTCCTCACCGTCCATGTCTGTAGGCAGTCCCGACTGCCCTTCAGGACCCTGTCCCAATGAGAGCGACATGGACGTTGCAACCAGCAATGTCGACGACGACAACAACAGCAACAAAGCAGAATTAAGCCCTGTATGTAGATCTTTCTCAGCCTGCCGAGTGGGGAAGAAACGGTCCTTTGCCGAATCTGGAATTGCAGGAGGTGCTTCGTTTTGGGGATCTCGCAGCGCATCAACTGGGACTCGTAAGGGCTTGGCGTTTTCCCAGTCCATTAGACCACGGACTGCACCCCCTGGTGGTGACACGAATGGTTTTCCTGAGCCAAGTCCTGCGTTTGCTAATTCCTTTGGATTGGACTCCACGTTAGAGGCAGACCGATGGCTCGAGTTCGCTTGTTTCAAGTGTAATTAGATTGGAAGTCTAGGAGTTTCACGCTTTGCAAGCTTCAGTTTGGAGCTTTGCAAAGCACATCAACAAGATCACGTAGTCGTCTGGTCATTAAAATTGTTCCAGTGTGAGACTTCTCCACTCGTGAAGTTTTATGACTCGGTACTTGCTGGTGGAGCTCGATGTAGGATGTAATATAAGTATAAGTATAAGTCTTGGATACATTTAATATATCGGTGGCGAGCGTGACTCTGCCATTGGCATTTTCATTTGGTTTTTGTCATCTGCTTTTTTGGTTGGAGTTTGCACAGGTTGTTGAAGTGAATTGTTCTGTGATCTTGTCAACATTTTGCTCATCACTCAAACGTCTTGGTGGAATTGTTTTTTTATTGTTGATGAGTGCAGAAGCAGATCTAAAATTCCTCTGTGGATTCGAAATTTCAGTTCACGGCGATAAAAATGTGCTGCGACAATCAGTGATTGAATGTTGAAAGAAATCTATAGTAAACCCCTAAATGATTGTATTGAGCAGGTGACTGAATCCCTGTAGCATGATGAATGAAGTCGTGACTCATGAAGACCTGGCAGAATAATCCCTTCTGGAAATATCTTCTAAAGTAGCAGCATGGGTGCGCACTGCTTTTAAGAATATCTCACTCCGTATGGGCACACCGGCACAGTCACTTGAGGATCAGGCTGGCCCAGGTAATGATAATGAAAATTATACTTACTGTTACTTTTTGAAGGCAAAAGTCTGGCTTCGTTTCCCCCCTTGGAAACGATGAACTTTTGAAGCACTAACTTAGTTTTTTTTAATTTCAGGAAGTTTCAGAACAATTATCTGAGGATTATTACAGGTAGAGCCTCCCTTACATGTATTGGTAGCGCAAGGAAACTTCACAAGGAGTACTGTAGGAGATCATAGTCTTTGCACTTTTACGTGGACCTAGTGAGTGGGAGGGATACAATTAGAAAAGCACACGTATTAAATTCTCTCAAGCTTGCCAAGTCTTTACCAATGAGATTGTCTACCGGAATTAGTGAAACATCTCCTCCTTTCCCATTTGTCCACCCCAACAAGACAATGAATGAAGCCTCTTTTGTCTTATTGCTTAAAGATGCACTGTTCTTGCCCATTGGGCCAACTTGTAAGTGTGCCCTTTAGTTATTGCATGGCAATGATTTGATAACTGCTTCTAGGGGATTAGCCAAGAGGTTGTAACTCCTGTGTAGGAGGCTAAAACCATGACTTGCTATTTCCTTGGTAGGAACAACTTGAAAAATTGGGAAAAAAAATGTTGAATTTTTGGCTAATTGTTTTTTTCCTTAGTAAAGAAGAAGTTGCGTAAATGGAAGTTTTGGGGCATTAAGAGATTGTTTTAGTCCCATTCCCCAATTTGTGAACCAATGATTGTTGTTCAAATTAAAAAATAATTAATTTAAAAATTAGATTAGTACATTTTAGTATTTTCCATATTGTTTTAAGTGTCCTCGTAACATTAAAAATTCCAAAATTCCAAAAAATCCAAATTTTGCAAAGGGACCAGCCAATTGATACTAGCTGGAGCACTAAGACAGTCAAGAACAAAGGCCAAGAACAAGACAATCGGGAACAACCAGGGGTTTGTCCAACCCCATGCTACCATGTGCCATGGGGACTAAGCTTGCACAAAGACTAAGCTTGCATAAAGGGGAAATACCCATTCCCAAATGTGTCCCTTGTAGTGGACTATAGACTCACCCAATTGTATTAGTAGAGTTCTTTTAATGTGTTTGCCACATGCTTGATTCTAATTGGCTGACGCATTTCAAAGACACATATAAATATATTTGATTGGCTCACTATTGATTTTAAGAGGGTTTAGTTTGGGGTGCACCTATTGCACAATTTTACTAGTCTAGGGAGCCAACACTTTGAAAAATCAGGAAAATTACTTACAACATTTGAAAAATCTATTTTTTTTTTAATATTCATGATTTTCACTCACTAATACTAAAAAAATACTCTCTCCAACTATGCTGAATTCCTTATTTGCAATATCATTTTTAGAAAAATCTCCCTCCAACTATGCTGAATTCCTTATTTGGACGGTTTTGGGTGCTTCCACTGTAGAGACTGACAGCCATTGCTGGGTTTTTGAACTCATAAACAAGTTGGTTAACATTGACCTCAAAGTCTAATTAACTTAGCATTCCAACATGCATGGTTGGCAGTTGGAGCCACACTAAAAATTTTGAGTTTTAAAGAGAGTTTATAACATATTTTTTCAAACTCAGTAAGCATAACATTCAATAGCATCTTGTCACACTGCCTTCTAGTGGATGAAATGGTGTGGAATATTTCACACCATTTAGTAACTAAAGTTGCAAACTTCAAAAAATGTCAAATGAAATTAGGTGATGGGGACTTTACAAAGGGAAAGGCAGTCCTTCTATGGGCGACTGAATGTTATGAACAACTAACGCCAACCTCTACACTCTCTAGTAACTTAAAAATCAAGTAAAGAAAAAACAGGAGAGAAAAAAGACAAGAAGCAGGAAGTGGAGTATTTGGGAAGAAATACACAATAAACTATATTGTATGGTGGAAATCAGTGATTTTTTTTATTTCTTGTGAAGTGTCAAAGTGGTAATACTTCATTTTATTGTGGTGCTCCAAATTTCAACATTCATCTATATATTAGAGAGAAAATATCATATTAGTACATTATATATATATATATATATATCATCCTATTTTCATCTATTATTTGGCAATTTCATACAATAGTTTTAAGAAATTGGCGATTTCATCCAAAATTTTATTGTTTATTTTCTATAGGCATGGTGCTAGGCAAAAAAATTTGGTGCAATTTTGCTCCAAATTGCCGGAAAAAAACACACTTGTGGGAATCTTACTATTGACTTGAAATTCTTTATTCTTTATGCTATTGTTTAGTAATCATTAATTATGATTCTTTTGGAATTAGTAGTTTGAATTTTTGTTTAAGTTTTGCTTTATTTTGCCTAATAATCCAAATGGATAAAACAAAAACAAAAAACAAAAACTCTTAGAATAATAGGAAAAATTAATAAAAAAAATTTTAATCATATTTAAAAAAAGGACTTGATTAAATTTAGGACCATTAAGAATTTTAGGTATTAAAATTAATCTAAAAAATTATAGGAATTGTTCAAAATACTTTAAAATGTAATAATCTCCTATACAAATTAGCATAAAATTAAATGCTAATCCCTAAGGGACCAAGGCCATTTTTCTGTCAAAAAACTCTCAAATTGCCATTTCAGTTGCATTCACCCAAGAAAACTAAAAAAAGAATTTTTTAAGAATCTAAACATATTATCTTGTACTTAACTTGAGTAAGATCATATGGTAAAAATTTCAAGACGTTTGACCAAATAGATTGGAAGATGTGAACGGAACAAGTTGGAAAAACAAGTTTTTTTGAACTATGGTTTGCAATTTTAGATGACTTTAACCACCATTAATAATTAAAATTTCACTATAGAACTTGAATTTATAATTTTTTAAGTCAAGAATCTAGGGAAAAAAATTTACAAAAAAATCACTTGATTTTTATTCTTTAAGAAATTGTTAAGTAGAAGTCAGTCCAAGATTGAAAGAAAAACTAAATGGTTAATAGCTCTAAGATGGGATTGAAATACAATAATCCCAAGAGTGAGATTGTTCTAGCACAAGAATATAACCATGTTCAATTTTTTTGAAACATTGTAAAAATTTCTTTCACAAGTGAATCCTATAAGTCATTTTTTCAAGAAGATGTTTATATTGCCAAAAAAACAAGATTGTCCATGACTTTCTCATTATAAGTCCAAATAGAATAAATCAAAGCTTCACTTGTACGCAAAAATACATTATTTTAGGGAATTTATTTTTATTTTTGACCTTTTACAAAAAGAATTTGCTACCCATTGAATGAAAATTTGGACTTTTTGTAGTATAAATTTTGCTCTTAGGCACTAATTATTGAAATATAAATTATACTAGTGTGCCCTATGCTGTTGCTACAGCCAAAACTAAAGCAAATGTAATTTCTTGATTCTTTAATCCATTAAAACTTTGAAATTCAATCATTTTCTTACTATAAGTCGGCATGCTATCAAACAAAGTCCATGCACCCTTCTTCATTGAGAGCTTTTCAACAGTACCAAGCATGCAACCAAAGGATGCATGGTCTGGGAGATCTCAATGTGACAATCAAACAAAACAAATTACCTATCTTAAGGTATAGATTCCATAAAGCTAATCAAACTTTCTACATGATGAGAAAGTTTCAAAAGGTTTCACCAAAAATTGAAGTAATAGGAACCTGTCTAAAATCCATTTTGTTTCCTAGGGGGACAATCATGAACCTTTAGGGGGAAAATTAAACAACAAAGATAGATGAAAATTGGAATTTTGTGATGCATAGCCAATATGGAGGGAGTGGGATATTAGAAGACAATTTATTTGGTCATTTGCAAAGATGACACAATGGAATCTTTTGAGGGAGAAGTACATCAAATTAGCATTTGTTTTTAATTTCTTTTGATTTCTATAGATTAAAATTTCAATTTGAAAGTTAGCCTTTAAGCCAAAGTTTTAGATTTAAAATTAGAATTTAGAATATTATAGGTACTCACTAGAGGTTTCTGAAAATGTATTACATTTAAAAAATGACTATAAAATAAGAAAGATATAAACAAATGAACTTTGGATGTTAATTTGGATGAAAAATCAACGATTTCATCCAAAAGAATAAAAAAGGAATCTAAAAATGTATATAGGATTTTAAATGCTTAGGTTAAAACAAAAGTCTAATTGCTTGCTTGAACCAAAAGTTATTGATGGATGAAGTTTAATTTGCTAATTTCTAAACAAATTTCATCCATTAATAACTTTTTATTCAAAAGTTTAGTGTGTTACCTTGTTAGAAAGGTAGTCTATTGTTTTTCCATTCAAAAATATAAAAAACCTAAAGACAATAAATTTAAAATAGAAAGCCCATGTTAGGGTAGATCAATAAACAACTAATTAGAATCTTTTGGAAATTCACCAAGGAATATTCTATTTGAATTCTTTGAGGGCATCTTGAAAAGATTCCAAAATCATCTATCACTTGAAAATTATTTCATTTTTAAAGGAATTAAGACTGGATGAACAGTGGAACTAAATTGGATGAAGTTTTCTAATTTTAACCAAAAAACAAGGGATAATTAGGAAGTAGTAACTAGAATTAATTAGAAGGTTAGAGCCAAAATTTGAGCTAAAATTGGACAAATATGCTTAGCCTACTACAATTTAGTAGATGAAATTTAGTGTGTTAGTTCAGGCTACTTAGGGGTTAAAGTTTATACTTTAACATTTAAAGGTTTTGACTAGATTTTTACCAAAAATACTCCAAACTACCATTCTAATACAAGTATCAACTTTTTTTTTAAAACATTTTTGAACACATATGACTCTAGGATTTTACAGGAAACTCATTTGAAAAGATGTAGAAAAAATTTCAAAATTTTTTTTTGGAACCTGAAATATGAAAATAAGTCCCAAAAAAAAATTTCAAATTTTTTTTATTTTTTATTACGTGGCAGTGGCCCGACAATGTAGGATTCGAGTTCACATGACAGAAACTGCGTTCCCGCAGTCCGGGAACCCGCAGTCTCCTAATGCCCTCAAATTTCTTCTAATGTTAGAGGGGATTTGAAGGAAGAGAAGGTTGTTTTAGGCCTTTTTTCCTTGCTATTTCCAAAATAGTAAAAAAAACTCTAGCTACTATCAAGCTAGTAATTTCCAATAATAATAATAATAATAATAATTTTTGGTCTTGAAATGCAAAAAAAGGTCCAAAAAAAAATTTCAAAAAAAAAATGACATGGTTGAAGTCCGAACATGCAACATTGTTGCTACTATGTAGTTTCTTCGTTCTCCGCACTCTGAGAATTCATAGTCTTTTTTAAAGCTGAATTTCAACTAATGTTTTTAATCCTACAAAAAAATGGACAACTACACTTCAATTGGTCACATTTGTATGGAAAAATGTCCAAAATGGTAGTTATCCTTTAGATTTGTTCTTTAAAGCCAATTGACTATATGCTTGACTGAAATTTTCAAGTCTCTTGGAATTGTACAACATATAGTTTTTTTTGTTGTCCAAATTGCCTACCATGCAATGAAAACTACATATCATACAAAATTTTTTAACTATGTAGTCAAAAGTTATGAAAATTGTTGGGCCTTAAAGGCAGGGTTTTTTTTTGGTATTGTTCATCTACATTAAAGCCCTCTGTAGCCTCCCACTAGAGGCCAATATTGAGAGGGAGCCACAAACACTGGTGAGCTAGAGTGGGAAGCTGGCGATATATCGCTAGAAAAAGAAACCCTACTTAAAGGTACACCTTGGAAAAATATTGTGTGAAAATTTTAAAGAAAAAAAACAAAAACTCTATTTATAGTGAGCTACCTAAAATTACTGTATTGCCAAAAAATACAATTTAGTGCTTTAGGGATTAATAACTTTTGCTAGGAAAATTGATCCAATTCACATTCACTTTTTCATTTTGGAAAGACAAAAATAAGTGTTAGAAGTAGAAATAGGTTGGATTTTGATTCCAATTCTAAAAGTCAATAGTACCACTCATTGGCTTTGGGTTTGCACATGCTAGTGATCTCCAAATTGGCTAATTTGCACCAAATTCTTACTAGGAAAATCTTTGTGCTACATGTAAATTTTGAAAATGAATTAACTAGTTTTGTAGTTGCATTACATGTTTGCAATTGGGTGAGAATTTGGAGCCCGTAGTTGCAATTGACAAGTCACACTAGTTGCAATGTAGTTGCAAAATTGAAAAGATTGTTTTTCATCAATACTCAAATAGCCTACGTAAAACTTCATTGATGAACTCCTCTGATGTGGAACTTGCTTTTGTGCAACTTGTTTGCAACTTGCGTGTGACTGCTTGGCAACTAGTTTGCAACCAGTTTGTGACTTGTAGATTTATAGATTTTCAAATTTTTTATCTTAATGATTGTAGATTTCAAAAATTTAATCTCAATGATTTGTAGATTTTAGAATTTTAGATTTATCTTTTTTTAGATTATCAAATTCAAATTTTGATATTAAATAGATTTCACAAGTTTATAAAACTTTAAATTTCACAAGTTTTAAAATTTCTTATATTTTAAATATTTGTAAATTTCTATAGATTGTAGAAATCTACAAATTGTAAAAATCTACAAAGTGTAGAAATATTACAATTGATATAAAACTTGATCTAATTGTTTTCTAGTAGTATTCTAGTCATCTTCTAGTTTCATTTTAGTTGTTTTCTAGTTGCATGTTACTAGCTAGTTCTCTAGTTAAAGTCTAGTGATTTTTTTTTGAATTGTTTTTTCCTAGTTGAATTTTAGACATTTTTTAGTTGCATCCTAGTTGCATTTTAGTTGAATTGTAGTCAAATTTAGATTATTCTCAACTGTAGTTTGACACATTGAACTCTACAAAACCTAAAGTGATCCATGTCGACAAGTGTGATGAATCTTGGATGTAGAATACGTCACAAAAATCCTTCTGTTACATTCTTGTAATCCAAAACTTTAACCTATGACTACTTTGCAACTACATGCAACTCCAAACTTCAATCTACAACTATTTTGCGACTACAATAGTATAAACATTAAATTTGGTGCAAATACAGAGGGTTGTAGTTGCAAGGAAGTTGCATAGGACACATAGTTGCATTTCAATTGGTTGCAACAGATGTGATTTTCTTCTAGTGTTTTCTCTTGACAATTTTCCTTACATAGAAGCTATTGAATCTTGGAAAAGTATTATGAAGGCTGGCATATAAGGCGATGCATGAAGTAGAGTAGTGAGTATAGGGGCACTATTCTTAATTTCTTATCTTGAAAAAGTACTATGAAGGCTGGCATATAACGTGATGCATGAAGTAGAGTAGTGAGTGTAGAAGCACTATCCTTAATTTCTTATCTTGAAAAAGTACTATGAAGGCTGGCATATAAGGCAATGCATGAAATAGAGTAGTGAGTGTAGAAGCACTATCCTTAATTTCTTATCTTGGAAATTTGTTTCCTTAGTTTTCATGAGATTAATTAGGCTTGAGTTAATTGCAATTCAAGTTTACCTTCATTCAAAAGAAAACGAATTTTGTTATCCCAGCTGCTCCGATTTGTTGGCTAAGGTTGCTACAAGATTGTTGTTTGGGGTTGTGGATCTTGTTGTTCAAGGTTGTAGAACTTTGTCTACAAGACAACTACATTGAGGCATGAAGTTAGGGCTACAAGATTGATGTGGTTGAGTGGTAGAGTTGGAGTTGGAGCTTGGTGTTCTTTGAAGCTTTTTATATTGCCTTTCTAATGCATGGTGTTTGATTTGTGATGTGCAACTCACTAACACTGCAAAATGGGCAGTTTATAGGGTTAATTTCTTTGTTAATGGCATGTTAAGATTTTTTGCAATTGTAGGATTTATGTTGTATTTAGGTTTAGAAATTCTCAAGAGATGTAACAATATTATTGCATTCAACTGAAACTCTATTTCAATCATTTGGAGCAATTGAATCAATTTGTATCATATTGCAAATGGGATGTTGCCTTCTTTGGACTTTGAGAATAGCAATTTGTTTATAAGTTTTGAATGACAAAATCTAGACCTTTCTCTTATAGCAATTTAGCCAAAAAAATTGAAAAATTAGTTCTTGCCTTCCACTTAACTTTATCTTGAGAGCAACTTAGCCCAAAAAAAAATTTGGAAAATTAGTTCTTGTTGTGTACTCAATTTTTCTTTGAGAGCAACTTAGCCCAAAAAGAAAATGCAAAATTAGTTTTCACCCTTGCACTAAATATTTATAGATGTAGCAAATTTTTTTCTACTGGAAAAAAAATTTGTAGATAAAAAAAAACATTTCAAAATCAAAATTAACTTCAAAGTTCCACCAACTGAATTAAGGTAGGTACACCCAAAAGCGCCCTGTTCCTAAAAGCGCCATCTACAGTGCACATACATTTCCAAAATCAGTCATGTTCGCAGACTGTAGATGGCACTTTCAGAAACAGACTTTGACCGTTAATAACTTTTGCATACGGTATCCAAATTCTGCATTCTTTGGTGCGTTGGAACATGCTTTCACTTGCCCACAAGACTGCATAAAAATCTGAACTAGCTAATAACAGGAACTAGGCACAGTATGAAAAATTGGCGCTTTTGGGTGTACCTACCTTATGTATGGCCAGAATAACTCCAAAATGGACCACGGTCATAGCCCCCAGGCTAATTCTGGCAAAATGGTTCTGGGATCGCTGACCGGCACCCGACGCGCACATTCATCAGGAACAAGAGACTTTCATTCGTCGTTCATTTCGAAATCTAAAACCCTAAATCCGTCCAGAGGCGCGAGGGTGGTGTGAGCATGGAGATCATCACGCTCTTTGCGTCATGGCCATAGCTGGATTAGGGAAGATTAGCGGATTCGTTGCCAATTTGGAGCACTCTTGCCGGAAATTTGGACGATCGGCCGTGTCCCTGCTTCAGTTGCAGGTTCTGTGATCTCCTTATCTGAGTTTTTGAGGTTGGGGAGAATTTTGTGCTTCCTGGAATGCATGGGATTTTGTAGTCGGGGAATTTGTAATGTGTCAGGGTTTTGTGTTTTGGGGTTCGATTGCTCACGTGAGAAGGAAGGTGTTTCTGGATCTTGCATTTCAAAGGGCTGCATTTTGTTTCAGCGGTGACCTTCAATTGGAGAATGTTCCAAATTTGTTGAAGTTGGAAGTTTCATCGGAATGTCGACAACCGTTTGTGCAGATGTCATGATAGGAGGAGACAATAACTGCGCCAATGAGTCAGAAATCCTAGCAATTGGCGTCTTCTGAGGGAGAAGCCAGTTCATCGGATTCTTGTTACCTTGCTTATCTCCCTCTCTCTCGTTGTTTCTTTATACTGTACTCTGTTTGGTCTCAACGATGCTCCTCGCCCGGATTACAAAGTTTTGTTCTTTTTCTGCTTCCTTTTCCTTCACCCGCTGCTGCTCTTCCGCTAAACTTGCTGCTTCTCCTCCCAAACCTCGTCTTCGCAAATCAGAACGGTTGCAACGTGACATTCTCCTCCTCTCGAAAATTCTCCGCTCTAAAGCCTCCTGGGGTGCCAGCACGGCAAAGCGTCTCAAACAGTCAAACGTGGAGCTCACTCCTTTTCATGTCACAGAGGTTTTACGCCTTCATCGCCATTCCATTGACCCTGCTTGGAAGTTTTTCAAATGGGCTCAACGGCAGAAGCGGTGCAAGCGCGGCCTATTCATGTACTCAAAAATGATTCACCTCCTTGGAAACGCCCGTCGCTTCGACGATCTCTGGTCGTTGCTGGAGGATATGAAGCGTGACAGTCGTCGGATTCCGCCTGCCATTTTCTTGGGCGTCATCCGCAGCTACGTCAAAGCCAACCAGATCAGTGATGCCCTAAAAGCGTTCCACTTAATGGAAAAGTATGGCTGCAAACCCACCACTCTCGTCTTCAATTCCATGATTGACATATTCAGAGCTGCGGGTGACTATGCCCAGGTTGAATCCTTGTTCATGAACATGCAGGAATGTTCCTCATGCGATCCTGATACCATCACCTACACCATGATGATAGACTGTAGGGGAAAGACCGGCCAGCTGGAGGCAGCGTTCGATCTGTTCCAAGAAATGCATAGAAAGGGTTACAAGGCAAACGTCATCACATACTCAAGCTTGATAAGCTCGTTAGGTAAAGCAGGGCGAGTTTCAGAGGCCTGCAATTTGATATCGGGAATGAAAATCAACGGATGCAGGCCGAACAATGTGACCTACAATGGTCTCATTGTCAGCCTCGGTGGAGCTACTCAGGATGCTCTCGCCTGTTCCTATTACAAAGAGATGATAGCTCTTGATTTGGTTCCAAATGTTACCACTCAAGCAGTAGTAGTCGCCAGCCTGGTAAAAATTGGCAATCTTCCCGAAGCTCATGCCTTGTTCCATACGGCGTCATCGAACAGCAGATTCACAGAGTTTGATGTGATGAAATCAGTCGTTGGGAGTGTTTGCAAGTCGGGTCACCCTGAGGCTGGGTTGAAATTTTTCCAAGATGCGAGAAAGAATGGCTTTGAAGCTTCTGCTGGTGCTTACAGTGTGCTCATATATTCTCTTGCCAAGGGTGGATCTGTTGTTAAAGCATTGGATCTCTTCCGTGAAGCGGCAGGCATTCGAGCTTCTCCTGATCTCATAGCGCTCAACGCACTAACCAATGGGCTTGTGAAGGCCCAGAAATTCGACGCTGCGATTGATGTCCTTCGATTTATGATCAAGCAGAGGGTAGGTGACGATTTATATGCTCCGGAGAAGCTAGTGTCTCTTTTGTGTAAGATACATCGATTCAAGGATGCCCATCAGGTAACACTTCTACTTCTGATGTCATTCAAGACCGAAATGGGCTCCCAAGTAAATTCTATTTTCTATCTTATTTGTGATCTTACGGTTTTAAGAAGAATTGGAATGTTTGAATATTTAGTCGTTTGATTTTTTGGATACTTGGTTGACATATGGGATTATGTAGAGGTCGGAAATCGAAGACAGTTGGATTCTAATATTCTGGTAGCTCTTCTGTTGCAGGTGATCAGCAAGGAGTTGCCGGAAAAGGGTCATCCTCAAAGTGTAGATCTTTATAATAAACTGATATACCAACTTGGGAAAGCTGGACGGATCGAGGAGGCCTTCAAAATATTTGAAATAATGGGTGATGATGGCTGTCATCCGGATACTGGGACTTACAACATTGTCATCCATCTCATAGGAACCGTTGGGAAAGTCGACTTGGCTCATCAGCTTTTTCAGCAGATTAAAGAAAAGGGTCTTGAGCCTGACATTCAAACGTACAGTATCATGGTCGGCCTTCTGGTTCATGCTGGTCGGTCTGAACTAAAGTTTAAAGTATGTCAAGAGATGGTATCAAACTATATTGAGCCCCAGGAAGGCGTTTTGAGAATTCTTCGTCAGGCTCATGGAGATGGGAGTGATAGGAGTGAGGATTACAGCGAACTTTTGAGCACTTGCCAGGACATGCTGAAAGGAGTTGGATCGGCATCAATCGTTGAACACGCCTAATGACGGGTTCAGGAATTATGCCATTATCGTTGAGCAGACTGGCTGCATCCCGTATACGTGACAAGATAGCTGTAAACAAATGCAGCCCGCTCAACAGGGAGTGGTTGTCGCTAATACCAACAACGATCGACTCACTGATCGGCGAATCAATGCAAGCGCATGTATTGGCAATTCTCAGGTGTGTCTCAAGAGATTGTTTGCGCACATATTTCAAATTTGTCAACGGGTTCAGGAATTATGCCTGTTTTTGTGTTCAGAGCTTTTGCCAATTAGGATAGTTTGGTAGAAGATGGATCCAGGTGGGGATGGGTATATAGAAATATTCTCTCTTAACTACAGATAGCGTTCCTTGCTCTGTCGGTTCGTCTGAGACTTTGACCTGTCCTGACAGTTTTGGGTGCCGAATCTGGGGATGCAGACGTTTGAGCTATATGGAAATGACTTTAGGGATTCCCAACCAGCTAGTGGTTGCATAGACCATTGGTGAGCGGTGGACCCTTACTAAGCGTCACGAGATGTCTACAAGCATGGTGTCCATGCTTGCTATGCTGCATGTGACATACGCTACAGCAAGTGTCTCTTCTTAACGACGAGACACGCCCCAGCTACTGTAGTGCTTCGGTGTAGCAGGGATGGGGATACCCTTAAACGATTATTGATCACTGAAGTAATCAAAATCGGTAAAACCAGTTCTTTTTAATATTTTGCATGAACTTCTTATTTTTCGTGGATATGAACGTCCTGTCGCAAAAATTCCACGGATGAGCTCTTCATTAATTACAATTTTTCAAACATTTTCGGACATATTTTGTGCCGAATGCCGAAATGTAAAATTGATTTATTTTGCGATTCCTTGTAGGTGTTTTTGTTAAACAAGAATTGCACATCTGGTAAAGATAATGGTCGACAAGATTTGTTTTTATAATTTTGTGTGACAACAAACTGGAAATTATATTTTACATGCGTTATTTTCTTATGGTTTTGTGGTTGCTCCAGTATAGTAGAAGACTTCAAGTCTGAAAAGTTTAGAATTCTCGTTACTCATCTTTGGAGCTGTGCAATAAGAATTGAACTACTTTTCGGCTCTTCTTTGGACTGCATATGATTACGTAGGAACTTGGGCCAATTCTTTCGTTTTCTGCTTGTAGTGCATGGTGATGATGCCTTGCCCTATTTTCTTTTTCTTCTCCTTGGCAGTCATCTCCTTGGGCTGCCACCCGAACCATCCTATATTGCTGCGATGGCCTCGTGCGGGCGGCGGGAGGCGAGGCCCTTGCTTCTTGATGATGTAGTGCTTTTTGCCGGCCATGGTGTAGCACGGGCCAGGGATCGTTCGAGGGATGTTGTAGGTGCCTGGTCCAGGGGCGACGTCGACCTCGAACCTCCATGTAGAGATGGGAATGGAGTACTTGGGGACGGTCGTCTTCACGAAGTCGATGTTTGGGTTGTACTCTCCGGGGCCTGGGAAATCCTCCACTAAGCAGGTGGCCATTGCTTTCTGTAATGGCGCTGCTGAAGCAACGATGCCCAATTCGGAATCTCAGGAAGGAGCCATGCATGGATAGGTAAGGAATTCAGAGCATGCTTTGGAATCAGCCACATCCAATAAATTTCTGCTGAGTTTCATGCCAAATAGTTAAGTGCTTGTGAAAAGGGTATTCAGGTCTTTGATGTCAAATTGCTTTTGAGATGAACCGATAGGTGACATTCTTTCCATGGGTGTTGCACTGAGATTGACGTGTGGCGAACAAGTTTGAAACCCACGCTGTGGGCAAGGGCACCGGAGGAATACATGGCACGATGAGCAGGGCAGGAGTGAAAGCCGGCTGACTGCTACGAACTCAAGTTTTTGTGATTTGCAGTCTCGAGTTTTGTGGTTACTGTGATAGCTCAACGGTCACGACGGTTAACTTGTGCATTCTCTCTGTAATAGTTCCCGTGGGGTTCCTCCTGACCTCAGTTCCTCCTTTTGTAGAACTCCAGAATGTGAAGTGGTTTCTGATTAGGTTTGAGCGTTGAAAAGAGTGTGGTTGAACTTGCTACTGGCAATTCACAGCATTCACTGAGGTGGATTAACCCTAAAACCATTACTTCAACCCGTGAACACCAACACGGTCCTTGGTCCAAATCTGCAATTTTTGGGTCACTTTCTTGCGTGCAGATTCAAACAATAAGAACATGGAAACTCATTGGATCTTGTCAAAACACATGTTTTCGGACTAGCCTCAAATTTTGGGGTTATTTCACTACACGGATTTTCTGCAATTCCGTTTCGAAGTTCAAATTATGACCATCAATCATCACTTGTCCCTAAACGAATCTTAAGAAACTCAAAAATGATATTAAACATTTTGCATCGAACAAAATATTATTAGTGCTTGACCCAGTGCTCTCGCAAAGGGATCAGCACTGAGGGCCCTTGATAAGCATCTCCATCAAAGGTTTTACCAGTGCAAGACGACTCCCCTTCAATCCAGAGCCAACAATGCCTCGTGGCCGGAGTTGCAATGCCATTACAAACCACCCTCCCGCCTGCCAGTGTGAAAAGATTGCTTCCTCTCAGGCCAGGTGGAAAGACTCCACCCCTCCTTTGGCGGCCCCTCATTGTCAACCTGACTGCATCCCCCTTTTCTTGCGCTTTTCTCTTTTTGTTATCCCATGGAGGCGATTGTCGACTCCCTTGTCAATTCTGCACTGGAGTTTCAGTTTTGTCGGGGATTCCTGCGCTGCGTCAGTAGTCACGGGATTGTTCACTGCGGAATTGCGTCTTTATTGCAGAACTTTGAGTGTAAATTTTGTCACTACCAGTTGCAGTTAAACGGATAGCCGGAGCTTCGTGATCGTCGTCGCCAAGGGACAGAGCATTGGGTCTTTGAAGTTTTGTATTAAAGGTGCGGGGAAGATAATTTTCATTGTGGCATTGAAGATCTACACATTGTCATATTGACGACGAAGGACGAGATCAAGCTGCGCTTGTTCGTATTCTTAAAGGTTTGGCTCTCCTCACTGTCAATGTGTGAGAGTAACGGGAAGTTCCGGGAATTGAAATACGTTACATGCGACGTGAGATTTTGGTTGTTCGGAAATTAGCTTTGTATACAACCGGAGTTCTTGTCGGTGAAGGGTGTAAGCTAGAATGAAAGAGTGTACACTATTTATGAGAGAATGCGGAAGCGCTGGGAAATCACATTTCAATACAAGCCTATCTCCTAGTTCAAGGAAAACCTAGATGCTTTGATTACCTTCAATCTTCTTGCATCCTCTTTAGGTCATGGATTTTGAAGGACGCCCTCGACAGAAGTCACTTCAAAAACTCTCAGAAGGAGCATTTTGTTGCACACCACTTTTAGGCATATTGATTGAATCTAAATCATATTGTCTTTTGCGCAACATTAGATGAACAGCGAGATAAATGAATGTACTCGTAGAAAACTTAAGAATGCAATTTAGTTCTTGTTGCTGTGGAAGCCCGAGTTTCTTGTTAGATGGATGAATGAAGGTAAGCAACGAAAGCTAGCATGCATGGTTCTTATTAGCACTGACACTGACATTCTTTTTTGTTTTCATTTCCTTAAGGTCCTGGCTCGAGGTCTTCGGTGCACCCTGGAGCGTTTCGGGTGATTGTGTGAGCCTATGAACGCTCATGAACGAGCTCATGACGGGTAGAAGAACTGGAAAGCAAGCTGGAGGTTATTTAGTTCTCTGAAAGGTTTGTCTCTCTTTTTCTGTGTATGAGAGTGCCCGGACTTTGGTATATCATTTATATGTATCATGCAACACTGAAATCTTGTTTGATTCTGGATTTTAAAATTAGCTTCTGGCGGATTTGTATTTTCTCATGGGAATGCTGCTCACTCAAATCTCCAAACAGAGTTTGGTACATCACGTTTGGAGTTGGAGTTGCAAGAGTTTTGGATCCCAAGATGGAAGGCACTTGTGAATTTTGCCGTGGTGTCGCGACTGTGTACTGCCAGGCGGACTCGGCTCACCTCTGTCTTGCTTGCGACCGTCACGTCCACAGCGCCAACGCCCTGGCGCAACGCCATCCTCGCACGCTCCTCTGCCACGCCTGCGAAGCTGCAGTGCCCGTCGTGCCACTCTTCTCTGTGCCAAGCTTGCGACCTGGAGAATCATGACGACCCTCGAGCTGCTGCACACAAGCGTCACAGCTTGGGATGCTTCACTGGGTGCCCCTCGGCCACGGCGCTTGCTGCTCTGTGGGCTTGCGAATATGGCCTTGGGGCGAACATGTCTGGCCCTGGGCCTCCTCCTCTCTTGATGGTAAACCAATCTACCAACTCACGTAAACCAACGCAATCTAGAGATATGTTACCACATGGTGTTGAGAATTGATCTCATGCGAATCACGATTCTCTATTTAGCCTGCATCACTATACTACCCGCATTGGTTTATCCACATGAAGGTTGGTGATGCTATTTGCATCACTTCAAGCACTTGATATATGTGGGAGTGAGACTGGCTATAACCACCAATTCTGTTAGAATACAATTTTACTGTGTATGAACCTTACATTGAATGACACAAAGTGAAGAACCTTAGACCACTATAAGTGTGAGTAGAAATTCCAATTACCAAGCAAAGATCAGCGGCCATAGACATTTAGTCAAGTCACGCTTGTTAATACCTCTTGAATGGTAAGATGGGTCAATTTAGAATCTGGGATAAGGTTCCTAACGGTTTTCGTATCCCCTAAATTAGGTGATGAAGATGAGCCTACTAATTGCAACTTTCACATTGAGATTTACGGCTTAATAAGTTGCAAGATTCACATCTTTGTGACACTGATTCCTGCTTCAGTGTTTGTTTCAGAAAGGAATTGCTACCAGCATTGTAGCTGTGGGCAGACAAGACGTGCAGGGGCATGAGAAGGCAGTGTTTCAACAACTAGAAATACTTCAAGCTCAGGATTCAGCACAAAGCACGAAAACTACGTCGCCGGTTCTTTCTGCAAAACCACAAACTGTGGCGAATGCCGGAGTGACTACACAATGCTCTTGTCCTGTGGAACATAACCAGGATCCTGGGCTGGGTGAAGCACAAGTTGTCAAGTTGGAGCTTGATAGCGCGCTGAACCAGGGGAGCACCGACGTACTCTGGCTTAATAAGCCTATTACTCAAGCTAATCAGGTGCAACTTGCTATACTTCTTAGTATGATGTACTCTATCAAGTATTTTAATGCAACTACTTTTCATGTGTTATATAATTTAGTTTCATTTTGAAACTTGTTTGGTAGCTGATACAGTGGGTCTTGGCGACCAGTTGTGGGGGCAGGACGTAGGAATATGTGACGATGAGGAGCGTGACTTGTGTTCTGGATTCAATATTACTGATATGAATCTATCTTACGAAAACTACGAGGACATCTTTGCTAGCACTCAAGGTCCCACTGCAGCAACTTTTGTTGGCTGTCCTATCGATCAGGATGAAACTGCTGCTGGTGACCCTGAAGGATCTCTCATCCAAAGCGTACCTGAGACTGAGCTTGTCAAACCTTCAGATGTACGTTTCGTCCACCTCAATTACCAACACTTGAGCTTGTATTTCTTCAAATACCGTGAACTATTCTCTCAGTATTTTTGTATCTTGTAATGGCAGGTCTATCACATGGTATCCCTTGTGCGAAATAATCATTTGTTTCGGTTGTTGTTTGCAGGATGATGATCAGTCCAACTTCCGGGGTCAATTAGTGAGGTTGGAGTTGGATCCAGGCCCAGTCGAAGGAGAAGCTCATAGAGATGGGAAAACTGCTGCGGATGACATGGATATGACCAATATGGATGCGGCATTTGGATCGAAACCAGAAAGCTCAAGCTTATCTTTGATAGCTTCTGACCTCAAGGGGGAAAGTAGCGACTACGTAGAATGTAGCGCAGCATCAATCTTGCTTCACACTCCTGGTAGAGACTCGTCTCTGGTCTCTGGTAGTTTCGACAGAGTAACCTTTGCCCATGCACGTGACTCAGCCGTGCTTCGCTACAAGGAGAAGAAGAAAATTCGCAGGTGCTTAAATTCCAGCGCAGTTTTATTACACTTTGTACACAAATTCCAGCACAGTTTTATTTGGTGTTCAATGGAGGGTGCTTTATGACTAAGGTAGTTTGCGTTACTTGAAGCAAGTATCATATTTGCAGGTGTCATACTCTTGTGGGAAATTTGGGGAGGATAGACAATCAGGTTACCTGTAGTCTAAAATTAAAAAGAACACAATTTTTGGACATTTCTAGAATATCTTGTGAATTGTCAAAGTTGAAAATGGCTTTAATAACCTAAAATTTACTGATGTACAGTAGATTCTTTACCTGGATTTGTACCGGAATTGGTGGAGAATAGGAATAGGTCCCTATAACTTGGAGTATCAGCGACCTTAATCGAACGATGACTCACATTTTCTTTTTAAAACAGGTTTGGCAAGAAGATTCGTTATGAGTCTCGTAAAGCCCGAGCAGATATTCGCAAGAGGGTGAAGGGGAGGTTTGTGAAGATGGGTCAAGCGTAAGATTATGACCCACAGATCCAGCCCAAGTGGAACCTGTAAAACCTCAGAGATTCAATTTACTTTTCAACTTTCAAATGCTACTCTTATCATTTGAGTCTCCCCCACCTCAACCCACTGTTCCTACTCGTTCTTGTGAATAATATTCCCGTCTTGGTGATTGGTGTTGAGTAGCAGTGATGAGAAGTAGGATCTAATTAGCACTTAAGCGGCCTCTATGATGCCGGTTGGTCTCTAGGCAGCTTCAGTGAGTTGGGGTTACAAGGTTAGAAGGTGGATGGTATTTCAATAGACGATGTGGGCAAGGTATCATAAACTTGTTCGAACAATCGACAAACAAAAAGATTGAATTTTGAGAGATGTATTCGTTAGTATTAGAAAACTTGTACAGTTTGGGTGTCGCAAACGATCTGTAGAGAGAAGCCATACATCCATTTGACTGCTTCGTAGTCCAGATCGATCTGAGAAGGCTGACAGCACATCAGCTGTAAATATATTATGTGCGCGAAGTGCAATTTTTTGATCTTCTAACTTAAAATATGACCGGACTCGTTCTCTTTGATGTACAGGCTCTGTTATCCTTTTGTCTATAATTTGCGTCCCTGTCAATGGTTTTGTTATCAATTGTGTTATATGTATTACATTTGTATTTGGTAATGCTATATTTAGATCCTATAATTGAGGTGTCTTTTCATGTGCAGAACTTCAGCTCATCCATGATGTGGGTATAAAGTGGCCTGGTGTGCTGTCAACTTGTGTAACGTTCGTCTGGAGCTGCCTCAGCACTGTTGGAAAAGGAATCCGGGGTCTTTTTCGTGCACAATCTTGAGCTCATCTCAGTTATGTGGTTCCAAAAGTTACAAGAAGTCAAGCGGTTGCCACTCACTGAACCCCGCGCGTGCTCTCTTTAGTGAGTGTCAGAAATTCAATCCTTTGTTATCGAATTTCCATCTATCACAATGAAGAAAGAGAAATTCTCACAACTAAAGAACATTGTGATCACCCTCAATGGTAACTGTTTTTTTTATTTTGACAAAATAGTAAGGGGTACATAATACACGGAGGGTGCATTAATTAAATAATAGTTATGAGAACCCATTTACACCTTTAGAGTGATGACTGATAGGGAAAGTCATCTATAATACGGAGTCCTCCACAACTAATCCAGGAGCAGTTAAATTCGAATGAATTGCTAGTTCTTTGCGCAATACTTGTCTGTTGAGAGTCCAGACAGATTGACCTTGTGTACTTGGAACTTGGAGCTCACTTGTTGACGTACAGAATGCTAATTAACTAAATTCAATTGGATACTTTTCCATCTCCAACCAATAGTACAGTAATAATGCGGTGGTGCACATAGAATTTTGTTGGAAAAGGAACTCTGCATGGTTGTGTGTCTATTCAGGAAGATCGTTTCTCAGTCCTTGGTGATGATTTCTCTTAGTCTCTCTTTCTTTGGGCTTGTGTATGTACTGTACATTCCGATTCTTCAGATGCGCAGCTTTGAACCGTTGAGCATTATGTGCAGGATTATGCTGCAATATGTAATATGTCACCAGCTCCTTGAATGGTTACAAAGCTCTGTTTTGATAACCTCGGAGGATGTTCAGTATTCCACTTTTAGGAAGCCTGGAGACATAAACCCTGGTCCTGCAATAGCCATAACATTATTCAGCAAATGGTTTTTAGGGGTGTCTTTGATAATCATTAACTAATGGTTTGTTGTTGATTTTGTTGATCTAACATGTTCTCTCCTTCCTACTTGGTCTAGGTTGCAGAACCTCCGAAAGACATTTTTTTCTAACCTTGGAAACTGGTTTGTGAGGCAAGAGCAGGCGTACCATGAAGTCGACCTTGACCGAGAAATTCTGATTTGCCAGCTTGAGAATTGCCCATGTGCACTATGGTTTGGAGATCTCCATCACAGACGGCTCCGCTTAGCGTCTGTACAAGGTAAGTTCATGTACATGATCAGCATCACCATTTCCCTCTGAAACAAGGCCTTAACTTTTTCTTAACCCTTAAAACGTCACGTCACAGTTTTTGGAAATAATCTTAAAAGTTGTTCCCGAGGGGGTATCTTTGAATGACGTTTTATGATGTTTAATGGTGAATGGTATTTTGATCAGACTAAAGTGACAAAAGTGTAGTGTGAGGCGGTTGCCTGGGCGAAGGGATCCAGAAAACTTTCAGCATATGACAGAGGTGCAAGCTGCATGGGCGCGTAGTTGCTCATGGAGCTTCGCAGGTACGCGTCGCACAAGGTACCCACAGATCTCAAGTCCATGTTGCAATTGCTGATCTGCTGTTGGATTTGGAGATGGGATTGGAACTCGCGGTACCCTGCGGACGGGTCTGGTCCCATCAATGTTGTTTCAGGTGATCTCGCTTGAGCTGCAAGCTGTCAATTTAGAGCCAACTCCAAATGAATTCAGTACGCTCATTTCAAGCCTGTTACTTCTAGATTCTAGCCTAACATGAAAATCTTCGGAAAGCCTCGGGTCGATTTTGGTTACTTTACGGCATTTGCTTTATTATTTGAGAGGAATCCATCCAGATTTCAACAGAGGCACACTTCCTAAATCCCGTACCTCTTTGTGGAGTTGATGCTCGAGGTTGATGTCAAGCTGGGAATCAATAGCAGCGAGCTTCATCGAAAGGAACTGCCAAGTCAAATAGGTTAGTACTCTAATTGAAGCTCTTGTTTAACAATTGTTGTGCGCACATCAAATATCAAGTCGTGTCATATATTATTGGAGCTGCAAAACATTATTCAAGTAGGGTGCTTGTATCCGAAGAGTAACATGAAAAGATGCAAAACATTCTATCCCTGCCTGTAGTTGAAAATTCTACCAACAGGTTTAACTTTTTGAAGTTAGAGAAGTTGAAGTTTATTGGTTCCGAAACTCTAAATTACTCTGGAAAGAGAGTAGGAAATTAGCAACTGGATGCATGATGATTAGTACATGTCAAGTCGGTCGACAAAGTTACCTACAAACTTTAATGACTCCCGAAGGCACTGTAATCAGTGACCTACTCATTATTGCCAAGTAATGTTTATAGAACAGTTTGAACACTCACTTCAATCTGACGTTGCAGTGATTGCACGTAGTTGATAATTTCGTCCAACATGACCGCCTTCCCTGTAACCTGTGGAGACATGGAGTTGATAATAATGATACTCAGCACAACTTATCACTTCAGCAGCATACAGAGGACAATTGCGGATTCTGTAAAATTAAATTGTCTGATCATCACAGCGTTGGTTGATGGTAGTGTGTATTCTTAAGGTTGTGCACATGGTTAAGGTTCATTGTCTTAAGTCTAACATTATCAGTCAACATTATCAGTCTTAACATGACTCTTGTTTACCAATCATAATTGCCACAGCCTGCAATGAGATTATGATGCAACAGTGTGATGTAGTTTAAAAGTTCCGAAAATAGTTCACTAAACTCTGTTGTAGGCAAAAGATAATTGCTTTATGTCAAACAAGAGACTGGATGAGTATTAATTCACCTTGCTGCAACCTGGCACAAGGTCTTGGAGAAACTTCATCCGCTCACTGATTTTCTCCCGACGTACCTGAGAAATCAGCAAAGTTTTACACACAAAGTCAAATTTAAGTTCACCACTGTCCACAAAATTATTTGCAATAGGACTAGCAGCGCACAAGAATGACCTACTAATGTGCTACTAATCAGTGGTGTAAAATGTAATTTTCACACACCCCTCAAGTCAGCTGCAGAAAACTCTGCAAAATATACTAAACATTCAAATCTAACACTCCGGTTTTCACAGTACATTTTTTGTAACTAAAAACTGTTCTCGGTATAATTCTCTGACACTTAGCCACATATGACACCACTGAAGAGTTCTATGAATCGAGTATTTTTAATCAGTGGTCCCAAATATGATTTTCATAACATAGCTGAAGTTGCTGAAATGTGCTAAACTTTCAAAATTTGACAGTGGTATTCACATCTTTTGTAGCTCGAAGTAAAATGTTTTTGTTCTGAATTTTTCTAAACTTAGCCACTTGGGAGATCACTGCTAATAAGGAGACAGCATTTTGCAAAATGATGTGAACGAGTACTGGTCACTAAATAATCTGCTTTTTGAATTCAGGCTTGAGAAATGAGAGCCTTACCCGTTCAGCCAGGCTATGGCTGTCGGTAGCTTGCCCTCGCCTTGCTCGCACATGAATATAATCCTGCTTCGGAGGCTCCTGCAGCTTGGAGCTTGCTTTCAAGGATGTGGGGCTCAAGCCCCCCCCGGAGTCCACTTGCTCATTAGAGTTGCGTTCTGCAGACTTCATTTCATTGCCGCCTTTACCAGAATTATGACTCACTTTCAGGCACTTCTGGTCTCCTTCCAACACCTGCAAGTATGCACACATTAGCTTACGTGAGAGCTGCAACACTTGAAGAAATCACGCTCTGAATCAAAAGCTAGCAACTGAAAGGTAATGCGACCGTGACCCCTGTTACCACTAGCAATTCATCTCTTCCAATCGACACTAGGTCGGCCTTCATTTCGTACGTCGGGCGTAAGATATCACAAGTTGGCTAAAATGGTCGCTGGCCACTAATTTTTGAATGGAAGTGGTGCTTCAGTGGCAATGGTCTAATGTTGCTTCAATTGTGGTTTACATGATCTCGCAGTGTTCGAATAATTGCAAAACAAACAAACCGTACATACATTGAGTGAGAGAAAGTCTTGATCTAAGGAAGCTCGACCGTCTGTTGCAGTATCGTCCTCGAAGACCAGGAAAATGGCCACAAAAAGAGGAGAAAAATGTTGATCTCGGGAGGTCTAGCTCCTGTGGTATCCAACGTTCGTGGAAACATGGACTCGAGAAATGACGACAAGAAGAGAGAGTGACTCACAATTGGTCGAATTGTTCATTTAAGTCTTAACCTCAACATTTCCAATGTTTCCGTTTGGAAAAAAGTGATCTCTCTGCGCCACTGATCGAGCTCAATTGAGTGAAATATCTCCCAATGAAAGCACTCCGACCCCTCCATATTGTTTTAAACGACTGAAAAAAATACTCTCTACCTTACATGAGCTGGAAAATACATCAATTAATGCTGTGAGAGAGAGAGAGAGAGAGAGCTGTGCAATTAAGTGCTTACTACCTTGCCGGAACTGGTGCTTGTGCTCCCCATCTCCTTCCCCTCCGCAGCTTTCCTCTTCCCCGCTCTGTTTGGCACCTGCGCTGCGTTTCTCATGTGCATCTCCGAGCTCGTCGTCGAGGAGGAAGTGTAATTCTCCTGCTGGGCATGTCCATGTCCTGGACCAGCAGCTCCTCCCTCAAAGGCTTCCCCTCCATGGCCGCCGAGCTTCGACAGTCCTCTCGCAGCGCTATCCACGGACCACCCGTCGGTGAAATCCACCATCCCGGGCGATTCAAACGACAATTGGGACAACACGGAAGCCGAGTCCTGCATGGTGCCAAAATCCATGGCAGCTTCAATCGGAATTACTAGCTCGCGAGCTCGATCGACCAAGTCTAGCATGCAACACTCGTCCCCCCCATCGATCGATCGATCAATTCAATCGATTCAATCAATCAATCGAATAATCAATCAATCAATCCTTGGCTCGAGTCAGTCAGTCAGTCAGCCAGTCAGTCAGTCAATCAATTGTCATTGCATCCCGAAACCCCGAAACTTGGATGGTTTGCCTTCAAGCATTCGATGAACGGTCGGAACGAGCTGCGAATGGATCACTCTAGAGTCGAGATTATATTGGATTTCGAAAGTGTACATCGTTGGGTCAGAAACAACGGGAACTCGTGAACTTAAGGGACGAGGGGAACACGACGACGGGATGACGTTGAGGAGTGGGCGGAAGCGGAGGACGACAGGGCTACTCCAGGAGTATCACTGGAGCTTTGGAGACCAATATGGAAGCTCTAGAGCTAGATAGCTTCCGGGACTGAGCGAGTAGCTAGCAATGCCCAAGCAACGGGACCGAAAGCGGACAGCTAGCTAGCTCGATCGTATCAATTGGTGCAAGCTCGCCAGCCAGGGCCGGACTACGGTACTAATGTGTACCTTGGCATCGACAGACTTTGCTTAGCTTGCTTGGATCTCCCACACGAGGGCAGCTTAATCTAGTTTACTTACGTTACTCCCGAAGACTCAGGACGCGGGGCTAGCTAGCTAGCCAGCCAGCCAGCCAGCTACCGTAGCTCAGCTCAGCTCCCTCCCTCCCCCAGTCCCCCTTTTTGGTTGTACTTGGCAAGTGTAAGAACGCAGCGCAGAGCAAGAATCTTTTAAATATGCTTCCCCTTCCCCCCCTGCAGTGACAGCGAGTGGGGGAATTGAGGAGCTAGCTTAGCTCATTGGGAGATGCAAGTGGAGTGCAGTACAGGACAGTACGTCTGGGTGACTTGAGGTCTGAGGAATCGCGGGAGGGCCTATCAGGGAGACGGGAACCTGGCACAGTTTAATTAATTGCAGTGGCTCTAGGTACGTTCTCCAGGCCATTGGCCTGCCTGTCTGCCTGGCAAGGGTCCACCTTTTGTGTGCAGGGAAGTTGAAAGTGGCAGGGGGAGGGCCAGGCGGAGGGGAACGACGAGATCGAAGAGTCAGCACGAACGTCGGCTCTGATCTGCCAAGGCTTGCCTGACAAAAGCGTACGAGGGCCTGCTACAATTATATGAATTCCGTCCGTCACTCACCTCTGGCTAAGCTTAGCTACAGAAGCGCGCTCGAGAGCTCCGTCACTCAGTCGGACGCCAGTTTATCTTACGACCAGGGAGGGAGGAAACTTAAGTGAGCTAGCGTTCACTCTAGAAGATGGGGATCCTGGTAATTAATTACTCAGTCTTCGGTCTTCAAAGTCAGTCGGTCAGTCGCAGAAATCGAAGGACACTCGTAGCTAGCTGAGGAAGTAGTAACCTAACGCAGCTTCCAGAGCTCTTCGACAAGTATGTTCATCTGTCTCTACCAGTACCACCCACCTACCGGATAGCTTAAATTAGGAAACTTACTTTCGCTCTACAAGATGGGAACTAACCTTGGTAATAAAATAATTCAGTCTCTGGTCTCAGAAGTCTCAGAAATTCAAAAGGACATGGATCGAGAAGCAAGCTTCAGAGTGATCAAGAACTTAACGCAGCTTCTAGATTCGACGAATATTCATTATACTCATCTCTCTCCTCTTACTACTAAACGGACAGGAAACTTGAGCGCTTTGGTTCTACCAGATGGTGACCTTGGTACTAATTATAACTCAAGTAGTCTTTGCTTAGAAATGACCACCGACGCAGAAGACGAAGAACGCAAGAAGTTCCAGAAATTCGAAGAACATTGTCAGTATATTCGCTCGCTGCGTAATTATTTAATCATTTTTAAACCCCACTTCCTGCTTCGACAGTTTATATTCCTGTCTCCTCCCACTTTCTGGCCCAGCCTGAGGAAACTTCAGCTGCTTTCCATTCGTTCTACAAGATGCATGGTGCCTGACTTGGGTCAGAACTCAGTGCAACCACCGATTACGAAGAAGTCTACAGTAAGAAAGCGGAGTTGGAACGTCGAGTCTAAGCAAGCTCAGTCAATGGGCAATAAACTTGCAGACAAAAGCGTACGTCCTCCGACTGGCACAATTATATCCATCTCTCCACCAATTAGCGACCAAGAGAATCAGCTGCAAGCCTTGCTTTTCCCCGGCCCCCTGCTGGCAAGATGGAAGTGGGAGAGTGGGACTTGAAATGAAATGACGCACTGCCTCCCTCCCCAGCTCGGGATCAACAATAGACTTCAAACCGAACCTTCAACAGCCCTTTTGGAAGCAAGCTCAGGAGCACCATTATGCTCCTTCTGGCAGGTTACATTAATTGAAGGAAAAACTGCAAGTGCCTTCTGCGCCTTCTGGCCAACTGGTCGGGGAGGATAAGGCGGGTACACTCCTCCACTCGAGTAATATGCTGTTCCACGAATACTCCGTCCCAGAAGAGACTGGCGGACATTGAAGTTACGATTCAACCGAAACGGCTTCTCAAGTGCCCCCCAAAAGCACTTATTATTACTACCATACGACGACGGTCACTATGATGAAAAGTGGGCCATTTTTTGGCTTCTAGCTCCCTTGTCTAGAACTCCTCGATCAAGTGAGACAACGATCATATACACATTTAACGTACCCACATTACTTCACGGCTGATGATCGACTGACTGGAGGTACAGCTAGTACCATGAATACCGTTTTATTACGGCAGCTGGACCTGTGATCAATGAATGAAGCGAAGAGATGAGAGCTGAATCAAGTGGCAATAATTTCGAAATCCCTGATCGAGCCCCAGTGCTGGCATTGAGTGGGAAGGGCGTGGTACTGGGCTTCAGTTTCCTTTAGTGGCAAAGAGGCGTACTAATTCTTGAGGCGCATAGATTGATCTGGAAAGAGACTGAGTACGAGCTAGCTGCTGGTCCGACCCATTCTGAGGGTGGCGATGTACGTACGCTCTGCCATCTGTGTCTGGCGAGGACTACGACTTGCGAACTAGCTAGCTCCATCTTCTTGCACGCACGGCGCGGCGCGCAAGCCATTTTCACGGTATGCTTGCTTGCCTGCCTGCTGAGTGCGGATCGGAGCTCAAGCTAGGGTACAACTGCAACTGCTCTGATCGAGAGCAGCTCACCCTAGCCTGAAAATGCAAGCCCGGCTTGTTCTACGGATGTAATCTATTCAGCACTTAATCCATTTCGTACTGCTCTTAGTTTTCTCCAACAGGATTGGAAAAAAACAGCGATTCAAGTACATGACATTGTGCACATAAAACTGTGAGAAATCTAGCTCCCTTCATGGCAACCAAGAAAAAGGCTCCGAAGTTTGGCACTCAGGGTAGAAATTAAAGCTTGCATGGTGGTCACCGCCTGTGCTGTGCTCCTCCTTAGCTTGGTAACTTTAGTGGCTGTTTAGCAATCCATTCCTTCTAGATGAACATTACGGTAGTTTTTTTCAAGAGAAGGGGGAAAAAAACTCTGATTCAGGAACATGAAATTGTGCACATAACATTGTGAGAAATCACTCATGATGGCAACCGAGAAAAAGGCTCACAAATTGGACATTCAGAGTGTAGAAATTATTCAAAGCTTGCAAGTTGAGGGAGTCCGCTCCTGAGATCTTTCTTAGGCTGTTAGTAGAATTTGGAAACTAAAAGAGCTTCATACAGTAGAACCTCTCTAACTCAATTGGTCCCGGACCAGTCTGATACATTGAGGTTTATTCACTTAGAGAAGGTCAGATTTAATCACATCCTTTGTAATTTGGCTCAGTCGATGACTAGTCTGACACATTGAGTTACAGAGGTTTATTGGCCTAGAGAGGGTCAAGAAAGGTTCTACTGTAAGATGATATAGGGTGAACTACCCCATTACAGAATTCATGGGAGCAGACCCATTGTGGGTCAGATTTTAGTGGTGGTGTACATTCAAGTTCTTAAATGTACACCACCAGTGCAATTTGACCCGCAATGGGTCTGCTCCCATTTGGTCCATAATGGGATGATTTACCTTATGCGCAATTTAAAGAACTGAGCTTTCTATTTCAAGAGTGTTGAGGCGAGCCCTCAAGAATTGTACTCAGGCAACGAAAGCCCAGCTTTTGCCACCTACTGTACAAGGGTAACTCCAGTGAAAGGGATGGATAATGTACTCTGTTCAAGTACTACTCCGTCTCCAGTGATCTCAGAACAGATTCAGGATTTTTAGCCAAATGTTCATTTTGGGAAGATTTTTTAAAATTTATACAAAGGGCATGAAAAGATTAAGTAGAAAATGAACGAAATTTAGCCAGTTTTGAGATCACTGCTACTCTCTTGTCTCCTTGATTTCACTGATTGTGGTGACAATTATGTTTAATTTCAATGGTCCTTTTTGTCCAATGGATGACTTTGGGGATCATTTTCTATTGCACATTTGGCACTTAAATAGGAAGACATTAAATAGTGCATTCCAAAGTGAGTCCCACCCACATGGTCCAACAAAGATCATGAGACCTAGTCAATTGCGGAGCTCACAAGACCTCAACCCCATTGATAGTAATCACTTAGAATGCTTTAGTGGGACAATTATAGCTCCCATTGGGGTGGGTCACGGAGACCATGATGAAGCTTTGTCATTTAAAATTTGGATTTAGGACATGAGGATAACACAAGTACTATCCAACCATGAACATTATATTGTACAACCATTAAGATAATAGTATAGTATTGTACATCTACTCCACTTATGGATTCTTCTTCGACAACCATCAATATAATATTATACCATCCAAATTTAATATTTGGTAATAATACCTTGTTGTTTTGTCATCTATTGTAGTCCTCACTTGTACTTCGCACAAGATAGCAATAAGCAAGTAGGTACTTATGCTACTAGTTTTGTTCCTCATTAAATAGGAGTGTATGTCAATCTTTGGGGGCTTTCTATGCACCTCAAAAATCCTCTAATGACAAATCGCAAAATATTAAAATAATTTTCTTAAGCTCTACTAAAACAACATTTCATAGTACAATTTAGACAAAGTGTACATTTCAAAGTATGTACAAGACATATAAAGTTCTACCTACATCCATCTCCCAACCCTATACTTCTATACAATTTCATTGTTCTACAGGTTCTAAATTAAATGGAGACTTCAAGTATTTTAGTGTTATAAAAAATTTCATTATTTGTGTACAATTTACATGTCTTATATAAACTTGAAAATATGTTTTCTAAATTGCACTACAAAATGTTGTTTTCAGAGAACTTAAAAAAATTATTCCAATTTTTTGTGATTTTTGTTTTGTGATTGTAATTAGTATTTTTGTTTTGTAATTTTTGATGAGTGATTTGTGTTTTAGAATGAAAAGGCAACTCTTTATATACATTTGGGATGGGTGGGGGTAGGAAGTGAGACAAACAATATGGGATATATAAAGTAGATCATAGCTTAGGAAAAAAAACAAAAACCTAATCTACCATCCTAAATCTTAAAATTGTCACCCTACGCAGGACAACAACAGTAGTTGTCTTGTATAGTTTTGTTGGAGTCAATGTCCTAGAGCATCATAGAATTGCTCATTCAATGTGTTGCAAGGTTAGAAGCCCAAAAGTTGCACAATCAACCGAGTCCCGTGATATAGGCTAGAATCTTTTGTTCTATTAGGGTGATTGCAAGAAACACCTATCCTATTTGTTGCGTTTGGCTGATTTTTTCAGGAGTACTTTAAAATTAAAAAATTAATTTAAAAAAAAAAATTTAAATATGAATCGTGTATGTACCTCTAAGATGAAGGTTTTCATTGAAGGAAATGGATAGAAAAATTCTCTAAGTAGGAGAACTTAAAAAGTGCGAAACCTCCAGAAAATACATACCTTGATGTTTTAATTAGGGAAAAATAGTAAAAATAGATATTTTCAAAAAATAAAAAGTGTCCATTTGCAAAAACTTTATGGATATGGCCATTCACAAAAAAACCACCAAAATAATATTTTATATGTTTCAAGATACAAGCAGAAGGGAGCTCACTTTGTAGACCTCCACACCTCACAAAATTAACTTTAAAAAAAAATCCTTCCCTGGAGAGCTAGAAGTCTACTAGAAGACCATCTCATCCAAATTTCATGTTAAAATCATTAAAAAAAGGTATAGCTCAGGTATTAAAAACCCCTAAACTACCAAGTGTGACATTCAATTGGGGTCTATTTTTGGATAGTAAACTATTTTTGAAAATTATGAAAAAATTATGGAAGGTTTATAATAGTTATGAGTACCTTCTCTACAAATCTTGAGTCAATCGGAGCTTAAACACAAAAATTATGGCCAAAAAACAAATCAGAATGCAACGTGTGACACAAAATAGGACAAGTGTTTCTTGCAATCACCCATTACAATTATTCAATCCATCTTATAAATGAATCTCTCACATATTTTCAAGAGCTACTTGAGGTGTGCAAGTCAATGATAAAAACTAGTCTTTATAAAAACAAAGTGTCAAGAAGTACAACAATCTATATGGGATATGTAAATTAGGATTAGTAAAAGCTCAACCACTCATAGTCAAATTAGAAGTAGAAATTGTATTCAAAGTTGAACTAATGACCTAATTTTGGTAGAGTAGAATAATTTTTTTCAAAAAAAATTGAACTAAGATAATTTGGAAAATCAAGTTAACTTTCATTTCAAAAGAATTTGTATGAGATTTTCATTCTCCAACCAAAAGTTATGGACAAAGTCCAAAAAGAGGTTGAAATGGACAAAGTCTTTGACATTTTAAAACATGGCCTTTTTAAACTTTGTCTATCAGTTCTTTTTACAGACTTAAAACCATAAGCTAATTTTTAGAGATTAAATTTATCTTGATTTTTTTTAAATTGATCCTACTATTTAAGTATGGAATCTTGGTAATAAATCATGTTCTTCAAGGCTCACTTCAAGGATTAGCATCAAAATCATTTTTCATTTTTTTCATTTTTTTTCATATTTATACAAAATTTTGATTATTTACCTCAATCTACATCAAATTGATTGTAGAAGAAGTTTTTTCTTGAAGATTCAAGCCTCCTAGTTCATAAGCATTATCTAGTTCATTTTATGGTTGTATTCTAATTGTGTGGTTTGAAATCCCTAAAGCCTCAAAGAGTTCCTTCAAAAGACTTTGTAAGATTAAAGCAAGTACCTATGATCTCAGTTTTTGGCAAGATTTTATATAAAATATTCAAAATAGGAAAATTGATTAGCTTTCTAGAAATGCATTTTAAGAGAAAATTTCAATTAGTGCCTAAGAGAAAAATTTATGCTACAAAAGCCTAGAATAAGCAAGGATAGACAACAGAAAAAGAGAACTTGAAATAAGTTGTTTTTTTAATTATTTTTTATATATTTTTATAGTATTTATCCATGTGGAAAGATTTGGTTCATTCCATTTGGATAAGTGATGTAAAAGTTATAAAGCTTATCAATTCCAATCTTAGCAAATTCTCAGAAAAATAATGCATTGGATTCAATTTTAACAAGTAAAAAATTGCAGATGAATTAGTTTATTTTCTAAAAGAAATCTTACTATTGGAATTAGTGTGTATCTATTCCATCTTAAAGCTATCAACAATTTAGTTATTTCTTCTATCTTACACCTACTTCACCTTAATAGTTTTTTATAGAATGAAAATTACAAGGTATTTTTTCAATTTTTTTCTTTGAATCTTCATCTCAATTTTCAATATTAATTTTTTAAAATTGAAAACCTAAAGTACAAAAATTTAAAGTAAAGATTCCCTTTCAAAGCCTTACAAGTCTACTCAAGTCACAAACAAAAAATACCTTGTTTTGTTCACTCTCAACACTTAATATGTCTTGTAACTGAAAGAGTCAGAGTTTCTAAAATTTCTTCCAAACACTTTCATTACACTCTTGTGCAAGATCCTACAATTATATATGCAAAAAAATAGGTGTTTAAAATTCTTGTTGTTTTCATTGGAAGTAGAAATTTTGAGTTGGTTTTTAATAGAAAAATGGCTTTGAATGGGATCTAAAAGAGTTGAGATAGGCACCCTCAAATGCACCACTAACTCTAAATGGCCACCATCTTCATTCAATATACATCTCCAAAACCAATTATATATATAAGTATGTCAAAGAAATTGTTTCAGAATTACCAAACTTTGTTCCTTCCTAACTTTTGCATACAGTATCCAAATGTCACATTTCTTGGTGCATTGAAGCGTCCTTTCAGATGCCAACAAAACAAATCAATGAAAATTCAACCAATCTAATAATAGAAACTAAAGTAGGTACACCCAGAAGTGCCACGTTCCTAAAAGCGCCATCTACAATGCGCATACATTTCCAAAATTAGTCATGTTCGCAAAGATAGTATAGATGGTACTTTCAGAAACTGACTTTGACCATTAATAACTTTTGCATACAATATCCAAATCCAACGTTCTTTGGTGCATTGAAACATGCTTTCACTTGCGAACAAGAGTGCATGAAAATCTGAATAAGCTAATAATAGTAACCAGGCACAATATGAATAAGTGGCGTTTTTGGATGTATCCACCTTAGGGCCACCTTAGCTTCTATGTGAGCCGAGCCGGTAAGAAAGCAAGAAGACAACAAGAAGCTCCTGCCGATTCTCTTGCCGGCCTCGGTGAGCGGAGAAGCAAGAGTTCCAACTTCACCGATATCGGTGGACGAGGGGATTGATGGAGAGCGATCGAACTTCAAGGGAACCGTTACGTGTGCTCTTCTTACTTGATATCTCCCCACCCACCGGGTTCACATAGAAGTGTCATCACTCACTTGTCACTGAAGCTCTCCCTTGCAAGTTCTACCCACCCAGTTCACATGGAAGCTAGCCCTTAGTCCGGGGTACCGAAGCCAAGAGAGTCGGTTTTCCAGGGCCCCCACCTTCTCTTCAATTTTCAGCTGTCAATGTTTCCCAATGACAACGCATTCTGACTGACGAAGGACGCAGATCTTTGCTAAGCTAAGCTAAGCTACTCCTTCCTCATGGAATCTTGTCCACAAGAGGCTCCAGCCTATCGGCGGGAGTTCTTCTCAGCCTCCTCTCACTGCTGCCATGGCTTGGCTTGGCTTAGGCTTCGTCCGGAATGATAGGTGAGGCCAACTGACAGGGGAACCTCATCCATGTGCAGCCTTAGCCTGGCCGAGCCTTCAGTTGAGCCAGTCATTCAAAGGCGTGGCGACAAAGGGCCTCCAAGGGAGCTTAACCCAATACCAACCACGGACCTAAAAAGGTCGAAGGCTCAATAACAGTTTGGGCATTAAAATCGTCCACCTCCTCAAGTGTACATTGTTTGTACATGATGCTTTTTCACCTCTGCAGGAATGTACATGCAGTGTACATTTGAGGAGGTGGGCGGTTTTAAAGCCAATGCCATTCTGACTTCAAAAATTCATGACTAATTTCACAAAGCTCCAAACAAAAATGAAACAACTTGGGTTAGATGCAAATTCCACTTGACTTTCAAGGAAAATTCTTTGAAAATATTTCAAGAAGTTTCAGCTCCCAAAAATTCACTTTCAACTGTTCGATGGACACTTTATGGACCTTGTACTAATTGAATGTAGGATCGTCATTAATTATCGAGTGAAAATCTACAACTATAGTACATCCCTTCACTTCACAACATTCCTTAACCCGTAAGCGCTCAAGTGACCATTTTTTCGTCACTACCTAACTTCAGGCAAAAAATTTGGATAGAGAAAAACTTTTTTTAAATGTTGAAAGAAAATTTAATCTCTTTAAAATGTATTTCTTTCAACATTTAAATTAAAAACTAAGATTGGTATGGTCAAACAAAAATAATAAGAGAAATAGCTCAATGTGTTTAGAACTGCCTAGTGTTGAAAATCTTACTATTTGGTGAAAGTGTTGATGCTCTCATTACTAGATCTTTTGGAATTTTCTTACAAATAAATAGAAAACACAATTTTGACCAATAAAAAAAATTTCAAATCCTAAAGATAGAAATTGAATTTTTGGTGAATTTTTGAAGTGCTTCACATTATCTTCTTTGATGCTAATTTCAAAAAAGTTATAGAGCTTATATTTTATAACACATTTGTGTTTTGTCCTAATTCCTTGGACTTTTAGGAATTATCTTATTGTGAAGTTAAAGCATGTACTAGTGTCATAGATTTTCATTCTAGAATCAACAAGGGTCCTACATTTGGATGGTATTTGGTTAACAATTGGTATTGGGTTAAACCACCTTATTTCAATATAGTTAAGCTAGAAGGCTCTAAAATCGCATGGGCATGAAGAACCACTCCTATAAATAGGAGTGAAATGGACATGAAGTGGTTTTTAAATTAACCTCTATGATCATTGATTGAATCAAGGAAAAAAAACATTATTAATTACAACAACCAATGATTCTTTTTACTTTCTCGATCTTTCTTTAGAAGTTGTAGTGAATGATTTATAAAAGATTTAGGGCCATAAATAGGGGCCTAGAATTAAAAATTCATAAGTAATTCATTAACGCTTCAAAAAATACAAATTCACTTGTGTTAGATTCTCATTAGAAGAAATTTGAGGGCATTAGGAGACTGCGGGAACGCAGTTTCTGCCCTATGAACTTAAATCCTACGTGGTCGGGACATTGCCACGTAATTAAAAAAAAATTTGGACTTATTTTCATATTTCAGGACCCAATTTTTTTTTTTTTTTTTTTCCGACAAAAGTCGGCCTGACAGGGGTCTACGGCATTGGGAGCCGTTTCGGGAACAGACCCGAAACGGTCCTGTAATGCCCTCAAATTTCATCTAATGTCATCTATTTCTCTTTGTTTGAGAAATGAGCCAAATATATTCTCATCTAAGGAAATACAATAAAAAAGTAGATGAGCCCTTAGATGAGTGGTTTTTGAGCCTCCTACCTTAGATTGTAAGGTAGTCTAGTCTCTAAAAGAGCTCATTGCCTTCTAAAGGAAGCTAAATTCATATTCAAATAATTTTTAGTAAATTTTTGTAGGAAGGAAAATGGAATTGGCATCTTCTCTAAGTCATTTCATTAATTTTTTTTGGACCTTTCTGGAATTAGTTACAAATTTTTGAAGCTGAAATACAATAGTTACTAAAAGCAACCGCCTCCTCAAATAATGTATACTATTGAAGTATTAGTACTAACATTGAATAAAGAAAAATGTACCTTTGTGTCACGATCGCTTTTCAAGCACGGGTGTTTTTAGAGTGAATTACCTAGAAATATTTTTAGCTCTATTTTCCTATAGTCTCCTATCCAAAATACTCCCTTCATCCCAAAATGATCCCCAATCTTCTAGTTTTAATGTAATTATCACACTAAAATTTTAATGTAATAAGCTTAATACTACACTTTTGAAAGCTCCAAGTTTTAGGGCAACAAGAATACACCAAGCTACCAAACTCTCTACTTACAACTTCACATGGAATAAGTTGAAATAGAAGGTGGGTACATCCCAAAGTGCTAGAAATTAGTATCATGCCTAGTTACTATTATTAGGCTATTCAAATTTTCATATAGTCTTGTTGGCAAGTGAAAGCACGTTCCAATCCCAATTCCAATGCACCAAAGAACACAACATTTGGATAGAGTATGCAAAAGTTATTAAGGGTCAAAGTTTGTTTTTGAAAACTCCATCTACATTATGTGTACATGATTGATTTTGGAAATGTACACAGTCTACAGATGGCGCTTAACCCCTAAATGACGCTGGAGCCATTTTGTGATTGATGAATGAGAGGGCGTTTTGCAATACAAGACAAAATTGCAAGCATTCATTCTCGGAATTAGAGGTAGAAAAGGAAGATCTTCTACAGTTCTTCGACTTCAAATGCGCACTTTTGGATTTTTTTAATACCAATGATTCCCATGGTTTTAAAAGAGATGGTTTAAAGTTTAAGGTTAGCTGTGCTTTTGGGTGCACCCACTATAAGGTGATTTTCTGCCCTAGTGTCCCAAACAACCGGAAGATCATTTAAGGAGAGAAGGAGTAAATTTATGTCATGGATGAATTCATCAGTCAAATTGGAAGTAGAAAACCGCTGGATGAAAGGAAGAAATACTTGTACAGAGTACTGTACAGGCCACTCTATGCAGCACTGAACGTGCTATGTACCCTCCTGGGTTTCCAAAAATTATTGCCTTGAGCCTCCCAGTCCCAGACTCCCAGAGTCCCAGTCCAAGCTCCAATTGAGTGATCTGACTGGCTGGCTCAGCTGCACAGTTCAGACTTCAGAGCATCTTCACCAGGGTTTCTATTTGCAGCGAAAATTTTCAACTATAGGAGAGGGCTCATAAACCGCTCATGCTTTTGCACCTGCCCATTAGGAGGCTCTGAAATGGATCATTTACTGTGAGAAAATGAATTCTGGATTATATTGAAGCATGCTAAGACTTTGTTTTCACTAATTGAATGGATGGTTTCAGAGTCCCAATGGCTTCATTCTCAACTAAGTGGTTAGGTGTCTCTTGATTATATTTAAAATAAGAATTAGTTGTTGAACCACCTTCTGTCAAGTGTTCAAAAATCTGAAATATGATTTATTCAAGAATTCATTTCAGTTTTAGAAAGGAACGCTTTTAGAAACAAATTTGATTACTTTTTACATGTTGCAGTTCTAGTTTTTGAAGCAAGCCAGATTTTTTTTCAAACTGCACATGTATGGGTTTGCAAGGCCTACTGATCACAGATAGGGCCCTATGCCAGACTGTGTTTGAAAATTCATAACTAATTCAATAATGCTTCAAAAATATGAAACAACTTGTGTTAGATTCCTCGTTTCTTTCTCTTTCACTGAAAAATGAGCGGAAAATATTACCATCCAAACAAATACATGAAAAAGGTGGACCAGCCCTTAGATGAACGGTTTATGAGCCTCCTCCCCTAAAAACCAATACATTACTACTCCCTATGATCAAGGTAGTTACCAAAATGCTTTGATTATTGGACCAATAGGTACATCTTCGATTTTTATAGTTGGCAGAAAAGTCATCTAACCGACACTTTGGATTTTCCGACACTTAAGGTTTACCACGTCTTTCAAGGGACTAGACAAGTTGGTCTTATCATGAGATAGAACAAGTAACAAACACTAAGGTAGAAGGCTCAGAAATGGAGCATCTAAGGACTGATCTGACTTTTTCATGTAATTAAACAAACGGAAATATTTCTAGCCCATTTTTCAGAGGAAGAAAAATAGATGAGGAATCTAACACAAGTGGTTTCATATTTTTTGGAGCATTTTTGAATTAGTTATGAATTTTCAAACAAAATGTGTTGTAGGTCCCTATTTATGTCCCTAGATCCTCCATGAATGGTTCACTTGCAACTTCAAAGAAAAGATGGAAAAGCAAGGAGAATGATTGGCTCTCACTATTCCCAATGCTTCTATCTTCATTTCATTCAATGAATATAGAGGTCCATTTAAGAACCACATATTGTCCATTTCAATGCCCTTTATAGGCTCCATTCTTAATGCCCGCTCTATTTTAGAGCCTCCTACCTTAGCAATTGGTTGCTTAACCCCTCATTGCCTGAAGTCCAAACGTGCCTAACAACATCCTTGCTTTTCAAGCCTTATAAGTCTACATGTCACAAAGGTATGAAAATTTCAACTATATAATCTTATGGTGTGCATGTTGTAGATGACATGGATCAAATATGGAGTTATTTGACCACATAAATTGCAAGATTATAATACTTTAGTGTTGAAAAAAGATGTTGAAAGTTTCCTAAAAACACATTTGGAGGTGAAATTCGATTTCTAAACCTATTCAAATGAAAAACCCTTAAATTGAAAAGTGATTTGAAATTAAGATACAAATACATTTGTGAAAAACAAACTCATTCTGAATTGACTTATCGTGTTTGCAAAATGACTTTAGAATGTCAAAACAACAACAAAAAAGGGTGCAAAAAACACATCCATGATTGCACCTCCTTCTACTAAAATGCTTCTTAGTCACTCATAGCTTCTTCGATTGATATGAAATTTTAGGCACACAAACTAGACTAGTTTGCACAACTTTTCAAATTTTATTTATTAGAAACAAAGACTATAGGAAGAAAAAACAAGCCACCAAAATTCACTGAAATCCAAAAATATCTAGCTCTAATATTCAAATTGCTCCCATATATTCAAAACAACTTGGATTGTCATGAAAATTTTATGACAATAATTTGACTTCTAAATGAATGTAATTCAACAAAATTTAATTGAAAACAAACATTGGAAGAAGGAGATACAAGCCCCCAAAGTTGCAACTATCAAGTGCACTTTGATAAACTCAAATTGAACTTAGAACAACTTTTCCAACAAGTTTTTATTGAATTTGAACATTGGATGCAATAGCTGTATCACTTTCAATTGGATTGCTAGTCTACGTGAGGACACTTTTTGCCCCCTTAGGCAATGAGGGGTTGCATTAGGAGAGATTTGAGGTCTTTAGAAGATTGTGAGTTTCAAGACTATGAAAACACAAGAACTGTTGCAAGTATGCATAAGCTTAGGAATTTGATGTCGTCGAGAGTGTACCATGTCATTAATTAATTAATTTTAAATAAAATAAAATTTTATAATTTTTTGTATTTTAGAACCAATATTTTTTTCAATTATTTATTTATTTATAATAATTGTTGGCCTAACAACTAGCAAGTTCAGAAATAGTTTTGGAAACAAACTTGAAACAACTCTTCGGAGGGCTCAAATTCCATCTAATGACCCTTAAAGGATAGACTAGCGACCATGGAAATCATCCATTTTGTTACTATGAAAGTCATTGGTTTCAAAAAATCCAAAACCATTCATCAAAAGTCAAACTAATGAAGATGATCTCCCCTTTCTACACAAAATTCCAAAGATGAATAGTTGGACTTCTATCCCTCACAAAAAGATTCTTGTCATTCTTCAAATGATGGATGTTTGTATTGAAGTTTATAGGTTAGCTTGTTTTTCTTAGAGTTTATGAGAGACTACTTCCATGGAATAGACAAGGAGGAATTTAACTAGTACAAACCAAGAATTGGTGGCTTGTCAAAATTGCCACTTAGAAATGGTTGTGCATAATATTTTGGTCAAACAACTTAGACATCAAGTTGTTGAATTGAGTAGGATTGTGCAAGACAAATGAATAGAGCTCAATTTTTACATGTGAAAAGAAATTGTGAGTGTATGTTTTATGGTCATAGGTTTTACATTTTGATTGCCTAAATTTGGCAACATATAGCAATCCAATCGTAAGTTTAATTGCAATCACCTTCTAAATAATAGGAATTGATAATGATTTTGGTGTAATGGATTCAGTGGTTGAATAATCCCAAATTATAGAATAGTCCATTGAGCATCTAGTCTAACTAAATTTGTGTTAAGAATTTGATAAATAGAATGTGAATGGACCTTCATGCAATTCATAGACTATGAATGAATTGTAGTTTGAGCTACTAGTTGTTTTTGGTTGTACCTTGAGATTATTATTTTAAAGTATTAGATAATGACTTGTATATTGAATGCAATTTGCAACTAAAACATTACTAAGCTAATCATTGATAAGTGATTTGTAAGGATTAATCTACATATAAATTGCATTTACTAGTCAAGTTGTACTATAATGATTCTTTTAAATAGAACATCTTCATTGCATTATAGATTCTATGTTTAAACAATTTTGCAATTGGGGTAAACAAGAGTAGGCAAATTGCAAATGCAAATATTGCACTCTAAATAATTGATAGTTAGTACACTTTTTTGATAGTTTAGGAGGACAAATGGAAGATATAGATGGAGAGAGAAAAGAAGTGTGCCATTTTATTAGGTAATAGAGCATGTACATTGACAAATTGAGGTCTAATCTTACGGAATCATTGTCAATATGTCATTTTCTTCCTCAATCCAAGACTCTAACAACATTCATACATCCATTGTAATGGTTGGAACAATGTGTTTTGGAATAATAAGTGCTTGATCTCAAATGATGATTTGACCAACCAATATTGCATCCACATTTTACTGTATCCTCTTTTCTACCTTTAGAATGACCTTAATTACAAAACAATAGACTAATTGAACTTCCTAACTAAAAAAACCCTACTAGAGATTGATTTTTGGATTTTGTTCTGAAAACAAAACTTCACCCATATGCCTCTAACCTTTAATAATAAATAAAAAATGAGTTTGAAGACCATACTTTAGATGTCAAAAATGAAATTACCAAAATTCACTCCTTTTTTTCCAAAGGTGGAAGATACCTCTACACTTGGATGAGTTTACATACAATTGAATGAATAAATGATGTCCCATCTATAATCTCCCAAGTTTTATAATTGTAAGTAGTTTCATTACTCTAGTAAATACACAAATTACACTACCTTGAAAAATTGAAACAATTTTTTTTGTCTTGACATTATCATCATTGTCCAAAATGTGACTTATACTTTTGGACTAAAAGGTGTAACAAAAACCTAGATATTGATGACACAAGATGCACACAATAAAAACATAAAAGTTTAGAAAGGGAAGAATAGCATGTGAGATAGAATATATGAGCCTAGGTGACTCGGGATCTATATCATAAACATCTTCTATAGTTACATGTGGATATATTATAGGTACCTACATTATAGACTATTTTCATGTATATTATATCTATATTATAAGAATATATGTTATAAGCACCTTTAAATGGTTGTAGATACATACCTACAACTAGGATCAAGGCTTGTAGACTTACATTTCTATGTTCACATGCTAGCATCATTGGTTTAAAAGGGCCTAATGTCTATTTTTGTTACATCTATAAGTGATACATTCAAATTCCACATCTTATTCATATACTATCCAATAATACATGCAAAATTGTGTTGAAATCTTTTTTTAGTTGCCGTAGTTACTATTAGATTTTCAATTTTTGTCTATTCATTGTTGCTAGTGTAAATAGGGGTAGCAATTAGACCAATTTTCATTTATGTATGATAAATTGGACAATAAACCGCTTGAAAAGGACAATTTGGAGATTAGATATCAAGTAGTCTAAATCAAAAGATGTGAAGTAGGACAAATAGATAGGAATGAGTTTTAAATAAACAATCATGTCCCTCTTGGATTTCCGCTTGACTTAAAAGTCCAATAGACTACTTGTCTTCTCTCTCTCTTTCTCTCTTACACTCGCAACTTATAGAATTTATCAAAGCACTCAAATCAACTAGCTGTAAAAACACATTATCAATATTAATAAATATAATATTACAAATTGTGGTGTGTCCGCACAATTGGTGCACAGTAGCAGAGCCAGGGTCAATTTGCACGCTCGTAGGTGGTGAGTAGTTCTGCAAACTATCCAAGTTCGTTTATGCACATGTGGTGCATTTGGTCTAGTTGTTGCAACTTGTAGGTGGCAAGTTGTAGTGTCAATTAGGCGAGTGATTGGCTTTAGACTTCATCAATTTGTTAGTAATAGCTAGCGATTGTCTTTATGAATAATAATTTATTCATTTTTGTTCCTAATCCAATACAAAATTCCCTGCAAACGAACTTCTACTACTATACTATGATAAAAATTACAATTCTAACAGGGATGTTAATTTTTGATTCAACAATTGCCCTATGAGATCTTATAAAAAATAATATGTGTTTTATAATAATTATTATACTCATATGCAAGTATGGATGCACCTACTTTATACCTTGCAAGAAGTGTCAAGAGAGTCTTCAAGAAGAAGACCAAGACTTTAGAAATAGTTAAAAGAAGTGAAATTAATGTGGGCAAATATTCACTCATTTCTTTTGGGAATTTCTTTATGGCTTCTTCAATAAGAGAAAAAGGAAAAAAAGTGGATGAATTTGCCCAAATTATCTCCAAAATGTTTGAAATTCACCTAATTTTGGATGGCATTTATTCATTTTAGATAATCTTATATATGAAAATATATACTTGATCTATTTATGACTAAATGTAGATGATATTTATTATTTACCTACATTCAAAGGGACATGCTACTTTGCGTGTGAAAAAAAATAAAGTCACTAGTTGGGTGTATTCATATTAAGGTAAATCAACCTATGATGGGCAAATCACTCCATGTAGATATATATTCATTTGTAGGAAATAATCCATTAAAAATTTTGATCAATTTGTTTGTAACATAAGTTTTACAGAAAATGAGATTTGAGCTAATTAGGATGAGTTCGTGACCATAATCAATGCCTTAAGTGATAGTGAAGGAGTTTCTAATAACTTGTGGCTACAATAGAAACTTTTACTATCTTAGTATAAATTCATTACAATAAGTAATTTTCTATTCCTTCATAGCATGGCCATATTGGGAATTATTGTGACTGCTTTAAGTGGTAAGATGACCATCTTGCTTGTCATTTCTATGTTTTTTAGGGCAAAGAATTTATATTGCCTTTTCTTCTAGAACATGTGCAAAAAAAATTTATCCCTAAAGGACAAGTGTGTGTTGAATGGACAATTGAAAATTTGAATAGGTTCTTGTGAAGTCAATTTTGGTTGGATGTTCACAAAATTTTGAGTAAAAATGGGAACATAGATCCTCTACGGAGAAATACAATTTTTTGTCCAATCGGGTGCTTGGATTAAAAGTCATACTGCCTTGAACCTTTTTTGTTATCATTAGCTTTTGCAAAATTCTTTTTTTAGGGATGAGATTTGGCAACTGTATAATTTACATGACACAAGATGCAAATGTTTAAAAAACCCACAATATGTAGTGTAAAAATCCCAACCTAAGAAAAATTAAAGTGTATTGGCCTTGTTGGGTAAGGTAAAAAAAACTTTTTTTTCAAACTTCAAACGTTATAATTTTTCAATACAGGCAATCAAAAAATTCAAAAAAATTCCATACATTTTTATAATAGTCTAGTATAAATTTGTATTGTTGGAAGTAAGAAAAAACAACTATTTTATATTTTTTTTCTCACTACCCTAAAAAGTGGCAAATTTTCATAATTTCTGCCCGAAATATTCTTGGTCAACTATAGGTGGTTCTACCACACCTCAGAGTGTTGGACAAAATGTATGTGCCCTTCATTAAAATTTGAAGTCATAGTCCCATTTCAACTAATGAACACGTTCTTGAAGCTTTAGGGGTCCAATAGGCCCACTACACTTGTATACCATCCAACACTAGTCTTGCTTATAGTAACTTACTACTTGTATGTATTATAGTACTTGATTTTGCTGTCTGTAAATGGTCAAGGTTTTCAAAAAGGACAATAATATCAATACCAACTAGTTTTTGGTTTCTTCAAATTTTAGCTAGGTTAGTTAGTAAAAATTTAAATAAAAAGACTAAAGTTAGAAAAATTTGAAAATTATTTTGAAAGAGAGATGGAAAACAAATTCTTGAATAATATGCCAAAAGGACACAAGTCCATCTTGAAAATCCTATAAAAGATTGCTTTTTGTATTGCTATCAATGGCGAGGAAAGCCCCCAAACAAAACAAATTCCTACAATAAATTAGTGAATTGAGAAAAACAAGAAATGTAGATGGATGGATGGCTTTAATTAGCAACCTCCTAAATTTGCCTATAGAACTCTACTACAAATTCTCCAATCAACTTCAACCAAAAAGCAATTAAGGTGTTTAAGGTGTTTAACAAAGAATTAAATTGTTAATTAAGTTTTTATTTTTTCAATACTTTCTAAACCATTTATGCCAAATTTTAATTAATATTTGACACACCATGTTGACCTTGAATAGAAGATACAACAATCATTTCACAGTTGCTAGTATATAAGTATAGAAAGTGTGAGCCTATGAAGCTAAAATTCTATACACCTTTAGACACCTCATATGGTTATAGTGTATCTATGTTCTAAACACCCATATTATAGGTGTTTATGTTATAAACACCTTCAATGAGTATAGGATACTTACTTATATTTAGGCTCAAGGCTCATAGGCTCACACTTCTATACTCATATACTAGCGTCGTTGATAATCATTTCAATGTTTTGATGTCAAATTTCACATGAAGAATTGGAAGTTCATACAACATATAGTAGAGGTACCCATTTTCAACACACACCATCAACAATAAATAGGGTACCCTATTTCCAAACAAGATTGAAATGGATTTCTGTTTTCTCCTTGGAATGTGTGTTTTTGTACTTTTTCAAGGCTTGGACCAATAAGTTAATGACACATAAGTGAGCATAAATGTAGGAAGTAATTAGTGGAAAAGTATTCTTGAATGATGGAAATTGGATGACTCTAGATGTTGGTTATAGGTCAAGCCCAACTTTTACCTTTCAAAATTTATAGTAATTTCAATTCAAGAGATAAAATTACCAAAATTTTTACAATCTTCATCATTTCTATCAATGTACTTCTAAAAATACTTGCTTTGCTTTGCAGTTGCCCAGATCATGTCCAGATGTGCTAATTTTATCAGTTATGGGTACCTCTACTTTCAATAATCTCTTTGTCTTTTATTGTAATTAGTTGAGACCTCACTCAAGAGAGCATTAGTGGAAATGAGGGTTGTGTAGAATCCCTAGAAAAATGATGACAAAAAGTCAAATTTGTCTTGTAGGTTTTCTTGTAGGTCATTTTTTCAATTTTGTAATCCAAATTTTAAAGTGGTGCAGTCATTAAGGAAACAACACCTAATTGTGACTTGTTTGCAAAACCATCTAATCTAGATTCTTGCCTAAAATGTACAACATATATCACTACAAGAGAAAGGGGTGTTTTAGATATGGTCCTAGTAGTATAGTCTTTTAAGTCATGACCTATAAGGAGTCTTTTAAGTAAAATTTTACTAAAAATATATATATTCTCAATAAAATTTTACTTAAAAGATTCCTTATAGGTCATTACTTAAAAGACCGGGGTTGCTATATTGTGAGCTCAGGAGCGTGAGCCCAAGAACCCAAGAGCCTAGGAGCCTAGGAATTTCTCAACTTTTTTTGGAATTTTTAAAAGTGGGGGCCTAAGACCGTGGAAAAAGTTTTAGGGCGGTTTACAAATAGGAAACAAATGAATTTAGAACACCAAAGTCCAACAAAGGGCATAGAAAGGGTTTAGAAGTAAGAAAATAGCGGATATACATTCAGTACAGTGATGGCTGATAGAAGCAAGTAGATACCAACACAAAATATCATATACGAGTATAGTGGGTTCAAAATCAGAGAGTCTAGGGGGGTCTAGGTACTACTAGAAGACCCTGATGTAGAGCTCTCACCACTCATCGATAGCTCACTGTCTGACTCTATAGCAGACTCATCTACAAACAATGATACTCGTGGATCCGTTCTACGAGATCTAAAAGATGGTTGAGTATCTATGGTCTGAGAATGCGTGGCTACTGCCTCAGTATACACGGGTAACAAAAAAGGTTTAGGAGGGCTAGGGAAAAACGTCGGTTTAGCAAAGAATGGTCGGGATGTCTGCATCTTCATTTCGGCTGCCTGCCTACAAAATCATGACACCAAATGTCAGATACAAAACACTGGAAACTCACATTCTCAAAGTATTGAAAAAAAAAAGAACTTACTTACTAAAGCGCGAAGTCTTCTGCAACTGACGAATTGGTACCATGTCCTCATCGTCAGCAATTGGGATAGGTGTAGAGCTTTGTGGAGTTGGCTCTGGAGCTGAAATGGGGCGTATGAGTGGAGCTAAAACTGCATCAAAAATGCTCTTGTCAGCCTCCAACGCTACAATGTGGCGGCCAGTAGCTCGACAAGCGTAGATGCTTGCTCCTGCAAAAGCCCAATCACATTAAAAGAAATGAGACATGAAGTTCAAAGTTCAAATGCCAAAGACATGTGTTAAAACACTAAATCAAGTGATATACAGTAAAGAATAAAACCTGTAGAGGCTGTACAATCCATGATGATGTCACCAGGCGAGGTAGTTCCCTCAATGATCATTTGCATGAATGATCGTGCCTTTTCACGAGAACCACGCCATGGAATTGTACCATTCATTGCCAAATCCTCCTTCTCACAACAATTTAGAACAAGATCATCTCTGCCAATGTCAAGGTCGATGGCCTGGTGCGCTGGAACATCATGAAATGTAAAGCGGGACTTCTCAGACTTCACATACAAGTTCATTTTGAAGCGCACAGTCTGCAAATCCAAGCCAGTACATTAGAATCAATGTAACATTTTCAAGATGAAAAAAAAAAAATCTATTTGAAAAGACCAGAAGAACATACCGTGGAAGAACGGTCTAGTGGATTGGTAAGACGTAGTCTGTTCCACACCATCCACTCCATTTTCGATGTAAATCCATACTTCCAAGAGAAATCCAGAACATAAGATCGAATCTCACGACTTAGAGAGTACATGAGAATAAGGCCACCACCATCATGGAGGTAGTTCTCTGCGAAATCAAAGATCGTCTGTAGCCACTCTTCTGAAAAGCTGTTCCAATTTGGAACAGAGGATGGCGGAATGGAGATGTTAGGGACAGGTAAGCCCTCAGGAACATCTACTATAATGAGATCAACTAAGGCCTGCTTAGTAACAACACTATCGAAGAAACGATCCTTGTCCAAAGCATGCTACAGATAAGAGAAAACAAGGGACACTTTTATTAATAATTTCATACAAGTTCAAGACCAAACACAAAGACTTTTTCCACACTCACCCTTATACTATAAAGAAACAACATGTTCATAGTTCAAAGCATTGACTACATAGAGAATTACCTTTTCCAGAAGGGAGAGTGAATGAAGCGGGGATAGGGCCATCATCTGAACCAAGCAAATTGGTGAGAGACTCATTTAAAATGCATTCATCCACATTGGCATCCACAACCACAATCGGAGCCAAAGTCAGATTGCCCTGTTGCATCTGAGATTTTGTAAGCGAGAAGCCCGAGGAAGTGGGATTAGCGGCCCCATCACTTGTTGCATGCTCCATTGGAGTAGCCTCTGCCTTGCGTTTCTTTCCCTTCTTCTTTTCCTTAGTGTCGCTCTTCGCTTTCTCAGACAATCTCTCTCTCTTTCGCACCTCGGTGTCTTCTAGCTTCTTCTTGGCCGCCTCCCACTGCTCCTCTTTCTTCTTATTCTCCAACTCCCGCTTCTTGATGGCCTTGTCACGAGCCTCACCTTCCAATCCAGAGAACTCATCAACCTCCGACACCACAACAACAGAATCCTTGATACTTTGGAAGAGCGCCAGTTCTTCAGGTGCTGTAAATCCCTTGCTACAATCCAAGTACCACGCACCAAGTTGAAGATGGCCAACTGGCCAAAACTTCAATTGAGTGGGTGAAAACATACAATCAGATGATGTCGAGTCACGCCACGTGCGTAAGAATGGGGGCAAATCTGACTTGGAGATAGCTTGCTTCCCATATAATTCAAATGTAAAGTATCTGAAGAAGTAAAACACAACATAAGTGAATACCAAAGAAAAATACAAATCATGAAATCAACAACCATATTGTGCTCATACTAAATCTTGGTGAAGGTTAAAAAAAATGAGACATCAATGAGAACTCGTGATGGAAGCAATGAAAAATGATGCTTCTGTGATTATGAGTTATGTCAATATGTACATTACATTCCAAAGACATTGCCGACATTCCAAATTCCTAATAAAAACTAAGGTAAATAACCGAAGGTGCAAATCAAAATGAAGTGAAAGAACTACCTGTATAAGACCCGTCTCACGGCGAGAAGGGAGCCCTTATAGTCTTTAAAGGACTCAGATTTCTTGAATGCCTCAGCACCTTTGAAAACTCCGGGATATGAGTGCTCCCACAACTTCATCCTCCAAGACTCGATGTAGTCAGAAAGAGACATTGGCTCATCGGGCACGTCCATGTTAACTTGGATGTTGTCAGACTTGAGGATGGTGTCATACAATTCAAGAGCTGCATCTTCCAACTACACACAAATGGGAATCATATCAGTACATCTAGGCAAATCATCCTTACTAAGCGTCTTAAATAAAAGCAAAAGAAATGAAATGCACATCCATACTTACCCTTGCAAACCATACCGCCTTCGATAAGAAAGATCCAATCTTATCGTCATTAGCTAGTCGGGGTGGAACTCGACGAGCTTCACGAGTAGGAGCGGATGAGTTTATCCACTTCAGCCACTTCACCTTGTGTCGTGGGCTAGCATTGGCAGTAGCAATAAGTTGAAGCTTGCCAAGCGTCAACTCCTGGACACTATACAAACTCTAGTGCCTCTCAATCTGCAAGCATAAAACAACACATAAGAAAGTAGAATTAAACATAAGGTAGCAAAAAAGATGACAAGAATTGTAAAGCTATAATGACGCACCTCTTTCAACCAGTCATCTCCCAATGCTGGATTAGCAACGGACACAATCTTAGAAAGCTTTTTATAAAGCTTGTCTGTGGCATCCTTGGTAGCACTTCTCATAGCATTTGTAATACCAGCACTACATACATCTTCTGGGGCAGTCTCCTCGCGATACTTGCAAACTGCAGCATCTGATGCAAGAGATATTTCTTGATGCCAAAACAAGAAAGAGTTCATGAGGAATTCGAATGTTATGACGAAATTAACAAATAAAACAAAATGTCCTTCGAAACTGAATTACATACCAATAAGACAAAGTTTACATTGTCAAACCTGAAAAATGAATGTGGTGAATACATCCAGGGGCATCGTATACCAAGTCTTCCTTTGGGCATGGCCGCCGCAAAGTCTAACTTCCTCTAGGCTCAAGAGCTCCGCAAACTTCTCAATGGACATTGTTCCATACTTACGAACACGATAGAGTGTGTGGACAAGGTTTGTCTTCACAAATGAATTCTCCGTGTGCCTTCATAAACAAACACACTGTAAACATTCCAAATGGTCAAAAGATATCTCCATACAAACAAGTGGTAATTAGAAAAGAGAACTCACTTGTTCACATCGTGCATGACTTGCATTGCTGTCCCAAGCCTATCCTTTGTGTCCAAGACGATTGAGTCCACTCGAACGTGCCACTTAGTATCTCCACCGTAAAGCCTTTTTATATGCCGCATCCAAGCAGCATACCTGTGGTTGCCATCGCAAATGTAGAACTTGGCATCGACCAAGTGCTGCAACTCAATGTGATTGCGGAGCTCCTTGTTGAATTCAGCATTCACTGAATTCCAAATTGGTCCCCATTGGAGCTTCTCATCTTCAGAAAATACACCAACCTCACCCTCCTCATTTGAGATAGAAACATAAAATACTCTTGCTCCATCTTCGTACCCGTGAACGTACTTTGTCTCCAACTCGTCCACATCACAATCCAAGGTGGGCCGAACCATTGGCATGGGGACCATACGACATAAAGGAATTGCCATTCGGGAGAGATGATGATGAGAAATTCTCATACTAGCAATTGTTGATATTGAATCAACGTTCTGGGATCTTCAAATTTGGTCTTCATCCTCCGGGGTTGGGACCGGTAGTGAACTCGAAGGAACGCCTTGCCCATGAGAATCTCCTACTCCAGCCGCAGGATTCGGTATTGAAAGAGCAGGAACACTATGGTCCTCAGTATCTTCTACTCCCGCGTTGGTAGAGGACGGATCTAAGGATGTAACGCGAGTATCATTCACCTGATCATGCAATAGGAAAATAGATGGATGTTAGCACAATCAGAATAAAAATAACGGCCCCGGGGTGCGCGACTTGCTTGGGGTGGGATGTGATTGCCCACCCCAATCGGACAGACAGGAATCAAATTTTTTTTTAAAAACTAAGGCCGTGGCCCCCTCTACCTAGCTCTCAGTGGCGAGAGGGCTCGGGGCGCGCGACCATCTGGGGGTGGGGTGTGATTGTCCACCCCTCGCAAACAGACAGGAATCAAATTTTTTTTTAAAAAATGAGGCCGCGGCCCCCCTCAGCCGGGCTCTCGGTGGCGAGAGAGCCCGGGGCGCGCGACCTCCTTGGGGTGGGGTGTGATTGCCAACCCCTCGCACACAGACAGGAATCAAATTTTTTTTAAATGAAATCTGGCCGCGGTCCCCTCTGCCGGGCTCTCGGTGGCGAGAGGGCCCGAGGCGCGCGACCATCTGGGGGTGGGGTGTGATTGCCCACCCCTCGCAAACAGACAGGAATCAAATTTTTTTTTTTTAAATGAGGCCGTGGCCCCCCTCAGCCGGGCTCTCGGTGGCAAGAGAGCCCGGGGCGCGCAACCTCCTTGGGGTGGGGTGTGATTGCCCACCCCTCGCAAACAGACAGGAATCAAATTTTTTTTTTTAAAATGAGGCTGCGGCCCCCCTCAGCCGGGCTCTCGACCTCCTTGGGGTGGGGTGTGATTGCCAACCCCTCGCACACAGACAGGAATCAAATTTTTTTTAAATGAAATCTGGCCGCGGTCCCCTCTGCCGGGCTCTCGGTGGCGAGAGGGCCCGAGGCGCGCGACCATCTGGGGGTGGGGTGTGATTGCCCACCCCTCGCAAACAGACAGGAATCAAATTTTTTTTTTAAAAATGAGGCCGTGGCCCCCCTCAGCCGGGCTCTCGGTGGCGAGAGAGCCCGGGGCGCGCGACCTCCTTGGGGTGGGGTGTGATTGCCCACCCCTTGCAAACAGACAGGAATCAAATTTTTTTTACATGAAATCTGGCCGCGGCCCCCTCTGCCGGGCTCTCGGTGGCGAGAGGGCCCGGGGCGCGCGACTATCTGGGGGTGGGGTGTGATTGCCCACCCCAAATGCAAGAAACAGATCACAAATTCCTTAGAACGAGATTGAAATGCAAAGTTATAGGCCTCATTTTCATACCTTGAGATCAGGTGGATCATTCTCTTTGTGGCGCACGGCGGTGGCTTCCGTCCTCACAATTGCCCCGCTTCGAGTCTCCATTGATGCTACGCGAACAATTTGACACAAAGTGATTGTTTCATTAGAAGAATTCGCAAGAATACCAAATAAAAGAAATCCAAAAGGGAGGAATGCATTCACAAATGAGGATTTAGTATTTTGAGAAGTAAATTGATTGTGGGACTGCAAAGGTCTATACAATCAGAATTCACACCAAGAGGACAAAGAGATCACGCAAAGGAGATTCGAAATCTCGAGCAGGTTAGCAACAACCTCTCCAGAGGGTGAAAGTGCCACGGTGGGAGGGAGAGAGGCCTGTCGGGGGCCTGTGCGCGCCAGCCTCTGTCGAGGAAACCCTAATCGGGGTCTTGCTGGGCTCAGGCCGACGAGGGTCATTTTTTATTATTTATTATTTTTTTATTTCAAAAAAATTAAATATTCTCTAATGTAAAATAAAAAATCATAGTATTTGAATTGATTTGATCATTGATGACACCTTTGTAATTGGAAATTTGGAAGATATATTGAATTGAATCGGTGTGCAATATAATGAAACGGACCTTGCATAGATGGAATACCATACATTGGGTTTGGTGAGTATAGGAACTTACATTGCATGGTTGAGTTCTGTTGACGTTCTTCTCTTCGATGTGCGCAAGGAATTTGGTGTCAATACTTGGGCGAGGTAGTCCACCATTCTCATTGACTCCATCAATACAAGTATCTTCCGGCATCCCATTCATATCTTGTCCCTCATTCGGTGATGACTGAGCAATTTCGAGATGTCTGCGTCGATTTTCACGAGACATTCTCAAGGACTTCAAACTACTAAAGCATCGACTCATCCCCCTCTTTCTTTTCTTACCTACAGACTTCCTACTGCATTCGGGAATGGATTCAACCATAATTTGGCGTCTCTATAAAAACTGAATTCACCCAAGTATTGAATAACTCGTGACTTATAGATGGATACATGTCTACTATAACGCTTACTTTCTATCTCGAAAATGAATTATTCCATAGCGTGAAATCATAATTTATATGTCTACAGGTTGATGTTGTCCGTTAGTATCTCTGGTTTCAATTTTTGAACTTCCAATTTCATTTGATCTTATATTTACGCTACAAGTGGATTTGGGTGTAGATTCGAAAGTCACCATTGTTATAGTATTTAACAACTGAATTTATTGGTCTTTCCTTTAAAAAAGGACTGTTGTTCATAAATTTCTGATTCTTAATTCCTGAGCATTTTGCAATGGATTAGTCGATCCATTATGATCATACTATATATATTTCAGTTACTTATATGTTGTACTTCTGAAATTCTAGGAGGCAAAATATTATCAGATTCTTGTCTGCATTTGTATTTACTATGGATTTACAAGATGTGATTTTGTCCTAGGTAAATCAAACTGTCTACACAGGTACCTGTGTTCATTATGAAAAGTTAGGTTGCCTACTCAAAGTTGAGACTCAAAAAGATTAAGTGGACTGTAAGCACATCTTGGACTAACAAGCGCAATATAACAAGATTTCGAAACATGATATTATTCCGTTCTTCAGTACTCATCAATGTTATTTTCATGGGAATTTGATCCACTTAATATCATTTTTACCTGATTATCTTATTAGTGTTCCACAATTGAATTATTTTTAAAAATACTACAATTTCATGACTCCTAAACAAGACAGTCTCTGCTTAAAGTCATGATGCATCACAACGGAGACAGCATTCACTTTTCATTTTCCAGTACTGTGTTCATGCGATGGCCTCAATCAGAGTAAATGGGCACGAGGTCCCTCTTCTTCTTTGTCTTGACTGCTCTGGTCTAGCGGAAGTTTCAAGCCACCTGCTTCATGTGCGATATGGTTTTGTTGAGTCTTCTATCTATGTGGAGGAAGAGATACTTTCTGAATCTGGGACGCTTATCCACTCGATTCTTATCCGCAGAATTAGAAATGATGACGGACATTTTTGGAGCTTAGGTGCAGGTTGTTACAAGGCATATGGATTAGCATCAGATGTCATGGTTGCTTCAACAGAAGTTTTGACGCCAGTGTCTGTGCCCGACGCAGCCTCTATTCCTACGTTGCGAGCCGTCAAGATAGAGCCCAATGGACTCTCGCCCTCTTCTCTTCATTACGGTCTTCCTTCATCAAAGGATGATGAAGGAAGCTTCTCTTGTCCTGTTGTTGAGTTGTCTAGTGATTCAGAGGAAGTCCCAAAGAAGTATAACAGCCCTGCGTCCGAATCAGAAACCGTTGGGACTTCTGTCCACCTTGGCACATCTCAATCCGTTGGTATGCGAGATAGTAGTGCTGGTAGTTCAGTATTTTCTCGGCCGCCGTTGTATCCACAAGAGCAAGGCAGTTCTAGTATTATAGAATCTTTGAAAAAGCTACGTAATATTTGAGGGTGCAGAAACGAGCTAGCTCAGATAGATTTTGATTCGATTGAGCGTAAGACAGTTCCATTTCTTCCTACATCATTTGACGGTGATATTGTCCTAGAATTGCCACCTTGTCGTTCATTACCCTTGTCCAGCTCTTCTAAGAGTATGACTGGCATGGACAAACGATACGATGGTCATACGTGGTGTCGCACGATGACCTCAAACATTCACAACAACCTTGGACTAAAATTTAGGAAGTCTTCATGCGTTGGTCACCTTATTTGTACGAACACATCTTGCGATTACATATTTAGGTGTTCAAAGAAAAACGAGACTGAGTGGTTGGGTAATACTAGTACTCCGTTTCTCGTAGGGTCAATACCACCACGAGATTCTACATTAGTGTGTAGAGTTTGTAAAGCTTCACCTACCTGTGTCAGTTTCTATGACGCTAGGATCTACTATGTCGTAGGATCATCTCATATGACCCGGGCTTGCATTCACCTAGGCAATCATAACCACCCGGTTCCAGATGGTCTTTGTCGAGATTCAGTAGACACCATTTCTGGCCTTCTAGAAAAGGAGGTCGCAAAAACTCCTACAGCTAAAGCCTCGGCAATAGCTTTAGCTGCTAGTAAGGAATTCCTGGATATGTTTTTGGTTCATTCAAGTGATTCTCCGAAAGAAATGTTGAAGGGGCCTGCCTTGGATGCAGTGATGGACAAGTTCCAGGTCTTAAGTTCTCCAAACGTTCGGAACATCATTGCCTCCTTTCGAAGCAATGGCAGCGGGGGAGGTGAGATCGACCGCTTACTTGCAATGAAGAAGCAGGCCAAGATCGAGTTCATTCACGACAGTGTATTTCCCGGACAAGGACAAGAGAAAGTTTACCTCTTCAAGATGCTAGTGGATGGCCCTGGCAGTGGAGTCGATCTCGTGAAGCGCATGCAAGCAGGTGGGGATCTAGCAAATTGTTGGCTTATGTTTGACCATGTTAAGCGTGTCAAAGGATGGACCACAATCGCTTGCCATGTTTATGATTTGATTTATTGCAAGGTGATGACTATAGCGGTTTGCGACATGCAATCCAAGGACACGGAGGGCCAGGCCATTATGTGGAGATGCTTGAATCAAGTTATGGAGAAAAATGGCTTGGACAATCCCAACTTCAAAGGCTTCATGGCAGATAGTGCTCAAGCAAATTGGAATGCTGTTAGGATCGTTTATGGGTCCGGTGATGCATCCATCAAAATGGTTGATAGAGAACGCACATGTCTTTTCCACTGGGCAACTTCTTTGAAACAACACACAGAGCGACTCATCAAGAGAGATATGCAAGCGCAACACGTGAGGCTTTGTAGAGATTACAAAGATGCAAAGACTCTAGACAAAGCGGAGAGCAAGTATCTTCAAATCAAGGCATGGTGGTATTCGTCCGGTGCAGCCTCTGAAGAGTCCCTGAGAGAGCTAGAGCTATGGTTAGCTTTTTGGCACTTCCGTTATCGCCAATGGGGTGGATTCATGTAGACAGTAAGTATTTTCATTTATTTATTTCTTCTTTTACAAAGTCCATGTTGTCTTCATCACAACCTTAGTTTCAAGATTTTCACATATGAAGTATTCCTACTTAGTGAACTTGTCCCTCAGTTGCAACTGGGATCGTCCTCTGAATCCTATCTCGCCACCGAGAGGCCTTCACTGTAGGATTGCGGTTTCCCATTTCGTAGCCAATATACAACCTCTCATCTTATGGAAAGGGCCCGTGATCCCCTGGTGATTGATTGATGTCGCGGCCTTGGCCCCCACTTAAACCACAGGTCTAAATGAAAACACTTGTATGTCCTAACCGAATTTGGTTCTTTCTGTATTAATAGTCAAAAGTATCTTGGATATCTCAGGACAGTCCTTTCATGGTATTGGATGAATGATTGTCCCTTCTTTAAAATGGCTATTGAGGATTTGTTATATTATTCTCATTTGTCACTTTTATTAACATATCCTATCACTGTACTTCCAGAGTTTGTCAGCAGACGAAGAAGCGGATATTCCATCCTGCAACCTATCGGAAACAATTCACAACAAGTGGCTTCAAGCATCTGGGAAACGTGGTACTGACTTATATGTTGCCACTTGTGACGACTGGATTCGAGCATTTATGCAAATGACTAATTATCGCGTGTACCTGAATGGTGGACCTTCTGGAACTGGACCATCCCGACATGATCTGAAGTTAAAGCGAGCAGTAGCATCAATGGACGGGAAGAAGATTACTGATGCGTTGTGCAGTATGCCTGGTGTGGAGGAACTGTGTACACGTATACCCCATTTAGAAGGAGAGGAAGTCTTTGGCTCCACAAAGCGCAAGCATGATGAGCCTATTGGGGCTGAAGGTGATTCTCACCGCCCAGATAAGGTCAATTTCTCTCACCCTAGAGTACAATTGAAATCTGGCACTACTCTGAATGCATCTACAAATGAAGGAGATCCATTGTTTCCTCATGTCATGCACGTTTTGGAGACGGATTGTGACCCTTCACAGTGGCACATTGCTCTCGCATTTTTGTAAAGTCCAAGAGGAAGTGCCATGCCATTCAAGCGCAGATGGAGGTGAAGTGCAAGATGTCTATAGTTCGAGGTTCTAAAGTTGTAGCAGCACCAATGTATAAAGGCCAGAAACGCGAGTACAAAGGTATGAATGTTGAAACAGATGACTTCTGGTTTTGCCCAGACGACACTCAAGGTTGCGTTATGGGACCTAGGAGGTCTCATGTCCTTAGTCGCCCTCAACTCCCTGAAATCTGGCCTGTGATGTTGGGTACAAGTCTAACTTCTCATGAGATTATACTTTTTCAAGAAGTTGGGTTTCACCTTCAAGAGCGCCCATCACTGTCTCCGCGTCGCTTGTTCACATCTTCCAGACTTTTCGAGGTTTTGGAATGGAACTACTCAAAGGCAGCTCACTCCGACAAGCCTCCATGTATTCGAAATCGAAAAAACATTCGGAGGAATGACAAGGCACCCACTAATGATCATCAAAATCAATGGGAGAGTGCAAGAAATGTCACGGGCAATATCCTTGGAGTGAACATCCTCCCTTATCCAGGCCTTGGAGCTGTTATCACTTTACAGTCTGGTGTAGAACCTCATCACATGGTATATCGTGTTACTATTTCAAATTTCCCAGCTTGCACTTGCTTGTACTTCATTGGTATGTTGTCTGCATCCATCGGCAAGAGAGGGAAGTATGTTAACTGCAAACATTTATATTATATTTTCCGTTATTTGTGCAAGGTTGACCCAAAGAAGGACAAGTTCATTCATGCCCCTAGCTTTAGCATGGATGAGATTATGACACTACTAGAGAAAGCAGGAATGATAAAAATAAAGGTCTAATTCAGTAGTACTAGCATTCAACACATCTATACCGGATTATTAGATAACTCTACGCCATCCATGATTGTATGTAGCACCCGCTACACCTAATGAGGATGACTATTTGTTCCTCATGAAGTCTTCGTAGGCCTTCATTTGTACTGAATCTTCAAGGAATATATCTTTTTCTACAGTGACTACCCTTATTTTTCTAAAACTCTTATGCCATTTTGTTGTAACCTCCTAACCCTAATCCTTGACCTCAAATTGTATGATAAATTTATAATGAATTGTTTTGAACCACAGATTACTGTATGAATTATGTACTTGCTTTCAAATTGCTCAAGAACCCTAAACCAATATATGTCAATCTCCTATTCTCCGTATTTTATGCCATATGAATCCAACAATTTATGATTAGTTAATGAGGCCATCAACTTGAAATCGAGGGTCACTCTTTCATAGGAGCAAAAACAGTGCTTGGGAGCTTTTTTAAATCCAGTCCAATATTCAATCAACGTACTGTTTGACATTGCAATCGCCCCACATTCTTCGTCTTCAATTCTAAATCATAGGAAAAAGTCTTAAGTAAAAGGTGTATATGAAGTAGTATATGTTAATAAACCCTAAACCCATGGTTCAAAGTCCACAGTTATAGGTCCACGGTTATAGGGTCTTTGTCACACCCTAAACCAGTGAACTGGGGGTACATGTATACTACTCGTGTCACCTTAGATCAGAAGTCCATTGAATTTTTTTTGGAATATTGAAAAAAATTACAATTTACTTCAACTAAATATCTAGGCTCGCATAATGTACGCTCACAGCTCTCAGGCTCACGCTTTCAGGCTCACAATTTAGCGTCGTTGCTTAAAAGACTATATTACTAGGACTATACTTTCAAACACCCCTTTCTCTTATAGTGTATACATTAAAAGTCTTAAGATTGATTTTAGGTACTACTGTTTTCAATACATTGAAAAATTCATAGTTTATTTAAAAAAATCTAAAAAAGGCATTCTATAAAGATCTTCAATCTTCTTTCAGCTATCTTCAAGATCCAACAAAACTCTTACAATTCCAAAATAGGAACCATATTCAAAATTTTATTTGTATGCATTTAGATGTTGTTACCTTATTACTTTCCAAATGTTGCAATATTGTGATTTAGATTATTAGTAAAGATGACACTACTTTATCAAAGAAAAATTACTTAAAAATAATATAATCGATTTGATATTCTATTGAACTATATTAGTTTCTAACCACAAATAAAAATTCTATAGCAATACCATTTTTGTGTCCACACTAATAAGACAATTTGTGTAATTTAAACACAAATGTAATGAATCTGGAAAGATGTAAGTAGAAGAAGATACCATTAAATTGTTATAAAAATATGTTACAAAAATATTACATTGGAATGGCATTAGGAGAAATTTGAGGGCATTAGAAGACCACTAGTTATTTTGAGTTCTTGAATTGTGAGAATGCACCTTATCAATAGTCAAACGTAGTTGAGGGACTACAATGTTCAAAATTTTTAGAATTTTAGAATTATTTTAGAATTATTTTTTGAAAAAATAAATTAATCCCTAAAGGTTTTTGACTATGTTTTCATCAATATTGCTTCGAAACTATCATTTCTTAGAGAACTATCAAATTTTAAGAAAAAAACATTTTAAAACCAAAACAACCATAGATTCTTTTAGAACACAGGTTTAAGAAGATGTGCAAAAAATTTCAGCAATTTACGCTATGTAGATTGCAAGATATTAGTGTTTGAAGTGACAAAAATCATTTTCTTACCACTGCGAAAATCCAGGCAACTGCACTTCAGAAGACCATATTTGTATGGAAAAATGCCCAAAATGATTGTAACTCTTTGGATTCATTCTTCAAGTGAATTTGGCTACATGCTTGAAAATTTTCAGATCATTTGGAATTGTACAACATATAGGAAAAAAATAGTAAGTAGAAAGAAGTAGAAAATGAGCCAAAATACTAAATTATTAACAATTTATGTATAGAGTTAGAAGAAGACAATCCCAATGGTTGTAATGTTGTGTTAAACAATATACACCCAATGTTTTTATTTATTTTTTAAATATTAAAAATTGAATTAAAAAAATAATTTCAAACTTTTTTGTAGTGTAGAGATTCTATAACTAGCCACAAACTACCTCAAACTAAAAATCCTCATAACTTTTGACTATTTAATCAAAATGGAATGATTCAAAGCTTTCCACCAAGATAAAATTCAAAGAAACCAATTTCAAATTTTAATTTTTTTTAAAAGTAATTTTTAAAGAAGTTTTTTTTCCTGCCCGGGCTACCTACCGAACAAAGGAACTAACATATCATGTCATAACTTTTTTACCATGTATTCAAAAGTCATGAAAATTTTTGGGCCTTAAAGCTACTCCTTGGTCACATGTTGTGTGAAAATTTCAAAGAAAATAAAATAAAAACTCCTCCTATAGTGAGCTGCCCAAAATCTCTATGTTGCCAAAAAACACAATTTGGTCCTTTAGGGGTTAAATCAGTTTTAGGTTTCTTAATACTTTTTAGAATTTTTTATAAATTTCTTTTAAGAAAAATCTTTGAAAATTCAAAAATTAAGCCATTATGGATTGATTTACTATTTGAGTACAATATAGGGAACAAGCAAGGGAACGGCCCTAAAATGGCCCTCAATTTCCTTCAAATCTCCTCTAATGTTTGATAGAATTTTAATTTGGTATTGGATACATGACATTAGTTAAATACCTATTTTACACCAAGACTTTATACTTTAGCACATTTAAACATCTCTTTCTATTTTTATTCCATTCTTTGCTATGACACCATAATTTTGTGCTTACAACAATAATGAATAAAAAAGTTGTTATGAATGAATATAAGTTTAGGAAGACCAAATCATTATAAGGATGATCTATGATGGCTACAAATGTGGTGTCTTATGGATGGTGAGAGGAAAGTGTATTTGTCTCAAATCTTGAAAGGTTCCTTGCACCTCTAAAAAACTAGTAGGTAGTCAAGATTTCCAAAATTGTGAAGATGTGTAATGATAAAGCTCAACTTAGGAAAGTAATTCAATGTTGACTTTGTTAAGGGTGATTGCAAGAATGACTTGTCCTATTTGTTGTCCCCTAGGCTTTGGACATGTGGTTTTTTGCTCATAACTTTTGTATTATGTCTTTTTTGTCGTGAAATTTGGGACAGAGGTACACACTAAAGTTCTTGACATTTGGTAATTTTTTGAAATTTTTTAAATTTTTTAAAAATTAGTTTACTATTTTTAAACTGACCTCGATTGGATGTCTACCTTGACCATTTTGAGGGTTTTTAGTACTATTTCCAACCCTAAATTTCAAATTTGAAGGTGAAAATTGGGATACAAGGACTTCTACTATAGTTACACAAGCTTGTGAAGAGATTTTCTAAAAATAGTAAAGTATTCACCTTCCACATGTGCTCAAAGTGCACTACCAAGGTACACTTGTAGAGAACACAAAATAATTTTCTTAAAGGTGAAAATTGGCAAGAAGAAGCAACTTTAAGTTAGAAAAAATTGATTTTTTTGTTTATTTTTTTGAATTTTTTTACTATTTAAAAAAAATTAAATTCCAAACTACCTATTTTCTTGTATTTTTCATCACTCTTTGAGAGAGCATAACTTTTTGAGATAAATTTTTCTAAGTTAGAATCTTCATCTACATACTATTTAGAGTGTTCTTAAGAGTATCCATATTTTATTTCATTAAAAAAAAATTTATTCCAAAAGTCACAGTACTTCAGTACTAAGTCCATTTTGAGACAAAATCGTGAAGTCATTCTTGCAATCACCCTTAACTAAAGTTGTACAACAAGATCCTTAGATTACATCCATATAGTGGGACACCAATTGTTGTACTAACCAAAAAAATTAAACCTAAAATTGAATATTCTTTCTAAAATTTGTAACTTTAAAAGGATTTTTTCTCTAAAATTCAATATGACATTTTTAATTCTAATTTTCAAGATTTTAATATTAACCATTTATTCAAGTTATTTTCAATGGGTCATTTTAGATGAATTAAAAAGTCTTCTTTTTGAAGTTACCCCCTTTTTTACCTTTGAAATATAGAGTAGTATGAAGAAAAATTTCTAAAAATTTCTATTTTATACATGTAAGAGAACTAGCATAAGAATTTGCAACCCTTTAGATGGATGAAGTAAACAAGATTTTGTATACTTTGTATATATTTGAACATTTTTGAAAGGTTAGGTCATTTGAGAGGTTTTATAAGACATAAAAATGGACAAATGTAGCTATATTGATTTGTTCTATTTTTGTACATACTATTTGTAAAATAATTAAATTTGTATAAATTAAAATACTAATATATTGTCACCAATTTCCACAAATCTTGTAGGTGTCAGTAATTTTACACCAACAACCCAATGATTGGTAGGACAAGTAAGTGTAGGTACTTCTTTGCTTATCTTTGTTCATAGCAATTCCAAACATGCATTCAGTTCCAAATACAATTTAGCTGGTAATTCTCACTAAAAACAACATTTTTCCACAAAAAGTCTGAACATTGAGGAAACTATGATGCTTTTTGTAAGGCATGGATGGCTTCACTAGATTAAATGTGAAACTATACTTAACCTGGAAGTGCTCTGATGTCTATATTCTAGACGATGAACAGAGGGCTTTGTAGGCACTATTTCATCTTGTTAACTTCTCATTTATCAAATGTAATACTTGAAATCAATCTAGAAAAGACAACCTTCTTAAATGACCAAGTTTGTTAAATTTTGATAAATGATATATCTGTACAAAGTTATAAGCGAAAATGTGCAAAAATTCAAAAAAGGATTGAGACGTTTAAGGGTTAAGATGGGCGGGGATGGAGTTTCCTGTCACTTTTAGTAGGCCGGCTAGAGTTCAGACTACTTTGAATTGTATAAGTTCTGACAGAAATTTTGAAGTCAATAGAATTGGCTCTTGTACCCAACGATCTCTTCACTGCCCCTAGGTAAGCTTACATAAAGTTTACATGCTTCCCCCAAACAGACCTACATATTATAGTTCAAATGCTTAAAGTGTCACAAATTGTATCCCCTGCGTTGCATGAAAAAATCTTAGCTCACAGAGATAGCTTGCATGGTTGTATAAAAAGATTGTAGAGTTGAGCTTTACGTTAACAAAAAGGCTACATTGCTTTCCATGAAAACCCTAGCTTACCAGAGACTGCAGAGATGAGCGATACGCACACAAACTGAAGAGGCTATTTTGATATCAATGAAAATGGCAGTTTTGACTTCAGACTATATATGTACATGCAAAAACGAATGGCATGCGACGTAATTCATAATGAAAATCAGAAAATCTTGTGACGTTAGTTGGACATGATTTATTTTCTCAATCATGTTCTCGGCAGTTAGTTCTCAAGTTTTGCAATGGATCTGTTCTTCAGGGCCCTGCACACAACGTACAGGAAACTGAGTGGGTTAGTTAGCAATGTGAGATTACGCACAATGCTCAAATACAGCACAAGGTTCCAGTTTGTTGCTCACCGTATTTTGGTCTCATATAACTGTAGTTTCTCGAGGAGCAAACGGACCGTCTCATCTGCTTCAAATTCTGTCACAATACTCTCTTCTACTTGCGCTCCCTGCAAAATAATTCCTTACACCACGAATCACCATACCGCTCGTGTGTATAAGTAAGATGGGCATCACAGACTTGTTCAGACTAGTTCTTTGTGCAGTCCTCAAAACTCAGTCTCTTAGCAAACACGAAATACAGATTGTGCTGCTGCATTAAACCATAAGATTTCTCCTGAAAAGTGGTCATCAAGCGCTTTCGGCGTTCTGGCGCTATTCATAGGAATAACAATCAGAATACAATGAACAATCGAACATGCTGGTCAGTTGAACTTTCAACTCAGCTAGAACTCAGGTTTTCCACTGGATGTGCTTACTTGTAGAGCAGCTAGTAAGGGTTGTACGACGGATGCCAAGGCGGCTACACTAGTTTTTCTGACGTCCTTTACCACATCAGAATCTCTGGGCAAAGATTTAGATCCTTGCACTTTCCTACGATGCTCTAGATTTGCCGACGACTTTCCTGCTTCTGATACTTGCATCCCATTCATGATTTCCAGTTTTCTTTCGGGTGACGACGACCCGTTCTCTGACACAGGACGATCTGTGCTGACTTCCGACGAGATTGAGCAGGTTGTATGAGGACTCATGGTACGTAATTCCTGACTTTCATCACAAGCAGAATAAATAGGTGAAGGTGCTGAGCAGATTTCAATCCATTCATGTACGACCTATTAAGATGGTACCACAGCCATGTTAGTGGGCATTCGAGAAACCTGAATTTCATATATTTCACATAATAAAGTACCTTTTTTGGCTCCGACGCAAATGGGTAGAAATCAAGACAACTCTAAACAAATTGCTAGAGCGCAAGGAAAGGAAGATATTTTCATCTTTCTGCTGTTTGAGACCCCACAATCACATTAAGTGAAATTCAAACAGATGAAGCCTCAGAAAATACCAGTTCTTTGTTACCTCTGAAATCAAGCAATCCAATTCTGACGGAAATGCAGAGTTTCTCGGCAGATGATCGAAACGTGAATCTTCTTGAGCAACCAGTCTGTTGGCTACACAATGATTCTCTTGCAATGCCAATTCCCTAGGCAAAGGTATTCCACATGCTAAGCCTCCACTTCCGTGAATCCACTGATTTAGACAGGAATCGGAGCAGTGGGCTATGGAAGCTTCAACCTGTTTGCCTGCCTGATCAGACGATGTGGTTGTCACTTCGATCTGGGCAGCTCCATTTGTGATTCTTTTGCTCACCCTCGCAGAAAACACACGAGAAGTCTGACCGTTATCAGCTTTCTTTGTTTCAAATATCTTCGTATAATCGGGTGCAGGAGTGGGATTCCCGTTTTTTCTACCGAAATGGATAACCGAGTCAATGTTTGGGATGCTAGCGGTTGTTAATCTGCAGGAAAGGTCTCCTTGAGTTCTTCCTTTGAAGTTGCTATTGACAGCTGCTGCTAAGATTGTATCTTTCGATCTGTTATGTCGGAATCCCAATTCCTCGAGCTCCTCAACTACTGTACCTTTTATGAGTTTGGCAGCTGAAGCCTGCAGTCGAGTGTGAGTGACGGACATAGCACGCCATTTTGTAGGTTTTCTAACATTGAGGCTATGCATCCACGGAGGAGATCTGCACGTACATTACAAAAATCATCTAGGAAAATAGCCCGTGATAGGAAGCTTCTCTAATTCTACATGGCAAGGCTGTCCCTCCATCATCAGCCTCCTTAATGTAAATAAGGAGATTCCTATTACGATTGACAGCGTTCCACTACTGTCGGTAGATGTCAGTCAAAATGATGGGTGACATTCTAACCTTTGTACGAAGTGCTACAACAGATTTAATTTCTACGAATTGGAATAACACAAGAAAATCCCTGACCACCAAAGCTCTTACTTGTTGTCTCTATCTTTGGTCCCTCGACACTTAGAGTTGGAAGAAAGCAGTTGGGTTGCGGGGTCAGAATGACGAACTTTGCTCCTCTGAGCAGGATTTGATTTCAGCAGGTAACGATGGGACCCTGACGCTCGTGGACTTGTCCGGTCGAAAGCTTCCTCATAGTCTTGTTCAACGGAGGCAAGAATGGCCGAATACGTCGTTAACTCATCCTTCCCATCAAGACTAAGTGCGAAAGATCTGGCAAATCCAATGAAGTAACCTTCAGACCATGACATCTTAAACCTAAAAAGAAAAAGATCAGCCATTCCTATATCTCAAAACCGCGGAGGTTCTGTGTATTTCTCGAATTACCGTATCAAGGTGAAATACTCTAAAAACCTCCACTGAGGCTGGACCTATAAAGAAAGGTCTGAGTGGGCCATGATTCTAGTCGCTCCCAGAGAGCGAAAGTGAGGAGGCTGATATCTGACTCACTTCGTCTCATAAGATTATAAATGACTCCTGAAGCACTCGGGCAAAGGAAACCAACCGTAATCGATAAGTTAAGTCATTGGACAAATTCTTCTGAATTTAATTGGAAAAGTAGGATATATATCCTTGGGTCCACTTCCTCTAATGGCTTGAGCACTAAAGTATTCATGAACATTTCAATGTTGATCTTCCAGAGTATAGTTTTAACGGAATGCATCACTGACAATAACCTGGTTTCGTTTGAGATAGATCAACTGTTCAACAAAAATTATCACTAGAACTTATTATTTTCGTAAGCTGAGTAGGTTAAGACATTTAGACATGGCACGCAGTAAGTATCTCTGTACACAAAAATGGTACGAAGTAACCAACCTTTCAAATTCTGTAGTAGTAAGAGAGGTCGAATACTTTCCAGGAGACAGGTATTGCTCGGGTTGATAGGCCCTTTGTCCTTCACATGATGCATCAACTTGATCCTTTAATGACAAGGCCTTCAGACTTGCCCGGATTTTTCTCGGATTTTCCAAAGCCAAGAGTAAGTCTTCAGTCGATAGTTGCCTCATTCCATCCTCCAAGCATAATGATCCATGTGAAGCCCCTTTTACCATTTTTTCTGTACAGCTCCGACTTTCTGAAACTGGTACATTGGGGTCAGGGACTCCTGATGCCTGCCCGAAACATGGAACACGATTGGCAGGCATCTGAATTGAGCAAACATCCCTGATTTTAGAGGATTGATTAATCGATTTTTCCTTCGAGGAGAACGGATATAGCTCAAAATCCACAGTACTTGGTCGCTGGCAAAGTGTAGTTACAGAATTTCTGCTGTTCATAGACAAGGCACCATCCAATTCGAGCGACTTGGTGCTATCCGACTGACTGTCGCCAAAATTTGCCTCTTCTGCATACTTCCAAGCATCTTTGCTTTCCACAAATGAAGCAAAATCTACTATTTCTGAATCCAACCGTCCACTACTACTGAACCATTGTCTATCACTCTCAGCATTTCTTGGCCACTTAATCTCTGAATAAGAGATTGGACTTACGGAAGTGGTTATCGGCACTGATTTGTCACAAACCTTCGTTCCTTCGCAAGATTCTAGAGCTGCGAAAGGCAGTGACATCGTCCTCTGCCATTCCTGCTGAATGTCTGCGAAAAATGGACAAGTGCAAAACCGCTAATATTTGACAAAAATTGACCTCCATTCCTTCATCAGGTTTAGCTTTAAGTCCTAAATAATCTTGGGACATACCAACTGGAACATCTAATGACGAGTCCACTACACCACGCAAGTCCCTGTAATTGTTAAAAAACCCACGCACTTACTTGTGTTAAAGGCGGATGGATAACATGCTTGGTCTGCTCTGCCCACTGTTCCATCAGGGGCATTCAGTGAGCGTCGGCAGTTGGAGGCAAGATTCTCCTCTGTGTGGCCCAGCGGATTTCCGAATAGTTTCTCGGATTGGATATCAGAATCTCCGTTACACTTGTGCAAGTAATAGTTCGCAGCTTTGATGGCAGCCTCCTCTCTTGCCTCCATGTCTTGCTTCGAATGTTTTGAACCTGGTAGAGCACCAATGGCCTTCACCTTCAAGTGAAAGGGTTCTCAAAATCACAATGCCTAATACTTAATTATTTTCTCAGAACTCCATTTGATCGTTCGGTGTTCAAGATGTAATGCGTGCAACACAAATTACTTTGAAGCCATTAGACGACACATTCCACTATAAGGGACCTTACCTCCACAAGGACTCCGTCCAGGTAAAAATTCCGATTCCTTAAAGGCTTCCCGTATCTCCTTTCCAACCTTGGTGTACTCTGAAGCCTTATGCTGGATATCACTAGAGGAACTCCGTTCCATGACCAAATTGCTCTCGCCGAGAATTTGATCGATCTCCTCAAAATTTCTCGCTACAACATCTCTTGCACGACAATGGTTCTTGTCACTACGCACTTCGGCTGTTCCAGAACTACAAGGCGAACTGTGTCCATTGCCAGTAAAGTAAGAGGGAGTCTGGATGTAGTTTACAGGATGACCTGACTTGCTGCTAAGAGCTTTAGAAGACTTGCAAAATCGTCCTCCAATGACCTGCTGACTACACAACCACGATATAACCCACTCTTCATGACAGAACATTATGGTGAGACAAAAGAGGCCAGCAATATGCAATAATTCCGAAGGATAACACGAAGGATTCTGATTTGCTGTGACGGTAGTATAACCGTGTGCATAAATCAGCTCGAAAAGCAGAAAGCATGTAAACTCATCCAGTAGAAACGAGCAGTAAATTTAATTCAAGTTATTAGAAGCAAGAGAGAATATGACACATGGAGACTGACGCTGGCCAGCATATCTACACAAGCGATAGAGAGTAAAAATGAACTTGTCCAACGGCAACTTCGCCAACAAATAAATCCTTACCTGCAAAATCAACTTCATAGCGATGGCTGCAACATGAATGAAACAAAAGAACTGAGCCTCACGGGTCTTATCTTGACAAAGCAATTATTTAAATAGTATCAAAGAACTCATAAAAATTATGAGGATGACACAACCCGTGAGACGGCTGTGACCTGACCAGGATATTAGAAAGCAAATACCTGCGTTGCAGAACATCTGTAGCACGACGATCCAGGTCCTGAAAATCTCTTAAATCGTCCGCGCTGAATCTAAGAGGCGCGCAATTCTTCTACAAGAAATTTACACCAACATTCAGAGGGCATTCAGTATGACAAAAAGGCGTAGAAGAGGAGATTGCGTGAGCTTATTGTCGCAGGTACAGTGATATCTTCCTGCGGACTCATGTTGATCTCAACTAGACGTTGAAGACAGCGATTGTGAAGTAAAAGTAGAAACTACAGGAAAGGCAAACCTCTTGCGTGACGCTGCTCGTCAGGGAATCATGCCAGCACACATGCCTTTTGTCTTTCAATCTCTTAGTTCCAGCATGACGTTCTTCGTTTAAAGAGGAGGGACTATTCTCGCAATCGAATTCTTCATTTTTGAAGAACTTCCTTGCAGAGTATTCATCGGGACGCAGTGGCACATCATTACTGGCGGTTTGGCAAGACAACTCTTCCCTGTATTGTCGAACCATTTCCCGTATGGACCTGCAGAAGAGTACATTTCCAAGATGAAGCGATATACGATGAAGATGCTCTTTCATAAAGTTGGAGTCTCATACTATCGACCTCATTCTTCCATGTAAAGTGAGACATAGAGAAGAGAAAAATGTCGAAATGTACATCCCAAAAGCAGGACTGCGGTTCAGATTTCAAGTGCTGGAGTCCCCGCCACTGAATGCTCCTGCGTTGCCCTAAACCCTTCTACTTTCATCTTGCTTCAGAATGCAGAACCAGAAGAATCTCACCTCTGGAAGCACGCAGGAGTCAACCAAATCTTGCATCATCTAGTGCTGCAGCTGAAGAGGAATTGATTACACGAAATCGTTTTGTGAATCAAAGTTTTGGAGAGCAGGACTTCAGTGGTTTTTACATTCGAGTGAACGCCTAAGTCACCCATTCAAGTCCTCAGCGAGAGAATAGGCCGTAGAGACAACGAGAAAAATTATGAAGAGAAAACAATATATCCAACGCAACCAATTGACCACAGAAGCGGCTTAAACCCCGAATTACAAAAAAGAGAAGAAAAGGTCAGATATCTTCTCGGTGTCCAACTCACTGGTCGCACATCACAATGAATCCAATGCGCATTGAAATTTGCCATAACGTGCAGCTACTCGTCCTCCCACTGAACCGATCAACGGATGATGTCCCAACGGATGGCGCTTTTAAGCATTAGTAATGCAAACTAAACTTCATCCATAATCATTTCTTGAAATCATTCGCAACAGAATCATGTCAAGATTTCAAGAATTCAAGTTTAGAAACAAAAACCACGCTTGATCGTTTTCAAAGAACCAGCTGAAGTCCAAAGATGTAATTCAACAAACAAAGAGAAAATGTTATGCACGTTCTCTGTTGCAAAAATTGATCAACTCTTACTCGAAAGCAGTAAAAATTGAGCTACAAAAAATCCGGTGACCATTGAGATTTGCAACAACATGCAGCTATACTTCCTCCCAGGCACTGAAACGATGAACGGATAACATACTTTGGTGCCCTTTAAGATTGGAGATGCATACTAAATGTACTATTCATACTCATTTGTTGAAATCATTTCGAAATAGGATTGTCATTTCGAAATAAGATTTGCGGACAGAAACCGAAACTAAGCTTACGCAGCATCAAATAACCTGCTTAATTCCAAACATGTAAGATATACTGGAGTAGGGAAAATCCTAAGCACGTTCTCTCTTGAGAAAAATTTGAGCTCCAACTGCCCTTGCGATCTCCTACTCCTCCACAGTGGAAATCAGAACGTACCACGCAAAAAATACAGATTCACAACCGATGAAAGCATCCAACATCCACACTAAACTAATAATTTTAAACGCTTCGCAAATTGTCAGCTCAGAATGACATGACATTGCGAGCAGCGCCAGAAACAGGGGATACCGACGGGCGAAACGAGACAAATGCAGGACTAAGGAGACAGTTAGTGTACCCGATGGAATGCGCCATGGCTTTCTCTGGATCAGCCGCAGCAGAAACGAGGGCATTCTGCCTCCGCACACCTGAAATGAGCATCAATGTCGTGCAACTACCACCCCCGCCGCAGAGAAAACCTCCAACACCAACCACCTGCAGACACAACGCGGGTCCTCAGGATGGTGAAATTTACCGGTATGGCACGAACTACACTGATTTACCCTAATTAGTAAGGAAAACAATTAGACTTCCTATCAAAATTTAGTGTGAAAGTTAGTACATATATGTGGTAATGATGATATTTCACCAAGCACTACCTTAAAATAGTGTGACTTAGGTAACTTAGTATCACATGTACTAATAGCACAAATTGTGATGTGAACTTTACCAAATTTGAGGATCAAATTTGACCTTTTATGACCACATGTGATTTTTGGATGATATAGACCTTTCAATGTTTGATGTAGAAATTCAATTTAGTCACTTTCTTGACAAAATTGATACTCACATACAATATGTTAGATTGCCTCCAACTCCTATTGTCAACCAGACATTTGTATCCAACCTCTCTAGGTGTAGCTATTTTCAACCAAAACTAGAATACATTTCCAACCAAAAAAGTCATGACACATCTCCCAAAATAGTGAATGGAAAAGTAGTTCTTGAATGGTTAAATTGGAAGACTTTATATATTCATAATGGTTTCAAGCCAACCTTTGTGATTTCTATCTTCCTACATAGCAAAAATTTTATATTGCCGTATACTAGTCTTACTAGAACATGTGTGAATTGCTTAAGTGATTGACTATGCATGGTTCTATTATAGTGTAGGTCCTTTTTTAAAATAATGTAAGTATTGTTAAGCTATTATATGATAGTTTAAAGTTTTTACAATTTTGACTTCAAAAATTCACAAGATTATAAAAATCTCTTCCAAAATATTTATTTTTGAAAATTTATGATTTCCATACAAAACAACACTACAAAATAACAAGGGGATAAATGACTATAAAGAATGATTGCAAAACAATCATTCCAAACAACAATGACTGCAAAATGACTTAGGGCCCTGAAGTCATTGTACACAAGTCATTTTTTAAATAACTACAATTCTATTATTACCATCCATTTTAGACTTGGATGAAGAATGGATGAGTGAATCTACGTGATTGATGAGGTGGACAAACAAATTTTTAGGATAGGCTAAGCAATTGTCCATTTTCAAAGGAATTTTCGCTAACATCGACGTCGATGTTAGCCAATTATGCAATTATTTTGTAGTTGTGATATAGTCCGAGCATTATTGATGTGGACATTGATGTCATAGTCATATGTAAGTCATTATGAAGTCATGATGGAGTTTTGCCATGTCAAGATGGACTACCACATTGCAAGTCATTTCATAGTCATTCTTAAGCGATATGGATTTAGTATTTAGGTCACTCTCCAAAGACATAAAAAGTCATTTTCTTGTCATGTTTAATTTATATATATTTATTTATTTATGGCCATGTTTGCAAAAAAGGTATGTATTAACAATTGCATAGGGAATATTCATTCTATGGTCATATATAAATACATTCAAAGTTCCACTATGATACATTGTATACAATAATTATGCCATATACAATATACCATATGTTATGTGCAGTTCACTATATACAATATATCATATGCCATACAAAATTCACCGTACATCATGTATAATTCCAAAGCCACTTAGAGTGTGAGTATGAATAAATGAAATGACAAGCCCTTTATAAAAGTAGAATTGTAGTAGGCAAGACAAATCTTGTGGGATATGTAAAACAATGGAACTGTATTATAAGTAAGAATCATTCTAACTACCATCTCCAAAAATTTGTTCTAAATTTTGACCTTCAAATCATAAGTTATAGACAAATTTGCTAAAATATTTGGAAAGAATTGGCACAGGAAGAATACAAAGATCACTTAATTGACTTCCCTCAAACAAAGATGTATATAAGTCTCCTCACTTCCTGCAAGAGAAGTGTGATGATAAATGTATAAGATGCTTACAAATAGCTCAATGAATTGTGGTACGTAGAATAGTTGTGTATTGGTCCTAGACTTTTGAGTAGTTGTTTGGCAGTTACAATAAGTCATTTTGTAGTAGATATGGAATGGTGATGTTTCCATTTGTACAAGGGAAAAATGGAATTTAATAATTGTCACTGGATCCTTTCTAAATTCCTTAGTGGATGTTTATAGGGACCCCTATTAATTCAAATGTGAATTATATGAAGTGTTCAAAAGTAGTACAACAAAAATGACGCTGATTTCTACAAGTCCAATTTGGGAAGAGTTGATGGAGATGAGATTACACCAAAATAATAATCTTAGAACCATCATCAATGTTCAAAATTTGCATGTAAATATTGTTTGCAGTCATGTAGGAGACATAAAATAATGTGTTTCTTGATTTCATTTAGTAGGAATATGCTTTCCTACTATACGAATGTATTATAAAAATTTCATCTTTAAATCATCAAATTGGGGGACTTCCAATGTAATAAAAACCCTAAACATCACTTTGTAACAAATTAACAAAAATGAATTTTCAATATAAATTAATTTTTTTAATTTCTCAAAAATAAAAATTGAGAACCATTAAGTTACAAAGGTTCACTAATTATTTTATATTGTTAGATCTTTAGATTAAAAAGTTACAAAAAAAAGAACATCTCATCAATTGTGATGGTGAATAGGACTAGTGTTTCTTGCAATCACCAAAAATTGCAATGGGGGTACCAATCAAAACGACGTTTTCAAATTTGCAATGAAAGAAACTTCAGTGCTACCAACTTTGACAGCCTCTTGAGAGTTGAAAATTCGGTATTTTACTATTAATTTTTTTACAAAATCACCTCTTAGTTAATAACAAGTTTACTAAATTTCATGGCAAAAAATTTACCCAGAAAAAAGACATTCAAAATCTACCAACATGTGTAGCTATGAAATATTTTTTACTACTTTCAACTTTGACCCCCTCCTAAGGATTGAATTTCTTTTTTCTTGCCATGAAATTTTTGGCATGAAATTACCTCTATATATTTTATATGTGTGAAAAATTTCAAGGTGAAAAGATTAATTCAAAAACAGATATTCAAAATCTACCAACATGTGTAGTTTTGAAATTTTTTTTACAATTGGCAACTTTGACACCGTCCCAAGGGCAAAGAAAGTATTGAGTGATTCAAGTCCATGACAAAAAACTTTTGTAATAACAATTGTTTTAGCAAGGGCTTTATTTGAGACATTTGTCATAAATTTAATCATTGTACAACCAATTGGCTGAAGTTGTGGTAATCATAGTAAAAAAAACTAGTGGTGAAAATTGATTAATGTTTTTTTGAATAGGACTTTTACGACCAAGGCCTTCTCAAATCCATCTCTAACTAGCTTTTCGTTGAATATTATTGCAGGTGTTGAAGGTTCAAATAGATTGTAGTAGTGATGGCCTTGTTGGTACTATTGTATTAGAAGAATTGCTAAGCCACCCCTTAGAGGAGATGAAAGGGCAATGGAGAAGGAGATGAATGTTCTTCACTTGTTGGGCAAAGAAGGTGGGTATGAGGCATTCAATTGACCATTATTTAGTGAATGGTGACTAAGATTGGCATTTACTATAGGTGTCCCTTTATCACCTATATACATATAATAATAAAATAATTGATTTTCCATTAGATGAAATTTAGGTACTCAACAAGGCCACAAGTTCCCAAACTTTGAAGAATGTGGAAATTGAACTACAATAATTATATGACTTTGGCCATGTTAGGTAATAATATTTAATTGATTTCTTTTGGAATTTTTCTAAAACTTTTTTTGAATTAAAATTTTTAAGAAAAATATTTTATTTGAATTTTTTTAAATAGTATTTAATATTTTGACATCAAGCTAGTCTTTTACAACAAATGGAACCTACTTAAAAGAGACCTCTTCTTGCCTCAAATCCTATTTAATCCATGGTTGCTAAAGAAATTCATTCGATTATAGGACTTTCAAATTTACATTGTTAAGAATTATTGCAAGTGTATGGATTAAATGATTAATCTTCTCTTTGAGCACACTTTAGGACAACATGAATGAGATAGTGTATATGAATATTAATTTATCAAGTACTAATGGCTACTCTTAGGAATGGAGGTAGACATGTTAGTTAAAAAACACAATGGTGTGAATGAAAAACACTTTGCTTATTAGTTTGAACATCTATTTGCACAACAATCTAATATAAATGTCAAATTTGCCAATAAAATTCTAGCAATGTAATAAAATTGATGTTGCAAAAAGAAGTAGCTAGATGTCACTTGCTGTAGAAAGTGAATTACTTTTAGAACACTATACACTTTAAGCTCCTCGTTTTCAATTTGAAGTTCTACAATTTTGTCATGTTGTTTCTATTCAAGTCTAGGATGTAAGGTAAAATAGCCCATTTGATGGTCAAAATTGCTAGTTTGTCCTTATGCAATTGTTGAATTTTCCTTAATTTTTTCCATGTAAAGACAAGTGTTAGAACTAGCAAGAGCAATTGAAATTATTTGTTTTCAGCAAAGAATAAATTTGCTATGAATTTTGAAGCATTCAATCCAAAAAAGTCTGAGGCTTTAGCCCCAAACCAACATGCAATTGTATCCATGATGCTCACCTTACTCTTCTACAGCACACACAAATTTTCTAAAGTAGAAGGCCTTGAAAAGTCACTTCCTACAATGATCTACATTGAAATAGCTAGGCCACTTACATTTGACAAGTCAATTTATTTTTGGAGCCTATTGAGCTATTCAAAAATGGAAATCTTTGATAAAACTAGAGATTCACCTTGTGTAAGTATCAAGAGTTCCAAGAAGTATATTTTAATTTTCTATTCTATAATCTTCAGAAGAAAGTTCTTTAGCGTTGTACTTTCAAATATAAAACAACATTTGTCACAACCCTTTCCATTTAACTACTAATACTAGCTTGAGAATGAATACTTTAACATATAGAAATTTGAAGAAGTGTAAAAATAGATTAAAAAAATGCCTCCTCACATGTGCAAAATAAATGTAATGCAAGGCTCCCTCTCGGCACTTCCTCGCAGCTGTGTGGAGAGTCCACATTTTCTTTAATGCCTATAGCTGACTGACTCGTTGAGCAATAAAACCCAAACTGAAAATTAATGGGAGCCAGATGCAATTTGATAAGCACATGGAGATGTAGAAGTCTCCAATCCAGCTTGAGCTCTTGGATCGGAGATGGGAAGCTTGGCCTCCAAAAGTTTGACTCGAGTACACCGTATCAAGTGAAAAACAATTTCTGCGATGATTTGAATTCACAGAGAACAAAGTTGCGGGTCTTCACCCCATGAACAATCTCCGCAAAGCTGGAACACATGGCAGTATTTCTTTCATCTAATTCCTTGATCGGCGAGAATTTGAACTCTTTGCAGTGATAGCAGACCTGCAAGAAGTAGGCCATGTCTTCAATTGCCCAGTCCTTCACTTTGATACTGTGCTCAATAAAATGCACAGAAGAACGCCATTGCTCAGACAGCCGCGGTTGTACCCGTGCGGAATATCGAACGCCAGCCATTTTAAATGAAATGGTCTGCTTGACTTCGTGGTTCCCTTCTTTTCTTGGCACTTCAACATTTGTGTTGAGAATGGGGTCAAGGGTAGCCACCTTGCGCTTGTCGAATTTGATGTGTGTGGCAAGCAAGACACGCTTCACCACTTTGAAAGACGCCTCTTCTGTGACAAAGTTATTACACAGAAACTTGGTCGAGATTGACCCCATGAACGTAAACAGAAACACGCGCGTCTTCCTGTTGGAGAATTGCAAGATGACCACCTTCACCAACCTCGATACCCAGTACTGCACAAACTCCCAGAGCTTGTTCGCTCCGTACGAGAAGACATCCATCAAAATGACGAATAAGCTGAACACAATGGACCAGAAATCGAAATGGCGAGCTTGGAGAATCAGAGGCCAGATCGAAGCAAACCTCACGAAGTTCTGGTTCAGAAGCTCCCGAGCACTGTAATCAAAGAAGCAAATCATCTGTGGTTCTATGGCGGAGTAGCCTTTGCCCGAGAGCACGTGACTCACGGCATTCTCGAAGCTCAACCTTCGGATGAGATGCACCTTCGGCCACAACAAGTCGTCGTCTCTTCCGAACTGGGCTAGTCGCCTAAATTCCTGCAACATCACCATGTGCCTCGCCCGGTGTTTGCTTGTCAAGCATGTATACGGGGTCTGAAGATTGGTGAACGAGACTTGGACGTTGTAGTCGCCAACTTCCTCGATGGTCATGCCCGGGTGAGGCGAGCTCAAGGACTGGAGCCCTTGGTCAGATATGGGGTCTCTGTCCACATCTAGCTCATCGCGCATCAAGATGAGCTTGCGCGTCTTGTACCAGGAATCAAAGCCATTCCACGAGGACGACAGGATCACGTAAGGCAGCCGGAAAAACTTGGCGGTTCGAATGAATTGCCAGATTGAATAGGCCAACTGAAACCACAGAAGAAAACTCTGCACGGACTTGAAGTTCGCAATCGCATCGGGTTTGAGGAAGCTCATGACGACAACCAAGCCGATGTACGATGATTCTTCGCTTCAGGTTAGCTCATGTACCTGGTCGAAGTTCGATCTCTTCTTTACCTTACCCTGCAGACATAGCAAAAAAAACGTAGCAGAAACCTGCAGTCAGTTTTCCATGGCCAAGCTAATCTAACTGATAAATCGATCCCCAATGCAACGATCGAAGCCAATTGATGTACTACAATTCTTCGCTTGGCTAGGCTAGACTGGGTTCGATCAATTCGATCGATCGATCTCATCCTTACACCTGCACACACGGCAAATCTAGAGATCTAAAGTCAGTTTGGAATCCATGGCCAGATTCTAACTGATCGACGCTCTAGCAGTGAAATTAATTCGATCGTTAGCCTAGCTAGCTGGGTACATACAACGTACAAATTCTCTTGAAATTGAACGAGAACTGCAGACTTTAAAATTAGGTTGAGACGGTAGGGTCAGGCTACGGTTACCTTCCTAAAATGACGACCACCACTGCTGTATATTCGAGTCGTGAATTCCGATCCTCTCTTGATCGACACAATACACAATACACTCGATGAGGTTCTGGTTGACCACGTACTGGTTACAATCCCAGTTCTAATCTGTTTCTGATGGTTAGACTTCCACAAATTCCAGTGCAGGTAGCTAGCAGCGAATCTGTAAGACTCAAGTAGAAGATTTCCTCGACAGACATTTAAGTTGTCCCAATCGTGCATGACTAAGAGAGTCATTTGGGGAAGAATGAGTCAGAGTTAAAGTTGCAAATCACGTCAGTAAGCTTATGCAAACACAAACTAGCAAGCTGTTCAAGTGTGGAAGTCGGAAGGGTAATCGGTACAGACATCGTCTCTCCGAGCCTTGCGTGCCCCAGAGCGCTTCCATATATTAGTATATCATAAGGATCACTATACGTACGAACTTGCTAAAGTAAAGATCTTTTAATATTATCTAGCTCTGTGCAGCAGCCATGATGAAGGTTGCTGGGTTCCCTTACATGGATAGGGTGGTCTTTTTTCAATCAGTTATGACGCGTTATAATTGGGAACACTCCATTTGGTGGTATTTGGCAATGAAGCACTCTCCATTGGTGCTACAATTAATGATGTAAGGTAGGATGCTCTAAAAGCATTCATGTTTCTAAAAGCAACCATGTCACAGGGGTAGATTTTGGTTTTTGCAATGTACTACAGTTGTATATTTCAACAAGTGGTCGCTTTTAGAGTACACTATGTTTGAACTTTGAAAATTCATAACTAATTCTACACAAGTCCAAAAAAGATTAAACAACTTGGGTTAGATGCCAATTCCATTTTCCTTCCTATGAAAATTTACTGAAAATTGATTCAAGGAGTTCAACTTCCCCAAGAAGGTAATCAGCTCTTAAGTAGTTGCTTTTAGAGTAGTCTACCTTATTGCAATAATGAAGCAATCTCAATTTTACAACCTCCCCTTTCTTGCAAATAAGATGACCTATGAGGTTAGAGGTCTATAAATTGGTCATTTGAGAGCTGGAACTAAATTTTGAGAAGATGAAACTTTTTGAAATATTTTTCAATATATTTTCCTTTAAAGACAAGTGGAATTGGCATCTAATCCAAGTCATTTCATATTTTTTTCAAGCTTTGTAGAATTAGTTATGAAATTTTGAAGTTGACATGGCATAAGGCTCTAAAATCACCCACCTTCTAAAATGTATGTTGTTTGCACATTTTTCAAGGCTAAAAAAATAACATGTACAAATGGTGTACATTTGACAGTCATTGCAAGAAACACCTAAGTATACTATTTTGTGTGACACAATGTGTAGTGATATATTTGGTTTTTTTGCCATAACTTTTGTGTTTTGGCTCTAAATGATTCAAGATTTTTAGAGAAGGTACTCATGACTATTAAACACCTTGTCTAATTTTTTTAAAATTTAAAAAATATCTAAGTATCCAAAAATAGACCCCAAATTACCAAGTGGAATTGGGGTCTATTTTTGGGTGCTAAATAGTACTAAAAGTGTCACACTTGCTAATTTGGAGGTTAACTTTTAGTACTATTTAGCACCTAAAAAACGAATTTTGCGCTGAAATTTGGAGTAGATAATCTCCTCGTAGACTTGTAGCTAACAGCTAAAGGAATTCTTAAAATAATTATTTTTATGTGGTGTAGAAGTCTACAAAGTGAGCGTCTTTCTACTTGCATTTTGAAACATATAAAAAATGATTTTGGAGACTTCTTTGGTTAAAGGCCATCTCCTTAAAGTTGTTACAAATGGCCAATTTTTATTTTATTTTTAGATTTTTTTTCCTATTTTTCCCAAATTAAAACAAGAAAATGTTTATTTTCTTGAGATGGCTTCTTTCTAGTTCTCCTACTTAAAGAATTTTTCTATACATTTCCTTTGGTGGTTACCTTTGTTTTAAAGTTGTATACATTAGTCATTTTTTTTTTAAATTTTAATTATTTTTAAAAATTTTAAGTATTTCCAAAAAATCATGAAAACATGACCAAATCAACAAGTGTTTCTTCACTGTCTTGCAATCATCCTTGAAGAAGTGGGTGATTTTGGAGCCTAAGCACTTTGAGAAACTCTTACTTTATGATGAATATGAGATGAATAGAATCTTCACCTAGAAAATTCATGATAATTTTATTTTGGAAAATTTTTATTTTGAAAAAAATTTATTTTGAAAAATTATGGAATCCTTTTCAAATCTATTTTTATATATGGAAAAAATTTCCCTTCAACATATTCTACCTTAGGTATATATGTTCAATTACTTAATTAAGTTGTCAAAAATGGATTGCCTTCCAAATTAAGGGTGCATATTGCCTAAATAAAAAAATGTCAAGATATGCCAAGAGGTCAAAAATGGACAAACATTAGCTAATGAACAAATGAAGACTTTTGATTTTCTATTCATTAAATTTTGAAGACAACTTTGCATCACATAGTAGTGAAAAAGGATGAGTTCAAGAAAGACCGATATCGACAAGAGATGTGGGTGTTTTTAGTAGGAGATAACAGTAAGAAAATATTGAAAAGACATTGAAAGTACTGGAAAGTCAACTTGGGAAGTGGAGTCGTGTACATTCAGTTATAAATTCTTAAAAGTCATGTAAATGTTCTCCAAAACGTTCTTTTCGGTCACTGAGCGGCATGTAGACTGTTTTCGTGTAGTGAGCAAGCGGTGTTCGGTGTAAAAATAGAAAAAAGCATCTGTTCTTGTCGTCGAGGGCTTGCCGCATTGCTACATTCTTTGCACGCTGCATAACTTCGTCTCTGCAGAACCTCTGCTTGCTCTGCATCGTCTCCATTCAGTTGTTGCTGTCCTCGTTGCGGTTTTTGGTGTTGTTGGTGAAGACGGTGCCGCATGTGAGGAGTCCGACGGGGTGGTCTTCCTCCGCGGCCACTCTGGCGTGCGCTTTCCCATGACGACGCGCATCACGCAAGGCGTGGGTGCCAATCTGCCGGGCCAGCACGCCGCGGAGCGCAACCAGGATGCGACGGCCTAGTATCTCTGGGACGGAGGGGATGATGCTCGTCGCCATAGCCGGGAAAAGGGTTTTGTTTGATAAAACGGGTCTGTCACCTCTCCCCCTCTCTCTTCCTCGCCTCGCTTCGTCTTCACCATCGCTGATTGCCGTTTCCTGAGTTTTGTAGTTTAGAGTTTTGAGGTGAATAGGTTTTTTGTTGCAGCAAATATGGCGGCCTCATGTTCTATATAGCGTTTTTGGTGTGAATCGACGTTGTAAGTGTTGCGGTTGTGTTGCGGAGTCGGTGGCTTGGTGCTCTCTGTTTCTTCCTCAACGGTGCTTCTTACTCTCTTTGCAGATCTGAGGTTTGTGATGCAAAGCTCTCTGGTTACGTTTTTTGAGCATTTCGTTGCAATACTTCATGGGAGCAACGTGGTCCAATGGTGGGGCACAAGAGCCACGCCGTGCTATCCAGGACTGCAATCGTGAATGAATGGACAGATGGGCGACCACCACAACTGGAGGCAGGCGATGCTCGTCAGAGTTGTCTGTTTGCATCCGGAGACGAGGGTAGCAAATCCGTTTGGTTGTGGGATTTGGCCTCACCGACAGCCAAGCAAATGCTCTCATCGCATCCGTCGCCTGTGCTGCGTCGGAAACCTCGACTTCCAGGTTGTATATCTTGGGTTTTTTAGTGATTATGTTGAATTTGTTAAGGAACCTGGGATGTTGATTGGTTCTGTTCTTTAATATGCAGGGTTGCACAGCAACTATTCTCCTCGTGTGGCCAGATTCCACCTCTGGATTTTTAGTTCAATGTGCCAATCTCGGTGACTCACATTGCATTGTCAGGTGAGTGACGTTGAGCACTGTATTGCTGAAGTGGTTGATGTGCATTACACAATTCTTTTGCTCTGTCCAATGTATTAGATTGCAGGCTTCTTGTGATGTGCTCGGACCATGGGATCGGTTTCTACATACGTTCGTGGCTAAGGTTTGTTAGGAAGGAACTTCAGTTTTTAATTTCAAAAGATTTCCTCCAAATTATGATTTAAAAAAAGACCCAATTGGCATATCCAGTCGCGATTTCTGCGCCTGTTTCGAGTTTACGAAGAGTTGCTAATGAACAAGAGTTTCACATGTTAATTGCAGCAATGGAGACCAGCAACTTCTTTTGACGGAAGATCACAGGTTAACTAGTAAAGATGAAAGGCTACGATTACTGGAGTGCGGCAAACAGCTGAAAGAAGGCGAGAATCGTCTAGCTGGTAAGGAGAGCTCAAGTGGTCTCACCCTGCTAAATGTGGGAGACGCCGTTTGGATATGAGCTTTTAGTCATAGATTAAGAGGATGGTGATTCCTGATGCTCTCAAGTATGTCCTCATTCTCTTTATCTACTAAGCTCAATGCAGGTTGTATTGTGACCGGACATTTTTTTCTAGACAGAAGATGATGATGCGAATCGGAAGCTGAGTTGTGTGTCCTTGCTAAGCCCTGAACTCCAAATCTCTTTCATTAAGAACCTCTTTACCTTATTGTATGCAGGGTCTTGAGGTTGCAACCTGGACACAAGTTATGCTTATTGGGTCGCTTATCCGAGGAGGTTGGATGGCACCATTACGACACTATCAAGGTGTGGATTCCTCTCTCGGTTCTATTCGACCTCATTGTTTCACAGCATTCTTAAGATTAGATTTTCTTTGTACCTGCGATGGGTACATCTGGTTTTATTTCTATTCCGGGTGAGATCTCTTCCTAGCGGGCGGTTGTCTGAAGTCCTGGAGATTTTGTATTTGAGATTACTCAAAGTGCTGTCAAATGATTTGTAGGAATTGGAGGAGAAGCGTAAAGCCAAGTATAAGGTCTTTTATGAGCGCAAGAAGCAGCTCATTCAACTTCGTCTGAAGGCCACGAGCACAGATGTAGAGTTTTTCATAGATTTAAATTTTTTCTTAGATTTCTGATTTTTTTCTTTAGATTTTAGTTTTCTGTGTAGATTTAGATTTGTTCATAGATTTTAGATTTGTTCATAGATTTTAGAATTTTTCATAGATTTGGACTTTTAATAGATTTAGACTTTATCATATGTACATTTGGGCTTCTTCTAAGAAATAAAATTTCTTGTTGATTTGGTTCTTTAAAATGTGTAAATTCTTACAAAGTAGAATGTCTCCTAGAGAAGATTTTGTTTATTAGGTAATGTTGTTTTTTAAGAATGCTTAAAAGACATGCAAAATTCATGGAATTGACATTTAAGTAAGGTATAATAATGCAAGTCCTAGACACATGATTTTAATCAAATTTTACTTAAAGTATGTGACCTTTCAATATGCATTTTTCGACTTAAATTCCCACTTAAAACACTCCTTTCTCTTGTAGTGGATGGGTTTTTGTACACTTTGACCATAGTACTTATGATTTTTCGGGAGTACTTTAAAAATATAAAAATAATTTTTTAAAAATATAAAAAATATATTTAATGTATATTTATTTAATAAGAAGATATCCTAAGAAAGAAAAGTGTAGGAAAATTCTGTAAGTAGGTGAACTAGAAAAGTGCAAAAATCTCATGAAAATAGGCACTTTGACATTTTTATTTGTAAAAAATAGGAAAATAATTTTTTTGAGAAACTAAAAGTTAGGCATTAGGGAATAGTTGATGATGACTAGATTTCACCAAAAGAATGATCTAAAAACCATCCTCAATGTTCAAAAATTGTGTGCAATAGAAGTGTTGTTTGTACTCATGTAGAGGACATAAAATAATAAATTTTCAAATTTCCTTTGGTAGATACATGATTCCCTACTATGCAAATAGACCATGAAATTTTGATCTCTAGATCATTAAATTTGGTGACTCCTAACGTAGTAAAAACCCCAAAACTCCTGATTGTGACAAATTAGGAAAATTAATTTAAAAATTTAAAAAAAAATAAGGGATCTGATTAACATCAAATTAGGCATCTCCAATTAAAGTTTCAAACTTATAGAATTCATGCATCAAAAGTTATTGCTAGAAACAACAATGTCACTTTGATCATAACATGAAATAGGACCAATCTTTCTTGAATTGACCCAAAAATTGAATATTAATTTATTGAAAGAGCTAGATGTTTAATACTCTCATTGCAAAAGATGCTTTTTTCTAGAGTTGAGTGTGTTATGGTGTTGTCTACAATGTCTAGATCCTTGCTTTAATTGATAAAAATTATTTTTTCTAAATTTGAATACAATTGATGGTAGAATAAAGTTGATACTCAAACCTAATTTTTACACTAACTTTTAGTATCAAAGATTCCTAACATTCCATTTTTTGTTTCAATTTGAACTATTGAATTTTTATTATAGAATGATATAGAAATTTCAATCACTCTATAATAATTTGCACTATAGTATGTACATATGGTGAAATTTCTAAATTTGTATAGCTTCTAAAATTCTAAAGATCTCACATTGAGGATTTGAGGTAGGTTCTATTGACTTTGTATTTTAGAATTTTTGCATGAGATTTTTAGAATAGCTCACAATTATCAAGCTCTACAAGTGAAGTTTTTGTCTTATATCATCTTGATGTATATTGAAAAAGTTATAAATGTTTGTTGGATTTCAATGCCAAAGTAGGTACCTATAAAATATACAAATTTTTCACTTGATACATAGATTGATATGTACACAAGGATGCTTTTATATTATAGGTTCTCCAAAATTACAATCACAAATTGACAAATTTATAATGTTGGCGTCTCCTTGTGAATTATAGGCTTTAAAAAATGTTTATATCATTTTGAGTTTTGAATTTTGAATTTATGTCTTGGTTTCCATCTATGTTTCGAAAATTTGATCATTTTTGGAATTAGAAAATATATTGAACAAATTCTTTTATGATTTGTCGCACTAAAACATATATGTCTATTTCTATCTTTCAATGCCAAAGTAGGTACCTATAAAATATACAAATTTTTCACTTGATACATAGATTGATATGTACACAAGGATGCTTTTATATTATAGGTTCTCCAAAATTACAATCACAAATTGACAATTTTGCAATGTTGGCGTCTCCTTGTGAATTATAGACTTTCAAAAATGTTTATTCCATTTTGAGTTTTGAATTTTGAATTTACGTCTTGGTTTCCATCTATGTTTCGAAAATTTGATCATTTTTGGAATTAGAAAATATATTGAACAAATCCTTTTATGATTTGCCCAAGGCTTACCTGTGAGCGTTGCTGTTCATGCCATTTCTGTTGCTGTGTTGAGCAAAGTTGCGCGATAAGTTTCTGCAGTTCTGGGATTCTTTTGCAGTTGCCTCCCGTCATTTGGTGTGATTCCCAGAGCATGAAGTCCTTTTGCTGATCAATTCCAGACCATGGCTTGCCTGCGCCACTCCTCGCACCTCCTCCCCTGCACCACCTTCTCCCCCTCGCAACCCAAAACGAACCCTTCCACTACCATCTCTCTCTCTTGTCAGTAATCCTTGCCTTCTCATCTCACGCCTACTTGGTTCAAATTGTGTCTTAATTTCCTCTTTTCCACTTCGCAGTTCCATTGTACTTACCCTGTTTTTTCTTGCCGTAGGTTCAACTAGTGGTCGGCCAATTTCATCTGCTCGATGGCGCTGTCACTCCTCGCCGAGTGATTCTAGGCGGCCGCCAAGTGTGATTGACGAGGTCCATTTCCAATTTCTCTCTGACTTGGGGTTGAGGTTTATGGGGTCAAAGTTCTTTTGAGTAGGATTTACTTTTGATCAAATTGCAGTCGTTCGTCTTGACCAAGGCGTGCAATGTTCTGCATTGATTCTCGTGATGTAGAATTTGGCTCTGTGTGAATTCTTGATTTAGGGTTTACGGTGTGGTTAGTCGAAACTCTTCACCGTGAAATCTTGGGTTTGGGATCCATTTCTGTGATGTTGTCTAAGTTGCAGGTTTTCGGTGTTCCAGGAGTGGCAGAAGGAGCGGCGAGAGGAAACAAGACTGCGCGAGAGGGCGCGTCAGGAGGAAAGAGACGTGGAAGCTGAGAAGGAAGCTGAGTACCGCAAAATTGGTAGTCAACTCAAGGATTTTCCCGAGGAGGATGTCAAGGAAGCGCGAAAGCTTGTGGTCACTTTGATCAAAGCAGGTGAAGATGTGGAGGAGGTAAACTTTTTGGGAGATTGAATTCTGTTTCAAAAGCTTCTGGTTGTAATTCTAGCAGAGGTTCTGCTGTATCCGATTGCAACGAATTTGTAGTGAAGATGCTCCTTCAATGATGTTGCACGAGAGAGGCAAATGTGGATTTGTTGAGGGGCGATTCTAACGTAACCTAAAATGGTCCAAGAGGACAAGGGGACTATCAGTAGACATGCTGCTTTGGGAATAGCTTTTAGCTGTGGTCAGCTCAGGGTTTAGGGTTTAGTGGATTGGAGAGGATTTACTACGCCCAAATACCACCATAAAAAGGAATTCTTGAGAGGAAACTAAGGGTACCCGACACTGAAGCTTTGAGTATTGTTAATATGGTCAAATCTGTATGTATTCTTGTTCGAAAGTCAAAGAGGATTTCAATGCACCAAAGAGTGCCTTATCTGGATACTATACACGAAGTATCCGAAGGGTCTAAAAGTTTTATCAATTTCCACTCGAGTCCTAATTTTAAGGTAGTGTGCATTCTCAAAATCAACATGAATCCTGATGCTAGGTGGTGTACATTCTCCAATTCAATATTTACTTATCATCCAAGATTTTAGGGTGTCGCATTTAGGCACGAACTGCATTTAGGACTCTATACTTCATGATGCAATTGAGCGAGACTTCAACCTCGTTTAGTGACTTCACTCTCCTTGTTATTCATGATCTCTTAGGAAAGTACTGTAGAGAGGTTTATCATGGAATTAAGCTTATTTTAAACGGACTCACCAAAGTTCGCCGATGCAGATGATCGAAAAAGCTAGCGAAAGTGGAGAGCTCACCCCTCTTGTACTGCTCGTAATTCGAAACCGTTTGGAATTGGCTCGTCAAGATGTATGGTCCCATCATCTCTATTATGCTTTGTAGCTTGTGAATGAGTACTCACGTATGAAATGCAAGCTCTGAATTTGCAATTGCTGCCTGTAGCAATTCGTTCTTATGAGTTGTACTCTGGATGAGCTTACAGGATGAAAGGGATGCAATTCAAGCTCTTGATTTGTTGTACCGCCGAGTGGAGGTAATTCCAGTGTCTATCTGTGATCCATCTGTTTTTCGTCGTGAACATTGTCTCATGCTCTCTTTACAAGCATCGGATGGCATCCAATATTATGTAACTTGTCAGTGAATAAGCTCTACCGTTTATTCTATTTAGAGTCCCTACCTAAACCAATTTAATGTTCACTTTAGCTTTTTAATTTCTACTCTTTTTTTTTCCTAGCTGAAGAAGTCCTTCAACATGATTGGTACTGGAGCTCCGCCGGTATTTATAGGAACTGGCTTTAGGTAGAGACATTGCAGGGGTGTACTTATCTTGCCTCCCTTGTATTTCTCGTGGTAGTCAATGAGCTCAAAAACCTTTGCCTGCCGTGCAGTTCCGGAATCTTCTTCGCATCTTTGAAACCTGTCCTCTTTACCCTCTGTGTGGCTTCTGTGCTTGTTTCTTCCGAGTTGAATCGGCATACTCAGGGTCCTGAGATAGTGTATTCAAGTGACCTTTTGATTTATGCCTACAGATGGAAATCCTTCAAAGTGAGGCGAGCATGGCTATGCAACTTCTTAATCAACTACTAAACCTGCACGATGGTTTCAGCCATGAAGAGTGGTTGAAACGTGCTCGAGCAACTATGCTTCAGATTTTCCCTCCTGAGGATGCGTTTACGACAGTGCTGGATTTAGAGAATGTAAGCTCTCCTTTCCTTATTATGGACACCTTACTCCTAGGTATGGAGAGGCAAAGAATTGTAGTCTTGTACTTCAGAAATGCATTTACAAAAAAATTTCAGCTGGAAATGCCGCGCGACGTCATGTAAAAATTACCTGTCATACGCCTGTTTTCTCTCTCTGGTTAGACTTTTCTAACCTGCCTGCAACGCCATGCATGAGTGTTCTTTTGGCTTTAAGCATACCCATATAAAATTGAGGTTCCTCTTTGGATCACTTCAAGCATTCTAACATGTATAAAAGTGTGCTTTCATTGGGAAGTCTGTGTTAGAGCTGTGGGAGATCACTTTTGGGTACAGGAGTCAAATCTGTTGAGATACAATATTCATTACTAGTTAAGAATTTCTTACGCAATCATTCAAAGTTGGAGGTTGTAAAGCACTATTGAAGGGACACTAAACAACCCCATTTCCATTTAAGATCGACCTAGACATTGAGCGAAGTAGTATTTCCACGGCTTATCCACCCAATTGTATGAATAGATGCGTTGCTGTTGGTAACAGAAGTCAGTCAGTAGGAGGCAGGATCAGGTCTCAACTTTTTTGTAGTATCCTCAACCATCTCTCATCTTTCTGAATACCTTCGAGAAACTACACTCTGCTTCACGGAACTCGGAATCTGATCGATGTTTCTAGCTGAAGTCTGAATCTTGAAATGCGCTGTGGTTATGACATTGTGCTGTTGTTCAGCAATTTGGCCCGATTGAGATACCGGAGGAGGATGACTTTTTACTCCGGATAGACTTCATAAGGGAAGTGGACGACCTACTTGTGGAGCTCGAAGTTGCTGCCGCCGAAATAGAACCTGTGTCGGGACTGGACGCTGAGTCGGTGGCTATTCGCCTTCGGCAACAGGAAAAGTTGAGAGCCATACAGCAAGTGAAGGACTTGAGGCATGCAGCGGCAACGTTGAAGATGTGACTTCTAGCTTGAAACACTAGTATGGTAAGCGCCTTCATCCCTGAGTTTGGGATTCTGGACAAGGTCCTGATTTGCCCGATGTTATATTGAATGTTCGGATCCATGAAGGTTACTCATGCAGTAACCATTTACAGACTGATGGTTTGGCCAGTTCTCATGTCACTCGTAATGTTCTATAGGCTTTGATGTGGACTCTGGAAGGAAACTGCACCTAAAATTGTCCGATCAAGCATGAGCATGGTTTTGTTGGATCTTGTTGGGAGTCTTAAAGGGGATTCCAGATTCTTTTTGCATGTATTTTTTGGAATAAACTATATATTTTGACATGAAGGAGAGGATCCATTTCTGATCAGCATGCTATTTTGGCACGTGAGGTTGTTGAATTTTCAATCAGCTGTGGTGTAGGGGACACCTCATGTTCATGTGGATTCACAAGTATTGTTCAAATGTTTGGGAGGTATACATTATCTGCTATGAATGATCACCACATGAACATTGAAAGCCATAATGACCTTGTACATCCATTTTGTGATTAATCTATGGTTGGAAATAGGTTTGCCTATAGAATGGGGTAAAGAGAATCTTCATGGAAAAAATTTGTAGTAATTTCATTTTTGAGGGGAAAATTATGAAATCCTACTGAAATCTATTCCTTGACACAGAAAAATTTCTTCCTGAACTCTTTGCAGTGTAGATAGGCTGAATCGCTTAAGTGATCGGAAATAGGTTGTCATCTTAATATCCAAAATACTTTTGGGCAAGAATGTATAGGAGTGTGTTTTAGAAATTGGTCCCACTTACCTTGCACTTCATCTTGCATTGAAGAACCCAAGTTATTTCTCTCTAATGATTTGATTGAAGTCATCATCCTCATTTGTAATCCTCATAGGCAATGAAATGCATTTGTTTGATCTCAATTGTAAATGTGCCAAGACATGGCTTGTGCAATTTGTCTACCTTTGGTGTGCAAGGTTGTGGATATTCTAGTTTTAAGTCCTTTGATATACTAGAAAGATCTTTGGTTGAGTTTACAGGAGAATTTGAAGCATACATGCACAATTAAGAGGGGAGGATTTCAAGTCCTACGGTTACTTGGGTAGTGACTATTTAGGAGACATGGACAAAAAGAAATAGACTTCAAGGTATTTGATGAGCATTGCGTGGGACTTCACCAATCGCGTGGAGTAAATTACAAATCACAAATCACAAAATGAAGTAATGCAGTCTAGGTTAGAGGTTGAATATCAGAGTGCCGGTATTGGTAGAAGCTACAAAAGAAGCAATGAGGATTTGTAACTTGTTTGATAGAATTCATCTATTGATGTGTATGCCTTATTATTATTTTTGTGACAATCAAAGTTGCCTAAAAATGGCAAAGAAACCAAGCTTGTGCATCCTTCTTTGCCAAGAGCTTTTCAATGGTACAAAGATTAGGGGACACATTGTATGTTAGATCTCACTTTAATAAATGAAATAAACAAACAAAACAAAAGAGATAAGTAGCCAATTTTTAAGGTATGGATAGTTATAGTTTAGGGCTTTAGGAGTAGTAAATTGAAGGGAAGTGTTGGATATTTGGTATTTTTAATTCCTACATTTGGAATAAAGCAAAGACAACTAGATTCTATGCAATCCTAAATTCTATAGGTGTCCAAATATGAATTTATTATGCCTTTCAAGCAATGAATCTTTTTTACTTATTGTAGTTTTACTTCAACCTACTCCACTTTGAGTCTTATTCTATTTTGGTCTTTTCTCTAATCTATGTTGGTTTTCTACTTTTAGCTTTATATCCCCTTCACTTTGGCTAAGGTTATTATAATTCTACTCATTTCTTAAATTCCATCTTCTAACTTTATTTCTAGTTTGATTTATAATCCTATTTTGGATTGCCAATCCTATAGTAACTTGATTCCTAGCTTACTCTAATCTTCTATTTTAATTCTATTTTTACTTTTATTTTTACCTCTAATTTGAATTGCTAATCCTAATTTGATTTCCTAATTTACTTTAATTTTATGCTTCAATTATAATTCTAATTTGATTTTTAATTCTAATTTTTTAGCTAATTCTAATTTGGTTTTTTAACTTACTCTAATTATCTATTTCAACTCTAATTCTAATTTGACTATTAATCTTAATTTGAATTACTAATTTGATTTTCCAACTTACCAAAATTTTCTATCTTAAGCTTATTTCTAATTTGAATTGCTAATTCTAATTGATTTTTTAATTTAGTCTAATTTTTCACTTCATTCCTAATCCTAATTTAATTCTTAATTCTATGTTGAATTGTTAATTCTAATTTGATTTTCTATCATACTCTAATTTTCTACCTTGACTCACTAGAATTTTTACTCCTAGATTGTCCTTCCTAATTTAATTTCCCTATTTCTAGTCCTATGGCTATTTTCAAATGTAATTCTCAAAATGCAACAAAAAATAGGAGAGAGCTTCATAGGCATACTTCTATTATGATGGCTATAGTATCTTCCTCTAGTTCTTCACGTGCTATTGTTGATAATTTTGTTGGTTGGATGTTCCTAAGTAGGACATTTAGGCTTCCATCCTTGTACACTATGCTTCATTCAAAGTTATTGTTAAACAATTGTTTTGCCTTTCAATCCCCATTAGCCTCCATCCTTCATTTTCTTCTTTTCCTTCTTTCCACCTTTTTTCTCCTTGATCTTCTTTCTACAATTGACTGGGTAGTTGGCTACTCCAATTTTTTTATACCACAACTTCTTAGATTAGATTCTAATGATGTGATTTTCTACTTGTATCTACAAGGAAATTTTGGTGTATCCCTATGTGTAAGAGCCTATGACACAAACCCTTTGCCCTAGTTCAACTACTTAATTTGAATTTGGACACCTATGTTTTCTCCACGAGGCCAGCCCTACAAGAAGGGTCCACGCCACTATTGAGTTATTCATTTCTTGCTTATGGCTTTAGGATTTGCATGGCTACCACATTAGAGTGCTAGGAGTGTGGTATTTATGAGTACTTATTCACTATTATATATATACTCCCTTTCCCTAATACTATCCTCTTGAGCTAGTCCATTTCTTCTAATCCTACCTACTTAGCTAGTCTTTTTTTTTTCTCTAATTCTACCTACTTAGCTAGTCCTTCTTCCTAATCCTATCCTAATTAGGCGGATGTCACCCTTTGTTTTAGTTTGTTGTGGTTTTCTTGTTTTCTTTTTGTGTGCAAAAGCTTCGTCTTCTCCTTGTCCAACTACTAGCCCTAATTGTCCACTAGTTGCCAAAACTTAGGATGGCGTTGGTGTTGGCTATGGGACCTAACTAGCTGCTGGCTAAGGTACTTGAGTTAATTTTTTATTTAATTTCTTTTTCTTTTTCTACTTCAATTATGTCTAAACAAACATGAATGTTGACACAACAATGGAAAAAAGAAGTGGGGGGAAGGAAGGTCATGGTGAGAGGGTGCAAATTCAATACAATTGGATAGAAGTGGTAAAACTTTTATCTCCTACAACCTCAACCTAAACTTTCTATTTTAGATGCTAAACTTTGGATAGTATTTTTAATATTTTGGAAACTAAACTTTAGACATGAATACTACAGGGGGTCACTACCTTGCCATAGGCTCCTGTTTAACACCCAATTGAGACTTTGCCATCCTAGGGGTTCAAAGCTTTGTTGTAAGTTTGAATTTTGACACACCACTAAGACCTTGAATCTCTAGGGGGTTCAAAGCTTTGCCATCCCAAAAGGACCTACTAATATCATTCATAAATCAAAAGAAGATAAGTGTAGACAAGGTAGTATTAGGACATATGTAGACTTCATGTAGTTAATATAGACTTTAGTTGGTAGACACCCAACCCTCTCAAACTAGAGTCCCCTCAAAGCGGTATCACCAAGTGATATGAATAATTACTCTAGGGTTAGTATATGAAGGGACTTCACTTCACAAAGCTAGTAGACCCTTGACAAGTGAGACCTTAAGTCAAAGTCATTCAACAAAATTAGCAAGCAATACCAAATCATAAGAGGATTTTTGGCCCTTCTACAAGACTACGAGTTTCCAAACCCTGGGAATGCAGTGGGAACTCTGATAACCCCATGCTGACGTGGTCAAGCAATTGCCACGCCAAATAATATTAATTAATTTAATCATTTTTTTACTTTTTGATACATTCTGAAAACTTTGAAAAACTAAAATTAAATTTTTTTTTTTTAAATTCAAAAATTCAAACCAGTAGGGGTTGGTCTGTAGTAGTGGGAACAATTTCAGGGAACAGCCCTGAAACAGTCTCTTGGAGGCCCAGAAATCCTTTGATACTAAGAGAAACCTCAATAAAACTTGACACAAATCCCCAAACAACTCAACTGAGTTGGCATCCACACCAATAAGTCTCAAATATCTCATACAAGTAGTCAAAATCACAATTGAAATATTAAAGACCACACACAAGGAAGGCTCTGAAACTTCTAAAATGTAAAAGAACTCAATTATAAGACAATAAAGGCCTTTAAAGTACCATCAAAGGTCTCTTGGCCTAAAATGCCAAGAATTCCAATGTTAATTAGATCCAATGATCCTACATATAAAGGTATACATAAAAAAAAATTGAGGGGAGAATGAGTGCCCTTTTATATTTGCTCAAGGCACCCACCCCTCCCTTTTTCTACCTATAATTCCTAGATTTCACCCTAGATCTTAGGCTTTCATCCCAATCTATGAGTTCCCATCCAAATTTTAATTAACGACTCCTATAATCATATTTTTACATTCTATGTTGGACTTGGATGCTAACTTTTGGAGATTATCTCCAAATCACAAACAAATTGCTCTTTTGGGTCTAGAAGGCCTTTTTTAGTCTTTCAATGTTCTCCACCTCTTTTTCTAAGTCCAAAATCTGAATGAAACCTAGTGTAAGTTTAAAATCCAAAATGGGTGAAAATCCAACTTTTAGAATTTAACTTTTTTGCAAATAATAACTTGACTAAGCTCTTTAGATTGCCAATAGGTATGGTTTACATAGATTTCATTTTTACCCACAAACTAAAATCCTCAAAACTTTCATCTCATTAATTAAAATAGAATGATTCAAAGCTTCTGATGTTTATATAAATCTAGAGAATCAATTTCAATTTCATTATTAAAAAAAAGATTTTTGAAGAAGAATTATGAGCTACCGAAACTACTTGCCAAATGATGAAAATTACATATCATGCAATAACCTTTTAACTATGTGTCAAAAATCATGAAAATTGGTGGGCCTTAAAGTTATATGTTGGGCACATGTGTGAAAATTTCAAAGAAAAAAATTAAAAACTCCATCCGTAGTGAACTTCTTAAATTGCTATGTTGCCAAAAAATGATGTTTGGACCTTTAGAGGTTAAAGTGTAGTATCTATGTGGTATAAAGTAATTTCAAGCATAAATCAAATGAAATGAAATCTATAGGAGGAAATACACATTTCAAAGATAGAGATGGACATCCAAATGGTAAATTTTTCAATTAGAATAGAAGCCAATAAGCCAAAAGTGCCAAAGTACATGACATGGAAGTAAAATTTATGTATTTTACATTAGTAAAGAACCTCATATACTCCTAAACTTTACCATAACTAAACTTCACCAACTCCACAAGATGTTGTCAAATTTCAGTTTGTTGAAGTTTGTATCTCATTGATTGAAAATACCATAGTATGTAAGGATTTACATGTCATGCTTTTGTTGAGGTAGTAATAAATTATGTGTGCTTCTCCTTGTCAATCTCATTGTCATCTAGCGCTATAGGATTTGAAAGAGAAAAAAAAGTGTTTGAAAGCCATTGCACTATCTTTTTCACCATCTTTGACAAACAAATAGATGTTCACGTTTAATTGATTGTGAAGACTTATTTTGGAGAAGAAAGTTCTTGATTGTGAAGGATTGTATTGCATAGTTGTACTATATAGGATGTCTATAGTTGTCTCTATAGAGTTTGGATATTAATTTTGAACACATCATAGACAATAGGATGTTATTTAGAAGAAATATTTTAATGAAGGTATACAAATATGAGAGACACTAAAGATAATATCTCTGTAAGGATTAAGAATGGACCTTGATATATGACAATAAAGTTGTCATGATATCAAAAATAAAGTTGCTGAATGATGTGCACATATATTTGACTAATGATATAATGCTACAAACATACAATACTAGAATCAAAAACAATAATTGCATACACAATGACATTTTAGGTATAAATTCTAATGCCATATGATGCTAGAGCTAGGGGCAATAATTGTATAAGCAACAATGACATTAAATTAGGGGTATAGAAACTCATTAGGAAGAAAATCAACCTTCAAAAATCTAGCTTCCTTTTGAAGAGTTCTTGCCAATAGAACTTACAATCCTTTTGAGGGACAATGGCTAAATTTATTTTTTAATTTAAAATTTTAATAAAATATTAAAAAATTCAAAAGTTTAATTTTTTTAATAAATTTACACATCTTTTAGAATATTTACACATACTTTGAAATATTTTTTATATTTTTTATAAATAATTAAAATAATACTAAAATAGTATTTTAGAAAACAATACTCTAATATAAGTCGTCACACAAATGCTACATTAGATTTGAAAATTTTGTAATTTTGTATTTATTTTAGTATTAATTTTTTTAGCATGTATGACTTACATGTGGATTCCTTTAATGATTATCTCAAGGAGTTTAGATGCAACTCATACATGCAAACATATTGTCCTAACAAAGTACTTTTGTTTGTTAAAATTGTAAATAGAACAATATAAATATTTTATGTAAAGGATTAGGAGTCAACCTTGCCATATCAAATTATAGTTACAATGGCATTAAAAATGAAGTGGTTGAATGTTGTAAACAAAGAATTTGACTAATCAAGTAATATTGGAGCTATAGACAATTTATATTGCATAGGCAACAATGACATTTGTAGTAGAAATTGGTATGTAAGAGTTACATCTAATGGATGAAGGAATCTTTCAATAATTCTCTCAAAGGATAACAAAGTACTTTTGCCTACAAATAAAGTAGAACCACCTACAATCAATCATTCAAGGTATTCTAAATATGTTTTGGTGTAGTGCAAGGCAAGTCAAATATTTTCAAAGGTGCAATGACAGAAATGATGGAAATTGCAAAGACTCTAGTAATTTTATTGCATGAATTAAAATTACTATGAATTTTGAAAGCCAAAAAGCATGTTGGACCCATTACCAATCTATGGACTCTTCTAAATTTTAACCTAATCACACAAAAGAATATTTTTCTACCCAATCTTTCCTACTTTCATGCACATTACTTTGGAGCATGAGCCATGAACTTTTAGTCCCAACTTTGAAAAAGAGAAAAAAAAACATTCTAGACTTGGTTGGAAATACGTCCACTGATAGGCTAGCTATGGAATTTTGGTCGTTATCAGTGGTTATATATATATATATAAAGAAAATAAATGATACAACCTATATTTTAACCTTCAAGTTAGTATATGTAACACTTTTCATTTCCTTGTAGCACAATGATATACATAATTCTTAGTTTTAAAATATGTACATGCACAAATATTAATTTCAAAGTGATGCACAAATATAGGATACATAGTTTACAAAGGGTACACTTCTATAAAAAAGTTTGTCCAATAAACAACTCAAACTTTAGTAAACAATCCTACTTCTATAATTTTTGATATAGTGATTTTGAATTATTTGAAAAGTATACCACAATAAATATCTCTTATAAGATAGAAATGGTCCTTTAATAGTAACCTCAATAAATATATGATGTGAAATTCCTAAAAATCTTCATGATTGGTTAGGATTTACATTTAAAATTCATGAAAAGACAAATCTTGTGAACATCATAGATATTCATTTGTCTATCAAGTTAGAATGAATATCAAATTTCTAGTTTTATACTTTATTAATAAATATTTGTTAATGCCAAGGTAGAAAGATCCAACCACACCACAAAAGGGTTGTGTATCCTAAAACTTGATGCATCTTAGTTGTAGTTAACCATGGCTTTTATGATATTTATCTTTTGTATACAATTCAAATCAAGAAAATGAAGTTTCATAAGTGAAGTATCTTTTCTATTTTAGATAATTAAATAATTACATCATTTTTGTAGATTTAATATATCAATGCAATTGCAAACTTAATGTCTTAGAATTTAAATAAATTTTAGGTATTTTCAACAAAATTATTTATTTTATTTTATTTTTAAATTCAAAATTATATTTTCTAAATAATTTTTATTCTCACTTTTTCTTTTTTAATTAAAAAATTATCAAATTAATCTCTTTCTCTTTTCTAATTTTTATAAATTCTTTATACAATCAAGTCACAAATTTTAAATCTAAATAGGTTGATTTCTTCAAATTTTATTTTCAAAATGTCGATATATTCAACTAATTATTTTATTCAAAACACTAAAATTAGACAAATCAAATTATGTAGGTTATATTTATGACTAGAGATAGTTTGATTTAAAAGCCATAGCTATAGATTTAAAGGTGTCAAAACTAAAATAATCTAATTGTGAATTTAGATACAAAATCCTACAAACAATTATTATTAAAATTCTTGTCTATTTGATTGATCTTATTTTAAAGGGCTATTTTTTGAATCAAGAAATTAATTTTTGATTTTATATATATGTATGTATATAAGTATTTCTTGAATTATAGAATTTTAATAACGACTTCTAGTTTAGAATTCTGTAATGCCATGCATAACCTAAATATATATATTATGCTCCAAATAATGTAGTTGGATTTAGTGCGAAGCATAATTCCTATTGCATTTAATTTGATTTGGTATGAGACAATTGTTGGTTGGCCAATAGTCTAATGAATGTCTATTAATGCAAATTGCTTCTTACTAATGACAAGTAAAGTAGGACCACCGATATAGAATCACTTAACAATTAAAAGATGGACTAGTGAATATGGAAATCATTCATTTTCATATTGTAGGAACCATTGGTTTACAAAAATCCAAAACTACTCATTAGAAGTCAAAGTACTATAGAACATTTTCCTTCTCTACACAAAATTTGGAAGATGATTAGTTGTATTTCTATTTTACACAAAAAAATACCTAATCATCTATCAAAAACTAAATGTTTGCAACATTATTATGGTTTGAGTGATTTTTGAACACATGATGAACATTATGAAAGACTTCAAATTTTTCCCACATAAAAGATAGGAAACATAGAGTTTCCAAATTTTTCATAATTTTATTTTTCCAAATTCAAACTATAATGATTGTTGGAAAGCAAAAAGTGTTACGCATTTCAAGACTTATTTACTTTCAATCTTTTAAAAAAAAAACCCACACTCAATACTTCTTGCACTTTGTGACACTTTGAGACATGTGTCATGACTTTATTAGCCCCCACCATGGAAAGGTGGAAAAGACATAAGAGGATTTCTGGCCCCCAACAAGACTGTTTCAGGGGTGTTCCCAGAAACTGTTCCCACTGCTGCAGTCCAGCCCCCTGCTGGTCTGCATTTTCGAATTTTGAAAAAAATTTTAATTTAATTTTAAATTTTTTTTAGAATGTTTTAAGAAGAAAGAAAATGATTTTTTTTTAAAAAAATTTCAAGAATTAAAAAAAAAATATTAAATAATTAATTAAAACAATTAATTAATTAGTATTTTCTGACGTGGTAGTCGCTCGACAACATCAGCACTGCATTCCCAGAGTTCCCAATGTGTTCCCAACGTTTGGGAACTCGCAGTCTTGTGCAGCAGCTAAAAATCCTCTTATGCATATTCCAAATTTAGGTTGAAAATTTATTCCCACTTTGGTTGAAAATAGATCCATCCTACAAGTTGGCTATAGGTTCTTTGTTGTAAATAGGTAGTTTACTTTTTGTTACAGAATATGGTCATTTTCTCCTTCTGATCATGCCTGTGCAAATGTTTTTGGAGCTCACAAACAATCAATTAGCTGAATTTTCCATGCGTTGATATCATGTTTGGCAATGGCAAAGCAGTTGAGGTTAGTACCTCCTTACTTGCAACAAATGTTCATAAACTCGCTTGCTTTGCCTTTACCTTACCCAATCCCATAATACCGCCAGAGCCAATTATACAGATAATAAGGTCAAATCTGCATCTCCAGCAAAGAAGTTTTATTTATAGAAGCAACCAAGATTTACACAGTTTGATACGACGTCTTGTAGGCTAACGGGCATGACACGCATACTTCCTGCTACTCATACGTTTACATCCAACATATCTTTTTCTTCTTCGGCACATTTGCTCACTTCTTCTCTACAAATCTGTCAAGATACTCGTCCACCGTAACATACTTGTAGTCAGGGTAGAGTTCATTGGCATCCACATCACCAGGACCCAGAGGAAAGACGTCGTGACCTGATGTCAGATTCAGGAACAGTGCTTGGAAGATGTTCGCCGGCGTACTTAACCCTGGCCATGACCCACAGTCTGGGACGTCAGAAAATGATTCATGACTGAATCCAAAGTCCCCATGTCACTAAGTTTAGCATACCTTCTTACCCTAAAAATTTAAAGCCACAAAAACTGGGAATTTTACATTGTCAAATTTGATCTTTAGTACATTACTGATGCTTTTAGCAACTTCAGTAACATTGAGGACCACTGACTCTCACTGTCCAATATGAAGGCATTCACAATGGACCTTCAATGAACAGACTTTCATCCGTTCGAAGGTTCAAATGCTTTGTTAAGATACTTCATCTTCGGATTAGAATTGCCTTAGTAAACAGAGAATATGTAGTATCTCGATTCCATGAAAATACTCATACAGGAAGGTTCGGTACGAAGAGAGACAGAGAGTGAGGGACTGACCCTCAATTTGCTTCACCACGTCGGCCTCGGGAACGAAAGTCTTGTTTAGGCTGTGACCCAGTTTCTTCTCCCAAAGCGCCACCACGCTGTTGAAGGAAATCACATTGGATGGGGAGCGAATCACCAGCTGCTTGTTCAGAGTGCGCGGATCATCCACGGCCTTGAGTGTCACATTTGCTATGTCCTCCTGGGTGCTCGTCACAACTGGCAACGAACCAACATATTCGTATAAATTTTCGCAATGGAATACAAAATAAACTAAGTCACTCATCCACCAAGGACAACCAAGCATTGGATAATGCATGCACAATTATTTCTCCCATAACCTTGTTCGTCTGGACAAGCAAGAAGATTATCCAACACAAATTCAAGTTACCAGACAAAGCATTCCGTTATATTGCTGAGTCAAGGGCGTCCTCGAGTGTTCTTGCTCTGTTCTCAAAGCTCATATTGAACACTACAGTACCGAGTTATCACCCTGCTCTTTTCAGAGTGATACATTTGTATTATTTTTTCATTATCTTGTCTTCAGCCTTCGATTGAACAAATCCAACCATTCAAGTTACTTTGAAAATGAAATGAAAATCCAGCCTCGTTACGGAAATAACATCCCTGGCATGGCTCACTGTGTTCTCTCATGACGAGGCTCTACATTCAAGTTACCTACTCCACTTGGGTCTAAAAGAAAGAAAAAAGAAAGATTAGAATGGCGTTTCAAGGAGATCAATTGTTGTAAGCAGAATTGCAAGGAGGGGTAACAGAGCAGGCACGTACTTTTTCCTTCACCGGAGCCGAAGATGGTGATGTTCTGCTGGGGAGGCTTGAGATCGCCACTGAGGAGGATGTCCAGTTGTGCCAGAGGGGAAATAATGAACTGCGAAAAGGCGCTGTTGAACACGAAAGTGTGCGGAATGCCGGACTCACGGAGGGCCTTGCGGATGGCCCGCTTGGGTGCAAAAATGGGTTCCAGCAACTCCGGTACGTAATCTTTGGGCTTCTCCACATCGCTCCCAAACTCCGACGGAAAGAAACGCTGCCACAGCCACACAACAAACGAGTCAGAAATGCACACACGACTAGTTTTCTAAACATTTCAAAATATTCTTGAGATAATTGGACCAATGGGAAGACCGTCGTTGCATGAGCGAGTCACGTGTAGGCGTTTGTGGAGCCAAAAGAATGACGGAGAGAGTACTGGAAACAGTCAAAGGATTAGGAAAGAATGGAGGCGGATGTGAAGAACCAAAAACTTTACACCTTTGTGCACATTGAAGAAATGTTGCTCATGAAGCTGGCCACAGATTCAAGCATGTTATAAATGTGTGATGGAATTCTTGCGAAAGGTTATCGATGAATTATTTACCTTGATGTGTCCCACTTTCTTGATTGCTTCAATGAGCTTGAGCTGGCCATCCAAGATAGCAAAGGAGCCCAACACAGAGATGACCACATCCACTTGCTTCAATGCAGCCACCAGACTCGCCTCGTCGTCCAGATCTCCCTGCACAAGCGAATCATGAGCGGCACCCACTTGTTACTGCCGAAACAGAAAGATTCTTGAATACTCGAATGGACAATAGCGTACTATCTCACATCGGGTGCCAGATGGCTACGCAAATTCCTCTAAAGAAGTTGGGAGGTTCTCAAGCGACTCAGACAAACATCGACTATTTACTATTACGATCTTGGGCGTCACTTGTCAATGGAATTTCTGCTTCTAAGGCTGCGAAATTCTTCAAAGAATCACATAACCAGCACTGCACTAAATCGAGCTTGAGTGCAAGATTGCCATGGAATTCCCTTCAATGAAGCTGGGGGATTCTTAAAAGACTCAGATGTACAATGTCACGTCACTGATTCAGTCTTGGGCGCCGCATATCAATAGAAATTCTATTGAAACTACGAAATTCTTACATAACTCAAATGAACAACGTCGACGTACAAATTCGATCCCGAGGGTCAGATGCCTACAAAATCTCTTTTAAGAAGACCAGGAAAACTAAAGACTGAGATGAACAGTACTGGACTAGACTCATCTTGGTCGCCAAGTGAATTTCTTCTAAAGAATCTCTAAAACATCTTAAGCGTCAGTGACCAAATTCAGTCAAGCCAAGAGAAGCAGTGTACTCGACATTACATGAAGCGCGACGGCTCCTTGCGCGAAGAAAGAATCGAGCAGCTCCTTCTTGGCGCCCGTGGCGACCGCCCCCTGTCGCACGAGAAGGAACGTGGGATGGCCCTGCGCGATGCTGGACTTGACCAAGTGCTTTCCCAAGTCCCCCGTCGCCCCCACAACGAGCACCCGACTCTTCCCCATGGTCACGAATGTACGGCCCCTGTAAAACCCTGTCTCACCTATAACACCCGACATGCACACTGGATCAATGGCAGACAAAACTCAAAAACTCCATTGCAGTCATCAATTGCACAAAACCAAAATGCACAGCTAACCATCAATTGCAAGCAACCCAATTGCACAACCAACGATAGCAACCAACTCGAATGCACAACCATCAATTGTAGGCAACCGAAATGCATCGCCGACAATACCAATCACCCCAACTCACAGTCCTCAATTGCAATCACCCCGACTGCAAAGTCATCAAATGCAAACACCCAAATGCACAGCCATCCATTCCGAGCAACCCAAATGCACAGCCATCTATTGCAAGCTACCCAAAGGCACAGCTAGCATTCGATTGCAAACAATCCACATGCAGACCCGAAATCCATTCTAATCCCCCCAAATGCGCAATTCATGTAGCGATTGACAGCCTCGAACTCAATCGTACCTGATGTCGCTCACACGGTTCACGCGCTGAATTAGTAGCAATGTGCAGATGTGAGGGTTAATGGACATAAATTGGGGAAGGACTTGTTGGGGCACTTATAACTCAGTGAGAGTGAGTGATTGTCGGGCGTGGAATTTGCAGGCTGGGTTTCCTCCGAGAATGCAGGTTCCGGGGGATTTTCGTGGAGCCTGGTTTTCAGGGGCGCATAGAAGCTCGGGCATCGCCGAGGGCACTGTCGTCGGTGAGTTACAGCACGATTGACTGCGTCCCAATTGCCGAAGCAGGATGCCGTTGTGAGGCAGGTGCTTTTCTTCTGAAGAACCCCAATTTTTTACTGCGTATTACGCAAGGGGTGGTGGGACTGGCTAGGGCGAGTTGACCCCGTAAAGCACTTTCGAGTCGGTTGCTCCTCAAAAAACAACGGGCTTATAAGCCATAAGGCACTCGTAATAGTGCCCGGCACTCGTTACAGTGCCTGGCACTATTACGAGTGCCAGGCTCTGGAATCCTGAGGGGGGGGCGTGCTTTACGCAGTGGAACCCCCTCACACGACGGGAAGCCCTCGTGTGAGGGCGACCCACTATACAATAAGGACGGGCGGAGGGGATGAGGGGGTCATTAGCTTCATGCACTGAGGCACTTTTCCCCGACCTCCTCTCCTCTCCTTATGCCTCCTGCGCATTCCCCTCCATAGCAACCAGGCAGCCTCGAGTTTCAGGAAGGGCTCCCTTCATCGGGGCCCTTCAAGGCATTGACGGACCAGATGGAAGGGCAAGTTGCTTGGGCAGCGTGGTAAATCTCATTTTACAAGGGGTTGACAAGGGTTTGGGGTTTATATTTGTGTTGGTTTTTTTTGGTATGTTTAGGGTTCCCCTTGCTAATTTAGGGTCTCTGATTCTGAATCTGAATTATGAATTTGAAAAATCTCATTTTACTAGGGGTTGACAAGGGTTTGGGGTTTATATTTGTGTTGGGTTTTTTTTGGTATATTTAAGGTTCCCTATGCTAATTTGGGGTCTTTGATTCTGAATCTGAATTCAGAATTTGAAAAAAATAAAAAAATAAAAAAAATAAAAAAATTTCAGCATTTTCCTTGAGGGTTTTGATGGTATTATTTAACACACTCCCCAAAATCATATCATGTCACGCCCTTGCATTTGGTCTGTCAATGCATTGAAGGGCCCCGATGAAGAGAGCCCTTCTTGAAACTCAAGGCTGGCTGGAGACGAGGATTCCCCTCCCTGCAACTTCCCTCCTCTCCTTAACCCTTAAACGCCGGGCCTATAGCCATTGGTTTCAGGACTCATTGTCCATCACCCAATTTGTTGCCATTTTCTAACCAGATTTGTATGAATTTTTTTTTCAGAGATGAAAATACATGTCCTCTATACTTCAGAAAAAATTCAGATTTTTTTGAGGAAAATTGTATTTTCTGGAATTTTTTGAACAAAAAATGAACAAAAAATCATAGAAAATAGAAAATAATCTCAAAAAATCTGTAAATTTCACCATGAGTGAAAAATACAGTGGAAATCATCATGGTGTAAACTAATTTGCCGTGTACATCTATAATTAGAATGCAATGGACATTAAAAATACAGCCAAAGTTCAAATTGCAATAAAATATTCAATTTTACGAATTTTTTCAAATTTTCAATTGGAAAAGAAACTAGAGTAGAGGACCTCCATTTCATTAGTTGGGCTCAAATTCAAAAAATGTCGTTTTCAAGGATAAATTTCAGATTTACTCAATTTCTCAAAATACACTAAAATGACAAATTTTACCATCCGTTTTCCTTCATTATTTCTCAATTACATGAAAAAAAACATCACTTACACTAAGAATTCACTTGGACACTCTTTGTAACTCAACATGAAAGGTCATTGGGAAAAAAATGGATGAAAAAAGTACTGTTCAGCCCTTCTTAGTGGCTTGGAGAAGTCATTCATAAGCCACAGAATGGCGCCGCCGGCGTTTCAGGGTTAATTAGCTTCGAGAAGCTCATCACTCAGGGTTTCTCCTAGGGCGTTCTTCCCTCGTGCAATTTTCCAGATCAAGTAGAGATGTTAAGTTAACATTATTTTAAAGCTATGCAAGAAAACAAACCAAAGTATAAATTTTATTTTATTAAGAATAATTTAATTAACTTAACTAAAATTTAGAAAAAAGAAAAAGAAGAAAGTTGGGATTTCTGAAGGCAAAGTTGAAGCATACATATAGATGGAGTATTAACGGCCACATTAGAAACTTCTAGTTGTGGTAGAGCTTGCATTGACATGTGTGATAAATTGGTTTCATTTACTTAAATTTAATCAAAACCAAACAAAGTTGTAATGATTTTTAATAAACCAACATTGCAATTTTAGAGGAATTTCTTTTGACATTTGCATATTGCACAATCCATTCTTCATCATCTTAGCGGAACTCAACTGGTGTTAGGGCCTCATGCCTGCTTCCCTGCAACACAATGTATCTTTGGCTCTACTCTTCCTCACAGATTTATGAGGGTTAAAACCATTTGGTCTGTCCTATGTGGTCCATCCTACGTGGTGCGTCACTATGGCTAATCTGGATTGTTGAAAACACTAAGGTTTTTAGTCACATCCAATGGCCTCTGGATTTTATCCACCAAGCTCTTCAGAAAACACTTCTAGATGTAGGCCGCGCTACCTTGATGAAGACTTGCAAAGTAGCTAAATCTTCACCTCATCAAACTCCTTTTCTTTGGAAGAATTTTGACAAATGCTAGTTTCAATCTCCAGTATTGGCCACTAGACATGGTGACCAAATTTATTGGAGTAGCAAAAGCCCTAATTTTTAGTTAGTTAGTTAGTCTTCTCTTTTTTTTTTTTTTTTTTTTTTCTAGTTCTTGGTTCTCTATCTAGCTACTTGGATGGTTTTGGGGTTTTTTCCATTTGTTCAAAAAACCAGAAAAATCCTACTCATTAGAAGTCAAAGTTCTATAGAAGATCTCCCTTCTTTGCACAAATTTTTTCTATCCCACACAAAAAGATACGTTTCCATTTATCAAACACTAAATGTCTGCGTCAATGCTATGGCTTAAATAATTGTGCAACACATTATGAAGGTTATGAGACAATGCAAATTTTTTCCATACAAAGAGATAGGAAATATAGAGTGTACAAATTCTTCATAATTTTATTTCCCCAAATTGAAACTACTATAATTGTTGAGAACCAAAAACTGTTTTGAATTTATAAACTTTTTTAATTCCAATTATTCAACAAACTTTCAAGCTCGAAGGCTCTCACACTTTATAACATTTTAGGACATGTGACATGTTCTAGTTACCCACTTTGAAAAGGAGGAAAAAACATATTTCAAGATCTGGTTGAGAATTTATTCCAACCTTGGTTAGCAATAGGTCTACTGCTACAATATGGGTGTATATCCTTGATAAATAAATAGTTCACTTTTTGTTACAAAAAATACTCATTTTCACCTTCTTTTGATGCTTGTGCAAATGTTTTTGGAGCTTCACAAACAATCAATTAGCTGAATTTTCCATGCGTTGATATCATGTTCGGCAATGGCAAAGCAGGTGAGGTTAGTACCTCCTTACTTGCAATAATTGTTCATAAACTGACTTGCTTTGCCTTCACCTTGACCCATTCCATAATGCCGTCAGAGTCAATTATAAAATAAAGTCAATTCTACATCTCCAGCAAGGAAGTTTATATACAGAAGCAACAAAGTTTTACACAGTTTTATACGACGTCTTGTAGGCTAACGGGCATGACACGCATACTTCCTGCTACTCATACGAACCATTACATCCGACACATCTTTCTCTTCTTCGGCACATTTGCTCACTTCTTCCCAACAAATCTGTCAAGGAACTCGTCCACCGTAACATACTTGTACTCAGGGTAGAGTTCATTGGCGTCCGCATCACCAGGACCCAGAGGAAAGACGTCGTGACCTGACGACAGATTCAGCAACAGTGCTTGCAAGATGTTGGCTGGTGTGCTTAACCCTGACCAATATGCACACTCTGGGACGTCAGAAACTGATTTATGACAGAATCCAAAGTCCCCAACTCCCCATGTCACTAAGTTTGGCATACCTTCTGCCCCCCATATTTAAACCACAAAAACTGGGAATTTTACGTTGTCGAATTTGATCTTTAGTACATTACTGATGCTTTTAGCAGCTTCAGCAACATTGAGGACCACTGACCTCACTGTCCAATATGAAGGCATTCACAAAGGACCTTCAATGAACAGACTCTTACCCGTTTGAAGGTTCAAATGCTTGTTGAGTTCCTTCATCTTCGGATTAGAGTTTGTCTTTTTAAACAGAGAATATGTAGTGTCTCGATTCCATGAAATTACTCATACAGGAAGGTTCGCTACAAAGAGAGACAGAGAGTGAGGGACTGACCCTCAATTTGCTTCACCACGTCGGCCTCGGGAACGAAAGTCTTGTTTAGGCTGTGACCCAGTTTCTTCTCCCAAAGCGCCACCACGCTGTTGAAGGAAATCACATTGGATGGGGGACGAATCACCAGCTGCTTGTTCAGAGCGCGCGGATCATCCACGGCCTTCAGTGTCACATTTGCTATGTCCTCCTGGGTGCTCGTCACAACTGGCAACGAACCAACATATTCGTATAAATTTTCGCAATGGAATAAAAAACAAACCAAGTCACTCATTCAGCAAGAGAACACAACCAAGCATTGGATAAGGCATGCACAATTATTTCTCCCATAACCTTGTCCGTCTGGACAAGCAAGAAGACTATCCAACACAACTTCAAGTTACCAGACAAAGCATCCCGTTATATTGCTGAGTCAAGGGCGTCCTCAAGTGTTCTTGCTCTGTTCTCAAAGCTCATATTGAACACTACAGTACCGAGTTATCACCCTGCCCTTTTCAGAGTGATACATCCACGCTAATTTGTATTATTTTGTCACTATCTTGTCTTTAGCGTTCGATTGAACAGATCCAACCATTCAAGAGAAAATAGAGCCTCGTTACGGAAATAACATCCCTGGCATGGCTCACTGTGTTCATTCTCATGATGAGGCTCTACTTTCAAGTTACCAACTCCATTTGGGTCTAAAAGAAAGAAAAAAGAAAGATTTGAATGGTCTTTTAAGGAGATCAATTGTCGTAAGCACAATTGCAAGGAGGGGTAACAGAGCAGGCACGTACTTTTTCCTTCACCGGAGCCGAAGATGGTGACCTTCTGCTGGGGAGGTTTCAGATCGCCACTGAGGAGGATGTCCAGTTGCACCAGAGGGGAAATAATGAACTGCGAAAAGGCGCTGTTGAACACGAAGGTGTGCGGAATGCCGGACTCACGGAGGGCCTTGCGGATGGCCCGCTTCGGCGCAAAAATGGGATCCAGTACTTCCGGTACGTACTCTTTGGGCTTCTCCACATCGCTCCCAAACTCCGACGGAAAGAAACGCTGCCAAAGCCACACAACAAACTAGTCAGAAATCCACACACGACTAGTTTCTAAACATTTCAAAATATTCTTGGGACCAATGGGAAGACCATCGTTGCACGAGCGAGTCACGTGAAGGCATTTGTGGAGCCAAAAGAATGGAGGAGGATGTGAAGAACCAAAAACTGTACACCTTTGTGCAGATTGAAGAAATGTTGCTCATGAAGCTGGCCACAGATTCAAGAATGCTATAAATGTGTGATGGAATTCTTGTGAAGTGTTATCGATGATTTATTTACCTTGATGTGTCCCACTTTCTTGATTGCTTCAATGAGCTTGAGCTGGCCATCCAAGATAGCCGAGGAGCCCAACACAGAGATGACCACATCCACTTGCTTCAATGCAGCCACCAGACTCGCCTCGTCGTCCAGATCCCCCTGCACAAGCGAATCATGAGCGGCACCCACTTGTTACTGCCGAAACAGAAAGATTCTTGAATACTCGAATGAACAATAGCGTACTATCTCACATCGGGTGCCAGATGGCTATTGAAATTCTTCTGAAGCAGTTGAGAGGTTCTCAAACGACTCAGACAAACATCGACTATTTACTATTACGATCTTGGGCGTCACTTGTCAATGGAATTTCTGCTTCTAAGGCTGCGAAATTCTTAAAAGACTCACATAACCAGCGCTGCACTAAATCGAGCTTGAGTGCAAGAATTTCCTTCAATGAAGCTGGGGGATTCTTAAAAGACTCAGATGAACAATGTCACGTCACTGATTCAGTCTTGGGCGCCTCATATCAGTAGAAGTTCTGTTGAAACTAAGAAATTCTTACATAACTCAAATGAACAACGTCGATGTACAAATTCGATCCCGAGGGCCAGATGTCTACAAAATCTCTTTTAAAAAGACTAGGAAACTGAAAACTCAGATGTATAACACTGTACTAGACTCATCTTGGTCGCCAAGTGAATTTCTTCTAACGAATCTCTAAAACTTCTTAAGCGTCAGTGACCAAATTCAATCAAGCCAAGAGAAGCAGTGTACTCGACATTACATGAAGCGCGACGGCTCCTTGCGCGAAGAAAGAATCGAGCAGCTCCTTCTTGGCGCCCGTGGCGACCGCCCCCTGTCGCACGAGAAGGAACGTGGGATGGCCCTGCGCGATGCTGGACTTGACCAAGTGCTTTCCCAAGTCCCCCGTCGCCCCCACAACGAGCACCCGACTCTTCCCCATGGTCACGAATGTACGGCCCCTGTAAAACCCTGTCTCACCTATAACACCCGACATGCACACTGGATCAATGGCAGACAAAACTCAAAAACTCCATTGCAGTCATCAATTGCACAAAACCAAAATGCACAGCTAACCATCAATTGCAGGCAACCGAAATGCATCGCCGTCACTACCAATCACCCCAACGCACAGTCCTCAATTGCAATCACCCCGACTGCAAAGTCATCAAATGCAAACACCCAAATGCACAGCCATCTATTGCAAGCTACCCAAAGGCACAGCTAGCATTCGATGGCAAACAATGCACAATCAGACCCGAAATCCATTCTAATCCCCCCAAATGCGCAATTCAAGTACCGATTGACTTCCTCGAACTCAATCGTACCTGATGTCGCTCACACGGTTCACGCGCTGAATCAGTAGCAATGTGCAGATGCGAGGGCTTTCGGACATAAAATGGGGAAGGACTTGTTGGGGAACATATAACCTAGTGAGAGGGAGTGATTGTCGGGCGTGGAATTTGTAGGCTGGGTTTCCTCCGAGAACGCAGGTTCCGGGGGATTTTCGTGGAGCCTGGTTTTCAGGGGGACAGAGAAGCTCGGGCATCGCCGACGGCATTGTCGTCGGTGAGTTACAGCACGCTTGACAGCGTCCCAATTGCCGAAGGAGGATGCCGTTGTGAGGCAGGTGCTTTCTGATTGTCTTCTTCTGACAAACCCCAATTTTTTATTTACGCAACGGGGGGTGGGACTAAGGTAGGTACACCCAAAATGGCACCTGACCTTAAAGCGCCCTGTACAACGTGCATACATTTTCAAAATCAGTCATGTACCCAGACTGTAGATGGCGCTTTTAGAAACACACTTTTACTGTTAATAACTTTTGCAGACGGTATCCAAATCCATTGTTCTTTGGTGCGTTGGAACATGCTTTCACTCACCAACAAGACTGTAAAAAAAACCTGAACAACATAATAACATGAACTAGGCACAGTATGAAAAACTGGTGCTTTTGGGTGTACCTACTTTACACTAATCAGGCAACCCACTCTAATTCTCATATAACTTACTTCTCAATTACTTGGCAATAAAGATATGTTTGTACTTCTTGATGGAAAGTGTTGTTAATGAGGGTTTTAGGAACAAATTTAGACCAATTTTTGGATCAGATTTACATTGCAAATATTATCCTAACACCAAATGTGAATTTATTTAAGTATTCATGTTTGAATATTGGTTTAATCTAAAGTGAACCATCTTGTTTCTAATATTGTTTTTATTTGTGAAAATTTAATCAACTACTAGTATTCAAGTTGATACTTTGTGTTAGTAACATTGTTGCCATGTAGTGTTGAAATTTGTAATTAGTACTACAAACACTAGTACATTTCAATATGAGCGTAGTAAGTATGTATGTGTACACAACATTATCATTTCTCTAAACCCAAAGCAACCACCTTTGTTGGCCTAAAAGATGTATTGTACATCCATAATCATCCATTGCAACATGTTTATTTGGACAAAACAATAAGACAATAATTTAGATATTGATGATACAAAATGTACACAATCTAAACATGAGAATCTTTGAGAGCCTAGTGTTGGAATTTTTTGATACCTTTTAAGAATGTCCTTTGAAGATTCATAACTTATTCATACATTGGCCAAATAGTGAGGGTAGTCACACCTCTTTCATTGTGAAATCGTTCTTCAAAAAATTACAATGTGGTGGTTATGGCAAGCCCTCAATGTCGGAATATACTTTTGCTATGAAGGATTTTCAACTTCTATTATTCAAAAGAATAGGTGTGTGGAAGACTTCACAAGTGAAATATATTTTGTGACATGTATTGCCTACCCCCACTTTGATCGACAACCCAACACCTGCAATGTTGCAAGTTGGCTCAGTTATTCTCATGCACATTTGATCCATTCTTTAGAGAACTCTTTTGCGCAATATAGGCCAGGGGGTCACATCATTTTCATCTGGAACTCCAAGCGATTGGCTCCTTGAGTTCCTCTTACGCATTGTTCATTCTTGGAAGAAACTTGCCCTGCTAAATAAAGTGTCACTACCCCCAATAAAGTAGGAAGCTCGAAAACCACTCAAACTCTAAAAGCACTCACCTTCCCAAATGTGCATTGTTGGTACATGATGCTTTTTTATCTTTACAATATTGAACAAACGGTGTATATTTGAGGGGGTAGGCGGTCTTGGAGCCCTATGCCATATTGACTTCGAAAATTCATAACTAATTCCACAAAGCTCCAAAAAATATGAAACGACTTGGGTTAGATGCCTATTCTAGCTGTCTTTCAAGAAAAATTCACTGAAAGACATTTCTAGATGATTCACCTCCCCAAAATTCAGTTCCGGCCCTAAGATGGTCAGTTTATGGACCTCCTACCTTCTTCATGTTCTAATAGTTGGAATTCACTATTGAACTGGAGCCCAGGGATAGGGCCCAGTAAAAATTTAAATCAATATATTGTTAAATGTTTTTCTAGTCATGCCCTTTTCAGTGACGGAGTGCCTCTCAGTGCAGTCAGTTCCGCTTTTATTGGGATCTCTGCTTCAGTCAGATGCCGACCAGGTTCAATGTATCAGGGAGCTCTATAGTCTATGCTAACACAATTTTGGGGACTTGGGGGGTATGTTTGCACTTGAAGTTTGCACTGAATGCGAATCTGGTCGTGAAGTAGGTCTAAATTCGTTTCTAAGTTCTTTGGTAAGAACACTCTAGAACATGACTGTAAGTTCAATTGTATTGTACAATGTCCACATGTCTCCATATTAAAATATAGCTCAAATGAGTAAAGGTCAACTGCATGCTCCCAAATGCATATTTGATTTGAATCTGGACTTTGCGACTTAGAATGTCCTTTAATGCTAAAGCATAAAGCAAAAAGGTTGGGTGATTGATGGGGTTTTTTTATCCTTCATTTTGGGTAATACAGAAAACAATATTCACTGAAGGGATGAAGCTATTTCCCATTAGATGAAATCTGAGGGCATTACAGGGCCGTTTTGAGTCTGTTCCCGAAACGGCTCCCAATGTCGTTGTCCGCTGTCAGGCCGATTTTTATTAAAAATAAATTAAAAAATTAAAAAATAAATTGGGTCCTGAAATATGAAAATAAGTGAAAAAAATTATTACGTGGCAATGTCTCGACCACGTAGGATTCGAGCTCATAGGGCAGAAACTGCATTCCCGCAGTCCGGGAACCCGCAGTCTCCTAATGCCCTCAAATTTCATCTAATGATTCTTTGAAATGGATGAAATTTACAAAATATGGATGGAAATTCATGTAGCCATCCTAAGGAATTTACATTCATCTAAAATTGAGCAATACTATCTTAAGATTTGGTAGCAATTTGGTGATTTCATCTATTGATGTAGAAAGAATATTTCATTAAATATATCCTACAATAAAATTTGCATCTCTTTTAAGCTGAGATGTACTAAAAGAAAACTCATAAACTAGCACTCATAATTATTAGCATGTAGTGTCACTACCTTGGCTTTACAATGGATGGTGTAAAATATTCTATATCTATTAATAGATGGTGTGTAGATGGTGTGAAATATTCCACACCTACTTGTAGCTAAGTGGATGAGTAGAAGCTCAATGTGATGAATATTAGGGTATATGAAGGAAAGGTTGTGAGTATGAAGGCTATCAAATGTTATAAAGTTCTATTTGAATCCATTTTTATTTTTATCTTTTGGAACAAGTAAGGTAGGCTTCATAGCATTTAAGTACCTAAACATCCATTTTGAAGCAATGATGGACAAAAATTGGAAGCCTACTACATTTTAGAGTCCTTTTCATTCATCTATTTTTCTCATTGTATGTGATGGAATAATGAACCTTCTAGTGGATAGAATCAATCCTTTTCCAAAATTAATATTTTCTAAATGTGACAAAGGTTGGTACATATGAGGATTTCTATTGAATTTTGAGATGAATGTGGTATTATAGCTCAAGCATAATACAACAATAAAAATCCTTGTTGGACAAGAGAGTCACAATAGAATTGATTGCCTATAGCTTTCTATACAAATTTCAAGGCAATAATGTTTAAGATATTAACTCCTTAAATTATTTAACTATGTTTATTCCAAAAATGGTCAAAAACTGCCATTTCTAGTACCAATACCAATTTTTTTTCAGAAAACTTTTTTTTGAGCTTTTTTTGAGAATTGTAACTATAGGACCTTGTTGTAAATTGGTTTGAAAACATTTGTGAAAATTTTCAAAGTATTTCACTATGTAGATTGTAATATATTAGCATTTGAATGTTCAAAAATCATTTTTTTACCTTGCAAAAAATAGGGTAGTGATACATTAGATGGCAACAATTAATATATGAAAAATGGTCCAAAATGGTTGTGCCTCTTTTGGATTCATTGTTGGGACCAAGTAGGATACTTGCCTAAAAAATTTCAAATTGTTTAGAGTTGTAAAACATATAGGAAAAAAATAGTAAGTAAAAAGAAGTAGCAAATTATTCAAAATACAAAATTGTTGAAAACTTAATTGTAGAATTGAAAAATCCCAATCCTAATGGTTGGAATGATGTAATAAACAATTTGCATCCTATAGTTTGTTTGTTTTCAAAAAAATTGAAAATTGAGTAAAATAAACAATTTCAAAGTTTATTTTAGAGTAGAGAGTCCACAATTGCCCACAATAAAAAAAAACTCATAACTTTTGACTCATTGATCAAAATAGAATGAATTAGAGCGTTCTATGCATACATCAATGAATAAAACTAATTTCAAACTTTATAATAGAATGATTTAGAGCTTTCCATGCATACATCAATGAATAAAACTAATTTCAAACTTTATTTTTGAAAAAAATAATTTTTTTTCATTTTTCCCAAAGTGTCAAATTACAAAAAAAAGTAACATATTAGGCCATATCTTTGACTCGTCCCCACCTTCTTTGGGCTTGAAATAGGGAATTCTCCACTCACATGTACTTACCTGAAATTGCTATATTGCCAAATTTAGCAAAGTTGGTCCTTTAGGAATAAACTTGCAAATGAATAGGAAGACTATATTTGGCTTTTGCACTTATCAAGCAAGCCATTGTAAGTTCAAAACAAATAATAATATCATTCGGAAAGGTACATCATCATATTACTAGCTTTCTAGTACTCTATTTTTTGCCCAATTTGAATGAGTGGTTGAATAATTAGAAGCTAGAATGTGTTCAATTTAAATGTAGGCAACTAGAAAAATTATCTCATTTAGACTAATATTTTGAAAAACCAACCATAAAATCACACGTATAGCTAACTCATTAAAGCATATTTTGTCAAAAATTTCAAAGTGAAGAAAGTCATTGGTTATAAAAAAATTACCTTGAAACTTTGAGAGGAAGATTTTTTTATAACTTTATACTTGCAAAGTTCATCTTTCAATTTCTTTTAGAAAAATTGTATGCATCTTTGAATTTTTTTAATTAGATGAGTTTCTTTGAAATTTAGTCTTGAATGCATGAAAAAAATTCAAGAAAAAAAATCTCAAAATAAAACAAAGTTTTTTCTTATTGCCCAAATTGAAAAGAAAATGATTAAATTTTGGAGAGGCTAGACACCTTGAAATACTTTTCAATAAATTTTCCTTCAAAGGCAAGTAGATTTTTCATCTAACACAAGTCATTTTGTATTTTTTGGAGCTTCATAGAATTAGGTATAAAATTTTGAAGTTAAAATTAAATAGCATAGGGCTCTAAAATGGCCCATCTTCTAAAATGTGCATTGTTTGTATATTGCTGAAGGCTCTAAAAAAACATATACAATCAATTTACATTTAAAGAAGTGAGCCATTTTAGAGCCTGAGCACTTTCAAAACCTTATACCGCACATAAAGTAGATAATTAGGAGGGATTTGGGGGCTCCCAAGGGCCATTTCAGGGTCTATTTCTGAAACTATTCAGGGAACTATTGGCTACAGTCAGCTAGCAATTACCTCCAAAAAAATTGGGTCCTAAAATATGAAAAAGGGTTCAAAATTTTTTTATGACTTGGCACAGTCTTGACCACACTAGAATCCTGCATTTCTCGATTCCTGCATCACTTCTTGAATGTGTTCCCAGACTACGAGAACTTGTAGTCTTCCGGAGCCCTCAAATCCCTCCTAATGGCATGTAAAGCCAAATGCAAGTTTTTTAAATGGTGCAAATATACAATTGATTTATTAAAATAAAATGTATACAAGGTGATCATTCAAGATCAGAAAAGGCATGTCTATTGTATATACAATCTTCTATCATTTGAGAAAAGCAATCAACCCTTCATAGATGTTGCCCCCCATGACCAAGGTAGTCACCAAAATGCTCCAATTAATGGCCCAACAAATGCATTATTTCTTTTTTCATTAAGTAGTAAAGTCATTCATTGGATAATTTTGGTCCTCAACGTCTTTTAAGACATCTACAATTGGATTCAATTATCAAAAAAAAAAATTGTTTCCCCTTGTATGTGAATAAGCTTAAGATTAATCCATTCCTTCTCCACCTAATTGCATAGTGTGTCTAAGGACTCTTCTCTTATGAATTTTGTCTTCATTGATTTTTTGCATATAAAGTAGAGGCAATAGTAGTAATTCATTTAAGCAATTTGGGAGTAGATTGTGAGTAAGGTAGGAGGCTGTAATTGCAACCTTGTCTCTGAAAGTGATCTGGTAGATTTTGCCTCTAACATGTACCAAAAGTGTACATTTCAGGAGGGAGTCGCTTTTAGAAACCACTGTGTTTTCAACTTCAAAAATTTATAACTAATTCCATGAAGGTCCAAAAAATATGAAACGACTTAGGTTAGATGCCAATTCCATTTTTTTTACCACTAAAATTTACTAAATTTTTTTTAAGGAGTTTAGCTTCCCCAAAATGCAAATCAGCTGGTAAAAGATTGCTTTTATAGCCCCCTACCTTAGTATGAGGTTGTAGAAAATTTTCTTGTGTAGGAAGATAGAAAATATAGGGATAGAAAATTTTTGTGAATTTTAATCCAAAATTTGAAATTACTATGAATTTTGGGAGCCTAAAAGTAAACTTTACACATTGCAAATGTCTAGAGTCTTCCAAATGGGATCACTCTAGAATTATTCCCACTTAGTTTTTTACACTTTCTTGCTCACTATTGCGGGACATGCACCATAACTTTATTAGTTCCAACATTAAAAAAGATTAAAAAAAACTCTCTCCAAACTTTGCAGTTGGAAATCTTTCCTAGCTTTGGTTGGAATTGTTGCACTTCTATACTTTGGATGTTGGCTATAGTTGGCAATTGGTGCCTCTACCTTAGTTGTTTTACTTTATGGTTGATACTTGCAAGATTCTTCATGGTTGATCACTGTTTTGTAGAAATTCTTTACAACTTTGACATGGACAAATCCAAATCAATGATTCAATAAAAGTTTGCTTCCTAAATCTATTGAGTATTTTTTTTCATTTAAACATTGTTTAATTTCTTTTCTAACAATGATTTAAGGGCAATCCTTATGGAATTATTTTTTCTCGTCATATTCCAATTCTCACAATGTTGACAAGAATATTGAGCATCAAAAAAAGAGGTCTAATTGTTGGAATGTGTCAAGGTGGCTTGAAATGTAAAGATATAGAAAAAAATGGACATGCCTTGATCCATTTTTCTATTGTTTCAACAAAGTAAAAAGTATCTAGAAGCATGTGAGTGAAATTCACCGTGACACAAAATGCACCCTCAAAGTTGGGTTGAAGAAGAGTGTACAAACCCCTAATCTAAGATGCCTCCAAGAAATGGACTCCTAAATGCTTTTTTGGTTATTTTTCACCTCAATTATCCTAATGGAAGAGGGAAGCCCATCTGAAATTACTAAAATCACTTCATAACCCTTCAATTTCACCTAATTTGTGCTTTAGGCTAATAGGCCATTTTCTAGTCAAAAACCTAGTCCAAATGTACCATGAGATTCTAAAATTGGCCCAAATTGGCCCCTAAAAAGTAAAAACTAATGGCAACATACATCATTGTCACCAACCACTCAAGTATACATGCATTGTACTCCACGAACCATTTTAGGCATCCAATCATGCAAACTTGTGCCCTAATTTCTTTTCCAACAAGAATTCTATACATGCCAATTGGAACCACTCAACCAATGTTGTGAGACCAAAATAGATTGTAATTAATATTTAAATAATCTTAGTATGGTGTTCAAATCAACTACCAATCAAAAGAACAAAAACAAGGCCCCAATCACTACAATAATTGCAATAGTGGCAACAAACCCTCTATGCACCAAATCAATTATTTTGAACTTTTCCTTGATCCAATTGGGGCAAGTCATAGCTTTTCAGAAAGCTAACTTTAAGATGCACTACCTCTCTAAATATCAGCTCCATCCAATCTTCCATTCTTCTGCAGTCATTTGTTAAAGTTGGCCGTCCAATCTCACCCGAAATTCTCCCCTCATTTTCAAGAACCCTTTCCATCTGACCTCAAACATCTTCATTTTTCACCCAATTGTCACTCCAATCTAGTAAAAACCTATTCAAGACAAGTTATTTATGATCTTTTATCTAACTCCTTGCACTCCTTGTTTTTGTATATCATTCGTCTTTCCACTACTTCTTCCTCTCAAAACTCCCCAAAACACATGTGAACATCAAAACACACAAGAGGGAGAAGAGAAAGCCAAACCCTAATTCACCTATTATTCCACTTCCAAACTACTAACTCTCCTAATTACCTTCATCTATGACTAATTTATTGAAAAATGCCTTTAATTCACTATTTTTACCTAATGTTGTACTCCTATTACTATGTTAGTGTTTTCTAGTAGTTTTAAGTTTTATAACTTGTTTTGTGCTTTTTATGTCTATTATTTTTTTAGTAGTCTTCAATTTATATTTAGATCTTTGTTTTCACCTCACTTTTTTATTCTTTACCTTTTATATTTTTTCTTTGGTTAGCACTAAAAACCCTTTTAACTAGTGGTTGTAGTTTAATTTAGAAAACTAACACTTCTAAACTTGAAAATTCATGAAATTTGTTTAGATTCTCTACAATCTTAATAGTGAACCACTATAGTAGTTCACAATGCATAGCAATTCAAAAACCAAGACATCAACTTCAAAATTTGTCGAATCAAGCATTGCAAAAATTATCTTGTCTTCTCAGTCATGATCAACAACAACACTTCCAATGCTTGCAACTAATTTTTGAGTGCATCATAAGTTTATAATGTATATTTTTAGGCTCAATTTTGGCAATGACTTTGCAACCAAAATGGGAGGGGGGGAGTGAGCGGTAGGAGTAGCCTGTGACATGCGATCAAATGATAGGGTACCTAAGAAAATAAAAAATTTAATTTATTATTATTATTTTATACTATAGGATGTAGAAATGCCAATACTTGTCTTCAAAGTACTATAGAGTTTAGAAAATAGGTTCCATTAGCAAAAAATTAGGCCAAAGATATCCCTTTTTATATTCTTTCTTTTCACCAAAAGTCCTAATTAGGGTTGCCTTGTGAGTGGCATATTTCAATTGCTAAATAAATTAGTGTACAATAATAAATTCCAAGACATTTGTTGGCTACCAGTGGCCATCAATACTAGAGAGACAACATCTTTACATTTTTGTAAGGAATATTGGTCTTATAATTATTCAGAAATATACATATATAAATAATCATTGTCCTATGTTTTATCATAGTGACTAATAAATGTCATTAAGAAGAGACACATTTTGTTTTGGTATTTCACTTTCTAGCTGTATGAATGTATGACTGACTCTGTTGCATCTCAAAAATTATATGTAGTCACTTTTAATTGGATAGACTTCTTTACTTAGCTACCAAACCATATTAATGCATGACTACAACAAGTCAAATCTATTTAGAATGTATAGAAAGTGCGATTGTAGATTATGACAAAAGCTATTGTAAACCTCAATCACCCCAATTACAAATCATGTAGACAAATCTAAGAAATTCGACTCTCATTCATCCAAAATATCACTTGCTTGAATAACATTTCACAATATATCTTGGCCAATATTTGATTAGCTATAGTAACATGATGTTCATAGTTATGCCAAAAATGTAATTCTAGATTTTTTAAAATTATGACTACATTCAATCATAAAATTATTGATAACATTCCATATGAACTACCACATCATCTAAAGAACATGACTCACATGAGTCATATTTCACATTAATAAAAAATAAGACTTACAAGGATCATTTTTCACATCAACAAAAAATATAGATCAAAAGTCACCTTTCATATCATGATTGCACTAAATTATACATCATATTAGCCAAAATATGACTCACTCCAATCATATTCCGAGGTAGGATTTTTGTCTTTTGTCCAAGTCGCTCAAGATAAAATCAACTTTTCAAGGGTAGTCAATGTATACACTATGTTGGCAAAAAAAATGGCTAAATATGGCTAATTGTAGTATCATACCTCCTAATGTATATGATTGCAAATATGACTCATTGGTAATTACTAGATCTAATCATATCATGAATTGTCTACAACTAGTGATTTTTGCATGAGCCATATTTTTTGATTTTATGACGTACTATAGTCATAAAACATCCATTTCCTTGTAGAGTATTTATGTCAATGTTGATCTCTTAGTTGTATGTATTTGGTTTTGATTAAACATATCCATGTAGGAAGGATTCATGGCACATTGCATATTGATTGGGGTTTAGAATTTTAATGGGCAACTAGTGACATGATTCTATCTTCCTACCTATATGTCACTAGAAGAAAAATGCAGAAATCCCTGTTTATTTCAATAAAACACGTCAAGTAGATTGTGTTGAGACTGCGTTGCTGAAAACGCAAAAAAAACGCAAAAAACGCGTTTTTTGTGTTTTTTTGTGTTTTTTCCGCGTTTTCAGCAACGCAGTCTCAACACAATCTGCCTGCCGTGTTCTGTTAAAATAAACTGGGATTTCTTTTAGTGTGTGTTGCTCATTTTATAATGACTCTTAACTCCTAAATGAATGAAGGGTGTTTAGGGGGATTTATAAATTTTGGTCAAGCAATTGTAATTTCAATTTTTTTTATCCTATAGTTAAAATTTTGCACATAGGTGCACATAATGATTGTCTTGAAAGACAAATTTAATGAAATCTAGATTTACAGTTACAAAATCATGTCTAATTTAGTCATTTTCTTTTCAACTTGGACAACAAGAAAAACTTTTGTATTATTTTGAGGATTTTCTTCCTTGATTTCTTTCATGCATTTACAATCAAACTTCAAAGAAACTCATCGAATCAAAAAAGTTCAAAGACACATACAATTTTCCTAAATGAAATTGAAAGATGAACATTGCAAGTACAAAGTCATGAAAAAAATCTTCTTCTCAAAGTTTCAAGGTAATGTTTTATAACCAATGACTTTCTTTGCTTTGAAATTTTGGCAGAATATGATTGAATGAGTTAGCTATAATGTGATGTTATGATTGTTTTAGAAAAAATTAATCTAAATAATATAATTTTTTTAGTTGCCTAAGTTGAGATTGAATACATTCTAGCTTACAATTCTTCATCTTCTCATTAAATTGGGCAAAAAATAGAATGTTAGAAAGCTAGTAATATGATGACATACCCTTTCTAAATGATATTATTTGTTTTGAATATACAATGGCTTGCTAGAAAAAAGAGAGCCCAATATAATCTTCCTAGTCATTTTTAACGTAATATCTTGAACATTATTGACTTGAAATTTGTAATAGAAAGCTATAAGCAATCAACTCCATCATGACTCTCTTCTCTAAGAGGGATTTTTATTGTTGTATTACACTCGAGCCAAAACACCAGAATCATCTCAAAATTCAATAGAAACCTTCATATATATACCAACCTTTGTTACATTTAGAAATATTTAGTTTGGAAAAGGATTGATTCTATCCATTAGAAGGTTCATAACTCCATTACAATTAAACAATGAAAAAAATAGATGAATTAAAAGGATTCTAAGATGTTGTAGGCTTTCAATTTTTGTCCATCATAGCTACAAAATGGATGTTCAAGTAGTTAATGCTATAAAGGCCGCCTTCCTTCTTCTAAAAAATAAAATAAAAAATTGCTTTGAATAATATGATATACCATTTGATAGCCTTCATACTTACAACTTTTCTTTCATACACCCATTCATCACATTGAGTGTCAACTCATCTACTTAGCTACTAGTAGATGTTGAATTTTTTACACCATCTATACACCATCTATTGATGGACATAGAATATTCTACACCATCTACTATAAAGCCATGGTAGCGACATTGCATGCTACTTAAGGTGAGCAGTGGGTTTTTTTTTTTTTGCTTTTTGGTGTCAGTTTGCACTAGAAAAAATAATCTGGCTAAAAAACACCTAAAAAAATGCTAAAAAACTTGAATGAAATCGCCAAACAACTTTGAATTAAAGATAAATATTAGATGAATTTGCCTAATTTTGGATGAAAATCATACTATACATCTAAGAAATCGATGAATGTTGCAATTTGGAGCATCCCTATAACATTTTATGCTGCCACTATGGCTATTCTCCAAAAATGAAAAAACAAACCCTAATGAGCACTAGTTCATGAATTTCTTTTAAGCAAATATCAACTAGAAAGCTCGGGGAGTTCACTCCCTTATATATTTTGCATACACCTGCAATAATGACTTATTTAATGGAGGGCTATCTATAAAATGACCTATTTATAACATGGAGGTGTTTTAGGGCACCTTATTTTACATATAGTCCTATTTTCTACTTATACATAATCCTATTTTACATAAAATCTTATTTCTCACTTTTTAAATACACTATAGTAGATGTTATTTTTTACAAACTTTACGTAGAATGAATATATTGGACCCTTATTTTTATCATAGGTGGTTTCTAAAACATTTGCCAATGATCTCTTCAAGCTAGAAAGTGATGCAAATTTTATTATAAGATATATTTTGTTAGATATTCTTTCTATTTCAATAGATGAAATCATGAAATTGATGAATTTCTACCAAATTTTTGAAATAGTTTTGTTCAATTTTGGATGAATGTAAATTCTTTAGGATGGCTAAATGAATTTTCATCCATATTTTGTAGGTTTCATCAATTTCAAATAATGGAATAGCTTCATCACTATTAATGTTACATATTTATGTTTACTACGCTCACATTGAAATATACTAATCTTTGCAATACTGATTACGAACTCCAATACTACATGGCAACAATGTTGGTGGTGTTACCAACAAAAAATGTCAACATGAACACTAATAGTTGATTAAATTTCCACCAAAAAAACGAAATTAGAAGTAAGATGGTTCAATTGACACTAAATTAATATCCAAACAAGAATACTAAAATATGTTAACAATTGGTGTAAGAGATAGTATTTGCAATGTCAATCCCGTTAAAAAATAGGTCTAAATTTGTTCATACAATCCTCATTAACAACACTCTTCAACAAGAAGTTCAAACATACCTTAATTGTCAACTAAATGAGTAATAAATGAGCATTAGAGTGACTTACATGATTGATGAAGTTTTAGGAGGGGATGTTTTGTGTCCAATGAATGACAAACAATCTTCCCTTATAAAACATAAGAACAGCTACTCATTCGCTATCTAAAGGATAAAAAGGAAGATCTTCTCTAGGGCTTTGACTTCCAATGAGTATATTTGGCTTATTCAAAGTAGTAGATGATGTCACACAGTACCAAAATGCATCATTTCCACGGCCGCTAGTACGTCGTTCAACGGTTAAAGAAAAATTGGGACTCCACGAAAATCCCCCGGAACCTGCATTCTCGGAGGAAACCCAGCCTGCAAAATCCTCGCCCGTACTCCAAATAACAGTCACTCTCTCTCACAAGTCCTTCCCATTTCACATCCGATAAACCTCACAACTGCACATTGCTTCAGTGTGTTAAGCACGTGAGCGACACCAGGTACGATTGAGTTAGAGGCTGTCAATCGGTACTTGAATCGCGCATTTGGGGGGGATTAGAATGGATCTGGGGTCTGCCTTTGGGTAGCTTGCAATAGATGGCTGTGTATTTGGGTTGCTTGGAATGGATGGCTGTGCATTTGGGTGTTTGCAATTGATGACTTTGCAGTTGGGGCGATTGCAATTGAGGGCTTTGAATTTGGGTTGAGTGCAATTGAGGACTGTGCGTTTGGGGTGATTCGTATTGTCGGCGGTGCATTTCGGTTGCCTGCAATTGATGGTTGTGCATTCGAGTTACTTGCTATCGTTGGTTGTGCAATTGGGTTGCTTGCAATTGATGGTTAGCTGTGCATTTAGGTTTTGTGCAATGGATGACTGCAATGGATTTTTTGAGTTTTGTTTGCCATTGATCCAGTGTGCACTTGAGGTGGGGTGATGTAGGTGAGACAGGGTTTTACAGGGGCCGTGCATTTGTGACCATGGGGAAGAGTCGGGTGCTGGTGGTGGGGGCGACGGGGGACTTGGGAAAGTACGTGGTCAAGGCCAGCATCGCGCAGGGCCATCCCACGTTCTTTCTCGTGCGACAGGGGGCGGCCGCCACGGGCGCCAAGAAGGAGCTGCTCGATTCTTTCATCGCGCAAGGAGCCGTCGCACTTCATGTAATGTCGAGTACACTGCTTCTCTTGGCTTGATTGAATTTGGTCACTGACGCTTAAGATTTTTAGAGATTCGTTAGAAGAAATTCAATTGGCGACCAAGATGAGTCCAGTCCAGTGCTGTTCATTTGACTCTTTAGTTTTCCTAGTCTTTTTACAAGAGATTTTGTAGACATCTGGCCCTCGAGATCGAATTTGTACATAGACGTTGTTCGTTTCAGTCATGTAAGAATTTCTTAGTTTCAACAGAACTTCTATTGACAAGACTGAATCAGTGACGTGACATTGTTCATCTGAGTTTTTTAAGAATCCCCCAGCTTCATTGAAGGGAATTCTTGCACTCAAGCTCGATTTAGTGCAGCGCTGGTCATCTGAGTCATTAAAAAATTTCGCAGCCTCAATAGCAGAAATTCCACTGACAAGTGACGCCCAAGATCGTAATAGTAAATAGTCGATGTTTGTCTGAGTCGGTTGAGAACCTCCCAACTGCTTCAGAAGAATTTCAATAGCCATCTGGCACCCGATGTCAGATAGCACGGTATTGTTCATTCGAGTATTCAAGAATCTTTCTGTTTCGGCAGTAACAAGTGGGTGCCGCTCATGATTCGCTTGTGCAGGGGGTTCTGGACGATGAGGCGAGTCTGGTGGCGGCATTGAAGCAAGTGGATGTGGTCATCTCTGTGTTGGGCTCCTCGGCTATCTTGGATGGCCAGCTCAAGCTCATTGAAGCAATCAAGAAAGTGGGACACATCAAGGTAAATAAATCATCGATTACGCTTCACAAGAATTCCATCACACATTTATAGCATTCTTGAATCTGTGGCCAGCTTCATGAGCAACATTTCTTCAATCTGCACGAAGGTATATAGTTTTTGGTTCTTCACATCCGCCTCCATTCTTTCCTAGCCCCTTTTACTGTTTCCAGTACTCTCTCCGTCATTCTTTTGGCTCCACAAACGCCATGACTCGGTCATGCAACGATGGTCTTCCCATTGGTCCAATTATCTCAAGAATAATTTGAAATGTTTAGAAACTAGTCGTGTGTGGATTTCTGACTTGTTTGTTGTGTGGCTTTGGCAGCGTTTCGTGCCGTCAGAGTTTACGACCGATGTGGAGAAGCCCAAACAATATGCATCGGATGTGCTGGAACCCATTTTGGCGCCCAAGGTGGCCATCCGCAAGGCCCTCCGTGAGTCCGGCATTCCGCACACCTTCGTGTTCAACAGCGGCTTTTTGGAGTTCGTTATTTCCTCTCTGGCACAACTGGACGTCGTCCTCAGTGGCGATATCAAGCCTCCCCAGCAGAACGTCACCATCATCGGGTCCGGTGAAGGAAAAGGTACGTGCCTGCTCTGTTACCCCTCCTTGCTGCTTACAGCAATTGATCTCCTTGAAACGCCATTCAAATCTTTCTTTTTGTCTTTCTGGTAGACTCAAATGGAGTAGGTAACTTGAATGTAGAGCCTAGTTATGAGAAAGAACACAGTGAGCCATGCCAGGGATGTTATTTCCGTAACGAGGCTCTATTTTCACTTGATCAAATCTAACTTGAATGGTTGGATTTGTTCAATCGAAGGCTAAGGACAAAATAATGACAATATAATACAAATTAGCGTGCATGTACCACTCTGAAAAGGGGAGGGTTATAACTCGTACTGTGGTGTTCAATACGAGCTTTGAGAGAGCAAGAACTCTTGAGGAAGCCCTTGACTCAGCAATATAACGGGATGCTTTGTCTGATATCTTGATGTTATGTCTGATATCTTGATGTTACATCCGAAAATCTTCTTGCTTGTCCAGACAAGATTATGAGAGAAATAATTATGCATTCCATATCCAATGCTTGGTTGTGTTCTCTTGCTGAATGAGTGACTTAGTTTGTTTTTCATTCCATTGCGAAAATTTATACGAATATGTTGGTTCGTTGCCAGTTGTGACGACCAGCAAGGCGGACATAGCAAATGTGACACTGAAGGCCGTGGATGATCCGCGCACTCTGAACAAGCAGCTGGTGATTCGCCCCCCATCCAATGTGCTTTCCTTCAACAGCGTGGTGGCGCTTTGGGAGAAGAAACTGGGTCACAGCCTAAACAAGACTTTCGTTCCCGAGGCCGACGTGGTGAAGCAAATTGAGGGTCAGTCCCTCACTCTCTGTCTCTCTTCGTACCGAACCTTCCTGTATGAGTAATTTCATGGAGTCGAGATACTACATATTCTCTGTTTACAAAGGCATTTCTAATCCAAATATGAAGAAACTCAACAAAGCATTTGAACCTTCAAACGGGTACGAGTCTGTTCATTAAGGTCCTTTGTGAATATTGGACAGTGAGAGTCAGTGGTCCTCAATGTTGCTGAAGCTGCTAAAAGCATCAGTAATGTACTAAAGATCAAATTTGACAATGTAATATTTCCAGTTTTGGGGCTTTAAAATTTGGGGGGCAGAGGGTATGCCAAACTTAGTGACATGGGGACTTTGGATTCAGTCATGAATCATTTTCTGACGTCTCAGAGTGTGGCCAGGGTTAAGCCCGCCAGCCAACATCTTCCAAGCACTGTTCCTGCATGTGGCGACAGGTGACGACGTCTTTCCTCTGGGTCCTGGTGATGTGGATGCCAATGAGCTCTACCCTGACTACAAGTATGTTACGGTGGACGAGTTCCTTGACAGTTTTGTAGAGAAGAAGTGAGCAGGTGTGCCGATGAAGAAAAAGATGTGTTGGATGTAATGGTTCGTATGAGTAGCAGGAAGTATGCGTGTCATGCCCGTTAGCCTACAAGACGTCGTTTCAAACTGTGTAAAACTTGGTTGCTTCTGTAAATAAAACTTCCTTGCTGGAGATGTAGATTTTACCTTATTTTCTGTGTAATTGGTTCTGGCGGCATTATGGAATGGGTCGGCCAGTTTATGAACAGTTATTGCAAGTAAATAGCGAGTGAGGTATTAACTTACTTGCAATAACTATTTTTTGAGAAGTATTAAAGACATGTACTTCCATCTCTGGAAAATAAAATAAAAAATTTTCATACATATCTGCTTCCTTACTTGCAATAACTGTTCATAAACTGTTCCTTATAGCGAGTGAGGTATTAACCCTCACCTGTTCAGGACGGACCTATAACCAGTGGTTTGAAGCCTCCTGGCACTCAGTTTGTTACCATTTTGGAAGCAGATATGTATGAAAAAATTTTATTTTATTTTCCAGAGATGGAAGTACATGTCTTTAATACTTCTCAAAAAATTTAGATTTTTTTGAGGAAAATTGATTTTTCTAAGTATTTTTGAAGAGAAAGTGAAGAAAAAATCATATCAAATAGAAAATTATCTCAAAAACTCTGAAAATTTCGCCATGTGTGTACATTATAGTGCCACACATCATGGTGTAAACTAAACTTGCGTGTACTTCTATAAATAAATTGCAATAGACATTGAAAATGTAGCTGAAGGTCAAATTGCAATAAAATATTTAATTTTTCAAATTTTTATAAAATTCTATTTGGAGTAGAAACTAGAGTAGGAGATGTTCATTTCATAAGTTGGGCTGAAACTCAAAAAGTATCATTTTCTTGGAGAAACTTCAGATTTACTCAATTTCTCAAAATACACTAAAATGGCAAATTTTGCCATCCATTTTCTTCATTTATTTAATTTCCACCCGTCTCGCACTTCAGGGAGTTGGGTTTCGAGGATCTGAATTTCGGGGATTTGGGTTTCCAGAGTCTGAACTTCGGAGAGCTGGGTTTCCAGGGTCTGAACTTCGAGGAGCTAAGGTAGAAGGCTCAGAAATGGAGCATCTAAGGGCTGATCTGGCTTTTTCGTGTAATTAAACAAACGGAAATATTTCTAGCCCATTTTTCAGAGGAAGAAAAATAGATGAGGAATCTAACACAAGTGATTTCATATTTTTTGGAGCATTTTTGAATTAGTTATGAATTTTCAAACAAAATGTGTTGTAGATCCCTATTTATGTCCCTAGGTCCTCCATGAATGGTTCACTTGCAACTACAAAGAAAAAATGGAAAAGCAAGGAGAATGATTGGCTCTCACTATTCCCAATGCTTCTATCTTCATTTCATTCAATGAGTATAGAGGTCCATTTAAGAACCACATATTGTCCATTTCAATGCCTTTTATAGGTTCCATTCTTAATGCCCACTCTAATTTAGAACCTCCTACCTTAGGTTTCTAAGGTCTGGACTTCAGGGAGCTAGGATCCAGGTTCTGAATTACAAACAAAAAAAGTAGAGTCTTAGGTAAATGGGGAATTTAGAGTAGAATCTTATAAATCGGAAATAAACAAAGAACACAAGGAAGGAAGGAATCTGCCATTTGATAGCTCCAACCAAGGTTGCAGAGCACTAGAGGCATAGTGAACTATAGCATAGGACAAAGCAAAGTCCAAAAAAACCATGATGTATGCGTTGGAGGTGGGTAGCTATCCTTGAACCTCATTTGTTATTGTTGAGTTTATTCGACGTAAAGTAGAATTGGAAGGAATACACAGAGAAGGTAGAAATTGGAAGGAATACATATGTAGAGTAGAATTAAAAGGAACAAAGACATAGAGTAAAATTAGGGGGAACAAACATGTAGGGTAGAATTAGGAGGAACAAGTACGTAAAGTAGAGTTGGAAGGAACAAGTACATAGGGTAGAAATAGAAGGGATAAATACATAAACCAAAGTCAAAGGAAATGAATGCATAGAATGAAATACAAGAATACCTAGACATATAGTATTAGGTGAGATATATGGAGGGCCTAGTTTGAGTTGAGACTATGGAGACCAGGGCCTAAGATTGACCTTCAATGCATCAAAGGCCAGATCCCCATCACAACTGGACTCCGTGCATTGAGCCACTCCAGGCAAAAATCGCACACGTGTTAAATCATGGTTGCTATTTTGTGAATTTGTGAGCATGAACTTGTGAGCTTGTGAGCCTATAAGCTTATCCAATTTTTTTAAGATTCCATCTAAAATTTTTGGCCAAATTTTATTAACTTTAGTAAATTTTAATGCCTATTATTGTGGACCTATCACCATGGTTCCTTGAACAACCTTGTTGTACTATTTATTGTACTTTACTAGATTTTAAGGAAAAAAATTTAGTGACTAATTATAATTTTTTTTGAAATCAAATGAGGTTGTTCCATTCAAATTTAGATTTTTATGATCATCCTCCTTTGTCTTGCTTCTAAGTACCTCTTGGCGCCGAGGGGAGTCCCATAGCTTTGGGGGGGATTTTTTTTTTTTTTTGAGCCATGGGACTTCTGGGGGATATTAGGAGGCAAGACAAAGGAGAGTGATTAAAAAAATTTAACCAATCTCAAGAAGTATTATATTAAGACGATAAATGCTTAATCTTCTTTTCAGCATCAAGAAGTATTAAGACACTAGAAAGAAGTAATCAACTAAACAATTAGTAGATTAAAAAAAATGGATCCCCTCATGGGATGCACAAGAAGACAATGATCAACTAATCAATAATCTTGTGTAACAAAGTTCATTATTTACAAAGTTAATTCCTATCAACTGAATATTTTTCTTTTAAAATCTTAATAAGTTCTATTATTGATGCATTAATTAGACAAAAGTGTAGGTGTTGACATCGGCTTCTTAGAAGACCTACACTATTACAAGATAGTCATGAACAAAATGAAATTTGGTGCAGCTAAGTTCTTTTCACATATAATGAAATTCCATGAACAATTTTTTTTTTTAAATTTAAACAAATTCATTGACTTACAAATGAAGAGGAAATGATTGATACCTTCTTATTGACCTTAGGAGGACTTATAATGCTACAAAACATGATCAACCAAAATAAAATTTAATGTAGTAAAGATCCTTATCAACAAATTAAAAAAAAATCTAAACAATTCCAATAATAATACATCAATAGAGATCATTATTACCTTTCCTTAGGCCTCAAGAAGATCTACATTATTATAGGATAATGATCTACCAATATTCTATACAAACTTAATTCCATCTTCATTCATTTTTCATATCAATTGAATTTTTCATCTTTGTAATGTATACTCTTAAATAAGATTGAAAATTAACATTTTCATCCAAATTCAACATAACCATGATAATAGGTCCACGGTAATAGGTTCACAAAAGTAAGTACTAAAATTTATAGAAATAAAAAATTTTGATTCAAATTTTAAGATGGAATCTATTTTAATGAATAAAATTAAGTTTTTTTTTAATGTTTTTTCAAATTTTTAAGCTCTATACTCATAGAATCCGTGCTCTATGCTCATAGGCTCACGCTCACTAGCTCATAGAATAGCATCGCTATGTGTTAGATTAGGTAGGATAACAAAAGATCCATTGTTTGGAAGACACAATGGATTTGATGCTTAGACACCCATAGATAGTAGAAACACTAAAGAACTTAGTTGTATACGCTAGATTCCAAGGGTGCAAATTGATCACCCACAGATTGCTAATTTTAATTTTAATTTTCTTCTACTTCACCTCGAATTTGAGTTTAATGTTTTATTCTACTTCAAGTTGGTAATTCTAATTCTATTTTATTGCTTAATTCTAAGTTTAGCTTTATTTCTTTATTCTAATTGCTATTTCTATTTTAATTTGCTAATCCTAATGGGTCATTGCAAGAAACACCGTGCAAAAAGTGTAGCGTTTTCAATTGTATTTTTTTCCAGGAGTACTTTAAAATTAGAAAAAAAAATTTAATGAAAAATATGTTTCATGTAAAACCTTTAAGAAGAAGGTACCTAAGAAAGAGAAAGCATAGGAAAACCAAAAAAGTGCAAAATTTCATGAAAATTGGTACTTCTACATTTTAATTTTTGAAAAATAGGAAAATAATTTTTCTTAAAAACTAAAAATTGGACATTTGAGGAAAGTTGATGTTGATGAGATTCGACTAAAAGAACAATCTTAGAACCATCATCAATGTTCAAAAATTGTGTGCAATGAGAAAAAAATATGTACACATGTGGAGGACATAAAAGAACATATTTTTAGATTTTATTTGGAATTTATAGGATTTACACCTATGCAAATAGACCATGAAAGTTTTGTCTTCAAATCATTAAATTTAGGCACTCCGAACGTAGTGAAAACCATAAACTACACCCTGTGACAATTCAATGAAAATGATTTTTAAATATAGAATGATTTTTTTTAATTTTTGAAAAATTAGGGATCGAATAACCTTCAAGTTAGGTATATTCAATAAAAATTTCATGCTCATTGGACTTAATCTCCAAATGTTTATAGTGGACAACAAAAAAGTGGCTCACATTGTGACAGGAAATAGGATTGGTGTTTCTTGCAATGATCCTAATCTAATCTACTAAATTTGGCTTAACTTGCTAATTGTATTTTTGATTTTCTAATTGTATTTTGATTTGCTAATCTAGATTTGACTTCCTAATTCTAATTTAATTTGCTAATCCAATTTTGACTTCCTACTTCTAATTTTGATTTTCTAATTTAAATTTAATTTTTTAATTTTGATTTAATTTTTTAAATTTAATTCTATGTCTACTTCCAAGTCTATTGGTTTTCTTCAAAATGCAATAATCAAAAGTGGGGAGTTTTATAGACACACCCTTCCGGATGACAGTGGTTGTAGCTTCTTACCCTATTTCTTCCCATGCCATTGTTGCTAGTTTTGTAGTTTGTGGGTTCCTAAGTAGGGTATCTAGGCTTCCATCCTTGTATACCATGTCCGAAATTACTTACTGTAGATGAGCCTCCACTTCTACCCTCCATTGACCTCAAACTTTCCCTTTTGACTCTTTTCTTATATCGTTGACCAAGGTGGTTGGCCCTCTTAGAGCATCCCCATGCCAAAGCCTTCAAACAGGGGCGTCAAATGAGGTTTGGCATGGGTTCATGGTTGGTGAAAGTGCTTCATGCCCCATGCCTACACTCTGAATTGACTCACTAAACACATCTCCCAAGTCAAAAACTACCTTTATTAAGCCAAGTGCAAGGTGTCAGGCCAAGTGTTGGACCTCCAAGCTCCCAATGGCTGAAAATTCTCTGAGAGTGTGCCAGATTGAGGAAATCAAGATTTAGTGAGCCACGGGGAAGAAACACAACAATTGAGTGTGATTGTTACTTTGAAGTTTTTGTTGGGTAAATATTTGGTTTGGAGTGCTTGGCATGGGGCAGTTTCACAGGGCAAACACTCCATATTATCAATTTGCAGCCCTTTGAAGAGCAGTCATGGGGATGCTCTTAGTTCCTTCTACCCCAGTACCATAGGTGAGATTCAAATGACGCAACTTCTACTTGTGACTACATGGGGATTCCAATACACATACCTTTACTCATAAGCCCTATGAGACATTTGGACATTGTACAATACAATTGAACTTACAGTCATGTTCTCACTTAGTGCCGAAGAGTACTTAGAAACGAATTTAGACCTACTTCAGGACCAGATTCGCATTGCTGAAACATCAAGTGCAAACATACCCCCAAGCCCCCAAAATTGTGTCACTGGAGAGCTCCCTGATACATTGAACCTGGTCGGCATCTGACTGAAGCAGAGACAGGACCATTCTCTCAATAAAAGAGAACTGACTGAACTGAAAGGCACTCACCGACTGAAAAGGGCATGAGTGACTAGAAAAACATTTAACAATATATTGATTCAAATTTTTACTGGACCCTATCAGTTCAATACTGTAGTGAATTCCAACTACTAGAACATGAAGAAGGTAGGAGGTCCATAAACCGACTATCTAAGCGCTGGAACTGAATTTTGGGGAGGTGAATCATCTTGAAATTTTTTTTTAGTGAATTTTCCTTGAAGGACAGCTAGAATAGGCATCTAAGTCAAATTCTTTCATATTTTTTGGAGCTTTGTGGAATTAGTTATGAATTTTTGAAGTCAATATGGCATAGGGCTCCAAAACTGCCCACCCCCTCAAACGTACACTGTTTCTACATTACTGCGAAGATCAAAAAGCATCATGTACCAATGATGTAGGTGAGTGGTTTTGGAGTTTGAGCAGTTTCTAAACCTCCTACCTTACTAGGGGTAGTGACACTTTATTTGGGAAGGCAAGTTTTTTCCAAGAATGAACAATGCGTAAGAGGAACTCTAGGAGCCATTTGCTTGGAGTTCTCGGTGAAAATGGTGTGACACTACTTCCATGTCAGGCGGAGGAGTTCTTTAGAGAACGAATCACCTATACATGAGAATACCGGAGCCAACTTGCAACATCACAGGTGTCGGGTTGTTCATTCTTAAAGTCTTCTACATGCCCATTCTTTTGCTCAAAAGTAGAATAATAGAAGTTGAGAATCCTTTATAACAAAAGTGTATTCCAACACTGAGGGCTCTCCATAACCACCATGTTGTGATTTTTTTTCAAAGTGAAGGAGGTATGACTATCCTTATTATTTGACCAATGTATGAATAAGTTATGAATCTTCAAAGAACAATTTTAAGAGGTATTAGAAAATCCAACATTGGGCTCTCAAAGATTCTCATGTTTAGATTGTGTACATTTTGTATCATCAATATCTAAATTATTGTCTTATTGTTTTGTCCAAATGCACATGTTGCAATGGATAATTACAGATGTACAATACATCTTTTAGGGAGCAAAAAATGTGGTTGCTTTGGATCTAGAGAAGTGATAATGTTGTGTGCACATACATGCTTACTACGCTCATATTGAAATGTACTAGTGTTTGTAGTACCAATTACAGATTCCAACACTACATGGCAACAATGTTGGTAATGTCACCAACACAAAGTATCTACTTGAATACTAATAGTTGATTAAATTTTCACAAATAAAAACAATATTAGAAACAAGATGGCTCACTTTAGATTAAACCAATATTCAAATATGAATAGTGAAATAAATTCACACTTGATGTTAGGGATAATGTTTGCAATGTAAATCTGATCCAAAAATTGGTCAAAATACTAGTAGAAACCCTCGTTTAATGTGACAAGGCCTATTTTTCTTGATGGATTTTGCTAAGCATAAAGATTAACAATCCATGTTTTTATGTCAACAAAAACGTTCAATACAACATCAATGTTGACATAAAAACACGGGTTGTTACTTTTGATGCCTAGCAAAATCCGTCAAGAAAAATTAGGCCTTGTCACATTAAACATGGGTTTCTACTAGTGAAATTTGTTCCTAAGATCCTCACTAACAACACTCTCCATCAAGAAGTACAAACATATCTTTATTGTCAAGTAACTAAGAAGTAAGTTATATGAGAATTAAGTTAGATTGAGTTAAGTACCTGATTAGTGTAGTCCCACCGCTCATTGCCTCAATGAGGACGGATGGATGGAGGGGATGAGTAGATCATTAGCTTCATCCACTGAGGTAGCACTTTTTCCCAACCTCTCCTCCCCTCCCTGCAACTTCCCCCCTCTCCTTAACTCCAAAATGACGAGCCGGTGGTTGTGGAATTGAGGAATTTTGATACCGTGGGAATCATTGGTTCAAAAAAATCTAAAAACACACGTTGGAAGTCAAAGCACTGTAGAAGATCTTCCTTTTCCACCCCTAATTATGAGGATGAATGATTGCAATTCTGTCCTACATAGAAAGAGTTCTCGATTAGAAAATGGCTTCGGTGTTGTTTAAGGGTTAATTAGCTTCGAGAAGCTCATCTAGGTTTCTCCTTGGGTGTTCTTCCCTCATGCAATTTTCCAGATTAAGTAGAGATGTTAAGTTAACATTATTTTTAAGCTATGCAAGAAAACAAAGTCAGAGTATAAATTTTATTTTATTAAGAATAATTTAATTAACTTAACTAAAATTTAGAAAAAAAAAAGTCAAGATTTCTAAAGGCAAAGTTGAAGCTTACATATAGATGGAGTATTAATGGCCATGGTAGAAACTTCTAGTTGTGGTAGATCTTACATTGACATGTGTGATAAATTGGTTTCATTTACTTAAATTTAATCAAAACCAATCAAAGTTGTAATGATATTTAAAAGACCAACATTGCAATTTTAGAGGGATTTCTTTTGACATTTGCATAGGAGCTAGTGTTTATCCTTATGTTATTGTGTATCATTTTATATTTAACCTTTTTAGTATTTGTGCACAACAACATTTTCTAGCTTGCAAATATATGGGGAGAAACAAATGTGAATTCTATGTTCAAAGTTCTAGTGAAGAATATACAACTTTTAACATTTTAATTTGTAAAAAGTAGGATTTTTTTTAAGATTTAAAAAAAAATTCCATTTTAAAAGACTTTCTGGTGATGAAATTTGACCAAAAAACTCACCAAAATGATGCTTTATACCTTTGGAAAAAAAATATAGAAAGAAGCTCTCTTTATGGACTTCTACACCACATAAAAATAAGTATTTTTGAAACTCCTTTACGTAGTAGCTATAAATTTACTAAGACACCATCCTCTCCAAATTTCAATTCAAAACTCTTTTTTTTGGAGATAAATGGTATAAGAAACCCTCAAATCATCCATTGTGAGAAATTTTCAAGGCTATTTAACCCCTAAAGGTTTTTGACTATGTTTTCACCAAAACCACTTCAAAACTGTCATTTTTTAGACAACTATCAAATTTTAAGAAAATAACATTTTTGGACAAAAGTAATCATAGGATCTTTTAGAGCACAAGTTTAAAAAGATGTGGAAAAAATTTCAGCAATTTCCGCCGTGTAGATTGCAAGATGCTAGTGTTTGAAGTGACAAAAATCATTTTTTCACCATTGCGGAAATCCGGGCAGCTGCACTTCAAAAGACCATATTTGTGTGGAAAAATGTCAAAAATGATTGTAGCTCTTTGGATTCATTTTTCAATTGAAGTTGGCTACATGCTTGAAAATTTTCAGATCATTTGGAATTGTACAATATATAGGAAAAAAATAGTAAGTAGAAAGAAGTAGAAAATGAGCCAAAATACTAAATTATTAACAATTTATTTATAGAGTTAAAAGAAGACAATCCCAATGGTTGTAATGTTGTGTTAAACAATATACACCCAATGTTTTTATTTTTTTTGTCAAAATATTAAAATTTGAATTAAATAAAAAATTTCAAACTTTTTTTGTAGTGTAGAGATTCTATAACTAGCTGGCTGGCCGATTGCGGGTTGGCTGGTTCGACCAAGAGGGTTTTTCTTCCCTAGTGTTTCTATTACTAGACTTTGACTAACAATAAATTCTTAAAATCACAAGTTTTATCAACAATTATGAAGACTTTGATCCTTAAAGGGTTCAAACTTCAAAGCTTCGCCATCCCTATGGGACCTAATAAAATCTTGTGGCTAAAAGAAGGGGGGAGAAGAGGAGATTAGTTACTTTGAATTCTAAAGGGTTCAAAGCTTTGCCGTCCCTATGGGACCTAATAAAATACCATGCCTAAAAAAAGGGGGAAGAAGAGGAGATTAGTTACTTTGATCCTTAGGCGGTTTAAAGCTTCGCCGTTTCTGATAAGACTTCTATATTATTATAAACAAGGAAAGAGGGAGAAGAGAAAATTACACAAAAGCGACATTTTTTCATAAGTCACCTCCCAAGTTATCCCTTGGTTCCTCATAATCTCTCCCACAACAATTCTCAAGTGATCCCAAAATACACAAATCTTCACAATAAAAGCTTTATAAAGTATCATATCAACTGTGGGGGGCTCAAGTCCCCAAAGGTGCCAACAAAAATGCCACAAAGGTGTAAAAACCCAAGCAAAAAACTATCAAAGGCTTCTTGACATTACAAGCCAAGAAAATTTGGTATAATCCGGGCCCAATAGTACTTCTTCGAAGATGTGGAGAATAAAAGAGAGAGAGAATGAGGGAAGAATGACCGCCCCTTTTATATCCAAAAGTGGCATCTCCCCCCCTTTCATATACTAAGAAAAACTAAATTGAAAAATAAAACTTGGTTGTACATGTGACCACTCCTCAAATCTAATTATCTACTTAGGATCTATATAATTTGAATTTAGAATTCAAATTCCACCTAATTCTTACAAGAATTTGTAATCTACCTACTTTTGTCTTCTCAAAATCTACAAGTTCTCACGTGGGACTTGTTCCCATGTGTTCCCACTTGCTTTTGTACTTTGAAATTCAAATTTACTTACATCTAAGCACTTGGACTTACATCTTTTTGTTTTTCGAGATGTACTTTGCTTCTATGTGCTCCTAAAATTCCCTACATGTTTCCAATGTGTTCCCTACAACCACTAGAGGTCCAATTTCCTAATTTCACATTAGGAGGCCCTAAAATCCATTTTCTTCGATATGTGCTGTCCCCAAATGCTAACTTTTGGAGTTTGACTCTGAATCACAAACAGATTGCACCGTTGGGTTTGGAAGGCCATAATTAGTCTTTGGAAAATCTTTTACCCCTTAAACTATGATCTAAACTCAACAAAACTTAGTGTAGGTTGGGATCCAAGTGAGGGGAAAACCCCAACTTTTGGAGTTTGATTCTTTTGGACCCAATTCCTTTATTAGACTTTTTAGTAGGTAGAAGGGGGTAGGGATAGATTTAAAATAGGCCTCAATCCGATGTCATACGCTCCCAATACGCCGGTCAACTTCCAATACTGCCAATTAATAAGCTAATTGTCGGGGGAGTTCACCGGTTTGAGGTCTTTTACGTATCGAAATGTCATGAAACTTAGGAGAGTGCCTCATTGGTGTGAGACTGTCTAGCCAGATTTTTAGTGAAATTTTATCGCACCGCGGGATATTCTTATGAATTCCCATTCAAGGATTGTCGCGGTTGACCGCAGGGGAAAATGACCAATAAATATTGAAAAATCTCCAAACTTTAAAGGGAACCTTCCATGGGATCCTTCATGTGAATGTGAGCTCACATCCCTATTGCATATGCTAGAAAATAAGGAATCGCCAGGTACTTGCAATTCTATAGTTAGTATTTATTCTGTATTATCTTCGATGCTATGGGGAGGTGGGATCTCACTTTAGATTCCTCTATCTGTGACTACCTAATCCAATATGGTTCCCATAGGCTTATTACCCTATTTCCTCACATCCCACTAGAATCATCGTCAATTTATTCAAGATAAGACTCAATTGGAATACAAACTCACACAAACCCCTTCTATTGATCAAATATTGTATTGGCATGTGGGATATCAATATTAGTTCTATACTCTTTTGTGGGTTTATTGTACCTATTTGTGTATTGAATTATGTAGAAATCCGAAAAAAGAACCAGTGAGTCCGTAGTGACGAATCAGGGTTTCACAAATACATAAGGTGTTTAGTTGTAAGTTGTTGAGTGAATGATTAGTAAGTGTTGAAAATTTGAATCTTCATTCAATCTTCATTTCAATCTTCTATTGACCTATTATGTGATAGCTCTATATAAATAAAGGTAAGGGTGTGTGATAAGAAACAAATCCTCAAACAAGTAAAATGAGACAACCAAACCACAAGCTGACCATCTGAAAGATTGGCTTTTAAACTTCAAACTCACGGTAGTTAGGAAGCACCTTTCACCAATAAGAACAACATATAAGATCAACTATGTGGATGATCAATCCCACTTTGTCACCACAAACAAAAAATGGAGTTAATAATTGTCATAAAAATGACTCCATAGTCCACAACAAAGTTCATAATGTAAAATTAAAATAACAAACAACCTCCAAAATAGGCTAGGAATAACAAACTACAATGACTCTTCAAAATCGGCTAGAAAAAAACAAGACACAAGCCACAATATACAAATCTTCAATTTTTTCCCCTTTTAAATCAAAATCTTTAATGGGTGATGGCAAGAAATACTTCACGTTTTTGGCTCAAAATGCTATTTTTTGGCATAGTACTGGTAGTACTACGCGATTTTGACAATACAGCGCGTCTGACGCGTGCCTGCAAATCTCAACCGTCGATTTGGGGCACTTGCAAATCTAGGCCGTTAGTGTAGTACTATACAATATTATGCAGTACTATGGACTATTACAAGTACTTTACAGGCCACAAGGAGTAGAAAATAGCAGAAAAAGGGTCTGTGGACCTTTTTATTTTTAATAATTCAAAAAAAAATCAAAAAATTATTTAAAAGAATTCATTTTTCTAAACAAAATTGTACATACATTGCAAGAAAAAATTCCTTTAAAAAAGTTTTGCCCTCTTCGTAGAGTTTGTGCAAAGGAAGGTCACTTTGATCCCATGTGGACAATAGATAATTTACTATTTTTATAAAAACTCACCGTCAATTCTTGAAATGTTAGTAGAACTCCAACTTGTCTAATTTGTGGCTTCAAATTCAGATTTTTGAGTCAAAAATAGGACTAAAAACCCCCAAAATGGCCAAGGTAGACAGCCAATTGGGGGTAGTTTAAAAATAGTAAACTAATTTTTAAAAGACTGAAAAAATTACATAATATATAAAACTTTTGTGTGCACCTTCATTCCAAATTTCAAGTTGATAGGGCAAACGATGCAAAAGTTATGAGTAAAAAACTACTTGTTGGAGGTCAAGGGGATAAAAAATAGGACAAGTGTTTCTTGCAATCACCCTAATCTTTAATCTTGAAATCTTCTTTCATTCACAAACTTAAAGAAATTTCAAGAAGAACTAAAAAAACTAAACCTCATGCTAGCTGCAACCTTCAATTTAGTATCACATGTGCTTTAAAAACTCAAATCTTCAATGCTTTAATAATTTAAAAAGCTATTAGTACAAACTAATCACTTAAATTTTTTTTGCCTATTCTAAAATACTATCCAAAAATTATTAGAGAACAAAGTAGAGGTCTTCTTCTCTCTTATTAACGAACCACTGCCTCTTTAATTCTTAATAACTTTTGATTGCAAGATTTAATTATTATGTATGAAGGCAATTTAAAAATCTCTCACCAATATTTACAACTTGTGAAAATATCACAATAATCTAAGATACTGTTCAAAAATTGTAAGACGTAGAGTCTTGGCCTTCTCAAGTAAGAAAGTATGAAATGATTCAAACTTTGGTACTATACAATTTTTGCATCATAGCTCCATTTTATATAAATAAAACCAATTTGAAAAGATAAAATAATTATCTAAAACTTCTCAAAGTTTTAGTTTCAATAAAGAAATTGACCAAAAGTTAGAGGCGTTGAAGATACGGCCTACCTCTTTCAAGTGCAATCTTCACTCCAAATTTTAATAACCCATAACTTCTTGATCCAAACTCAAATGACAAGTATAATATCTTTTTAGAAAGATATTTAAGAAAAATACACCCTCCAAATCTCAAAACAAGAAAATAAATAGTTCAAAAGTTATGGCTTCTTGAAACATCTAACCTCTCAATGGAGGTCCTTGGATCTTCACAATTTCAAACCTCAATAACTTTTAACTCCCAACTCCATATTCAACTTGCAAATATTCTTTGAAAAGCTATAAACATAAGAATTTTCATGCCAAATCTCATTATTCAATAATTTATATTCAATAGGTCATACTCAATAGTTCATACTTGATGAGCTCCATCAATTCAAAATTCAGACTTCAAACCTCAAAACATACATACATCATTTCTCTTCTTTTCACCCAAAATTAAGCATTTTTTCTTATTTTTCCTTCTCATTTAAAGTGAAGGGTGGAACACATCAACCGATGCCCTACCAAGACCCCATCTAAGATTTTCACTACATCCCCATTTACATTCTCCCTTATCTCCAAACCCCAAGCTAATTTACTATCACCAACTTCTCATTCTACATTTATAATCACACACTATGATTTTAATAAAATACTCAAAGTAACATTCAATAAATGCCTAATAGAGGTAAAAAAACTAGAGTTCCAATTGAAACTTCATTCAATTTGCAAAAATTTAAAGATGCATTTAATTGTTGCTGCAACATAATCAACACAATCCGTTTTTGTTAAGGAATTGACCAGCTTTTTTAACTATTATTTATAATTGCAACTTCTTTCAATAGGCCTAACCATATCATAATATTGTTCGTTGTTTAAACCCTCAAAATACCTTTCAAATGTCACTTCACAACTACTAAGTTCAACACATCCAACTTGCAACAAGATTATTAATGCTCAAGCATCACGATAAAGATTCATGTACCATCACTACTCTACATAAGTTGTTTCGACAGTTTAGATGGTCGAGCTTCACCTTGAATATGTTCATGTGGTAATATAAGATTTCACAACAGAAGAAGCTGATTTGGTAATTGTAATAATGAAAATTCAAATTGAGCCTCTGGTTGAGGTTCTTCATATTGAAACTAAAAAAAAATCCTCCAATTCAATATTTTAAAACTAAAGTGAAAAACAAATATTACTAGTGAAATTCAATGAAGTTTTAAGGGAAAACCATCCTCTTATATAGATGTTAAATACCTCAACAAAATGGCATCACCTTGAAGCTACTCAATAAAACATATTGTAATATGTTTGTACACTATGTATAAATTTATAACATGACAGCTTAATTTATTGGATATCTAACTAAAACAATGGTTTAGGGTCTGATGATTGGAGTGTTGAAAACTCAAAGAGCTCTCAAAGAAAAGATAATGGTACGATCGCAATCATGTAGGTGTAGAAGAGTAAGGTTTTTCTAGATCAAGCTTCTATCAAGGAATTGTATGCAAAGCCTATATGGAGTGTACCACCCCGACTACCCTTTCATACAGGAAATTCACAAGGAAGGCATTTTTTGGGGCAAATTCGACATGTATGATGTTTTTGCTTTTTAATCTAGAGCTAGAGTTGTTGTGCAAAGATTAGAAGACAAAGTTTTGGACTAATGCATTTTGACAGAAACAAGTATAATCATCACTTGTTTTGAATTTGTTTTACAAATGATCGAGATTAAGGTTTAGGGTTTAAAGAATTTTTGAACTTCTATCTATCTCTATGAGTTGCAACAAGAGCAAGCAATTGGGTTTCAAAAAGCTCCAATTGTGTTGATTTCATGATATGAGCTTGCTAGGATTTTTGGGAGATGCTAGAACTGTGGTTCTCATTTATTATTGATCTTTGTTTGCTATTGTAAGTAATCTTGACAATTGCACCAATCTTGATTTTGTTGTGCATACCCTTGCAACTGTTTTGGGATACTTGTTGATAGTTGGGTTTGTCTATGATGACTGCAAATCATTGAATTTTAACTTAGAATTCCAAATACTCTATTAATTCATTCCTTGTAGGTGATTCTCGAGGTCCCACTTGCCTTGTTATTTATTTTTTTAAAGGATGTATTTACTATAAAATCTCTAATAAAAATTTCAAATTTTTAAGATTCAGGCTTCAAAAGTTGTAGTAGGAAACAAAAACATCACTTCAATTGTGATGTCAAATAGGACTAGAGTTTCTTGCAATGATCTAAGAGCCTATTGTGGAAATCAATCTACATTCTTGACATATCGAATGCATCAACTCTTATAAAATTCTTCAAATAAATCTTCAACTTTTGTTGATTCCATACAAATTTGTACTAATTTCAGAGACGTCATACTTCTATTTTAGTAAAAATTGTTATCCATTGATCTTTTAGGTTCAAGTACCTTAATATAATACTTATTGGAAGAGCCAAGAGGTGATTACAAGAAACACTAGTCCTTTTTTCTTTTTGCCAGATATGTAGTTTTTTGCTCATAATTAACTTCTACCTTGTATATTAATTTTATGAATATTTAAAATGAAAGAAAATACAATAGTTGTAGATTTTGAATAATTTTTTGGAATTAAAAATATATATTTTACTATTTTTAAACCCCCTATTAGATATCTACCTTGATCATGGTGGGAGGTTTTAGTAGTATTTTCAATCCAAAAATAAAAATTTGAAGCTCAAAATTGGGATATAAAAATTTCTACTAAATTTATAAAAGCTCATGAAGAAATTTCATAAAAATAATGAATATTTTTTAAGAGAGATAAATGGTTCACCTTCCACATGTACTCAAAGTGCACTCTTTTTGCGCAAGGGTGATTGCAAGAAACACGTCTTTTTTTTTGTCCCTTTGACCTCCAATAGGTAGTTTTTTGCTCATAACTTTTGCATCTTTTGGCTTTTTGGCTTAACATTTGGAGTGAATGTACACGCAAAAGTTTTAGATGTTTACTAGTTTTTTCAAATTAAAAAAAATTATTTTATTTCTTTTGACCTTCTTTCGATTGGATGTTTACTTTAGCCATTTTGAAGGGTTTTAGTCCTATTTTTGACACAAAAATCCGAATTTGAAGCCACAAATTGGATAAGTTGGAGGTCTACTAATATTACAAGGATTGACAATGAGTTTTTATGAAAATAGCAACATGTCTATTGCACATATGGAGTCAAAGTGACCTTCCTTTGTACAAAGGCTATGAGGTGGAAAAAAAATTCCTAGAAGAATTCTTTATTGCAATGTAAGTGTAAGCTTGTTTATACATGTGATTTTTTTTAAAATAATTTTTTGAATGTTTTTTGAATTACTAAAATAAAAAAGTCTACAGATCCCTTTTCTATTCTTTTCTGCTACCACTGGCCTCTATAGTACTTTGTAGGAGTTTATAGTACTATATAATATTGAATTGACAATTTAGATCTATAGGTGCCTTGAATTGACGGATTAGATTTGCAAGCACACTATTGACATGTGGCATTGGTAGTATCAAGAAGTACTACCAATCCTATGGTCAAAAATTGCTTTTTTGAGATAAAAACATGAAGTGTTTCTTGCAATCACCTGCAAGTATAGAAAATACAATTTTTTGGCAAAAATAAAAGTAGTTGAGAAGGAGCAACTTCAAATTAGGTAAATGAATTTTTCCATTTTTATTTTTATGAATTCTTTTACTACTTTTAAAAATCAAACATCAAGTTGTCCATTCTTTTAGCATTTTCCATTGTCTTTTTTTGTGCATAACTTTTAGACACACATTTTTGTAGGTCTAAATCCCCACAGACATAGTATTTTGAATACTATTTATATCCATGTTTTATTTTATTTGTAAGAAAATTATTCCAAAAGTAGAACTAAAATTGACTATTGTGAGACAAAAAAAAAATACGCACTTTTTTAACAATCCCAACAAAAAGTTATTGAATTAACATAATTTCATTGCAAAGACAAGCACTAATTGTCTTGATTTCTTTTAACAATCCCAACAAAAGTTAATGAATCAATATACTTTCATTGCAAAGACAAGCGCTTATTATTTTAAGCTCACTTCTTTAATAAGATTTCAACGTTGCAAAACAAGGTGATAGGTATTCGTTTTCCGAGGGTTTTACTTTTAAATGTCAAAGATGTTTGGTGTTTGATGATGTCCAATGGATGACCAAAATCTTTCTATATCGAATAGAAGTGCAACTATTTATTTTCCAAATTTTGTGTGGATTGTGGAAAGGGAGATCTTCTACAACATTTTAACTTCCAATGAGTTCTTTTAGATTTTTGTTATCCAACGATTTTCAAAATTTCAAAATGAATGATTTCTTTAGTCATTAATCCATCCTTTAAGGGTTGAAGGTTCTCAATAATGTTGTATTAAAAAGAAAAGAAAACAATTTCATACTTCAAACCAAACAATGCATGTTAACCTTGTAAGAAAGGGTTGATCATTGTGGGAATCATCTTTTTTAATACAAATGGATCATTTGTTCAAGAAAAACCAAGAGCACTCATTGGGGGAAACCAAAGGTAGTGTGTTCTTAAAACAAACTTTTAAGAGCTGATTGCAATTTTGGAGAAGCTAAGTTCCTTGAATCAATTTCTAATAAATTTTCATAGGAAGATAAATAAAATTGGCATTCAACCCAAGTCATTTCATATTTTTTGGACCCTTGTGGAATTAGTTATGAATTTTTGAAGTTGAAATGCAAAGGTTTCTTCAAGCAACCCCTTGCTGAAATGTACACTGTCTATACATTGAAGAAAGAAAAATGTACCTCTATGTTAGAGGTTGATTTTAAAGCTTGGTTGCTTCTAAAGCCACCTACCTCAATGTGTAAGACCTTCATTTTTCACACAAAATTTTAAGAGTGAACATATGTGTTCTTATCCTATATAAAAGGATTTTCTATCATCCATTACACCACTTTGGTTTACAGCATCCTTACAAGGTTGAGAAAGAAAAACATTTCATTCAACAAGTGCTCGTTTGCTATAAAATATTTAATGTAGAAACAACAATTTCAAAGGCTACTTCATAATCATAGATTATATTCATACTTTTTGAAATTTTTTACAATACCATTCTCTTGTCATTTCTCCACTTGATAAGAAAATCCTAGTGATACATGTGAACTCAAAGTCACAACAGAGTGACTTCCATACAAAACTTTACACTCTTACAAAACATTACACCGATACTCCAATTAGAAGCAACATCTCTTCTCAAGAGATGATGTTATTTGGTTTTCATTTCATGCCTATAAGCAAAATAAAAACAAAATTTTGCATTAAAGGTCTTAGTAATATGATCCTTTACTGGTGAAAGTCGCTCAAATCAAATCATTTGTTGTGGCAAATAAAATTGTAATGTTGTGGGTGCTTTATTTCCACCTTCAAAATGAAGTGAATACAATTGAGCTTTAAATATTTTCTAAGTTCTATGGGTGTCTAAGTGTCAATCAATTGTGCTTTTCAAGCAATGGATCTTTTCCTACTTGTTCTACTTTGCTCATGGATTGGATTCCGTAATTCTAACCTAGTTCTTTTTAACTACTTGGATTTATTCCTCAACTTTCAATCAATTCAAATATCTTTTCTTAATTTGAATTGCTACTTGGTTTGACTTTTAGATTCTAAATTATGGAGATAATACTATCATGAATTATCTTGCTAATGTTGATTCAACTTCTAGTTCTAATTAGATTTGATAATCCTATTTTAATTTGCCTTGCTAATTTAACTTAACTTATGATTCTATTCAACTTGATAATCCTATACTAATTTGAGTTGCTAATTTGATTAACCACTAATTCTTAATTAACTTACTAATTCTATTCTACTTTGAATTTCTAATTTACTTTAACTTCTAATTCTAAACTAATTCAATAATCCTACACTAATTTGGTTTGCTAATTTGATTAGACTCTAATTTTAAATTGACTTTGATAATCTAATTTCTTCAAAGATAATGCCAAAAAAAGAGTCTTAGGGGCTTACTTCCTTTAGGTGGGTGGCTGGAGCTTCCATTTCAATGTCTTCCCACTCCATATGGTGCTTCGTAGTTGATTGGGGGGCTAAACGCTTTTCCTTTTGATTTCCCCTGCTTATTGTGTTTTAGCTTTGTCCATTGACCAATTTCTATCCTAATTTCCTCTAATTTTCACTTTTTTCCTAGACTTCTAACCTCTACTATTTTCCTTCCCTCTAATCTTCTACTATTTTCCTTTCCTCTAGTTTAAATTACAAGAGAATGGGGTCTTTTCAAGTAGTGTCCTAGACGTCATGTCTTTTAAGTAATGTCTTTTAATGCGTCTTTTAAGTAAAATTTTATTGAAAAGACAATCTTTTCAATAAAATTTTATTTAAAAGACACATTAAAAGACATTACTTAGAAGACATGATGTCTAGGACAATACTTAAGAGACCCCATTCTCTTGTAGTGTTTCTACTACTTTTCCAAACTCCTACTACTTTCCTTGTTTTGTTTTTGTTGGACTCCCATTGCTGGACCTCCCAATGTTGAAACCAACTATTAGATCCCTTAAATGATGGCCTACTGTTGGACCTTGAATGCTATATCTAGCCCTAACCTCCTACTATCTGCTACATGGCCCCCACCCCAGCCCTAATATACGGCCACCTGGCAGTTTTGCTAGGTCTTGGAGGGTTCTAAAAAAACCCCAAAGACCATCAAAGGTCTCTTGGTCTAAAATGCTTAGAATTTGAATGTAAATTGGACCCAATGGTCCACACAATAAAAATGTGGATAAAAAGAGAGTTTGAGGAAAAAATGAGCACCATTTTATACTTAGACGTGACACTCCCCCCTCCCCCTCCAATTTTCTAAATAAAAAACCTAGATTCAAAATTAGGACTTGGCTAAATATGAATTTCGCCTAAATCAAAATTCCAGGGTAAAATCTATCGATTTTGAGTCAAATTCAAATTCCACCTATCCCATTTACACATTCTAACAAGCCAACTATATTTATTTTTTTGAAATCTACCACATTCACAAGTTTCCCACTTGTTCTCTTACACCTACCTACCTAGGGGTTAAGAACTAATTAATTCAAATTCAAATTACTTACATCTAATTGACTTTGAACTTACATTGTCTTGGTTCTTGTGTTATCCTTGCATTTCCAAGTCAATCCTATAGTTCCCCATAGGTTTTCCATGGATTTGGGGGGCCCTTTCTCCAATTTTCCAACTAGAAACCTCCAAAACTAAATTTCCATAGCATGTGTTAATCCACTTTTGTAACTAATGGAGAATGACTCCAAATCACAATTCACAAATGGATTGCTTCATTATGTCTGGAAGGCCATTTTTAGCCAATGGTAATGTTGCTCTCCTTTTTCTATGTCTAAAATCTGAACAAAACCTAGTGTAGGCTGAATACCAACTTAGGTAAAAATTCAACTTTTGGAATTCAATCTTTTTGCCTAAACTAACTTCACTAGGCTTTAGAGTAGATGTAGGGGTGGATGGGTGGGTTAAAAAAACACCTAATATTTGCCTCATACTATCTTTGTATGGTTTTGATACGTTGGTCAATTTTGCCACAACTTTTGAATGCGCAAATTGTCAAAGGATTTTGTTGGTTTGGGTCCTTCTAACTATTAGAGTGTCTTGAAATCCTTAGCGGTGCTTTATTAACATAAAAAAACCTATCCTGATTTTTAATGGGATTTTATTACACCCCAAAAATTTTCTAGGAATTTTCATTCGAGGGAATCTATAGTTGACTGCCCCCAAAGGCATCTTCCGACTATAGGAAATTTTCAAGACTTTTGAAGGGACCTCCTATGGAATCCTTCAAAGCAAGAGTAGGTCCATGTCATCAACCTACACCTTTGAAAAAGGAAGATAAAAATCCCAATATCTTTAGTTGAGCCCGTTAGTCTGATAGTTTCAAAAATCTTTTCCACCAAAAGAATCTTGGGAGATTGATTCCACTACTGGGTTCTTATGTGCTTCTACTTTTGGACCACTAGAGTAAGTGACTAAATGTTCTCCATTGGCTTGTCTTGTGCAGGCAGCATTTGCATTCCAACAATCAAAATTCTGTATTTTGTCAATACTATAGGGAAATTGGAATCTCTTCACAAGTCCCTATCCTAGACTCAACCTAGGGCACTCATGGACCAAATAGCCAAGTTTAATTGCATGTAAGGCTTATTATCTACTTTCTCTATCTTTCACTCTAATTCTTGGCTTCCAACCTATTTAAAGTGGTTTTGAGATTGTGACTACATCTAATTACTAGACTAAAAACTATATTGACATGTAGCATGCCTATTTCGGTTCTATACTCTTTTATATATATATATATTTAATCTTGTTAGAATTTTAAAAAAATCAATGAATCCCAGGTGACGAATTGGGGGCTCAGTTTATGTCAAATTCTCTCTTCTATTTGTAGGCTAGTATCCAAAATGTTTATCTACTGAAATTCTTTTTGAAGACTTGTTGAAGCTAATTTGTGATTTTGCGATTGTTGGTTTTATTTCAAGTAGGACATGTCAATAAATCCCCTACTATTTTTATTTTTATTGTAGCTTTTATATTTTGTCCTATTGGCATATTTCTATTGAAGAATTATAGTCTTAAACTTAAAGGACTAAAAAATCCACTTTTGTTTTTTTGTAAATTAGAGTAGTTCCCATTGATTTAATGTTTTTGAGTTTATAGATAAAATAGCTTCTATTTATCATGTTCAATTTGTTAAACAATATTTGCTTCCGGAGTCTTAGATTTGTACATGTTTTATCTTCCAACCTTCATATCTCTTGTTTCATAACTCAAATGGTTGATCACATTGAATATTTGAGTTTATAGGGGTACAATCGGTCACATAAGGCACAATTCACTTTTAATTAGTGAATTATTGATGGTATTCACTTTTGGGGAAAGAAAAGAAATATTCCAAAATGAAATTAGACATTGATTGAATTTTGTTTTCTATCCCTATACGTCACCTTTATTATCTCTAATGACTAAATTCAATTAAAGATATCAATTCTTGAGGGTGTGATTTATGTGTGAAGGTAAAGCATTATATCAATTCTAGCCATTATAAATTATTAGGACAAGAAATCATAAGGTGAAGTAGGGAATGATGTTTTTTTTAATAATTCTAAACTCCAACGATGGAATCAAAAAGACTTTGATTCAATTTTTTTTAAAATCTTTACATGAAGGTTATCTTCCATATCATGACTTTTATGGTTTATGGAGTTTTTGAAACAAGTTTCAAGACTCTAATGTATTGATAATTTCTTCTTGGCTTTTTCCTCTAATAGATTTATGATAGATTTAAAAACCACCATGCACTAAAAAGAAACTATAATATTTCTTCTTTTGCTAACGGTCTAGATGGTTGTGTATTATTAGTAGGTGACAAGTCCATTATGCTAATTATTCATTTCATTATTCAAAACTTGTTCTTATTTGTCACTAGCTAATCAAAGATCTACCTATTCTAGATAGTGTTGTTACTATAGTGTTTTTGTTAGTTATTATTTTACAAAAGTGTTGCAATCAATAATTAATGATTTGTAACTTTGTAGAGTCAAAAAGATTGCCAAGAAAAATGTTCTTGATGCTAAAAATTTGTAATTAATTTAACAAAGGTCACAAAAGTACAAAATAATTTGGATTTTCTATCTTCTCTTGTCTTTTAAAGATAATATACTAAAAAAAGTATTCTGGACATAGAATTTTGAGATGAGAAAAAAAGGAAGGGATGAGTGCTACAAAAATGTTGTAGACACCTCATTTGTAATAAATCAAAAAACATTTAGATACCAATAATTTCTACCATTAGTTGTTAAGAGGGTGGTTCAAACCCCAAGGCATACGGGCAATTGCCTTACCTCAAAAGTACCAAGGCCTTTTTATGCCAAAGAACACTTAGAATTGCAATTTCCATTGCAAAGAGGGGAAAAATTGAAGATTGTTTTGTTTGCACATCTAACAATAGGATCTTACACCTTACCAATATAAAAAATGTATGGAATAAATTTCATAAACTTTGACGACATAGATTGCAAGATATTTGTACTTAAAATGTAGAAAATAAGTTTTTTTGCACCTTATATGGCTAAATCATTTGACTTTGGACCCTTTTAATTGAAATTCTTTTGCATTTTAAAGTTTTAAGGTTAAAATTTGTATAGTGAAAACTTGAATTTGAGAGTCTAAGGGAAACAAAATCTCAATAGAAATCTTAATTTGAATCTTAAGAAAATTGTTAAATAGAAGTAGGTACAAGATAGAAGGAATATATAAATTATTTGTATTTCTAAGATGGAATTAAAACACACAAATTTCAATGGTGAGGTTGTTCTAGAAATCAAATTTAACCATGTAGAACTTTTTTTTAAACTACAAAAATCAAATTCAAAACAAGTCCAATACATTATTTTCTTGAAGAAGTTGCTATGATTGTCCATAAAAACAAATTGCTCCACAACTTTCACTTCACTTGTCCAAATGAAATGAATCAAAACTTTTCATGTAGATAAAAATATAATCTATGAAAAAAAAAATACATATATATATATAACAAAACGAATTCAAATTTTTGTGATTTTTTGGAAGGTTGATCACCCTTTGTTTTGAGTTTATTTGGCACAACCTTAGCTCTCATGAATGAATTGAAAAAATATATATATTCCCACAAAACTAAGCATCTTTTCTATCTGCACAAAAAAAAATTTAAATCATGATAAAAATTGAGACCTTGGCTACCTTCCCTAAATCCAATTTGTCCTTGAAGGGGACAATGGTCTTTTAATTAGGGGTTAGTTCTTGGACTTCCAAGGCCTAGTTTTTACTAAAAATTTCCATGTTAATTGTAAAAAGCAAGGAACTTCAGTAAAACTTGTTTACATTTTTGCATACAATATCTTATCACAAGGTCTAGGCTCACAAGTAGACTAGTATAAAGACATATAAAAGACATTTCACAAACTTTGATTATATAGATTCTAAGATATTTTCTCGGGTGGGTCACTCTTTGTATGTTTCATACCCCCCCGTGCAGTAAGGGGGTATTTTTTGGGGGGCTATTTACCTCGAAGGCTCAAATAAATGGTCCTCTATAATTACATAATTTGTGAAAATGTCCTATATTATGGCACCCTATACTTACTTATATTTCATAGGTGAAAGTATTTTTTTGTAGGGTATTTTCTTTATAAGGAGAAAAAGTGAATTGAAGAGAAAGTTAAAAGCAAGAAGATTAGAGAGAAGATAAAGGAAATTTGCATAAAAAGTTGAGATGTTTAATTACTTTGCTCAGTATTCTTTTCCGTTGTCTCACCCTTTTTTGAATATAGAATTTAGTCAAGTGAATTAGTATGACAATTTTACCACTTGCAATACACAAAAATCCTAAAATTGAATGTACCATGAAGAACCTCTATAATGTATGAAAAACATAGTTTGACAATACATGAAAGGAAAACAATAGAATCATAGTTTATAGAAATTGTAATGCTTTGAAAAGTGAGATACAGATTGCAATGGAAAGTTCACATAACCCTGATTTAAAGTTCAAAGTCCATCCACACATCTTCAGCTACATCTCTATTGCCCCTATTTTCATCCATCCAAGGTCTATTACTTAGTACAACACAACAGCTAGCTATGCAAACATCATGTAACACCTTTATACTCTAACTACTTTGTACAACCAACTATGCAAACATCATTTACCACCTTCATACTCTGACTCCTTTGTACAACCAACTCTAAATAAAACTGACCCTATTAAATACAATTTTCAAGATCCTAATCTCTAGTCCTTAAATTATACGTAAAAATTTTTAATACTTGAGATTTTTTAGCTACCTATTTTATTTATAATGTATCTTTGACTTTAAAAGTCCCCTACTTTATCTGTAAATCCATTATAAAATTTACCTTGAAACAATAAAGTCCATGCTATATTATGCTGCACGTGGTTTTTAAAATGCAGGAAGTGACCCACCCGAGGATATTTGTGTTCAAAAAGAAAAATACCAAATTTTTTGTGTACCTTGCACAACTAGATAACAAAATATTGGCATTTTCTAAGAAAAACTTCATAAAAAACAAATTTGATTCTTATTCTTTAAAAAATTGTTAAGTAGAAGTAAGTACAAGATGGAAGAAAAAAATAGATTGTTAATAATTCTAAGATGGAATTGAAAGACCCTAATCTTGATGGTGCAATTGTTCTAGTAAGTTTACAAATAGAACTTTTTATTTTTGAAAATTGTGGCATTAAGTTCAAAAAAAAAAATCCAATTTGCCATTTTTTCAAGAATTTTTTGTAATTGCGTCAAATAAAAAATCTCCGTAGTTTTTTACATCACTAATCCTATGGGATAGGTAAAAACTTTTTGTGTACAAAATTTCCAATCTAGGAGAAATTTTAACTTTTTATAGGTTTCTTTTGCTACTTGAAAACCTATCATTTGCACTTAAGATGACATAACTTGTACTTCTAGGCACCAATTTGAACTAGAAGAATTTTACTATAAAAAAACAATTGTATCTTTCTATCTTCACAAAATGTTCCAAACAATTGTTTCTAAAATGAAGATTGTAAAATTCCATCCAAAATTTCATTCCTCCCTACATAAGTTTGAGAGGCTTGTATTTATACAAAAACCACTCAAAATTGTTGTTTCCATTGCCATTTCTAGGTGCAATCATCTTAAGCATATCTAACCATTGGATTTTGCACTTGGCTAGTATAAAAATGTGGATGAAGTTTCAAAAACTTTGATTGCATAGATTGCACAATATTTGCATTTAAAGTAGAGAATACAAATTTTTTGCACTTTGCATGATTAGAATATATTGAGACTTTGAATCTTCTTAATTTAAACATTTTCCATACAAAATGTGAATTATGAAAATTTGAATTGAAGAATTCAATCAAAAATCTAACAATTTTTATAGAAAAATGAACACTTGATTTTCATTCTCTCGAAAATAGCCCAATAGAAATAGACATAAGATAAAAAGATTAATGAAATTGATAATTGCTCAAAATTGGAATCAAATTATACTTATTCATATTGTAAGATTGTTCTAGCATGCAAATTGAACCTTCAGGAATGTATTTGATTGAAAATCATAAAAATTGAGTTAAAAAAAAATCCTATACATTCATTTTCAAAGATGATGCTATAATTGCTTGCAAAAAAGTAGTCCATAACTTCACATAACTAATTCAATCAAAGGAAATGAAACTTTTCATATAGACAAGTATACTATTTAAGAGAGATAAATTTTTAAAATTGTTATTTCACTTTTTTGTGGAGTTATGTGTTGCCCAACAAACTCTTTTTGGGGCTTGGGGTGGTATGATTTTTTTTCCTGGTCACCAATTAAAGTAAAATTGATATTTTCCCAAAGCTAATGCATGTTTCTATCTTCAAAAAGTTTCAAAAAGTCATGCCAAAAATTTAGATGATAGAACCTAGTTGAACATTCAAGTATTTCCCATAGAATCACTTACACTTCAGACTTTAGGGGTTAACCCCTAAACACCCAAGCAAACATTTTTTGGTTGTTGTTTGCCTTTGAGTAGAATTTTTGAGCAAAAAAAAACTTTTTTTCAATTTTATTTTATTTTATTTTATGAAGATTGGGCTGCCTCTTGATATTTGCATTCAATACCAAGATCGCTACGGTCAAACAAAAATTATAAAAGAAATACTACAAAGAGTTTAAAATTTGTCTAGTATTAAAAAACTTACTATTTGGAGAATGTAATGGTATTCTCATTACCAGATGTTATGCATTTTCTTACAAATCAATAGAAACTACAATTTCAACAATTCAAAAAAAATTTCAAATGCTAAAGATAGAAATAGCATTTTTGGTGAGTTTTTGAAGTTATATGTTCAAAATTCATTTGAAGAGAATCTAAAAATAATTGTATAATTTTGAACATACGGATACCTTCTATTTTTTCTCCTCCACACTATCTTCTTTGATGCAAACTACAAAATGTTATAAATCTTATATTTTATAATATATTTGTATTTTGTCCAAATCCCTTGGGCTTTTAGGGGCTAAGCAATGGTTTGAGCAACCTAAACAAAATCTGGTTGTTAGGGTAGCTTATATCCAAATATTTATGTTTTAAATCTTATATTTTATACTTCATTGTCAAAAATTACCAAAGAAAAGGTCAAACTTAAAACAACTCCGCTTTTGGATAATTGGTTAGTGTTACTTTTTATAAGAATGTTACAACAAATGGTTTGCTTTGACATAATGAAATTCTTTTAGTAAAGACATTTAGTAGCCCAAAGTTTTTCTTAAAACACTTTGCTTTCTAGTATACAATTTTTATTGAATATTGCATTTTTTTTTGTGTTTTCACACATGTGAGTGATTTGATTGTATAGCTAACTAGTATGCCTTGTATCATTGCCACAACCAAAATGAAAGAAAAAACAATTTTTAATTTTTAAATTAAAAAATAACTCAAAAATTCATTACTTTCATATCATAGGTCCACATGCCACAAGTTTTTTGACAACATCAATTGAAAAATGCAACTAGTGGACGCATGGTTGTGGAGATTTCACCATAACAAACCAAACCAAACTAATAATGGCATATTATTATTTCCTCTTCTAAGCTCATTGCATTGTCATTGTCATTGTGACAATCTATCACAATGAGCTCACAAAAAAAATTGAATTTATTTCATTATCCAAAACTTCAATCCCTAGTGATCCCAAAAAATGATTTCAATTCAATTCAATTCAATCCACCCTCCACCCCTACCCATTCCACCCTATTTGTAATTTTCAAGTAGAATGGGGTCTTGCATTTGATTTCGGAAAGATAACTCCTTGTAATTTAAGGTATACACATAAGTTAAGAAGGTATTTGATGTAGGGTTATTTACTTTAATTCTTGTATTTAAAATGACTATATTTTTACATAAAAAGCTATGAAGGGCATATTTCCAATATCCTATGGTTTTTGTAAATTCATTCATGTGGTTTTAAAAGTGGGCCTATCTTACATTTAAAATTTAAGTGTCTAATTTTTTCCTACCTCCACCTTTCTTCACAAATTCTTCTTTCCTTCTACTACATACATGCACAGAATATAGACCATGAAATCAACAACAATCAATTCAATCCAAGTGCCATTGACCAAGTGGTAGTTCTTAACCTCTAAAGGCCAATCGTTCATTCACTAAAGGAAAATTATATTGCACTCAACAAAATAATATCAAGTAGGTTTTTTTGAGTGCAATATCTTTCCATCTAGTGATTGAATAAACAATTGAAAATTTGGGTGGGTTCCTACAAAGTGAATTTTGATTGGATGTTCATAAAATTTTGACACAAGATGTGAACATGCACGTCTTTAAGTGAAAATATAATTTTTTCCAACTAGGTATCCAAATCAAAGTGTTATGCTCCTTTAAATTTTCTTAGTAGGCTAGTAAATTTAGGCATCTTTGGTACATCTTTTGTAAGAACACTTATCGACTTTTGAAATTTGGCATATATGCAACTAATAAAATATAGCATTCAAGTGCCCTAAAAAAATTCAATTCTCAATTTACATTCTAAGAGAAGTCAAACTTTGTTAGCTTTATTGGGGCAACTTCAAAAAAAAACATTTTCTTCTAATTTCAAGTTTTATTGTTTTGCAACCTATAAAGTCAAAGTTTCTGAAATTTTTCCTACATATTTCAAATTTCTTTTTTAATTTTATTAAATTTGAATTTCTTCATTGGACAAGAAAACCTCAAAAAATGAGTAGTGTATTGCCAACGCATTTAACCTCCTTTCATTGTAGGTTGATTTAGAATAAGCTAAATTCCATATTTGCTTTTGAAATTTTTCATTAATGAACCTAACATCATATACTCATGAATGGTCACAAAATTTTATGCTAAAAAGGCTTGAAGTTCATTGCCCTTGTTTTGTAGGAATAAAAAAAATTCTCACCTCAAACATTATAATTTTTCAATCCACAAGGTCAAATGGGTTTAATGTATTTCTAGACATTGCTTTATGTGTTCAATAATTTTTTGCATGATTGAAATTTTTCTTTTAAATTTGGACAATGCATCTAAAATTGGCTATTTAGACTTTTTTTCTTCTAAAACACCCTTTGTACTTTAGAAAATAAAAAGAAGTTTAACACTAAATACTTCCAAAATTTCCATTGAAACTATCCCATAAACATTCTATTCAATATGATTGTGTACAACATAAATGGCTTCAAAGATTGAAGTTAAATGGACCAATGCATAAATTTTGTTTTCATGTTGTAAAATTTTTAGTTTGTTGAATCCACTAAGGTAAATTTCCTATTCATGTTGAATGAGGCAATTTTTGTCGCTTATGGTCAATGTCTTACACTTACACTTAATTTTTTTAATTATATACACATTGATACTATGACAAAATTTTAGTGAACCATCCAGCCATCCTTCATGATTGCAAATTTTTTAAGCTTAATTGTGTCCATAAAATAAAATGCATAGCATTTCATAGACCCTATAGTAGTCCTACCCTACGCACTCGGCAAAAATTAATTGAAATTGAAATTGCCTAAATAGTTTAAATATTTTTCAGAAATTGTTGAATATTTGAAAAAATTGTTAAGCAAAATTGCCTAATGTTGCAAATTTTTTGTAATTATGTCAAAGTTTACAAGTACTAAATCAAATGCGGTACTTCTATTGTAAATGCAAGGAATTTTGAATAAAAACATGACACAAATGGAACAACATTCAACAATATTACAAATTTACAATCATGCATTGAAATATGCATGCAAAATAATGAACTTGACCTACACCATCTTAGCTATGGTATTAAGTTTCAATACTTGAAAACAATCACTTATGTAAATCAACCTTTTTTATCAATTCTAAAATTTGGATGTTAAATGAAGTTTATATTTTAAAACTTTATAGAAATGCAAAGTTTATTTCATACTACCCCTTATACATGAAGGATTGTTTATAAATTATGATTCATACTTTTAAGTTTCAACAAAGTCAAAAATACCAAGTTTCTTGATAAATCCTTTTATAAATGAAAGGTTTTTCCTAAAAAAACAATTCATAAATATGACTATTTATTATTGAAAAGCCATTTACAAATAGTGAGTACATAAACTATATCAAAGGTGAAAAAAGACCTTTGATCCTACAAAACATAATAGGCATCAAGCCCAAATTAAGTTCACTACCTAGCACTAGTTTTTCTAAAAAATCACATAGTCAACTTCACCATCATTCTAAAACATCAACATCATCAAACAAATCGTCCCAATCTTCATCAAGCTCTTCAAGTTCTTCAAGTTCTTTGCAAATGTTGTCTCCACCTACAAAAAGAGATGATTTTGAATTGGCCTCTATGGCTTCAGCTTGGAATGCTCTATCAAATGATCTGAGCAATCCACATTTAGCCCAACCTCTTTTAATCATCTTTGAATGACATCCCACAGATTTCCAAACTTCTAAAAGCCACTCACATATGCAATCACGTAAAGTACCTACACATAAGTCAAGTTTGACCTCAGAAGGGCCATTAAGGTTGGCCTCTTGCACTTGACATTCAAGTTGCTCTTGAATACAAGTAGTAGTCCATTGCTTGAAGCATTTGGAGAATGCACATTTCAATGGCCTTTGTATAACCACATCCGCAGGTTGAAATTTAGAGGTACAATTGGCAGGTACAAATAATACACAAACTGAAGGAAATTCTTTCTTCATCCATGAAAGAAAGGCCTCTGATTTGTGCACTGACCAGCAGTCAATGAGCCAAACAAACTTTTGATTTGCTAGTAAATCCATTGTGTGTGAGATGCGCATATAATATGGAATAAGAATCTTGTGTACAAATTCTTTGCAAGTCTTCAAATTCGACCAATGATTCTCTGTCATTGTGAAGTGAAAACCAAAATCCAAACACTCTGTTGTTGCAGATGCAGTTTTGGGTAAGCACCAATTACTCTTACCCATAAAAATGATTTGAAAGGGAAGCAAATAACCATCAACCGCCAATAAAACACAAACAGTCACTTGCCGCTTATCTTCCATTCCGATTACCTTCACATCCTTCATACCTTTTCTCTCCCATGTACGCTCCCTTGCCATGGGAACTAAATTTATGCCTATAAATTAGCCATGAGAAATTACATTATACTCAAAATTTGAGAAGAATACATGTATGTCAATGTTGTTTGCATCAATCATAGCAATTTGAACAACAAAGACATTGAACATTACAGAGTTCATAAAAACATTATTAATATATAAAACAAAACTACCTTGAAAATAAAATATGAAGAATGTACATACATGTTTGATCAGTGTTAACAATTAGGGCAGGAGGGATGTCATATGCTTTTATCAAATAATCAAGTCTATAAGCCATGCATTTTCCTAGATCTTCCCAATCTTGTGGAAGCTTCTACAAGCAGTTGTAGCTCGACGGTAAGACCAATTCAATTGTGTCTTCATGAAGTGTCGAGTCCACTCCAATGTAACTTTGAATTTCCCCCAAAGCTCTGGAGCACGAGCTGAAATGTAGCACACAATAATAGGTTGCACAATTCCAGCACCTAAAGATTGCGCTGCATCCTTCATTTTCAAAAGCAAATCACAAATGCCTTTGATGACATCAGGTCTTGAAGAAAGAAGACCTTGATTTTGAGCCGTAGGAGTGAACTGGCTTCTCCTCTCGACATGTTCCAAAAATTTGGGCTTCAGTTTTCCATCAGATGTAAACCATTTGTACAGGGATCCTCGCAAAAGTTTATCAAAAAGCCCTTCACTTGAACCAGGTTTCCTAAAAAACAATCAATGCACAACATCCAATTGTACATGTAAATGATAATTACAACATTAAATAGATTACAAAAGAATTTGAGATACAAAGATACATAAAAAAGAATTTGAGATTTGTATGTCCAAGACATGATGAATTTAAAGGGTCTCTGAATCCAAGTATTTAGAAAATCAAAGAATTTAAATTATATTTTGTAGGCATACTAGTATCTTACAAATTCCCTAAAGAAATCAAATTTCTCAAGCGGTTTTGTCTACTAATGAAATTCCAACAGCCTCTAATGCAAATAAAACAAAAATTTATTGAATGCATTATTCATCAAGTAGAATGAAAAACCATTTGTATACCTGTGAGTAACTTGAAGATAGTGCAAAGCGTCACCAATATGTCGATGTTGTTTCATGGCAGCTTTGATAAGAGGCCAAGTCTCTACTCGAAACCAATTAGTATATTGACCTCTCCTTTTCTGTATCTTGTGTTGGGGTTGAAGTGGTGGTGGATCCCTTGGTGCCGTAGAGAGGAGTGTTGCTTGAGGACATCGAGGTCTATGAGGTCTTCTGACTGGATTTTTTGGTTTGATAGGAGCAACATGTTGGCACACATATTCTTCATCTTCTGCAAGTTTTGATGCAATCTTTTCCAACGCCAAATATTTCTCTTCTTCACTAACTCGTTTTATAAATTTTGTCAGAGGCACTTGCTTAGAAGCCATCTTCAAAACCTAAGCAAAAGACTACCCACAACTGTAAATCTCAATGTTCATCTCTATCACTTTCCACTTCTAAAGTGTTTGCCAAAACTTTCCTCTTCTTCAAACACAAAGAAGGTGGCAATATTCTTGTTTTTGTACACTTACACCTCAAAGTCCTATTCCGGATGGCATCTATAAGAGACAAAGCTCTATAAGTTACTAGTTTACAAGAACAATGAATTGTGCCAATATAACGTTTAGGATTAGCATCTTGTACACAATGCACACAACTACATACGCAAATAGTCCCTGCCATTTTATGTCGCAAAAAACACAAAACAAGCATCTGTTTCCAAAGGATTCAACTGAAGAGTAGAAGTTTCGAAATACCTCAAATGGTCGACACTAAATGTGCAAGTGGGAAATGATCAAGTGGAGAGTTTAGATCCTTGCCCGCCTGAGCGCCTGCTTCAGTGCCCGCCATGAGTTTGGAGAAGAGACGCAAATGCCAGGTTTAAAACAATAAAAAGAGATGCCGAAAAGCCAAATATACATTGAGTGACTTGTCGAAATTTGGAAAAAAGGAAAATGGGGTGCTGAAGTCACGCCCTATTAAAAAAATAATTATTTCGGCTAGTGACCGCCGAAACCGACCACTGCATACAGTATATATTATATTAATTTTTTTCTTTTGAATTAAATGGACCCTATCTTTTAATTCACATAGTTTTCTAAAAAAACCAATAGTCATCTCCATGGGACTCCAACACTATATGGCAACAATGTTGGTGATGTTACCAATACAAAAGGTCAACATGAATACTAATAGGGAATTGCCAACTAAATGAGAAGTAAATGAGAATTAGAGTGAGTTACATGATTGGTGGAGTTCCCATGCTAGTTTAACCTTTAAATGCCGTTGTAGGACAGAAGTACAACTATTCGTCCTTTGTAGGGGGTGGAAAGGGGAAATCTTTAATAAGGCTTTGACTTCTAATGAGTATATTTCGCTTATTCAAAGTAGATGATGTCCCACTTAATCAAAATGCATCATTTCTGCAGCCGTCATTTTAGGACTAATCCTAGAGCACCTATGCGAATATTTTGCCTCCAATGAATGACAAAGAATCTTTCCTTGTTGGATAAAAGTACAACTATTGATCCTCCATAGGGTGAAAAAGGGAGATCTTCTCTAGGGCTTTGACTTCCAATGAGTATATTTGCCTTATTCAAAGTAGTAGATGATGTCACACAGTATCAAAATGCATCATTTCCATGGCCACCAGTCCGTCGTTCGAGGGTTAAAGAAAAATTGGGGCTCCACGAAAATCACCCGGAACCTGCATTCTCGGAGGAAACGCAGCCTACAAATTCCAAGCCCGTACTCAAATAACAGTCACTCTCTTTCACTATAAGTGCCCCAACCCCATTTCATGTCCGATAATCCTCACATCTGCACATTACTCCTAATTCAGTGTGTTAACCACGTGAGCAACACCAGGTACGATTGAGTTTGAGGCTGTCAATCGGTACTTGAATCGCGCATTCAGGGGAAATAGAATGCATTCGGGGTCTGCATTTGGGTTGTTTGCAATCGAATGCTAGCTGTGCCTTTGGGTTGCTTGCAATAGATAGCTGTGTATTTGGGTTGCTTGGAATGGATGACTGTGCATTTGGGTGTTTGCAATTGATGACTTTGCAGTTGGGGTGATTGCAATTGAGGGCTGTGGATTTCGGTTGAGTGCTATTAAGGACTGTCCATTTGGGGTGATTGGTATTGTCGGTGGTGCATTTCGGTTGCCTGCAATTGATGGTTGTGCATTCGAGTTGGTCGCAATCGTTGGTTGTGCCTTTGGGTTGCTTGCAATTGATGGTTAGCTGTGCATTTTGGTTTTGTGCAATTGATGACTGCAATGGAGTTTTTGAGTTTTGTTTGCCATTGATCCAATGTGCACTTGAGGTGGGGTGTTGTAGGTGAGACTACAGGGGCCGTGCATTTGTGACCATGGGGAAGAGTCGGGTGCTGGTAGTGGGGGCGACGGGGTACTTGGGCAAGTACTTTGTCAAGGCCAGCATCGCGCAGGGCCATCCCACATTCTTTCTCGTGCGACAGGGGGCGGCAGCCACGGGCGCCAAGAAGGAGCTGCTCGATTCTTTCATCGCGGAAGGAGCCGTTGCGCTTCATGTAATGTCGAGTACACTGCTTCTCTTGGCTTGATTGAATTTGGTCACTGACGCTTAAGAAGTTTTAGAGATTCGTTAGAAGAAATTCAATTGGCGACCAAGATGAGTCCAGTCCAGTGCTGTTCATCTGAGTCTTTAGTTTTCCTAGTCTTTTTAAAAGAGATTTTGTAGACATCTGGCCCTCGGGATCGAATTTGTACGTCGACGTTGTTCGTTTGAGTCATGTAAGAATTTCGTAGTTTCAACAGAACTTCTATTGATATGCGGCGACCAAGACTGAATCAGTGACGTGACATTGTTCATCTGAGTCTTTTAAGAATCCCCCAGCTTCATTGAAGAAAATTCCATGGTAATCTTGCACTCAAGCTCGATTTAGTGCAGCGCTGGTTATGTGAGTCTTTTAAGAATTTCGCAGCCTTAGAAGCACAAATTCCATCGACAAGTGACGCCCAAGATCGTAATAGTAAATAGTCGATTTCTGTCTGAATCGTTTGAGAACCTCTTATCTTCTTTAGAAGAATTTCAATAGCCATCTGGCACCCGATGTCAGATAGTAAGCTATTGTTCATTCGAGTATTCAAGAATCTTTCCGTTTCGGCAGTAACAAGTGGGTGCCGCTCATGATTCGCTTGTACAGGGGGATGTGGACGACGAGGCGAGTCTGGTGGCGGCATTGAAGCAAGTGGATGTGGTCATCTCTGTGTTGGGCTCCTCGGCTATCTTGGATGGCCAGCTCAAGCTCATCGAAGCAATCAAGAAAGTGGGACACATCAAGGTAAATAACTCATCGATAACTCTTCATAAGAATTCCATCTCACATTTATAACATTCTTGAATCTGTGGCCAGCTTCATGAGCAACATTTCTTCAATGTTCACAAAGGTGTACAGTTTTTGTTTCTTCACATCCTCCTCCATTCTTTCCTAACCCTTTGACTGTTTCCAGTACTCTCCCCGTCATTCTTTTGGCTCCACAAATGCCTACATGTGACTCGCTCGTGCAACGATGGTCTTCCCATTGGTCCAATTATCTCAAGAATAATTTGAAATGTTTAGAAACTAGTCGTGTGTGGATTTCTGACTAGTTTGTTGTGTGGCTTTGGCAGCGTTTCTTGCCGTCGGAGTTTGCGACCGATGTGGAGAAACCCAAAAAATATGCATCGGATGTGCTGGAACCCATTTTGGCGCCCAAGGTGGCCATCCGCAAGGCCCTCCGTGAGTCCGGCATTCCGCACACCTTCGTGTTCAACAGCGCCTTTTCGGAGTTCGCTATTTCCCCTCTGGCACAACTGGACATTGTCCTTAGTGGCGATATCAAGCCTCCCCAGCAGAACATCACCATCATCGGGTCCGGTGAAGGAAAAGGTACGTGCCTGCTCTGTTACCCCTCCTTGCTGCTTACAGCAATTGATCTCCTTGAAACGCCATTCAAATCTTTCTTTTTGTCTTTCTGGCAGACGTAAATGGAGTAGGTAACTTGAATGTAGAGCCTAGTCATGAGAAAGAACACAGTGAGCCATGTCAGGGATGTTATTTCCGTAACGAGACTCTATTTTCACTTGATCAAATCTAACTTGAATGGTTGGATTTGTTCAAACGAAGGCTAAAGACAAAATAATGACAATATAATACAAATTAGCGTGTATGTACCACTCTGAAAAGGGGAGGGTTATAACTCGTACTGTGGTGTTCAATACGAGCTTTGAGAACAGAGCAAGAACATTTGAGGACGCCCTTGACTCAGCAATATAACGGGATGCTTTGTCTGATATCTTGATGTTATGTCTGATAATCTTCATGCTTGTCCAGACAGACAAGATTATGGGAGAAATAATTATGCGTTCCATATCCAATGCTTGGTTGTGTTCTCTTGCTGAATGAGTGACTTAGTTTGTTTTTTATTCCATTGCGAAAATTTATACGAATATGTTGGTTCATTGCCAGTTGTGACGAGCACCCAGCAGGACATAGCAAATGTGACACTGAAGACCGTGGATGATCCGCGCACTCTGAACAAGCAGCTGGTGATTCGCCCCCCATCCAATGTGCTTTCCTTCAACAGCGTGGTGGCGCTTTGGGAGAAGAAACTCGGTCACAGCCTAAACAAGACTTTCGTTCCCGAGGCCGACGTGGTGAAGCAAATTGAGGGTCAGTCCCTCGCTCTCTCTCTCTTTGTACCGAGCCTTCCTGTATGAGTAATTTCATGGAATCGAGATACTGCATATTCCCTGTTTACTAAGGCAATTTTAATCCAAATATGAAGTATCTCAACAAAGCATTTGAACCTTCGAACGGATGAAAGTCTGTTCATTTAAGGTCCTTTGTGAATGCCTTCATATTGGACAGTGAGAGTCAGTGGTCCTCAATGTTGCTCAAGCTGCTAAATGCATCAGTAATGTACTAAAGATCAAATTTGACAACATAATGTTTCCAGTTTTGGGGGCTTTAAAATTTTGGGGGCAGAAGGTATGCCAAACTTAGTGACATGGGACTTTGGATTCAGTCATGAATCATTTTCTGATGTCCCAGAGTGTGGGTCATGGCCAGGGTTAAGCCCGCCAGCCAACGTGGTACAAGCACTGTTCCTGCATGTGGCGACAGGTGCCGACAACTTTCCTCTGGGTCCTGGTGATGTGGATGCCAATGAACTCTACCCTGACTACAAGTATGTTACGGTGGACGAGTTCCTTGACAGATTTGTTGAGAAGAAGTGAGCAAATGTGCCGATAAAGAAAAGATGTGTTGGATGTAATCGTATGAGTAGCAGGAAGTATGCGTGTCATGCCCGTTAGCCTACAAGACGTCGTATCAAACTGTGTAAAACTTTGTCGCTTCTGTAAATAAAACTTCAAAACTTCCTTGCTGGAGATGTAGATTTGACTTTATTATCTGTATAATTGGCTCTAGCGGCATTATGGAATGGGTCAAGGTCAAGGCAAAGCAAGCCAATTTGTGAACAATTATTGCAAGTAAGCAGCGAGTGAGGTATTAACCTCACTCTGCCATTGCCAATCATTGTATCAACGCATGCAAAATTCAGCTAAGGTAGGTACACCCAAAAGCGCCAGTTTTTCATACTGTGCCTAGTTCCCGTTATTATGTTGTTCAGATTTTCTTACAGTCTTGTTGGTGAGTGAAAGCATGCTCCAATGCACCAAAGAACAGTGGATTCGGATACCATATGCAAAAGTTATTAACAGTCAAAGTGTGTTTCTGAAAGCGCCATCTACAGTCTGGGTACATGACTGATTTTGAAAATGTATGCACGTTGTACAGGGCGCTTTAAGGTCAGGTGCCATTTTGGGTGTACCTACCTTAATTGATTGTTTGTGGAGCTCCAAAAAAATTTGCACAAGCATCATCCCAAGGTGAAGATGAGCACCTTTTGTAACGAGATGTAAAAGGTAGAACTATCTATTCCCAACCAAGGACTTATACCCCTATTGTAGCAAGTAGCTATTTTCAACGAATGCTTGAAATCTAATTTTTTCTATTTTGAGGTTGGGATAAATAAGGTCATGACACATGTCTTAAAGTGTCATACAGTGTGAGAAGTATTGAGTGGGAACTGGGAAGGTAGTCTCTTGAATGATTGGAATATAAAAAGTGTAGATAGTGGCTATAGATGTGGAACACTTTTTGGTTTCCGACAATCATATGGAAAGGGATATCTTCTACAATACTTTGATTTCTAATTAATGCCTTTGGATGTTTGTGAATGAAGGATTCCGATGATATCAAAATGAATGATTTCTACAATCACCAATTAATCCTTGAACAATTAAATGATTGGCTATTGGTGATTCTATCTTATTTGTCATTAGTAACAATCATTTTGCATTAATAGAAATTTATTCAACTAGTAGGCAATCAACAATTCATTGATACCAAATCCAACTAAATTCAATAGGAACAATGCTTCACACTAAATCCAACTACATTATTTGAAGCATAATTCATGTAGTTACCTTATGCATGGCATTGGATGTGTGAATTCTAACTAAAAGGTTGTTATTAGAATTCTATAATTCAAGAAATACAAGTATATATATTTTATGTTAAAAATTGATTTCTTAATTCAAAAAATGATCCTTTAAAATAAGATCAATTAACTAGATAAGAATTCTAAGAATAATAGTTTATAAAATTTTATATCTCAATTCATCATTAGCTTATTTTATTTCTTACAACTATAAATCTTTAGCTTTGACATTTAAATAAAACTATCTTTTTCTACCTAAATTTAGCTTATATGATTTGACTCATCAAATTTTAGTTTTGAAAATAAAAGAAAGAATGAGTTGGATGTGTTGATGTTTTGACTTTTGAAAACAAATTTTGAAGAAATCAACCTATTGAAATTTATAATTTGTAATTAAATTGTATAATTTTTTTAATAGAAATTAGATTATATATTAGATTCATTTGATTTTTTTAATTAAAAAGGTATAGAATGAAAATTAGTAATACATTATAATCTTGAATCTATAAAAAGTTTTAACATAAAAAATGTTGCCGAAAAAACATACAATATATCTAGATTTTGATTCTAACACATTGAGCTTGTAATTGCATTGATAAATTCAATTTATAGAAAAAATTTATGTAATTTTTTAAATCTCCAAAATAGAGAAGATACTTAACCTACAAAACTTATTTTTCTTAATTTGAATTGTATTTTAAAAATGAATATCCTCATGAATATCATAAAAGTCAATTGAGATTTGAGAACAACCACAATGCATGAAGTTTTTAGATACACAATCCTTTAGTGGTGTACTCAAATCTTTCTACCTTGGAATTGGGTTGTTGCAAGAAACACTTACCGATTTTGGCTCAAAATGGCTGAAAATTAGTGAGTCCTGTGAGTCCTATGACCCTTTGGAATACAAAAAATTTAAATTGAAAAAAATATGGATAATTTGAAGAGCAATGAGAATATTATGTCTCTTGAAATTCAAACCTAAGAATTTTTTTCTCTAAATGTTATAGACAATGGAAAATACAATGAAAGTAGTTCTTTTTTCACTAATTTGGTAAAAACAGTGAAATTTTTTTTAAATGAAAATGAAAAATACATTTTTTTCTAAGTAAAGGTCTTTTTCTTCCAACAAATTTCATCTTTGGAAAAAATAAATTCTATTCTCTACACTTGCACAAAGTTAGCCACTTTGACGACATGTGGAGGTTGAACAGTATAGTATTTTCAAAAAATATCTTTGTGGTCTTGTGTAACTGTAGGTGAGGTCCTTGCATGCCAATATTCAGCTCAAAATTTTCATTTTTGGGTAAAAAATAGGACTAAAACCCCCCAAAATGGCCAAAGTAGACACCCAGTTGGGGGCAATTTAAAAATAGTAAACTAATTTTTGAAAGAATTGAAAAAACTACACAAAATATAAAACTTTTGTAGGCACCTTGATTTCAAGTTTCAAGTCAAATGAACAAAAGATGCAAAAGTTATGAGCAAAAAACTACCTACTAAAGGTCAAGAGGACAAAAAAAAGGACAAATGTTTCTTGCAATCACCCAATTAAAAATTATTTATTGATAAAATGTAAAACTAAAAATTCAATATTCATTCTAAACTTGATAAAGAAATGAATATTTGTGATATTGACAAGATTTGTTTTGTCATGAATTTTTAAATATAAATTCTAAACAAATTTAAAGGTTTTAAGGATTTTCACACCACACATTTATAAAGGTTACTATTGAAGGAATAGAAGTTATTGTGGTATACTTTACAAATTATTCAAAACCATTATGTCCAAGATAATGGAAGTAGGGTTGTTTACTAAGATTTGAGTTGTTTATCATTCAGGCATAATTTTCTTTTCAAGTGTAGCGACTACATCTATGTATCATCTTGAAATTAATATCTTTGTACATACATATTTAAAAACTAAGGATTATATACACTAATGTGCTACAAGGAAATGACCAGTGGTACATATACTAATTTGAAGGTTAAAATAGGTAATATCATATGTGTATATTATGAAGAAGAAAAAGAAGAAAAAAGAAAATTGAATATTTTTTAGCAAAAGTACTTTAATATCCCTCAAGAAAATTATTGAAAGACTCCTTTATCCATTGAATATAATTCCTACTTGTCAATTTCTACCACAAATGTTATTGTTGTGTGTGCAATATAAACTATCTAATGATCTAATGTTACTTGCCATGGTTAGTAAAATTGTGTGTTTACATCATTCAAGCGCTTCATTTTAATGCCATTGCAATTGTGATTTTATATGGCAAGGTTGATTCTTAACCCCTAAAGGTTTAACTACTGTTTTGAGTGGTTTTCGAAGGGACCAACATCCACAGGTAGCGCTCGTCTGGCAAATGCATGAGAAGTTGCATATGTCCCCAACGACCTGGTTTGACTCCAAACCTGTGAACTTTCGATCGTGGAAATTCTGCGACGATGGTAAGAGCCGGAGCCAAGCTGTGCTGCCGCAACAGGTTTCCTCGTTGAATCTCGACAAAGATACATCATCGTTTTAGAAGTAGTTCGTCTGAATCATCTAGGTTTGCATTCATGCTAACGCATGCGGCTGATAATCTTGCGCTTACGGTGAAAGTATCCAAATCTAGTTTCTCGAACAGTTTAGCTTAACCTAATAGTGTGCTAATGGTGGCGGCTAACTACGCCACTGTGCTCCGTCAGAATGTTCCTGTTAATCGCTCACATTCTCTCCCACAGTCCGATAGGAGGTTCGAGAAGCACAGACGAAGAGTCGAAGTGTCAGGACTGGCAGGTCTAGATCTGCCACGTTACAAGGATTCGCAACAGGAGTATGGAGACGCCGAGCTCCCTGCTGGCTGCTCGACAAACCCTAATGGCCACCTGGTCCGCGAGTGCATCGTGGTCCCGACCAACGACCTGAACATGGTGGCGTTAAGGAGAGAAGCGGCATTCTTGAAACAACACGTTGTGATTGTAAGGTTTGCGTCAGATCTCCACCCCTCAACTCGCTCTAATTTTTGGATCAAGGAACTAGAGTCCTTGATCAACGCTAGAGTTGCTCTATACCGAGAGGCTGGAGGAGGCTTTCACTTCATTAAACTAGAAAATCTAGATCTAGTGCGACAGGTCCTAGATCTATCACCATGCCGACTCCAGGTGGGCACCACAATATTCCAGCGCTGGATTCCAAGTTTCAACACTAGACAACCCACAGGTCTGGGTGTTCCGTGTTGGATCAATCTTAGGGATCTACCGCTTGAATTTCATCAACATGAAGCAAAGCACCTTGCCAGCAGAGTGGGTACAATTATTGAAGAAGACTTAAGTGCTGTTACCACGGCAGATCCAAGATTCTGTGTTTCGATTGATCCTGCTCAAGGCTTCGTATCGACATTATCGGTGGCCAACGTAACGGGGCAATTTTCGAAAATCACCATCGAATACGAAATCTTTGACACCTCATGTCGCAGGTGCTCGAACTCATCCTATGACGAGAATGTTTGCCCGCATCGCGACATTCTCTCAACACCTCCTTCAGAAAATCGTCGATCTTCCTCGGGACGACTTCGCGCCAACGACAAGTCAAATCCCCCGTTGTCTTCTAGACATGGAAGAATCAAGCATCCAAACTCTAGAGTTCCTCGTCGAGCTGAACCCACCCTCCCATTATTAACAAATGACGACGGGTTCACGACGGTGGCTTACAAACGCCAGAATCATTGACAGAAGCAAGCGTTTCAGAAGGTATGGTTACCTAAATCAAGAACGGCGAATACCATTGATCCTTGCGGTGGAGGCCCAACTGATATGGAAATCAAATCTCCACAGGGCTCGCCGAGGGCCAACTCGAATATCTATGAGTCCAAACCAGATCTTCTTATACATCATGATATCATTAGGACTCTGGTTAACTCAATTGAGGCTACGTTCTCTCCAACCTTATTGAGTCCCTCGCCTCATTTGCAGCTAAGCCATGTAACAAATTTAAAGGCTCCAGTTATTTTGGAGGCAGATCTTCCTCAAGCTCCACCACTTAAACTGACCGACAACCCTGTCCACATTTCCAACGTCATCGACGATCCCAGCCACGAAGATGAAGTTAACACCGAACTCGAAGCAGAGATCGAGCAATACATGCTCCATCTCGCAGAGGAGCAAGACGCAATTCTTGAAGCTCAAAACGAAGCCCTCTCTATCTCCCGCTCAACCATGCTGCCAGCCAATAGTCAAGCTCCAATAGGACAAGCAGCCCAACAGTCTCCTTCCATCATCTTATTGATCCCCTCCAGTTCAGAAATGCCAGGATCCTTCTCTAGCCCGCTACACACCAGTCTCGCCAAATCTCCTCAAGGTAACCACATCGATCCTCCGATCTGCCCCATTTCATTGGAACGTGCTAGCATAACATTAGAATTGTTGGGGATCAATCTTAGTCAGGGCATGCGTTTGCGGAGGACTTTGACAAAGTCGATGAGCTCCCGTTAGTGGAGCAAGGACTTACACTGGAGAACCACACTGATAGTGGGCCTTCCCAACACAAAGAGGAAGCTTATGAAGACGCTCAAAGCAAACAATTCTCCTCGATCCAAGTAGGAAACAAGAGCCCTAAAGCCATCCAACTATCTCAACTGCAACCCAGGGTGATTTCCTTCCGCTCTACGCCACACAAAAACGTTGCTAGGGCTCAGAGAGATGATCTGCGATCGACATGGCCCACACCATGCATCAGCAGAGCCGAAGCTAGAGATAACGAGAGAGCATTCTTGGTTATCCAAAAACTCACTGCAGATAGGACTCGACCCAGCCAAGGCATTCAACTATCGAAGGCGCGTCCCCATGCTTTAGCATCCACGCCATCACCCCCGCCAACCGAGATGACACAATCGGTAAGAAGCGCCAAAGCAGTAGCCCGATCCATCTCCTCTTCTCCAAATACTCCACTAGCCTCTTCCATTCCTGTTGGGCTGGATAGATGGGGTTATAGGGACAGCAAAACCAGCCAATGCGTAGAGGACACCGCGCAAAGATCCTCGACTTCCAAATCTTATCAATGAATTTACGACTTCTGTCTCTCAACGTTTGAGGACAACGACAAATCCTCTATTACTATGGTACGCAATTATCTCCAATCAATCTCTTCAATTGATATTGTCTTACTGTAGGAGCATAAACTGAGAAACGAGGAGTCACGTAATCTTGGTAAAGCTATCTAGCCACAAGCTTCGGCATGGTCTACCGATGCCTCTCCAGACTACAACAATGCTCCATCTAGTTCGGGAGCAGGCAAAGGGGGTATTATAACCCTAATAGCTCCTAGACTTGCTTCAATGATCTCACGGTTTGGCACGATACTTGAGAATAGGGCTCAATGGTTCGTGTTAAAAGGTCTTCCAGGAGGCGAGGTGGGAATTGTTAATGTCTATGCCCCCAACGACTCCTTCTCTCGATGCCATCTCTGGGAAGCTTTGATTCGGGAGCTACCATCAGGGTGCAGGTGGATTCTTGGTGGCGATTTTAATATGGTGGAGAAGCGCCAAGATAAAACCAACCCCTGCAGCCAGATGATCCCTCATACAGAACGTGCTCTTTTTGCTAATTTAAAACGACACCTTCATGTGGATGACAACCCACGTTCCCCAGGTTCTCTTTCATTTTCTTGGGATAACTTTAGAAATGACGGCAATCGTATCATGGCAAGATTAGACCGCTTTTATATTTTCAAGAACGGAGCCGACTCTCACAACCGCAAACTCTCTGAGTACACTATTCGTGGTGATAACGCATGGTCAGACCACTTCCCCATCTTTACAACAATCGAATTTCAAAATTCTGTCACCAGACCTTCAAGCTGGAAGATGAGCGGTCAATGGCTCATCGATGCCAAAATTCCTATTGAACGAGCATGGTATGATTCCTCCCCTACTTCTTCTTTCTTCACGAAGATTAAAAACATTTCTAGAGTATATCGTGCTTTCTGTAAAAGGAAGCCCAGGATTTGAGGAGTGTTGAAGACGGAGCCCGCAACACGTATGCGGAAGCCACAACGGTTCTACAACAGCAACCTGACAACCCTCAGTCACAGACCAGGCATGGCGCAGCTCGGCTCCACCTTCAAGACGTGGAATTGAAGAAGGTTGCTGATCACAGAATTCGCTCCAAGATTAGATGGAAGATGAAAGGAGACTTAGTCTCAGCCGAATTTTTTAAAGCAGTTTGGGAAAAACCAGCATCATCTTCTATTACTGGCCTGCTTAATGGTAATGGGCAACTCACTGAAGACCCTGAAGGCTTGCGGTAGGTGGCCTCAGACTTTTATAGCCATTTATATTCGGCAATGCCAGCATCTCAAGACAATACTAGCGCCATGGATGAATTCCTGGGTCTATTATCTGACAACATACCACTGGAAGCTAAAGAATCCCTCTCATGTCAATTATATAAACTAGAATTGAAATCTGCCTTAGATGCAATGGCCTCTAACAAGAGTCCGGGCCCTGATGGGATTATTACTGAGTTCTACCAGAAATATTGGTATTTAATTGGCAATGAGTTCACTTTGATGATTCAAGACTCTATCCTCCGCGGAGAACTCCCTAAAGGTATGAACAAAGGCAATATAGTACTATTACACAAAGGGGGACCGAAGGAAAATATCATGAATTGGAGACCTATTAGTTTACTTAATGTTGGCTACAAAATCCTAGCTAAAGCTCTCCAAAGGCGTCTCCAACCTATATTGGCTGAGGTTATTAGTTCTGACCAAACAACGTTTATTCCTACCAGATACATCCTTGACAACATTCTTTTGTTACATGAAACAATTTCGTGGGCCAAAGAATCAGACCAAAGTGCAGTATTATTAAAGCTTGACTTTCAAAAGGCCTATGACACTGTTCATCTTCTTTTTTTATTCAGGGTGATCGAATCTATGGGCATACCGTTACCATTTATCGCCCTTGTTAAGATGCTTTTTATCAATGCAGAGGCCTCGGTATGCATCAATGGCACAGACTCTTCAACCTTTCCAATTCTTCGTGGGATTAGACAAGGGTGCCCCTTAGCCCCTTATTTATTCATGTTTATAGGTGAAGCATTAAATGTAGCAGCCAAACATTTACTCCATGAAGGCGAACTTGAAGGCATTTCTCTCCCAGAAAATGTAGCTGAGCAAATCATTAGTCAATATGTTGATGACGTGAATTTCACAATCAAAGGTGAAGAACGCTATTTTCATCGACTCTCCCTACTCCTTGATAGATATGGCCTAGAATCTGGCCTTCTTATCAATTGGCCTAAGAGTTTAGCATATTGGCTTTCACCCAATCCAGCCCCTCCCTGGCTTAACCAATTAGGGTGTCCATGGGCAGTAGAACACCAACTTTCCAAACTCCTTGGCTCCCCATTTGGAATAGAGCCTAGTATCGCGGACGTTGATGAGTTCTTAGCCACAAAGATCAAGAAGAAGCTTGATTATTGGACAAGCATCCATCTCTCTTTAGCACGGTGAGTAGTTATAATCAGTTCTATTCTATTAAGTACTTTATGGTACTTCATTACCATATGGGGTGGTTCTTTAGGAATAATTCGCAAGAATCGTGCTTCAATGAGGGATTTCTTGTGGTCTGGTTCTGCCCATCGAAGCAGAGCTCGGATTAGCTGGACAGATTGTTGTGCATCTAAACAATTAGGCGGGCTTAACTTGATAGATCCTGAGGAGGCACTCTATGCATTAATGGCAAAATGGATCCTTAAAGCTATTTTGCCTGGCTCTTCTAACCTCCAATTTCTTCTTAGATACCGTCTACTCCAATGCAGACTACAAGCACAAGGCTCTTGGCCATCAATGCCTCAATGGATAATGTTAAACAAATTTTGAGCTTGTAAAGGATCTAGAGCATGGGATAGAATTATTAAAGTCTGGCGTCTAATGAACCGCCACATTGAAGCTATCCCTCTGAGGAACGCAGACGAAGTTCTCACATCACCCATTTGGTAGACAACTCATTTTCTAGGCGGCTTTCATGGATTCTCCGCTAGCAGAGCAGCGTCTCTCATGTCACAGGGTATGGAACAGATTCAACATATTTGGGACAATGCGTTTTCATCTTTTTTCTCCTGGGAAAAAGTGAAACTTATATTTAACTTTCAGGAGGCAGAAGCTCAAGCCTATTCGAATATGGTGAATCCAATCCCTCACAATTGGATTCATCTTCTTACGACTGACTGTTACGCTACCCAAACCCAAGAATACATCAACATATTCAACAACGAAGACGCACAGATTCCACATCTGATTCTTATCTCCAACCCTCGTTTCAGACCAAATCTATACCCAGGTCAACAAATATTAGACATTCCTAAGGAGGTGCAAACATTCTCACTTGGCCATAGATCCCTCACCCTTACACCAAGACCTCCTCCTGATTGTTCTGGTTATCGAATCCTCGTAGGATGGCAAAAAAGAGTTCATATAGCAATTTCAAAATTTGGCCTACTTCTCTTTGTTGGCATTGTTTCTCAACTTTTCTTTGATCCAGACACATGGGCTTGGGGCAACTCCGGGAAATTACTAGTCTATACCTTGAAGCTAGGACGATCTTTACTTACGAATCGATCTAGTCTTGCTAAGCCAACTCATGTGAAATGGCAAGGTGATTTGGTGGTGGATTATAAACCCAATTGGCATGAAGTTTGGCACAAGGACTGTCCTCAGAAGGACGCGGGGTTTCTTTGGTCACTTTACCATCATGCAATTGCAGTCCATTGCTGGCGCAAGATTGCCAATCCCAACATCTCTACTAATTGTGAGAGCTATCACTTAGGAGTGGATGAGACGATTTTACACAGATTCCATCATTGTCTCAAGACTTGACATGCATGGAATTTTGTTCTTTCCGTGTTATATCTTGCCTTGAAGATCCTTCCATTGGGCGGATCCTGGCCTGCGCTTACCTGGCAACAATGTCTTCTCGGTTCAAGGCTACCTAGGAGACTACGTAAAGGCTCCACAATGTGGTCCCTCTTTAGAGGATCAGTTATCTGGGTTGTGTGGCTCGACAGAAATGCTATCTGCTTCAACAATGACTCTTGGCCAACGCACAAGTTGGAGCAGGTCCTTTGGGAAGCTTGCATGGACCATGCCAGAGCGGCGTGGGTGAAGACCACCAAGCTATGCCCATTATATCCGGATAAGGAAAGATCTTTCCTCCAGCGATTTGATCATACATGGTTACAAAATGATTTCTTCGGTGTGAGATCCCACTTAAATATGAGCTGGAAACTGACTCTCCCTAGGACGGGTACCTTTGCCTAAGTCTTGCCTCTCCCTCTTGCTCTCCCTTCTTGCCTTTTGCCCTCTGTGCTTCTTCGGGCCTTGGCCTCGGGTGTTGCGCCATTGGTGTTTATGTTGGCAGGGGGGCACATATTTTGTTGGGGGGTCTGCGCTTTTGGTTGAGTCGTCTTTTGCGGTGTTGTTGGCTTGGTAGTTTGATTTTAGTTGGGTTTTAGATCGGAGTTGAAAGCTAAAAAAAGAAAAAAAAAGGTTCTTCCGCCGAGGCCCTTGCCTCTGGTTCTTTGTACTTTTTCCTCTGCAATGGAATTGGTCCATGTGTTTCAAAAAAAACAAAAAACTGTGAACTTTCTAAATACGTCAATAGATCCCCTTGGGCCAGCAATAGCTTTACGTTGGGTACGCGGTCATCGAAAGGAGTTTAGTACAACCCCACAATAGGTAGAATACCAGGAGCATATGCGAGGAGTGGACCTCATTGACCAAATGAGAGGAGACTATCCTGTTCAGTTTCACTCTCGAAAATAGTAGCACAAGTTTTTATTTTCTAGCATAGATTCTTCCTTGCAAAATGCGCGGGTATTATATAAGGTTGATCATGAGGCTCGGGGAGAAGGAAGGCGGCAACTAACCCGCCGATATTTTTACTATTCTATTGCTAGGGAGCTAGTTCTTCCAGCAATTGGAGCTCCGGTGACATGCACCCTCCATAATAGTAACCCAAGCCTCCTTCACTGTTCAGTTGTGCACCCTACGACAAGACAGCGTTGTAGAATCTGCAAGAAGAGGCAGAATCGTTGGTAAGAGCTTGCGGTTTTTTCTTGTGTGATGATCCTTGTTTTGTAAAGGCACACATTGGCAAGAAGTGGGCTCTCCGTCTCTCCCAATGATCTAATGTGGTGTTTTTTGTGTGTAACTTTTCTATTGTCGACGTGCAGTAAGTCCCCGGATTCAGCGAGTCGTAACGGAGGCAGATATCGACATTGCAGGGACTCCGTAGGCGGTAAAGAGGCATCAAACTTGGAATCTCCAGAGCATGGTGTGTTTAGCATTCTACTATAGGGGCGTTGAGTTTGCTTGGTTAGGAACACATCTGAATTCTCAGTAGTTATTTGCATTGCAAATTGGATTTTGTAGGGAGTCAGTGTGTAGGGAGGAAGTGTACATGTCAGTACTGAGTAGGTGATACTCTCAGTAGCTATAGTTTACAGTGTAAGGAGCTGGGAGTGTTCTGAGATAACGTACATTTTGGAAGTTGTACCGGCCTCTCAATTTTGTTCATTTTGGGTATTCTCTCTTATGAAAAGTATTTGCTATCAGCAAGTTTCAGCAGTAAAAAAACAATTTTGTAAATGCTTCTCGTCGTCAACATACTGTGAAGTATGGATGCCCCTGTAGCCTTGTACACAACTGGTTCTTACTATTGTCTCGTGAATGAATTCAGCAAGGGTTCATTTTTGTTGATTGATGAAAGTATGTTACGACGTAGGAGTGTTTCAAATCTCGCAGGCAAAACGCATTAGAGAAAATATGGACTCTCTAGAGGGCTGCCAAGGTCTGACAAACTAGTCTATATACACAGCCCTACGGAGCTACAAAAAGGGTGGAATCTTTGACAGAGGGGTGTCAGCTTGTGTGAATATCTTGGGTATGTATGAATTTCTTGCCTTTTTTAATTCGTGATCTGTCAGTGAAGGGTAACGATCGCATGCTCCTCCATTTAACTAATGGTTCTTTGCAATTCAAAGCATTGACAATTGCAAAACTGACATGAGCGACAATAGGGGAAGAAAAATTGTGGAGGGGAAATAAATGTTATCCGAAGGGTCCCCTCTGGCACTTCTTAGCGGCCCTCCCAAGAGTCCATATTTTCTCTAATGGATGTCAGAGGGTTGGAGGAAATACAGTGTCTCTCTCTGGGGACTTAGTTTTCTTCGATGACATTGTACCACACTAATTTCAATTCGGAAACAATGACTTACTGGTACCTATAGGTATTGCAGTTGTTCCCGGTGAGCACCTGTCACCATGAACTTCACAATGCCTGCAACCAGAAGTTTTGTCTGTGGATCTTGTCAAATATGGATTGTTAGGTTCCAAAAATTGGCGTGCATATTTAGGGAGTTCGTTTCCCCACTTGGTGGAAGTGGGGCCCCAGATCATCACTCAAGGCAACTCAAAATTGTCCTGCAAATGTCAGGAATTGCAAAAAGTTCCATTTTTTTTAGAAAAACATGACACATCAAACATTATAATCTCACTACACGATGCATTATTTTTGAATTGGATAAAACCTACCCCACCACACAGTTTTTGAGAATCGAAATGAACAGTGGATTTCTATATATGTGTGTACATTTGTCGCTAGCTCGATTCAATTTTCCACTTGTCTCCAAACGCCTTCAGCCTGATGAGGTTGGGGTAGTCAGGCGTTAATTTTTTTTAACAATCCCAACAAAAGTTAATGAATCAATATACTCTCATTACAAAGACAAGCGCTTATTGTCTTAAGCTCACTTGTTTAATAAAATTTCAACTTTGCAAAACAAGGCAATAGGTTTTCTTCTTCTAAAGGTTTTACTTTTAAATATCAAGGATGTTTGGTGTTTGATGGTGTCCAATGGATGACCAAAAATCTTTCATGTAGGACAGAAGTGCAACTATTTATCCTCCAAATTTTGTATGGAAAGGGGGATCTTCTACAACATTTTGACTTCTAATGAGTGCTTTTGGATTTTTGTTATCCAAAGATTCCTCGGTTTCAAAATGAATGATTTCCATGATCACCAATCCATCCTTTAAGGGTTGAAGGTTCTCAACAATGTTGTGTTGAAAAGGAAACAAAAGAATACACATACTTCAAACCAAACAACACATGTTAACCTTGTAAGAAAGGGCTGATCATTGTGGAAATCATCCTTTTTAATACAAATAGATCATTTGCTCTTGAAAAACCAAGAGCACTTATTGGGGGCAACCAAAGGTACTGTGCTCTTAAAAGTGACCTAAGGGCTGATTGCAATTTTGGGGAAGCTAAATTCCTTGAAACAATTTTCAATAAACTTTCATAGGAAGGTAAATGGAATTGACAACCAACGCAAGTCGTTTCGTAATTTTGGCCCTTCATGGAATTAGTTATGAATTTTTGAAGTTGAAATGCAGAGGTTTCTTCAAGCGACCCCCTCTCAAATGTACACTATTTGTACATTCAAGAAAGCAAAATGTATATCTCTATAAGAGGTTGCTTTTAGAGCCACGTTGCTTTTAGAGCCACCTACCTTAATGTGCAAGACCTACCTTTTTCACACAAAATTTTAAGAATGAACATATGCACTTCTGTCCTACATAAAAGGATTATCTATCATCTATTGCACCATTCTGGTCCACAGCATCATTACAGGATTGAGAAAGCAAAACAATTCATTCAGCAAGTGCTAGTTTGCCACAGAATATTTGACGCAGAAGACAACAATATCAAAGACCACTCCGTGATCAGTGATCATATCCATACTTTTTGAAAATTTTCACAATACCATCGTCTTGTCGTTTCACCACTTGACAAGAAAATCCTAGTGATACATGTGAACTCAGAGTCACAACAAAGTGACTTCCATACAAAACTTTACACTCTTACAAAACGTTGCACCGATACTCCAATTAGAAGCAACATCTCTTCTCGAGAGATGATGTTATTTGCTTTACACTCCATGCCTGTAGGCAAAATTACGAACAAAATTTTGCATTAGAGGTCTTAGTAAAATGATCCTCCGCTTGTGACAGTCGCTCAAATCAAATCCTTCGTTGTGGCAAATAAAATTGAAATGCTTGCAAGTCTTTCTTATGCATATTAAACCTTAACGTTGGGGTTTAAATCACTTACCAAAAACCTTGAGAGCTCTCCATACTGTCAAGATCCAAGCCTTGGGGTGCGATTTCTGGATGTTAGTGAGCACGATTGTGAACACCACAATATGATTGACAGTGGGAATGGTGTCTTCTCTTTCTCAACTTCCTCCTGTAGAGATTGCAGATGAGAAAAAAAATTTAGAATCAGCAATTGACGAAAATATTGAAGCACCAACACTAATCAGCAAGTCAGTGGTTGGCCCGAAATGTGCTCGAAAATGCCGAGGCCAAAACAAGACAGTCCCCTTGCTTCATGGAGAGTGGCACTAATCCTCTCAACAATGTGACTAGCCACCCCCAAATGACACCTTTTCACTTGAACAACGTTACTATTGTTACATAGCGCTAATTGTGAAAGCTTATCCGATGAACAACTTCGTACCACTGTTCACCTAGACCTGCTCGAAATGAGTGGAACTCCTTTGGGCCCAAAGTTACTCATACTCTCTTCAGATGTACATGGCAAAAGTCTACATAGATTAACAAGATTCATTTAACAACAGCAAATATACCAATCCCGTCTCATTCTTCATAAGCCGAACACTAAAATTGTTTATTTCAGTTATCAATTCAACGACAATACATCACGTACCTTGTTGTAATCAGGAATAGTTGTTGAAGTACTTGCACTTTCTCCATCCCTCGCCTTGACATCGGAGCCTTCTTGCTCATTACCTGGAGATTTAGAACGGTCTAGTTTTTCTGGAGTAACATTGCCACTGGACTTGTTGGTGAGGCTTGAATCTGAGAGAACGGCATTCGCTGAGGCGACTGAAGACATATCCATCTCAGGTAAGGGCACATGTCTTTCAAGGGTTGAAGTGTCCGGGTCTTTTGATTCAAATGAATCAACACCTTCAGATGGCACCTTTGAATAAGCCAACTCACTCTCCTGTTGGTGACCAGGTGAAGAAGTTTCCGCATCATTTTGTTTGGCAGGTGCATCAAACTCTTCTACAGAAGCAATGCCAACATCTCGATCCATACTATTGCTCACATCTTGCTCACCACAATCCACATCAGATGACAACTTCTCAATTCCTGATGGCGGAGTCTCAGAAACTGTTTCAGCCAGGCCACCGTGCTGACTTCCTGGTTCATCAAGGGAAGAGATAGACTTGGTATGTAAAGAACTATCATCGTCTTCACAAGTCTTCGGCACAGAAACAACTGGTTCTTCTTCGCTATTCTGAAAGTTGCTGCTTACTTCTTCTTCTCCTCCCGCATCATATTTAGGCTGGCGCAATGACACCGATGGTGTGATATTATCCTCTGGATCAAAAACCAATTTTTTTGCAACACTGAAGTCTTTCGAGTCGAACGGCGGTGAATTCGATTCGAAACAAGGAAGTTCACTGTGAATCTCAGGGTCATCGTCGACATCCTCTGGAATTGGTTCACCATGGTCTGAATTCATGATACTACTGCAGGATTGTTTTGATTCCAATACCTCAATACCAGGAGCAAGGTCATTGATATGACCTACTTCTTTCGACTCTGCATCTTCCGCTGGAATTTTTGCTGCAGGATCCTTTTGCTTGTCCGCTACATCAATGGACGTTGCACTACTATTTTCCATATTCAAGTCTCCAGGAATTGCACCCAGATCTGAGGTCGATTCACTTATGGAGACTCTATTTGAGTCCATACAATTCTCTTTGATGTCGGTGTCCGAGCCACGGGTGTAGTTCACGTAATCGCGAGCCATAGGAGAATTCATCACATCAAGTTCCTTGCCTGCATGATTCTTTCCATTCACTGGAATCCCTTCGTGATCACTTCCATTGGATATCACTTCAGGATCGGCAGCCCCAGCATGAAGGAATGACAAATCCAAAGCTTCAGAATCACCGACCAAAAAGTTGGAACCTTCTGGAAACTCTGGGAAGATGACCTCAGAGACATCCCTTTTCTCTGAGTTATTTCCATCAGCTACAAGACTGTCCGTACCTCTTGGATGATCACTGGTATCCCAAGTTCCTGCAGTGAAGGATGAGAGTCTACTTTGAGACATTTTACTTTCTTCTTGTGCTCGCAATGGACTCCTTTGGCTGATAGAGCTAAGCTTTGATATGGGTTCACTTGATACGCTTCGAAACTCATCAGCATCCGAGAAGTCTGACAGAGTATCTGGCCCTGCATCAGTAGCGATCTCGGAAATTCTCCTAGACGCATCACTGCCTGCTTCACTCGGTTCCGCATCAGCGGTGCTGTTTGCATTGCCTTCTGATGTCCTCGGACTTGTCATATCCTCAGTTTTGCCGTCTGAGTTTACCTGCGCCATCAATCCGTCCATCTTAAGAATACTGAAATTTAAATAATTATAGATCAAACCTTAGTCTAGAAATAATGCAGGTCAAATGTCAAGTCAATAAGAGCTGTCATCAGAGATGCCCAATGTCCTGAATTGCTGATAGAAAAGCAATAAAAATGATTTGAAAACGCCTAAAGGTCTCTTAAAGGCAGATCCGAAATCAAAACATAGACTCACAAAATAGAATTGAAGTGATTTATGACTGGAAATAAAAATTAGGACAAGGGATCAACTGACTTTTGAGGAAATAATCTACAATGGTTCAATTTGTGTTAGATTCTCCTACCACAGAGAGACGACTTGCTTTGGTTGCGGAGTCAAGTTGGCCTTTACGACTCAAGGGAGATAGTCCATTGATTTGGCACAGCCTCTTCACAAAATTCTCTTGCATTGCGTCTTGCTCAACTCCAGGTGTCTTCGTTGGCAGATTTGTTCTTCGTGATAACGTAGTGTTCGACTTCCCTAGCAGAGGTTTTCGAGACGACCCAAAATTCCTCCTTGGCGTCGATGCGGCATCCTGAGAAGACAGGACTCATTACCGTGTTAAGAAACAACAAGGTGGAGAAAAAAATAATTTGCAAAGGTCTTGATCGAACTTCTAAAGAACCAAGAGTTAATGCATTGAAAATCACCAATTAGATCAGTCATATTGTAAAACGTATTATTCAGATAGGGCGAAATTATATATCACTAGAATAAGAGAAAAACAATGCATGTGTTCATGAAAAACTTAAATTTGGACAAGAAAATGTCCCCATATGACCTCAAAACTGCTTCAAAAAACATGAGGCCAGGATCGGACCTGTTAATCCTGTAGGGGTTGACTTATGCCCAACGACAATCAAAATTCAACTGAAGACTTCTACTGTAAAAGAGAAGGTACCGAAAGATATGAACAATCATCAATCTTACAAACCTTTCCGTTTGATCACAGACGTAGGGAATGAGCATCCATAAAAAAATGAATTGCAACAAGACCCCACGCACTACAGACAGGAGAGCGTCTTGCTTTGCGTATACCGATCGTATGGCACTTAGCACTGAATCGTACTGAGTATTTTAACTTAAACAATTTGCAACACCAATAGATTTTTTCTATCAGAAGACACAAACAAGCTAACGAAACAGAACGAAGCTCTACCTCACGTGGAAGAGTTGAACTTCGCAAATTCCGACCTGTCTCAGGGACAGGCTTTCCTGGGGTCTTGTAAGGATTACTATCTTCCTTCCCTGGAGACAGCACCTTTGGACCTCGTGCCCTCGCTGACCTGTTTCAAAATGGAAAGTTAGAAACTTAGCGGCTAAATTACCATGGAGTCCATTTTCAGTGAATGATTTTACTCTTGATTTTATTGTGCGCACTAAAACAGGAAGAGATTCAACACAAAATTAAACATTAAGTTGAAGTTTACAAAAGAGCAATCATGTTCGAATTATGGTGGTGAGCATCAGATACTCAGATACAATACGAAAAATGAAGAAAATACGGTATCCAAACACGATACTCGCCAATTTCCAGTACGTTCCATCTAAACCCTAAACCCTTTAACTGATCTTTCAGAGACTGGCGTTCTTGACTTAATCCAGAACCTCGTAGCCTTAAAGCAAGTCACAGACGACAATGTGGATTGTTCAACCAACCTTGGCGTATGCGGAGCCAACGGATACAACTTGTTTCGCAGCAAACGTACAAGATCCTCATGCTTCAAAAGTCACCCAACAAATCCGAAACGATGTCAGTAATCAAGACACTCCACACCTCTCCGCACAGAAATTCAAGAATCTCCACAAACCAATAATTACTGCAACCAAAACCTCACGAACACCAGAAATAGACTGCAAGCCCTCAACCTCTCCTTGCAAGAAAATCAAAGCACCAATCAAAACCCCATTCCAAGAACACCAAGAAAAGAAATGCAATGGCGAAACTTCCTCCACAATACTCAGCAATTCCAAAGCCAAAAAAACAGTCCTACCACGCACGTACCTTTACTCCTGCAGTTCGAATATTGTTGCGACTACAAAGCTCCTTGAGCTCCTTCCGATTGAGCTCGTGCAGATTGTCTCCCATTCTTGCTACTCTGAATCTACCATTTGCTACTCTGTTTTTCGATTCTTCTTGCCTTCGGTGCTCGGCACTTGTGAGTCAGTCAGTCTTGAGGAAAAGGTGAAGAATCGAGAGCTGACAACTGAACTGCAACTGCAACTGAAAATGGAAATGGGTTAGTGCAAGATCTGGCATTGATCGATGCCATTTCCGTTCAATGCGGCGAGCTTCGGCTGTGGTACTTGGGATTCTTCAGGGAGGCAAAACGCATTCTCTCTGGGGTGGTATTATACTATATGCTCTAGACTGTATCCGTATTCGTATCTCTACTGGGTTTTAGGGTCGATCTCTCTATACTGACAGGCGTCTGGGGAGACTGATTGGCGTTTTGTTTTTGTTTTTTGCTAGGTTTCCAAACTGGGTGAAATCTTTTTCTTGGGTGTTTGGGTTAGGCTCTTCTGTTGTTTTATTCTTTTGTTTGTTTCTCTACCAACACTCTTTTTGGATAAAAGATGGAGTTTTTCTGCCTCCACATATGTTTATGATCTTGGCAAGTTGAAGTTGTCCAATCAAATGCATTCACAACTCAAAAAAGATCTCAAGAAAAGAATAAAATGAGTTTATACCCAAGTGAATGAAAAAGGTATTACAAGTGTCTCTATTATCTATTCCAGACCCTTTGTTTTGAAATTACTGTCTATTTTGAATGTCACGTTTTTTTAAAGCTGTTCTGAGTAGGTCATCTAGAGATTTCCTTGTGGCTAATTTTACTTAGGTTGCAATGAACACATGTAATGTTTTTCATTGATTCTAGTAATATAAAATTTGTGATCCTTCCTTAGTTATATTTTCACAATATGATCAATGAGATTGACTCTAAACATACAAGTAAAATTGTAGACAATCATTTCAAGATGGAAAGAGTTGATGTCACCTCTTGGGAATTTAAAAATGTACAATTTTTGAGTGAGCCATTAGAGAAAAAATTAATGTGTTCTTGTTATTAACAAGGGTATTTGGATTGCTATAAAACCCTCTCAAATTTTTTTAAAAGAAGAGCAACTTAAGCTCATACCTATACGGATGAAGAGTTTGTTGGAAATGACTCTACTGAACCGTATGTAACGTTACAGATATAAAACCGATGTGCAATCACAGTGTGAGCCATTAGAGAAGGATCATTAATATAATAAAGGTATGTATCCTTCTAATAAGTGACTACCGTATCTTAATAGGAGCTAGCGTTTGCAAGCCTAAGGTGTCGTGCACAGTAAGTTAAAGAGCCATCTGGCTGTTTGGAATTTGAATTGCAGAAACGATGTGTAACGGTAGCTGCAATGAAGGAGGGACGCCCTAACTTCTCGTAATCAAACCAGAGCTAAGCTATGGTAGAGGAAGCAGTGAAAGTCAGCCACATCATGACCCAAATGACGGCTTCATAACTGAGATTCCTGCCTCAGGCGATTTTTGTCATCTGACAATAAAGAGAGGCTTCTTTTTTGCCAGAGAAACTGACAATTTAACTGACACTTCCCCCCTTCATTGTCTGTATGCCAAGGAGGCAAGGACCCCGTTGCATAACTTCTACTGAAGTTCTAACGAACTTTTTATGAAGTTCATGAAACTACGTGACGGAGAAATTAAAACAGGTGGATTGGAAGGCTGAAATTTAAAAGCACAACTCTTAAAACACACACTTGATTGGTAGAAATTGACACGGGAAAGTGGACACGCAGAGTATTTTCTATGCAGAGCATTTACCAGAGACGTACATTTCAAGTCGTAGGATCTGAGCCTTGGCTTTAAACAGACTGACATTAGATGGAAGGATCGAAAGTCTGACTGGAAGAGCAGGAGAAGACGAAATCAATGAAAACCGCTAGTTCGTTTGGGTTAAATCATGTTATTATTCGCACCTGAATTGCGTCGTTGATGGCAGGATGGAGTCAAACTCGATTAAACATTGGAAGCGTAATGATGGAGCCTCTCTCTTCAATTCAATTCAAAGCCTGCTGAATATCGACGTTGCCTTCTTCAGCGGCTGCAATCTCTCACAACACGCGATGCTTCGATGAAGCAGCATGCATGTATTTCCTCTAGCTAATCACAATACCAAAGAGAAAATCTCATCAGATTGACTTGCAAATTACATACATATGCAGCAAGCTGAGCACGAAACGTAGAAGAAATCAACTACGGAAATATGGAAATTGGACAAAGATCCTTTGGTGTCGATGAAAAATGACAAAAATGTGTATGACAAATGTCCTGTGTCCGAATTCCATTCCTAGTGTATGTGTCCTAGTGTATCCTATCCTATCACTACTGGACATTGACTGTGGAATTCTTCTACTTCTCCATAGATGGACAGTTTGGAATCCTCCTGTGAAAGCTCGATCCCTCCTCCACTAATTCGATTACAAGCCAATAATTACTCAATTCGTTAAATTAATGAATGCAAATCAACGCACCACGAGGTCTGAATTCTCTCGGAAGTAATGGACACCGCCAATCGATCGATCGATTCCCTCAATTTCGTATCAAAAACAGAAAAAACTCTCGCAAGGTTGATTGAAAATACGCCGCCCACACAAGACGATTAAGGCTCAATCATTTCTGAAAAGCTCCTTCGTTGCGACCCGGTCAAACTGAGGACCATTTCCACACGGAGAGGTTGCCGGCATCCCTTTCAAAACCTTGTCCTGGCGATTTAATTACACTAGACTTTATCGTGAACAACGAAATCCATCACCCATGCCCAATTTGTGTGCACGTACGTACGGTTTCGAAATCAACCATATCCTCGTGACGGCAATTCAACCGATTCAAGGAAAAAAAAAACCTATGATCGATAGACTTGGTCAAGATCATAACAAACCTCGACATGGATGTATCCCACCAATCGATGCTTCCCAACATACAAATTCAATGAATTTCTAACTGCTACCCACCTACGAAATTCTCGTGATTGAAGATTTTCTGAGTCACTTCCAAATTGACTCTTGAAGCAAGTTCAGTCTCCACCGCTTCTTACGATGCTGAAGCTTGACAGAGCCTAGCCTGCAACTTTTGAAAATTCTTGAGATCAATTGATTTGCTCTACCTTCACCAGTCCACAATAGCAATTGGTGGCCGCAGCCGGCAACACCTGGATGGCTGGATGTCCAACAGAGCCCCTGAGACTTAGTCAAGATCGAAACAGACCTCGCGAATATATGTAATTCACCGATCGATGCATCCCAACACATACGTGCATACATTCAGATTCATTGAATTCCTGCAACTCACCAACAAAATTCTCGCAATTGATCGATGACCTTTCTGACTTACTTCTGCGCAACGACAAGCTCTCGAAGCAAATTCTATCTCCACCGCTTCTACTGATGCCGTAGACAGAGATGGCTTAGCTGCAACTTTCGAGTATCTGATCACATGCCGGATTTACTTGCTCTAACGTGGTCCAGAATTGCAATTGATGGCACAATTGGATGTTGAGCAGACTTTGAGGGACTTTGAGAGTAGACAGGTGGAGCTAGCAATTAATGAAGTGACGAGAATTGAAGCTAGAGAGCTGATGTAAGTTGTTGTACGCGCGAGGTTCACAGCGTCTGGCCCCAGTGAGGATGAAGGAAGCAATTGAACACGGACAGCGTGTCTTGTGCGGGCCGGGCCGGCCGATTGTGGGGTTTGGTCGGTGACTGAAAATCTGGGACCGGAAAGCATCAAAACCGGAAAATGTCTTCCAAGATCAACATGACTATTGCTTTAGGTTTTCTGTGAACTATTAAAAGCTAAGCAAATGGTGAGTGCCTGGGTATGCCGGATGACTGTAATTCAGAAGTAGGATATGCTTGTGTAAGCTTAACTATATTTAATATTGCCATGGAAATGAGTGCTTCAAAGCTTCGATCGAGAGCATAGGATTCGTGACATCCTTGAATTGAAAAGAATTGAAAGGATTGAATAGGATACAATTGAATTTGCAGGAACTTACAATATTTAGTTTTCACCTCGATCGGAGGACCCCAAATTTTGCAACTAGGACCCACGGAGTAGAATTGTTGAAAATTGCTGAGCTATGGATCCTAATCCGCAGCGCTCACTGTCTCGAGAACATCGAAACCAGCTTGCTTACTAACTGCACTCATCTAAGAGCATCCCTGCATTTTGGATGACTGGCTTGTTTGATCGGCCTGCAAACGTGAATCGGCTGGTCAGCCACCTTCTTCAGCTGTCTATTCGCGACCTGTAGAACAGCTTACGACAAAGAGAAAGTGACTTTCTGCAATTTTGGGTGGCCAAGGCTCTTCACCTCTTCGGATGAAATCGCACAAGCTGAGAAGATGAACTACTTCACAGCCTCCAATTCCGGTACTCTTTTTTAAAAATTTTAATCTCCCGATTCATTCAAACCATTAGAGAAATTTGGAACCCTCAAAAAGGCCCTTAAGAATTGACATGCAAAGCTATTTATTGAAGGCTAGAGTTGATAGCCTAAGTACATAATATGTGTCGCTACCTTGTGTGAATCTCATCAAGTACTTTTGAATTTGTCAATGTAAAAAATTTACTTGTAGTACCAAGGACTTGAATGACAAAAAGTACCTATTGTTCTATTGTCCAATAAGAGGCATTTCATGGTGCAAACATCATGAACATGAAGTACCAATGATCTTATAAAAAAAAAAGTCTCACTCATAGTACTAAAAATGCATGAGCCACTAGTACTTAATTGCAGCAAATTTGTCCTTCTCCAAATAAAATAATCCCTCAATGTACTTAAAAACTGAATGACAAGAAGTACCTAATGTCCCATTATCCAATAAAAAAAACATGTACCTTTATAAACATCATGATGTCAAAATGGATGGAAATAGGGGAAAAAATTGTCCTTTCTTTGACAAGTACGCATTTAAATCCAATTGAGGACCCCAATTGAGGCCAATTTAGAGGTCTCTTTGAAGGTTCAAAATTTCTCTAATGCTCAGCCTCTTAACCCCTAATTGCCCAAAGCACCACAAATCTGGAGTTTGCAAAACTTTGAAGTTAAATAAAACCTAACCAAGTTTCTATTTTTAATAGTTTGTATTTCTGAAAAGTTCTTCTAGAAGTGTAGTTTTAGTATCAAAAATCCGATTTGGAAAATGAATGATAGTGATTTTCCTACACAAGATTTTGTGCAAGGCTATCCCTTGCAATCTTGACTTTCTGTAGTGTTGAGAGCTCTTGAAAATGAGCCTCAAATACACTAGATCTTGGAGAAAAAATCACATTCAAAATTCATTTACAAAAATTGTAGAGTAGATTTTGAGGAGCCATAAATTGATTGGAGTTATGCATGTTAGGCCCTTTCACCTCGTATTTTTTTGGTCACCAACTTTTTTGATTTAACTTGCCAAAAGAAGATAGAAACACTTTACATCACTTTTGCAATTTTAACACCCTCATTATAATCTTTCACTCCATAAGTGCTATTGTTGTGTTTTCTTTTCCTATGCAATATATAGTATGTTTAGATTGAATTTGCACACTTACAATTCAAAAAAATTGATACAACTTATGAAAATGTTGGCATTTTGTTCAACTTAGAGCAAATTCCAAGAAGCTCAAAACAAACCTTGGACATTTAGGGGTTAAGAGGTTTTAGGTAGAGCGCACATTTTTACCCAACTTGCAAACTCAATGGCTTGGCATTTTGCCAACCAAATCACTGTTGTGTCTTGCCAAATGGATGGTGATGTCTTACAAATATTCCATTGTAACCTTCTAAAAAAAGCTCCCAACTCCTTGTCATAAGTACTATCTTCTAATATAAATTTCCTTAACATAAGATCGAGAGTTGCTATGAAATCATTTTATGATATTCTAATGAGCTTTAAGTTTATGGACTTTGACATAGCTAGAACACCATAGGATATGGATAGCTAAAAGAACAAAAGGCTACTCCACTAGTAATTGAATGCTCACTATCCAATATATTCTACTTCATGTGAATAAATATCTAGTTCATATATGAGCATGTAGTGCCCAATTTCTTTTAAGGATTTTTGTGTTTGAATAGCAAATTAAACTTCTTACATATTGCTTCTTCAAAGTTTGTCCTCCCATGGTACTAAGTTTACAATTATTTTGCTAGTAGTTGTGGAAATTTGTTCATCCAAGTGTATCAAAAAAAGTTTTGTTATAAGAGGCTCTCTCCCTAGTATACAACCTAAGAAAAAAACATTTTTTGTCATATTAGGAATTGGAAATCATGAATTTTTCAAAGGAAAGAGAATAATTCTTAGATAAGATTTGTAATTATTAAGAATTTTCAAAGAGGAAGCTCCCTAGGCCTTTAAAGTTGTCACATAGCTCGATCATAAAACCAAAATCTAAAGAATTGGTAATCATATAATTGGAAATTAACTAATGAAATGGTTGCATGGCACTTTTAGTAGAGGACACTTTCAATGGAAGTTTGCTTGTCAAAAATGGATACAAAGATGGTTTTGGACATTTTCATCTTAGATAGAAAGAAATTGGCATCCATGAATAAGCATGGAACTTCAAAAGTATGGATGAAAATGCATTCATTCATTGAAAAAAAATTCTTTATGCAACTACGTGACCTAACAAATTTGCTTTCTTCTATGGCTATATAGGGCTTTGATATTCATCAATTGCTAAATTGCAATATCAAAGTACACCATTGAAATATGGTTTCCTTCTTCTTCTGGTTGTTGAAGAAATTTAACTCACCTTTTCTATTGTTTATTGACATTTGTAATGTTATTTAGTTCAATAGTTTTTATATTGAAAATGCTTGGAAAACTCTTTAAGACATTTTTCCTTAAGATCAATTGCATCTTTACTTTCTCATATGCTTATCATCCACTTAATTAGACATTTACAGGTTACCTTTGTTGAACATGTTGAATTGAGTATTCATTTGTCATAGGTGAAATGGAAGATAAAACAACATTATTTATTAGAAGCTATCAATGCATTATGATGGCTAATTTATTTATGAAATCAAGCTAATAATAAACTAAACAATTCAATATGTGTAGAAATTTTAATTTTTTTACACCATATAATAATGTCAATTGCAATGAAAATTAACTTGCAATGGCCAAGGATGAATTTATCCAAAAAGAAATGCAAATCCAAATTGTTACAAGAAAAGAATTTCAATATAATTTATGAATCTACATCACATTTATAAATATTGTTTAGTGGATTTTAAAGTAATCAAACATTTAATTAAATATAATAAGAAAAAATTACTTCAAGTTTACATCTTGGTGATTCTCAATTTGACCCACCTTTGGGATGAATTTGTTTACTTTCACATGAATTTATAAAAATGTGAGCTCCAAGTTTTTCAAATGTCATTAAAAAAATTCAAAGATCTTACAAAACCAAGAATCTAGTTTAATTTAAAAATTTGCATTTAGCCACAAAAATTGAGTTTCAATGAATGATCATACTGAAGAAGGATAATTATCAAATTAGAAACTATTCTATTAGTATAATGAGTTTGTTCCAAGGGAGACGCACAATCAAGTAAGAAATTTCTATATTAATAGGTTTAAACTCAAAACAAGAAACACAATTCCAATTGGCTCATGTTCATTCAATTAAACAAGAATTCAACTAATGATAGTAGTACAATCACCTCTAAATAGGCAAACTTGTACTGTACATTCAAACATACTAGACTCGCAACTTCTATCTTATAAATATAACAATTAAATTTCCATCACACTGATCATTACTAATTCCTAATTAGACTAAACAAATAAACACATAGACAATGTGACGAAAAGTGGCGTACCACCCAGGTCAATTGATTAGCCCCCCCTCCTCTCTCAAAAAGTTTACAAGCCATTGATTTAAAAAACAAACAAACTTACCTTTGTAATCACTGTTGATTTTTCAAAAATTCCCAAGCCATTGATCATATAAGATTTAATTTGAATCGTTCAAATACAGATATGGATATGGATACTCTACATATATTATATTGATTATATGGATATGGTCCAGATACGGTCTAGATATGAATATAGATACAAATATGAATACAGATACAGGATCACTTGTCCCATAATGCTTGTCAATCATTTGGTTTCAAAAAATTACAAGAGGAGAGGGGGGGGGGGAGGGAAATGAAGATTTAAAAATTTAAAAGTAAATTTTTTTTTGGGATGCACAATGATTGTGCACCCAAAATACACGGCTCAACTAGCTAGGACTTACAGTGCATTCACATTGATTAATCAACTAAAAATAGCCAAACAAGCTACCAATTGCTAATCCAACAAAAATAGTGCAAAAACACCCAACTAACATAAATTATAATCCCAAAATAGATAAACAACCACCAAATAGTACAACTATCCAAATTTGAAAATTAACTATCTATCTACAAATCACTTATGGCAAAATTGCTAAGTGTCTTCCCCAAAGATAAAAACATTAGAGGAGATTTGGGGCCTCCGGAAGACTTATTTCATGGTTTTTCCCAAAACTTTATCCAATGCTACAAATCATTCCTAGTTTGAATATTTAAAAAATAATAATTTCAAAATTTTCAAAAGGTATTAAGAAAACGAAAACAATTTTTAAATATGGTAGTTGCTTGACTACATCACATTGCTTATATGGCAGCATTTCTAACATTCCCACAATCCAAGCACTCACAATTTATTGGAGGCCTCAAATCTCCCCTATTTATTAAAAATAAGATTAAAAAATCCTTCAATAATGTACTTTCTTAATCCCTAAAAATACAGAGTACTCTCAAGAATTGACAATTTATGAAAATCATCATGATCTACTATTGTGAAGAATATTTTGGGATTGATACACAAATGAAGATTGTAGATTTTGAGTTTACATTACATATATACTATTAGATTCACCAATGCTATCACCAATATTTTTTTATAAATTTTAAAACAAAAGTTTCAAAGTTCCTTCTTAATTCAATTGCAAGCAAAATATTATCATTTTAAAATAAAATTTGTTGGAATGAATTTGAAATGAGATTCTATCAACATAGTGATTTTTTGAAATTTTTGTATTCTTTGATCCTTGTGCACCTCAGAGCCTAAGATCTAAACTCTCCACATTGAAAAATTGCCTTGTTTGACTATTATGATCTCTTCCAACAATATATTGAAATCATTTGTCTATTTCCTTGTAGCTCCAATCTTCTTTTGACTACCAATGGGTATGGTCAATTTTTTTGAATCTCATTGTGGGTGAAAACTTGATTGGAATGAATTCAAAAAGGTCTTAATTTTGGTAAACATGTGCTAGGGTACTCAAGAATAAAATTTGTGACCCCATTTTTACAAAATCAATTGTGAACTACCTAGAGTCAATGCAATTTTGGCTTAATCAATTATTCACTTCCTATGGTTCTACATTTGTAATTTAAGAAGAAAAGATCTACTCTAATAATACCAAATCTAACCACTAGAAAGGACAACAACTTGATAAAGTATCTCCGTAAATAAGGATGACTTCCATCCAAATAACAATGAAAAAAAACATGCATTTCAATTTGTTTGTCATTCAGAAATTGGATGATGAAGCATTGATTAAAAAGTTAACTCTCAATTTGATGTTACCTTGAAAAAACCTTCTTTCTTTGTACAAAAATCTTTTGTTTTGGTATCATTTAATCTTGGTGATTTGAAACTGGGCAATTCAGATTCAGTGGGCCTAATAACAATGGTAAGGTGGTGCTATTGGAAACAAAATTAGCAATGTCTAGACACTAAACCATGTAAAATCCTAATATCAAGAATAAATTAAGAAAGTCACATACATCTCTACATGGACAAGCAAAGAGTCATGAAGTAACTTTTCTAGATAAGGTAACCTAATTGTTGAGGCAACTTAATTCCACTATTTTATGTAGATTGAAAACGATTTACATTCATGGGCATGCATAGTACTTGAAAAACATGAATGAAAACACATTCATAATTCATCTCATTCTTTAATAACAATTTCACACAATCTCACATAAAGAGAAAGAAAGAACATAAGGAAGAAACACCTGATGCCATCCTTATATCTTGCAGTGGACCCTAGACTCATCCAGAACCGTCTTCAAATTGTAGTGAATATGTTCTCCAAATATTTGATTGTAATTTGTTGACGCAATTAAAGGCTACATACCAAAATTTGATTGGCTTACTAATGATTTTAACAACGTTTAGATTTTGGGGCATCTAAGGCAGAACCACCTGTAACTGATCAACACCCCATCTCCAACCTATAGACTTCATTTATTTCCAGTCAAACTGGAACAAATTTCCAACTAGAGCTTGGAATGCGTGTTTTCTTCTTTATCAAGGTTGGGACTAATAAGTTCACAACACATGTCCCAAAGCTAATGAACAAGTAAGAAATAAGTTATGAATAGGAATGGAGTTCTCCTATGGTTGTAATTGAAAGAGTCTACATACTGGCAATATGTTTGCAATACTTTTGGCCTTTCAAAATTCATAGTAATTTCAGTTCATGTGATAAAATTACCAAACTTTTTGCAATCCCTGTCATTTTTATCTTCGCACCTCTGAAAATATTTGTTTTGCCTTATACTACACTAGATCATGTCTCCAATAGCTTAAATGATCGGTTACATGTGGTTCTACCTTATTGAACAGTTTCAATGGTCTAAGGAGCCAACACTTTGAAAAATTATTGAAATTACATATGACATTAGAAAAATCTATTTTCTTTTAATATTCGTAAGTTTCACTTGCTAATACTAGAGAAATATTATTTTTAGAAAAAGATGCCTCCAACTATGCTGAATTCCTTACTTGGACAGTTTTGGGTGTTTCCACCATATATTCACATATTCCCTCCACTTTGTTGTTTCCCATTTGATTGCATTTTTGCTCCCTCAAACCCTATGGCCCAACCAAACCACTCCAAACCAGTGATCACACCAGAAACTAAGTTAAGGTGAGCCAATTTCTCCACATAAATTAGACCTTGAAAAACTTGCCATGGCCCATCAGTTAAGGTAGGTACACCCAAAATGGCACCTGACCTTAAAGAGCCTTGTACAACATGCATCCATTTTCAAAATCAGTCATGTACCCAGACTGTAGATGGCGCTTTCAGAAACACACTTTGACTGTTAATAACTTTTGCATACAGTATCCAAATCCACTGTTCTTTGGTGCGTTGGAACATGCTTTCAGTCACTCACCAACAAGACTGTAAAAAAAATCTGAACAACATAATAACAGGAACTAGGCACAGTATGAAATACTGGCGCTTTTGGGTGTACCTACCTTAGTTGTACTTGAAGGACCCACAAAATGAAAAGCATAGTACAAAAGGGGAAGGCCTTTTAATTTGTCTGAGTGTGGCTGCATGTTCAAAGGAGGTCGGCCCAATGGACGATTGCCCGAGGATGTGGATTTGGACAATTGGACACGTGTCAAAACCTCTGCAGCCAACTTAGTTATCAACCTTTGACAGCTTCCGAGGCACACATATATCTTTCAAATGCCCAAATGGGACATCAAATGAGCACCCTGCCTTCTGCATCAATCTTGCCTTCTGTTTAACTTAGTTCTTTCCAAGCAGGCCGACCAAACAATGGTATTTCAGGGTACAGTTTGTTTTGTGCACAGTTGTATCAACTCAACGAGGGCCTGACAAGTGGCAACAATATCTTGAAGAATTGAAGGACGTGGAAGGGAGGTACCTCCCAAACTGTCACTTTTTGCTGCTGTGCCTAGTTACTTACTCATTAGGGCCAGCCAGCTTCCATATATGAATTCCATATATGACTAAATTGCCCCCTATTTTGTGTCGTATATTTTGGATTTTCCTTACGCCTCCCAGTGCATTGAGGGCCTCTGATTCCATATATGAATTTAGAATTTGCAAAAAATAAAAAATTTCAGGGTTTGCTCTGGCGGGGCAATAAGGGGGTCAATTAACCTTGGCCCATGTGAACCGGGCCGATAGAACTTGCTAGGGAGAGCTACAGTGAGAAGTGGGTGATGACACTTCTATGTGGACTCGGTGGGTGGGGGGATGTCGAGTAAGAAAAGCACACGTAATGATTCCCTTGAAGTTCGATCAAGCTTCACCAATGGGCTTGTTCACCGATATTGGTGAAACTTCAAACCCTCCTTCTCCGCTCAACGAGTCAGGCAACACATTCGGTGGGAGCTTCTTGTCTACTAGCTCTTTTGCTACCGGCCCAGCTCATATGGAAGCTGGACCTTATTAGATTGTTCATATTTATATATATATATATTTTATTTGCATAAGTGAAAGGAGGTTCTAACACACCAAAGAAATGCAACATTTGGATATCGTGTGCAAAAGTTATGAGGGGTCAAAAAAATTTCATGAAAGGATTTTTGGGCCTCCGGGAGACTGTTTTAGGGCCATTCCTTGAAATTGTTCCCACTGTTGGAGACAAGTGCCTGTTGGTCTGAATTTTTGAATTTGAGTTTTTCTTTAATTCCAAAATTTTCAGAATGTATTGAAAAGCAAAAAATTTATTTAAAAAAAATTCAGATTCAAAAACATATATGTAATAATTAATTTAATTAATTAATATTATTTGATGTGGCAATCTCTCAACCACATTAGCATGTTGATGTGGTAGCATTTTCAACATTCCTACAATGTTTTTTAGCATTTGAGAAGTCGCAGTCTTCTAAAATGGCCAAAAATCCTCTTATGTTGGTAGATGTTTAAAAATTGTTTCTTCTACATATATACATATTGATTTTAGAGATGATTACAAAGTGATGATGGCAATTTTAGCCTACAGTAGGTGCAAATTCTCCTTTGGAAAGAAAAGATGTTCATTGGTGAGTGTGTATCTAAAAGCATGTTCTAGTAAATTTAGATAATAAATGGATATTTGTTGCAAAAAGTGCTTCTTGAAGAGCATCCTAATAAACTTTGACCACTTTATAAATTTTTAATGTCACTCTTGGATTTTTTGACTACTTGAGTGTAGTTGCAATTTACTTTCTCAAGACTACCTAGAATTACTTCAATCCAAATAGTATACAAATGGTGTCCCAAAATATTCAATAGTAGGTTCCCTTTTTCTTTGCAATCAAACTTGCTTCCTTTGTGTCAAAAAAAATAAAATTCAATAGTATTATATACAAGTCAACTATGACTCTTAGAAAACAACTACAACTACAAAATATTGAAATTGTATAAAATTTAATTCAAATTTTTGTGAGTTTTTTCAAATTTGTAGATTTGTATAGCAAAAAGTAATATTTTTACCTAATATTATTTGCAATGATATTTCTTCAAAGTGGCAGTATAAGTTTGACTTGGTTAACCTCCAAAGAACCAAATCCACTAGTAAAGAACTAGACAAATATCATGTCTAAACTAAATTTAGCCTTCTAATTTGTATTCAAATATCAATCATATATTTTAATATGTAATATTGATTTTTGATCACTATAAGAGGATTCAATTTTTTTTTAAATTGTCATCATTGTAATTTTTGTAGCAATAAGTTAAAAATATATATTGCAAAAACAGTCCAATTAATTTGAATTTTTTTCAACAAGGACAAGTAACAATGGGGATTGGTGTGAAAATTTATCAATTATATGTTTTGTATTTTATATCAAAAATACCCTTGCTGATGACTTTCAAATCAAATGCCACTATCAAGCTAAATTCATTGTGTACATATTGCTTATATTTTTTTTTTAAAGATTAAACATGAATGATTACTAATCTCTAACATGTGTCTAAAGTAAGAGGCTCAAAAATCACTCATTTAAGGGCTAGTACACCTTTATCATGTATTTTTTTAGCTGATAATATTTTCTACTCATTTTTTAGTAAAAAGGAAATAAACAAGGAATCTAAGATAAGTCATTTCATAATTTTTAGAGCATTTATGAATTACTTATGAATTTTCAAACATAATCTAGCAAAGGTCCCTATTTGCACTTTGTAGGCCTTGGAAACCCACATATGCTCAATTTTAAAAAAAAATGGTTTGTTCCAAAACTAGCATTGGCAACATGTAAAAATTAATAGAGAAGGTTTCTAAATGCCACCCTTTCTAAAACTGAAATGAATGCTTGAATCAATCATTATTTCAAATTTTTTAACATTTGTAAGAAAGTAGTTGGACTACCAATTCTTATTTTAAATAAAATTAGTAGACACCTATCCACTTAGTTAGGAAAGAACACATTGTGGCTCTTAAACCATCCATTGAAGAAGTATAAACCAAATCTTATCATGCTCTAATGTAATCAAGTATCCATTTCATAGCCTCCTACTAGATAGTTGAAAATGCTTGCACTATTTTTAAGCCCTCTCCTATATTGTCACTTACACTTTTACATGACTAGTCTACAAACATTTCTTAAACCAAGGAGCCCATATCAAGCCTCATGACTTATTAGCAATTTTAAGTAAATAATATTGAAATCTAGAGGCCCAAATTTGTTTCCCAAATTTTCTTGAGAGATTTGAGTAGAGATTTGCTTCTATATATTCATTAGAAGAAATTTGGGGCATTAGAAGCTCATGAGTTCCCTTAAGTTCTTTTAAATTTCTAAACTATTTTCGAACTATGGGAACTTGCCGCATTAGCACAGTACTATGGTTGAGACCATGCCATGCCAAATTATATTGATTAATTAAATACAAAATATTTTTAATTTCGAAGAAACAATGATTTTTTACATCATTTTTCAATTTTTTCAAATTTTTTTCAAATTTTTTTTCAAATTAAAAAAATTAGGTAGCAAGGGTTGGTTCACAATTCCTAGACAACATAGGGAACAAGAAGGAGAACAATCCCTAAATGGCCCTTTGTTGCCCTCAAATTTCATCTAATGTTTAATTATTTCTTGACTAACATTTGCAAGCAGGGTTGCTATTTTGTGAGTCTGTGAGCATGAGCTTGTGAGCCTGTGAGCCTACACAATTTTTTGAAGATTCCATCTAAAACTTTTGGCCAAATTTGATAAACTTTGGTAAATTTTAGTGCCTATTACCGTGGAACTATTATTGTAGACCTATTACTGTGGTCCCTTGAATAAATTTGTTTTACCATTTATTATACTTTGCTAGATTTTATGAAGAAAAGAAATTAGTGACTAATTATAATTTTTTTGAAATCAAATGAGGTTATTTCACAAATTTAGATTTTTGTGAACATTCTCCTTAGTCTTGCTTCTCAGTACCTTGGCACCGAGGAGGAGTCCCACAGCCTTGATTAAAAAAAATTCTTTTCCCCCCCGCAAATGTAGAACTCCCCTCGGTGCCGAGGGGAGTCCCTCGGCCAATCAAAAAAAAAAAAAAAATTTTTTTTTTTTTTCTTGCAATAATAATTTTATCAAAGCCATGGGACTCCTCTCGGTGCCGAGGGGTACTAAGAAGAAAGAACAAGGAGAGTGTTCACAAAAATCTAGCAAAGCTTGACAAGTATTGTTTCAAGATGATAAATAAACAACCATTGGATTAAGAAAGAAGAAATGAATCCCTTCATTGGATGAACAAGAGGATAATGAATCAACTAATCAATAATCTTGTATAACAAAGTTCATTCTTTACAAAAGTAATCCCTATCAATCAAATATTTTTTTCTAAAATTTAAACAAGTCAATTGACTTAAAAATGAAGAGGGAATAATTGATGCCCTCCTATTGGCCTTGTGAAGACTTATAATGCTACAAGACATGATCAACCAAAATAAAATTTAGTGTAGCAAAGTTTTTATCAACAAATTTTCTTTCTAAAATCTAAACAATTGTAATAATAATACATCTATAAAAATCATTAGTACCTTTCCCTAAGCCTCAAAAAGATCTACATTATTATAGGATAATGATCAACCAATACTTTATATTAACTTAATTTCATCTTTATTCATCTTTCATGTCAATTGAGTTCTTCATTTTTGTAATGTATACTTTTAAGTAAGATTGAAAATTAGAATCTTTATCCAATTTGAATATAACCACGGTAATAGGTCCACATTAATAGGTCTACAAAAATAGGTACTAAAATTTATTAGAAATAAAAAATTTTGATTCAAATTTTAAGATGGAATCAATTTTAATGAATGAAATTAAGTTTTATAAGGCTTCTTCAAATTTTTAAGCTCTGTGCTCACAAAATCCTTGCTCTACGCTCATAGGCTCACGCTCACAAGCTCACAGAATAGCACCGCTGCATTTGTAAGGACCTTCATTGATTCGTTCATTGGTGAAGGATTATAAATCAAAATACAAGTTGTTCAATAATTTTTGAAAGCATTGTAAATTAGTTACAAATTTTCAAAGATGCAAGGTGTAGGGTGCTAAAAGTGTCATGTAGGGGATGCCAAAATGTGTTTTTTGGGGCATGAAGAAATGACACTAGTAGTATCAAAACATGTCACAAAGAAGAATTAAAACCACACAAAGTGTAATTAAAAAGAACCACTTGTACGGGTGCCACCTCCATAATATTATAAATAGAGCTACATAGTACTCAAAATGGCCCCAAACTCCACCTTGCTCTTGTCCTTGTGCACCATTTTGGATATCCTCCCTATCCATTTTCCTTTCCAAAATAGGGATCAATAATTCAGAGTGTTCCATTTCAAATGTAGTTATTACACACTTCCTTCTTTAGGTTTTTTCCCACTTATTTGTCATCAATTTGTCCAAAATTAATGGGCCTACTAGCAAACCCTTGGAACATAAATAGTAAAATCTTGGATGAAATCACCAAATTGTAGGTGAAAACATGATTATGGATATGTGCTATTTTCTATCCAATATGTACATGAATGTTTAAATTTAGAGCACCATTAATATCGCCACTTTGGCACTTCATCAAACACACCCTAGTTCCCTCCCTCTGACCAAATAGCTTATTACTCCCTTTGGCCCACTAAAAGCTTCCAAAACTCTTCCCCTTAAAAAGTTAACCATGTTTTTGGTGAAAGTGCCAAAAATACATACATTCAAGAATGAATAACCCATCCCTGAAATCTATGTGAAATTTGGAGCTTAACCACTATCGATTAGGCACCCAAAATACAAGTTAAAAGTATGAAATTTGACATATTTTATAATTGTTGCCAGTTCTCTCATTTTAGATGATTTAAAGGGTGGTGGATACAATAGGATTCTAGTAACATGTTCCCCAATCTAAGTATCCAAAAATAAGAAAGTAGCCCACTTTATGATCAAATTTTAACAATGCCAAAGTAGTCACTCAACAAATTGTGAACACTACTATTTGAGGAAGCAATTAGTACAAGGTGCCTCATATTGCCATTTCAGGCCAAGCTTGCAAGGCCAATGACATGCTCTTAGATTGTTTTACTTGCCCCCACAAGGTCGTTCATCGCAACATTCACTAAATGGTCAAATCACAAAAAGGAGCTTTCTAGTAGGACAAAAATTTTGCTTGATTTGAAAGCTTTATAAGGTAGGTACACCCAAAATGGCACCTGACCTTAAAGTGCCCTGTACAACGTGCATACATTTTCAAAATCAGTCATGTACCCATACTGTAGATGGCGCTTTCAGAAACACACTTTGACTGTTAATAACTTTTGCATATGGTATCCAAATCCACTGTTCTTTGGTGCGTTGGAACATGCTTTCACTCACCAACAAGACTGTAAACAAATCTGAACAACATAATAACAGGAACTAGGCACAGTATGAAAATCTGGCGCTTTTCGGTGTACCTACCTTAGTGGGACAGAGGGAGTAGTTGCTGCCTCTGAGGGCAATCCCCCTTGTCATCTCCAATCAGGTGCCAGTTTTGGGCTCATTAGATGTCGGAAACTACCAGTGCCATGCTCTTCCTTGACTGGACAATCCGCCAGCTTCCTTGGATGACTGAAGAGGTCGGAGAGCAGCTTCGCTTGCTCCAAGAAAAACGTGGACGATGTGGTGGATGGAGGCCTACCTCCTCCCTCGTCACCACCAACACTCGTGCCGCTTGCAACTTCAGAATCGCGACTACTACTGGCTTCAGTGCTGCTGCTGCTGCTGCATTGCCTGCTTGCTTTGCTGCTGCCTCCTCGCAGAGCTTCGGCAGGCACTGCTGCGGATGCTTTGGCCGCCACCGCCGGCGGAACATGCGCGTGGGAGTGGGTAGCTTCCCCACAGGGCCGCTTGGCGATCAGGGCTGGGGGGGCCTGGATGGGTCGGCCATTTCCTCGACTGTCCAAAGCAGAGAGCAAGCAGCCCTCGTACCTTCGGATCTGCCAATGCCGCATACCGCAGAGTTAGTTACTGATGATTTGAGTTACTGATGATTAGTAGCTAGCTCTGGTTCAATCTACAACTGCTTTCAGTTGCTTCCCAGTCAGTCGTTTAGATCTCAACAAGCCGGATGGGACAGTCATTGCTGTGCAACAATCGGATGCCGACAGTGGCATTTGAAGCTTCAAAAGAATGTGTGAGGGATCAAATTTGCTTGCAAGTTAATGAAGACATTTGGATTCATAATGTAGTGACAAAGCAAAGATGTGGTTATCAAAAAGTCTTTGCAAATTAGCACTTACTAAGCCATTAGCACTTACTAGCAAATTATTTTGGGCAACCATGCCCCCAAATTGCTATTACCTAATCTATTACTGGCGACTTTTTGTTTTACCTCTTCTTCAAATTTAAAGGAGCTTGGAGACAATTGAAGTGTTGGTACTACATTTGATACCAAACAATGTGGAAGATAGGGCTGAGAAGGTAGGTACCTCATCTTGGAGCTCCAACACTTGTTTTGTCAAATCTTCATTCATGGCTTTCAATCGGTTCATCTGGAAACATCATACTAGGGTAAGCAACATCAAATATGAATTGCAATCCAATTCAAATACCTAGTTTAGGACCCAATTTTGCTTTCTTACACATCCTAATGTAGTAGAAATTGTACAACGTGGAATTGGGGGGTCAAATAGTTGGAATGAGTTTGAAAAGTCACCATTTTATGAATTCAATGAATATAACCATGCGGCCACTACACAAAAGGCAAAAGGTTTGTTCATCATTCCATAATCTTATGGAAACTTCTTAGACTTCCAATGGAATCATGTAGGGAATTGACATAGCTACTTTAGCATCCAAAATCTTTAGAATATTCCCCATCTAGGGTCCACAATGGGAAGTAATGTAAATGCACTTTGACCATCTATAATTTATTTTTCCTTTTCTAAAAATGAGCTCACCTAAATACAAGTGAAATCTTCTTCAGTATATTGTTCTTTAACTAGTATTTTTTCTAAATCCATTAAGTGGAAGTATGGGCAATGACCAAATGGTTTCATAAAGGATTTCCTACTTTACATACTTGTTAGATTGTGTAAGGTAGGAAGATCTATTTTAGACATTTTGCCCATTCATGGAGGAACAAAGAATGAATTCATTATAATCATGCATTCAATCTAAAGCATGTACTTTAAACAACTAAGATTTGGGATCCCAATGAAAGAAATAGTTCATAATCAAAGCTTTTGGAGCAAATAATGAATAGACATTGGCAAACCATTACAAGAATTACTTTTTAAATGTCCATTAATAATTGTCATTTTTTGAAGAAAATACTAGAACCATTTTAGGTGAATAACATGAATATTCTTGATGTACTTTATTTTATGTTGAGGTTCACTTGACTTTTTTGGATTAATTGTCACCACCCTTCAAATATTCATGGCAAAGTCATACTTCGTTGGAAAAGTATAATTTCAATTGTCACGGAACCTCTCACACGTTTATCTACATGTGGCATTGTGGCATTTTGTAAAGATTTGAGATATATATACCTCAACAAGACGCATTTCTAAAGCAATAAGTTACATCATCAATTAACCTACAAATTCTTAGAAACATTTGAGTTATTTGTAAAGTCCCCCTACTTTGGGCATGACTTTTTTTGAAGTTGAAAAAGGCAACTATAGTTGAAGCGTCAAACTTTTTTGCAAGATACTTATGTCACACGACTTCAAAAGTGGGGACCAAACTTTTTTAGGCACCATTTTGATGGAAAAATAAGTTTCATACCCACTTTTATTTTGACTTTTTTAACTCAACCGGCTTTTTCACAAAAGTTAGGGTACTTTACAAATAACTCAATTATTCCGATGATTTTGAAAAGAATGAGAGGGTAAGGACTTCCACTGTAAGACGCAAGCGCATTTCCTTTCCACGGTGCTCCTCTTGCTCCTTGGCCAGGGCCTCCTTCAGCTCCTCGACTTCCTTCCGTTGCGCTGCGGGCATGATGCTCAAGGTAACTGACCTATGATCTAGTATTTGCTTTTCCCTCTTCAGTTTCTCCATCTGTTTCGTCACAGGAGACTTCTGACATCAGTAGAGCGGATGTCCGGTGAAAACGAGGGGAGAAGAATCGCTGATCATGAGGAGCATTAGAAGTGCCATGTTCAATTCGCTTACTGCATTTTAGAATTAACCTAACTTAGTTCCTGACAGACAGTCCATGAAACCAACAGAATGTGCAGCAGAGAGCACCAGGTCCGTAGCCGTACTTGCTCCTCTTGATGCGCTTGAAATGCCTGCACCTGGCTTTTCTTCTGCTGCTCCCATTCGGCTTTCTCTCGTGCCAGCCTCGTCAAGGCTTCTTCATGTTCCTGCAATGAACAAAGTCTTTTTAAATTAGATCGACCTCTTGCTCTCGTCACAAATGTAAGCCCTGCGACTAGGTCAGAGTGCTGGACATCCGAGCAGCGGAGGGAGTTCCTGTCAGTGGACGTAATCACGGATGCCGGAATCTGGCGCAGGTCGTAAGCGAGATATTGCAAGAAACGATCAAATTCGCGGATTCTTCACCGAGATTGAAGAAATTCTCCAATTCGGTAAGAGAGTGACTGCCATCCACGAACATTCTCTGAGAATTCAAATAGCACCAGTTTTCTGACCTTTGCAAGATTCTTTACTCGTTTGCTTTCTTTCTTGAAAATCGCGATTTCTTCGTCTAAGGCTTGCACCTTCTTACTCAATGTCGCCTTCTCGGACTCCACTCCGACGTGCTCTCTGTCTTTCTGAGGAACCTGTGACTGATTGCCCCCGCCTTTCTTTGATATCACTTTCTGACCTGCATCAAGAATCGTCTTCTTCCGGCCCTCGAATATGGATCTTACCAGCGGCGATACTAATTCCATTTCCGTCGCTGCTTTCACTGTAGATATGCGTGGAGGCTCCGCTGATCCAGCTGCCTGTACAAATGCATGTTCGGAGGTTTCCGATGAGTTTATCAATTAACCCAAAGATTTCTGATAAGTATCGTGTACGCAGTATCTTTTGATGTAACAGGGGAATAACAACTGTCTAAACCGTTAAGCTGTGTGCTATGAGTCTTAACTGAAAGAGTCGAAGCAGTGGCGTGAGGAGATGGATCGTCAGACCAGTCGCAATCATCATCGAAGCCTGCAAGCTTCAGCTGGCCACTGTCTGAGGTGAAAATCGCATTGCTTGCCAGTCGCCGAGAGTGCTCAGAGAGAGCATCCGTGAGCCCCTCACAAGCATGCTTTCCGGCCAGTTCGTGGAGTCTTCGGGTATCCATGGCCATGAATTCTGCAAGCTAAGGAATTCCTACTTTCCACAATGGTGCAAAAAGCAAAGAGAACCGACCCGACGATCGTCGTCCTGTAAGCGGAATTCTTTAATGTACATGCCGCTGGAAGAACTGCTGAGTGAAAAATTTCGGAAATGCCAAGAAGGCAAATCCGCTTACATGAGCCAAGGATAGAGATTCTTGGCAGCATCTTCACAGTCTACACTGACGCCAAAGCCTACACTGACGCTTGCTGGCAAGACTTCATTGCATACTTCAGCTCAGAGCGCACTCCATCCAAGAATTATGCACATGAAGCAACAGTCTTGATCTGGAGAATGTATCCACTTCCAACCCAATACAAACAGCATCTCGCACTGGCCGCTTAACGCGGCGAAGTCTCCCCTTGCAAGACCATCCCCAATTTGGAGGTACATTCTCAGATCAGCACTCTAGTCACAATTGCCTGACAAGACCAAACGCAATCTTGGAGACTAATGCACTTACGATTGCCTTGATCTATAGCTCTCAAGATAAGGAAAAGAGCCTTAGCCTATGCTCATCTTGGGCAGTACTGTATATTGGGAAGAGATGATTCACCGAAGAAAGAAAAAGAAGCGAACTCTCCACCAGCACGGGCAAAGGACGATGGAAACTTCAAGAAAACATCGCCTTGCAATCTCCTGCAACGAGAGTACCCTAGACACCCGGAAGAAGTAAAGCACCATTATTGGAAGCAAACAAGTTTACTGCCTCGCTGGCCCTGGATGGCCATGAAGTTCAGATCATACAAATACGGAGACGAACATCTCCATCAGCGTCAGTTCTTTCTCCTCCTATTATAATTCTGTGGGAGCCTACACGTATACCCCAGAGATTCATTGAGAAGGTCTTGGAGCTGCAAGGCTCTTTCCTGCTGGCGACTCTCTGCAAGAATCTACACGATGGCTATGGAGAGCCTCGGATAATTACACGCAATGTGAAGCTGATTTCCTCAGCCAGCTCGGCGCAATCTCCACCATCTTCTGAATACACAAAAACAGTACCTCCTCCTTGATGGTAATCGGAACCATAATTACAGCAAAGGTCGACTTTCTATGAGGGAAGATGGCGACTGAGGATTCCTTCAAAGGCACTGTACAGGTCTCTGTTCTCGGGACCGAAGATTTCCTCTGCCTTCCCCAGAGTCTCCTGTATGCGTATCACATTAAGCTCTAATCAGCATCGCAACATGGAGTGTGAAGAGAGCATATGAACACTAATATACCATTAGTCAAGGATACCAGCGAAGTGGACAGCAGAGAATGCAGAGTGAAGTTTGAATGATTGACCTCCCGTGTTTGACGATGTGCATTGAGTTCCTTGATGTTAGCCAAAAACGAGCTGAATTGCTCATACGACAACCGACTCCTAGCTTGACGGAAAAACTCCTTGCCGTCAAGGCGAGTCGAGCGCGCTGCCACAAAACGTTCAAAAGATTGCTATCAGGTCTAACTGGAGACTATAGGTAGGGTTACAAGGACATTGATGCGATCGCAGGCTCCAGAGAAGCAGAAGTCCAAGAGAGGGAAGAAGCCTTTACATTGTCCAGATCCGTGACTTGGAGGAGAGCTGGACCGACTGGTGGGCTGCGACGCCGGAAGCTGAATCTGCTGCGCATCAAACGAAGTCATGGAGGGCATATGTGATAACATCGGCTGCGGTTTGGGTGAGCCTGTTGGGGTGAGCCGAGTCGTTGAAGGCGGCATTCCTCCAATGGATGATTGCTTCGGCAAAGTGTCTGGCCTCGGCGATAAAGGTTTGCTCCCTGCACACGGAATCCATTCATTTCAGGCATTAAAGGAAACTTCTTGTTCACTTGGCCACAGATGAGTCCCCTTGAGGCTCAACAAGAACGAAGACAAAAGACACAATGAATACAAAGCACCCTAGAAGATGCAATTAGGGAAGTAAACTAGAGAATTTAAACAGAAGGGATATGATTCACTCAAGAAGTCAAAACCTGATTTACTATCAGCCTCGTCCTCATAATTCTCTGTTCTGGGCGAAGCTCTTGTATATTGACCATTATCCTCATGCATCTGCGCCTTCGTAACAGTCGACTCCGCCTCTGGTGGTACAACACGACAAAAGGCATTAAACTTTAATATCGCGTGGGCTCGTCACTTGGTGGGAGAAGTCCGAAGTTCAGCTGAATTACAACAGTTGCGTGAATTGTGAGAAAATATTCATTTCAATCTTTACAATAACACAACTTACGTGATGCCTTCCATATTGCCATATTAGGAGTTTGTCCTCCACCATCACCCTGTGGAGGAAGACAACCACGATTAGATCAGAATAAATTGCCCTAACCCCAGTGAGTACTACACTTGTCAAAACATTCGTGCAGTACCCCAAATTCATAACACACCGCTGGGTTTTAGTAAAAAGAGCCTACTTCCGTAAGTTGTACACACCATCTTAAAGTAGGTCTCAGAAAATCACAATGATCATACAGAAGTCTCCCAATGTATCAAGCTGAGGCTTTTGTACGATCAGTGTGACCATAGGGTTCATGACCTCTCATGAGTTATGATAAAGACTCTCTTCACGACACAGTCTAAAAACTCCTGAACCCCTGTTTCTTGTCAAAAATGCTTGAAAAGTACAGTTTTTTTCCCAAAATTCAGGTGGTATTATGAGACATACGCTGGGGTGGTCATCCTCTTCTTGAAGAGATTGCATGAGTGTCCGCTTAAACGTCTCCAACTGCAAAAAAATTGCGACATTCAATTCAGAAGCATTGTCACGGATTAGAAAAGCTCAGGCACCAGTGGCATGAAATATAGCACGTCAAGAGTTGAGATCATCATGATAATAAATTCCTGACCTTGGCAACGTCCCGCTGTAATTTCTTCACTTGGGCCGCAAGTGCATTCTTCTCATTGAGCATATTCGTCTGCCAGGAAGAAAACATGATAATTTTGAACAAAACCTTCGTGAAATAAGGATGAGCGCCACAAGCCCCCTCACAATTGACTACAGTAGAAGTACTTACAGTAAAAAAAAGAGCTCTCTCACTACAATTGCTGTACATAGCTTTTGAGCAGAATGCATTGCATCACGACCTAGGTGCCGTGTACGGAACGACAACCGCGATCGTTCAAGAAATATCAAATTTCACGGAGTTAAAGTTAAAATCTCTCCCAGAGTCGTCTGGAAAAATTTTGTAATGTTTCCGTAAGTCGAATTTTAGAACTGGAGGTAATACGAACTTTTACCGCGAAAGAATGTTGTGTGCGAGCAAAAATTATGTCAAGAATTGGCAACGCTCCACTCGTAAAATTGGCGACACATTGTTGGATTCTCACCTCTCAAGAGAATTTCAAAGGAAGCAAAAACTTGGAGCCCCACCACCACCATCGCAAACAAAGAATCAAGACTAACCTGCTCTGCCATGGATTGCGAGAACCGCGCATTCGTCTCCTCCAAAGTCGCTTCGGCTTCCGCCACGCGCTCCTGCAAGCCGTGAATCACGTGCTCCTTCTCCGTGAGCTTCTGCCTTAGCTTGCCCGTCTCCTGCTCCAGCTTCGACATGCGCGTCGCCACCGCCATGGCCGTGATGCGACGCGCCACATCCAGCTGCTCATACGGATCCGAAGGGAGAGCCGCTAACACCTCCTGCGACAGCTCGAATTCCCCGGCATTGCCCATCTCCAACCACAAGCTTCGATCGATCACCAATCAATCAGTTACTACCCAATCTCTCGCTCCACACACAATTTCCTTGTTCAACATACCATCTTCTCTCGTCCGCTTCAGTTTCAAAAAACCCTCTAAAATCTCAAAAAATTAAAAAAAAATCAGAAGTCACGAGCAAGACGATTCGTCAGCATGTCGTCTCATGAGACACACGAAAACCCTGATGGCACCACGAGATGAGGAAGTAATGGCCGAGAGCAGCTGAGTGACTCCATTTTTCCAAGGAAAAAACGCACGCCACACGTTGAAGTGCAGTCTTGTCACTGTAGACCCTGACGCTCACTCGCCACACATTGAATGCGGCTTTCAGGCTTTCGTAATTGGGAGAGAGGGACTACTGGCTGGTTGGCATTGGTGAGGGTTTGGGTGTCCCCACCATGGGAGATGAGCAAGCCAGCGGAGATCGACGGATGTCCGGCGGGTAGGGACTTCGGAAGTCGCAAGCATGGATTGTTGGGGTGTAATCTGGAGGCGCCAATAGGGGGGGAGCTTATCCGGGAGAGTTGCTGGATGCGCCGAGGGATGCGGGGAGTTGGGGCCCTCCAAGGCAATTTCGCGTCGGCGCAATTGCGAAGCGGGGCTCAAAAGTTGCCGCAAAAACAGAGGGCTGTGAAAGTGGACAGAAAAGTGAACGGGGCTCTCTGGCTCACGGACATGCAGCGCGAATGCGATTCACGAGTGGCGGGGGTTCAAGCCTAAGGTAAGTTAGTCTGCATGAAAAGCGACCGTTTAAGGGCAGGTTGCATTTTTCATGAGCTCATGTGGGCAGAATTATTTTTATGAGAGAGAGAAATGTTTAAGGTAGGTACACCCAAAAGCGCCCTGTTCCTAAAAGCGCCATCTAGAGTGCACATACATTTCCAAAATCAGTCATGTTTAGAGGCTGTAGATGGCGCTTTCAGAAACAGACTTTGACCGTTAATAACTTCTGCATACGGTATCCAAATCCTGCGTTCTTTGGTGCGTTGGAACATGCTTTCACTTGCCAACAAGACTACATAAAAATCTGAAATAGATAATAATAGGAACTAGGCACAGTATGAATAAGTGGCACTTTTGGGCATACCTACCTTATCACATGCAGCAAAAGTGGTTTCATAATTTTAAGAGAAATATTGAATTAGTTATGATTTTTTTAAGATGTTAGTCTTAGGTACTTTTTCTTGAATGTAAGTCTGACAAAATGCAAATACATGTGGAATGTAAAGAGAGATGGGAAAATCTAAAAAAAGCTCGTTGATTTACAATGAAGAACAAGAGACCAATGGTAGTTTTTAAGGTTCTAAGTTCTATATAGTTTTTCAAGAGGTTGTTGGCTAGCCAAATGTGATTTCAAATACATTAATGTACATATCTTACAATTTTAAAAAAATAGACCACCTTACATATTAAACCAATCTGCATTACAACCCAAATACATTACTGACACAGAGAAATATGCCCTCACTTCTTTTCTAGCCCGTTTATTGTCAATCATAGTTTCATTTAAGAAGTACATGATGTCCATTTTATCCTAAATTGTAAGATCCATTTGAAGACAATGGCCTTTTATAGAGCAAACTACTATATTATTACACTTAGTATTTGCAATTTAAATATCTTTGGGCCAACTCCAAGAGGGGCAAATATTTTTCAAATGTGTGCCCTTGTTCCACAATGTACCAAAAATTGGCAACTAGCCCCAACCCTACAGAAAAATGAAAAGTGCCACCCCAATTGAAAAATCCCCTCACCGTTGATTTGAATATAAAAAAAACTTCAAATCCCCTCATAAGCCGTTGATAATGTGACATGGTTTTACAATGTACAAGTAGCTTCAAATGTCAAATCAATTAGCTCATTTAACTCCTCAACTTCCTTCACAATGTAGTCATTTTGTAAAGTTGTCCTCTCATCTTCCCTCACATCTTCCATTCAAAGTGTATAAGCTCTTGAGTGTTACACTCCATCTTCAGCATTACAGTGTAAACAAAAATTTTCAAAGAATTATTTATGTAAGTAATATGTTGTATAAAATATTCAATAAATTTCAAAATTCAATAAATTATTGCAGTTGGAAAACTTGAAGCACGCCATCAATATCATCTACTACATTTGCTTTTGAAATTGATACATATAAGTCAAGCAATATATTTACAATCATATGATGTATATAACATAGCAACCACCATCACCTTATTAGTTTCCCAATTTGTGAAGTAAAACAACCATCAATTGAAGCAATTGACTAGGCCGTGCATTACTCATCTTAGTATATAGGTATGAATACGCAAATTCATGATGATGATTTTATTTTAATATGAACAACTACTTCAATTTTATATTATTCAATTTTTTTGACATTGATAGAAATTTCAAGATTTCAAATGTGTTATTATTATCAGTGACCATTTCAATTTGAGATGTCTTATTGTTAGAAAATTTTCAATTTAGTTGATTAGGGATACTTCTCCTCATAGGTCATATATTCTTCACCAATGTCAATTATGTATTTGTTTTGATCAAAATTGAAGAATGTTGCCTATATTGCAAATCCTCAAAAGTGCAACTTGAAAACACTAAATCTAAATTTCTTTACAAAAATGATACTTTTTGAGTTTGAACCCAAGTGAATGAAGATTATATATTGTAGTTTCTATCCCCGTTGGGACTTTGGAAAAAATTTGTAATATTGAATATCTTATTGTGATTTGAACTTTAGATGTATTTTCAATGACTATTGGCATTTTAATTATAGAATGACACAAAAATTGAATTTACTCTGCAATGTTTGTCACTATGATATGATAAAATTTTCAGATTTCCTGAAATAATTTTCTAATTGATGTGATTTTTCTTTACTTTTTCTCAAAAATATCTAAAATTTGTTTGAAGTAGAGAAGATAGTGTCTCTACTTCACATACTTTATAATTTCATCTATGAAAAATACACTTCACATACACTTTACTACTTTATAATTTCATCTATGAAAAACAAATATAAATATTTTCATATATAACTATTTCCAAGATGGCAACAAACTAACTTAACTAAGTGATGAGCAACAAGGTTTGAAATCAATGGTTATAGGTCCATCTTTCAAAAATTAAAATATGGATGGATAGTTCTTTGAAAAATTAATAAAGTGTTCCTTTTTACATAGTTGTAACATGGATTGTAGCATTGGGGCTTAATGAAATATTCTAAAGTAAGGCTGGATCATCCACAACAATCAATTTCAACAATTTCAACATATTTGCAGTCACTCTTTTTTAAAAACAATATTTTTAGGCTATTAACAACTGAAATTCATGAATTAAAAAAATATATAAAATCTTTTGATGAAGCATCTAATTTCTATGAATTTTCAAAGTAGGGATTCACTAGGGCACCTAAATCCACACTCTTAGAAAATCTGTCTTGATTCTCACACCAAAATCTAAAAAAATCAAAACCCACCAACCACAATTAAACATGAGGATGGTTTCAAAATACTTTTGGGGACACTTCTAAGAGAACTCTAGTGTCAAACATTGAGTAAGGTAGGTGGCTCTAAAAGTGACCTTCAAAGAGATAGTTGCAATTTCAAGGAAGCTATATTCCTTGAAACAATTTTCAATGAATGAAATTGACATTTGACACAAGTTGCTTTGTGTTTTTTGGACCTTCATGGAAATAGTTACAAATTTTTGAAGTTGAAATGCAGTGGTCTCTTAAAGTGACCCATGCTGAAATGTACACTACATGTACATTGAACAAGGCCAAATGCACCTCTATGTTAGAGGTCACTTTTAGAGCCACCTGCTCCTACCTCAAATGCAAATGTGCAAATGAATCTCCTTCAAGAAATAAAACCTCCAAAACCTGCTTTGTTGAATCGTGTGATGCACGAATTTTGAGTGCGTTTGTAGGAGAAGGTTATTGTTTGGCACAGATGACAGTTCAAACACAGTAGCCTAACACACCATGAGTCATAAATAAGAAGCTTGACGAAATGAAGAGCTAAAGGTGTCGTGTACAGAAAAATCTTGTCTTTTCATCTGCTGAGAAATCGATCCCAGATATCTGCAAATTTTGAACGATTCCTTGGCCCTTTCCGTGCAACACGAATCGTTACCAATCGTGAACGAATGAAGCTAAGAAACATTGGGGATCTCTCTTCTCTAGACAGGAATGATTCACGTCAATGCCAAGATTTCCAGAAGGTTCTTAGAAGTGCATCAGAATACTGTCCACAAAAGTTCCCAGGTGCATCCAGCTGCACAGGCATTAACTACGATTCCTTGCTCTCCACGTCACATATGATCCCATGGCCTACATCCATCAAGGCATAAAAAATTTGGGGTGATGTTTTCTCTGACCTATTCGTTCAAGCCACGAGTGGTTCGAATTGAGACTGTTTTGGGGGAGAGGTGATGAGACGGCGCCTTCCTTCTGTAGTCATGCAATCCGTATAACCCAAGGTATTGAACAATCCCCGAAGATCATCAGCTGTCTTCACATCATTTTCTCTACGACACCGCCTCCACAACCTAAACAAAAGATCTCTGCCGGGCACGTGACCAGCATCCATCTGCAGCAAGAGCAATTAAATCAGAAGGCGAATTCTTGTAAATATTACCATATATAACCAAGTTCTTCTGAATAGTTTTGACTCGTGATTTCTGAACTCTTTAGAAAGAAATTCTGCATGCCCCTACCAAAAGACAGTAAGGTATCGTGACTCCAAATAGGTATCTGAGCGTGATTTTCATGACTAGACTAATATTATTAGACTGCCGAGTTTTGCTGGCAATTGACAGACAATTCCAACTCATCTTAGAATTGTATTTTTTGAACATGAAATTAAACTACGAATTTCGAAAGAGCTGATTGTAGGTGCATCTACTCAGCCAAAGCAGACGTCCAAAATGAAGTTGTGAATGTCACGAGTATGAATGTGGCCAGTAGACTGCGTCAACAACTCCTTTTCTAATATAATAAGTAAGACAACCCTAAGGTCTCATATTTAGATTGTATACATTTTCAACAAGAATACACAACGGGATGCTTTGGGGTAAGGGTTAACTTATGCTGCTATGCACTCAAGTATTTAGTCAAGAACTTTAGACAGTACTTACCATGGCAGCGAGAACTGCAGATGCTGACGGAATATCACGGTTAACAATATGAGCTGCGATCATCAATTCAAAAGATCGCTGATCCGGAGTAACGCCGGACTCATTCAGGTACTCAAACAGCTTCACTGCTTCAACCGTCTGCACGCAATCAATAGGAGGCACCACGCTAAGAACTGCAATGTAGCCGTACGTCTTAACAAACAGGCTCAACAACAACCCTCTGACGAGGACCAATTGCATCACAAAGACTCCTCCATAGATTGAAAAAGCCCTTAATCCCTAATTAATAGGCATTAGGCGTTGAGTTCATATTAAGGTAACGTTAGCATAACGGTGTCACCTTATTGTTAGAGTGATGCAAGTATCATTGGCAATAACATGATATACATTGTCAACTACCAAGCCAACACTAACTTGAAATTAATTTAATATAACTTTATTATCGATCTAACGCTCTATTAAATTAACATAAACTTGCATTGATAACTTGTCAATCTAATCGGGCACCTTTTGAGATATAAAAGATTCAATTCTGAACAAACCTTTCTTTTCTTTCCAAAAGCCTCCAGAAGAGCGTTGATAGAATGGACATCCGGTCTCAGTCCAAATGTGCCATCAATGGATTCAAAGGTCTGGTATGCCCGGTCCACATCCCAAATATTTGCACAACCCAATATGACGCAGTTTATGGCGGCTAGAGGTGCAGGTTGCCCACTACCATGCATTTCCGCCAGCTTAAAATAAGCCTGTAAACAAAACATAGATAGTAGTCAAAACTCGGAAGACCACACCCCTTTTCCTTACTGACCTCATAGCGCCAATTAGAAAGTTGGACTGTCACGGCTCATTAGCTAGTTGGACGTTCACTAACCTATTGTGTGCCTTGAATGAGGAGTTCGGCTTGCTAATTACTGCCACTTCCTTGGTGGAGATGGGGACCTAAGTAACAAAATCATATGAATGCACCCTTGCGACACCATCCAGGCGTATTGAAAAACGAGTAAGGACACTCAAAAGAGAAACTCACCCCATCCAGTCCGGCAGGGCCCAACTGAGAGAGTGAAACCACAAGAGGCCTCAAGGACGAGAACGGGCTCAGGATTTCCAAGTCCTCAGCATTTTGAGGAGTCCCAAAGAGGCTTTGCATTTCAGCAAGTGTCAGAAATGCGGCATCGAACTGTTGTGAGGAGGACAAGGCATGCACCAAGCCCATGTAAGCAGTTGGGTTCGGTGCACGGGCAGAGCCAACGGATATTTTAAGAAGCTCCCAAGCCTCCTTTGCCAGTGCAGCATTAGCAGTGCGTGCAGCTGTCCCAAGAACAGCTACAATACTTCCCTCATCCATGATCACAGGCTGTACAGCCTTGGAAGTACTATTATTGAGGTGCCGGAGAGCAATAAGGGCGCACTCAGCGTCGTCTCCTTCTGTTGCTGCTACGATTAGCTCCACCAAAGTCTGAATTTGCGGTACAATTTTCTGGTCCTGAATAAACACAGTGGGACAAAGAATCAGCTAAGAAAGAAAACAAAATCTAAACTAAAAAACAAGCAGGTACTCACTAATATCCCTACCCCAAACTATACGTTAAATTTTTATGAGTCTCCTTCCATATAATCTTCAAGAAGTATAATGCTCATTGATAAAAATATTCAAAAATCTTGGTCAACAATCTGAGAATCCCATTACTCCTGTAACCGCATGTCAATTCCATACGACACGAGAGTTATACTTTGGAATGATGGGAACCAACATGCTACAACTGTTTTGAATTCATGTCTCCACGTTACCAGACACCAAAATTACATACATTTTCAAAGCGTTGATGCAGAGACAATAAAACTACACACAAGAACAGTGCTTACGAGCTTCTACCTGCATTTGCTTCATAACAACAACCGCTGTTTGGGAGCGGTGGAGACGAGCACAAGCAAGCAGCACTTCATTGTACGTGGTCTTGCTAGCTACAAGCCCCTTCTCGTGCATAGACTGCATGTGTCTCAGCGCAGCTGGTATTCTTCGATTTATCGCACACAATGCAATGACAAAGTTGTATGCATCCCCATCCGGTTGCGCCTCCGGGCCAGCTCGTTCCATTCTGAGCAGAATCAGACACAGAAACTGGTCAACATTAGAGTTATCTTGCAAGTAAAGGTCTTTTAGTCTCCATTTCAAAGACATATCACTTCCTTTTCTAGGCCGCAAATTAAATTCTTGAACTCCCTAGAACTGGCAGCAACTCCTAGTTGCATGCAATCTATAAACAAGGAGTTAGGTTCTTCTTCTCCGAATTGAGGTTTTAGTATCAAGCATTAGAAATACAATAGCAAAGCAATGCACTCTTCCACATTTTATAAACAAAATTAAATCGAGCACGATAGATGGACTCATAGTAGAGTTTTCTTACAAATTTAACTGTCTTTCAGAATCGTCAATACACTAACCCTACTTTTTCACTGAAACAAGGTCAGCACGCCCACTTTTTAGGCATAATGGCACCAGCATTCCTGTGTAACGCAAACTATTTCCTCAGATTGTAATTCCACTCGAAATTCTCCTTCAAATGGCACCAGAAAAAGAAAGAGAAATTCGAAACCCTCACTTGAAAAGGACGAATTCCGCGGCCTTGGAATCTCGTAACCGAAACACCGAGCGCAAGAGGAAATTGTACGACAGCTGCGTGGGCGTGACGCCGCTTCTCTCCATTTCGTCCACAATCCTGTGCATGACATCGGGGTGTTCACCCAGGCGCAGTTTCGCATGCAGCAGCAAATTGTACACCAAGATATTCGGTTTATTAGGGTTCCCCGCTGTGTCCGTCCCCTTCATCCACTCGTCGTACAGCCGCACGGTCTCGTCCATCTTCTGGTGGGAGAGCGCATTCGACATCTCCCTCGCCAATCCATCCGCGTCCACTTTCTCAATGGGCGACGAGAGCGATGGCGGCACGAACGGCTTGAACGGGATGGAGAATCGTGGCCCTTTCGACACAGTAGCTCCAAATGATTGGAACCCTGGCGCTGGATCCGACGCCTCGATTTTCACTTCCAGCTGGGAAGAGATCGACGCGCAATGCGCACTACTACTCACATTTTTTCTTTCCCCTCCAAACCCTAAACCCCTAAACCCCTCCAAAACCCTGATCTCTTGACCACTCTTGCCCAAGCTTCGGATCATCACGTCGCGGTGGCGTCCATTCAACTGCTTGCACAAGAGCTTCAAACTCTCCCGGGACGCCATCGCTGCTCCCGATCATCGTCCGGTAACCTAAGAAGGCTCTCCTTGGGACTGATCAGAACAGAGTTACACTGGAGTCTTACAAAAGACACCTGGATCGAGGTGCCGAAAAAGAGGATGTCAGTTGGGACGTGGAAGTTAGGTCTTGGAGCTACAAGTGGTGTTTGCGGGAACCAGTAACTTAGTTTCCTCTTTCGCAACTGCGACACTTGCTGTCGTGCGCCTCCGGCCTACTTTGTGCATATTCGCGAGTGCAGCCTCTCTTGCAATCATGGTGCGTTTCTCGTCTTCTCGTTTCAGTCTTACTAACTTCAAATTTGTGGAGCTTAATCGAAGTTTGGGGGTTGAAGTGATGATTTTAGGGCTAAAGTCATGCATCATCATGACTGTTCTTAAAACTTTGTAGTTTTCTACTTGCTGGAATGAAAATTCTGTTCCTCCGCCCTCTTTTTGGTGTAGTGGAAGCCTTGGTGTGTGTGGTCTTTGAACCTGAGGGATCGCAAAGTGCTTTAGGGTTTCGGGCAATTTGGGTTTAGTAAGCCATAGAATGACTTCGTTGTCACAGTAACTACGTTCTCTTTTTGTTTTAATTAAAACTCCGTTAATCGTAACGACCCATGAATCTTGCCGCGTGATTAATTAGGAATGTTTCTCCTTCCGACTGCAAATCTTGGGCTTCTGAAGCTGCAGTGCCTTGGAGTTCTTACTATTGTTTTGTAATACTGCATCATATATGGTGGTTTTATGATGACTAAGATGGAAGATTTGGTTCTGCAGGATACCGCCGTGAAGTTGGCTATTGTGATGAAGGTGATCGGGCGCACTGGGTCCCGAGGACAGGTGACGCAAGTGCGCGTCAAGTTTTTGGATGACCAGAACCGTCTTATCATGCGCAACGTCAAGGGACCAGTGCGTGAAGGTATTGAGTTTGCCTTCGTTGACAGTTTAGAGGTGTGAGAGTAGTGGAAGTGTTTGAGCATCAATAATAGTATGGGGAGCGTGATCCTGTGTCCTGCAGCAGCATTCTTGACAATTAGTTTGTTTAATTTTTGCTTGGGCCAACTTCTTGAGATTCGAACATTCTGTTTCGGACATAACATTCTTGAACTTCAAGGCAGGGGACCCTTTGCTTTCCGTGAATCAACGCTCCTTTCTCTGTTGAATATCTTGAGTCATTGTAGAAGGACGCCCCCCTACCTTCTCATTCAAGAATGTTCTGGAGTCTCCGTTTTAACCTTTAGCGGACCACAATGCCACTAGGCGGCTTCTGCAATACGGATTTTTGCACCCCCGATCCTTTAGGGTTAACTTCATAACATGAAGTTGAGTCTCGTTAGAACGTGTCCTTATTCGCTTACACCTGAAGTGACGTAATTGACGCAGTGGTTTAGCCCCTAAGCGCACTCAGGGCCAAAATTGACAGCATCCATATATATTTAAGTTAAAGTAATCATTGAGGAAACCTCTAGAAAGTTAACATATCAATATAGGAAGAAGACCTATATTTTTGAACAATTGAAATATGATTTGGAAGTTGCCATAATCAACTATTATTAACTGTGAGCTTCCAAATTGAACTGTCTATTACCAGTTTAGGCACTTCGATTTTAGGTTTCGGCTCTAAGTTTGCGTACTTTGAATGCTGGGAAGCTTGACCCTTACCACCATCACAACCATGCGTTGCTAAGCACAGCAGCTCTTCAAAATTGTTCGGGGCAAGACTTAACAATTTAAGTCTTGGAACTGTTGGGCAATTTCCCGTAGACAGATGCCTCTGTTAATTGATAGTTTCAATCTGATGCCGAAGTAGTATTGGAAGTTTCTAGATAATAGTGTCTGAATGGAAAAGGTTGGATTTTCGTGGGATTGCACTCTAGGCTGAGACCCTTTTAATGCTTTATAGTGATTAAAATCACCTGGTTTGCTTCAATTTGCAGGTGATATCTTGACTCTCCTTGAGTCTGAGCGTGAAGCTAGGAGGTTGCGATGAGGAATATAATTTCTCATGGGAAGGCCAAGGGTGCAGTATTGATAGGTAGTTACATGTGCGCACATGTGTATCTTTGTATTCACATCGTAAGGATTTAAGTTGTGCATCATCAATTTGCACATAATTTATTTCCTGGCATGTACCGTTGCAATGAGTGTTCATCTGGTGTTGTGGTATTTTTCTGGATTTGGAGGAAGTAGTTGCCCCATTTTGTACCGTGGATTTATGTCTTGGTTATCCTTTTCGTTCCTCTTCTTCCTACAAATATAGTTGCCTTCTGTAGTCATATTGTTGTGCACCAGACAACGGTGGCTAATTTGATCCTCTGGAGCTGAACAAAACCGGTCTGTAGCGAAATTTTCATGTGCCTGACCTTTGGAAGCTGGGTGCAGTTGCCATCTGAGATCGCAAACAATCACAGTTAAATTCCTTTGGGCGGAATTAGGTTGCCAGAGACTAGGTTCATGACAATTCAAACCAAGTTACATATTCATTCACATTGATTTATTGTGATGATCATCCAATTTCATAGATTAGAAGATTCTTGTGTCTTCATTCTGTAATCATGTTCTAGGTTTCGAAATTTGATCTTTCACCAGAAACCTACCTAGATGTTATATGAAAAGGGTTTGACACACCTTTACCCCATTCGTGCTGAAGACGGTTTTGTGAGCGAAGTTTTCTTGTAGCTTTCACCCTCAATGTGTTGGTTCACATACTTGTGTTGTGTCTTTCACCTTGGGCTACTACTTTTTCTTATCTCTAATAGTATATTAGTTGAAATCAACATCAATATTAGGAAGATTGGCATTGTTTTGCCTCTTTCACCTTAGGCTACTATTGTGTCCTATCTTCAATAGTATATCAGTTGAAATCAACATTAATATTAGGATGATCATGACTAGCATTGTTGAAAAGATTCATTTGTATCAATTGCATAAATCCTTGATTCAATGTCAAGTAAATTATTTCTTTCCATTATCTATTTTCATTCTCTTCATGACCTTGAAGGAAGGGGTATCCCTCCATGGAGAAGGATGTTTGATTGATTTTTTTTTTTCACTATAAACCTTTTCATTCTTCATAGAAGTTTGATTTTTGGAAAAGGTGTGACAACTCCTAATGTAAATCCTAGTGTATTCCAATCATCACCCCAAAAAAGTGTATTAGAGATAGAACCTTTATTGTATTTGCATATAATGCATCATAGTATTTTTAATTATATATTTTGTATGATAAAATTGATTAATATTGCAAAATTACCTACTAACTTTCAATTTTATATTATATTATAGGATATAAGTGTAAATGGCATTTTTGGACCCCCCAAAAAAAAAATTATTATTGCCAACTTTAACACTATCCTAAGGCTAAAAAATTATTCAATTACTAAAAATTTATCAATGTGAGATTATTTCTTTGCTAACAAGGCCTTATTTGTTAAAATGAGACGGGAAATGAGACAAATTGCAATTTCATTTCTATTTTAAAGCAAAAGAAGCTTTCATTAAATTGAGACTCAAAAATGTCAAGAAATTTATTTTATTATTATTTTCTTACTAAAACAATAGGTATAATTCACTATCAACATTAGAATTTTTTCTTTCAATTATTTTATAAGTAAACAAAAAACCTCAACCATTTAATTCTTAGATGTTTTTTTACATGGAGACTTCTACATCTTACAATACACATGTAAAGATTGCAATATTTCATTCAACTTCACAAACTTATGAACTACTATAGTATGCAAGAACATATTTTCTATACACAACTTTGCTATGCAAATGTGAAAAATATGTTTTCTATTAATAGAAGGTTCAAAATCTACTACATAGTCACAATATTTGTACTGGAAGACATTTCTATATCCAGTACTATATATGTAAGAAAAACAATCTAATTACACTTCAAATACAACAACAAAAACCTACTACTACACACAAAATATTCATTCTTCCTCCATAGACTCATTTGCCTTATTGTTGTGTTCTCGATTGTAAAAGCTGTTGTTGATGCCTTAATGATGCCAATTTGTAAATTTGGAATCAACACTTTTGGTTTTTTTATGTTCTCTAGGAAACGAGGCTTCCAAGCCATTAGGATACAACATGTACTTGACCATGTTGGCTTGATCACAGTGTCTTCATGCCACACATTCCCTTGTTTTGTGTCCCATCCCTCATACGTATCTATACCAATGTGTCGATTAGAGGCAAGCGTCCAATACTGAATTTTAATCATATGCATATGCCTTGGATCTGGACTTGGAGCCGTAATGGCCCTAGCAAGCTAAGATAGTTTAGGATCACCATCAGCGGGGTGCACTATGTGTGTCCCGTCATTGTCATCCAGGCCTCGTATTTTTTTTTTTTTTTTACTTATTGCTCATATTTAGGGTTATTATAGTTAAAAAATAGTTTAAAAGAGTGTTCGTAGAAAGATTGATACAATTCCCTATAACCACGGGGAAGTGGTTAGAATTATACCAGAGTGCTCTAAAGGACTCCTTAGAGCTAATTTCTATGTATTATTAGATGAAAAAACATGATTTAACACTAGAAGAAAACTGCGTTTGCTTCAACAAAATCCACTTGATGTATTTGTTGAGGCAAATGCAAAATTTGCATTTTTCTACATTTTTCAACGCAGTTTTTGCGTTTGCCTCAAGAAACACATCAAGTGGATTTTGTTGAAGCAAACATAGATTTCTTCGAGTGTAAGTAGGTACAAGGAGTTTGCATTAAGGAAATGAATTAGTATAAAAACATCAAAGACGAACCTTATCAGAATTCGTAGGAGAAGGCCTGGTAGGATTGGGTTCTAAACGGAAACCACTGGAATCTGATAGGCTCTTAAGAGCGTCACGACGAAGCTAACTTGTGGAGATTCCTTTATACGAGAATGATTCCTCCCCAGAGGAATTAATTCTGCTCTAGTACAATTTCTACTTTATTTAAAAAGTGTGGGTTTTTAGAGAAACTTTTCACTTGGCTTTAGAAGGCTTCCTAAAAGATCCCCTAAATGTTTTGTAATTTTCTAAATTGCAAAAATGACTCCATGGGAAGTCAACCGCTTTTACCAGCAATTGGAAATTCTTATAAAATTTCACGGTGATGATAAAATCCCAATAAAAATTAGGATGGTATATTTTTGCATAAATAAGCACCATGACAAATTTCAAGACATTCTGACTTCAACAAGTACCCAAACCAGCAGTAGCAACGACTTTTAATAGTTTTATTAAATTCCTTACGAGTTGACCGACATACGGGGAGCATTCAGTGACCGATTTGGGTCAACTTAGACTCTTTTCTAAAATTCTTGGACCTTCTCGACAATCCTGGCTAGTCAAATCTTTTAGGAGAAATCAATTCCAAAAGATAGATTTTCTACCATTTTCACTGGGTTATAATTGTTAGCTTTTGAGTACAATTAGGCTCCAGGAGTAAGGGGTAAGGGTTTTTGTAGACAAATGTGGGTCTTTTGAAGCTAATGGTGCTTTCCGTTTGGCAATTGAACCATTTCTCCAAAAGTTAGAGTAGTCATAGCAGTAGTATAGAATTTTAGAGGTTAAATTTGACTTCTTAGGTAGTTTAGCAAGTAATTTGAGGGGGGAGGAGGCCTTCGAAATGTCTAAAAGGCCTCCTCCTCACCTCACTTCACACCATATTCATAATCACTCCTACACCATCCTATACAATTCCAACCATTATCATACCATTACATCATCTTTATACTCATTTGGCACTCATTTTGAAGCTTGGCAACACATTCCTACTGCAACAACTTGTTTGGTACCCTCTCAAGACTTTACATTTTCTTGCACTTGTCTTGAGTTGTGTGTTTTAAACATTTTGTGTGTTTTTAAAATCCATTGTTGGAGGCATTGATATTTTATTCTAACCATTCACGTAAACCTTGTGGTTTTTGTTTGCAACTTAGACATTATAATTCTTTGTGACTAGTCTCTTCAAGTGTATTTACAACTTGGATTGGTTTATTGGAATCCCCCTTGGGCCTAGCCATTGAATTGTAATCCAAGTGTAAAATTTGAAGTTGATTCCAAATCCCAAATAACAATTTCTAACAAAATTTTTACAAAATTTTGCCAAAATTTGAGGTTAATCCTCTAATATGGCGAAGCTTTCATCTTGAGATCCATTCCTTGAAAGAAAGATTGTAAAGGGATTAAACCCCTAACTTTTGTTTTCCAATTTGATTTTCATCAAAAGGTCCCTCAAGGAGACCGTGGTTTGGTTAAAGCAAATGTTGGCAACAACCGCCAATTTTCATAGTACATATTTATGTTTGATCCAGTGGACCAACCCACAGCTAGTATCAGCAATCACAAGGCAGTTGGGTATTGGACTATTGGCAATTACTAGGGCAGTCAGTATTGACAGTCACAAGGCAACCAATATCGGCAGTCACAGAGGCTAGTTCGGTGATCTAGTATTGGAAATTCTTACTAACAAACCAAACACATGGAGATGATGCCCATGAGAGCCCCTTTTTTCTTATTTTTTGAGAATTTTGAGCACTGAGAGTGATTTGTGAGTGAACAAAGTTTGAGAAAACTAGTTGGTGTTGAGTTTCCCTTTGCGAAATTAGAAGCCTGAAGTCAGGAAAATAGAGAGAAAAAGAGTAGACAGAAATGATCTAAAAATACAGTATTTAGCTTTCTCCTTAAAAAACCAATTTCCGCTCAAAGTTAGGAATTAGATGTCTTGGGTAGTCGCAAATTTTAGATTTGGTACATACCAGGGCCAAAGAACCAAACCAGGGCCTTCAGTATCACAAAAACGAATACAAAATCAAATCAGGTCATTGAAGGGAGACTCGTCAGTCATGATGTGACTCCCCCCCCCCTTTGACTCAATTGACCTTGCAATAAGAGATTAGTACCCTTTCAACCTCATTTGGGGGCCTTACCCCCCTTCCACCTCAGTCCAGTACCAAATTGACTTGGTCTAGCACAAAAACTTGTTTTTTCTCAAACTCTCTCAAACTCAAACTTAGACATATTTCTACATATACACATGAAATATTAAAGAGTAGGAAAGTGAGGATACGTGAGAGTGAAGGAGAGAGATGAAAGAAAGTACTTGTTGATTTTTTGAGCCAACATTTTAGTTGATAGAAGATAAAGAGAAAAAACAAGAAAGAGAATAGTTTGACTTAGGAAAGGTTTAGAGTCTTGCTAAATTAGAGTAAAGTTGAGAAAATTTAGTTGTAGGAAGAGTTAACTTTAGAAGCTATTAGTTGATAATCAAAAATTAGATTTCTTTAAGATTTTTTATACTTTGACTTTGGAGTCCTATCAAAGAGAGAATAGTTTAACTTAGGGGAGGTTTAGAGTCTTGCTAAATTAGAGTAAGGTTGAGAAAGCTTCATTGTTGGAAGAGTTGACTTTAGAAGCCATTATTTGATAATTAAAAAATAGATTTTTTTAGGATTTTTTATACTTTAACTTTGGAGTCCTATCAAAGGAAAAGAGGGAAAATATTTAAAGATAAAGAAGACAAATAAAAAGAGAAAGAGAATCCAAGCAAAAAGATATACAAAACCTTCAAGGGAGCGTGAAGACACACCTAAGACAATCTATCTATACGAAATCATCGAAATGGAAGTGGAATTGACATACCGAGAGGAAGTTTTCAGCGGTCATGAAGATTTTGAGGTCAACATGATTGAAGTAAGTTCATAAACTCAACCTTTCTTCATTTATTACAATTTATAGAATTCATTTGCAAGTAAGATAGAACCCATAGAAATTATAGCTAAGTTAAAATTAGAAAAGTAGTAAGTTTAGGGTGAAAATAGAGATAAAAATAATATTAGAAAGTATTATCAATCAACTAGGAGTAAGAATCCAATCAACTTTTTGCCTATTATTACAATTTAGAGAATTCATAGGATAAAACCTATAGAAAATCATAGTTGAAACCAAATTAGTAAGTTAGAATGAAAGTAGAGAGAAAAGTCATATTAGAAAATATTACCAATCAAAGGTTAAACTTTGAAAGGTATTACTTGTGGGTTACTTAAGTTTAGGCATAAAAAGGTTAGAATACAATTATCCAAAAGAAACTACAATTATAGAATCACCTTTAGCCAAGAAAATTGGAACATATCGCTTAAGAACCTTAGGGGCATTCACACATCAATCATTGCTTAAATAGTTCTTAGACAAATCATAACAAATACAAGTAGAGAAAAGTAGGAGTAGAAGTAGAAAGATCCATTGCTTGGAAGGCTAATTTGGATTACACGTAGGTAAACACCTAAAGCATAACATATAAGAACCCAGTTGTGTTCACTTTATTCCAAGGGTGGGAATAAAGTGCCCACACAATATTATGTCTTATTCATCATAATTCTCATTGTTGTTCACCAAAAATGAGTGAATAGTGTAATTAATCTTGAATGCCTAAAGATTATCTTAGAATTCGACAACTCTTCATTCAATGGAGCTTTGGCGCCTTATTTCAAAAGTCTCAAAGTGATCATTTTGTCTCAATTTAACAAATAAGGCCTTAAGTTTTGAAGGCACATCTAGCCATCTTAGACAACATCTTTTAGAATCTTCAAACAATTTTTTAAGTGGATCGCAATTTAAAGAGTTTGTAGTCTTCTCAACAAGGTATATTTTTCTTGATTTGTCATGTTATTTTCTTCAATGGACAAATACGACCTCTTCCATAAATAATCCATGTGAAACCTTACTCATAAATATTGAAGCAATTGACTACCATAGACAAGGTGTTTTCTTTGGCTTTTAAATGCTAGATTGCACCAAAAAAAACGATTTGGCTAAGAAAGGGCAACAAATTGTCAAGTTTTTCGCCAAAAAAATTCAAATTCAAAATAAAAGTAAAAAAAAATTAAAGATAAAAAATCTTAGATGAAATCACCAAATCATGTACATGTGATATGTATGAATGTGACTATTTCTATCCATTATGTGGATGAATGTTGAAATTGGAGCATCACTACAACATTTCATATTGCCACTTTGTCACTTTATAAAAAATGGAAAAAAATCTTGATTATAGACTAATTCCACAAAATCCTTGGCACAATAACAATCTTTAGGCCAATCTTTAGTACTCATGACAAGGGTTGCCTTTTGCCTTTGAGCAAATGGCTACTTTTAAAAGTAGCAACTATACAACTTGATGAACAACACTCATATGTAGTTTTCCAAACATGAATTTGTCTAAAAACATGCTCACAACTACACATGTTGGTAGATTTGGAATATTTCCATTCTTCTAAATTCTTAGACCTCTAAATTAGGCACATATATTTTAATATAGAGATGGTCTTATAGAAAACAAATTCATTGTAATTGAACAATTTTTAAGCTCTTGACATTATCTTAAAGTTAGCAATAGTGAATTTTTTGTCCCTAGGAATGCAAAAACTTGGCCATTTTCACTTATGCAGTATTATACAATAATACAATATGACAAAAGACTAAACTCTAAATCATACCAACACATCATTCATCAAAAAAATTACTCTAAGCCAAAAGTAACTACCACAATTTAGAGTCTTCCTTGTTCACCATGAAAGCAGGCCCATAACCAATAAAGCCATTGTACTACAACTTTGAACATCCCTTGCTTATTCTAGAAATAGACTTGCAACCTACAAAATAGTTGTTCCACACGTGTTAGATTACTTTTTCAATCCTTGCTCACCACAATATTCTTCACAATAAGAGCAAATATACAAAATTTAGCTCTCCAAGTTACTATTTGTTGGGCTCATGATATAAAATAGAATACAGATGTCTTCTTGACTATTGATATAGATTTAGTTGTATTGTAGACCAAGTTTCTTACAACAAATCTTTTTGCAACAAGCCTAATGTCCTTCCTACTAGGATGAGAGAAGTTATAAATTTATTTTAAAGCTTCTAAATTTAGAAGGTTTGTCACAATTAGTAAGTTTGTACAATAGGAGTCCAATTCATAAGCACTCACCTTTACTACTAGAAATAGCAGCCTTTTGAAGAGCTTATTGAGGGCTAAAATTTTTAAGGTGGATAGAACATGTTTTTATTCCTCCCTCTAGAGTTGTTTAATAAATCTTGCATCTACTTAACAGAGTATAAATGTTCCAAAGAATTTAGTGTCTAAATCATACAAAAAGGATGAAATTCATTCATGTATGTGTAAAAAATATTTTTGTTGTCTTTTATGAATCTTGGTCTTTTGATGTTTCATAACCTTTGTAGAAGGTTCTAAATCATTTTATATAGGGATTGGAAGATAAATAACAATTGCAAAAATGAAGAGTTGAAGACCTTATATTTAGATTCTTCACTATAAGCTATTATTAATTCTAAAAAAACACTTCAAACCTACATTCTTCTTATTATAGGGTCTTTTAGGTGGAAAAATATTAGAAAATTAGTTTTAATAAATTTTTTTAACTTCATAATATTTGGTGATTGCAAGAAAGACTAGTTGTTTTTGTAGTATTTTGCTAAAAATTGGGGATGAGTGTTAAACACTATGACTACTAGAAGAAAAAGTTCTTACACCTTTACATTTTGGTCTATCAATCATACTCTAAATTTGTTGAATTATCAACTTGTGTTTTTGTGTACATACTATATAATCTTAGTTACAATATCTACCAATATTATATTTTAATTTTTCACAGAAAGGGATATCTCTACGTTTTAATTTATACTTTGTAATAAATCATCTATAGTGGAAAAAGGTAGAAACTAACACTAATTATCAAGACTTGATGGTGCTTGTCTAAATTTCACCAAAAGAATGAGCTCAAAACCATCTTCAATATTTAAATGTGTATGTGCTAACGCCTTAATTGTACAAAATGTGAATGACGCAAAATAATGTATTATTAAATGCCCCTAATACAAAATATGCATGCTTATTGAAAAAATAGACCAAACAAATTTCATTTGTAGTAGATCATTAATTTTAGATACTCCATTGTAATTCAAAATCCTAAATTTAAAAGTGTGACAAATTAAAAAATACATTTAAATATAGAATGATTTATTTAAATTTCTATAAATAAAAAATATGATTAAAATGGAAACTTCCATCTCCAATAAAAAAATTCAAGTTCATTAGATTCATGCTTCAAAAGTAATAGTGGATGTCAAGTCTATCTTACTATGTGTGACAAAAAAAAGACCAATGTTTTAACAATCACCCCATTGTTAAGTGTTCTCTACTCTTCCCCCTTAAATCTTAGGGTTGAAGGAATTTAGATTTCCAACTTTTTCTTTATTAGTTTAATATTGTACATTGAGCTTAAACCAATGACTTTGAGGAGAGTCCTTTAAATTGGCAAGTGGCAAAAAGGCCCCCTAGTATTAATAAACAATGTTGTATTTGGTTGTTGTGACTAATCTCCATGTCTTCAATAGGTTCTTGTTTTGTAATTTAAATATTAAGAATTTGAATTTATTTAGATATTTACAACTCCAAATCATAGAAAGTGTACCCTTTTTGAACAAGACATTGTCTATAGTCATGATGATTCTAAAATTCATGATCATATATAATTACTTTAAAAATAATGATAATAATTTTTTTTACAACTTTATATTTGAAAGTATTACTTTTGGATTATAAAAATTGAATTTTATAGATATAGATTAAGTTCTTTTAGATATTTTTGACATTTCACTTATGATATTTGTCTTTGAAACTCAAAGATATGAAAGAAATGCTTAACTTATATTTGAATTTGACCTTCAATATTCAAAAAGGATATTGATTTTTTTTCAAGTTAGTAAAAGTTGTAGAATGCTCTATGTGAAGTTCTATCCATATTGAATTCAAATTTTTTTAATTAAATTTTGACAAAAATTTCAACTCAAGATACAAAATGAGAATATTTAAGGGAATGATATCATTGGAATAATATATTTCTATCCTTGTCATGTTGAGGGATGGATTGTGCATTGGCTTTTACTTTAATGTGGAATACTGCATACTATTGCTTGGAAAGAGTTACAGCATAAAAGAGGTAGTGTGAGGCAAGTTTTAACCCTTGGCTTTGGTAGTGTCTTTTTATAGCTTGGTTGAAAACCTCAATAAAAGCTTCTTGTAGATAGTAAAAGAAATATCCAAATTTCAAAAAAAAAATCTTGAATTGTTTTAGTTTTTTGCTATAGATATGAAAACGATACTATAATTGCACTAAAAATCATGTAAAGCTTGCATATGCCCAATAAGATATAACATTTGTTTATATTCTAGAAGCTTATTTCTTAGTCTAATATTATCTTCTTATGTCTTCATATTTGGAGAGCAAGGAATTAAATTTGCTATATTGTCTAAATGAATAATACTTTTTATTTGTGCATTGTCGCTAGTTTTGAGATTGCTTTAAGGAAGCCTAATCTCGAATCATATAGTATTGGTGATGACTATAACATTATGAGTGTTGTTACTCTAGTAGGAAAAAACACCTATTTGTTATATACAATGGTTGCTTTGTTATATTTGGATTTGACTATGAAATATATATAGTGATTAAGAGAGGGAGGCAACAAGAAGAAAAGCTATTGGGCTTCAATTGTATACCTTTTTTGCATTGTCAAGGCAAAAAGAAAGATAGTCATTACAAGATTTTTCAGACCTCTAAGAGACTATTTCAGGGTTGTTCCCCAAATCTATTCCTTGCAAAGTGAACCAGTCTTTGATGGTTTGATTTTCTTAATTTAGAAAGAAAAAATTCATAAATTTTAGAATGTATTGAGTATTGACAAACTGAAAACTGATTTCTTAAAATTAAAATTTTAAAATTAATTAATCTAAATTATCTAACATGGTTGTATCTTGACCATGTTAGCATGCTTACATGATAGAGCTCCTAGAATTGTCCATAATGTTCCCAAAGTTCCCAAAACATTCCCACAGTTTGAGAACCCATAGTCCTATGAAGGCCTCAAAAATTATCTAATGTAGGCCTAATTTTTAATTACAAGACAAAATTGAAGATCCACCCATATTCAGACAATTCAAGAAAAAAAGTTGGTGACTTGCCAATATCCACAATCCTTGCTCACCACTCCCAACCAAAAGGCTTCTTTTTCCATGCATCTTGATCCCCTTTTTCTCCACGATTCAAAGAAATGCATATTTTATAACTACGATGAGTAATAAAATAAAAAATATGATTCATGCAAAAATCGCAATAGATGATTTGTGGTATGACTACATTTAGTAATTACCAATGAGTGGTTTTTTAAATGATTCATATTTTCAATCATATATATTAGGAGGTATAATTAATAATATATAGCTATTTTTGCCAATATGGCGTATAAGTTTACTACCTTTGGACTTTGGAGGCTTGACTTTCTCTTGAGTTGCCAGCAAAAAAATCCTATATGAGTTATGACTTCATCTAGTCATATTTTTTGTTGACATGGAATATACTTAGAGAATGTCATATTTTGGCTAATATGGAATATCATTGTATGCAATCATATTTTGGCTATTGTTGAATATGACTTCAGGTAGTTATATTTTTTAGTGATGTGCAAGGTGATTCTTGTGAATCATATGTTTTACTAGTATGGAAAATGATCCTTGAGAGTTGTATTTTTTGTTGATGTGAAATATGAGTCATGTGAATCATGTTTTTGGATAATGCAATGGTTCATATGGAATGTTATCAATAACATTATGATTAAATGTAGTTGTAGAGTTACATGTATGACATGATTGTGAGCATTGTATGACTATAACCAATCATATTTTAATCGAGACATATTGTGAAATATTATTCAAATAAGTGATATTTTAGATAAGTGAGAGTTGAGTTTCTTAGATTTGAATGCATGATTTATAATTGGGATTATTGAGATTTACAAGAGCTTTTTTTGTAAACTACAATCACACTTTTCATTTATTCTAAATAGATATAACTTGTTGTAGTCATGCATCAATATCACTTAGTAGCTAAATAAAATTTAAAAAAATCAAAAGTAAATATGTATGATTTTTGAGATGCACAAAAGTTAGTCATATTAGAAAGAGAAATGCAAAAAAGAATGTATTTCTTTTCAACAACATTTATTAGTCACTAATACAAAATATATTACAATGATTCTTTATCAATGAATATTTTCACATACTTATAGTACCAATATTCCTTATAAAAATGTGAAGATGTTGCCTCTTTAGTGTTGCAAGTAGCTTCCAACAACTTCATTACAACCTCTAGTGCGTGCATATACAATCAAGAAGGTTGATTTTTAGTGAATGAACAATATAGCTCAACGTTTGAAGATTTAAAGAAATACAAAGTACATAGCACAATTTTAAGGTAAATAAAATTCATAACTACTATATCTTTAAAAATTGCAAATAAACAATAATAAATGATAGCAATGGTGATAGAGACTAAACTAAGTAGTAAAAGACAATAGTGCTAAGAGCTAATAAGCAAGAAATAAGATGCAATAATAAGCAAGAATTAACAAGAATTAGGAATTTAAGATACACGGGAAGATACAACAAGAAGTATAAATTGAAATACAACAAAATGCAACAAATAATCAAAACAAGCAAGAGCTAAGATGCAACAAAAAAAAACAAGTTAAGATGCAAGAAGAAGAAATAAAAAAGCAAGGACTAAAGAAAGAGCAAGATGAAACAAGAAGAAACAAGCAGTGAGAAGAAAATAATAAAAAACAATAAACAATAAGAAAAAACAAGAACCAAGAACTAAAAGGTAACAAGAGGAAACTATTAGTATAGAGAAAAAACTACAAGGCTACAAGAAGCAAGAACTAATAAGCAAGAAGGAATAAAGCACAAGAGGCAAAAATAGCTAAATGTTCCACTCACAAGGAGATCACTCCTTGTAATTCTAAGCATATACATGCATAAACAAGATATTTAACATGGGGTTATTTACCTTCATTATAGTAAGTAATTAAGATGATTGTATTTTTACATATAAAGATACAAAGGGCATATTTTTAATATCCTATGATTTTTTATAAATTCATTCATACTATTTTGATAATTAGATTATATTATATACAAAACTTACATGTCTAATTTTTTTAGACCTATATACAATAGACACTATTAAACTGTTGTCATATATGTACACTTTCTATATATATATATATGGGTGATTGCACGAAACACCTGGCAGTTTGGTTGCGTTCTGATTTTGGAGCACTATAACTTTTGGTGTATGAATCCAATGCCAAAACCAAAAAACTTATTTCTAAAGATCTTGACAAAAATTCTATTCCTTATTTTTCGAAAATTTTAAAAAATCATTTTATATTTAAAAGTTAATTTTATTAATTTGTCACACTTTGACATAGTGGGGTTTTTAGTACTATTGAGAGGTTAAAATTAATTTATTTTGGCTGAAATTTCTATGGTATATTTTCTTAGTAGGTATACATGTTCCTACCAAAGGAAATCTAAAAATACATTATTTTATATCCTCCACATTCGTGCAAACAGGCCTTCTTTGCGTGTGCAATTCCAAACATTAGAAATAGTTTTGACCTCATTTTTTTAGTCAAATAGCATCACCAAAAAGTCTTCCCAAATGGACAATTTTTACTTTTGTTGAAAATTGTTTTTTCTATTTTCTACAAATTAAAACGTTAAAGCATGTATATTCTAGGACATTTTTTGGATATAGAGTTTTGTTCTAGAAAATACATGCTTTAACGTTTTAATTTGTAGAAAATAGAAAAAACAATTTTCAACAAAAGTAAAAATTGGCCATTTGGAAAGACTTTTTGGTGATGCTATTTGACTAAAAAAATGAGGTCAAAACTATTTCTAATGTTTGGAATTGCACGTGCAAAGAAGGCCTGTTTGTACGAATGTGGAGGATATAAAATAATGTATTTTTAGATTTCCTTTGGTAGGAACATGTATACCTACTAAGAAAATATACCATAGAAATTTCAGCCAAAATAAATTAATTTTAACCTCTCAATAGGGTCGTTGCAAGAAAGACCGACTGATTTATGTAGCGTTTTCCACAGTACTGCTGAAATTTTCGGGAGTATTGTATAATTAGAAAAACAATTTAAAAAAAATATAAAACATATGTTTTAGGTATATACCTCTAAGAAGAAGGTACCCTAGGAAGGAAAAGTGTAGAAAAATTCTCTAAGTAGGAGAACTAGAAAAGTGCAAATTTTCATGAAAATAGGTACTTTGACATTTTAATTTGTAAAAAATAGGAAAAATAATTCTAAAAAAAACTAAAAATTGGCAATTGGGGAGAACTTTATGATGAAGAGATTTCACCAAAAGAATGATCTCAAAACCATCTAAAATGTTCAAAAGTATGCGCGCAAGGGAGGCCTGTTCGCGCACATGTAGAGGAAAGAGAATAATGATTTTTAAGATTTCCTTTGGTAGGAACATGCCTACCTAGTATGGAATAGGCCACAGAAATTTCAGCTTTAGATCATTAATTTTGGATGCTCCCCAGTACTAAAAACCCCTAAACCGCAAAGTGTGACAAATTAGCTTAATTGAAATTTAATTATAAAATGATTTTTGAAAATTTCTGAAAAATAAGGAATTTGATTGTTGTCATGTCAGAAATCTTTAGTCAAAATTTCAAGTTAATATGGTTCATAATTTAAAAGTTATAATCAATAACAACTCCATCATTCAAAGTGTGACGCAAAATAGTACCGGTCTTTCTTGCAATCACCCAATAGTACTAAAAACCCCACTATGTCAAAGTGTGACAAATTAACAAACTTAACTTTTAAATATAAAATGATTTTTAAAATTTTAAAAAAAATAAGGAATAGAATTTTTGTCAAGATCTTTAGAAATATATTTTTTGGTTTTGGCATTGGATTCATACATCAAAAGTTATAGTGCTCCAAAATCAGAACGCAACCAAACTGCCAGGTGTTTCGTGCAATCACCCATATATATATATATATATATATATATATATATATATATGCACAACTTGTATTGTAATATAATTTCAAATGACAAATAAAAGTGTGAAATGCAATATTAATTTTAAATATTTCTAAATTCTATACTATGTATTCTAAACAACCTGATATGGTGAATAATAAATAACATCGTAAAAACATTAAACATAAGTATGATGCTGAAACTAAGAAAAACACCAATATTAGCAATATAACATCACCAATATGAGAAATTAACATTTTAAAAACAATGTTGAATTAACAACTGAATATGACCTCTATTGTAATATATATATATATATAATTTATTTATTTATTTTCCTCTCTCTATATGCATTTGCAATGGTTTGAGTTTAGAATCAATAGTGCAAGACAACAAGGCCAACGTTTTGAGCAATCATAGGTGTATGGAAGTGATGATATCCAAATCCTACAATAATTTCTTAATGGGTACTTTGTGTGAACACAAATCCCTATAGTACAACCTCATTGTAAATTTAAAACTCAACTCTTTTATCTTAAAACAGTAGATTCTTACATGTTGTTACATAGATGGCTTACTTATGGAAAGATTTGTATGTACAAGCTACAATTATTTGCTAGATTGTGTAGGTTTTATCATTAACTTAAAAAAATTGTCAACATTTATACTCATTGTATTACAAAAATTTGTACAGATCCTATTTGTAAAGGCTAATTTATTAATAAAAATTTATACTAAATAATATTTTTACATAGCCTAATTTATATGTAATAGGATATGTGACATTTCAAGGACCCTATAATATCCCTACATATTATATAAAATTATCTACTTTGAATTAAATGGATCCTATCTTTTGACTCACGTAGTTTTCTAAAAACCACACGTAATCAATATCCTAAGTTTTTTATCAATAGAAATATTACCTTTAAACCCCTAAAATTTTTGACTATGTTTTCACCAAAACTACTCCAAAATTGACATTTCTAAGACAACTACCAAATTTTAAGAAATTTTTTTTTGGACAAATGTAACCATAAGATCTTTTAGAACACTAGTTTGAAAAGATATGAAACAAATTTCAAAAATTTTCATTGTGTAGATTGCAAGATATTAGTGTTTGAAGTAACAAATTTTTTTTTTTAGCATTGCAAAAATTCGGGCAGTTGCACTTTAGAAGACCAAATTTGTATAAAAAAATGTCCAAAATGGTTGTAACTCCTTGAATTCATTCTTCAAGTCAAGTAGGCTACATGCTTGAAAATTTTCAAATCATTTCGAATTGTACAACATGTAAGAAAAATAGTATGACAATAGAAAGAAACAAAGAATGATTCAAAATATCAAATTGTTAACAATTTGTTTATAGATTAAAAAAAAGTCAATCTCAATTGTTGTAATGTTGTATTAAACAATCTACATCCAATGTTTTTATTTTTTCAAAAATATTAAAAACTAGATTAAATAAAGGACTTTAAAGTTTATTTTAGAATAGACATTCCATAACTTTCCACAAACTACTTATAAACGTAAATTCCCATAACTTTCATCTCATTGATCAAATTGAAATGATTCAAAGCTTTATATATATATATATATATATGCATCGAAATAACCAATTTCAAATTTTTATTTTAAAAGAAAGTGATTTTTGAAGAAGTTTCTTTAGTTGCTTGGGCTGCCCGCCAAGCAATGAAAACTACACATCATACAATAACTTTTGAACCATGTACTCAAAAGTTATGAAAATTGTTGGGCCTTAAAGCTACTCTTTAGGTAGTGGGCACATCTTTTGTAAAAGTTTTAAAGAAGAAAAATAAAAACTCCATTCATAGGTACTTGCCCCAAATCTCTATATTGCCAAAAAAAATGCACTTTGGTCCTTTAGGGGCTAACAATGTTTGTTCTAAAATGCATTTCATGTTAAAACAAGTACAAGAATGATTTATAGCTCTAGAAGTTGCTTGACGTTCATAGGATAAGTATACTCAGTGCCTTCCCAGAATTTCATTGACAATGCTATATTAGCCTTGTCACTTGGATGGTATGGATCCCAAAAGAGGTAATCGTCTCGATTGGTGCAAGGTTTGAGGATTATAAGACATGGAATCAAGCCCCTATAATTTCCTCCAGCCCCACAACATCCTTGGTCTACAACTTTAAAACCTGCAAAGAATATACTCTATTAATAATAAAATCATACAAAATCCAAGTTTCAAGGCTTACATGCCACTATCATTAGTTGATAAGTTGAGGATTATAACACACAATCTTCTAATAGAGCATGGTTTAATAAGTAGGTGAGGGAAATGACCTATAAGACAATCTACACAACAACCCTCATAATACGTTAGACTAACTATGGTTCTTATCATAGTCATTTCCTTGGTTCTCAAAGACCATGTTTCCACTAATGTTTATGCTAACAATCCATCTTCTAAAAATGAATCCTTTTATCAACTTAAAAATACAAATCAAGATGTTCAAGATCATTGATATAATTTAGCAATGTCTTTTTAGACCTCCTAATTATCAATGGTTGTATAATACACCCACTCATCAATATCATCATTAAAGTGTTTCAACCCTTAGAGGACCAACACCTTTTTTTTTGTCAAAAGAAATTCAAAACAATCATTTCTATAGCAAAGTACAAATTGCATTTGTTTTTTCTTTTTTAAAATTTCATATCTAACCTTTGGACCTTGAATTTAACTAGTATGAAATTGTGTGAAAGAAATTTTAGAAACTTTCACCACATAGATTGTAAGATATTTGCAATTAAAGTAAAGAATACATATTTTCCAAAAACCTTGTCTACTAAGATTTTTCAAACTTTGAATCTTTTTAATGTTCATAAAATTTTTGCAAAATGTATTTTGAAATAAAAAATTTCCATGTTCAAGAATTGAGAGTTTGTAGAAAAATTTTACGAGAATTTTTTTAAAATTTTTTTAAAAAAACATCTCAATATATAGAAGTAGACGTCAAATAGAAGAGAAAAAAATAGTGAAAACTTCTAAAAATCAAATTAAAATTCACTTCTTCCAATTATTGACTTCCTTCAATTATTTTGGTGTTGCCAAGCAACCTCTATTCTAAACTTCAATGGCATAACTTTTGCTCTCAATCCTCAATTGGAATCAAAATTATATTCTCCAAAAGCTTATAAACTTTTCTAACCTCAAAGAAGTTTTAAGAAAATTTCCAAAAATCGAGGTCATAGGAACCTTTTTAAACCTTTAAGAGCCTATAGAGGAGACTATTGGTTCTTTTGGATTTACTTTCATCTTTTAAACTTATATTGCAAAGAAGTTACACCTACTATTTGAAGACAAATAATAAATAAACTATTTTGATTATCATCAAAAACCTAAAACAAATTTGTTATAGTAAAATGATGATGATGATACCAATTGAAAGATCTCCAAAGTTGAAGTTTTACCATATTGGCTAGGATTGGAAATCATGTCTCCAACGCCTTTATATGAATCCGCATAGACAACGTGCACCCCTGGTAGCTCTGCATTGAGTTGCTTCACCATGGCTAGGACACCAGCATTGAAGAGTTGGATATCAGCATTTACTTTCTCATTGCATTGTCCATTCTTGTGAGAGCGGATTGTGAGTTGGAAGGGGATACATCCTATAGGGCCTAAAGATGCCACCACTATCTTCCGCGCACCCATGTTGTATAACCTCTACAAACATTACACTTGAACAATTAATCATATATCCTTAGATTTGAAATGCTCTTTCTAAAAGTACTACCAAATATATATAGAAGTTCCATGTATGGTTTCCAAAACAAAATAAAGTTACTAGAAATGCTACAAAATGGGTTGAAAATTCATGTTTCACATCTTTTGTAGATATCTAAAAAAATTAATAGGGATTTGCTAAATTAAGTCTAATTGAGATCAGTAATCTCAAGATGTAATTACTAGCCATAGAAGCAATGTCTCTAATTTCTCTTAGAAACTAGTGTGAATCAAGAACTTATTTGTTTCAAACTTTACACAAAAGTCTACATGAACAACAACCATACTCTTTAGAATTGAAGTAGATGTCAGGATTGATAAGCATTGGTTATAAAGTAAGTGCACCTAAATTACTTATAAAATTTACATGTAGTACGTGATCATGAAAATGTCCTCTATATATTGTAAATAGTCATTGCAATGACAAAGAATTTTATAATTTTCATTGCACTTGTGATTTCTTTATCAGTTTAGATTGGTAATCCAACACAAACTTTGAAAACTCATAACTTATTCATATGATGTTCAAATACTACGTGGTAAGTTGTATTGGGATCTTCCTTCCATTCCGCACTTGCTTACCGTGAGTTGGCCATGGTAAGTCCTGACCAATAGCGTCGCCAACTGGGCAGATGTCAGGTTGCCAACTGGAGAGAACGGGTCGTAGTAGTTGCTCAAGTAGTCGTTGGAGCCCATGTTGGACGCGTAAATGGCCTTGGCAATGAGCTCCATGCCTACGGCCTCTCCCAGCAGTGAGATGATCTGGGCCTTGGTGTTGCCGAAGTACTCCATTTGCTTGTTCATGGAAAGCCTCTCCACCTGTTCAAAACATCCGGTCCAGTTCAATTTTTCAGTTACTGCCGGCAAAGCAGTCAAGCTTACAAACGAATTAATATACACGTGTTCCACAACGAACTTACCCGCCCCTTCTGCAGTAGCTTGCTACTTGAAAGAATCTCTCAAATTAAACATTAAAATTTGATAACGTCGATTAAATCTTATCATAGATTTATAGCGCCTGCTCGCTCCAGCACTTGGATTGATGGGGGAAGCAGAAGCGCTCGCCGCTTTCATAGCAGGGGACGTCACTCCAAGAAGAAATTAAACGGAGTGATCAAGTGGCTTACGTGCCGCTGCGACTTGGTTGTGGAATTACGTTCAGTTGGCCTCTTTAATTTATGTGTCCAGAAACATGAATACAATCAAAAGAGATTGATGGATTAATTGGCTTACCACCAGATAGCCAGTTGAGTCCAGTATTCCTCCAGCTCCAGACGCGTAGTTCACCCCTCTGAGAATGGCTTTCCCAGTGGTATTGGGAGCCAGGTAGGGTGGAACAAATCCAGGTACTCCACCCCACTGACCTGTCACAGGAGTCCAATAAATCAAGAACAATTCGATCGGCGGCCCAAGGGCGAAGTCCAGGAGGGGAGAGGGGAGGAGGGAGGAGGGAGGAGGGAGGGAGCGAGTGTTCAAATGTGGTGGGTACTTGCATCGGAGACCAATCTGTCACTAACAGAGACAATCTGACGGGATTTGCAACTACCGAAAGCCTGAAAACGAGCTAATCACAGGGACTCATTTTTCAGTAATAAATGAAAATTGAAAACCATTATTTGCCTCCCTGAGAGGTACACGTGCACGTGTGGGAAGAGCAACGTACTTGTAACTTTGTAAGAACGACATTGAAATGTTGCTAATAACATGTCATTGTAGCCGCATTCAAACAACAGCATTATGTTGCTCCAACATAGTAATATCATGGAAACTATGTTGTTGAAAGCCCTTACTTGCCCTTGCGAGAAATAACAACCTAGAGCCTAGGTCGCATTCTGTTAGTCAGACTCCAGAATGAGTACCTCCAACAATTGAATGGGAAACACTTGGCTAATCTTACACAGGAAGAACGGGAGGGCGTTACCCCCCGGGGTATTTTTTGTAGCATGTAACTATACCCCCGTTTGACTTTCTGTTTTCAGAAAGTCAAAGGGGGGTATAGTTACATGCTACAAAAAATACCCCGGGGGGTAACGCCCTCCCGTTCTTCCTGTGTTAGTTAAACGCTAATGATGTGGGTTACTATTAATTGATGTCAGTATCTTACCAACGATGTCCACAGCAGTGCGTCCATTGCAGAATCTTCCAGTAGCAACGCCCCCCGGGAAGTCGATGCCATTGGGTGGAATATTGGCCCGGGCCAGCGTGTCGATGTAGTTGTTGTTGCCAGGATCAGACAGCGAGTCCCCAAATACGAACAGGGCTTGCTGCACTCCTGCTTCGCATGGCATCAGCAGCAGAATGCACACTACCCAGACAAGTGTCCTCCTGAAAACAGTCTGTTTCCTCGGAGGCTCCTCCATCTTCTACGCCACCTGGCATAGCAAGAGTTAGAAAGGTAGCTGAGGTTTGGTATTTGCAGAACATGTTTCAAAGAACGTCCGTACGTACAGTTATCATTGGAAATCAAGCGAGAGTTAGAAAGTTAGCTGAGGTTTCCGGGTGTTTAGAAAGTTAGCAGAACATGTTTCAAATAACGTCCGTATTGTACCAAAAAAAAACAAAAAACGACCGTACGATTATCATTGGAATCGGGGTAGATTCAGACTCTAAGTATTCGCTCAAGCTCTCACATCCAAGTCTACAGGAAACCGACATTGACACAAGATGTGCATACTCCTTTCAGTAACGTTGTCAGCATGTGCAAGTAACCACAGTCGCTGCAGGTGGAACTTGAAGGCCTCTCCAGCGATAACAAGCATAGCAAGATAAATTATAAATTTGGTCTTCACTAGTCAACCGACACGAACATTTCAAATACCTCCCGCACTTCTACGGAACCGATGCACATAATTAAGATTCTATTTGTTCAAGCTCGCACATGGAAATGAGAGTGACACGGATTGAAACTGCATACGTACTTTTGGTACTTTACACTTGACATTGCAACGTCTATTGATAACTGCAGCTAGACCGAGGAACTAACAAGGGTTTAGACAGTGGCCACGCCCGGCTAGCTCACACGCGCGGCTAGCTCACAGTACGCTGCAGCTGGACTGCTTAGAACAGTTCCATGCTCAGCATATACCTATACATGAATTCAAGCTCAAATGTACTCAGATAGCTTTTGACAGCTTTCGATGCAGTGTAAGATCGAGACAGCCAAAAAATCTCGTGCTAAGAATCGAAGTGAAGTACGTACAGACTTGTGTTTCGAGCTGAGTTCTGGGATGGCATGGATTGCAATCGATGCGAAAATGATAAGAGCTCGACAGGGCCGTTTCATTTGTATTTGCAGACCAGCTTCTGCTTGCTGCATAAATAGTAGAAGCAGCACTCCGCGTGCTTTCATTTTCCAGGTTGTAATGCATGATTACATGTTCATCGTGAGCTAGCTAGCCAAAGGTAGTATTAATTCGTAGTGTTCGAGAAACCTGCGGAAGTTACAAGCTGCAGAGCCTGCAGGCCAGCCCTTCTTGAGATGGCAGGCCAGTTGCTCTTTACCAGGGACAGACAGACGTACTGCAGACGAGTCCTTTCAATTCGCGGACAGACTGCCTGCACTCAGACGTACCAGTCATCTCCCAATCGTTTCATTGTCACGTTTTTCTCTCCCATTGCAAATTCAACTTATGCACCATGTCACCGGTTGCCCATTCTCCGTCCTTTCTCTCTTTCAAGTCCTGAATTAATATCGATCCCTGTTGATTGTCTGGAATCGCCATGGCCAGTGCAGACGGTAATCAAAGACGGCAGAGAGAAAGTGGGCTTTCTCAGCTCCATGCCGGAGAGTGACGTCGATCTTCCGCAGGACTACAGGACGGAAGGGGAGCGTCAGGGCACTCGTTCGCAAGCATCCCGGCGAGCATCAATTCCATCACAGACTGCTCCAGTATCCGTGGATACTCATTACAGTTCCGCAGTGACGGAGGTGCAAGTTGATCAAGCCCAGCCGAGTCAGCCCTCGCATTCAAATATCTTTTCAAACTTTTATCCTTATCTTGCCTCTGAGCAGAATAAGTGGTCGAAGATTGTGCACGACGTTAAATCCTACCATCGAGGGTGCCCAGCAGGTGGAATTACCTCGGGGAAAATGCAGGAATTAGCTAGTCTAGGGTCTAGAACATACCCTACATATGGCCCAAAGTAGGGGACTTTTTTTTTCACTTTTACTCAGAGAACCCAAAATTTATTGTGCTCAGTCCACCTTTGATGGTATGATTTGATGTCCAGCAAAAATTGTTGCAACACGGCTACTAGCTATGTCAAAGTAGGTAGCTTGCAATCACTATAATCAAGTTATTAAAGGGTCATTGCAAGAAATATTGGTTCAATTTGTTGTCACAATGAAAATGACTTTCTTCTCTTATAGTATAACTTTTGAATCCAAAAAGCTTTGACCTTGAAATTTTTATTGGATATAACTAACTTCATGCTGAAGGGTTCCATATTTTTTCTAAATTTTGGAAAAAAAAATTTGTATTTAAAAATGAATTTTGTCCTCTTGTCACAAATTGGGTGAACAAGGATTCACTACGTTTGTAGTAATAAAAAAAATACTTTTGAATTGATATTTTGTGGTGTGTTCCTCTAACTAATAGATTTATGAATATGGTTTGGAATCCAATTTTTAATTATTTTTGGATGATGTACATGCTACATAATATAACTTAGTGGTGTGCGCATTTACTAATTATAAAAATACTTTGGCTCTAACTTTTTTGGATGAAAGTGACTACAAGAAGCTTAGGAAAAATGGCCATAATTAAAAATAAATACAAAAGTCACTTTTGATTTTTTATGAATTAAAATTGGATCCCTGTATTTTTTTAAGAAAACTGTAGTCCTCTGCTCCTAGGTATTGTTGTGGAGACATAGTGGTGTATAGTACTCCCACATTCAACTTTAATCCCACATTCGTCCACTTGTCAAACTTTTAAAATGATGTAATATATAAGATAATGTCATTCATTGGCCACATTAACTCTTGACCCTAGTACACGTGTCAAAAGCACAGTACATTGGTAGTTTGTTGATAGGACTTGTAGTACTAGCAGTGCTATGCGTCAAAAATGCAGTCTCCAATAAAATGCTACAAAAAGTGAACAATGTTTCTTGTAGACACCCTAAAGTACATCCTCATTGCCACAAATTGAACTGCGCATAGTTACTATTATTAGGCTCGTCAAATTTTCATATTGTCTTATTGGCAAGTGAAAGAAGGTTCCAAGGCATGAAAGAATGCAATACTTGGAATGATACAATATACAAAAGTTATGAAGGATCAAAGTTTGGTTTTAAAAGTAATCTTCCACATACTTAGGTACAAAATTGATTTAAAAGATGTATAGAATATGAAGATCATGGTGGTTTTAGATCAAAGGCAATTTTTTGGGTGCCTGTTGTAGATAGTCAACTAAGCCTAGTGAATGTTTTAGATGAATGAATTGATATCCAAAGACTTTGAGTCAATCGTCAATGGGGTCAGCATATTGTCCACTGAAAGCCAAGAAATAGTTAGGTCAATATACAAAGAATAACACTTTTGAACACCACATAATGCATTAGGAAAAGATGTTTGGGTCCCCTCTCCAAGTAAAGCACCAATTGTCTATTGTCTATAAGTTCTTTGGTGTTTTACCTCTAGCTTTAAGTAGTAGCTATAGCCTCAATAGCCATGACCTTAACACTTGTCAACAAGTTAGTTTTGGAGGCCTTTTCTCCCTTATTTTGTTCTTTCTTTGCCTTTTTGTGCATTTGCCTTTTCAACAGCTTGTTGCATTTGCTTGATAGCCTTAACTTTGTTTTTTCATTTATATGAGAAAGATCAATTATAACAACATCGTGCTCCACAACAATTTGATCATCATTTAGACCTGGATGATCAGAGCTTCTCAATCCCTTTTCAATTCAATTAATTGCCCTCATCTTTGTTTCTTCTTTAGAAGGACAAAATCCACCAATGCAATCTATGTATCAACAATCTGAATTCAAATGCAAAATGCCCCAAGATTTGATGAAACCTGTTGAATATATACAGTGTTCTATAGAAGTGTTATTGACCCATGAAAAAAAGAACCTTGGAAGTTAAAAGCATATGTTGCATAACACTTTTGGAAACCAACTCAAATATAATATATGTGAAAACAATCAATTAAACAAATAAACAATTTAGTATATGAAAATAATCAATAAAATAAAATTAACAAATAAATATGGCAAATTTCGATAAATTGGTGATATTCACTACAGCGGTGCTATTCTGTGAGCTTGTGAGCATGAGCCTGTGAGCTTGTGAGCATGAGCTTGTGAGCGTAGAGCAGGGATTCTGTGAGCATAGAGCTTAGAAATTTGAAGAAGCATTATAAAACTTAATTTTGTTCATTAAAATTGATTCCATCATAAAATTTGAATCAAAATTTTTTATTTCTAATAAATTTTAGTACCTATTTTTGTAGACCTATTACCGTGGATCTATTACCGTGGTTATGTTGAAATTGGATGAAGATTCTAATTTTCAATCTTATTTAAAAGTATGCATTACAAAAATGAAGAACTCAATTGATATGAAAGATGAATAAAGATGAAATTAAGTGAATATAGAGTATTGGTTGATCATTATCCTATAGTAATGTAGATCTTTTTGAAGCCTAGGGAAAGGTACTAATGATTTATATTGATGTATTATTATTATAGTTGTTTATATTTTAGAAAGAAAGTTTGTTGATAAAAATCTTTGCTACACTAAATTTTATTTTGGTTGATCATGTCTTATAGCATTATAAGTCTTCTCAAGGCCAATAGGAGGGCATCAATTATTTCCTCTTCATTTTTAAGTCAATGGACTTATTTAAATTTTAGAAAAACATTTGTTTGAATGATTTCATTATATATGGAAAGAACTTAGTTGCACCACATTTCATTTTGTTCATGAGTATCTTATAGTAACGTAGGTCTTTTCAAAAGCCAATGTAGGCACCTACAGTTTTGTCTTAATGTATCAATAATGGAACTTGTTAAGATTTTAAGAAAAAATTTGATTGATAGGGATTACTTTTGTAAAGAATGAAATTTGTTACACAAGATTATTGATTAGTTGACTCATTATCCTCTTGTTCATCCAATGAAGAGATTCATTTCTTCTTTCTTGATTCAATGGTTGTTTATTTATCATCTTAAAATAATACTTGTTAAGCTTTTCTAAATTTTTGTGAACACTCTCCTTGGTCTTGCTTCTTAGTACTCCTCGGCGCTGAGAGGAGTCCCACGGCTCCGATAAAATTATTATTGCAAAAAAAAAAAAAAAAAAAAAAAGTTTTTTTTCTTTTCTTTTCTTTTTTCTTTTCCGAGGGACTCCCTTCGGTGCCGAATGGAGTCCCACAATTGCGGAGGGAAAAAAGATTTTTTTTTAATTGGAGGTGTAGGACTCCCTTCAATGTCAAAGGGTACTAAGAAGCAAGACTAAGGAGAGTGTTCACAAAAATCTAAATTTGTGAAATAACCTCATTTGATTTCAAAACAATTATAATTAGTCACTAATTTTTTTTATTCATGAAATCTAGCAAAATACAATAAATGGTAAAACAAAGTTATTCAAGGGACCACAATAATAGGTCCATGATAATAATTCCACGGTAATAGGCACTAAAATTTATCAAAGTTAATCAAATTTGGCCAAAAGTTTTCAATGGAATCTTCAAAAATTTATGTAGGCTCGCAGGCTCACAAGCTCACAAGCTCACGCTCACAGGCTCACAAAATAGCAACCCTGATATTCACTATGCCATTTTTTAGACCGTGCGGTCTAAACTAAATCTAACATCTAGGATAGGTATAGATTTTTAAACATCCAAGATTTGTGTAGATTTTCAAAATTTATGACGTATTTAGATTTCAATCTACGCAATCTAAAACATCTTGGGTGATTGCAAGAAACACTTGTCCTATTTTTTGTCCCATTGACCTCCAATAGGTAGTTTTTTGTGCATAACTTTTTCATGTTTTGTTTTTTTGTCTCTAAATTTGGAACGAAGGTGCACACAAAAGTTTTAGATGTTGGATAATTTTTTCAGAATTCTTAAAATTAATTTACTATTTTTAACCTGCCCCCAATTGGGTGCCTACTTTGGCCATTTTGGAGGCTTTTAGTCCTAATTTTGACCCAAAAATCCAAATTTGAAGCCAAAAATTGAAGAAGTTGGAGGTCTACTAACATTAAAAGGGGTGACAATGAATTTTTATGAAATTAGCAACATTTCTATTGCACACACGGGGTCAAAGTGACCTTCCTAGGTACAAAGGCTATGAAGAGGGAAAAAATTTCCTAAAGGAATTTTTTGTTGCAATGTAAGCACAATTTTGTTTAGAAAAATTGATTTTCTTAAAATAATTATTTGAATTTTTTTTGAATTACTAAAAATGAAAAGGTTCATAGATCCCTTTTCTACTATTTTCTGTTCCTAGTGGCCTGAGTAGTACTTCGTAGCACTTTGTAGTACTACATAGTACTAAATCGATGGCCCAGATTTATAGGCGCCCAAAATCAATGGCTAACATTGACTGGTGCAGTACATACGCGCAGTATTGGTAGGATTGTACAGTATTGGCAAGATCACATAGGACTACCAATTCTAAGCCAAAAAATTGCATTTTTGAGACAAAAATGTGAAGATTTTCTTACAATGACCCTCTTGGATAGGTATAGATTTCAGACATCTATGACTCATATAGATTTCAAAAATCTATAATAGGTTTAGATTTTGGACCTCGTGGTCTAAACTATAAAAACTGCCAATTAATGGCATTTTGCCATTTTAACAAAATTTGCCATCTATAGAAATAGTAAAGGTAAAAAAACTAAATTGTTTTCTCTTTTTTATATTATAGAAAGATCTATATTACCTGGAAAGAACTTGATTCATGATGCGTAAAGTATAATTATAGGAATTAAAAGCTTTGGTCCTTAAATAATTATTTTTTCCTTGATAAAGACATGAGAAACCATAAACACAAATGCAAACATGCCAATATTCTATGAATTGGACTAAAGATAATGGTACATTATTCACATCAACCTTGATCCTTTTTTTTGCACCCTTTCAAATTCATTTGTTGAATGCTCCCTCCAAATGTAATAAAAAAAACCTAAAATACTACATCCAATATAAACGAATCATTGCCTAAAGTCAAACAAAACTTAAAACAATTGCATGAAAAACTATAAGTGTTGGATATTTACATATGTCCTAAAATATGCTTTGTTCAACTAAGATTCGAAGTCATTATCTAAAAATAGCTTATGCAGGAAATGGACAACATATCTTGTAAGTGCTCTAGAGTTCCACCAATGCAAATATAGCACCTTAAACAAAGTTGATGCCATAGATGTTTTAAGAAGTTGTAGTTTGTCAAGTGTCATTTCTAGTTTAGAATTCTTTCTCCAATATAAAGTGAGCTTCAAGAAGGATAGTGGAATAAACTAAAGGGAAGATAAGAAAAATTGGAATAAACTAGAAATTAGCAAATATGACTCTTAGAGATTCAAAACTGATAAGTGAAGAAAAAATAAAAATTAGAAATTCACCTTAGCTAAGAATTCATCACCAAGTGCAAGATTTAAAACTACCAATAGTTTTAAAAACTAGCTTTTGTAGTTGTTTGTCTTCAATTTGGCTGCATATGGACAACAACTATAATTTTTTTATTTGTCTTCTTCAATGTTGGATCTTCTTTAGACAATTTTTGAATAGCTTCATCTACAACATCAACAATTTCTTGCTATAGATGACAATCTCATGCTTATTAGTAGATTCTAAGCCTTATCAATAGAATAAAAAATCACCTTATCCATTGTACAACTACCTAATACTCAAAAAGACAAGTAGCAGATATAAAGATTTATCCACCATACACTAGAAGAAAAGCTTGAAAATTTGCGTTTGTTTCAACACAACGCGTCAAGTGAGTTATGTTGAAACAAACGCAAAGAACGCAGTGAAAAACTGGGAAAACGCAGAAAAATGCATTTTTCTGCGTTTTCCCAGTTTTTCACTGCGTTCTTTGCGTATGTTTCAACATAACTCACTTGACGCGTTGTGTTGAAACAAACGCAAATTTTCAGGCTTTTCATTATTGTTTGAGAAAACATAACGTTTAAAGATAAATTTTTCTAGGTTAGAATTTTTATTGATATAATATTTAGAGTGCTTTACAAATTATCCATATTTATTTCATTAAAAAAATTGATTCCAAAAGTCATATTATTATAGTACTTGGACCATTTTGAGATGAAAACATTAAGTGTTTCTTGCAACAATCTAAGAATAAATCCAATAAATAAGTGTAACTCCATGTGTATGTATGTATGTATGTTTGTATGTATGTATGTATAAGTATCAAGCCCACATGTAGAATACTATGCATCCGACAATTAAGACAATATTGTTCTATCAACCCGCTATCAATTAAGGCTACAAAATCTACAATTTGCAAGAGCCAATCTAGTTGCATTTGGAAAAGGATAAGAGTGTTGTCAATGCTGATGGCATGCAAATGTTAGACCCAACACAACTGCAAGCCATTTAAAAATCATGACAAGAAACTCATTTGAATGTATTTTCACAATAATAAATTTGATTGTGAGGAACTAAACCTTAATTCTAAGTTAAATGCACATGTTTATAAATGCAAACTTGTATGGCATTGATACCATAAATCAAGCCAATGTAAAGGAATTTATGCATCAGTTAATCAATTTTTAGGGTTTGCCATTAAGATTCCAAAATATGTATTTGCATTGGAAATAATTAGGGAAATATAATGATGTCAAGGGGTTCCAATAACCCAAGTGTTTCCAACTTGCATAATAGATCATGTTCAAATTCGTGAGGCCAATGCATCCTAGCTATGACAAATTCATATCAGACACTTAGACAAACAAATAAAGAATAAGAAATTTAAATATTAATCAATTTCATTGCCTTGAAGATAGACTCATAAAGTCATCAATCTTAAAAACTCTACATGATAGTAGTTAAAGGCTCTCCAAAACTTCTACAATATCATCAATGAAAAAATGCTTCTACCACCATTCCAAATGCACTAAAAGCCAACTCATGGTTGGATTTGAATGTTTAGGTCATAGAATACGTAGTCAAAGTTGTTATTACAAAGGTATTAGAGGTTTGGCTAATCTCAAGGATTTCGTATTTGGATTCCAAATACTTTGAAAGTAAATTCTACCTCCAAAAATTCCAACTCCATAAAATGGGGACAATAGAATCCATTGGTACCAACAACTTGAGGGTGATTAACCTTTTTTAGTTACAATAAGGGAGATATTATGTATAAGAAAGCTACATGGCCTACATATAATAGCACAAAGGTCATTTACATTGAAAATATGTTAGACAAGGATAAAATCAATGGTCATTTGAAATTTATAGTTGCGGAAGGGAGTTGAAGGGTATTCCATCCGCAATGACAACATCACCTTTCAATATGAAGAACAACTCAACTCCTTAGCTGAGGGGTCATCGTAAAAAACACTAACCGTTTTTGGCTCAAAATGACCTATTTCAATGAGTCCTATGACTTTTGGAATAATTTTCTTTTGATAAAATAAAACACAAATAATTTGAAAATCAATGAGAATATTTATTTTGTGTCTCTCAAAATTCAAACCTGAGAAAATTTAACTCAAAAAGTTATGTATGAAAAAAACACAATGGAAAATACAATGAAATAGACACTTTGATGTTTGATTTTTCAAAAATAGTAAAAGAATTCAAAAAAAAAAAATTTTAATTCATTTTTCTAACCTAAAAATACTCCTCTTCAATCCTTTTTATCTTTAGGAAAAACAAATTGTATTCTCTACATATGCACAAGGGTGATTGCAAGAAACACTTGTCCTTTTTTTGTCCCCTTGACCTTTACTAGGTAGCTTCTTGCTCATAATTTTTTCATATTTTGTTAGTTTGACTTGAAACTTCGAATGAAGGTTCACAAAAACGTTTTACATGTTGTTTAATTTTTTCAATTTCTTAAAAATTATTTTACTATTTTTGAACTTCCCCCAATGGCCCAATTGGATGTCTACCTTGGCCATTTTGGGGGATTTTAGTCCTATTATTGACCCTAAAATAAAAACTTTTATTTCAAAATTATCATGCAAGGACCTCTACTAAATTAAAAAAATTCTAAAAAATATTTTTTTTAAATATTATGATGTCCAACTTCCACATGTGCTCAAAGTGCATTGCCTTTGTGCAAGTGTGGAGAATACAATTTATTTTTTCCAAATATGAAAATTGTTGGAGAAGAACACCTTTAAGTTATGTTATATATATATAATTTTTATTTTTACTATTTTAAAAAAATCACAGAAAAAAGTGTTTATTTTCATTGTATTTTCCATTGTCCTTTTTTTGTGCATAACTTTTAGAGGTAAATTTTCTTAGGTCTGAATTTTAAGAGACATAATATTCTCATTTCTCTTAAAATGATTCATATTTTATTTTATTTAAAAAAATTTATTCCAAAAGTTGCAAGACTTATGGAAATAGACCATTTTGAGACAAAACTGGTAAGTGTTTCTTCCAATGACCTACAAAGGTAGTACACTTTGAGCACATGTGGAAGTTGGAAAATTTATTATTTTCAAGAAATCTCTTTTTAGGCTTGTATAACTTTAGTGGAATTCCTTACATGCCAATTAGTTTTGAATTTAAAATTTACATTTTAGTGTCAAAAATAGGACTTTAAAAAACCCCAAATGGCTAAGGTAAACATCTAATTAGAGGTTACTTAAAAATGGTAAAGTAACTTCAAAAAATTTCAAAGGATTACACAATGTCTATAACTAATATGTATATCTCCATTTCAAGTTTTGTGTGAAATGGACAAACAAGGTAAAACTTATGAGTAAAAACCACTTGTCTAAGGTCTTGGGGACAAAAAATAGTACAAGTGTTTCTTGCAATCACCTTGAGACATTTGCACTCTATCCAAAGTTTGAGTATTTCTTGTCATCCAACATTAGAAAAAAAACTGGACACCAAGAACAAAGATGTGGACAATTCAAGAATACCATAATTCTCAATTTTCTTCTTTCGCCTCAATCTACAAGACAAACTAAGTTTACTAAGTTGGCAGTAATGCAAAAAAATTCTTGCTATTGAAAACCTTGATATGTATCTTACCACACACCTTTATTGCAGATTAAAAATAAAATTGCAAAAGGCAAATCTAATAGGCTCTCATCTTCTATGGTGCAAGGGCAATGTCACCACATATTAGGGCTAGAATTCATACTTTCTACATCTAACAAGTATTGAGAGTTTGAATCAAGAACTCTTAAATTTGTCTTATGAACAATGGCCTTCAAGTCGCCATTGCTGATTTTAGGAAGGGTTGCAAGCTGTGGACTTGCACTTCAAAATTGCAATGCTAAGAGGAATCAAATGCTTATGGTTAATGGCAAGGCGGAAATTAATTACCTAGTTTCAAATTTTAGAGTGCAATCACATAGCATTTGCATTAGAGAAATTTTGAACTTTCCAAAGGGCCTCTAGAATGGCCTCAATTGGGGTCCTCAATTGGATTTAAATGCGTACTTGTCAAATAAAGGACAACTTTTTTCCCCTATTTCCACCCATTTTGACATCATGATGTTTATAAAGGTACATGTTTTTTTATTGGATGATAGGACATTAGGTATTTCTTGTCATTCAAATTTTAAGTACACTGAGGGATTATTTTATTTGGAGAAGGACAAATTTGGTGCAATTAAGTACTAATGGCTCATGTGTTTTTAGTACAATGAGTGAGACTTTTTTTTTAATAAGATCATTGGTACTTCATGCTCATGATGTTTGGACCATGAAATACCTCTTATTGGACAATGGAACAATAGGTACTTTTTGTCATTCAAGTCCTTGGTACAATAAAAGAATTCTTTATTTAACAAATTCATAAGTACTTGATGAATATTCACACAAGGTAGCGACACATATTGTGTACTAAGGCTATCATCTTTAGCCTTCAATAAATAGCTTTGCATGTCAATTCCTAATGGCCCTCTAGAGAGCTCAAAATTTCTCTAATGGGTATAATGGATACTCTTTAGTACAAGCAAAGTACAAACAAAGACATTTAGAGCACTTATAAAAAAGAAATCCAAATACCAAAATTGTGCGGATAGGCCGAATTCCAATATAGCAAGAGCAAGTCAAATAGTCAATGGAACAAAAAATCTCTTAAATCTTAGGAAGAAATTGGTAGGAATCCTAGATCCATTGGCGTTAATGAGGTCAAACAAGCAACCTTTGTATAGCTAAGGATGGCACAATCTGAATCTTGTTCAAGATTAGTCTGTGGCGCAAAAAAGAAGGAGAGATGTTTCACAAGGGTTTAGACTTCCAACAAAGATTCCTGCCTACTTAAATAACTTCAAAGAGTACACTTTCACACTCGCTGACCTTATTGTTTGCAATAACCCTAGGTTAATTCTAGATTGCATTGCACTGAATGGCATCAATAATATGCTATTTGAGGCACAATGGAAAGAAATAGTTATAGCAGACAAATTGGATGGATTCAAACAAATCCACCATTTGAGAGGTTGACAAGGTTAGAGTTGATGCTATACAACAAGGAAGTGGAAAAATCAATCAATTAATTGGTTAGTTTAGTAGATTATAGTAGTTGATGCCAAACTTTTAGATTTAGATATGTTTTTAGGGGGTGTTCCTGCCCAATTCCAATCAAAAGCATAGCATTTGAACTTGCAAAAATAAAAAACTTTATAGGGATTCATAAAGACAACACATGTGATACTATAATAAAAAAAATGTAGTTTTTCTTTAAAAATGTGAAACATGATGCGGTAGAATTTGGATAGCACATACAGGCAAAAAAAAGGTGACTAGAACAAACTTGAACATGCTAAAATGTCCATAGGATACTATCGGTCATGGCTGAAAATACCAATATGTAGAAAACAATCCCCATGCTCATAATAAACCATCTACTTAGGCAACAATGCAAGGAGTTTCTTTGCACACCCAAAAAATGCTCTACAATCATACTAAATACCAAATACAACTGAAGTTTATCATACACTTTCTTTGGAGAAAAGTATCCAACATGAATTCAATTTATTTGTAGAAACATAGGACATTGCTTATAGCAAAGACAATTAAAAATGCCAGATGGCACCGATGTAGAATCCATTGAAACTCTCTACACTCTTTCCTACAAACTCTAATGAATAAATTGAATAATATCCTACTAGTTTCAAAAATATATATAGCCTAGAACAAAATCTACAACAAAGCCTATTGAGTTCAAAAAATGTGTTGGTTGAATTTGGCAAATGCTTTCATTCTTGACTCAAACAATCAAACTTTGTAGTGGTGACCTTGCCCAAAAGTTCCCATCATACTACAGTTTAAAATGTGGAATCTTTACGCATGATTGGCGGCCACTAAAGTTGAGGGATCTAGGCTCCATATAGGGCTACTCACCACCATCCAAACTGACAAGCAATGACAAAAAAAAGGAGTTAATTGTGGTGGAATCAAGTACCAAAGTCACAAGCTTGTAGCACCCATTTTTTGGATGAGTGGACCTTTAGGAGTTTAAGAAGCATGGATCTTTATACATAAAGACAAATCCACAGGCTTTATAGTAGTTTGCTTGCTTGTATTTGCAAATGCAACATCTATGCCAGAGTTTGTTGTGAGTCTGTACAAATTATAGAACCAAGGGATGCCAATTCCACCTTGAATAGGTTTGCGGCAACCAAAAAAACTATCTTTGGTAATATGAGGTCAAAAGCAACATCATATATGAAATTTATAAGCCGCACTTTCTTCTCACCTTGCACCTATCTGACTGTCTATTATACTAATAACACACCCAAACATTGTGGAGGACGGAATCTACAATAAACATGATGTTCTTGTACCACTCTTTGTTGGACTGAAATTCCAGGATGTTGTAGCAATTTTGCATCTATCCACAAAATCTATGCTACCCATGTTCTTCTCATACTTAAGTTGTTGTGGTGTAATAGAAATCTCTTCCCTTACTCTTTTCAATCAACAATGAGCAATTGCGGGCCTTTTATGATGAACTATTAAAGTGCTCAAGAACGCCACAGGCTTTGAATCATACCACACAAAGGCTGCTATTCTACCACTACAATGCGTAGCCTAAAAGATGAGAGAGTGGAGGTACTCACCTTTCCTAAATCTAGAAAGTTGTGAGAGAAAGCCAATAAACCGTCCCTTCACAATTTCCATTGAAAAATGCCATGGTGTAAAAGACTATCAAATAGTGATGGTTTGATGAAGAAATTGTCTACACAAATATTATGGCCTTGATGTTGCACACTAGTCGTGAGTTGATGGACTACACACTCTCCCTAATCGACTTCAAATTCACCATCACCTCTGATCAAATACTAAATGACGTTCCAAATGAAGTCGGAATTGACGCACACTGATGTCCAAAATTTAAATCCATATCATGTGGGCTTTGATGGCACATATTGGCAACAAGAACTTTAAAATCCCCTATAGGCAACCATTATTTAATTGCATGTGAGCCACTTCATTGATTTATAAACAAGTTGTGAGACTACTACAAAGAGTTGGAGCAACCAACAAACTTTAAAGAACTTGTTGTATGAAGGGTCAACTTTATTACAACATGTTGTAGAATTATCAGTGCAGTGAAAGCAACACATAAGCAATTCAAATTAGTCACGTGAAAATACTCGTGGAATAATATCACAGTGCCAAAAAAGGCTTTAGATGTTAATTTTAAAATATTATAAGCTTGGAGTAAAGAGGCATTGGATGTTAATTTTAAAAGTATTCGTTAGTCCAAAGATAGGGTTCAATTCAAAGCTTAAAATATATAGAGAGAGCTAAGTGTGGAATTAAGAAAGTCATAATTAAGGTAGGATATGGTTATAATACTTAATTTAGGATCAATATAGATTATTCTATAAACTTTTAGTGAGCATGAGAACTAGTCTTTCAATATTTGTTACCAAATTATGAATTATGAAATTAGAGGTCACAATAATGGTTTAAGAACTCAAATTGCATTTGAATTCATCTAAATTCACTCTATGATCCTTAGATGATATTATAGTGCCCCCTTGGTGATTGTAAAAAAAAAATTTACTCTTTTTTAAAACTTAAAAAATATGACCAATATATACACCTTCAAGACAAAAGTAATTGCCAAAGGAAATGTACAAAAAAAATCTCTAAATAGGAGGACTTGAAAAGTGCTAAATCTCAAGAAAATACATACTTTGATGTTTCAATTAGAGAAAATAGGAAAAAATAATTTTTTTTTTCAACAACTTTATTGGAGATGTCCATTTACCAAAAAAAACACCAAAATCATTTTTTAGATGTTTCAAAATGAAAGTTGAAAGAGGCTCACTTTGTGGACTTCTACACCACATAAAAATAATTATTTAGAAAATCCCCAGCTACAAGTCTTCTAGAAGACTATCTCTTCAAAATTTTATCTCAAAATTTGTTTTTGGGGGGTGCTAAATAGTACTAAAAAACTCCAAATTGGCAAGTATGATAGTTAATTGGGGTCTATTTTTGGATATCTTACTATTTTTTAAAATTACCAAAAAATTAGGCAACATGAATAATAATCATGAGTACCTTTTCTATAAATCTTGAGTCATTTAGATTCAAAACACAAAAATTATAGCCAAAAAACAAATCATCATATGTCGTGTAACAAAAAATAGTATAAGTGTTTCTTGCAATCACCCCCCATGATCTATTGCAAATTCTAAACCTCATGATTGGTACCATGTCATAAATGTAGTAGAAGAAATACCTTAATTTTTTATATTAATAGAAATAATATCTTTTGATAACGTTTATTTTAAATTACATTTAATGCCAAAATAAGTACAAGAATGATTTATAGCCCAAAAAATTGTTTGAGATTTATAGGATAAGTGTATTTAGTGCCTTCCCAAACTTTGTATGACAATGCTAAATTAGCCTTCTCACTTGGATGGTATGGATCCCAAAAAAGGTAATCTTGTCGATTGGTGCAAGGTTTGAGGATTATAAGACATGGAATGAACCCCTTGTAATTTCCTCCAGCTCCACAACATGCTTGGTCTACAACTTTAAAACCTACAAAGAATACACTCTATTAATAATAAAACTATACAAAATTCAAGTTTCAAGGCTTATATGGCATTACCATTAGTTGATGAATAGAATATTATAACACACAATCCTCTAATAGAGCATGGTCTAATAAGTAGGTAAGGGAAATGACCTATAAGACAATCTACATGACAACCCTTATGACATGGTAGACTAATTGTGGTCATTATCATAGTCATTTCCTTGGTCTTCAAAGACCATGTTTCCACTAATATTTATATTAACGATCCATCCTCTAAAACTAAATCCTTTTATCAACTAAAAGTACAAACTAGCATGTTCAAGATCACTAATATAATTTAGCAATGTCTTCACTAGACGTCCTTGTTATCAATGGTTATATAATACACCCACTCATCAACGTCATCATTAAAGTGTTTCAACCTCTAAAGGACCAACACCTTTTTTTTTGTCAAAAAACATTCAAAACAACCATTTCTATACAAAATTGTAAATAGCAAATTGTATTTTTTATTTCTTCTTTTAAATTTTATATCTCACCTTTAACCTGTGGACCTTAAACTAAACTAGTATGAAATTGTGTGGAAGAAATTTTAGAAACTTTCACAATGTGGATTGTAAGATATTTGCATTTAAAGTGAAGAAAATATATTTTCCAAGAACCTTGTTGTATAAGATTTTCAAACTTTGAATCTTTTAAATGTTTACTAAAATTTTGCAAAACATGTTTTGAAATAAAAAGTTTCCATGTTCAAGAATTGGGAGTCCCGTGGAAAAATTTCTTAAGAATTTTTTTTTTCATTTAAAAAAAAACTTTTTAGGTAGAAGTAGGTGTAAAATAGAAGGGAAAAACAAATAGTGAAAACCTCTAACTAAAGATGGAATTGAAACACACTAATTTCAATGGTAAGATTGTTTTAGAAAAGAAATTGTAGCATGTGGAAGTTTTATTTTGGCAAACCAAATTTTAAAGAAACTACTTTGACTTTCTTCAATTATTTTGGTGTTGCCCAACAACCTCCATTTTGAACTTAGACGGCATAACTTTTGCTCTCAATGAGCAATTGAAATTAAAATTATATTCTCCAGAAACTTATCAGTTTTTGAACTTCAAAGAAGTTTAAGAAACTTGCCAAAAATTGAGATTATAGGAACTTGCCTAAACTTTTAAGAGCCCCTTGAAGAAATTTTTGGTTCTTTTGGATATAATTTTATTTTTTACTTGTATGGAAAACAAGTTACACCTACTTTTTGAAGACAAATAGTAATTAAATTATTTTGATCATCATCAAAAACATAAAAATAAATTTGTTATGATAAAATGATGATGATGATACCAATTGAAAGATCTCCAAAGTTGAAGTTTTACCATGTTGACTTGGATTGGAAATAATGTCTTTGATGCTTTCATATGCATCTACATAGACGAACTGCGCCCCTGGTAGCTCTGCATCAAGTTGTTTTACCATGGCTAGGAGACCAACATTGAAGAGTTGGATATGAGCATTTACTTTCTCATTGCATTGTCCATTTTTGCTTAACCGGACTGTGAGTTGGAAGGGAATGCATCCTATAGGGCCTAAAGACACCACCACTATCTTCCGCGCACCCATGTTGTATAACCTCTACAAACATTACATTTGAACAATTAATCATATGTCTTTAGATTTTGAAAGTACTACCAAGCATGTAGAGGTTCCATGTATGATTTCCAAAATGGGCTGAAAATTCATGTTTCACATCTTTTGTAGGTATTTAAAAAAATTGATAGGGTTTTGCTAAATTAAGTCTAATTGAGATCAATAATCTCAAGATGTAATTACTAGCCATAGAAGCAATGTCTCTAATTTCTCTTAGAAACTAGTGTGAATCAAGAGCTTATTTGTTTCAAACTTTACACAAAAGTCTACTTGAACAACCATACTAACTTTCTAGAATTGAAGTAGATGTTAGGATTGATAAGCATTGGTTACAAGGTAAGTGCATCTAAATTCCCTATAAAATTTACATATAGTGATCATGAAGATGTCCACTATACATCATAAATAGTCATTGCAATGACAAAGAATTTATAATTTTCATTGCACTTAGGATTTCTTTATCAGTTTAGATTGGTAATCCAACACAAACTTTGAAAATTCATAACTTATTCATATGATGTCCAAATACTACGTGGTAAGATGCATTGGATTCTTCCTTCCATTCTACATTTGCTTACCTTGAGTTGGCCTTGGTAATTCCTGATCAACAGCGTCGCCAACTGGGCAGATGTCAGGTTGGCAACTGGAGAGAGCGGTATGTAGAAGTTGACCAAGTAGTCGTTGGAGCCCGTGTTGACCGTGTATGCGGCATTGGCAATGAGCTCCGTTCCTGCGGCCTCTCCCAGCAGTGAGATGATCTGGGCCTTAGTGTTGGCGAAGTACTCCAATTGCTTGTTCATGGAAAGCCTCTCCACCTGTTCAAAACATCCGGTCCAGTTCGATTTGCCAGTTATTCCCCCGGGTACTCAACTTCCAGTTTATATGAACCTAATTATAATAACTTTTAATGCATTTTAGTCCAATCTCAAGGGATATACTTTGCTTTATTATAAAAAAACTTCTTTTAACTCTTTTAATAAGAAATCCAAAAATGTAATTATATATATGAAACTAATATTCTTTGAGAAGAAGAATAGCTTATTAAACGTAATTATGTGAATTTTTTTGATACATGTATCATGGGATGAACTACCCAACTTTTTTGTTTTTTTTTAATGAAAATTTAATTTTAATAGGAAGGAATTTCTTGTGTATATATAATGATTTTTTTTTCTAAAATGTATGCAATTCAACATTTTCTACATTTAATTTAGGCTTCATTTAGCATTTTGATCTTTTTAATTTGATACAATTTTAACAAAAGTCATCCTTTAAGCCATTTTAATTGCTGATGACCCTTCAGTATAATGCAAGTTACAGTTGTGTACCTGGGCTCATTGCCTGCAAAGCAGTCAAGCTTACAAACGAACTAATATACGTTCCATGACGAACTTACCCGCCCCTTCTGCAGTAGCTTGCTACTTGAAAGAATCTCTCAAATTAAACATTAAAATTTGATAATGTCAATTAAATCTTTTCATAGATTCATAGCGCTCCAGCACTTGGATTGATGGGGGAAGCAGAAGCGCTCGCCACTTTCATAGCAGGGTCACTCCAAGAAGAAATTAAACGGAGTGATCAAGTGGCTTACGTGCCGCTGCGACTTGGTTGTGGAATTACGTTCAGTTGGCCACTCTAATTTATGTGTCCAGAAACACTAATACAATCGAAAGAGATTGATGGATTAATTGGCTTACCACCAGATAGCCAGTTGAGTCCAGTATTCCTCCAGATCCAGAAGCGTAGTTCACCCCTCTGAGAATGGCTTTCCCAGTGGTATTGGGAGCCAGGTAGGGTGGAATAAATTCGGGAAATCCAGCCCATTGACCTGTCGGTGGAGTCCAATCAATCAAGAACAATTCGATCGGAGGCCCAAGGACGAAGTCCAGGAGGGAGGGAGCGAGTGTTCAAGAGTGGTGAATACTTGCACTGCTGACCAATCTTTCACTAACAGAGACAATCTGACGGGATTTGCAACTAGTACCGAAAACCTGAAAACGAGCTAGTCACAGAGACTCATTTATCAGTCATAAATGAAAATTGGAAACCATTATTTGCCTCCCTGAGAGGTACACGTGCACGTATGGGAAGAGTAACGTACTTGTAAGGACGACATTGAAATGTTGCTAATAACATGTCATTAAACACTTGGATGATCTTAATTAAACACTAATGGTGTGGGTTGCTATCAATTGATGTCAGTATCTTACCAACGATGTCCACAGCGGTGCGTCCATTGCTGAATCTTCCAGTAGCAACGCCCCCCGGGAAGTCGATGCCATTGGGTGGAATATTGGCCCGGGCCAGCGTGTCGATGTAGTTGTTGTTGCCAGGATCAGACAGCGAGTCCCCAAATACGAACACGGCTGGCGGCCTTCCTGCTTCGCAAGGCAACAGCAACAGAATGCACACTACCCAGGCAAGTGTCCTCCTGAAAACAGTCTGTTTCCTCGGAGGCTCCTCCATCTCCTACGCCACCTAGCATAGCGAGAGTTAGAAAGGTAGCTGAGGTTTGGTATTTGCAGAACATGTTTCAAAGAACGTCCGTACGTACAGTTATCATTGGAAATCAATCGGGGTAGATTCAGACTCCAAGTATGTGCTCAAGTTCTCACATCCAAGTCCTCAGGATAGCTAGTGAGATTGACTCAAGATACTCCTTTAAGTAGTACGATCTTGCAATGCACAAAACATACGCAAGTAATGACAGCAAGGGATGGAGCTATTGGCACCTCCATCTCAAGCGAGAACTGGCAAGTCGAGATATAGAAATTTTGCTAGGTCTAGGTTAGCCAACATTCATGTACGTTTCAAATATCTCTCGTTTGATTTTCATCAGCTAGAACGTATCACAGGGAGATTTTTTGGGTTTACTACGTAGTGAACTCACTATCATTACCACATTCAAAGTGGTAAATCAGGTAAAAAATCTCCCTGTGTACTGGTGTCAGTGATTTATATCATTCACTCCGATCACTCTGATTATTGAACTCCCACATTTAGAGTCATACGAAAGTGGGAGCGACACATCCAGAGACTGCACATGACTCCTTTCAGTAACGTATGTCAGCATAGGCAAGTAACCGTGCAGTCGTTGCCGGTGGATCTTAAAGACCTATCCAGCGATAACAAGTATAATAAGCAAGATATATTAGAAAGTTGGTCTTCACTAGTTAGCCAACACGAACATTTCAAATACCTCCTGCACTTCATTGGACCCTTTGAACATTACTAAGATTCTATTTGTTCTAGCTCGTACATGGAAACGAGAGTGACACGGATTGAACCTACATATGTACTACCAACTTTTGGTACTTTACACTTGACATTGCAACGTCTATTGATAACTGCAGCCAGATCGAGGAACTAGCAAGGGTTTCGACAGTGGCCACGCACGGCTAGCTAGCTCACGTACGTACAGTACGTTGCAGCTGGACTGCTGTGAACAGTTCCATGCTCAACGTACATTAATATAAGCTCAGACAAGCTCAGACAGCTTCCGATGCAGTGTACGATCGAGCTAGACAGCAAAAAAAATCTCATGCAAGGAATCGAACTGAAATACGTACTGACTCTGCACAGCCTTGGAGATCGAGCGGAGTTCTGGGATGGATTACACTCGATCGAAAATGGTAAGAACTCGACAGGGCCGTTTCATATATATTTGCAGCCCAGCTTCTGCTTGCTGCATAATTAGTAGAAGCAACACTCCGTGTGCTTTTATTTGCCAGGTTGTAAACTTGTAATGCATGTGCATCGTGAGCTAGCTAGCCAAAATATAATAGCACTCATAATATTCTAGCAACCTGGGGAAGTTGCAAGTTGCAGAGACTGCAGGCCAGCCCTTTCTGAGATGGCAGGCTAGTTGCTCTTTAGAAGAGACAGACAGACTGCAGACGAGTCTTTCCGCGGAAAGACTGCCTGCACTCAGATCAGTCGTCTCCCAATCATTGATGTCACGATTTTCTCTCTTATTGCAAATTCGGTAAATTATACACCTTACCGCCGGTTGCCCTTTCTCCATCCTTCCTCTCTATATTTCAAGTCCTGAATTAATAACGATCCCCGTTGATTGTCCGGAATCGCCATGGCCAGAGCAGATATATGGTAATCGATTAAAGACGGTAGAGAGATCGAGAGAGTGGGCGTGCCGCATGCCGGAGAGTGACGTCGATCTTCCGCAAGGACTACAGGGACGGTAAGGGGAGCGTCAGGCAGTGCGATTGTTCGCAAGCATCAAATCCATCACTGCTTCCGTGTCCATCAATCCACTGTTTTGTTTTTGTTTTTGTTTTTGAAATCAATCCACTGTTTCAAATACTGTACTCATTACAGCTCCGCAGTGACGGAAGCGCAAGTTGAGCATGGCCAGTCAAGCCTGCCCTCGCATTCAAATTTCTTCTCGAACTTTTATCCTTATCTTGCCTCTGAGCAGAACCAGTGGTGGAAATTTTTGCAACACGGCTACTAGCAGTGTCGTACTGTCATAGCAGGCAGCTTGCAATCCGTATAATGCAGTGGGTACACCCAAAATTGCCACAGATTGATACTGGGTGATTGCAAGAAACACCTATACTATTTGTTGTGTTCTGCAACAGTACTCATGATTTCTTTTGGAGTACTTTGAATTTTTTTGAATTTTTTTTTATATTTAAAATTATGGCTAATTTATGTACCTTTAATATGAAGGTAACCTCCACAAAAAATTTGTTAAAGTAATCTCTAAGTAGGAGAACTAGAAAAGTGCCAAATCTTTAAAAAAAAAGATATTGAATCAATGTTTTAATTAATTAAAAATAGAAAAAATTAATAAATAAAATGAAAATTGTCCATTTGCAACAACTTTATGGATATGACCAGTCATCAAAAAACCCACTAGTCAACTAAATCATTTCAAAATGCAAGTAAAAAGAGGCTCACTTTGTATACTTCTACACAACATTTAATTAGCTATCTTTGAAAATCCTTCAAACACTAGCTAAAAATATACTACAAGGCCAAATTTTCTGAATTTCACCTCCAAATTTGTTTCTTTGGGTACTAATTTGTTAAAAAAAACTCCATAAATGGCAAGTGTGATATAGTATTGGGGGCCGTTATTAAATAGTAAAACATTTTTGAAAATTTTCAAAAAATTACACAATGTGTACAATAGTTATAAGTACCTTGTCTATAAATTTTGAGTCATTTGGGGCCAAATTGCAAAAGTAATGGCTAAAAAACTAATGAACATGCAATGTGTGCCAAAAAATAGTACAAGAGTTTCTTGCAATGACCCTACTATGATTAGTGAATATTATTAGACTATTCACATTTTCATATTTTTCATATTGCCTTGTTAGCAAGTGAAGGTTCCAATGTACTAAAGAACGCAACATTTAGAAACAATATCCAAAAAATTTGAAGGGTCAATGTTTGGTTCCTAAAGTCTGTAATTTTTCCACATTGTTAAGTATATAATTGATTTTAGATATGTACACAGTTTGAAGATCATGGTGGTTTTAGATCAAGGTCTATTTTGGAGGTGACTAACTTAATGTCCCACACAAAACATACAAGATTAATAGCATGAAAGTGTCTTTCAAGTGTTGGCATTGAAGTTGTTTCTTTCTAACTTCTATCCACATCCAATCTCCAACTAATGACTAAGCTCCCTCTTAGGATTAAATTAAGAATTAAATTATTTTTAAGAAATTTCTTTGAATTTATAAGTATAAAAAAACTAAAAATTGATTTAGAAAAAAATCAAATTAAAAATAATATTAATTAATTAATATTTTAAAATTAATTAATGTTATTTGACTTGTGAATCTTTCATCCACATCAAATTGCTTCCATGGCAACATTCCTAGTGCTCACAAAACGTTCCTACTATTTGAAAACTTATAGTCTTCTAAGGGCCCTAAAAAACATCAAATGCTTCAACCAACCCAAATACAAGGTAAGTCCCCATCTCAACTACTAAAGCAAGATGTAAAATAAGACCTTGAATAGCCATGGTGAAGGAATAGTCTTCGACATCAAAAGGAAGCATGCATATATGAATTTGGAATGCATTATAGTTTTGATAAAGACTTGTTAAAGATCTAAATTTTTACTACTAAGGAAGTTTGTCGCAACCAAATCACCTTCATTTGTATGTCTAAATATTGTTTGAGAGTGACTGAGTATATATAGTGACTTTTCAATACTACAAGATGATGGAGAAAGCTAACTCTTCTACCCTAGATTGATTTCAATATTGGAAATACAAAATACCAAAAGTGTCCATGATTTCATGAGAATGAAACCAAGTGTCATACTTGTCAATGAAAGATTGCACTATTTCCTTAATTGAAAAACATCATTTTGTTGACTACATTAAAGAAGTAAATGTTACCAAAATTGGGTGATTGCAAGAAACACTGGTCCTATTTCCTGTTACAATTGGAGTTTTGTTGTTCTTTTTTGCTATTAATAACTTTTGAATAAAAATATTGGAGAATATGAAATAATTATTGGGCCTCTCTAACTTGATGGTTTTTATATCCCTTATTTTTCAGAAATTAGAAAAAAACATTTTATATTTAAAATTAATTTTTGTTAATTTGTCACAAACTGAGGTTTAGGGTTTTTTACTATGTTAGGAGTACCCAAAGTCAATGATCTAAAGTTGAAATTTTCATGGTGCATTTGCATAGTAGGAAAGCATATTCCTATCAAAGGAAATCTAAAAATACATTATTTTATGTCCTCCACATGCTTGCAAACAACACTCCAATTGCACGCAATTTCTAACCATTGACAATGGTGTTAAGATTATTTTTTTGGTGAATATCATCACCATAAATTCTTCTCAAATGGCCAATTTTTAGATTTGAGAAAAAGAGCTTTTCCTATTTTTTACAAATAAAAATGTAAATATGCCCATTTTCATGAGATTTTCCACTTTTCTAGTTCTCTTACTTAGAGAATTTTCCTAAGCTTTCCTCCATAGGGTACCTTTTTCTTTAAGGTGTATACATTGTACATATTTTTCATATTTTTAAATTTTTTTTTTCTAATTAAATAGTATTCCTAAAGAAAAAGGGGGTGTACTACAAAACGCTACTGAAAATGGACGGTGTTTCTTGCAATGACCCAATTATAAATTGTAACACATTTTAGCTTACTTTTGTAAAAAAATTAACAATGGAATTCAAAAAGATTCTTGTACTATAACAAAAGTTGGTAAAAGATTATAGACAAAATGAATTGTGGTTTTAATGACCACTATCAATCTCTCACATATAGGCCCAAAACGACCATGTTCAATTTTCTTTTCATTTATTGACTAAAAATTTAAGAATTTTGAATCATTTTCATACCTTTTCAATAATTTGTTGCACCCTTACTGAAGCTTGTCTTTCAAGATTGTAGGCTCCTCTCTAATAATCCAACACTCTATTTCCTTGAAGTCCTTGCTACATTCAAAAATCTATAACAAGAAGCTCAAAGTCTATGAAGTTGGGCTAACCTTATTATGGTATAGTAGTAATATCCATTATTTTAGGGAAGGTGGATGGCCCACCCTTCTTGTCGTAGCACAGGAAAGTCAAGTTGCTTCTCTAAGACCGGAAATGGCCCTAAAGTGACTCGTTTATCGTTCCCACAGAGATTTGGTTGCCAGATGACTAATATCCGGAAATCAGAACAAGGATTACCACAAAACCCCAAACACACTTATCTAAACTTATCTTATCATACTCTAAAACTCTACAGACTTTCCTATTTACAAACCTACAAGATTTAAACCGGAATGGAAAGTGGGTGTTAAGTCCAGCTCTCTTTCATCCTGAGATACTTTCCGGTTTTTCCCAATAACTAGTGTCCGGAATCGAGTTTAACCTCTGAACAAAGAGGGATCTGCGTATTGTGATTAAGGAAGGAAGCTTACAACCTACCCTCTGCGTTTTAGAGTGTCAAGAGTGCCACTAAAGAAAATGACAAAACAACATCAATCCTATTCAACCTAGTTTCCCTCACAACTAAACCGGATAGCTATCTGGCCTAGTAGGTCACGCAAGGAACGTCAATCAAAAATCTAACTTAAACTACAACGACGACCTACTGGATTAGTCTAGACTCTGGGTAGAATCTGGGACGGGTAGAATGAGAAGTCGTCACCTTCCCTTCAAAATTCCGGTTACCAAAGAACCTGTCTACCGCTTGAACTGGAGTTGTCTGGAATTATCCAAGACTATAACTCTAAGTGACTGGGACTGTCTTCAGATACCGGAAAACCAGAACCGATTGCACTGAGGGATCAAGAATCCACCATCACACACAGATTACACTTACATTCCCAAGAATCCGGATAAACCCAATATCCGGGCACACTCTCGCCCTACCTATTTCTGCAATTCTACAGAACATACACCAACAAGATCATCCACTGGAATACACGCCGCCACCTCAATGTGAACTAGAAAAGCTGATTTGAATTGCACAATGCTAGGAAAACAAGGTATGAAAATGTACACCAATGAACTAAAAACAAACACCTAAATACTTTACAATCCAAGGAAAACTACAACCCAAGGAAATCAGAGCTAACCACAAGGGAATGATACATGTCATTCTCCTTATCCAACTCTGAGTTGACTATCACTGAAAGACAAAACTGCTCGTAAAAAGTAGATCTTCAGATTCGAAAAATCCGGATTCAGTGGAGTCCAAACTACCTACTCACCTAAAAGCAACTTAAAAAATGCTTTTTACCAAAAACTTAGGTTTTCAGCCGCCTATCTATTTCTGTACCTACCCCTTAACCTACTTCCTTGGCCGCTTCCCTGGAGTTTCTTCCGACTTGGCGGCGCCCTTTCGTGCCAGCTGTTTCCGGGTAGAACCGGAAGTGTTCTTGCCCTTCCTCGCCTGGGTGGTCTTGGCCTTCAGTTGGGCCTTGACTTTCCGTGTCATGGCCAACTTGGCATCCGGATCAGAGTCCGGTTCTGACTCCTCTCCTCCACATCCAGAGGATTCTTCATCTTCCTCCTCGGATTCATCCTCTTCTTCTTCTTCCTCTTCCTTGACCTTGACCGGAACTACCTTCTTCTTCTGGCTGTCCGTCAACTTGCTCTTGGATGGGGAGGGCTTGGGGGAAATTGTTGGTTTCTTGCTCTGTGGAGTTCCCACACTCCCTTCCCGCTGCTGTGACTAGCTCTTGGTCAAGGAAACCGGTGTTTCCCCCGTTCCGGATTCAAGCACGATGGCCGATTTAGGAGGTGTGGTTACAACCACATCCTCGGATGGTTCCCCGGTTTTCTCCTTCGCCACCGGAATTGCTGGCTTCCCCTTTGGCAAGGGTGGCTTAGAGGAAGTCGCCTCTATCACTTTCTCCTCTTCCGGTTTAGTTTCCAGTTGGAGGGGCGGACTGACCTCTCCCATGACTTCCCTCATCTGTACCAACAACTTCTCCATCTTCACGTTGAAGGAAACTAGGACGTTGATCACTTTGTCGCCTAGCTTCCCTGTCCCCTCCAAGACCTTCTCATCAAAGAGTTTGGCCTTGTTCAAGACCTCTGTCGGAACGCTAATGAATTCCTTAATCCGGTCAAGGGTCTCTACTAACTGAGCCGAGAACTTTCGGTTCCGCTCACTTTCCTGCTTCTGCTCACTCAGCTCTGCCTTAAGGGAGAGCAGTTCATCCATCATCTCCTGATACTTAGCCTTTCCGGATTTCCCCTCAGCATCGTCTATCAGGTTCCGGAGTTGCTCTATACACTCAGTCCCAGGAATATCCCCCAACATCTTGCATACCTTTTTCAAGGTTTCTCTCTCTCGCTCATAATCCTCACGGACTTTCGTGAGCTCCCCAATGATTGACCCTAAAGGGTCGTTGTTCCAGACAGGGTCCGTCTCTTTCTCCTTTTCTACCTTGACCCCTGTCCTGCCTTGCTTTTTCGGTTCCGGTTTCCCAATCAGCCCGGAAGGCTCAACCTTTCTCTCAGCTTCCTCCATCTCGTCATCTGAATCTGACTTCATCCCGTGAGCTAACTTCACCTCTCTCACTGCATACTCTTGCCTCTCAGTTTCCCTCATGTAGTCTTGTGAATGGTTGAGGTGGTAGAGAAAGGGAGAAATGCTAGAGGGCTTAGTCTTGCCGACCCCCTTGCATAACTTCACTACATAATCTCTCAAGACTATGCCCCAGTCTATCTTCCTGTCACCGCTCAATGCACCAAAGATTGTATTCCCTAGGGTGAGAGTCATCCGGTTTTCCCTATCCGGACTAAGAATCGGCACTATGAACTCTAACATCTGCCTCTCTCTTGCGTTCTTGCAATCACTCACGGTATACCCATCTTTGGAGTGAGGTGCTGTCCGGAACTTACCCACCACGAACTTGTCAGTCCGTGTGGCTCCTCCTTCTTTGTCCTTGGCGAAGCCATACACCTCCCTCTAGACTCCAGCCGTCCATTTGTCCGGAAGCGCCCTCAAGGTCTTCCTCCACTCGTTCGACTACGGATGCAGCAACTCCCGCACCATCACGTCGTCCTTGAAGCTCCATGGCCGATCGATCAAGTCGGCGCAGCCCATCTGGCTAAGGTCCTCCAACAGGTCCGTTCGCTCCTCAACATCCTCCGGAATAACCGGAACTACGTTTCTCAACGAAACCTTGGTGGTGACCTCCTCCTCGGCCTCGCTCCCAAACATGGCTCCCACTCCTGAAGCTCACACAACTCTCGGAAAACTTACACAAAAACCTCACACACACACAACTTCCTTGCCCGGGTACTCTCACTATAACTGTAACCGGAAAACAGGAAACTAGCCCAAGCAGCAACAGCGCGCACACACAACTTCCAAAACTCAGAGCTCCACAAGCAGACACAAGAATGAGGTTTGGAACTCCACATGACAACCTAAAAAGACTTCACTCGGGTTTACCCCCTCCCCCACTCTCGACCGCTGGGAACGGAGTTCCCGACATTCCGATCGTTAAAATCCTATGGTCCCCGGCTTCCCACGAGACTGGCCGTTGGATAGTACTTTCCCTATCTCCCGGTACAACCCCTACTGACTTGAAACATGTCCTAGCCTATTCCCGATAGACTTAGTACAATTCTAAGTACCCCTAGTGTCAGGATCTAACCTAGTTTCTGACTTTCCTGATCCAAGTGGATGTTCCGGTTCTGGTTCCGGTAAAAAGACAATCCCTCTCTTAACACTATTATCTCCTTACGGTTTCCCGACATTCCGGTTTTCCTTACTATATTATAACTTTGGATATAGACTAGGAAAATCAAAAACAAATATGACAAATCGAAAAAATTAAAAGCTATTTTATACTATCTAGACTAAAGAGGGGTTTTAGAGTTGTGACACTTCTACACCAAAGGCCGGGTCGATTTGGTGGTAAAAAAATTTATTTCAAAAAGACATGATTTCACATGGCCCAAACATGGCCCAAGCTTGGTGGATTGGATGCACCAAAAATGGAAGGCCAATGTTAGCCTTATATATATATAATATTATTTTTCTAAACATATTAGATTCATTGGATTTTAGAAAAATATAAATGGCTCTTTGATCCCTTCATCTTCTAAGTTCTTCTCTTAATTTCTCTCAAAAATTTTGGAGGCTTGTTAAATTATTGTTGCTGTTTTTAGAAATAGGATGTAGGGGTCTTTAGAAATGAGTGGATGGAATTTTAGTGAATGATATCAATTGATATTATCCCCAAATCAACAAAAGTGTTTGCATAATCGTCATCTTACTCCATAAAGTATGCACAACATTTTCTAACATGGCCATAGCATGAAGAATAAGCTAAATAATTTCTTATGACAAGTCCAAGGTTACACTAGAAAGGTGTAAGTATCCTATAACAATCACCAATAATTCCATGATCATCTCCCAAGGCATTGATTATAGTGGCAAATCAATCTAATTTAGTCCTAATCCCATTTATTCAAAAAAGTTTGTCATGACTTGATATAAGTCTAATGGATGGTTCTCTAGGTGTTTATTATGGGTGGTTTGTATGTCATAGGTAGGTTTACCTTACCTAATTCCTAAAAGGTTGGACTACTAGTGGTTGTGGAATTCATCCATTTTGATACCAAGCATATTAATGTTATTAAAAAAATTTCCAAAATTCTCATTAGAAGTCAAAATATTGTAGAAAATTTTCCCTTTCCACCACTAACTCCCAAGGCAAATAGTTGCACTTTTCTTCTACATAGAAATTCTTTGTCATTCATTGGATACCAAACATCTGCCTTAAACCAAATGTTTGCTTCAATATTTATGGCTTAACCTTGGAGTTCTCTAGTGTCCAATTTCTTAACAATGTACAGATTGAAATATAAATTTCTTTCTCATTACAGCTTGGATGAAAGTCATCCTAATTTTTAGAGATACTTTATGAAGTTGTGGTTTTATCCAAGGGTTGGATTTGGAGTAACTAGAAGAGCACATACTTTTCTAAAATTACAAATGTAGAAGTATGTCTAGTGGTTGACTCTAATTTGAATTTGAAATTTCCAAAATGAGATCATAGATTTAAAGAATACAAAAAATTGGAAAAATCACCATGTTTAGAGTACCTTATTCCAAATCCATTCCAACAAAAATAAAATTCGAAATCATTATAAAACTTTAGACATTGGCTATTGGTTCAAAGCACTTTATCGCTTCCAAAAGTCATAGTAATTTCAGTTTTGGAAGTAAAATTATGAAAAATTTGCAATCCCCATATTTCCTATCTTTCTACACAAGAAAATTTTGCATAGCACCATAATCCTCATGATCTGTTTTAGAATTGCTTAACCCCTAAAGCCCTGAGTTGCATTTTTTGGCAACATAAGTTTTTTGGGCAACTCACTACGAGTATAGGTGGTTCTACCTCACTATCTAAAATTCAAATCCTACAACTTTTATTTGCATCTCAATTCCAAAATATTCTTCCAAATAGTACTTTTTGATGATTTTTCTGAAATTATTGATCCTGGAGATGGATCTACGTTAGACGCTTAGGGGTCAAGTATCGCATCATCTGCAGTTATTTTATTTTATTTTATTTTTTCAGTTCAATTTTTATTTCTTTAAAACAAATGAAACAGTGCAATGAGTTGAATGCAGTTTGTTTGTTTGTTTGTTTTGAACAAACGGGACAAGCCAGTGAATGCAGTTTCAGTGTGGGAAAAGGTTGTTTGACACATGGCCTTTATTTTTGTTTAAAAAAAAACACATGGCCTTTATTACGAAATCTGACACCAGATGCTCATTATTTTGATCTAGCAGTCTGTTTACTAGTAAGATTGGAGGTTCTAGAAGCACTCAAGCTCTGAAATTCCCCGCTTCTTTTAACCACTCACCGCCCAAGGGGACCAAAAGTGTCCTCACATAGTCTAGCAACCAACTTCAAATTGCTGTAACTTTTGCATCTCATGTCCAAATTCAATAAAACTTGTTGATAAAGTTGCGCATAGAAGTCTAGTTTCTATGGTAAAATTTTCAGATCAATCCAAGTCGTATTGAATTTTTGGAAGCCAATCAAAACTTGCAAGTTCAATTTGAGTTCACCAAACTGCATTTTAGGGCTGCAACTTCAGGGGCTTGTATCTTTTCATTCAATTCTTGATTTCAATCAAATTTGTTGGATTTTGTTTGCCTTGAAGTCTAGTTATGGTGGTAAAATTTTCATGTCAATTCAAGTTGTTTTGAATGTTTGGGAGCAATTTGAAGTTCAAAATTCTGCCATTTTTGGAGTGCAGTGAACTTTGGCAACTTATAACTTCTTTTTACATGGTTTGTTTATAACAATTTTTGTTGGAAAAGTTGAACATACTAGTCTAGTTTTTGTGGTTCAAATTTTATATCAGTTTAAGAACTAATGAGTGACTACGAAGCATTTTAGTAAAGAGAGATTCAACCACAAATGTGATTTTTTGCTACTTTTTTCACTATTTTTTGACATTGCAAAACAATTTACAAACACAATGAGTCAATTTAATGATATTTTTTTCACCAAAGTGTTTTTATTTTATTTTTGAATCATTTTGCACATTAAACTTTTTTCATTTGAGTAGGTTTAGAAATCAAATTTCACCTCAAATTTCATCATCTTTTTTCAACACTAAAACATTATAATCTTTCAATCTATACAATCAAATGACTCCAAATTTGATCCGCAACATCTTTAAGATACACAATACAAGATTGTACGGTTCAAATTTTCATACATTACTCACATTTAGACTTATACCACTTGAAAAATAGGATTGTTTTTTGACATGGTTGGGGCTTAGGCAATGAGGGATTAACCCCTAAAGCTTTTTGACTATGTTTTCACCAAAAATGCTCCAAAACTGCCATTTCTAATACAAGTGCAATTTTTTTAAACACATTTTTTATTCATGTAACCGTAGGATCTTGTAGTAAGGTGGTTTGTAAACATGTGGAAAAAATTTCAGAAATTTCCACCGTGTAGATTGCAAGATATAAGCATTTGAATTGACAAAAATTGTTTTTTTATCCCTGCGAAAATCCGGACAGCTGCACTTCACAAGGTCACATTTGTGTGGAAAAAAATTCAAAATGGTGGTTATTCTTTGAATTCATACTTCAATGCAAGTTGGCTACATTCTCAAAAAATTTCAAACCATCTGAAATTGTACAACATATAGGAAAAAATAAGTAAGTAGAAAAAAGTAGAAAATGAGCCAAAATACTAAATTGTGAACATTTTATTTCATGGAATTGAAAATTTTCAATCCCAATGGTTAAAATGTTGTAATAAACAATCTACACCTTCTGTTTTTATTTTTTTCCAAAAATATGAAAAATTGAATTAAATGAAGAATTTCAAACTTTTTTTGTACTGTAGAGATTCTGTAACTGGCCGCAAACTACCCTGAACTCAAAATCTTCATAACTTTTGACTCATTGATCGGAATGGATTGATTCAAATCTTCCCATGTCTGTATAAACTTAAAGAACCAATTTGAAATTTCACTTTTAAAAGAAAAGTTCTTTTGAAGAAGTTTTCTCAGCTGCCCAGGCTGCCTGCCGTGTAAAGAAAATAACATATCTTGCCATAACTTTTAAACCGTGAAGTCAAAAGTTATGAAAATTGTTGGGCCTTAAAGCTACTCCTTGGGCACACATTGTATCAAAATTTCAAAGAAAAAAAAAATTCCATCTGTAGTGAGCTGCCCAAAAAATTTGTAATCTCAAAAAACATTGTTAAGGACTTTAGTGGTTAATGTAAGGGTCCATAAAGCACCCATCTAAAAGTTGAAACTAAATTTTGAGGAGGTGAAATTCTTTGAATTATTTTTCAATAAATTTTCCATGAAAGAAGTGGAATTGGCATCAACCTGATTCATTTCATATTTTTTTGAAGCTACTCCAAATTAGTTATAAAATTTTGAAGTCAGAATGGCATAGAGTTGGAAACTTGCCCACCCCCTCAAATGTACACTATTTATACATTCTTGTAAAGATGAAAAAAACAAAACCCATATACAAACAATGTACATTTGAAAAGGTGGGCAGGTTTCCAACTGAAGTGGTTTTTAGGCCTCTTTCCTTTTACTATCTGTACATGTTGTTTTATAGCTTTCATCCACTTTACATTTTAAGAGGTGGGTGATTTTAGAGCCCTATACCATTTTAGCTTCAAATTTTCATATCTAATTCCACATAGCTTCAAAAAAATATGAAATGAGATGCCAAATCTACTTATCTTTTAAGGAAAATTTATTGAAAAATAATTCAAGAAGTTTCACTTCCCCAAAATTCACTTTCATCTCTCAAATGAGCAATTTGCGATCCTCTAGTTGTTTTTTGTTTGTGTATAATTCAACATTTTGGATATTTTTGAATTTTACCAACAACAATTTTCCTTCAGTTTTCATATTCAAGTAGTTTTTCTTAAAGTAAAGCAGGTTGTTTTTTTTCTCTATTTTTCAAAATTTTGAATAGAAGTTTTGTAAATTTTTTTTCTAGAATTATTCCAATTTTTTCAAATTCCAACTAGGTAATGATGAGCTAATTGGTCGTTCTTCCTATTCATAGGTGGAAATGATTATATACGATATAACAATATTATACATAATCAAATTATTGTTTCCAAAATTGATAGGTTGTTTAGAAATTTTGGATATCAAAAGGATTTATATACTTCAAAAATTGTTAGCACTTATTGTAAAAAACTTGATTTTCTTCAATAAACTTTGAACATATTGAAGTGCAAGTAAGACACTTATATGAAATGATTTTTCTACCTTTTAATTTTTTTTTTTAATAATTTAATCAAATTTACTAGTGAGAATTATTTTAAATAGAAGTAAATTTTTTCAATGTTCTCTAGTAAGAGGAAGGGGAATTCTCTTTAACACTATCTAGTAAGAATTTTACAAATTTCAAAGAGGTGTACAAAAGTTCTAGGAAGGCTAGAGTGGTACAAAGTACAACAGCACCAAGCATGCATTGCATCAATGAAGTCAATGACTACAAAATGAGATGAATGTCTTTGAATGTTTCCTACCTACTCCAACCTTTGAATGATTCTAATTGACACTTTATACTATGACTACATTAATATATTGAATATGATCTTACCCTAATTATCAATGATACAAAACGTGTTATCTCCAATGAAAAGGTGATGTCCTTTTCATAAAACAAAAGGACAATTAAAAATGGAGATGCAAACTCTCTATGCAAAAGGAACATTGCAAGTGGCCTTAGCAACATCCTCATGGCAGTGGAATCACAAATAGATCTGACAAGCTTTACATGGTGCTTACTATTGCTAAAATCCACTCAAAACAAAGTCTTAAATTCCTTCAAAAATTTCAAGTCCAAGGATTTTTTGAAATTCTCTCCAAAAAAAAACAATTAAAAAAAATTCTCTTAAAATGAAAAGTAGATATATACATTTTATATACATAAGATTTTTGTATAGCAATGGTACATAGTTTAAAGTGATTTTTTTTCAAAAAAAAATTGAAATTGTAATTTTTGTGACAGTTTAAAGATAGCTTTTAAAAAAACGAAGTACACTACTATTGAAATTTTTTGTCAAATTTTTCTTGATGTGAGTCTAAAGAGTACATCAATTACTCTATGATATTTCTCACTATTATTTATATTTTTTCTTTAAATTTTCATACCATTTAAAAATTAATTCATTAGCATGATTTTATGTATTACTAGCTGAATGCTAATAGTGTAAACCTAAATTATTTAAAAACCATGAAGATGCATATAAATTGGTTTGTTCAACCTAGCTATAAAAAATTGAAATTTATTTTTATAGAGTTAGGTACATATTATATTCAAATTATATGAACATTAAACTTAGAGCAATAAGGCCAGTGTGAGCTCCAAATTCGTCATTTTGGACTCACGGTTGTTTTTTCGTTTTTTTGTAAAATATAGTGTGTAAAATAGTGCAAAAAGCCCCCAAAAGAGTATAAAACCAAAATAAGCATGTGACGTGCCAATATAGTATTTGGTCATATTTCTAATGTTTTTATCCATTTAGATCTAAATCCCGACTATGAATAGGTTAAAACCTCATTAATACCTATTTTTTGTGTGACTTTTCAAAATAGCCTTGTCTACCTTGCATGTGACAATGATTGGCTAAAATTAGGTCTTAAAAATATAGGCAAGTCTTAGAGCCTAATTCCTTGGATAAGTTTTATGTTTACAACTATTTCGTATATTTAGTAGAAACCCCAATTTTTAGCCTATGAGATGGATTTTGTCACGATGATTCTATAAAGGGAATCTATGGCTGGAGGATGGTGTTTTTGAATTAAAACTATTCTAGGAGATCAATAGCAAAGTCACTTTGTCATGATTCCTCTTTTTGTGAAAGATTCCCTAGAGCCCGGTAATTAAAGGATGGTGCGGAATTTATTTCTCCTTCGGCAATTGTGTAGAGTTGAGATGTGGACTTATACATCTTTTTTGAAATTTCATGGGAGGTCTTACAAAAAATTTCAAATTTTTTTTATATTCGGAAGATGCCTTTCTAGATGATCAACCGTTTTAACCTTCAACAGGAAATTCGAAATTAACCAGGTTGTGATAAAATTCCATTAAAAATTAGAATAACTTTTTTTATGATAATAAAGATCAGCAACAAGTTTCGAGACATTTTGATAGCGAAAAGTATCTGAATTAAAGAATTCGTCTCTAAATTGACAATTTTAAAATATTACAGAGGAGTTGACTAGCATTACGGGTGCATATGGTATTGAAATGAGGCTCAAGCCAGGTGTTTTCTTACTCCCTCAGATTTATTAGGGACCCTAGTTTAATTATTTTTCATAAAAAAGTCAACCTTCAAAAGTTGAATTTTTACTCTATTTGGTCATTAATCTAGCATTAGATTTTGTTGAGTTTTTAGAGGATGAAATGGGAGCTAGGGGTCCCCTAAGCTAAAAATGACTTTCTGAAGCCAATGGCGCAATCCATTTGTGATTTGAAGTCAAACTCCAAAAGTTACAAATAGGTCCAACACAAAAAATAAAACATCGTTGGATTAGGATGAAAATCCTAGGTGATAAGTTTACCATACGAAATTGAGAGGAGGTGAGTGCCCTTGGAATAGTATAAATCGATACCCATTTTTCTCTCAATTCACCCCTTCAAACCATTTTGTAGCTAAGATTTAGGTACAATACGCGTTGGTCCAATAATTTAAACTTTTTGGCAAAGTTTGAGCCAAAGTTATAAATATGTGTGTTCTAGAGCATTTTAAGCTCTCTCTTAGTGTGTATTTTTGAACTTTGAAGGACATTGGGTCCCTTCAAAATTTGCCAACTTCCTTTATATGTGTTGAAAAATTTTGGTAAAGTTTTTCAAGTTTTGAAATGTCTCTTGCACTAATCCTAAAGTTCCTCCCCTTGTGATTGGCAATGCCGCTTAGGAGAGAACTCTAGTGTTATTTTTAAAATGCTTTTGTACTAATCCTAGAGCCCCTTTCCTTGTGACTGGCGAAACCGATTAGGGGAGCCTCTAGTTATTAACTTCTTGTATATTTTGAACTTTAACTTGTTTGAAATACTTCTTTGGTGGTTATACTAACATTCATAGTTGTACACTAAAAAACATTTTTTTTATTTTTATATTAATCATTTTTCTTGTCCCATTGGAACGGCAAAGCTTTGATTTTGTAGAAAATTGATTTATTAAGTGTTTTTTCTTGTTTTCAAAACTATGGCAAAGCTTTGACTTCATGGGTTTTGAAGTTTTGACGGCAAATCTTTGAACCTTTTTCTTTCCTTTGGTCATTTTCATTAGGCCTTTTTGACTAAGTTTGATCAAATTTGATCATATTTGGTCATATTTGATTAAGTGTGTTAATTTTTATTAGTTCATTCTAAGGTCGAGACCAAGAGCATAATTAGACTACTAAGTAGAGGTGTTAGTACAAGTTTGAGTTCATAATCTCATAAGAAGAAATCAAGAGCTTTCTAAAAATATAAAATACAAAAAAATCCGAGCTAAATTGAGTAAAATATGAGCGAATGAAGTTTTAAACATCAATTAGCTAATAAAACTTCATCCATGCATAACTTCTACTGAAAAGATTCAAATTGCATGTTCTAAATCAATTAAAAAAGTTAGTCTTAACTTATACAAGGAAAAATTGCTCAAAGCTTTAAAATAGTAATATATTAAAAGTCCATTGAGAGTTAGAGTGTAGATAGAACCAAAGCTAAAAGAAAAGTTAAACCATTAGAAGAGGGCAATAGTATAGATTTGAGTTAAGAAATTGATAGTAGAAGTTGAGAGCTTTTCAACGATATAAAGTTCAAAGAAAACCAAGTTGAATTGAAGAAGTTATAAGCAGATGAAGTTTCAATCACTAATTAGTGATCAAAACTTCATCCATGCATAACTTCTATTAAAAAAAGTCCGATTTTCATGTTTCGCATCAATTTAGAAATTTGGTTTTAGCCTTTACAAGAAAAAAATCTTAAGAGTTTAAAAATAGTACTATATCAAAAGTCTAACCGCGAGCTAAGCACTTAGGTGCTGCCCCAAGTATTTTACCCGAGCGCACGCGTTGCAGCCCATAGGCCACGCGAGATGCTTTCAAAAAAGTTAGTTTTTGCATTTCAATCATTTGGCATTTCTCGGCGGAGCTCAAAAACATAAACATTCCGATAATGTCACTAGGAAACTCCGATTTCCGATATTCTTCACCTTGATCATGAGATTAAATTCAAAACTTCCAATACTTCGACCGAAATGTCAACTTGATAATGTTGGAGCATGAAAATTTGGGGTAGCAGGAGCTACCCCTAGAGACACCTTCGGATCCGACGGTGATTCTCGGGGTAGCTCCTGCTACCCCAAATTTTCAAGCTCTGAGAGCTTTGAACACAGGGATTTCAAATCATTTATTTTTCTCTCAGATCACAGGCTTTGAAACTCTAGTCTCCTCGGCCTGTCGCGGTGTCTGATTGTGAGACGTTTGCCTCTGAAATTTTGAATTCGTAAATTTCTTCCTTGAAATTCCGTTCAGTCCGAGTTGTCATGATGGTGCATTGTGGATATGCGGTAAAGGAGAACGAAAGTATTTTCGTTTTGTAATCTCCTCCCTTTAATTCAAATTCTTGGCATATGCTTTTCGGGGGTAGCAAAAACCACCCCAGAATGCACTGTCAGATTCGACGGTGGATTCTTGGGTAGCTTCTGCTACCCCCGAAAAGCATATGCGGAGATTTATTCTCCTCTCCGCAGAGTCTCACAATTTTTTTTTTTCACGTACCAAAACTTGTATCTCCAGCTTTGGTGGATGCTACCACAGTCTCCGTTAAGGTGAATGGTTAATGATAAGGTGTAAAGGTGTTTCTAATCCAGACTATAGAATTGATCCAATTTGTGATTGTTTCTGTCCATTACGGTAATCTCTTTTGTTAATGGTCAAAAAAGAATCTCATCCTACCATTTTTTGAGGTAGCCAAAGCCACCCCAAAAAATGGTAGGCTGAGATTCTGTATTCCACTCTCTTGAAACTTGAAGATTCAAGTTCTCATATTTCAGGTACGAAGAAATGTACCTGGGGCATCGGTGGAAGCTCAAACAGTCTTCGAACAGGTAAATGATCTTCCTTGAGGATCAGAAGTGCTTTAAGTTTATACTTTAAGTTTGAAAGAATTTCAAATTGATAATATTCATCATGGTAATCTATTCATTTTGTGTCCTAAATTGTGTTCAATATTCTTTTATTTGGTTGGGATTACTTGGATATGAGTTGATAATTATTGGAGTCAGATGTGATACAGTTAGGTTTGGTATTGGAGAATTATTTGTATTTTAGAATTTCATCTTAGCAATCTATTTTGGGGGATAAGAGAAGGTGAGTGATAAACCACCGTCGGATCCGACGGTGGTATTTTGAATACTTGATGCTACCCTTCAAATCAATGTGTTATGACTCTTTTTTATTCTATCTTTGATAAACCCAAATCATCAAATAATTTTCATGTCTTGGGTGATTGGTAAGATAGAGAATTTTGCATGAATATGTAGAGTTCACATTTGCTTTCCCGGTCTTCGTTCATTAGGTTAATGCGTTGAGAGATAAAATGAATACATGTAATGTTGGTTAGTATTTTATTCTCACCATTTTTATTCTTTATAATGTTTGCTAAATAAAACGTTCTTATTCTTCCAGAGTGGTCGACGTACTTCTAAGTGTCAAAAGCTTGCCACATTTGAAAAACAAACACCTATGGTTCAAAACTCTCAAGGTTTGAAGATTAGAGGACCATCTGAGCCCAATAAGTGGCCTCAACCAGGCATGTCCATTCCAAGTGACTCCAGCGATGATGAGGGGAACTTGGTGAGTTTTGCAGACATTATGGATGCTGCAGAGCGCGCAACTAATGATTTTGAGGGAGATAGGCTAAGTTGGAATAGGGTCCCGGGCCATGGTTCTCATCTGAGAGCTCGGAGACGGAGTATTCCTCCGCTATTGAGCTCTCAAGATTCAAATGCAAGTTCTTGTCCTCCATTTGTGGAGTTGCATGAGAATATTTGTACTGATAGGTTTTATACAAATGAAGTCATCATCCTCAACTCGAATTCTGATGGGGATGATGACATAGAGATTATAGAGTAGTATCTCTTTCATGACTTAGTAAAATTACGTATGTGTTCATCACCACAATTCCTTTAAGAGGCTTACTTTTTGTTATAGTTGCACTGGACTTATTTTGTACTATCATACCAATTTTCCATAATTTAAGCATATTCATTGCAATTTCAAGTGACAACAATTCCTCTAAATCTTAGTTCTTTGTTTTCATGAATATGAAAGGTTGTACTAAGGATTGCTTATGTAGATGGATATCTCACCTATCAAAGGCACTCAAGAGGAGAGAATTTTAGAGATGTCGGGTACAAATGATAGCATGCAGCCTAATATTCTTGGATGAGGATCTGAAAGAGTAGAGAATGAGGAAATCATGGTCACAGATGTGGTTGATGATGAGGAGATGAAAGGCCTCATAGAGGATGAACTTCGGCGAATTCAGAAAGGAGATTCAGTGGACATCGTCTCCAGTTTGCGCACAAAGCCTGAAGATCTATTTCGTGTACGCATCCCACTTTGCAGACTTGTGGCCATGTCTATGGTGAGGCCTACCTTGTCTTCTAATATTACTATATTGGAGCATGAGTTTGTCGGTGGGTACCGTGATGGAGCGGCGGTATTCTATGTGTCTATCACAAATGAAGAGGGGAAAAACTCAGAGTTTACAGAGGCTGAGATGAGTCAGTGGAACTCCATTTGGAAAGAGAAGAATGAAGTGTTTATCCGACATGTGGAATCTAAACCTGAACTCAAGTTCCTTAGGAACCTGAAGTTCTTTATATGCGATGGAAATCATCGCCGCATTGCTTGGATGAATGTCATAGAGAGATGTTTTTCTTTGATTCCAAAAAAACACTATGTTGTGGATTGCATTCTACTAGACACAAAGGGCCGGAACGAGCTTGTCATGCAAGTGATGCTTGACATCAACAAGTGAGTTGCTTCCTTTTATTTATTCATTTTTGAAGACTTCAAGTTTTCAAACTTTGGGTATTAATTTCACTCATGTTAATCTAGTGTTCATTGAATAACTTGCAGGTCAACTGAGGACTCACACGTGAAGACGAACTTGGTACATACTTTGTACCAAGTGCAGAAGTATGGACATCTGCCATTTGAAAGATTTGTTGATTTACTGAGGCCTGTAAAGAAGAAAAAGTGTTTGGAACACGGTCAAGTGTCTAAGAAATGGTATAGCATACCTGTGGAAGTTTTTACTTCCTTCATTTTCAGGATAAGATGAAGTTTGGTTCACATAATTAAAGAAGTTTGTATTTCTATGATTTTCAAATACTTTCAGATGGCTAACTAGTAAAGTGGGTTGATTATGTAGCAAGAGATTTCTCAAGCTGTTGATTCAGCCATGAGAAAGTATACGGACGCCACACCGGAGGAGGACCGTAAGGTAGTACAAGCTGCTCATGCCATGAGAGTTGGTACACAGGAAAAAACTAAAACTATGATGGTGAAAATGGAAAAGTTGCTCGCAGTGGCTCATCCATTGAATGGTCCTGGTTGCCTTGAGCAGGTGAGCTTGATTTGTTTATGGATTTTTGGATTTGTATATTTTTTTTGGGTGAGATATGGATTTGAAGATGTTCTATTGGTACAGATAGAAAAGCATTGGAGCACTAACAAAGTTCCCGAAATGACGTTGGAGAAGTTGCAATTGCTTGCAACATGTAGTATGACATCCACACACAAGATTAAAATCTTGAAGTGGTGGAAATCCTCTCTTCCTATTTGTGAAGCAAGGAAATTTCCGCCAAAGCCAGTCTCTGAAATTCTCCTTCCTCAATTTCTAGCCAAATGCGTGTGGTATGCTGGGGTAAGTAAACAATTTTGTATATGCACATATTTGTTAATTGTAGTAGTTGCTATTTGTTTTTTCAGTCACAATTTTGAATTGGAACTAAAACCCTAAATATTGATTTTTTTGGTTGAAATTGGTGTGTTTTCAGATAGAAGATGCAGCTGTTACGTACTTTGATTCAGTGGTGAAAGAAGACAACATTACCATTGATTACAAGACGCCAGAGAAACTATAGTATTTAGTAGACTACATTGAGGATTGGACGCAAAAGATATGGGAATATGGCTTCATAAATTATTTCAAGGGGCACAATTATTTTAAGAAGGGGAACTCTTTCATGGCTTTTGAGGGTTCTACCGCTACGGTGCGTAGAGTTCTCTTCCGGTAAGTTCCATGAACTTGATTTCATAAATCCTGGTCTTCATACAATTATATGTTGCTAAAGATTTTGAAAAATTACTTCCAAACTTTAATATGTAAATAAATCACATTTAGAAAGTGCAAACAATTGTTCACTTGTTGGAGGCACTGTGTGCACAGAGGCATGTCTTAGGGTTTAGGGTGTCCCTTAAGCAAAAAAGGTTTTACCCCTATCAACTTCAAATGTAGTTTCTAGTTCTGTGTGGATTATTTATCAACTACATTGAACTTTTTGACTTATTTTTATCCTTGAGGTTATTTTTTCTTTTATTCTTATCATGGGTTTTGATGTAGCCATCACACCCTAAACTTTATATTATAAAACAAAAATTTGATTTCCATCATCAATATTTTCTCTAATGAAGTTCCATAACTGTATTTTAGGTATTTCAAATTTGAGCTGAAAGATAAAAAAGCAATTGCAACACTCGACCTTCCCCCGTTCTTGTCTGGGTATCTTGATCGCAACTCTACAACTTGCATATTCACCCAGCATTAGATTCGTACTTTCACTACAGCGCATTTCAGTGGTGGAGGGTGGTACTTGAATTGTACCCTTGATTTTACTCCACTTTCAAAGGTTGAGCTGAGGAGATCTCTAGATGGAAAAGGAGTGTAGGACTTGGAGATTGACGAATTTATTGGGCTTGATCAAAATGCCAAAAAGAAGGCCATTATGAAAAGGGATGCAAACGACAAGAAGAAAGTAGCATGAGCCCAAGTGTACTTGGAGAACAAGTGGTACTCTCTTCCACTATGGATCAGAGTTCGTAAATGGAGAGTGGAGCCAAGAGGAAGGTCACACTCTCTCAACTCACTGAAGAAGTCATCAGTCATGTCACGCAAGCAATGGTCTTGACAGAAGATGATGGAGTGAAGACGGAGGATTTAATCTTCAATATTTCCATTGAAGATTTGGCAAATGACATGGACGAAATGAAGCCAACCTCCTACAACGTCGTTTTGAGCTTCTTGGAGAAGGTATCCATCTATATTCTAGTATTGAATTTTCATTTATTTTTTTGAAGTAATATGAATGTTATCAGACTTCTAAAATTTATTCATAATGTCTTTCCATTTGCAGATGACATCAGAGAAGCCACGCATATTTGAAGGTGTATTAAATGCGCGAGCAAGGGTAGACGTCATATTTATTGATTGTTCAGAGAACTTATTTATACCAGGTCTGTCTTCATCCCCAACAGATGTGCCAAAATGGAATGCAGATCCTTAAGATGAAGCTTTACAAGCAACATGCAGGTTTGCTACAAAGCATCTGCTAGATGATGGATGCATTATAGTTTTTCACCCCTACAACATGAAGTCAAGAGAGAACATTGCTGGAGTGTGTGAAACTTATGATTTGGTGCAGAAAAAAGATTGGATGGGGATGAACCGCATGCACCTTTCTTCATCATCAGATACCACCAAGAAGGTAAATTTCAGTTATAGTTTTATGCCTTTTAATTTTATTTCACAAAAATACTTCAATTCATTCAATGCATTCTCATGTATATTTAGCGTGGATGTTGCAGACACAGAAGTTTGGAGTTACCCTCCTTGTGAAGGATTTGGGCTCGAAAGGGAATTCAAATTTTTTCTTCAAGCGGACCCACACAATGGTAAAGGCTGGGGTTAACGTTGCAGAGGATGACATGTTGATGAATTACACTCATCCGGAAGACATGGCTATAAATGGAGATTATCCTTGGCGAGGGGGATGTGAAAAAGATCCAAGGTTCTTTACTATCCGCCTTGAAGCTACCAGCGTCGAAGGAGATATTGGATTGGATTGCACTGCATCCATATGTTTGTATTCAATTCACAAATATGACACTTCAATTGTTTTGTACTAATTCTATTATAAAACTAATGCATTTTCATTTTATTACTTATAGGTGCTTGCATTATAGCTTGCCGTGGCACGAGACGCCACATTGTGGCTTTAGAAGGGAACAAAGACATTTACAGTGCCCTCTTGAAGCTAATGAAGAAGAAACCAGTATTTGTGGTTGCAACACCAACGCCGACACCGCTGATTGAGGGTTCACAGGATCTGGAAGCCATGTGCGTGGTCCCTCGCAAATTTGTTCGCAAAGGAAAATCTAGTAAGTAAGTTGGCAATGTTTGAGGTCTTTATTAGAATAATAATCATTTCATTATTTGAGTTATAAAATATTTACAATATATCTTGCTTTTTTCAAGAGTTGTGGATTGATGTCAAATATTGCCATCTTCAGCAAAAGTAGTTTTCTTATCAGTCCAGAGAAGCCTTTTGAGCTTCCAGTTTATGCTGAGCAATTGGCAAGTGCCTTTGCGGATTTTGGTTGTTCTAAACCAAAACGCCGTAAAGACACTTATGCTCTAAACGTTTTACAGTTTGTAGACGTGTCTGCATCTAAGGGTAGGGAGTCCTCAGAGTCATCTACAGGTTCAGATTTTGCAACAGAGTCTATAGCGACTTAAATTCAGAAGATTAATAAATCTCTTGGGTCAAACTATTGTATTTTGATTTTTATTATTATTAGATTTGTGTGTTTTATGGATACTTCTTTGATGTATTTCATTTTCTTGCCTAAAAATGTTTATTGTTTTATTTATATTTATTTAAATAATATTTAATGTTTGCCTTGTAGAAAATTATATAAAGCATAATCAATTAGTTGTCTTACAAGACAAAGCTATTTCTATGAAATCCTAAATCCTAAACTCTTACAATGAATTTAAATTGTTCTAAAACAAATTTTTAAACAATGAACAAATAAGTGACAGACAATGAATACTTTGGAAACCACGGTCATAGGACCATCCACGGTCATAGACTCTTCATCAATTTTTGAGAATATTTTTTTCCGGCTCCCAGGCTCCCAGGCTCGCCTGCTAGCAACCCTGCTTAGGAAGGAAATAATAGAGAATCAGAAGTTAGATTTAAAAGATTAACAACTCAAAGTGTAGGAATTAGCAACTCCTATTTCATCACTCTTTTTTCATTAGCCTATAGTACAATAGAGAAGGCAATTGAGTTCAAAAATTCAAGTTGAAGAATGATGAAATTGTGGTTGAGAGTTTGTATAAAGTGTAGAAATTGATTGAGGAAGAAGGAAGAGAACAAAATCTTAGAGATTTCCTCTCAACTTACAATAAATATTTGAAAATAGGATAAATTAGGATAAGTCCTTTCTAGTTTGTGTGTGAAGTTCAAAAAAAAATAGTTTCAATTGTGTAGAAAAAAAAAGGAAAAAGAAAATGATAAGAAAAAGAAATAAGAAATTGAAACTACAAATTGTGAATAAATCTTACTTTTAAGCGGTGAATAATATTACTAAACAACTTTCAATTATGGCAAACAAAAAAGGATAAGAGTAAGTCGATAACAACCTTTAAAATGCTCTACTTATCAAGGTAAAAGCCTAATTTGTTTGTAATTTAGACAATTTCAAAGTAGAACAATTATATTAGTGAAACCGAACTAGAAGTGTGATTCAGTAGTTGAAAATAAAACCTTTTCTTAAATACAAAATAATAATAGTGTAGAACTATTTTTTAACTTTCTAAAAACATATTAAACTTAGAATTTGAACTTAAAACGGGTAAGATAGGTTTTAGGCATTAGAATGGATGAAAAATAGTTAAAAAAAGTAAAAATACAAGAAATAGAGTAAAATTGATAAAGAAAAAAATAAAAAGACTTTTAAGTGAAAAAAATTCATAATTTTAATTTACCAAATGGTAGAAAACCATGGATGAAGTTTGAAGTACCAATTAGTGATCCAACTTCATCCACTGATAACTTTTGCTAGGATAGTCCAAATAACTTGAGTCTTATCATTCGGAATTGAGTAAGAAATAATCTATAAGAATATGCATTGAACTTTAATCTGAGCAATATTTGATTAGATAATCATAGTGGCCTAATTAAAGGCCAAAAAAGTCATTAAAAATCTAATTTAGGATAAATTAAGGTTATTTTAACTCTTAAATACTTACAAACCATATGAAGATCCATTGCTTGAAAGGCACAATGAACTAACACGTAAACATCCAATCCAAGAGTTTAAAAATAAGTACTCGGTTGTGTTAGCTCATTTGCTGTGGGTCGATAATTGAGTGTTTACAGCTAAGCATTGAGTAAGAACTTATGTTGAAAATAGTCGTCTTCTGATGGCCGAAATGTTGAAGAATGTGTCCGAGTGAGCAAGAGACAAAGAAAGATGAGGGAATTTATTTAATTGAAAGAGACCCTAGAATAAAAAGGATAGAGGCAAGAAAGGAAAAGCTCACATAATGGAATTTTGATGCCCTAAATTAAACAAACATTTGTACTATACCCTCGATGATTCAACAACAGTTGGACAATACTTTCTCTGTGGCATGTAGTGATACTACTAGGCTATCCCTTCTATGCAATAAAAACATATGCATTTACTTACGTAGGCTAGTATAGAAAGAAGTATGGCTTAAAAAATACAACGTGTGTAAGTGAAAAACTGAAAATGTGTTTGTATAGAGACCTAGATAATCTTTCGAGAATAGTGAATTACTAAGTTTGGTAGAAGTTTGATTTGAAGATGTTTGAAAACTTATTGCTCAAAATTTACATTCAATATAACTCTCTAACATCCTTTTTATTGCCAAAATTAGAAAATCCATACACAATTTTTCAAGAAACTTTTGTATTTATGATAGGCTATTCTAGGAAATTTCATTCACTTCGTTACAACTCTTCTAAAATTTATATCACTTTTATAGATTTTTATGAAATATCCATCCAATTGAAGATACATGAACATATAACAAAAATAAGTCATTTTTAAAATTTTAGATGTATTTTTATTTGTAAACATATAATTTTAACATCTATAAACATCCCCCCCATCAAAAAAGTAATTTTCAAAAAAATTATAAATCACTTTTACAAGCTTATAATTGAATACTAATCATTCAAATTGACCGGAATACTTTTTTGAACTCCTTTATCATGTCCACACTTACTAGAGAGTCTTTTATATAGAGAAGAATCTTTACAAAGCAATTTCACCACAAAATTCCTAGTGTGATTTCAACCCTAAAATACCATCTTTTGGCCATAAATTCCCTTCATTGGTTCATCGTGATGTTTTCCAACCTATAGTCTAATAATTGAGGTTTCTACTAAAAGTTGAAATCAATTGGGGAATTCGAAACCTATCTATGAAATTAGGTTCTAAGATTTTCACCAAATTGTCTCAGACTAATTTAGCCACATTCATCACATGCATAATAGGCGAGGCTATTTTGGATCATTCTACTAAAGTTGGGTATTATTTAAGTTTTGGTAGTTTCTAACCTATTTACAAGCGGGATTTCAATCTAATTAGATAAAAACACTCAAAATATGACCAAATATTATATTGGCACGTAGAATACCTATCTTGATTTTACACTCTTTTTTAAGCTATTTGTACTATTTTTCATACTATATTTTACAAAAAAAAATTAAAAATCCAATGAGTCCTAGGTGACAAAATGGGGGCTCATAGAAAGTACTAGGGTACATTTTCAAAAAATAATATTGCAAAGTCCACTATTAGAAAAAGGGGCCCGTTTTTGCATAGATTGAGTTGATTATTGTTGATTTCAGCAATTATTTATGCTAAAATGGCTAATTTGTCCATTTTGTTTGGACAATCAACATAGATTGCCTAAAATTGTTGACTTCTATTTATTTGAAATGTATAATCATCGAAAAATAAAGACTTCAACCAAAATTAAAGTATTTTTTTAGGAAATTTTAGAATCTTTCAAAATCTTTTTGGAATCTATTAGAATCTTTTAAATTCCTCAAAAAACTCTTAGAATACTTCATAAATCTTTCAAAATCTTTTAGGAATCTTCAAATCCTCTATCTAAATTTTATTACTAGAATATTTTTTAAATCTATTAAAAGTTGTTAAATATATTGGAATCTTTTCAAATTTATTTGAATCTATTCAAATCTTTATAAAAAATTAATTTTCCAAAATCTTTTTTAAATCATTTGGAATCTTTTGGAAAATATGAATTCCGATCTTGAATTTTAATAAAAAATTTATCAAATATGATTTGAATTTAATTTTTGAATTCCTATGAAATTCAATAATTATGATTCGAATTAAAAAAATTTTATCAAATTTATCTCTAATTCAAATTTTGATTCAAGTAACTTAATGAAAATTTGAACTTTGATTTAACTTAGTCTAATTAATTTCAGATTTGATGAAATTCCTAATTCTAATTCTAGTGTAATTTTGATCCTATACAATATATAGTTTGATTAGAGTTCAAACTCACAAATTCATTGAATTCCTTACTTATATTTTAAAATATTTTTGTTCTAAATCTAATTTGATTTTAATTCTAAGTTTTGAATGAAAAAAATTAAATTTTTGAGCCATTTACAATTCAATTTCAAACTTTCAATTATTTGAATATGAGCTCTTTAAGCCTTAAATTGTCAACAACATTTTTCTACTAAAACATTCAATATTCAATTTTTGGTGCACTCATTCAAGAAGCCAAAAAATAAAAAAATAAAAAAAAAATAAAAATATATATATATATATACATATATAATTAATTCATAGGATTAAGCACAGTTTCACTTGTCCTAAATCATATTCTAAAATATTCTAGGTTGTTCTAGCAAATAAATTTAACCTTGAAATAAAATTTTGATTGAAAAAGAAAATTGCATCAACAAATGAATTCTATAGATTATTTTATCACTAAAATGCTTAAATGCATATAAATTAAGAATCTTTAAAAAACTTCAACACAAATACAATTAGAGTGAATCACAGCTTCACATATACATAAAACACAATGTTTGAGTGAAAAATAATCAAAAAAATTTATTTTGACAATTTGTGGTGCCTACCAAGTTTAGTTTTGAGCTTATTGTGGCAAAGCTTTTGTTCCCAAGCACTAATTGAAATAAAAATTATAATTGTAAAAATATAATAAGATTTTTGTTATATGTCAAAGTTTCATCATAACTTGAAGTCATACAAACTTGCTTGAAATCCATTTTGTCTTTTGAAGGGACACTAGTAAATAAAAATAAATAATCTAAACTTTGAACTATTCAAAATGTAAATTTTCAAATATTCAAAATTTTGAATTTGAAATATTCAAAATTGAATATTTTATCTATTCAGAATTTTAGATTAAAACTATTCAAAAATGAAATGATTTAATTTCAAGTTTTGGCCAAACTACTTCTAGAAAATTGGTTGTCAGATTCTCCAAACATGTTATAAAAAATTGAAAATTTTATCAATAAAACTAGACCTCAATATCTATTAAATCCAACAAGTTTTATAGAAATTGGACTTACGACAAAGGAGAAAATGGCTTGCAAAGTTGGCTGACTGTAAAAACACAGTGGAAGTGAATGAATTAAACTAACTTCGGCCAAACAAGCTCTAGAAAAATGGTTGTCAAAGTTTCCAAACATCTTACAAAAAATTGAAAATTTTACTACTAGAACTAGACTTTGATATCCATTGAACCTCCTATCAAAAGTTATGGACAAATTTCAAAGAGGAATTAGAAAGAAAGTTTTCTTTGACAATTTCAAACATCCTCTCTGAAATTTGTCCATAACTTTTGATTGGAAGATCAAAATTCCAAATGGATTTTTGGAGATGAAAGTTGAATTGATTCACCACATTTTCTTAGTACAAATTTTTTTGAAAAAAATCATTCTACTACGCCTAAATGAGGTCTAAAATTTTACTTAGAGTATGTTTTCTAGTTTTTGACTTAACTAGAAATCGTTGAGCTCCTACTCATCCTAAAACCACATCCCATATGGTTTGTCCGACCTCCTACCACCTCAATTGTATAAAGAGATTGTCTTTTTTTCCATTGAAGCACCGAAGTAAGTGCCATTCAAAGATTTCTTTCCCTATCTATTGAAACATTTGGACTGTGGTATTGTAATTTTAAGCCATTTCTTTTGAAGAATAGAATCTATATTGAGAACTTTAATAAATTATATTTCAATTTAAATAGTTATTATTTAATTTATTTAATTTTAATTATTTTAATTATTTTTATTTTAATTATTTTAGTTTTAATTAATTTAATTTTAATTAGTGCAGAAGATTTTTCCTATATGGTAGTCCACGTGGCAAATTTTTTGTTAATAAAATAAATATAATATTTGATGACGTGGCAGTTGTTCAAATCTGACATGGCACATTCCTGAAGACATTCATCCTATATGGCATAATCAACAGAAACTCTGCTGAAAAGTGTTCGAATCAAGCTGTCCAAACCAACTCTTTTTTTAGTAAAAATATACTAAAATGTATGCTGAAATGGACATCGATTTTTCTAGTAGTGGTCCCTCATTATTGACTTATTGAGTTTTCTAAAGAAAAAGATGCTCAATCCACAAATCACCCTTGGGGTATATTTTGGCTCTTTCTTTTTGTTTTTTCTTAAGGGTGAATGCAAGAAACACCTGTAACACTGAATTTGTTATTTTTGCACTCGGCCAAGTGCAATCATATGACACTAGCAAACATGGCTTTTTAAGACTTTTATAAATGTGGTATACTATTTTCATAAGGATTTTATGGATTTCTTTTTGCAATGTTGCTATGCAAACATTTTATTTCAAAAGCAAATAATATAGTAATGGCCTAAAATAGAACAAATGTATATGTCAAGTACATATTATTCACATCTTTTTTTAATTATAAAACCATTCAAAAGGTACATTGTTTTCGTACAAAAGACAAATGGTGTGTCTTTGGTTGATCTTGTTGAAACCTTATTATCTTTTGTACTTCAAAAGTACCCATATTTTAGAACAGTACACACCATAAACTTACTATCATTCACTCATGAAACTGAAATACATTATTTTCTAAAATAAACTCACTTAATCAAACTATAATTTTATAAATAAAATAAAATATATTACTATATACTACCATAACTTTCCATACAAAACTAGCAATTGTCTTTCTATTTTAATCCATTGCCTCTAGTGTCTCTACTATAATCTTTGATGATTGAGTGCCAATCTCCTCCCTCTCTTCAGTATCCGCCAATTCTGTATTCAATGTTGCTTGAATTTGAATGGGGGATACAAGTTCCGCATCATCCTTACCTCCCTCGGTTTCAACTTCTGGTGAAGGTATCACATCCATGAGCGCTGTGTCGTCTAGAATTGAAGTTAATTGTTCAAATGTGTATGCCTTTTCTATTCCACTGAAATGATATCGAATGCCTTCTCGATTGTGAAATAGTCCATTTACTCCTTCTATCATTCCTTGGTCTTGAGAAGCCTATGCTAGAGATGTCTCCGGAAATTGAAATCTACTAGCCAATGTGGAATACAGAGGATCATCTTCAACACTAGTTCCTGTATCAATTGGAAGAATATTTTCTCCCCTTCATTCTTGAACCTTATCGGCCATTTCAATATCTGTCGCCTCCAATACATGCTTTGAACTGTCGTCCATTGTTGTATTCCTCTTTGTTTCTATTTGCGCTTCCTCAGTTGAAGGAATGACTTCCACTACTACACCTTGTTCTGTTGATATGTCTTCCATTTTCCCATTGTTTTCTTGGTTTCTTTCATTTTCAGTAATAGGAGGCATTTCAAGTACATCATTCAAGTCCATGTCCATCATGACATCTCTCTCTGTAACCATTTTCCTCTCCACTGTTCCATGATCAAAAGAGTCATTCACCCTTTGTGCTTCATTTGTTGTTGATATTCTATTCCCAGTAGCTATACGTGCCTCAGTACTTGTAGCCTTCAATTTTTTTTATGTTCCTTCATACGTTCATTTCTCTCTCTTCTTTAGAACACTTCACTAGATACATGACTTTCTTGTTCTGATGAATCATCATCTTCTCCTGATGACTCATCATCTTCATCTGATGAACTCTCCTTGAACTTTGATTCATCATTTTCTACCTCATCGTCTTTTTTCCCTTCCACATAGTTTTGGTCATCATCAGTACTTTTTTCTCAATCTTCCAACCCTTCTTTCTTCAGAGTATCTTTGGAATACAAATCTTCACATTTTTCTTCGTCCTCTCCTTCAGTGTTGAATATGTTTTCCTCTTCCATTTCTGCACTTTTTTGTAACTTCTGCAAATGTTGAGGAGTCTGCACAAGGTGGCACACTGCTTTTTGATGCTTTCTCCAGTGTATTGTACAAGAAACGGGTTTGATTTACTATTCCGTCCAACACAATCATTTGTGCACCTTCAAAAGGGACTTCCATCACTTTGAGCAATGAAGTGGTAATGCCAATTGCTATAAGGCCCCATTTCTTTGGTAAATATGATGATACCAATCTTCGTAACTCTGTAGGGATTCTCTCCGCGCAATCTACATCCAAAGGCATGTGTTCATCACTTCATTTATCAGTGAATATCACTGGTACTTGCTCATGACTACTTCTGAGGTTTTCTATTCTCTTTGATGAAGTTGAATGCATCATCACAATTCCAACACCTCCTAGTGCTTGCACTATATGCTCTATCTGACTATCATGTTTAAAATCATGATTGTAAGTTGAAACTGTCTGTCTTTGAAACACCCACATGCTTGGAAGCCAAGTACAAGTTTCTGGTAGTGCCATCCTCTGTCTCATCCCATCATCAAAAAATATTCCGGGTGGAAATAAAAAAAATTATAGTCCACCTATATATGCCTTCCATCCACTGAAACAATTTTTTCATCACTGTATTGTATTTAAATAGTGTTTATCCAAGCCTCATCCTCTCCTCTTCTTCTACATCACCTACAATCAAATATCCGCAAGCAAGGCAACTCCAATTTCATGACTCCTTCTGTAAAAAAAGTTCTTCTACATTGAGTGGGAATGTTTGCAGTTCTATTTGCACATGTGATACACGGTACAGGCACCTGCCAATCCCATTGTGCCTCATCCAACTTAGAGACATCTCTTGTAACACCTTCATATCCTGACTCTCCATGCTAAATACTAGCATAATGATCAAGAATCATTGGAAGTATTAGTGCTGCAAACCTCCCCAAAGTCTCAACTGTCTTCACCGTTGGAGATCACCAAGCGTTCTTCATTTTCTTGTCAACAACTTCGGCAAGTAACTTCAATTTTCCTTGACTTTCTCCTTCGAATCTTTGCACATTGATAGCCAAAAAGTTCTGCAATGTCCACGGATGCCTGACTTCATTGTCAACCAACAACCACCGTATAGTATTTCGTACCGCTTCCTTTCGTTGAATACGATCTATGGCCTAAGCCAATGTACCTCTCATTAAAATACATGTACTAGCACTGTTGAAATAATACCTTTGTTGTGGTCGTTCACCATCTACTATAGGTTTCGTAGCCATTTCCTTTGCCAAAAGATAGTACATTGTTTTCAGAACTCTGCCTAGAGGTCTCAATCAATGATGTTCCATCCTCTTCTTTTCTTCCTTGACATCCACATTCGGGTCCAACGAATGTTTACTTGCGTATCTTTCCCACTTCCGTTTTTCAGCCTTACTATACCACAAAATCCCATTCTCATAATCTCGACAGATTTGTAGAACAGTCACTACAAGAGATGTGTGTGTTTTAAGTAGGGGATACTAGTAAGAAATTGCTCAAAAGACAACAATATTCCTAAGAGGTCAGTCTGGCATGCGGAGCCAAAGATATTCAGTAAAACGGTACTGAAGAGTCAGAAGAAGGAACCAGAAAACCGGCTTTTCAGTCATTGCAAAGTTCGGACGTCCATTGAAGCCATTTCTCATTGCTTTGCCAGTATTGAGGATTTGGAGCACACGCACTGCGGAGTATGGGTAAAAGAAAAAGACATGCATGAGATAAATTATTTTTTCATGCACTTCCACTGATTGGTTGTCGATGTTCTTCACACTGTTCTCCTGGTGTCCTCATCAATAGATGAATGCACTGCAGTGGATGAAAGTCGACATCAACTTCAAGAGAACCACCTGTTTACTTTTATTGAGGCATGGATAAAACTGATCCGATATTCCAGACTCGCTGGCGCATCCCGATTCCTCCTACAAAGACAAGAGTCCTATAGCTTTTGATAAGGAGTTTGATTCTGTGGAGACTGATGGTTGAAAAAATCTGTGGAAACACTGCCGGAGAAGAAGAAGAAGAAAGGAGAAGATGAAGAAGAGCGGGGGATTGTATAGTATTGTACTGTGTCTACCAGCCTGCTTGCCTGCCGTCCTGCCATTGCTCGTCCTTGTTTCCACTGCGATTCTGCGAAGCCACTTACGAAATTGCTCCGATATAGTTCAGGGTATGTGGTAGCGCTCACTTGTTGAGCAATGCCGATTCACTTATGTTCTGTGGTCTTCATGGAAACGGACCTGCTTTTCATGTGAACATGTAGGTAGGAAGCAAGGTCAACTTGTGTGAATGAATGTGTGTTGTAGGGAATGTAGAAATAGGGGAAAAGGGGAGAGCAGATTGTCAGTGCTTTTGTTGAGAGCTGAAGTCTATGTAAGAAGCTGAAGAAGAGGAGCGTGCAGGTATGAGAAGGTCATTTGGGTCGCCGAAGCAGTTCTAGGACGGGGTACCTGTTTTGAACGGAGTACCTATTGCGAACTTGTGATATTTGTTTCCAGAAAATGTCTTCACTTCCCATCCGTCAGTGGGTAATGAACGTGGAAGGCGAGGAGTGCAGAAAATGTAGAGAGGGCAAATTTTTTTTAATTTTATTAATGAAGTGGATCCATGCTCTGTCCAGCATCAAAGATGATGAAGGAGAATGTCGAACCAGGAGACGGGAATGTTGTTTTACCCGAAAAGACAAAGAACGCAGAGAACGTGAATGAGGAGGACGTAGTGCACAGTAATATCGTGGGCCAGGAGAAAGGGAAAACGTTACTATGGGAGAAGGAAGTGAGAAAGGAACTGCCCTGCAGGAGTCGCACTTCAACTTGGACGACAATGAGGTAAGAGTGCATTGTATGGTATGTTTTGAAGCCGTCCAGTTCGAAGAAAGCAGTTTCACAGAATTCTTGCGCATAATTTACAGTTTCTTCATATTTTCTGTATGGACAGCAGCGTGGAAGGAGAAGTAGGTGAAATATAACTGACTTGGAGCATGGTGTAATCGCATGTGATAGTGGGAATTGCTTTGATTGATTATGAAAGTGTTGTGTGGTCCGTCCTGTCTTCTTCTGTGGGCGTCGTTGGCAGAAAGCATGTGGAGACTGCAGTGGCGGAGCGCAGGTTCGTGTGCTTGCGGTAAATGAAAGTGCCGAACTTTTATGTTGAGAAGAATATGTCCATCTACAAGGATTAGTGGTACTGATGTACGGCGGTAATGAGAGCTGCGTCCGTCATGCGGTTAGTTCCATGCTGTAGAGTGCAATGCCAACTTTGAAAAGCTTTTTGCTTGTACTGAATGAAATAGATGAACTGCGGCGATGTTGTGAGAGTCTTCGGATGAAAGAAGAGATTGGCCGGGAAAGCAATTGTCATGGGCTTGGCTGGTCCCAAATTTGCGAAGAAAGTTATTCCTAGAGCTTGGCGAAGCATCAAAGTGACTTCGTACACTTCCACAGGAGCCTCCAAAATATGTCCTTTCCACCTGGTTGGGCTGAGCAATTGAAAAGTAAGACAGTGGAGGACGTGAAAGGACGAATCATCATGTGGCCTGACATTCTTCTACAAACTCTTTGAATTGTGTAACTGATATTAGTTTACTGTCAAGTCTGCTTTCCGCATTCACTATGTAGAGACAGGGAAATGCAGAACTTTCGAGTTCAATGTCCCCGAAAGGGAAGAAATGTACAGGTCTGCAAGGTAGTGTATGTCAGTATTTTGTGTGTAATCTAGTTATGCTCATGTGTTGAGGTCTCAGTCACTATGAGAGAGTACTTTCTGAAGAAGTACTGGTGGAGATCCGGAATAAAAATGTATGCAAGACGGTCACCATCCGAAAGGAAGGTGACTTGAATAAATAAAGATGCGGAGATGCTGTCTGCTCGTATTTCATGCACTCTGAGGATTCAACACGTGCATGATGTAGTATTCCCTGTTTGGTACTTCGATATCTGTGCGAGTCGATAATAGCCTTCTGGCGGATCATCTCGGACCAGGCCAGGCAGCCATGTGTTCAAATCTACCGAAGTGTTCACATAATCCATTGAACTACTAGTAAATTTCAGTGAGCTAAAGTAAAAGTCTTCTGCGCTATTGTTTTCCTGTCGAGCTTAAAGGTCATGCACTGCCGTTGGAAAGTCAGGCACTGAACTTTCAAACACGTATATTAATGCAAGTCCTAGACACATGTTTTTAAGCATATATTACTAAAAAGACATGACCTTTCAATATGGTTTTTCTACCTTAAATTCCTCTTTAAATCACCCCTTTCTCTTGTAGTGAGTTACGTACGTTACTTCATCTTTTTGCCAAGTATAACATGTATAGTCAGCCATCCTCTTGTACATTACACCTAAAGATTTACTTTTTCATATAGACCTTATCCAGTGCAATGCACTTGCCACTATTGTAACAGCTCTTGCTCTTCTTCCATCATCACCTTACACATTTGGATTGAATCTATGACATGCCTTCCAAATGGCCCTCAATTTGATGAGGTCTTCTTTTATTATTGTATAGAATTTCCTCTCAAATTCTTTTGCATTTATATGCACAGAAGCTTCAATGTATACCTTTTCATCATTGTACATAAGGAATCAAGACTTTTGCTTTGCAAATGTCATTTGGTATTTCTCTTCATCCATCAATCCCTCCATATATTCCAATTCCGCTTGCTTGCACGCTGCCACCACATGCTAACCATCAACGAGTTCCCGTATGATGTTGTTTTCCAACCAATTCAACTTAGCCTTTTCTGAATTTCCTTCGACAACCTTTGCATTATATAGAAATGCTTGGTCAAAGTGCCTCACTGCATCCTCTGTTCTGAATGGAATCTCCCTCTAAATTACAATGCCCGCATTATCTACATCTTCAAAAAAAATATGCCAATTGGCGCAAGGTGAGTGCTAAGATATTTGGTTCATCTCTCCCATAAAGTTGATTGTACATTGCCTCAATTCGCCTTCTAGTCAACGCTCGATGGTTTGTCTCTACATTTCGTATATCTCGAATATTCTCTATTTTTGCATTGAAAATGAGAGTCATTCTCCAAATGTCCCCTGCCCAGAACTCTTCATTTGTCAGAAACCGTATGAGTGGACCTCTTGCCACAGAGGTGTGCGGTACCACATTATGCTCTTCCTCATCTGATGTTCCTTCAACAATAAGAACATTGTTTTCTTGATGCTCATTCTCTCTTTGTACACTCACCAGTCCACGTATTGTATCAAATCTCATCATTGGAGGTGCAACAAGACTTTTTTGTTGGACATTCCCACTTCTCCCAGATTGTGACCATGCCTTTGATTTGATTGAACTCCTGGCTCCCCTACTAAGTTCAGCAACTGCTTGAGATCACTATAACAAAACATGGTCGAAAAAACCGCACAGAAATTTTTGTGGTTTTTTTTGCCATGTTTTTGTGCGCGTTTTTCTTTGCGCGTTGCTTGTAGTGAACAACCAACTTTGGCAGCAGTTTCCCACTGCAATTTTTGGAGTTAGGAAGTGTGTCATATATTCAAAATACCTTTCCATTGATATATGACACACTTCCTAACTCCAAAAATTGCAGTGGGAAACTGCTGCCAAAGTTGGTTGTTCACTACAAGCAACGCGCAAAGAAAAACGCACACAAAAACATGGCAAAAAAAACCACAAAAAAATTTCTGTGCGGTTTTTTTCGACCATGTTTTGTTATAGTGGATGAATCAAGTTCCGTGGATGTGACCCTCCTATTCAAGTTAATAGTGGTTGATACTGGTATAGACATACTACCTCCACTTTGTACAAGTAAACCTCTTTCCCTTGATGCCGCAATTTGTTGTGCTTCTTGTTCCTTTGATGCACCAATTCTGCGTGAAGAATGCCCTCTGCTACCTCCTTGAAGCCCCCTACTTCAACTTCCTCTCACATTCTTGGATCTGGTAATGGTAAGAGACTGTTCAACATTCGGCTGGTCCCTCTGCTGAATGTCTCCTGCCATGTTTGGAAACTTGTACCCAATGCTTATTGCATGGAGCGGCTACAATCCTGTATATAGGATCTGTTTCTTCAAGGGCTCGCAGAAGAGTTCTATCTTGAGTACTTGGTGTAGCTGTTCTTTACATGTGCTCATATTCTAAGAGCTCTTGTAGGTAATGTTGAACTTGCAAAATGTCCTCTGGACTTAGTCCTCGAAACCTCTCCACTGCTCCATTACGTATGGTCCGAAGTGATTCAAGCATAGAGGTCCAATTTTCTTCAAGACTACGCAAAACTCTCATTGGTTTTGAGACATCCATACAACAATGTGGAATTGATGCCATTATGAACCGTTTCTATAGCTTAAACTTTCCCACTTTCCCTTCATCCATTGTGACATTCACAAATATTATTTTTGGACCCAAGATAGTTACTGACTACACTTTTCCATGCTCATGGCCAAAAGCTCCCAATGTTGACCATCTTGAAGTATTTGATCTGTGATCTAAAGCAATGGAGCCTCAATGCTTGTTGCCTCAATCCACCACCCATGCTCTATCCAATTATTGAATGTCTGTGTAGCCATAACGATCATGTAATTCATCATCAAAAATAAAAAAATCCATTAGTGATCAAATGTAGGTTTGAAAAAGATTTTTACACTAATCGAAAGATGTCTGGGATTATATTCAAGCATGGATGAAAGAAACATGTATGTTATTTCTCTTTAATGAGGCACTTCCAAGTTCCAACATGAATCCCTCTCAATTATAGAATTTCTACTCTATTTTTTTTATAATCCTACACATTTAGATAAAACCATACCTACAATCACAAGATGAAGATATATTGAACATTGACATTGCAGAACAATCAAATGTTTTTATAGTTCTTTGGAAAATTTTCATATATACTTCAAAATACATCACATGTATCCAACGGGGTATCCAACTAATTTAATAGTGACTAAAGACTTTTATTCTTTGACATTTTGAACCTTGATAGCAAACTCAAAGATTCATGAAATACTACACACAATTAACTTGAATAATATGTTATTTGACTTCTACATGTTCTGAGAGTTCTTTCTATTCAAAATTGCATCACGTCAATCTTTAAATAAATTGAATCCTTAGTTACCTTCACTATCTTCTTGTTTTATTTTTGGACTACTTTTTCTTATATAAAATAGGTGTGCTAATTTAATTTTCATCTACACAAACCATGTTCTATTTCATAAATGTTTACCTATATAAAATAAAACAACTAAACTATGAACACATGAAGTTCTTAAATTTGAAAGTAGAAGCATACATTTATATTCCTTTCTTTTACATTTCTTCCTGTTTTTGGACATGAGATATTAGGCACAAAAACTCATGTTTGCATAGTTACTACAGGACACATGAGCACATCTCTCCTAGTGAACATTGTAGCTTCAATTGAGCTCGAATGACTTAAGATTCATGAATACGGTACTCCAAACTATTAAACATGTTATAAAGTTTTGTTCACATAAAAAAATTATAACATTTCCACTATAATTTCAGAGAATAACACACATGTACCTATAAAAGTTCATTTATTCTTCACATTGCATATATAAAAAAAATACTACAATTTCCTATTCTTTGAATTGTACTCTATAGTGCTAGAGACGTAATGTTTTAGAATTCAACTTCTTTCCAACAACTCCACTTCTTGTCAACAACATCGCTCAAGTACTATATGACCACAAATTGAGTAGACTTCACATTGCCTATATACACGCCGTGTGAGATTATTATTGTACCTAAGTACTTATGAACATTATATCCAACAACCCACTGCATATATGTCATAAGATTGTGAAAGAAAATGAATCATGATCTATAGTAGTCATAAATACCTAAGACACTGGAAGTTCCAAATTATTTATGGTTGTTGTTTGGAAAATTGATTTTCAAATTAGTTAAAAAAAAAGATTAGATTTTATAGAGTCCAAAATCAATTGGAGTTATGTAGTCTAAGCCCTTCAACTTCATATTTTTTTAGCAACCACATTTCCAAATTTGACATGTATAATCACGATTGAAAGGTTCGAAGTCTTTGTTACAATTTTGACACCCTCATGATCAAACTTTTTAATATTTCAATCCATAAGTAACATTGCTGTATTTCCTTCTTTTAAGTGATCTATAATATGTTTACTTCAAATTTGTGTAGTTCCATTTTTGAAATAATTGATAAGCCTTATCAAAATGCTTTATTTGTATTGAATATAGAGCAAATAAAATAGAATGTTAGAAAAGGACTTCAACATTGAATGCTTTATTTCGGATTTCTTAATTTTTTTCAAGGAAGTATAATTGCATTGTATTTAGACAAATTGAATAACCCTTTAAGTTCACTACACATATTGTTCTACCTTTAGCTTCCACTTTCAAATTCTCCTGTACTTTTTGCTAAGCATATGCTCCTCTTCCTTTCAATTTTTAACAGTATATGTTGTGCATTCGAATGACATGAGGTAACTGTCAATGGTTATTGGAAATTCATAATTCCTTTCTTTGTGACAAAGGAGAAGTTATATTTAGAACCATCAAAAAGGAAAAATGGCTATAAAATAAATGTAAGTATTAGTAACACTACTATGTTGATATGTTTAAAACTACAAACAATTTACATCTTCCTTCCCTTTTATACATACTTTGCCTTAAAAACATTTCAAACAACAAAAATCAATTTCTTTAGTACTTTTTTCTTTTCCCTAGACTCTCAATTCACTTTTTCACAATAAATACTTTAAACTCATAACTACGAAGTGTAAGAAATTAAGTATAGGAAAGTTCAAAGTCAAATATTCCTATCCCACAATATATGAGAAAATTTTCTTTTCATCTTAAGTAGAACAAAGACATCTTCCGGTTCAAATGTAGAATATTTCTGAATTTCTAGAAATACACTCTCATATTAATAAGGTATGAGATCCTAAAATTACATATTTTGGGGTCCATTGTTTTTTCCATTTTATTGAGAGAATATATTATGTAAATGTAAGCATACAAAAACATAGACAATTAAATTTCTCTAGGGATCAATTGTAACGGAACTTACTATACATAATTTTAATGATACAATAATCACTTCAAAAATAAAAAATCCTAAACTCTAATCACTCTATTAATTAGGGATAGAATGTTTAATCAACTTTTGTTTGTATCATGTTGGTATTTAGATTCATCCAAATTTTGGGTACACTATGCTATTTAACAAACCTCATTCATCTTGTAAGGTTTCATTACCAAACATAATTAATGTTCTCCAATTCATAATTACTTTAGAACGCAAAAATAGCATACAAAACACGTATCAAAAATGTAATTGCAATTCTAAGGTACATGGCGCTCTTGACAAGTACTGAATAGCAAACCATTTTGGACAAAGATTAAGGACTTCAAAGTCAAAATAAGAAATTTCACAACCCTTTTTAAGTATTAGTATGAATTGAATTCATATAAAAAAGCATGACACTCTTGGAACAATTAAATGAACAACTCTACATATGTCCTACTAGAAAACAAAGAATGCATACCCTATTCTCATGATAAGTTGTCATAGACTCTTATATGTGTAGACCTTTTATTTTCCAAAGTTTGTTAATATTATAGCGATGTACACATGGATCACTTTCCAAAACAATAAAAGTCTCATAAAAGAAAAAGTTTTTTTTATTTTTAATGACACCTAAAATAATAAATCATTTATTTTATAATTTTAGGAAAAAATAATATTAGCACATTGAATAGAACAACACCTTTTATTTTCAATCATAGTTTGAATTCCTATTGCATTAATCATTTTTTCCAAAATTATAAAACAAGCTTCACTACAACTATGTATTCTCATTATCTTACAATCTTTTTGGATTAAATGATCAATCCAGAGGTACCTTTTACTCTCATTGCATTCTTCTACTGTAGCTTTTGTTTGATTTGTCCCCAAATGTCATTTGGATGAAGAATTTCACACTTTCAAAATTGCTAGGGTAAAGGCCTTCAAATTTTGATTTCAATGTATTATTTTGATGCTGAAAACATAGTGAGAACATCCTTTTTTGAGGTTTCAATGGCAATTTTCATATTTTCATATTTTCATAAGTATTACGTCAAATAATTTTTAAATATTAAGTTGTGCCCTTGCTTGCTCTTGAAGGTGAGGTTTGAGAAGGGAAGTGCGTTTTCAACATCAATTTGACGTGTTTACCAAGCTTGCATAGGAGCTTCCTGAAAGACACAAGTGTTCATAACAATGACAACAATTATTTTAAGTAGAGTGTTAGAAAAAATAGTACACAGTCCGGCCAACCACCTGAGCACTCTTGCTACAAAACTTGCAAGGTCACTTGAACCTCCTAGTCTAAGTGCGCAAGTGCAAGAATAAGTCGACTTTCAAAAACCAAACTTCTTTCTAATGTATTGTGGTAACTTGTACTTCATCACTGCCTTCCCACTACAAAAGTGTCTACCACTCAAGCACTACTTAGGAATAACTTTGTGTGAATATTGGCATCTAAACAATTGACAATAACCTCAAATACTCTAACACCAAAAATTTTAACTACCAAATGCAAACATGGATTTCGAGTAGAGCGAGTAAGAACCAGCAATCACGAACTTACAATCACAAACAAGCAAAGAGAACAACAAGTAAGCAAGAACCAAGAGTCGCAAATAAGTAGGGAGAGCAACATAAAGAGAACCATAGAAGCGACAACTAAAAATACTGAATTGAATAACAATTTTGCGTGTGCCTATATTGCAACAGGAAACAAAAAAAAGTGAGCACTATACTATTGCCAAAAGAAGATCCTAGTCGTAGAACTCTATGCATTGAGAAAGGAGAGGGCAACATCCAACATATGGAGGGGGTAACGTCACCAAAACCTGAAGTAACTTGGCAACCAAAGTCTATGCATCGTAAGCCCCATTGTACGCCAAAGTAGAGTTAGACGCCAAAGCATAGTCAGACGCTGAAGTAGAGCTGGACACCGCAAAGGGACAAATCTTCTCCAGAAACGATAACTGAGTCTCCTCTTCAAAATAGAAACGTATCTGACTCTCCTCTCCCGAGCAGAACCTTACTCGAGTCTCCTCTCCCGAACAAAACCCTACCCAATTTTCTTCACTCTCCTCCTCGAAGCTGAACCCTACCGAAGTCTCCTCCTCCCCGAAACATAAGAGCCGTAGATAGAAAAATGGCACTAACTGGAGCAGAGGTCTCCAGAAAAAGATGATAACACAACGAGTAGGGATTGCGAATTTTTTTTTGAAACAAGCCAAATCATGAACAGGGCACCATACTGTATTAATGAGGTAACTCAAATCTTTGAACGCAAATCCAAAACCACAAGATCAAAAAATTATGGTACTCCGCTTAGAACACGCATATAAACTTTAATATTTGGAGGTAGTGCTCAGTCCTCGACAAAATTTGCAAATCCTAATTGCATACTTCACTTGCAACGACAAGGATCTTATTCAGACACTCTAAACTATATAAGGAGCTACTTCACTGAAGTTAAGATCAAACGATGAAATTACCTTGGAGAAAGACACTTTCAGCGCAACAAGAGTGAAATAAGACAAGGGAGATTTATGTAGCGCATCGTAGGAGGAGCAACAGGAGGTGGGACGTTTGCAACTGGGGAGCATGACACTTTCAGCGTAGTAAAAGCGAAGCAGGTCGAAGACTAGCAGGGAATACATGAAACAGTGGAGAGAACAAGAGAATGGCGTCCGAGAGAAGGAACCTAAGACTGCTTGGAGACAGAGGAAGGGGAACCCATGTCCGACCCTGCGTGGGGTGCAGGAAGTGAGCCAACGGGTTTAACTTTTATTTTTATTTTTATTTGCTAGCTCCAGTTCATTAACTCTGGAGCGTTAGGAATGGACAAGGAAAACTGACCCCCTCACTCAACCACTCAGGTAAAATGCTATAATTTTTTATTTTCCACACAAATTTTTTTTTGCAAATTTGGAATTCATATTTGCAATTACAGACTACAAATTAGGTAGGGGGCGAAGAAAGTAGGGGTGATTACGGCCCAAACTAGGGGGCTTTTTGTTTAGATTGCACCTCTAATAAAAGATGGTAAGGGAGAAACACCCATTTCCGTCCCTGTACCTATTCCTAGATCCTAGAATATCACTAAATCTGTCCATAAACATTCATCAAAGCGTCCAACAAATGTTTAATTCTAATTTGCTGACATAGTTGTAAGGCACATATATAGTTTTCATTGACTGACAACTGATTTAAGCAGGTGTTCAATTAAAGGTACACCTATAGGATGCGTCTAGTGGTATAGGGAGCCAACATTTTGGAAATTTATAGAAATTACATACTGATTCTGAAAATTTTAATTTTTTTTTGAATATTCATGATTTTCACTGGCTAATACTAGAAAAATATCAATTTTAGAAAAAGATGCCTCCAAATATGCCAAATTCCTTAAATGGACAGTTTTGGGTGTTTCCACTCTAAGGCTGAGCGAGATGGCCAATTGATCCAGATCGTTAGGAATCATGTCCAAAATTGACGACTTCGAAGGAATGATTATAAAGTCTTGTTTGGAAGAATATGTTTGGATTCAAACCATAAATAGAAGTTGCGTAGTTTGAGTTTTAGATTCCATTTGTACGATTAGAATCCCTCATGCTCTCACCAATATTTATCTATAAATTTTGAGAAGGAATTTTCAAAATTCCTTCAAAATTCAAGTATATATTCACAAAGTATTGTGATTTCTGAAGTAAAAGTAGTTGGAGTTGGTTTTGAAATGAAGTTTCCTTCATGGGGTGATTTTTTGAATTTTTTGTATTTTTTAATTCTATTTAATCAATTTTGCAAATTTGGTTTTCAACTACTATTGACGGAAGTCAACCACTTGACATACTTACACATTTGTAAGTTTGAAAAATTATGTACTCTAGTAATACCAAATCAAACCCTTGGATAGAACAAAAACTTTATAAAGAATTTCTAAAAATTACAATGACTTCCATCCAAGCTTCGAAGTTGAAGATTCCATTTGTATGGTTAGATTCTCCATTGCTCTTACTAATATTTTTCTATTAACTTTGAGAAGGGAATTTCAAAATTCCTCCAAAATTCAAGTACTCTAGAAGTATTGTCATTTTTTAAATAAAACTTGTTGGAGTTGGTTTTGAAATGAGGTTCTCTTCATGGGGTGATTTTTTGAATTTTTTGTGTTCTTTAATTCTATTTAATCAGTTTTGCAAATTTGGTTTTCAACTACTATTGACGGAAGTCGACCACTTGACATACTTACGCATGTGTACTTTCGTAAAAGTATGTATTTTAGTAATACCAAATCAAACCCTAAGGTAGAACAAAATCTTCTTAAAGAATTTCTTAAAATTACAATGACTTCCATCCAAGCTTTGAGTTGTACATTCCATTTGTACAGTTTGATTCTCCAATGCTCTCACCAATATTTTCCTATAAATTTTGAGAAGGAAATTTCAAAATTCCTTCAAAATTCAAGTACTCTTGGAGTATTGTCATCTTTGAAGTAAAACTTATTGGAATTGGTTTTGAAATGAGGTTTTCTTCATGGGGTGATTTCTTGAATTTTTTGTGTTATTTAATTCTATGTAATCAATTTTGCAAATTTGGTTTTCAACTACTATTGATGGAAGTCAACCACTTGACATACTTACACATTTGTAAGTTTGAAAAATTATGTACTCTAGTAATACCAAATCAAACCCTTGGATAGAACAAAAACTTCATAAAGAATTTTTAAAAATTACGATGACTTCCATCCAAGTAGTACAAGACAGAAAAGTGTTTTCAAATTTGTTAATCATCTAGAAACAAAACTATGAGTGTTGGCTTTATTTTAAAACAAAAACAAATTGGACATTGGCGCACTCTATGGTTAACCCTTTGCAGGAGAAGTCTTAAACTACTCATTTGCAACCTATTTGCTCAACATTAACTTTCTATCATTTCGGATTTAGATATGTATGATAAGAAAATTCAAAAAATTTATCAAGGAGGGAAATATTTATCTTGGACTTCACAGAGAATGGAGATCTTTTATTAAGGAAAAAATATTTGTTTGAGAGTTTTTAAAGAAGAACAAAAGAAGAATTAAATGAAAACTTATTTTACAGAACAAGTCATGAAAAAAACTTTGGTCTCCAATGAATAGTTTTGATTATTTTGAAGTACATGATTGCCACGGTTTCAAGAAGCATGATTTTCGTGAAGACTTAAAAGAAATTTTGAAGATGAATAATTGCAATTTTGTTTTACATGCAGAAATTCATTGCCATTCATTAGACACTTAGTACCTACATTAGCTTTATAGGGTTTACTCAATTTAGATCTTTTTCAAACCTATGACCCTTGAACCCTACAATCCTACACTATAAATAATACAATTTTTTTTTAATTCTATGAAAGTTTATGAAGAAAAAGTGAAGAAAACATTATATAAAAAACAACATTATCTCAATAAATCCAAAAGAGTTCTCTAGGTCAATACAATACAATTTAAGAATGTGATGGTGAAAACTATATTCCTTGTATAATTAGAATGCAATGGACACTGAAAATGGATCAAAATTCTAAAATTGCAATGAAGTACTCAACATTTTCGAAAATAGTGCACATTCAAAATCTAGACAATTTAAAGCCAAATCCACCAAAATTTGGTGTTTGCAAAAGTTTGAAGTGTAAGGAAATTCTTCTTTTTATGAATTTGTGTTTTTAAAAAATTCTTTTGCAATTCTAATGTACACATTGTGAAATAGATCTTGAAATTCATTGACTGTGCTTCTTTTGTTTAAGATTTTGTTTAAGAAGATATATAGAAATCTTGACATTTTCTTAATGATGAAGGCTTCAAATCTTTGTTGAGTATAATAGTATTGAGAATATGTAGAACAAAATGAAAGGTACAAGAATACTTGATTATTATTTTTTTAAAGATTGTTATAGAAAAGGAGATATGAAATAGAAGGAATAGTTAAATTAGTAATGTCTCTTATAAGTTACCTAAAATGCTCAAATTCCAATGGCAGAATTCCTATAACAAGGAAAATAAGCCATACAAAAAAAAAATTCCAAAAATTATACTAATTGTAGTCAAAATTGAATTCTACAAGACGTTTTTTGAAGAAGACGATGAAATTGCCCGAAAAACAAAACTGTCAATAAGTTTCTCATAACAACTCTTTGTGGAATGAATCAGAGGTTTTCATGTAGACAAAAATATAATTAATGAAAAAGCGATTTATATTTTTTATTACAAGGATCATTGCAAGAAACAATTTGTGGTTTTCTCTCAAAATGGCCTATTTTGATGAGTCCTAGGAATATAATGGAATAATTTTTTTAAATAAATTAAAATATGGATAATTTGAAGATCAATGAAAACATTGTGTATCTTGAAATATAGACATAAAGAATTTTAACTCTAAAAGTTATGCACAAAAAAGCATAGTGAGAAGTACAATGATAAGAGACATTTAGATGTCAAATTTTTAGAAAGTAGTTAAAAAATCCAAAATATAAAATTAAAAAATTTAATTTTTCTAATCTTAAGATGCTTCTCTTCAACCATTTTCATCTCTGAGAAAACTATTCTGTGTTATCTACAAGTGTACTTTGGTGTTGCACTTTGTTTATATGTAGAAGGTGAAAAATTTATTGTTTTAAAAAAATTTATTTTTGGTCTAGTGTAACTTTAGCAAGTGTCTGAGCATGCCAATTTTGTACTTGAAATTTTCATTTTTGGTTCAAAAGAAGGATTAGGAACCCCCCAAAGTGGCCAACATTGACACCCAATAGGTAGTTGTTAATTAAATAGTAAAATAATTTTTGGGAATTCTAGCAAATTACTTTATGTTTTGAAATTTTAGGTGTACCTTCATTTCAAAATCTATATGAATTGGACAAACGATGCAAAGTTGTGAGTAAAGAAATACTTATCCAAGGCCAAGGGGATAGAAAATAGGACAAGTGTTTCTTGCGATCATTCATAATTGTATTTGTGAAATCTTCAGTTCTTGCTTGGTCTCCCCTAATTTGAGAAACTTCGGCAAGTAACTTTTGTTTTTAGTCAAATTTAGAGGGAAAAAAAATCATAATCCCATATAGGTGATTACTTTTTTTGTCTTCAAAAAAAGTTTCAAAAAATGAGGATAAAGTAGGGTGAGTAGGTACTTGCCCAAATTCCCATTTGTCACCCAAAGGGATTGTTGTCCTTTAGGGGTTAAGGATTTTAAGCCTTTTTTATATATTAGGGTTTTCATATTTGAGGATGGAAAGAATGTATTATCAAATTTTTCAAGAATTTGTTCATTGCATTGAAAAATGGCAATAACTAGAATATTATTCAACAACAAAGAGTGATGACATACAAGAGGAGGTTCATATGGGGACAATGTTAATGAAGCAAAGATTCAGAGAAGTAAAAACTTTAGAAAATGAATTTAAGCAAAATACATATAGAAAGGCATGTCAAGAATTGTAGGTTTGCAATGAATTTGAGGGGTGTTGCAAGAAACAACATCCATTTTCCATAGCATTTTAGAAATGAACGCTTTTTTCTTTGGGAGTATTGTTTAATATTGCCCATGTTTTAGTTCAACTCAAAAATTACACGTGCAGTGTGAAAATTTTCTAATAAAGATAGTGGATGTTAGAGTGAAAAGGCATGAACATGGGCAAGTGCTTTGTGTATTCCCTTGTCTACAGTTTTGTAGACTTATAAGTTCTATGTAATTTTATAGAATGACCCTAGTATAGGTAGTAATGAACAAAAAAGAAACTTAACATTTTATAGTAGAAGCAGTAGTGAAAACTATGTTCAAATAAAGAAATGGAACTTGAGTGATGGAGATCCAATTCATGGCATTGTTCCAAATTTGTTTTCTTCTATGAAGATAAACAATGGTCTATAGAATTGAAAGAGTAGTCTTGATTGAGTAACAATGAGTTTCATACTGAACATAGACTAGTCATTATTTTTTATTTTTTTAATGATTATAATGGTCACTGATGATTGTTTCATAGGAAACAAATGTGAAACTAATGTTGATGTTATGTAATATGTATTTGGATTTCTTAGTAGAAGTACAATTTTACTAACAATTCTTGTAGAAATGAAATGTTACTTACATTGAGTACATGCAATGTTAGGAATTAAGAGCAGCAATCAATGCAAAGGCTTTTGGTAGTCTAGTGGTTGAGTCAACGTTGACAGTCAGAGGAGGACCACAAGGAATGAGCGTTGGCCAAAGAATTGTAAGAGCTTGTTGTGCTAGACTATTTGAAGATGGTAATTCGCAAAGACCAAAAACAGAAGCAGAAACAAGACTAGATGTAGTGGAGCTTCTTTCAAAAGTAGGAACTGTTGCAACAACCGCAATCATTGACAAAAGTATTGTTTGTGGAATGGAACTTCATCATGTGAAATTGTGGCCCCATGAGGTTGCCGTGCATGTTTTGAATGTTGTCGATGGAATGATATGGATAGGGGAAATAATAGGAAAGTGCCTTAGTCTATGTATGGGATTGGTGATCCGTTGGAAGAAATCAAGAGTTCGAAGAGTTAGTGTGGGAAGGTCGAATGCCTCAGAACATGGAGGATAAAATAATTTCAGTTTTTGTCCTTCACCAGCACTGGAGTTTGATTTCCATGAGAGCATTGGTAGTGTAAGTCCTTCAGAAATGTCTTTTAGTACAGTTGGTAATGTCCAGGAGAGCTCACCAGCAATGGAGCAAGGAAGTACCAGTGGACCTTCTCAAGAAAGAAGTAGTGGACTATCAAAATCTAATAACACCCGAAGTTATTCAATGGTCAATCGAAGAAGACAAGAGAGGAGCACGTATAAGAGGAGAAGCATTCAACCAGAAAGTAACATTGCAAAGTATCTTAGTTGCCAAAAGTAAAGGTGCATGCAAAAATAATTGCCTTAGCGCAATTGATGAGAAGTACATTTTGAATCAAAGGTACATGGCTTGGGGACAAAAGTATGATCAACGATCAACGTGGATTTTGCAAAAGTTGAACGCTTTCTTCACAAGAATAGAAGGACATGCTAGACACAAATACGCAACAAAATTGGATGGATTTGATGTTTGCAATGCATGCTATGCAATCGCTCTTGGGTACTCTCAAAGGCAATTTAAGCAATTGAAACAATCACAACAAGTGTATGGAAGAGTGACTGCAGTACATGGGAACATATGTCAGTTGAGAGAAGGTGCAATAATGTCAGCAACACGTGTAAATTTTGAAGAGTTTGTCAAGGAAGCTGGGTACACGCAACCGCATAGGCAAATACGGAGGACAATTGATAATGTCGTAGTGCCCCTAATTTTATTACCCATAAATACAACAAAGAAAGAGGTCTTTGAATATGTGAATGAAGAAGTGAACACTACTAGAAAAATCGATGTCCGTTCTAGCAGAGATGTTAGTATATTTTCATTCTATGAAAAGAGTTGGTTAGGACAGCTTGATTCGGACACTTTTTAGCATAGTTCAATTAATTATGCCATGTAGGATGAATGTCTTCATGAATGTGCCACGTCAGATTTAAACAACTGCCACGTCATCAAAATTTGTATTTATTTTATTAGCAAAAAATTTGCCACGTGGACTACCGCATAGGAAAAATCTGCGACATTAATTAAAGTTTAATTAATTAATTTTAATTAATCAAAATTTAATTAATTAAAATTTAATTTATTTAAATTAGCTTTAATTTATTAAAGTTCCCAATATAGATTCTATTCTTCAAATGAAATGGGTCAAAATTACAACACCACATTCCAAGTGATACAATAGAGAGGGAAAGTGATCTTTCAAAGACACTTACTGTGGTGTTTCAATGGAGGAGAAGACAAACTCTTTATACAAGTGGGGTGGTAGGAGGTCGAGCAAACCATATGGGATGTGATTTTAGAATGAGTAGGAGTTCAACCGCTTGTAGATAAGTCAAAAACTAGAAAACATACTCTAAATAAAATTTCAGACCTCATTTAGACATAGTAGAATGATTTTTTTCAAAAAAATTTGAACTAAGAAAATGTGGTGAATCAATTCAACTTTCATCTCCAAAAATCCATTTGGAATTTGGATCCTCCAATCAAAAGTTACGGACAAATTTTAGAGAGGATGTTTGAAATTGTCAAAGAATTTTTTTTTTCCAATTTCTCTTTGAAATTTGTCCATAACTTTTGATACATAGGAGGTTCAATAGATAATTAGATATTGAAGTATAGTTTTAGTAGTAGAATTTTCAATTTTTAGTAACATATTTGGAAAATTTGACAACCATTTTTCTAAAGCTTGTTTGGCCGAAGTTAGATTAATTCATTCATTAATTTCCACTGTATTTTTACAATCAGCCAACTTTGCAAGACATTTTCTCCTTTGTCGTAAGTCTGATTTTTATGAAACTTGTTGGATTTAATAGATATTGAAGTCTAGTTCTAGTGGTCAAATTTTCAATTTTTTATAACATGTTTGGAGAATCTGACAACCAATTTTCTAGAAGTAGTTTGGCCAAAACTTGGAATTAAATAGTTTCATTATTAAATAGTTTTAATCTAAAAGTTTGAATAGATCAAATATTTAATTTTGAATGTTCAAATTCAAAATTTTGAATATTCAAAAATTTACATTTTGAATAGTTCAAAGTTTAGATTTTTTTAATTTTTATTTACCAGTGTCCCTTCAAAAGACAAAATGGATTTCAAGCAAGTTTGTATGACTTCGATTTATGGTGAAACTTTGACACATAATAAAAATATTTTTATATTTTTATAATTATAATTTGTATTTAAATTAGTGCTTGGAAGCAAAATCTATGCCACAATAAGCTCAAAACTAAACATGGTAGACAATACAAACAATCCCACAAATTGTCAAAATAAAATTGGTTATTTTTCACTCAAACATTGTGTTCTATGTATATGTGAAGCTTTGAGTCTCTCTAACCTATAGGATTCATGTATTGATGTAATCTTCTTTTAAATCAAAATTTTATTTTAACGTTAAATTTATTTTCTAGAATACCTAGAATATTTAGCATATGATCTAGGACAAGTAAAGTGGCCAATCCTATGAATTGATTTAAAAAACATACATTTTTGGCTTCTTGGATGAGTGCACCAAAAATTATAATATTGAATGTTTTGGTAGAAAAATGTTGTTGACAATTTAAGGCTTGAAGAGCTCATATTCAAATAATTGAAATTTTGAAATTGAATTATAAATGGTACAAAAACTTAACTTTTTTGATTCAAAACTTAGAATTAGAACAAAAATATTTCAAAATATAAGTTAGAAATTCAATGAACTTGTAAATTTGAACTCTAATCAAACTATATATTGTATTGAATAAAAATTGCACTAGAATTAGGACTAGGATTTTCATCAAATTTGAATTAATCAAACTAAGTTGAATCAAAATTTGAATTTTTATTAAGTTATTTGAATCAAAATTTGAGTTAGAGCTAAATTTGATAAAAAATTTGATCAAATTTTAAGTCGAATCATAATTATTGAATTTCATTGGAATTCAAATCAAAATTAAATTCAAATTATATTTGATAGAAATTTAATTAAAATTCAAGATTGGAATCCATACTTTTTGAAAGATTCCAAATGATTTCAAAAGATTTTGGAAAATTAAATTTTTTTTTAAGATTTGAATGGATTCAAATAAATTTGAAAAGATTTCAATATATTTAACAATTTTTAATGGATTTAGAAAAAATTCTAGTAATAAAATTTAAATAGATGATTTGAAGATTTCTAAAGTACTCTAAAAGTTTTTTTGAAGGATTCAAAAGATTCTAATAGATTCCAAAAAGATTTTTGAAAGATTCTAAATCTCCTAAAAAATTACTTTAATTTTGGTTGGAATCTTTATTATTTGATGATTGTACATTTCAAATTAATAGAAATCAACAATTTTAGGCAATCTATGTTGATTAAACTCAACATTTTTAGTTTATTGATCATTGATTTGTTTCAAATCAACAAAAATCTATGTTGATTATACAATCTATGCTGATTGTCCAGACAAAATGGACAAATTAGCCATTTCAACATAAATAATTGTTGAAATCAACAATAATCAACTGAATTTATGTGAAAACGGGCCCCATTTTCTAGTAGTGGAAGAAGATGGTGAATGGATAGACATTGAGCCTCATTTCATTTCGTAAACTGTGGGGAAAGGAATTTCCACATGTACAAATTCCACCATATTCTCGCTTCTTGAAGTATTATCACTGTTGGGAATACAAGTGTGGAATGGAAGCTACAACAAATGTAGTGGCTCGTGAGGAGATAAAGAAGTTTTACATATTGCACATCCAAAATCAAATGGAAGAAAGGCATGATTATTGGTTGTTCAAGAGGTCAGCCATGATAACACCCGATTTGTTTATGTATTTGATAGTAGACGACATCGACCAAAATACAACCATGGTTCCCAAGATGAAGCAATTCGTCAAAAATATTGAATCCCAGTTTGTGAAAATTCACCTTTGTGGAGTTCTAGTGCATGGGATAGGATTATATGCAGATGTGTGAATAGACGCACACCACAAACATGACAACAACCAAGTGATAACCAGTATAATGCATGTCCTATCAAACATGCAAAGAAGAAAGGGAAAGCTACCACCAACTTTGCAAATTCAAGCAGACAATACAACTCGTGAGAATAAGAATATATACATGTTTGCTTTGTGTGCAACTCTAATGGACTTGGGATTTTTCCAAGAGGTACAATTGTCTTTTTTAATTGTCGGCCATACGCATGAAGACATTGACCAAAGGTTTAGTATCATTCCAAACACGCTAAAGGGGAAGAACATTGACTCTATGGATGAAATGTTGGCTTTGATAGAGCAAGGAACATCATATACGGAGGCCTTTGTTAGTGCTCAAAAACTTGAGGATGTTCGGGATTGGAAGTCATTTATTACACCACATCTTTTGCAAGGAAGAGATCAATTGATTGGGATAACATTTCCACACCACATGAGATTTTATGTGGAGAATGGAGTACCTCGGGTTCAACACAAGTACTTTAGCAAAGACACATGGGGACTAGCGGAGGGGCATTTATGCTTGGACTCCTTACCAAATACAACAAATAAACCAGGTTTTGTTGAGGTGGCAACAGTAGATGAAAGAGAGTTGAAGGCATTAGAAGATTTTATAAAGTATAAGGAGAAATGTGTGGACAGAGGAATGGATGTTCAAAGAAACCATGAAGTAATAAAAAAGACAAAGGTCTTCATGAAGTACTTGAAAGAATTTCCCACATGGGATGGTACAATGTAGGGTGAATGCAAGAAACACTTGTACTATTTGTTGCGTTTTACTATAGTACTCATGATTTTTTCTGGAGTACTTTAAAATTAGAAAATTAATTTGAAAAAAATTTGAAAAATATGAAAAATGTATAGACCTCTAAGATGAAGGTTTTCATGGAAGGAAATTGATAGAAAAATTCTCTAAGTAGGAGAACTTAAAAAGCGCCAAACCTCAAAAAAATACATATCTTCACATTTTAATTTGGAAAAAATAGTAAATACAAAAAGCAAAAAGTTTCCACTTGCAAAAATTCTATAGAGATGGTCATTCACCAAAAAAAACGCCAAAATAATATTCTATATGTTTCAAAATTCAAGCAGAAAGAAGCTCACTTTGTAGACTTCCACACCACATAAAAATCACTTTTTTCAAAATTCCTCATGTGGAGAGATGTAAATCTACAAGAAGACCATCTCATTCAAATTTCATCTCAAAATCATTAAAAAAAGGTACTCCTTAGTATTAAAAACCTCCAAATTGTCATTTGTGATATTTAATCACTAGTACTATTTGAGTATTAAACTTATTTTTTTAATTATGAAAAAATTATGTAAGGTGTATGATAGACACGAGTACCTTCTCTAGAAATCTTGAATCATTTAGAGCAAAAATGAAAAAGTTATGACCAAAAAACAGATTAGCACTTAGCTTGTGACGAAAAATAGTACAAGTGTTTCTTGCATTCACCTTGCAATTGGACATGCCATTTTGGCCAGTAGCAAGTACAACAAATGAAGGGAGCGGTAATGAATTCAATAGTGTTCCTCATGAAGAAGAGGAAACAAATAGGATGGTAACAACAATAGACTCTATTATGGCAACCATGTAAGATCCAAAAGCTCGAGGCTACTTTGGTCCACGAAGAAACAAGCCAGTACGGAAAGCGGGAACAAGTGCTCCTAAGAGGAGAAGGGTACATGAAACTGGAGAGACTGTTGCTTCAAGAAGCGTGGATGGAAGCCAAGATCCGTTTCCTATATTTGATCCTGAGAAAGACCTAGACATTGGACAATTTGTGGCCTTGTACGTGGAGTCCACAGAAGTGAGAGCAGGAGTGCCATTTTATATTAGAAAAGTATTGAGATCTGGTCAAGGCAAGCGGGCAACAGAGATGAAGGTTATATGGTATTGGCCAACAATGAAGGCAAGAGATAGAAGAGAAGAAAGATCCATGGAAGAACGGTATACAAACTGTATGGAAAAGTTGTGGGAACCTTCAGGTGAAAAGTATGGTTGGGTATACAAAGAAGCAGCTATATTTTCCTGGAACGACATGCCAAGAAAAATAAGAACTGGGTCTCTACAAGAAAATAATGTACGAGTGCGTGGAATTCTAACTGAGAAAAAAATAAGCATTCTAGTTTTTGCAAAACCTCATATGTTGGAGTACATTGCATTGCATATGGAGCGCTTGGACAACGAAAGATTGGAAAATGATGTAGATGCATTTTAAGTTCATAGAAACATAAAGTAGTGCACTGAAGCTTAGTATATTTGGTATATAGAGGTTGTAGTAGAATATTCAATGAAACCTTTTTCAATATATGGAAATGTAAAGTATTATGTATTTTCAACTTGAATTATTAGTGAATACTATTCTGTTCAGCTTTGAAATGTACTATTGAAGCTGTGAAGTTCAATGTTTGTCCAAAATTCATCCAATGCATTTCTTTCCAAACTATCAGCTTTAAAAATTATAAGAACAATAATACTACACAAATTCTTAAAAAAACATTCTTTAATTTTGTACAACTCATAAAGAAATTAGGAGCAATAGGCCCCCCCTTTTGGCAATAAGGTCAGATTGGCTTGTACAAGTCATAAGTGCAATTTTATATGGCCAAGTGCAAAAATAAAGAATTTAATGTTCTGTACTATTTGTTCCGTTTTATTACAATACTCGTGATTTTTTCTGGAGTACTTTAAAATTAGAAAATTAATTTGAAAAAAATTTGAAAAATATGAAAAATTTATAGACCTCTAAGATGAAGGTTTTCATGGAAGGAAATTGATAGAAAAATTCTCTAAGTAGGAGAACTTAAAAAGCGCCAAACCTCAAGAAAATACATATCTTCACATTTTAATTTGGAAAAAATAGTAAAAATAATTAAATTAAAAAAATAAAAAAATTTCATTTGCAACAACTCTTTAGAGATGGTCATTCACAAAAAAAAACGCCAAAATAATAATTTATATGTTTCAAATTTCAAGCAGAAAGAAGCTTACTTTATAGACTTCTACACTACATAAAAATAACTTTTTTCAAAATCCCTCAAGTCGAGAGATGTAAATCTACTAGAAGACCATTTCATCCAAATTTCATCTCAAAATCATTAAGAAAAAGGTACTCCTTAGTACTAAAAACCTCCAAATTGTCATTTGTGACATTTAATCACTAGTACTATTTTAGTATTAAACTATTTTTTTAAATTATGAAAAAATTATGTAAGGTGTATGATAGTCAATTAGTCATGAGTACCTTCTTTAGAAATCTTGAATAATTTCAAGCAAAAATGCAAAAGTTATAGCCAAAAAACAGATCAGCACTTAGGTTGTGACAGAAAATAGGTAAAAGTGTTTCTTGCATTCACCCTTAATGTGAATTTTAACCATATAAATGATGCTTATTGAGTTTGAATTCAACTAATGAAAAATATCTTATCAAGTATAGTTTTTGGTCTTATTCAAAATTTTGAAAAATTCATAAATTTCAATATTCGAACCATATGAAAAAATGAATCTACAACCATGGTTTGTTGACCCCAATTAATTTCTACTTTTAGAGTATTATAGAAATTTTTGTTTATACCATGATTTTTTGTATTATAATATCCATCTATGGTGAAGATTTTCTAATTTTTGAGTATATTTGATATAAATTTTTCTCATTATTTTCCTGAGAGGTTTGTAGTAATTTCAAAAAAAATTCCCGAATTTTTAAAACTTTTAAAACATATAGTAGACTTATGAATTCATCTTTGAAAAATGTACTTAAAAATTTTTCATTCATGTCTAGTTGCAAAATGGAAACAAACAAACTATTGATTGTTGAAGCTTCATATTGGTAGTTTTGGGTCTACCTTTATATGTTTAATTTCCTTTAAATGGTCAAAACCATCAAAAGAGAGATGATCCCCTTCAAATAGATCTCCAACACTATTTGCAACAAGTGGCACTTCCTACTGATAAGGTATATAATTTATTTTCAATTGTGTTAAGCATTTAGCATATATTTGATTGAACAATGGTAAAGGCAATAATTTTCTCTAGTTATAGAATAAAAGCAATGAAGATTGTACTATTGTTTTTGATAATTTTTCATCAAATTTGAAATTAGTAAAAATTGAGGAATACAAGTTGACTTCTTTTCAATATATAGGCAAATCTATTTTCAAGTGCAAAAGTAAAAATTGGTCTTAGCAACTCCATTAGGTGTCAATGTGATATTCATTACACAACAATGAAGTTGCTAAACCAAATGATTTTTCCCTCATTTACAAAAATAGGTCATTCTATCTTGCACAAATGGGACCATTGTGGGAAACAAGTTGTATACCTTAATAATGAGTCTACATTTGAGATTCTTATCTTGCCTATTGTATTTGACAATCTATGAAATTGGAACTACAAGTCACATCAATTTTCCATGAGGTTGAATTACCTAAAAAAAATCTAAGATGGTGATTTGAATCCAATGGCTAATTTTAGATCTTAAGGATGGAGAATAAATTTTTTCATCCAATTTTTTGGGAGATATACTTAAATACAAAATTGTTTGAAAGTATATATTTTCTTGTTGTGATATTTTTGACTTATTTATTAAAAAATAGGCAAGTCTATGGATCACTATGCAATGGTGCTGGTATGTGAGCGAGGGTTGCTATTATGTGAGCATAAAAGTGTGAGCCTATGAGCCTAGAAGACTTTACATCTATGACATAAGTGTCTATACTATAGTAACCTTCTATGTTAATAGTGTATATATGCTATAAGCACCTATATTATAGGTGTTTATGATATAAACACCTTCAAATGGTTGCATATATATACTTATCTATATGCTCAAGGCTCACATGCTTACATTTTCATGCTCACATACTAGCACCGTTGGTATGTGAGCCTAAGAATGTGAGCTTGTGAACATTGAGTCTACAATATAGGTACCTATAATATAGATACCACACACTATAGAAGGTGTACATATCATAAACACCTTTAATATGGGTATTTGTAACATATATACCCTATAATCATAGACAACTTCTATAATATATACACCTATAACATAGGTATATGGTATTCTAAGCTCATAGGCTCACACTTCTATGCTCACATAATAGCAACCCTCATCACCATGCAATGTATTTTTTCAATTTTTCTCTTTCTTTTAAGTATAAAATGAAGTTATAAAAATGATCTTTTCTAATTTTAGCCCAACTAAGGTACTAAAGCTTATCAATTTTAAATTCTACTCCAATTTGAAAAATTCCTAAACTTGTACTACAATCATATTTTATTGAGAATTGAACATTGGACTATTATTATGGAGTGTTAATTTTTAAATTTGTAATAACATGGTAAATTTTTGCAATTGTATTCTATACTATCATATACATTTGAGGAGACATTTTCAATTTTATTTAGGATGTTTTGTAATGGATAAGAATTACCATCATTATCTCTTCAAAAATTTACTATAATTTCAAATTTTCAAAATAAAATTTGAGATTTTATGACATTAAAATTTTTTGTAATGATGCATCTTTAACCCCTCAAGTCCCAACAACTTTTTGACAATGAAGTTTTTCAATGAATTATGTTACTTTAATATTTTTTTGCACATAGATATGCTTGAAATTTTGAATTTCAGCTATACAAAAGTAAAGGATACTTTCTCTAGTATACATAAAATTAATTGTAAAAATTTTTGACAGTTTGATTTTTAGATTACAACAATCATAGATGATCCACTTCATTGACAAAAAAATGCAAATTTTGAAGAAAAACATTTATAAGAAGATGAATAATGCTTATTTATCCCCTACAAAAAATTCTCTGGGAATCAAAGGCAAATGTAATGTTTTTTCATTTAAAAATTTAAAAAATAAAAAACTCCCTCAAATTTGTACACATTTTCAAACAAAAGGAGTAGAAAGCCAAAATTGACCAAATTGGAGCCTAAATTTTTTTTTTAAATTATATATGTGTAAATTTTTGAAATTCAATGATTTTTTATATTATCATATTTTTTGGAACATCTTAAAAAAATTTGGAATCATTCTAATTATTTTGTGTTCTAAATCATATTGGATTGAACCTTCATTCTTAAAGATGCTAAAAATAAAAATTTGAATTTTTTTTTGCAAATTGTTTTTTTGGTAAATATTAAAGACTAAAAATATCCAAAAATATATATTTTTTCCATCTTTACTACTCGTTTCATTGAAAAAAGATTACTTATCGGGTTTTTTTTCTACTAGACTACATTTCCGAAATAAAATTTTAATTACTTCTCACATTCAAATTTTGAAAATCAGATAATGCAACAAGTATAAAAACTTGTTACCCTACAAGATCCTAGTTTATACAATATTTAGATTTGTTTCATCCTATTGAAAATTTGCCATTGAAAATTTTGAAGAGGACACATTATGTCCCCATGGTCCTTAAGAGGTTAACCATAAATATCAAAAGTTCCATGCATATTTGGTTGTAGAATAAAAGTATATAGATAGAGGACCTAAAACAAAAGTAAATTGTTCATCTTTGACCATTTGGATGCACTCCTTTTTAGAATAATCTAGGAATTTCTCTTACTCAAAAAAATTGTGAAAACAAAACAAGGAAATTATAGCAAGCTCTTATCCTTTATTAAGGTTAGATTTGAAAATAATTAACCTCTAAATGCCCAAGGCAATGAAAGCGCCAAAACTTAGTGTTTGCAAAACTTTGAAGTTAAAGAAAACCTAACAAAGTTTCTATTTTTAGTGATTTATATTTTGGAGAACTCTTTTTGAAGTCTACTTTAAGCATCAAAAATCCTATCTTAAAAATAATTGACTATGATTTTTCTATTCAATATTTTGTGCAAGGGTACCCATTGCAATCTTGACTTTCACTAGTGTTGAGGGCTTTTGGAAATGAGCCTCAAATACACTAGATCTTGGAGAAAAAATCACATTAGAAATTCAATTAAAAAAATTGTAGGGTAGATTTTGAGAAGCAATAAAGTGATTGGGGTAATGCTTGTTAGATCCTTTTACCTCATATTTTTTTGGTCATCAGTTTTTTTGATTTGACTTGTAAAAAAAGGATTGAAAGATTTCACATTATTTTTGCAATTTTAACACCGTCATGATTAAACATTAAAATCTTTCAATCCATAAGTGATATCGTTGTGTTTTTTTTCTAAGTGATCTCTAATATGTCTAGTTTGAATTTGTATGGTTACATTTTTAAATATTCATAAAACTCATCATAAAATTGACTTTCTGTTTACTTTAGAGCAAATTCCTAAAAGCTCAAAAAAGGCCTTCAGCATTTAGGGGTTAAGTCATTTTTTGTGAAAAAGTGCCACATGTCATTTTGCAATTGGCATGAGGTGACATGGGCCTATGAAAATCTGATGTAGAAATTCAATTTTGACATCAAAGTGCTAAATTAGACCTTCACATACAATATTTTGTTCAATGAGTGGGATTTTTATTTTAGGCCTAAGATCTATGCTAGGTTTTCAACACCATTGAAAATGACAAAACCTTTTTGTTTTCTTTAGACTAGTTAGAAGGAATTTTGTTACTTTAATTGTTCACATTTTTTTTCCATGAAAATATTTCCATCCAAAATATCCAACATTTTTATATTCCATTGCATTGTATGCTCTATTTTACTATCAATTGTGCATCAAAAGTTTTATATTTAATCCTTGAAGGACAAACTAATGACCATAGAAATCATCCATATTAGTACATTAGGAATCATTGGTTTAAAAAAAATCCAAAAAGCACTCATTTCAAGAAAGTCAAAGTAAGGTAGCAACACCTATAATCCTCACTGTACCCATAACCATCTCTTCTAAAATCTTAGGAAATGAATAGATGTGATTACAATCATGTATTACATTTTGAATATCACACCTCAATGTTGGTATTAAGTACATTCATGGTTGGCTCTTTAAAAATTCACAACTTAAACTCACAATATCCAAATAATACATTGAAAGTGCATTGAAATTATTTTTCTATTGCTAATAGGCCCAATAATTTGTTGGATGTCTACATATAGAAATCATTTTTAAAACCCTAAAATTGATGGTTATGGGTGTTGCTACCTTAGTACAATAGACAATCTCCCCTTTTTGCACAAAATTCCAATGATAAATAGTTGCACTTCTATCCTATATATGAAGATTCTCTATCATTTGTTAATAGGGGTGTTAAGGGGACTATAAAATTGAAGGGACTTATCCTAGAAAATTATAGATGTTTCAAACATGATGTACAACCCCTACATATTTCAATAACTATTGATAAATAGCTAAGGCAAATATTTATATAGTATGAAATGTCAATTAATCAATGTAAGTTCCCATCAAAAATCCTATTCAATGTATAATGGGGTTCTAATCAAAATGGCATTTCTAAAATCATAGTGAAGAAAATTTTAGTATTGTCAACTTTGACAGCGTCTTGAGAGCTAAAAAATTGGTATTTCACTATAAGGGAAATTGCATCCTATTTGAAAGTCATTTTGACAGAATTCTGTCAACTCTGCTGTAGATTAGGAGTACCTGTTTTGGACACTTTTTTGATAGAAGTCTATCAATTTGGCTGTCAATTTGGACAAAGATACACATCAGCAAGTCTTCCTCTCACTCCTTTGCCACCATGGATTTTTTTCTTTGCCAACAAGGATTTTTTTTCCATGTCACTTATTCCAATAAATTATTTTCCAAGGATTTAATAAAATAGTTGAAATAATGGCTAGAAAAACAAATAGATGAAATTTTGTCAAATGAATGATAAATCTTTAGATGAAAAGCTTTTAGATGATTAAAAATTTTTAATTTTTTTTATCAACTTTCAAGAATGTTGACCAAAACAAATTAAGATCATGGAGTTAATTTATTTACTAAATTGTTTTACTCCATGAATCATTTGTACTTTGTGAAATGAATGGAGAAGAGAAGAGATGAATGTATGTACACATACGGAGGTAAGAGGTCGACCAACCCATGTGGGATATATGAATTCTCAAAGTTGTGAGAGCTCATATTAAATTAAAAACCCAAAATTTTGTATTAAAACTAAGATTTCAAACCTCATTTAAGCATAGTAAAATGTCTTTTTTTTAAACATTTGAACTAAGACTAATTAGAATAGGAATTAGAGTTTCAAGTCCAAAAATCCGTTGACATTTCAAGTTTTCAATCAAAAGTTATGGATAGATTTCAAAGAGGAAGTTTCAAAAAATATAACAAGAACAATTTCAAACACCTCTTTGAAATTCCATAACTTTTGATTGGAAACTTGAAATGTCAAAAGAGTTTTTGGATGCAAAACTTGACTTGATTTTATAACTAATTTTAGTTCAATTTTTTTTTGAAAAAACACATTCTTATATGCCTAAATGAGGTTTGAAGTCCTACTTTCAACACAATTCGTATTTCTAACTTAACGCAAAAGTGTTCAACCAAAAAGTATCCAACCAGTCCTTAATTATGGGTGAAGTTATCTCTTACACCTTCCCAATGCTAGTGAATTTGGGCCTCTAAATGCAAATATCTATACCTTCTTAAGACAAGTAGTTTGTTTTGTTTTGTTTTGTTTATTTGTCACGTTGAGATCTCCTGGACTGTACATCCCCCGGTCCCATGCTTAGTATTGTTAGAAAGCCCTTGGCATGGAGGGGTGCACAGGCTTGGTTTTGTGGCATTCCAACTCACGGTGTGAAAGTTATAGATTTTTGAGTATTTTTGGTTCTAAAAAAATTCAAAAATTACTTTTACTTTGATTTTGGTCGCAATCTTGGTATAGTTGAAAAGCTCTTGACAAGGAGGGGTGCACGGGCTTTGTTTCATGACATTTGGACCTATGGTGTGAGAAATATTGAATTTCAAAGTTTTTTATGCATTCAAAAATTAGATTTGACTGTGGCAACGGCTTAGGGTGCACTATTGAATTTTGAAATTTGCAAAATTTAAATTAAGTCGTGCTCAATGAATTTTGATATGTGGATGAAATCTAGATGCTACGAGAAAATGAAGTTATTATGAAGTACTAATATGATGGATGAGGTTTGATTTTGAATGCATTTAAGATGACTATTTTGAATGATGGATGAAAATACAATATTTGGATAATAATTGTTTTTAGGATGGTTTGTGACTTTGTGGATGACAATGTGAAAATTGCAGTTGCTTTTTCAAATTTGGATGAATTTTGGATGGCATTATGAAATTGTGGATAAAAAACTACTTTGGATGAAAAAAGGATGAAAACTCCAAAATGTTCAAACTTAAAATGATCTAGATTTGAGCATGTCCCAATTTAAAGAACAAAGGGATAAAGAAAAATGATGGATTAGAAAGAATTGTTAGAATGATAAAGAGTGAGGTTCAGTAATTTAACCCCTAGAGGACTAAAGTCCCCTTGGGGATATTTGGAATTTCGGGTAGGCTTGTGTGACCTGAATTTTTTCTATGATTTTTTGAATTTTTTTTTCAAGATAGAAAGTCAGACTAGCTTTCCAAAAATATATTTTTTATTTCAATTGATGCTTGGAAGGAAAAGTTATGCCATTCTATGTCCAAAAAGCAGTTTGCCGGGCAGAAAAGAAAGACCCCCAAAATTTTTATTTTTATTTTTTTACTTTTTTTCTCAAAGATTATGTTTTGTTCTACATCTGAAGCTTTGGTTCATTTTACATAAACAAATAATGAGAAAGTTACGGACAATCTTGTATTTTGGGCAATTTAAGCACCTTCTTCAAAAAATAACTTTTAGAATTCATTTTGGAATGCAATTTTTCAAATTTTTCAAATTTTCTTTTTTGATAGGATTTAGGATGTTTGGAAGAACAGCCCACCTTTGGGATCATGGTTTTCCAATTACATCTTAAAGTTATTAACAACTTAGTGTTTTGTTCAATCTTGGACCTGCTTCTACTTAACAATTTTTTAATGAATGAAAATCAAGAAGTTTTTTTATGAAATTTTTTCCCCTAATTCTCAACTCAAATGTTCAATATAAAAAATCTTAACTTCATGGTCCATAGTGCCAAAAAATTCAACAAATGGCAGTCAAAGTCATCTGAAATTGCAAGTCAGAGTTCAAAAAAACTTTTTTTTTCAACTTTGAATGCTAATATCTTCCAATCCGTACGGTCAAAATTCATGAAATTTTTACGACATGATTTCAGACAAGTAATTTCCAAGATCCTACAATTAGTTTTTTAAGAAAATTGTTTTCTTTTGTTTTTTTGGGAAGAAGTAGCAAACATGGCAGTTTTTAGTGGTTTTCAAGCCAGAAAATGCCTCGGTCCTTTAGGGGTTAAAATTTGAAAAAGCAACTGCAATTTTCTCAATTTTCATTATAACTAGAGTAAATTTGAAATTTCTTCTTGAAATTTTTTTTTGAATTTGAGCCCAACAAATGAAATGGAGGTCCTCTACTCTACTTTCTTCTCCAATTGAAATTTTGGGAAAATTCATAAAATTGAATATTTTATTGTAGTTTATACTTTGGCTGTATTTTTAATGTCCGTTGCATTCTAATTATAGATGTACATGGCAAATCAGTTTACACCACGATGTTTTTCAATGTAATGTTCATGCATAATGAAATTTTCAGATTTTTTGAGGTTATTTCTATTTGATATGATTTTTTCTTCATTTTTACTTCAGAAAATTTCAGAAAATATAATTTTCTTCAAAAAATTTGAAATTTCTGTGACATACAAAAGATATGTAGTTTCATCTCTGAAAGATAAAAATAAAAATTTTCATACACATCTGGTTACAAAATGGCAACAAATTGAGTGACGGACAATAAAACCTAAAACCAGTGGTTATAGGCCCGACGTTTCAAGGTTAATCAGGCTTGGACAAGGGTACAAAGGCTGGCTTCAATGCAAGCCGATGGTCAATGAAGCACACCAATCAACGGTAAAACAAAGACTCCAGAAAAGTTGGACCTCCCATTCTAGCATTAATTGGTGGGCTTCACTCCCTTGGCTCATATGGAAGCTAACCCGTTGCTTCAAATCTAAAATTTCTCCACAAAAATCATATTTTTTGAGTTTAAGCCCAACTAACAAAATGAAGGTCATCTATTCTAGTTTCTTCTCCAATTGGAATTTTGAAAAAAATCATAATTTTGAATATTTTATTGCAATTTGAACTTTGAATGTATTTTCATTGTCTTCTAGATTGTAATTATAGAATGACACGGAAATTAAGTTTATACCATAATGTTTTCCACTAAAATGTACACACATGGTGAAATTCTCAGATTTTTTGAGATAATTTTCTAATTGATATGATTTTTCTTCACTTTTTCTTCAAAAATTCTCAAAAAAATCATTTTTCTTCAAAAAAATCTAAATTTTATGGGAAGTACAGAAGAGATGTAATTTCATCTCTGAAAAATAAATACAAAAAAATTCATACATATTTAGTCCTGAAATGGAATCAAACTGTGTGTTGGCACAAGGGTTGAAAATAGTGATTATAGGTCTAGCATTTAAGGGTTAAGGATTGTAGTCAATTTTGGAGGTGAGCAAGTCATTTTCTGGTCTTATACTAATCATGGGAAAAAATACCAAACCATAATGCAATTTGGAGATTTCATCACATTGATGGAATTCGCATGAATGCTTAGGTCTCCATTGTGAATTTTGTGGTAGTTGAAGGTTCTCTTATGGGAAGATTTTTGTATGTGTAGCCCATATTCATTGATTTTTCAACCTCTAAATTGCATGCTAGTACAAATTGTCATGATTCTTGTCCTAATGCATTATGTTCCCAACTTCCCACATCAATCTTCTTTTGGTCGTATCTAGATTCATTATAAAACTTTGGCTCTTAATGAAAAAGTTACAATTCCAACCAAAAAGTGTCCAAAGTCCTTGATCACGGGTGAAGTTATCTCTTACACCTTCCCAATGCTAGTGAATTTGGGCCTGTAAATGCAAATATCTATACCTTAAGACATGTAGTATTGTAGTTTCTTTTGTTTTATTTTGTTTGTTTGTCACATTGAGATCTCTCGGACTGTGCATCCCCTGGTCCCGTGTTTAGTATCGTTAGGAAGCCCTCGGCAAGGAGGGGTGCACAGGCTTGGTTTTGTGGCATTCCAACTGGCGGTGTGAAAGTTATGGATTTTTGAGTATTTTTGGTTCTAAAAAAAATTCAAAAATTACTTTTACTTTGATTTTGGTCGCAATCTTGGTATAGTTGAAAAGCTCTTGATAAGGAGGGGTGCACGGGCTTTGTTTCATGACATTTGAACCTACGGTGTGAGAGTTATTGAATTTCAAAGTTTTTTATGCATTCAAAAATGAGATTTGACTGTGGCAACGGCTTAGGGTGCACTATTGAATTTTGAAATTTGCAAACTTTATCATGCATAGGCCATTAAAAATTTCAACGTTTTCCCTCCAGATGAGCGATAGGTTGCCTAAGTGCGTCACTAAAGTTTGCCTAAGGTGAAGGCTCTTAAATGGAGCGGGTTCTAAAATGGTACCCTATCTTAAATGTACAATGCTTGTAAATGTTACTTTTTCATAGCCTTCAGCAGTGTATTGACAGTGTACATTTTAGCTAGGGCACCATTTTAGAGCCCTATACCCTTTCAACTTCAAAATTTGAGAACTAATTCAAAAAAGCTCAGAAAAATATGAAACCACTTGGGTTAGATGTCAATTCTACTTGTCTTTCAAGTAAAATTTACTAAAAAATATTTCTAGAACTTTTACCTCCCTGAAATTTTGTTTCAGCCCTTAGATGGTCCATTATAGGACCTCTTAAGCTGAAGAAGGATCTGTGGACCCAATAGGACAGGCCCAAAGACCTCAAGCCCCCCAAAGAATCTCCATCAGGATTGCAGGATTTCGGTACTAAAATTCTCACAAAATCATTGGGTCGTGTGGAAGCCATAGGCCAACATTGGCTCCCCAAGTCCTCAGGACCACCATTTTCCAGCACCCCGACCTATCCACATGGCAGGTGCCAACTGGTCGAGAAGGATATACAGTTCTGACCATGGCCAATCCCAGGCCATGCAACCCGATAAGGCCGATCGTGCGTCACTTACTGCCTCCCGCCGCCGCGCGCTTGCGGCAACTCACCCCCCTGGCCACCAGGAACGCCCGTATGCGAATTGCTCTCATCGCTCTCGCGCCCAACACCCACGATTGTTGTTGCATTCCAAGGCTCCATAGCTCCGAACAGTCAAGGGGGGTAAGTTAAACCTACAGCAGGACAGGGGTTGGGCAGTTTTAGCTTTGCAGCGATGGCGGTGGCGAGCAGCGCGTCGGTGTCACAGGTCACCGCCGTGGCCCGATCCTCGTTCGTGGGGTCGTCGAGGAGCTTGCAGGCCAGTCCCGTGGTGTCGTTCGGCGTCAAGAATGTGAGCCGCGTCGTGGCCATGGCCACCAGGAAAGTCTCCGCCAGGCCGTCGGGCGGAAAGAAGTCGTGGCTGCCTGGTGTCAGGGGCGGCGGCAATTTGGTCGACCCCGAGTGGCTGGACAACTCGTAAGTGGCGATTCTCGCATTTATTGCTGGGTTTCAATTTTGGGGTGCGTTTGGAATGCTGCGGATGTCTGTGAGGCGCGCTTTGAGTGTCTAGGGGGTGCATTTGGGAGTTTCGTTGCAATGTGCGTTGGCGAGAATGTGGATTGGTACGGGAGTGCGGGAATTCGGGTGAATGGATTGCAGTTTGTGGAATTAGGATGGTGGTTGAGGGGGTGCAATGTGAGTTGGAGTTGATGGACACGTATTGAATGGTCGCATTGGTCGTGTTGTAGGCTTCCCGGTGACTACGGCTTCGATCCTCTGGGACTTGGCCGGGACCCTGCTGCGTTGAAGTGGTACAGAGAGGCGGAACTCATCCACGGGCGATGGGCGTTGACTGCCGTGGTGGGAATTTTCGTCGGCCAGGCGTGGAGCGGCGTGCCATGGTTCGAAGCCGGAGCCGACCCCGGCGCCGTGGCACCGTTCTCGTTCGGGAGCCTCCTGGGAACTCAGCTGTTCCTCATGGGCTGGGTGGAGACGAAGCGTTGGATCGACTTCTTGAACCCGGGCACGCAGTCCTTGGAGTGGGCGACGCCGTGGTCTCGGACGGCGGAGAATTTCAACAACACGACGGGTCTTCAGGGCTACCCGGGCGGCAAGTTCTTCGACCCTTTGGCGCTTGCTGGTTCCGTGAACGGTGGCACCTACGTGCCTGACTTTGCCAAACTGGAGAGGTTGCAACTCGCTGAAATCAAGCACGGTCGCCTGGCTATGGTGGCGATGCTCATCTTCTACTTTGAGGCTGGCCAGGGTCTGACGCCTCTGGGCGCTCTTGGTCTGTAAATACCAAATCCAATTTTGTGTTGCTGTTGACGATGTACCATTCTTAATATGAAGCTCACTGTTTTGCCACTGAAATATTTCTCTCGGTCCTGCAAGCTTGGATAGTGTTCTGTGTTTCTTAACTGAATCTTCATGTCACTTTCGGTTATGTATGTTATACCAGATTCGCTTTGAGGTGCACTCGGATCATTCGAATCACATTTTTCGGTTTTATAGTGTAGATGTTTGCAAGTAATGTAGCATTTTGACCCTTGAATACTATTGCTGACTTCGAGTCTAGTACTTGGCTGCAAGGTGACGTGTGGTCCCAACCATAGTCATCTCTTCCTCTCCTTGTAGTGCACAATTTCTCTTTCGTCAGGGTTATAGTTACATTCCATTTGCTTGTCAATCAGCGGCGCTGTGGAGCTTTGTTTAGCGGGATCTGATGCACTGCCTGCCAGGGTTCAATTATCCATGCAAGCGTTTATTATTCTGTTTGGTTGCCTACACTCGAACTCCAGTTGACGGCTTCTGTTTTGTTAAGTACTGTTACCCCTCGGGGGAGTCTGTTGGATTTTGAACAACTGAATTACCAAGGCAGTAAAGCTTTATGGTGATAAAGTAACGTCGAAGATGTATGGGTAATACTAGTCAAATTGTGCTGGTGCGTTCTGAATCGTGTACGGAACTAGACGTACCTACTGAACATTCCAGTATCCTAGATTTTTAAGTGAACTTTGGCCACTTCAGCGCACACATGAAATAGTATTCTACGTGTTCAATGTATGGCTTCACTCGCCATTGCCGGTAAACTTGCGTAAAACTGAAATTAGGCTTAGTTGTACCAAGCTTTTCATACTTCAAATCATCTGCTGCTTTGTAGCAATTCCTTCATAATACCTCACTTGAGGCTTTTTGATTGACCATAATGAATCAGGCTAGCCCTGCTACACAATTGAGTGTAGAAATTGTCATCATTTCGTTTAACGGAGAACTTGAAATCTTTGCAAAACCAAAGACTTCTGAAACATTGTTTGTATCAGACATTGGGTAGAACTATGAGTAGCTGCATTTTACACAAATTGTCCAAGATTTGGACAAGTATACATGAGTTCAAGATAGTCCAGTAAAGAGTACGGAGTAGTATATTGGTATTTCTAGAAACCAATGGGTGAGTAAGGAATTTTTAAAAGTTTTAGCTAGGCTTTGAGATTTCTAAGCAGTTTTGGAACTTCATATGTAAATGTAGTCTTTTTTTCAATTTGGTTGTATTGTAGTTCTTAGTGAAAATTGGTTCAAATTCTATTTAGCCTTCTTCTATAAGATGCAATGATTATTAATAATTATAATAATATGACACTTTCTTTTCTCTTCATGTCTCTATTACTAGTCTCACATGGTATTAGAGTTGGGAGAATCATGTGCTTTCCTTCAATTCCTAGAGCTACATGCTCTTACTAGAGAATGTTTACAATCTATTTATCATAGAAGAAAAGAGACTTGAAGTGAAAAATCACTTGTGAATTACTAATGGAATTTTCCATCTTTTTGTTGAGCCAATCAAAGTAACTTTAGACAAACTCATTGAAAAAGAACAACAAAATGAGTAGCAACTAGAAGTTGTGAACGCCACATATGGACTCTCTATTACTCCCGCAAGTTATCTTAACACTATAGCACACCGCAATGAAATTAACTTTCAATTTTGTTTTGAAGAATCTTTTGCGGCACCTTCATATCTTTATTAAGAACTCTGACTAATCATCATATAGCATGGCTCCTTCGACTAGTAATTTTGCTACTTGAACACATTTTATTTTATCACTAATTGCTTCTAATTGTGCCACATGGCAAATCAAAATTGAAATGTTTCTTATACAAAGCAAACTTTAGAACATAGTTTATATTATAGAAGCAACTCCTAAATCTTTTGACATTGTTGTTTTAGTGACCTGGAAATTGAAAGATTCCAAAGCATAATTTGATATACTTTTCTGTTGTGGAGAAAAGCCACTTCCTTTCCCGTCAACCAATTAAAACTTCAAAAGGGATTTAGGATAGGTTTAAGCAACTTTACAAAAGATTGAATAAAGCTAGTGAGGTACATCTTCAAAAAAGATATGTCATATGACAATATCACCGTCCAATGAATGACGTCTATAAATTTTTTAAATCACGATAGTCCACTTTGAAAGAAGGTGCTATCTATAGTTGTACATATTCTGAACTACAAATTATTCTACTCCTCGGAGTGTTTCCTAATATTTGGAGTACTTTTACTACAATTCAAAGTGAACTTTGAGATTTAACATTCACATATGTACTATCCAATATATTACAACAAAATGATATCAATAATTCCCTAGTATCAAAATCTAATCATTTTGCTAATCATGCTTCTTATGTAGAAGGCAAGCTTATAAAATAGTATGTAACTACCTTTACATGACCACAAACCAATTAAAGTTTACCCCCAAAATCACATAGATTTCTTTCCTTTCCTATAAAGTGTCACATTCCTAAAAGCGCCATCTACAATGCACATACATTTCCAAAATCAGTCATGTTCACAAACTGTAGATGGCGCTCTCAGAAAGGCTTTGATCGTTAATAACTTTTACATACGGTATCCAAATCCTGCATTCTTTGGTGCATTGAAACATGCTTTCACTTGCCAACAAGATTGCATGAAAAGGCACAGTATGAATAAGTGGCGCTTTTGCGTGTACCCACCTGAATACATGTGCTCCCCAGCCCTCAAAATCTGAAGCAACTTCACTGATGACGGAGATTTGATTACTACCCTGGTGTCTCAAACGTGAATGTGACTGCCACTCAGTATTTGGAGTCGAATGCAGCACGTCATGTTTGTAAATCACTGACAAACATGAGGTCTCATTGTTGGTAAAACTTTGGTCGATCCTGTTGCATGAGGTGAAACTCTCGAAACTTAACGGCTTAATTGCTTATTTGACACGGTACTAAGTTATCTACACCCAAAATCGTTTCAACAAGCTTGCCATTGTGTTTCTGTTGAATCTATTGGGAGTCAATGGTAGATTCTCGATTTCTCTTGGAACACATTTTCGGGACAAAAATTGATTGAAGTTGTGAATTTCCGGTGTTCTACAATCATGTGTACCCAAAATCAACCCTTGGCTCTTCGCCAAATCCTTAGTTCTACATACTTGAATCTCTACTTGAATTCCATTGTGTCATTAAATTAGAAGAAGTGATGAGTTGTTGCTGGGTGGGTTGCTGGTGTGGAATTTGGTTGGAAGGACATGATTCCCACAAGTTTGCAAAATCTCATATGGGGGAAAGTCTCATGACAGCCCCAAAACTCACCTGTAACAAATTATGTTAGCTTGTTTCGAGAAAGTCTTGTGTTTGATTATGTTGCTGTCATACTAGATCTGTGAGCACTGTGTTCTGAATGCAAACTTGGATATATTATGGCAATGATTTCCCGTCTCATTTGTTTCAAAAAAAGAAAAAGAAATTTAACTTAGATAATATGGTTGACATATACAGTAGGTGAGAGTCCCTTACTACTGTAAATCAGTGTGGAAAATTGAATGCCACCCAAAATCAGAATCCGGGCTCGAGTATATTATCACCTCAAGAGGACGGGGTTTAGATCTTGTTTTACAATATTAGATTATGGATTTGGATCTAATGTTTGTTGGAACGCTCCAGCGTTCTCGCATGTTGTGCATCATAGCAGCTGAAACAGTCTGTCTGGCCTCTCAAGTGTATTCTTGCCAATCTGTCAAGCTCTTGCTTCCCGTTGCCCCGCTCTGATGAATCTCTTTCAAAATGGTGTTGTTCACGAGTATCTCTCCGTTCTTGTGGTAGAAATGCTTTTTTATTTGAAATTGTGTCAAGGTTGCTCAGAGTTTGCCTTTCTAGTGTAGCTCTTGGATTTGGAGCTCCACATGGAGATTGATACTCCATATGCATTTATTAACTAGACCGTGGTGTTTGTTTGTGTTTTACAGGGAGAGTATGTTGCGCATAATTTGCGACAGAGTTAATGTTGAATTGTGCAATTCAGCAGCTAGACTCGAATAGACCCAATTCACCAAATCGAGTAATTAATTTAGCTTCCTCGACTTGCTGTCTCGTGTGCGCACGAGAATTTGCGACGATGGCCGTCTCGAGGTCTTCAATGGGAAGCTGGGTGGCCATGCTAGCTCTGCGAGGTAGCCCTTCTGAGCTTCCTGACCATCCCCATGGCTGCTGCCAGTCGAAGCCTCTCCAGAACTTCCAGAAATGGCGGTGGCGAAGAAGTCTTTTCTAACAGTACGCAGCTCGTGCGAAGGACCAAAAGCGCTACGGGCGTTGTGCAACACCGATGGCACCACCTTCAACGCCACCTTAAGGCTATGGTGGCGATGGGTCAGGTGACTCAGGTGGAAGTGCTCACGGGCAGCTCCAGCGAAATCCGGTGAGTGTGCACTACCGCGAATCAACTGAGCTAAATAGTACAATTAGTAAATCAGGCCACTCGAGCCTCAAGGGCAAAATTCACTCTTTGGGGACCATCAGAAGAACTTCTAGAAACCATTCATTTCACGTCATTCTTTGGTGAAGACCCGACAAACTTAGAAGTACGTCTTCCAATCAATGCCAGCATGCCTAATACCTTTTCATTGAGTTCAAAGAATCTTTATTTTCCAAGCTACTGATCGTAATCAACATTTGGCCTTCATTCAATTCATTGCTACTTGGACAGAATCTAAGCCAACCGAAGCAACTCTCAGATATTTAGGAGCCTGGAATGAATTTTTCCAGTCTACGTTCAGGGTAGCACTCATTAATGTCTTAAAATCGCAACAGCACTTGGACATATAGTCAGATGCTCTCATAACAAACTCATCCAAACGTATTCAACTAAAAACCGTCTCAGCCTTCAACCGAACTCCGAACTTCTTGCCTTGCTTTGATCGTTTTTTGTAGCAAGCTAACCGAGGATACGCCAACCCCACTACTCTCATCATTAAGTAGCCTTTGCCTGAATAGCATGCACTCCAAAACCACCATCAAGGATATCCATGTATTTGTAGAACTCATTGAGAACATACTCCTCACGAGATCCTACTCTTGGTCAAAGAGGAACTTCCTTTTCTTACAAAAGTAATCCCCAGGTGGGAAGCTTTAGACGTTTTCCAAACTCAAGGCCCTTGTGGGCGGCTACGGAATCAACCCATAGGAGGCTTGAAGGCAAAATAGATTACGGCTCAAAAAGAATTTAGACACATGATCTTCATTGACTTCTTGCAAAATTTCCCTTTTCTGCCTTTTCTGTCCCTCCGTGAACTAAGATTAAACCAAAAACTACCAAAAAACTATAATAAAAAACTACAACTACCAAAAAAATATAGTTGAAGCACAAGTGATCAAGTTTATCACATTGCTGAAGAGCAAACAAAATGTTCATTTCAACATGTTTGGATGTACAGCATGCATTTTGTGTATCAGCTAAATGAGTCAAACTGACACAAAACTGAAGCATGATGGATTCCCCAGAGTTTGACTCTGTCTTGCTTGTCACTGCAAATCTTTGAATTGCATTGAAGCAGCCTACGATGTTTTTTGGAACCATTGAATTATTGCCAATTAATAATAGATTAGCAACTGCACGTGATTATGCAGCTATGTATTAACTAGTCAATGCCAACGAAGTAACAAATTTCAGCTTGGATTAAAAAAAAGATAACACAACATCATAATCTTTGCATCATGGGCAAAGGCAACAGAAACATGACACCCTGACAAATTGTATACAGTCCCCAATGCAAATTGGCATCTTTACCACAGTTGCTGTCAAAATTGGATTCACCTCAATTGACTTGACTTTTCAGACACTAAAGACAAGCAAACATAAAAACACAAAAAAATTCACTTCCACATCAATAACGTACATAACCACAAATCCAAATGCATAGAGTAACAATTGTAACAAAGAATGCAAGGAGCCAGAGAGAGGAGGTTTTCTGTAGCAAAGCAGCAGGCTTCATATTAAGAATGGTACATTGTCAACAACAGTATAAAGTTGGATTTGGTATTTACGGGCCAAGAGCGCCCAGAGGCATCAGACCCTACCCGGCCTCAAAGTAGAAGATGAGCATTGCCACCTCAGCTAGGCAAGCATGAAAAGACTTCTAATTTGTTGTAGCTTAGAAAAGGTACAACTAGAGATAGTAGCTTCTTTCAAAGTAGACCACCATGGTTTTAGAAATTTACAAATGTCATTGGATGGTGACATTGTCATACAACATATTTTCTTATGGAGATGTACCTCACTAGCTTTATTCAAACTTTTGTAAAGTTGTTTAAGCCCCTTTGAAGTTTTAATTGGTTGAAGGGAAAAGAAGTAGCTTTCCTCCACAACAAAGAAGTATATCACATTATGCTTAGGAATCTTTCAATTTCCAAGTGGCTAAGCCAACAATGTCAAAAGATTTAGGAGTTGCTTCTCTATTGTCAACTACGCTCTAAAGTTCGCTTTGTATAAGAAGCATTTCAATTTTGATTTGCCATGTGGCATAATTAGAAGCAATTATTGACAAAATAAAATATACTCAAGTAGCAAAACTACTAGCCAAAGAAGCCATGCTATAGGATTACTAGTTAGAATTCTTAATAATGATATGAAGGTGCCACAAAGGATTCTTCAAAACAAAATTAAGAGTTAATTTCATTGTAATGTGTTATAATGTTAAGATAACTTGCGGGAGCAATAGAGAATCCATATGTGGTGTTCACAACTTCTAGTTGCTACACATTTTGTTGTTCCTCTTCAATGGATTTTTCTAAAGTTACTTTGATGTGCTCAATAAGAAGATGGAAAATTCCATTAATAATTGACAAGTGATTTTCCACTTCAAGTCTCTTTCTTCTATGATAAATAGATTGTAAACATTCTCTTTAGAGCATATAGCTCTAGGGGTTGAAGGAAAGCACATGATTCTCCCAACTCTAATACTATGTAAGACTAGTAACAGAGACATGAAGAGAAAAGAAAGTATTGTATTATTATAATTATTAATAATCATTGCATCTTATAGAAGAAGGGTAAGTAGAATTTGAACCAATTTTCACCAAGAGCTAATATACAACCAAATTGAAAAAAAAAACTACATTTACACATGAAGTTCCAAAACCAATTAGAAACCTCAAAACTTCATCGTCTAAAAGCCTAACTAAAACTTTTAAATATTTTTTACTCACCCAATCAGTTTCTACAAATACCAATATACTACTCTATACTCCTTAGTGGACTATCTTGAACTCATGTATACTTGTCCAAAACTTAGACAATTTGTGTAAGATGCAACTCCTCATAGTTCTACCCAATGTCTGATACAAACAACGTTCCACTTGAGAAGTCTTCGGTTTTGCAAAGATTTCAAGTTCTCCGTTAAACGAAATGATGACAATTTCTACACTCAATTGTGTAGCAGGGCTAGCCTGATTCATTATGGTCAATCAAAAAAACTTCAAGTGAGGTATTATGAAGGAATTGCTAGAAACCAACAGATGATTAGAAGTATGAAAAAGTTCTGTACAACTAAGCCTAATTTCAGTTTTAAGCAAGTTTACCGGCAATGGCGAGTGAAGCCATACATTGAACACGTAGAATACTATTTCATGTGTGCGCCGGAAGTGGCCAAAGTTCATATCAAAATACAGGATATTGGAATATTCAGTAGGTACTTCTAGTTTCGTACACGATTCAAAACGCACCTGGACAATTTGACTAGTATCACCATAAATCTTCGACGCCAACTTTACTGCCCTGGTAATTCAGTTGTGATCAAAATCCAACAGATTCCCCCGGGCAGAGTGTGGGCAACCAAACAGAATATTAAACGCGTGCATGCATAATAGAACCCTGGCAGTGCATCAGATCCCGCTGAACAAAGCTCTACAGCGCCGCTGATTGACAAGCAAATGGAATGAAAGAGAAATTGTGCACTACAAGGATGACTATGGTTGGGAGCACACGTCACCTTGCAGCCAAGTACTAGACTCGAAGTCAGCATTAGTATTCAAGGGTCAAAATGCTACATTACTTGCAAACATCCACACTTTTAAACCGAAAAATGTGATTCGAATGATCCGAGTGCACCTCAAAGCGAACCTGGTATAACATACATGACCGAAAGCGACATGGAGATTCAGTTAAGAAACACAGAACACTATCCAAGCATGCAGGACCGAGAGAAAAATTTCAGTGGAGAAACAGTGAGCTTCATATTAAGAATGGTACATCGTCAACAGCAACACAAAATTGGATTTGGTATTTACAGACCAAGAGCGCCCAGAGGCGTCAGACCCTGGCCAGCCTCAAAGTAGAAGATGAGCATCGCCACCATAGCCAGGCGACCGTGCTTGATTTCAGCGAGTTGCAACCTCTCCAGTTTGGAAAAGTCAGGCACGTAGGTGCCATTATTCACGGAACCAGCAAGCGCTAAAGGGTCGAAGAACTTGCCGCCCGGGTAGCCCTGAAGACCCGTCGTGTTGTTGAAATTCTCCGCCGTCCGAGACCACGGCGTCGCCCACTCCACGGACTGCGTGCCCGGGTTCAAGAAGTCGATCCAACGCTTCGTCTCCACCCAGCCCATCAGAAGCAGCTGAGTTCCCAGAAGGCTTCCGAAGGAAAACGGCGCCACGGCGCCAGGGTCCGCACCGGCTTCGAACCATGGCACGCCGCTCCACGCCTGGCCGACGAAAATTCCCACCACGGCAGTCAACGCCCATCGCCCGTGGATGAGTTCCGCCTCTCTGTACCACTTCAACGCAGCAGGGTCCCGGCCAAGTCCCAGAGGATCGAAGCCGTAGTCACCGGGAAGCCTACAACAAGACCAATGCGACCATTCAATACGTGTCCATCAACTCCAACTCACATTGCACCCCCTCAACCACCATCCTAATTCCACAGAATGCAATTCACCCGAATTCCCACATTCTCGCCAACGCACATTGCAGCGAAACTCCCAAATGCACCCCCCAGATACACAAAGCGCGCCTCACAGACATCCGCAGCATTCCAAACGCACCCCAAAATTGAAACCCAGCAATAAAAGCGAGAATCGCCACTTACGAATTGTCCAGCCACTCGGGGTCGACCAAATTGCCGCCGCCCCTGACGCCGGGCAGCCACGACTTCTTCCCGCCCGACGACTTTCTAGCAGTGACTTTCTTGGTGGCCATGGCCATGACGCGGCTCACATTCTTGATACCGAACGACACCACGGGACTGGCTTGCAAGCTCCTCGACGATCCTACGAACGAGGATCGGGCCACCGCGGTGACCTGCGACACCGACGCGCTGCTCGCCACCGCCATTGCAGCTGCAAAGGTGGAACTGTCCAACGTCTGTCCTGCTGTAGGTTACGGATTCCGCCCCCCCTTGACTGTTTCGCCCGACGTGAGCGAGCTTCCAATGGCGATGGTAAGACTCGGAAGGAGCGATTTGCATATAACTTCGGGAGGCTCGCATTGGGCCTCTTCGGGAATTGGCTGTTCGTTGCGAGGGGGGGCTGCTGGGGGGGAGGGCTCCCTGGGGAAGAAGCGAGTGGCGCACGATTGGCCTTATCAGGTCCACGGCTGTGGATTGGTCTTGGTTGGGGCTCTGGATCCTGCTCCCCCACTGGCAGCTCGCCATGTGGATTTCTCATGGTAGCGTTCCGGGAGGACTTATCTCCCTCCCCATCCGTAGAACGGGACAGCCAAGGTCAGACTTCAGTTGGGCAGGGAGACTGGAGGAGTAAGGTAAAACAGCCCATTGTGGTCAGAATTTGGAGTCTGGCCTCATGCCATTGCTGAAAAATTTTAAATTTTTTCTCACATAAAGATAAGTGTGAAAATTTGTAAGAACAATTGAATTTTTTTTTTAGAAAATTATAAATTTACTATGATTTTTTGAATGTTCAGCTCAAAAGTGTTTGTAGATTACCCCAAAACCAACACGCAACTATATCCATAATACTCACCTTACACTTCTAAAGCAATCACAATAATTTTTTATGTGAAAAACCTTGAAAACTTAGTTCCTAGAAAGATGATTTACACTAAAATAGTTGGGCATTCCTAATGAGGTCACTAATCACTCCATTAGTGTTAGGTAAGACATTAAGTATGGCCTGGAAAACTATCCTGGAGTCATTAGGTGTATGTCATGAATCATTTGAATATAATGGGCTATTTTACCTTATTTGTTTTGAGATTGCAAGCTGCAGTAATTAGGCAGGGATTTTAAGGGGACCCATATACTAATTAATCAACATTCCACACTACATAAATATCTACCTTTGATGAACATTAATGTGCACATCTTACTTTTAAGGAAAAAACACATTATCAAGGAAAAAATTTCTCTACAAAGAATTCAATGCCAAGGTTCTTCCTTCCAAAGTTTAATAAATACAAGTTTCTAAATTATAATTATATTTTACTAATTGACCCTTGTATTATGATTACTATTGTACCTTTGAGCATAATGGTAGAGTTGGTTTGCAAAAACCTAATTATAATTTAGAAAAATTTATACAACAAATTTTTGGAAGGAAATTTTTTGACATTGAATCCTTTGTGGAAAAAATTTCTTGTACTGTAGTGTGATTTTTCTATAAAAGTAAGAGTGGACATTGATGTCCTTCAAATGTTTACACAATATTTTTCAATCAATTGATATGTAAGACAATGAAAAACATGCAAAAAAATCTACAAAAAATGGAATTTTTATTTTTTTAAACTTGAAATTTGGTGAGCCAAATAAGATTGCCTAAAATAAAATTTTTGATAGATTTGTTTTCAAAAATATTTTTGAAAGGTCAAATTTTGGAAGAAATTCATGCAAGTTGAAAATGGGAGTTGCAAGAGTTTCCAGAGGGTATTATATACAACATTTATTTTTGAAGTGTCTTAGCCTATACATCATATTTCAAATATCTACAATTTTACAAAATAAGTCCCTTTAATATCTCTATTTATTATAGGCTTTGAAAAAAAAAGGCCTTTTACCAAGTGACTTTGTCAACATGATATGATTTATAGACTAATAGATGCATTCTTCATCTCCCTATTAATTTAGAAAGTCATCTATAAACTATTTTTTGATTGTTGCTACATTACAAGGTTTACTTAATTATGGACTTCCACAAATAAAATTTGAGCAAACTTTGTGAAAAAGACAAAATGGCTTATGAAACTTTGGAGAGAGACCTATGAAAAGTGTAGGAGAAACATTGGCTTTAAGAGGTGGAGAGTAGATTACTTGTGTATTTTATATGTGCAAGTTTCTATTATAATCTTCCAACATATAGCAAATTTTTTCTTAAACAAAAGCAAAAGCATCTGATGAGTAATGATATCAATGTACTATTTTGAATTTAAATCAAAGATGAGTAATAGTGTTGACTAGAGTTGTAAAACATTGGCAACAATGTGATTTTTGTTGTATCATAGAAACTTTTTTTATAAGGCTAGATAGTTATTGTTCACTTTTCATCACAAATATACCAAAGTGTACTTAAAAGTCAAGAAATTTGAGGTGCTTTGAATACAACCATAATAATCAAAGGTGGAAATTGACCAAGGTTATTATTAAAAAAAAAAAATTATTTTTATTGGAATTTGTTGTTAAATGAAAGGGGATTCCAATGCAATTTGCATGCATTTGTTTGGACTATATATATAAGCTATAGATTTTCAATAAATTATCTACACTACAAGAAAATGGGGGTATAAATGACTTGTCCACAATGATTGTACTAACAACAATGACTACAAAATGACTATTTTGTAGTCACTGTTGTTGGTGTAGTCATTGTGGACAAGTCATTTATACCTTCATTTTCTTGTAGTGCTAAGAATGTGCCAAAAATTAAACTTTACTAGCTCTTCTAGACTTTCATATTTTGATGGTATACATCTTGTATCATCAATATTTAGGTTTAAGTATCACTTATGTAAGCAAATGTAAGAGTCACTTTTTGAGTACTAATAGTCATGCAAATTGGTGCACATACCTTATGGCCAAAATATTTTAAGCAATTTTGAATGAAGTGATGTGGTGTAGAATATAAGAGAAAATTTCAAGTGTTTAGAGGGTTGTTTGAGTGCACACAAATGTACAAACAGAGAAAAATTCAACCCAAATCAATCCAAAATTAGCCAACAAAGAATCTTACTAGTTTGTGCCAACTTCTATGCTTTGTCACATTGGTGATTCATATATATACATTTATATATCATTAGTCAAAAGTCAAACAACCCTTCTATAAAGCCTAGATTTTTTCTAATGATCAACATCTAAGACTATTTTTTTATCACATCACAAGTTACATTAAAAAAAATTCAAGAAGAATTTGTAATTTTCTATATGCAAAAGGCTATTGAATCTCACGTTGAATTGCTAGTGTTGTGATGTGGACTAGGTATTAGTTTAACTCTAAAGGACCAAGGTGTTTTTTTTGCAAAAAATCACCATTTCTTTAGCAAAGAGAAAAAAAAATTGAAAATTATTCTTTTTGTCTATCTAACATTATAATCTTAGACCTAACTAGCATAAAAAAGTGTGGGAAAAATTTCAAAAATTCTGACTAAATAGGTTGCCAGACATCTACATTCAAAGTAAAAGAATTGAAGCATATTGTTCAATACATTGCAAGATTAGATTATTTGACTTTGAATCTTCTTAACTTTAAGTTTTTGCACTACTAATAGAGTATTAAGATAGTGGGAAATTGAATTGAGAGTCTAAGAAAAAAATACAATAAAATTTAAGTTTTATTCTTTAAAAAACTGTTAAATAGAAGTAGGTACAAAATAGAAGGAAAATCTAAATCATCAATATCTTTTATTTTTTTGACAAATTGCAATAATTGCAATTAAAAATGATTCCTATAAGTTAATTTTTTCAAGAAGATGATCTAATCACTAAAAAAACAATATCATTGTCTATAACTTTCTCATAATAAGTCCATTGGAATGAATCAAAGCTCTCCATGTAGACTATAGTAAATTCTATGAGAAGAATTTTGGTGTTTTTAAAAATTCAAAATTTTGAATTTTTTTGGGTATCCCACTGTCCCTATTTTGAGCTTATTTGGGCATAATTCCTATCATTTGTCTTGAGGCACTGATTGAAAAAATTATACTCTCAAGAAGCTATTAAATTTTTTTATCTTCAAAAAAGTTTCCAAAAGTCAAGACAAAAATTGAGACTATAGGTACCTACTCAAAATCATATTTGTCCGTCAAAAAGACAATGGGCTTTTAGGGGCTTTTAGGGGCTAAAATAGATATCTACATAGTTTCATATTAGTTCTATAATTGTGGGTTAAATAATTTACAATTTGATTGACAATTATATTTAAGTTAACATTAATGTTATCTTATAATTTTCTAACTAGTTTTACTTTATTTAGTAGACTAAAATATATTATAAAAATTTAACAACGAAGGTATTTAGAAAAGGATGTGATGGGGAAGAATTACAATAGTGTTTTTATATTAATAGTACTAAGGATTGTAGGTGAGGGTAGATTTGCTAATGAGATTTGTATAGTGAAGCTCTTTTTATCTAAAGCAAATGTTGTTTGGAGGATAGGAATTCTTGGAGGTTGATACATTAAATAAAAATACATATTTGAATTATTGACAAGAGCCCCATGCTTTTTCTAGACCGACTGCAAACTTCAAACTTCACAACAGCACTGTACTACAAACTTTTGACGTTCATCTTCTAAGTTATGTCAAACCAATTTTTGCAATCCTGTGAATAAGTTGCTCATCTTGGACTACATATTAAATACTTTAAAGATTGGTTTGGGCTGCTTGCTTGGAAAAGAGTACTTGTAACTTGTATTATCCCTTACCAGACAAATCATGTCCTTCCTTAATGTCAATTCTGTTTAAATGGAGCAATTCTTGGAGCCAACAATCGTGACATTCATTCTCACGAGGCCCCAAGATTCTAGATGTACGTGAGGATCACTCTTGATTTACGTTTGTGGAATTCTGCCCATTTAATGAAAGTGATGTTACTCGGTCAAACCTCATGAGTTTCCTTCATTGAATCGTAGCAAAGTTAGTGAGTAGCAAGTGAAGATCACTTGACTTGTACAAGTAGAGGAACGGCATTGCTTGTGATACTCTTTCCAACCTTTCAGTGTTCGGAAGATCATCCCATTCAGCCAGTCTACACTAGGACGTCGATTTGAAAGCAAGTAATCAAACTGGCTTCGATGGAGCTACTAACTTGCTTGCTAGGAAATGCAACACATCACTAAGATTGAAGTCACTACGAACTAGGCCACCATGTCAAGCTCATCATCATCCGGTAAGATTACATCAAGTCGCATGAACGGCCGATACTTGTGAGGAACGTCAGCACCAGCCTGAACACACAATTCTACAACAGCGGGCGCTTTACCATAATATTTGGCAAGCTTGTTCTTCAGTGGTGGTCCATCTTTGTCATGCACATGCCAAACAAATCTGCACACAGCTCACATTGTTACTCACTGCTAGCGCATCCTCACATTCCATTCATTGCATAGCTTCACACTCCGATCACGTAGAGTTTAAGCCATGCTCTAATCCTAATGATATTGTTCTGCCAGGCAGGTCTAGAAAATCATCCTTACAGGTTTACCTGCCGGAGTTTTTTCACATTAGATTGCAACAAGTTTGAGTTAACAAGAAAGCCTACTCCATTGCTGGTATTGCAAAAAAGTAAAACAAATTCGTGTTACCTTTCTACGTTCAATATCAACTTTACATTAGGTCAAGTAACAAGAATGAGCACGGAGAAGAGGCGCTTCCATGGCTCCTATTTAACATACTAAAAATCACTCAGATAACAAGGCCTCAAGCTCCCTCTAGGAAGAGAATTAGACACTTGTCTCCTCAAATGCGTCATAATCGCAATGGACTATTTTAAGCTTGTTATCAAACCGCCTATTTGTACAAGATGTTGATTCAAAATTTTAAGCGTATTGCTTCGACCTGTGCAAGATTAAGAGGCTCTTCGTTGACATGCATCCAACTGCTTTTTCGATATACGAGTAGCGATGTGGAAAAAAATTATGTGAGAGGAAAGAACCTGGAAGGAATCAGATCTTCCAAAGCCGCATCTTGCCACCCATGCTGTCCGTTGCGCCACTGATGCTTGAATGCACCACATAACTGTAGTTTGTGGCCTCTACGACCAATGTGCACTTCAGGGCAATAACCACAGGCCCTGACTGGGTACGTGGCCATTAGCTTCGCAGCTCCTGCACGCATCTGATCCCAGGCACGCAATGTTTTTTCCGCCACTGTCTTCAAATCATCATCATCACTGATAGTAAGGACACTAATGCCGTATCTGCCGCTCTCCCCTTCTGTATCGATTGGTCTCTTCAGTTGATCTGTTGCCGTAGATTGTCTTTCTTCTTCTTCTTCGCCACTAGATGTCAATGTCTTAGTTTCATCGTCAATGCTCTCTGTTTCATTTCTATCATCGTTCCCACTAGATGTAGCATGCTCTTCACCGCCATCAACCTTCGACCAACTAATTGAACTGTCAATAGGTGTCGTCCTCCTCAATATTGGAAATTCTGGCAGATCCAAACCTGCCTGGATACATAATTCTACAATAGCTGGAATCCTATCATGATTAAATCTGTCTTCATGACTTATGGGCTTCTGCATGCGATCTCTCAGATGAAAAGCCTCCAACGGCACTACGACATCATCAAGGTATCCAGGCACCCATAAATGCTCTCCATAGCGTCCAGAATTGTTCTTTCCGAGACATGTCTTTATTTCATGTCCTACTCTTGCCACGTGCACTTCTGAGCACCACCTGCATATGTAAAAACATCCATCAGTTACTAAGTGCCACAATATGAGGTATATCTTAATTCAACAATACGTGCCCAAACTAAAAACTACACTGAATAGGGGTTTTCAGGGGACCAAACAATTAATCAGAGTAGAAAGTCCACTTGAAAAGCACGTAGTCGATTTTAGTAACTTAAAAACGTAGAGTATGTTTTCATATTCTATTTATATAATCTATTACATTACTTTAAAGTTTCCTAAATGAATTGTTTCATATCCTTTAGCCAAGGAAGCCGCCAATTTGGGCATTACGAACATATGGTTTAACTCAGAAGTGTTCATCTCCAGTACAGTGAAGGTTTCCAAGTAAACATCCTGAGAGATAATAAATAGAGGAAATGACCCAATCCATAAATGTACCTGCAAGCTTTGACAGGAAGATGTTTCATAAGTCTTGAAACACCATTCAGGACGACTAGATATGCATTGTATACAGAATGTGCCAAGGGAATAAACTTCTCCACAAGCATGCCATTTGCAGGCGCCTTCAAGGGCTTCGGAGGTAATTGCCTCAGCTCCCTGTTCCTCATTCTCTTCTGGTGACTGCCATGCTGGATGGGTTTCAAAAATGGCTTCTTCACTCGTTTCGACACAAACGAAGGCGGTAAGTCCTTGTTTTGTTTAAAATTACGGGCCTGCACATAAACTGTGCAAGTGGAGACATAACTCAACTTCCAGAATGAAACCAAATCCTACATAAACCAGTTGCAGGAATAAGGTACCCCATTTGCGTCTCCATCGCATTCAAACATATGTAGGGCTATGCTTATTAGGAGAACGATAACGTTTCGGAGAGACCTTTAATAAAAGAGCTGAATACTGTGAGATCGGATTTTACCAAGAAGTATGAATTTCATACGCAAACGCAAAAGACAAGAGAATTCTCTACCTTGCGAAACTGTCGCTACTCATTTGCAAGCCCTTCAAATGTCCAGTACAGTTGATCAGGAAAAACAAACAAAACAGAGTTAGAAATTTAAGAAGCACGTACCATTTTGCATACCCCTCTTGTCGGCAGCTTCCAGTGCCACGATAGACGAAGGGATTTCAGAAGCAAAGAATCGGCTAGAGGAGCAGCCATAAGCACGGCCATGGCTTTCCTTCTGGACGCCGAACGACACCACGGGTGTGGACTTAACTTGCCGTGACAACACCACGAACGAGCAAGTCGAAACCGCTGATATTTGCGACACCAACGGGCCGGTAGCGACCGCCATTCCTCTGTCTCGCACGCTCAAACCATTCGACCCGATCTCAGCAAAATGTCAGTAAATGAAACAATACCATGAGCACCTGTAGATCTCATGGTTAAGGAAACCCTCTAGGCATGTTAATCTCCTCGCACCTATCGCAGTTTTAAACCCTAAAACGAAAAAAACCCACTTAAACCCTAATTTCGAAACAACGGAATTTCGAACCCACTACAGATTCTGTGCGAAATGAAGAAATTGGAGACAAACAGGAATCTATTTCCATTTGCAGCAATTGTGATGGCGAGTATCAACGTGACTGAATAGCACGAAATTTCGCACTGTACCGTTCGATTCTTGATAATTTACAACTGCATTCTACGCCGACATCGTTGACGCAGAATCAAATTCGTCAGTACAGGAGAAATTTTGCACCGAATTGAAGCAATGCACGCGAGAGTCGCTCAGTTGCGCAGAAACAAACCACTGCACTGCCTAGTTTGTCGCACGAGAATTCCTCTGCAGCTGGTGCTCAGAGCTCGAATGCACTCGAGGCAGGCTTATCGTCAACGATGTCCGGTGTTTCTTTTCCTACCCGGCGGTTCTCAATAGAAGTATATAACCAAGGCCCAAAATTACTTTTTTGGATCTGTCTAAGCAGTGTTTTTTTTTCATTTCTTGTGAAGTGGCAAAGTGGCAATAGTTCATTTTATTGTGGTGCTCCAAATTTCAACATTCATCCATATATTAGATAGAAAATATCATATTAGCACATAATACATATATATCATCTTATTTTCATTCATTATTTGGTGATTTCATCCAATAGCTTTAAGAAATTTACTGTTTATTTTTTATATTTTCTGTAGGCGTGGTGCTAGGCACGAAAATTTGGTGCAATTTTTCTTTAAATTGCAAAAAAAAAAAATTGTATCCAAGGTAGAAGTACCATACCCTTTCTTGACCAAAGACCCATATCCAACTTATGAGTGTAGCTATTTCCAACTAAGGCTAGAACATATTTCCAACCAAAGCTTGGAATGTGGCTTTTCCTCCATTTCAAGGTTGGGCCCAATAAGATCATGACACATGTTCAAAAGTATTCCTGATATTTTCTATCTTCCTATTTGCCTCATATTGCTCATGATCTACCTGAAAATCACTTAAGTGATCGACTATGGGTACCTCTACCTTATTCTTTAGCAAACCATTCAAAGATCCTTATTTTGTTTCTAGCTTCACAATTACTTATGTATGCTTTTTGATAGTGGTTTTCACAGTTAATCAAGAATACATTGTTTAAGATTTAATATAAAATTTCCTTTTGGTATTAGCAAACGGCATTGAATTAAGTTAATATTATTGAACACCCTTACAACCAAGGTAGTCACCAAAAATACTTTGATTATTGGACCAATAGGTGCATTCTTTATTGCTACAATTAATAGTGAATTCATTCATTTGACTTCCTAGGTCTACAATGTCTTTACATTATTAAGTACAAAATTTTCAATTTTTGCACTTATTGATTGCATTTATGAGTTTTTTTGTACCAAATCAAAAAACTTCAAAGGATTTAAAAAATAATTGGTAGTGTTGTGTTTATTAGATGTAAAGTGTTTGAATCTTGAACATTCATCAAATTATGCAAAATATTTTCAAGAAAATGTCAAAGTTCTATACAAGATTTGAAGAAATATCAATCATTTTGAATTTCTCAATCAATTTTTTTGTTTTTGTTTTTGTTTCGTTTCATATCTCTCCAATATTGAAACGACAAACATTTGTTAATTAAGACTAGTGTGCCTTGCACCATTACCACTACCAAAATAAAAGTAAAAGTAATTTTTCTAAATTTTTAATTTATATAAGAATTTTGAAATTTCAATAATTTTTGTATTGTAGGTCCAAGCACCTTGAAACAGAGCCCACTTTCCAATAGTGCCAAGAATGTGACCAACATACTGTCTTATGGTCCTAACTCCTAAGGACCTCACCATAACAATTAAAACAAACTGAAACAACATATTTTGAGGTATGGATGTAATACTATACTTAAGATGTTTACAAGATAATCAAAACCATGCATTTTTTCATCCAATAAAATTAAAAAATACAATCAAAATTTTCAAGCCAACAATATAAGAAGAAATTACACAACTTAACCAACATTTTTTTAAAAAATCAGACATTAGATGCAAAAGTTACAACACTTTAAATTGGACTTGAAAACTATGTAAGGACAATTTTGGTTCCTTGGGGAGTTTAGGGGTTAAGTAAATTGAAAAGTATTGCTACTCTCAAAAAAATTTAGAATTCAACATTTAAAAGGTGTGGAATATCCCTACCTTAAATTTGATGGCAATTCAAAAATAGAAATAAAAATATTTATGAAGTTCAACTTACAAAAAAATCAGAAGATCCCACTTAGTCTACTAAAAAGAATGTTTTGTTTGCAACCACACCAATTTGTCACTACAAAAAAAGGGGTGTTTTAAGTGAGTTTTTAAGTATAGTTCTAAACATAAGATTATAAATAATGACCTTCAAGGCGAGTTTTGGCAAAAATTTACTAAAAACACATATGTTCCTAGTAAATTTTTGCTAAAAATCGCCTTAAAGGTCATTATTTATAATTTTATGTCTAGGACTATACTTAAAAACTCACTTAAAACACCCCTTTCTCTTATAGTGTGTACATGACATTTCAAGAATGCCATCATATTTTATGGCATTACTATAGCATATAGTGACTTTCAAAATGATTGTTTCCTAATTACACAAAAATTGCCATTACTAATTGAGTACTTGCAAACATTTCAACAAAATTTGGACATGTTGTGGTGAAGTAATACATTTGCATAAAATAGTTTTTCAAATTTTTTTTAACAATTTTTGATTTTGTAAGATTTTAATCAATTTATTAATGAATTTTTTTTAATAGAAATGATTTTTTTTCAAGATTCTTTATTAAATGGAATGACAATTCTTCATTTGAAGAAATTTACAAATTATTAAATTTTATTGTATGAAATATTATTGACTAAAGTATGACTCGAAATAACTATGTTTTTTAATAATTTACTCCACAAATCTCTGAAAGCTTGAATAAATTTTGAAAAGTGTATCAAATATTTATATACTATTTTTCATGACTTTTTGGAGGTTTTTGGAGTAAATTATAAACAACACAACAACTTAGAGTCAAATTTTAAACAATTATATTTCACTCTAAAACTTTGCAATTTGTAAAATTCTTACCAAAAATTCCAAAAAGAATTCTCATTCCACTTAATAAAGTATCTTGAAAATGATTTCCTTTAACAAAAGTTTTTTTTTCACTAATAAATTTGAATACATTATTAAAAAATTAAAAAAATTAAAAAATTAGAATAAACATTTCATGCAATGGTATTACTTCTATTTCAACATGCCTAAGATTTGTTGAAAAAAATGTAATTTTTCAAATATTTATGGCAATTTTTGGAGGTGTATGAATATTTATGAGAATCCTTGCATGATTATTGAACAAGGCAAATGAATCTCTTTAACCCTTTAGTGACTGTGGTTGATTTGGGGGGCGAGTGTAGTTCTTCAAAAAAGTGAATTTTGTGGCCACTCTAAGGATGTAATCTTAGATCAAATTATATAAAGTATTTTCATAAGGGAGATTCTTCAACCTAACAAAAAATCAAACTCATCCAATGGTACAAATTGCTATAAATAAGGTAAAAGGTCCATAAATCAACCTTTTAAGGGCTAGAATTGAATTTTGTGGAGGTACATCTTTAAATATTTTTCTGTAAATTTTCTTGAGAGGCAAGTAGAATATGCATCTAACCCAAGTCGTTTCATATTTTTTGAAGCTTTTGAAATTAGTTATAAATTTTTGAAATTCACAAAAAATGATCATCTGTGGTCATCAAAAGCAATACCCTTCTAAAATGTGCAGATTTGGTACATTGAAGAAAGCAAAATGTACCTCTAAATCATGTTTACTTTTAGAGCCTTGTTGGAATTTGAGTTGTTTTATTTAATCTTCAAAAATCAATGACCTCAATGACCTTAGAATTTGTGCTACATAAATTTTAATGCATAAGTTTACTTTGGGCATTCATGAGATTACAAAGCAACACTTATGCCTTGTCAAAACATCAAGATACAAAAAAATCTCACAAATTGGTTGATATTTTTTTGTATTTTTGTTGAATACTTCCCATTTGAGGGTTCAGGCCATTTGAGTTTGCAACCTCATAGCTAATGCATTAATGCTCCAATTTTCTTGAAATTGGTTCTTTGAAGCGCATGAAGACACTCTAAATGCGTTACTCTTTGAGATTTTTGTGATCAAATGTATTTTGAACAATATTAGACCAAAAGTGCAAAAATCAACCCAAAAGTGGTCAACCGGTCACTAAACGGTTAATAAGAAAACAACAACAAAAGAAATTAATATTTGTCATACTCTAATAATTCATCAAACAAGTAAATGTGGAGCAACGATATAACATGCAACACCTATCATGCAACAAGTAAATGTGGGAAGAAGAAACAACATCATGCAATGAAGGAGCATGTCAAACAAGCATCTACCACAAAGGAGGATCTGACACAAGTGACAATGCTCTACTCAATCAATTTCTCTACATAGTGAATACATAAATTCCATTTCTTGGCATGGACCTGAAAAAGACACCTTGCTATCATTACTGAAGAATCTTATGGGTTTCAACTCACTCTTGTTGATTCATGGCAGAAGATAAAAATCACAAGATTCAAGCCAGCCAGGCCAGCTCTCCCATAACCAGAATTGATCTCTACACTAGTCTACGGATTCCTCAAATACTTAAGCAATTGTTGTACACATGGTTTGTAAAATGGAAGCAGGTAATCAGCTGCTATCCTTGTAAGGTACGTTAAAGCTCTATTCTTTTCAGAAAACCAATTCTAAAAAATAATATTCCTAAAGGCAAATTGTGCTACAAGACACCTTTCCTATGTAGTCCCAGAAATATCTGATCAATGCGCCGTGTCACCTCCCCGCAGTCTGCAGCGGGGCTTGCCATCTCAATCTTATGGTACTCTATGCCCATCCATTGCGACATAACTTCAAAATGGGGACGCACAAAATATGGGCTCACCAGTTCTAAAATCGCCGTCTTCTCAGGCCTGCAAAACAGGAGGTGGGAGAGGCCAGCTCCATGAGCTCCCACAATGATGGAGGATTCGCGCACTTCCTTCAATTGCTCATCCAGTGTCATATGAGCCAGCAGCCCATTCACAATGGTGATGCTCAGTTTCTTAGGGCCACCCACGGCCTCTGTACCCGACCTCGCAGAAGCCCAGGATTGAAGGGCTTCCAGCACTTCCAATTCATTGCTGAGCCGAGACTCCGGCTTCCCTGTGTGCCGTGGATGTGCCAAGTAGTCTTCTCTTCTCACAAATAATACCTTGACTATGGAGCTATCTACTGGAGGCTCAGACGCAGTTTTATTAAAAGCTGCAGTGAAAAACTCGCCAAATTCACGCACGCGAGCAGTGCTGTGCCTTGGGTTGCTTCTAATGTCTTCAGGGGAACAACCCCTGCAAGAAAGATCAAGATCAAGGCCTTTGAAAAATGGGGAGTTGTAGCCCAGCGGGGAAAAAATCAGGTGGTCAAAGCACACCGGCCCTGATAAATGTCTTGCGAAATGAACTCCACTAAACATGGCTTTCCACGCGTCGTCCATAGGGGACTGCACAATTGAAATGATCACGGCAATAACTTCAGTTATACCGAGGTTTTTAGCCATCAAGAGGATAAAGCAATGAAGAGATAACCATCCAAGAACCAGCATTGCCAGCAGAAGAAAGTAAACGTAATATCCAATATCCAGTATACCGGTACACACAAAATCTGAAACCAATCACGTAATTTGTAAAAAACGATAGCACTTTTGAATGTAAAGGGTCATCCTCGATTGCACAGGTCAAAGCAACAAGCTTGAGATAACAAGATATCCTACACCTTGATTGATTGGTACAAAAGCCACTTTTTGTTCATTTACCTCGGTTTTACACTACTGTAGTCCAAGTAACAAGTACCAGGAATGAGAACGAAGAAGTGCACACTTACATGACTCCTATGCAGCATGCTAAAAAAACTTGAAAAAAACAAGGTTCAAGAAACCTCTTTGACGTGGATTGGACACCTGGTACCTCAAATAAATCGGAAAGTACCATGAAATGCAATGGACTATTTTAGCTCGTTATCTCAAGCCCCGTTGCACACCATGCTGGTTCATATTTTGAGAATGCAATTTCAGGCTTGTTGCTTCGACCTGCCCTACGTAAAGTGACCCAAAGCTCAAAGCATACAGCTCTAATATTCCTGATGATTAACTTACAATCATAACAACACCAGGACGAGTAACACACTCACCTTGCAATGGCCGTCCACAAAGATCAAACTTGGCCGCTTCTTCAGGTTTGTTATTCGTGAGGTTATGTACGCATTGTACCAGTCGGTGACAGTATGGAAAAGATTCGCATACTCAAACCGTGTGACGACGATAGTTGGCGTCGATACTCTCTGCAACATATCAGAATTCCACTTTCGGTTATCCCTTGAACACTTCTTAAATTAAGCACAAGCAGCAAAAGATCACGCAGATCATTGCAACACAAGCTCAATTCACAAGTCACAGGGTTTTCAAGTTCCATTTTAGGGTTTCTGAGGCATTCCAATGCCAAGCCCCAGAATTAATCTTTAATCCCAAAATTCATAACTCTTGAAGGGAGCTCCAAACACCTTCGGCAAAAATCAGCTAATTCAAAGAACAGTCAGGGGATCCAAAGCGCTCCAATCCTTCACACTATCTTTCTTCGACACTCATTCTCTTAGAACTTGAGTTCAAGAATTTTGGAGAAGGGAGCCCTGACATCAACCCCTTACATATCTTCCGGATAGACGCTTGTGAGCAGAAGTAGCGTGCTGTTGCACACCATATTGATTGAATCCAAATCACATCCTATTTTTTATGCGTTTTCAGAGGGTTCGAAAAAGTGTGCAACTCATCGAACAAGCTAAGAATGTAATGTAATGTACCTGTGCACAAATAACTTCGTCCACTGGAATGGTGCGAATCTGTTCAAACAGATGGTTCAAGGTGTGCTGCGTGATGGCATCCACAGGAACAAGCCTCTCCAACATCGTCCTATTAAATAAAGCCCGCCGCTCCTCCGTCTCCGGAACCATGACTTCAAACGCCCCGGGAGTAAAATACGGGAGCTCCTCTTCTTCATTCCGTCCCATGACCACATCCAGAGCCTCCCCGCCTTTGGACATCTTGATCTTCTTCGGGTACATGATCATGTTCGTCCCTTCGCAAATGGAAGTCCGCAGCGTCTCACTGTAAAAGCACTGCATCAAACTCCCCCTCGAGGGAGGCTGGTACACTTTCGTCCGCCTCGGAAATTGCGCTTCTTCCCCTTCTTCCCCTGCTGCTGCTAATTCTTGCATCCTTCTAGACCTAATTGCGGTGTGAGGGCCGGGGTCTAAGAGAGTGAAGGCCTGTGTGAAGCCGTTCCCGAAGAAAGCCTCGCAAGAATCATAGCTCAGAGCCGGGTCCACCGTCCATGAGGTGTAGGAACGCAATTGCGGCCACGGTTTGCCCAGGGGGATTCGTAATTTCGAGGTCAAGGGTTGTTTCACTGGATGATCCTCGGAGTTTAGTAGGAAGAAGATAAACTGGATCAAATTGAGGAGGACCAGGACGGCTACCACTCTCTTGACCCAGAGCATTTGCACTCCCCTGCCTCCCCCTTGGAACTGCATCAGCGCCATCTCCGAATTATTTTTCCTCCACTACTGACACCTCGTCATCAATCAAAATTCATTGTTGCAATACGCCCGAGATTCCCGCGAGGGGCAACATGCCCTTTCGTGTAGATCTGTAAGAGACGGACTGTAACCCTAATAGGAATGATCTTGACACGACTAATATTCGATTGATCACGCCCACTCCTCAATTGGTTTCGGGGAGAAGTCCGCACCCGCGAGGGTTTAACAGTCAATCTCTGCAGCCCGAAAGATACAAAGTGAAGCCCTCCGACATCGAATGAGGAAAATCGAGAGAGATTTAAAGGAGTGCGAAAAAGCTTCGATGGTCGAGTTTCAAGAGCGATCGGGGTTTCTCAAAAGTGCTTGGGGTCGTGTGGCACAAAACATGAACTACTTACTCCATCCTAACATTCAACCCAAAAGTTAAAATTCGGTACGAAGTAAACGCACCCCACGTCGCCATCAACCTTGTCTCCCGATCTTCCTCGTCGTCCGTTTTCCCTCACAATAATAAAATCGCCGTCACCACTCTCACGTCCACAACGCCCGAATCACTCGCTACTGGCGCGAAACCCAAGAAAACCCAACCCTCAAAATCCGCCGAGGTGCACCTAATTGAGTGCCAACAATGGACTTAATCATCATCCTATGAGTAAGAAACGAATGGCGGCAAAGGCGACGATGATGCTAACAGAACTTACTCTTCCCAGAGGTCAACAAAGACTGCCACCGAGGTCAGAAAACAAACCAAAAAGTAAACTAGAGTAGCACTCTCTCAGGCCTTCTAATCTGGCAAATATAATAAAATTCTGAATTCCTTTCCAATCACGGGCGTCCTGCGCGACGACGGACTCTTCCGCAGTGCCGAAACTTAGTCTCCCTCAACCGGCTATCGATTCCATCGCCATTGCCATCGCTCTGTTCTAAAATTACTAAGGGCACCCACATTCCGCATCTGCACTTGGGCACTCACGGAGGTGTGCACTGACAAGGTCACTAAATGAGTGAGTGTTATCCGGACTCAAGCAAGTGCACACCATCTGTACGGGAATCTGTACAGATGAGCAGAAAAAAACGAATTGTACAGGAGCTAGGAGTTAAGGTGCCTTCTTCTGGCAAGTGGAGAGTGCCTGATTGATTCCTTGATGCCAGGCGAGAAGGACAATTGGTCAGATGGGTAGGTACAAAAAAGAAACACTCGCGCTGCTTCCGCCTCCCGCAAGGACAGAGTTGTGCGACAATTGAAGCTTCCAGACTTGGAAGATTGAAAGCTTGAAAGACTTTGTTGCGATGAGCGACAATTGGCTGGAGGGACACAAATCCCGGAGGAGAAGAGAAGAGAGACTTCCGAAAGCGCCTTCGACGATTTCCACCACGTCAAAGTCTTCAAGTCTTATCTAAAATGTTCATAGTCTCAACATGAGATCCTAGGGTTGGTTTTTTGGTAGGGTCGATTTTTGGATAAATGTACGGTTAGCATAATCAATATCATGTTGTTCATTTGTCATTTGTATAATTTATGGATTTTTTTATAAGTGAAGTAGAGTATTTCACCCATTTTCAATCACTTAGCAATTACACGTATATAGAGTGCAAATTTTTTTTAATGCAATTTTTTTATGTATAGAAATAGAATTTAGAAGGATGCCATATTTTTCCAGAATTTTATAATACAAATCATAATTACTATGAATTTTTTTAGTAGAAGATTCTCTTTAACCTATAATGGTGATATAGGCTGATAGCAAAATCAACCAAGGGCTAGTTGCATTTATAAGAGCCCTGCAACCAATCATAATATGCCACAATTGCTCTAAGAAGTACACCACAACTTTACAGAAAGAAAACACCTATGGATTGGAAATGGGGGTTGATCAAAAATGGGTTGCCATCTTCTACTATAAATTTTTAAAGAATTGATTATAGTTGCATCCAAAATTTAGCTCTACAATTCCATTAGACTATCCTTTAATCCTTGAATACCAATACAAACATCTAAAAATCCAATGGAAGATAGAAAATTTTTATACGTAGGACAAAAATGCAATTATTCATTCTTAGATTGTTGAGTGAAAAGGGTAGGTCTTCTATAGTCATTAGGAGGGATTTGAGGTCTCCAAAGGGTTGTTTCGGGACTGCTCCCACAATTGGTCTCGGAACGGTTGGCCGCTGTCAGGCCAGCATTTCTCAAAAAAAAAATTGGGGTCCTGAAATATGAAAAAAAGTCAAAAAAAAATTTCAAAAAAAAAGAGTTAATGATGTGGCACGGTCTCGACCACATAGGATTCCTACAAAATTGTGTTCTCGTGGCAAATTACACAATTTCGGGCTATGGGAACTCGTAAGCTCCTAGAGTCTTCAAATCTCTCCTAATGAATTTGACTACTAATGAGTGCTTTTGGATTTTTTTGAACTATTGATTCCTACAATATCAAAATGGGATGATTTCTACAATCACTTTAGTTCATCTTTTAAGGATTAAAAATGAATGAATACAAATGTGTCCTTTGCAAATAGAATCAAGAAACATTTAAATGAGGATTCTATATGGATGTAGTTTCATATGTATTTAGTTCTCTTACATTTATATGTATAAATTTCCAAAATTGATCTTTATTAACACTATATATTGTTCAAGGGCATTGATTTGCTTAACCTCTATAAATAATTTTTGTCATTCAAAAAATGATTCCTTGAAATTTATCTGAATTAATAAGATAAATAAAAATCCAAAAATCCACCATAAATAGAACTTCAAATTTCAACCTTTAAAAAAACATTCGTATCAAAATTACAAAAATTCAATCAATAATCAATTTTTAGAAGGGATTTCAATTTTAGATTTCAAATTTTACTTAAAAATATTAGTTGATGGAGTAATTGATCTTATTATATAGATATGAGGCTTAAATTATATTTTACAACTTTTGTTTAGCAATTATGTTTAAATTATTACTCTATGTTTTATTTTATGATCATATATTCACAATTTTGGAAATCTAGACTATTTTCTAATGCGTTAAGAAATTAAGGAGTATACATTATAGACAAAAATTTGTAGGGGCTGCTTTTAGGCTTAAGTTGCAATTATATGTAATGGCTTTATAATGTTGATATCAATTGCATATAACAAATTTAATACTTCAAGTTGAAATCATTTCTTGGAACTATATTTTTAAATAATGAAGACTAGGTAAATTTTTATTTCAATTGTCAAGTGAAAGAGTTGAAAAACAAGAGAAAAAATTTAAAGCAAGAAGAAGCATTGTGAAACAAAAAAATTAATATTCAACTAAAAGTAAACCCATTGATTTTACCATATATATCCGTCATACTTGTACATATTAGATTAATATTAATAGTAAGACGTCTACAAGTGAAGGTTCTTTGAAGTGGATTTTGAACACATACATTGTGAGTTTGCTTTTGAATATCTATAACTAATATAAAAATAAATTTATTAAATAAACATTGACTAATATCCTCAAGCTAATCAAAAGACAAAGATTCTTGGAAAGAATGGCATGTCAAGGCTCTAAGAATGCTTAAGAGCAAAATGTGGCAACATATAGAGAGGATGGTGAAATAACTACTAAATGATTAAAAGAACATAGAAGTCTAGGGGAGGACACTTTCCATTTTTTAATAACCTACGTGCGGTAGAATATAGGGTACATTTAAATAATCTTAGGTAAAATTTATAAGAAATTTACATATAAAATAGGGGACATTAAAAAGGCAAAGTGTTTTAAAAATAAAATAGGGATGATAATATGGCTGATTTTTCCGCTTTATGGTAAAATAGGGACTCTTTTAATGTTGCCAAGTAATGATTACAAGTAATTAATAGCCCCCTAAAAATACCCCACCACCACACGTGGGTCCCCCAAATATACAAGAAGTGTCCTCCCCGGGATAGAAGTTCAAATACACACATTAGTTAAATGATCATTTATATATTGTAAATGAAAGGGAAGATGGTACATTTACAAATTTTCTTAAATACAAAATAAAATTTGATAAATGGATGGTTGCAAGAAATTTTTTGTTTCATTTTTTGTTCCCTTAAGTTCAAATCGCACTTACAGTTGGGCAGAAGTAGGGTAGTTAAAAAGTAAAGACCAAGGTTGACGTTGCCCGGGCGACTCTAGACGCACTAGAGAAGGGCTATCGCAGTACTGTTTCTGGCGTCTATTGAGGTTTGTATTGTAAGAGAAGAGGCGATGTTGGTATTGAAGGGCCAACTTGCTGGAGGTGCTAGGGTTTCGGGGAGGTAGAGAGAGGTGATTTGAGAAGTAGAGGCATGGATGCTTTTGCTGGACGAGGGGATATGCAAGTTTCTACTGTAGTGGCAATTGTAAACATTGTTGTAATAATTCTTTGCCCTACCAAGGATGTGCCGCAGTGCATGGTAGAGTAGAAATTGACTGTATAGGTCTTTGTCGGGGGAGTCGAGGCCACAAAATTGCTTGTTGTGTCTTCGAAGTACAATTCTTGAGGTGCACACAAATAAAATAGCTGCAGTATTCGGATTGTGTACTATGATTATTTTCACAGCAAAAGCTCAGACTCCACAGTGGCAAGGTGGAGTACTTGGGATCAATACTCTCTCACCACTAGTTACTAGTATGTTTTCGTAATTTTAGAGGATTGCAAATTTGCATTGTGAAAGTTAGGTTTTTACTTGACATGAAATAAGCTTCCATAGAAAGGTATCAATTTGCCCGATCCACAAACTTTGACATGATTTCTACAGGTTTCTACAGCAATCGTTTAAAGAATTCAATATGTCAATAAAACATCCGTTCTACAAATTGACATTAACTATTCCTTTGCCGCAATCATCTGTTGCAATCAACCTCAGCGGTTGCCACCACCTCCTCCTCCATGTCAAGTTCATTGAAATTGTTTTTTTTGGTAAGGAGAAAAAAAAAACTGCCTGCGTTTTTTCTAAAATCTTATCTAACTGTACGCCTAAAGGCAAATGCAATTTGACCTTTAGTTTTTAATGGATAGTTTCTTGACCTTGAAATTTTGTTGTATAACTTACATCCAATGTACATAAAATTTGAATGAAGGTACATATAATAGTTGAAAACATTGAGTAATTTTTTGCATTTAAGAGAAATTAGTATACTATATTTTAAGATCCTCTAGTTGGATGTCTACTTTTCCATTTTTAATCCTATTTTTGAATTGAAAATAAAGTTCAAAGAAAAAAATTGATGAATTAGGTGCCATACAAAGATTACATGCAATGATGACAAGGTTTTATGCAAATTCTAGCATGCAAGGCATGCACATAGGCACAAAGTGTGTGTCTTTTGTACAAAGCTTGGGATGAAAAATAAAATTTTCTTTTGCAAGCATTTGGTTTGATTGAAGCACATCAAAGTATTAAAAAAATGATCATTTTAAAAATCATTTTAATTATATTTTAAAAAAATACTAAAAATCAAAATGTTCATGCATCCATTTTCAAGGGATTTCTAGTCCTTTGAGTTCTATAGTAGTATATTGTAGTTCTTAGCAATGTATAGTATTGTAGAGCAAATAAATTGAATTTCTAATTCATTTGACAGTGTTTTTTTTATTTTCTTAAAATGATTTTGAATGATTTTGAATGATTTCTCTAACTTCTTAATTTCATTCTTATGATTTTTAATTTTTTGAAATTCATTTATAATAATTTCAAATTTCATTTTCATGATTTTTACTACAATATTTCTATATAGTAATCATAGTAAATATATCAATGGTAGTTGTATGGCCTAAAATAGAGTTTTCAAGATATGAATATTAGGTATTTCTTGCAATGATCTATATGCTAAATTCATGAAAATAATTTGTAGACACTCTTCAGCAACTTGAGGGTTGAATCTACGGTTTAGGATTTAAGGACCTTGTGAGGCCATTGACTCTCTATTGTCACCTAAGCCTTCCCTCTTGCTACTTTCTGATGATTTCTTTGTGGACACAACTAGAAAATTCGTACATGGTTCGTATAAAGGAGTTGCCACTATCACTAGAAGAAATCTATGTTTGCCTCAACAAAATCTACTTGATGTGTTTGTTGAGGCAAATACAAAAACTGCGTTGAAGAACGCAGAAAAACACAAATTTTGTATTTGCCTCAACAAATACATCAAGTGGATTTTGTTGAAGCAAATTTCAGTTTTCTTCTAGTGCATGGTCTAGTTACAATGGCCTAGTGCACATGCCAGTTTAACATCATGCCATCTACCTGGCCGGATGGCAGGGTGCCATTGGTTGTTGCGGAATTGCAAGGTAGGTGGTGTTGGCTGTTCACGCACATGAGGCCACGCCATGCCACGCTACACAATGTACCCAAAAAAAGCGTACTACCTTAGGTCAATTTATTAGCCCCCGACCTTCTCTCAAAAATTTATAGGGCTATTGATTGTTTTTAAAAAAATGCTTACTTTTGAAATCACTGTTGATTTCTTAAAAAATCACAAGCCGTTGATCTTGTGAGATCCAATTTGAGCTTTCTAAATCTGAATACAGATACGAATATGGAAATAAATATTGAGTATGGATACAATACTATAGATGAATATGCAATAACTATTGAATACAAATATAAATACGAAATACAAATACAAATATGGGATATGGTATGTTGTTTGTCCCATTTTATTTATCAATTACATTGCTTACAGAAAATTTCAAGAGGGAGAGGGGGAGGAGGAGAAGGTATGAAAAAAATTTAAAATTTAATTTAAAATTGTTTTGGATGCATAGCGATTGTGCACGCCAAAAAAATTATTTTTACATTTTAATTTTCTTGGCCTATGAGGACATGCCATGTAAACCCCCGTGTAAATTTTTTAATTTGATTACAATGGAGTTATTGTCTCTCTTGGATGCACAGTTTGGCACAGTGCACCCAAAAGAGGCAATAACTACCTGCATACACAAGATAGACAAGTGTAAAACTAAAATGACTATGTGAGTTTTTAGTTTCAAGTTTGAATGAAAATTAATGAGGAAAATTATTGAATTTTTCATTTCACAACTACTAATGTTCCAGATTATCAAATTTCTTAATTCTCAATAGGTCCAAACATTTAAGTGAAATGACTTTGGTTAGATGCCAATTCCAATTTACTTCCTACAAAAATTTACAAAAATTGCTTTAAGGAGTCTAACTATTTTGAAAAGGCAACTAACTTTTAAATGGTTGCTTTAAATACAAATTATAGTAGTCTTTCTTTCTTTTTCTAACCCTTGGGAAACAACATTGAAAAGAAATAAGGTTTCCTAGTATGAATGGGTCTTTTGGTTTCTAATCCTTCCACTAAAAAAATGATATATCCTATACAAGGTTTCTTAGTATAAAATGTTGAGGGAATTTATTTTCCTATACTTACAAATAGGTTTTAAAATGATTCCATATTTTTTCACAATTTTATTTTTCAAAAAAAAGTTACTATGAATTTTATAGTTGCAAATCCTATTCATCATATTTTATTCATATAGGTCTTCTCATTTCCAAATAAGGCCTGCTTGTAATATTGAGAGACTCATAATCAATCAAAACACACTACAACTATATAAAAAATTACATTGTAATTAATTACTAAAAATTATCTTTATTGTATGGAAAGAAAGCACTATACAATGCAAGAATGAAGAATAATCATTAATAGATTGCCTCCTATATATTAAACACAAACATCATTTCCAAAGAGTTTGCATTTTAAAATCAATTATTGTAGTAAATTCTAAATTCAATTTTATACCTAAAACATAGGAAGTGTGAATATGACATTAGAAGAAATTTGAGGGCATTTGAAGCCCGTTTCAAGGCTATTCTCAAAATTGTTCTTGAATATTGTATAGTATTGTGTAATAATGGTACCATTGAGCTTGAACATCAAAAACTTGGAACGGATTCAAATGAACTCATAGATAGTAATGCTTCTATTGCCTTCAAACTTCCACAATTTAAAACTCATTATTAAAGGACATAACGACATCATGAAACATTACACTTCAACTTCAAAAATTTGTATCTAGTTCATTTGTTTCCCAAAAAAAAAGAAAATTTGTATCTAAGCAGTAATGCTGTAATTGCCTTCTAACTAAATAAATCTGAAACAAAATATGAGAAGGAATAAAAGGATTATGAAATATGAACCATTTCATTTCAACTTCCAAAAATACGTAACTAATTACAGTCTAAACCTAAGCCTCCCTTTCCTTCACAGCCTAAACCCTAAACCCCAAAAGTAGCTCTAATGAAGCCCTAAGCACAATTACAGCAGTTTGCGAAAAAAAAAAAATGGCGAGGGGAGCGGCGCTGTCGCACTTCGTCGTGATCTTCGTCGTCGGCTTTTCTCCGAGCACTCCGAGGCACTCTTTGGCTACTTCGACGCGCGCTCATCCTTCTGGTAATGCAGCTTTTCTTTTCTTTTCTTCAAAAGATTTCACAGTTGTTATTGGATTATAGTTTGCGAAGTTGATCATGCGGGTTCGCTCCTCCCAAAACCTGCACTTCCACCGTGTCGCAGGAAGGCGAAACCACCGTTTCATAAGCTGTCTGAGGGTCTTGGTGTAATTCTCAGTTTTTTGATTGCTATAAACAATGACGGATTGAGCTCCTGTTGCAGGCAAAGGAAAGCCTTGGCCACAGAATAATTGATCTCTCGAACTCGCGCGCTCCCCACCCACCTCGCGATTCTCACTTCTCTCTCTTCTGTCCCCCAACTCTTCTGTCAACCTTTTCGAACGCGGCCTCGATGGCTTCCAACGGCGACTTTACCTTGGCGAGCGATGGCTTTTCGGCTGCGGCTTTGTTCAAGCAAGGCTTTTCCTACACTTACGACGACCTCATTTTCCACCCAGGGTTTATCAACTTCTCGGTGGATGCCGTGGATCTCTCGACCTCGCTCACGCGCAACCTCCGATTGCGGACGCCTTGTGTTTCCTCGCCCATGGACACCGTAACCGAGGCTTCCATGGCGGTCGCCATGGCCGCTGTTGGCGGAATTGGCTTCGTTCATTCCAACAACACACCTCAAGAGCAATCCTCAATCGTGAGGCGTGCGAAGCAGCAGCGAGTCGGTTACGTTCCGAATCCAGTCTGCGTTCACCCCTCCGACTCCATCGCCACTCTCGACGCCTTGAAAGCGAGTTTAGGTTTTTCCTCCGCGGTTGTTACAGAAGATGGGAACCTCGGGTCGCGCCTTGTCGGTGTGATTACAAGCAGGGATGTGGATTTTGTACACGACCGGAGCACTGAAATCCGGGAAGTCATGAGCCGCGACGTCGTGACTGCACCTGCGGGTACCGCATTGGAAGAAGCTTCGAGGGTTTTGATTCAAAGTAAGAAGAGTTTGCTTCCCTTAGTGACTGAAGATGGAAAGTTTGTAGAGCTTCTGTGTCGGACGGACCTCAAGGCGCATCATGAGTTACCACCGTTTGGACCCCCATCTCTTGGTTCTGATGGGAAAATTTTAGTTGGTGCGGCAATTGGCACACGGGAGAGTGACAAAGAGAGGTTGGGGTTGCTGGCGGAAGCGGGGGTGAATGTGGTCATTCTGGATAGCTCCCAGGGGGATTCCATGTACCAGAGGCAGATGATTGAGTATGTGAAGAAGGCGCACCCGGGGTTGGATGTCATTGGAGGGAATGTGGTGACGGCGTACCAAACCAAGAATCTGATTGAGGCGGGGGTGGATGGATTGCGGGTTGGGATGGGGTCCGGGTCGATTTGCACGACGCAGGAGGTTTGTGCTGTTGGAAGGGGCCAAGTACGTCTTAATCCTAAACCCTCACAATGCTCGTCTTTTGTCTGAACAGGCAGTCTGCACTTAGACTCGTTAATGCAACAACATTAAAAAAATTTCATGAGGTGCAACGTTTCATTGAGACAATGTTTGGATCCATTAGGATTTAGCAAGAACTGTGCGGATGGAAACGTGAAATCGTGACACAATTTGCATGTAATATAAGAGATCGTATGCACCTAGATCGCAGGCTGTTGCCATGCCACAACACCAAAAAGTTTTCACAAGTGATAAAACTCGTGTCAGAGAGTGCATTTAACATAAGAGATTGTTGTTCTCTTGTAGTTCCTGCCGATTGCGAATCTTAAGTTGAGCATTGCCTCGGTGGATTCTGATAACATGGGTTGTGGTGAATGCAGGGAACTGCCGTCTACAAGACCGCAGCAGTGGCTAACGCATTGGGAGTACCTATCATAGCTGACGGAGGGATCTCCAACTCAGGGCACGTAGTGAAGGCACTGTCGTTAGGAGCATCAACAGTCATGATGGGAAGTTTTCTTGCTGGCTCGGATGAGGCGCCGGGCAACTTTTTCTTCCAGGTAATTTTTCTCAACGATGTATGTCTGGAGCCTGTTTGGCTCTGGTATGGGGATGTGAGACACGGTCATAGTGAATTGGTATTTTGAATTTTATTCTTGGTCTGTGGTCCTAGGTTTGAAGGTGATACTGTCATTTTTAGTGCCTCTATCAAACGAAGACAAAACATATGCGTGTGAAAACACTAAAATATTATCTGGTTGTTAGGCTAAACCATGACTCTATCTTGGATGGCGAACCTGTGTTCTTCATTGCAAGTTATAGTTTTCAGCCTCTTAGAGCTTGGCCTTCTCTGATCCTCTAGTTTGGTTGGTTGTCCATCGGGCTTTGAATTTCAACTATTCCCGAGTAACGGACAGTAGAGCGTTCATACGCAAGAGTCGATGAATGACAAACGCCATGGTGTCGTCCTTTTCTCATGTTCATAAAAGTTATTTGGAAATTTGCGTGTTAAGTATACATAACATTCTAGAGCAGTGGGGAGACTGCACCTTTCCACTTCCCCGGTACCAAATTTTTTGACAATGCTTCCTATGGATTATATTAGGACGGTGTGAAACTCAAGAGCTACAGGGGAATGGGTTCGTTGGAAGCGATGACGAAGGGTAGTGATAACCGCTATCTTGGGGACAAAACACGCCTGAAGATCGCTCAAGGAGTATCAGGCTCTGTAGCTGCCAAAGGCTCAGTGCTTCGGCTTGTCCCGTACACTTTGCAGGCTGTGAAGCAGGGATTACAAGATTTAGGGGTGCCTTCTGTCAAGGCCGCTCATGATGGTCTGAATGCTGGTATTATCAGGCTTGAGGTGTGTATTTTTTCTTACCCATTGGTAGTCGTGAAGCGTGGTATTTTGCAATGATGGGCACTTTCCACCTTCGTTGACGGTTTTAATTGACAAAATGATATTTATGGTGGCAGGTGAGAACAGGTGCTGCTCAAAGAGAAGGTGGAGTCCATGATCTTGTATCTTATGAGAAGAGGAGGTTTTGAAACACAATCATATTGTGTTTATGAAACTAGAGTTTGAAGCTTCATGGACTGGATTCTTTCTAGAGCTGTGGTCTGTTTTGGAAAGATGGGTCCAAGCACGAAGGAGAGACCTCGAAGGTTGAAGCACATGCCACCGGTATATTTCCTTCCTGTATGTTTCATCTGCAAGTAATGGTGAACTCTCATACACTTGGGATTCAGAAAGTGACTCAGATTTGAATGGGATATCCAGCCCGTACCTTGTGTTAAAACCTACTTGGGAGTAGTATTTCCTGCATTTGTTAGCAGGATTATACCTAAGAGCTTGCTTTACTGGCGTAGGGAAATCAACCCTATACAGTCAGTAAATTTTTTGTTTCAACATCAATTTTGGGCACTGACCTCCGTTGAGATACTGTACCATAATACTATTCCTCCGAAGGAGGCACTATTTTGGTACTTATGTTTTTGTGTATGTCGAGAGACTGTTTGGTTGGAATTTTCATGTCTGAACTTCTAGCATGGCGAGGTAGTGCAACGTAGTCAGCAATGCTTGGTCGCATGTCATTGCTAATTACCGTTGAAGATACTGTACCGTAAAATACACTGTTTTCGCTTATTTAGATTTTTGTTAAATTGTTTTATCAAATAGCATCCCATTACAGTCAAAGCAAACACCATTGTCCTCCACAGTATCATGAATGAACCCATACATTACCCAAATTGAAGGCCAACTCCCGACATTGGGTTGTCACCCTTCACCTACTCTCCATTTTGTGTATAATACTCTGGATCAATTTTTTTCACCCAAAAGGACACATAACACTTCGTCAAGGTCAATATTCAGTGCCTTACTTTTGTCACCGCCCATCCATCTGAATTCAAAAATGGTTCCGTCTAAAGAGATATCATACATTGGGATGCATTTGAAATGGCAAAAGAACTCCGTATGCTGATAAAAATCTGATATAACTAGAGTTGGCTCCTGTAGAACCAAAAGCGTTCTCTGGACAGCTGTGTACATCTCCCAAAAATCCCACCAAAAATTGCTTAAATTGCTTACCACAAGGTGAATACTGTCCTCTCTCTTATCCCTAGAGTTGGCATCCTCCCAGAAACCAAGGACTGCAGTGAAAATGAGAGGAAGAAAAAAAGAAAGGCAAGACCGTGCAGTGGGTTGAGGAAACAGTTGCATAATTACTCCCAACGAGAGGTAATTAACCGCAATCATCTGCAGTCTGATTACACAATAATTTTCTGTCCAGCTACTGAAGTCCCGATCAGAACCATCAGACCATATACATCTTGAAATGAGAAACTTGAGGTAAGAATCGAGTCAGCTGCCGAGGAAAGTCCAAGAATATCAGATGAGAACTGCAAGTTTACGCACAAGATTCCTCAACAAAAGCCAAGTTGAAAAACCCAACAGTTGGAAAATCTCTGTAAGACTAAACCACTGCCACCTGAGGAGAAATAGAGGAAAAACTAACCTATCATTCTACCGTTCTACGACTGGTAGTCGTTCTTATCGACTATGGACTGCAGGACACTAGCCTTCTGCTTTCCGTATGTAAAGCGACAAATGCTGAGAGCACGATGATTACCAGCCTTAAATTGAGTCGACTTCTTGCCAAAGGTTCTTCTCGCAGAATCTCTCGCCACCACCGCCATGTGAAGAGTGGTTTCGCTACCTGGGCACACCGTTACCAGTGCTTCGACAATGGACTCGAGATGAGTGTGAAGCTCATGGTCGCCACTGATCATGTCGATGTAATGCAAGAAGGACGAGCGCACCCAATTGTTTTCAGCTGCGTTCAGCTTGAAGTCCTTCAGCTTGCTCTCGAGCTTGTGGAAGAATTTCAGTGCTGCCGAGGTCTGAGAGTCGGAAAGCTGTTCGTCGGATCCAAATTCGGACTTGGATTTGCTTGCAAGCTCCATCTGCACCAAACAGAAATCAAGTGGCTATTATTTAACCAAAGATTCTTCCTCGTGAACTGACCGATTCCATGTGGAAAGTATAATGAGTTCCAAATTGAAACGAGTGAAGAAAGTTGCAAGTGGTGGTGAAAACATAAGTAAAATTGAACAAAAGAAAGATTGCCATATGAGCTATTTAAAACTGCTAAACAAAAATGAGGACCAATTTGCGCTTTTTCGTCCTTAAGGGAGAAAAACGAGTCAAGGAAATGCAATCAAATATGAATAAAAGAAAAGCACATTACGAAAGGAATCAGCCCTTGCTTGGACATCCTGTGCACTCACCAGCTTGGTGTATTGTTCGGTTACTTTAGAAAGAGAACTGTGCAATGCATCCTCGAGCTTGCAACGTGGACAGTAGCAAACAAAACCCCATCCCTTGGCACTGAACTCCTTCCGTTGGCCTAAAGGCTGGAAAATGTCGAAATAAGCGCGAGTCACTTCCTCGCCAGCTCGCAAATCCCGAGCTGCAAACAGAAAGAGGGCTTTGCCAACCAGAATGGGGGAGGAGCTGGGAAGGCACGAGTGATTGATAAAAGAGGGTAACCACCACAGCCCCCAGTGCTCTACCTGCAAAGCCAACAATCATGCGTTCTTCTCAGTAAAACCAAACCAAACCAAAACCAACAAACTAGATCATTCAAAGGTAGGGAACTCATTCGTATGATGTCTCTTTCCCACGGGCTGAAAAGGCACCTATTCAAATTGCAAGTGTGATCCAAACACATAATGTGATCAACTCCTAGGTCCTATCACAGGCAAAGATGCTTCGCAGATGAAATACTTAGTCATCTAACCTTATGATTGGGATCCTACTTCTGAACTTTCAGCATAGTTTCTTCATAAGCAATGCAAACGACACATAATTGAGAGACCATTAGAATCCTCTCAAAAATGGAACAAGGCCAATGCCAAAAAATCGATGAAAGCTTGGTAGTAAACCCACACCAACTGACCTTGTGTTGCTCACCAAAACCAAGTAAACTGTTCTGCACCTAATACTACTTCAAACCTTCAACAATTTTGTTGGCTCTGGACCACAGGGGAGGAGGCTCTGAATTGACGGAAACTACCCTAAGGAAGAAGTTTGAGCAGCTTTCATATTCAAAAAGCGAGCCAGTGCCACAGGGACAGAGCCTCTCAAGGTGCAGCTGCTTGTTACTTATTCATACAGTGTCCAAATAATAAATTTTCAAGAGCGTTGGAATCCTTTCAAAATAGGGGACAAACCACACAAAGGAGACGCAATCCATTCTAGTTAAAGAAACCATTTTCAAAAAATGGGCATGGAAATGGATTCTCTACCTTCTTGTCCTGCTCCCCAGAGCCAGGCAAATTCTTCCATCCCATGGTAGCATCTCCATTGATGGCATTGAGCTGGATGATTCGGCGAACACGGGCATGATCCAAGTGTAGTTCATGCTCCCCAGAGTCCGCGTCCATCTGGTGCACAGACGGAGCAGGCAGCGATTTCTCCCCATCAAAAAGCGTCGGCAGCTTCTCCAACCCTTTATGATGCGCAGTTTCAAACACATGGCGGAAGCCTTCCAGCACCTTCCCGTCCACAAAGGCCTGCGAGACATCACGCCGAGTTTGGTCCACATCTTGCAAGGCCAGAAACGCCATCGGATTCGACACCAGCAGAAGCTCACCAGCGTCCACATCTTTAGTTAACACTAAGCCACGCCCTCGCCCTCGCCCGACGTCGGTGACGATCACGGGACCCACATAATCTGCTGAGAAGGGCGATTCGCCGGCTTGCTTCCCTTTCAAATAGTAATGGGCCAAATCGTAATGGCCGTGGCAGCTTTGCTGAACGCCCGTGCTGCTCTCGTGGAGAGCCGCTTGTAGGTCCCTGTCGGTTGGCGCTCGAGGTGCAGCTGCCTGAAAGACAAGCGCAAACAGGAAATTTCAACAAAAAAACTTGGAGGAACACCGGTAGAACCTGAACACCTGGTAGTCGAATTCAATAATGCAAACAAGCTTTCAAATGTATGAGAACTTTGAAGAACGCTTGCACACACTGAGCCCAAAAAGCACGTAGTGGCATTCAATATTTCCAAATTCAGAAGATAGATTGCACACCATTAACTCTTATACGCAGTAGCATTCAACAAAGAAATTTATGTAAGAATTCTTTCATGTGTGTAAGCAAAACCGGAAGAAAGTGTGCGCAACTATAACCCTAGAACCCTGGTAACAGTGCACGGGCGTTCAACAAATACATATATAACACGTCTCTTACATTTATGCAAAATCAGAAGAACGATTGAAAACCCTTAACCCTAGTAGACATTGCAGTAGCAGTAGCAGCTGCTCGCTCTTATACGTTTCTGTATGAAATTGTACTTCATCAAAGAAAAATGTGAGAAAGTCTTCAAATGAAAGAAGGCATTGCCCACCTGCAAAGTCGTCAAGGCTTGCTCATACTGACTCAACCCAAGCAACGCCCTTCCTTTCCGAAACAAGCTCTTCAGATGACTCGGATCCCTAGACAGCGCTTTCTTCGCATCGGCTAACGCCTTCCCGTACTCCTGAAGCCGGATGTACGCTTCCGCTCTGTTGGAGTAGCCTAAAATGATCTCGCTATTTCGCACGAGCTTCCCTTGCCGATGCTCCTCGGCTTCGGCCAGGCTAATACTCCTCGTATACAGATCCGCCGCGCCTGCGAAATTCTCCTCACCAAACATCAGGTTTCCCATCACTCGTAACTCATTAGCACTGTGCGTTTCCAGAGCATCACTAGATGGTGGAGTTGCAGTAGTCGTCGTAGAACTCGTCTTGCTGATCGGAGCAGCAACCACCTCTCCTTCCACCTTACTGTTGTCGTTGCCATCAGGGATTTTAGTTTCAGCGGTGGTAGACTCGTCACGAGAAGCTGCTGCCGAGCCCCCAAATGCTCTAGCTTTGGAGTCTTCCACGTCCTGCACCGCTAACAAACTGTCGCTGCGCTGAAACTGCTTCCTCGTAAGCGGCCTCTTGATCTCTGGAGCCTGGACTTTGCTATTTTTTAGGGTTTCGAGCTCCTCCTTGGAAGTCTCTTTGGAAGTGTCGTCTTCGTTAGTACTCACTGAAGCTTCAGCGCTGGTGGCTTCAATGGCAGGTCGTTCTGCTTCTACAGCATCCTCAACTGCAGCAGAGACCTCCGGTTGTTCGGCGACCTCGGGTTCATCTGTAACAGCATCTTGTGGAGGCGCCTCTTTTTCAAGCTCAAAGCTCTTCGGCAATGCATCGGGGATGCTTTCGAGGGATTCTTCTTCTGGAGTTTCGAAATCCTTGGCTCCACGACGTTCTTCAGCTTTGGGAGTGGTGGGCTCTTCCACGCTTTCATTTGGCAGATCCTCTTTCACGGCTACCTCAAGTTGTGGTTCTTCTTGCACAACTACAACAGGCGTGAGACTGGGTGCGGACTTCGGAGATTCAACAATTGGAGATTCCTGCAATCTGTCAACCACGACTGGTGTTGATTCTACTGGTTTTGATGAAACAGATTCTTCCGATTCGTGCAATCTGTCCACCACTGCTGGTTTTGATTCTTCAGGTTTTGATGCAACAGACTTTTCCGCAATGACTGCTTTCACCACCTCCTTCACTGGTGACTGCACCTCCTTCGCTTCCGGTTTGGGTGGGGAGCTTCTGGCTGCTGCTCCATGTGCATGCTCCTCCCGATGATGCGCCACTGGCCTTTGAAACATCCCCGACATCCGCCGCGAATCCAAGCTTTCCAGTTGCGCCAGCTGCTCCTGCTTCATCTGCTGCTCGAACAAGTGAATTTTCCTTGAGAAGTCTTCGTGATCACGGCTATGGATCCTCTCATCCTCGTACCCCACCGCACCATAAATCAAGTGTCCATTGTCGCCCGTATTCTCAGGCCGTGAAAGAAATGCGATGTCACTCGGTCGCTCCACCAGCACTCCAACCACTCCATCTGGAAACCGCGTCAGATACGGATCCCGCACGGTTACCCTTGATCCCTCCGGATAGCAGTTCTGCGCTTGCGCCATGCTTGCTCTCACGTGCAATGCATTTGTCAAAATTAGCTTCGTGGCTAATCCTGAGTCTTCCTCCAAGACATTCACCACGGAAGTCACTTTGAGTGACTTCGCACATAAGCGACCTTCCAGAGCGTGTCTGCGATGCGTCTTGCCCACTTTCATGTCGGCCAGGGACAGAAGCTTGAAGTCCTTCCATGGAGACTCCGCGTACACAGGCGGGATCGGAGGGGCTTCGCTATCGGGAAGGGAGGTGCCGGGGAGTAAGCCGCGTTCGAGCATGTAAGCATCGTGAAGGGCTGCGTGGTGAGCCGCGAGCAAGCCAGTTTTGTCGAACTTCTCACTTGCGTGGACAGTCTCTGCGTGGCCGGGACCCACGAGCTTGCTCGTCACGGAAGAAGATCCCCCCGGCGAAGCTTGATCCATGTGGGTTGTGACGCTCATTGGCGACCAGAAGAAGGGGGCTCAGGGATTTGGAGGATGGTGAGGATGAGCGAGGATTGGAAGCTCACGGGGGACACCAATTGCTCTCTTGCCATCCGCAAAGCATCCACATCTGCACCTGCACAACGGAGAAGACATCAAACCACAATAGGGAGGCCAATGCTCGGGATGAAAAGCAATCTCTACATCAATTTTGTTTCATCAATTTCAACACGAATACAAATGCAATGCGGATGTTTTGGGGATGGAAGCTATCTCCAGCAATTGTGTCATCGATTTCAACACCAAATGCAAATGCAATGCTCGGGATGCAGAGCTACGTCTACAGCAATTGTCTCATCAGTTTCAACACCAGTTCCGATGCTAAAGCTCGGGATGGAGAGCTCTCTCTCCCAGCAATTGTGTCATCAATTCAACACCAATTCCCATGCAAAAGCTCGAGATGGATAGAAATCTCTACAGCAAGTGTTCATCACTTTCAACACCAGTTCCAATGCAAATACTTGGGATGCAAATCGATCTCTCTAGCAATTGCGTCATCAATTTCAACACCAATTCCAATGCAGCATCCGGGAGTTCAAGCCAGTGATCTCCATGCAAGCCTGTGAGCACATTAGCCGTTTTCATCACAAGAGGTCTGTAGCAAAACGGCGGACCGGGAGTGATGATCACGTGCATTATTACTATCTCCTCGCAAGATAGGTTTCAATAATTCCGGGTGTTGCCCAGACACCGCCCTTTTAGAGAATCTGACGCTAGTACTACAATAGTGAGCACATTTATATCTGGATGGTGCCCGACATTCCCCAACCCCGACGCGGGGCAGATCGAGGATCCTACAGAGGAGAGCAACGCCTATCACTTCATAATTAACTCGATTCCAACAGGATATCTAGTACACGACTTAGCTAGAAGTCGAACCTCTCACGATCGTTTTCTCAACTCGGCGAGACGGAGAATCTTTTCAGCTGGTTGTCCTGACATCGCTCACTGAAAAGCATCTGACGCTCTGCATTTGTACGTGCACACTAAATGTGAAGGTCACCAAAACTATAGGAACCTAACCCTGTCCCTGAGGCTCACCTTTTCCAGTAAACTCGGTAAACTGACAGTCAATTAACAAATTGAGTGTTTCCACGACTTGGATATTTGTCAGTGGCCTCGGATCTCTGAATGAAAAAAGGGTCTGTGTACTGTCCCTTCAGTAGGGGTCTAAAACCTTCAACTTTTAATGATTGCATAAAAATTCTACCATACTCAGTGATTAAAAATTTGACAGTTTGACTATTTTAGTATCCAAAATGATCTCACCAGTGAGCACAACAGTAATCTCTCAATGAAAGCTCATTCCAACATACACACATTCCTACATACTGGTTTAAATGCTTAAATTTGGACACAAATAGACTTCGTCCCTCTAACAGTATAAGACATTCCCAAATCGCAAAGCAGAGTACATCGAAGTGGAGAGCTATTCTTGTTACTCTACCATCGCGATGAAGTCTAGAAATACAAAAGCCCGACTTTGAACACCAGATATATTATTAATATTTGTGATAGTAAACAGACGCCTCTTCTCTCTGCCAAACCAGCATCTTAAAGCATCAGATTCGCACCCTCGCCACAGATTTGAAAACTGAACTTCTTGCATTCTCAATTAAAACAGCTCCCCAGTAATCAATCTCCTTTCAATTTCAAGGACTCTTGATTGGATGATCTCTCCCCCAGCAGCATTACGGTCGTTTTTGCGAGACCATCGTGTTTCAGATGGCATTCAAATGCAGCGAGCTCTCAAAACCAAGACCAGTATAGATCTGAACTGCGCCCCCCTGGAAAAGTGCCAACCTCATTGAAATCTTTTTCATTTTAACACTCATTGTTCACAACACTCTTATTACCCCTGACCGACTCGCCAAAACTTAAGTAACTTGCTCAAACCCCCAAAGAAGTGCTGGTCTAACCTACTACGTCCCACCAGAAGACAAGCGCGTGATACAACTTCAGTTACAATTACATCATTATTACATTATTATCATAATCACCATCCTCTTACGCCTCGTTTCTCCGCCCCCGGCACCAACACGGAGAATCTACAGTCGCGACATCGCCAACGCATCCCCCGCCACCCCCTCTTGCAAATGCACTCACTATTTCATCCCTCCTCAGTCCTCACATTCACTTTGCTTTCAGGGGATTCCTGATTAGAGAATCTCTGCCGTAGTAGCAACATTAAATTCCAACATCCACAGTACGAAACAATCACACAACAACATCCTTCGTAACTGACCCCTGTGATCGACTGCCAAACCAAAGAAACAAAAGTCATCACCAAGAAAAACTTCGCTCAATCAAACCCCCCTAAACAATCCAAAAACCCAAATCTCAACTGCCTGCATTCCCCCACAAACAGTAACGTACCTCGCGGCTGCGGCTGCGGACTCGATCTTGGAGCTACAGCCACACCTCCGCGGGAGATGCACCCAAGACAAGCCAAATGGATTACCGAGTTGGGGCTATCGATCGATAAATTCCAAGTGGGGGATGGTAGATCGGCAATGCTGGTTGGCAAATACTGTCTTTGACTGGTGGAGTCGGACAACTTATTGCGAGCTCTGTAGTGAGCTGTTGAGAGGATTGATTGTTGCTACCGAAGAGAGTTGTTTCCAAGGCGGGCGAAGGGAAAACGAAAAAGGAGAGAAAAACGGGGTTGCACCTCTGCTACAAAGGATTTGTCTGCGAGACGACTCGAAACGCCAGGGGAAGGAGAAAAAGATGAGGTTGTCGTGCGGCAAGGGGCGGATCTCCGCGAAGAGGTCGAGCTGCGAGCTTACAAATTTACTTGCGCTCCTTTTCTGCAATTCTTCTGTTGCTCCGAGATCCGCCCCTTGCGGCAGCCTGTCTGGCTCTCTGGGATACGCTAACCGCTTTCGACCGATGGTCGGGACAGGCGAGGGAAGGATGAAGTGCGGCGTCGGTTGTGGTTTCGACTGATGGTCGCGGAACTGGGGTGCCTTCCCCATCCTGCGGGGCTCGCGAGTCAGCTCTGTGCCGACCGGTGGTCGGCTCAAAGGTTCCATTGGACGGACGAAGGAGTGGGAGTCTTCTTTCCCCGACTGATGGTCGCGGAAGATGGGGCTTCCCCCCGGCTTGTTCCCATGTTCGGCTCGTGGTTCGCGTGCGTGGCTCTGTTCCCGAGACTCAGGTAGCGCATTATTCGAGCGTGCCCTAGCACTGTGAGAGGCGCAGCTAATTCTAAAATCCACCGTGTTCTAAAAGCAACCACTAACGTAGAGGTACATTTTGCTTTTTTCAATGTACAAGAATTGTACATTTCAGAGGTGGTCACATTTAATGTCCATTGCATTTGAAATTCAACAATTTATAAGTAATTCCAAGAAAGTCTGAAAAATAAAAAACAAAAAGTACATGCCAATTTCATTTTTCCACCTACACACTAGAAGAAAATCATGTCCGCTACAACCGACTGATATGCAACTATGTGTCCTACGTGACTTCCCTGCAACTACAACCCTCTATATTTGCACCAAATTTAATGTTTACACTACTATAGTCGTGAAGTAGTCACAAAGTAGTTGTAGATTCAAATTTCGAGTTGCATGTAGTTGCAAAGTAGTTGCAGGTTGAAGTTTGGATTACAGGAATCTAACAAAAGAATTTCTGTGATGTATTGTACATCCAAAATTCATCACACTTGTTGACATGAACCACTTTAGGATATGTAGGGTCGAGTGTGTCAAGCTATAGTTGGGAATAATCTAAGTTTGACTACAATTCAACTAGAATACAACTGGAAAATAATTAAATCAAGTTTTATATCAATTGTCCCATCTCATTTGTCAAGAGTACCATTAGATTAAATGGATAAGAGCTATAATTTATACCATCTTTAAGTAATATTAAAATCCTAATATTACAATTGTAATATTTCTACACTTTGTAGATTTTTACAAATTGTAGATTTCTACAACTTGCAAATTTCTACAATTTGTAGATTTTTACAATATATAGAAATCTACAAATATTTAAAGTCTAAACATTTTTTAAACTTTTGAAATTTAAGGTTTTGTAAACTTATGAAATCTATTTAATATCAATATTTGAATTTAATAATCTAAAAGAAGCTAGATCTAAAATTCTCAAATCTACAGATCATTGAGATTCAATTTCTGAAATCTACAATCATTAAGATTAAAAAAATCTATAAATCTATAAATCTACAAGTTACAAACTAGTTGTAAACTAGTTGCAAAGCAGTCGCAAACTAGTTGCAAAGTAATTAGAAACTAGTTGCAAAATAATCAAAAACTAATTGCAAAGCAATCAAAAACTAGTTGCAAAGCAGTTGCATATAAGCAAGTTCCACGTCAAAAGACTTCATTGATGAAGTTCCATGTAGGCTATCTAATGAAAAACAATCTTTTTGATTTTGCAACTACATTGCAACTAGTGCAACTTGTCCATTGCAACTCCGGGCTCCAAATTATCACACAGTTGCAAACATGTTATGCAACTACAAAACTAGTTGCGAACTGTAGTCGCAAAAAGCCTCGATTTTCTTCTAGTGACAGTAATTTCCTAAAAATTGTTTCTATGAGTTTAGTTTCTTCTAAAAGGCAATCAGAAGGCAATTTCTTTAACCCTTAAACACCGAAGAAGAATCTTCCCTTGTAGAATGAAAGTGCAACTATTGGTCCTCGATTTTAGGGGTGGAAAGGGGAGATCTTCTATAGGGCTTTGACTTCCAATGAATATATTTGGTTTTTCCAAAGTAGACGATGTCACACGGAATTAAAATGCATGATTTCCATGGTCACCAATCCATTGTTCAAGGGTTAAAATCAACAATATTTTTGTTTATTATACTTTAAGCTATATTTTTCTATTTGCATTTCATAATTTACTATTATGAAAAAATTTGTCAAATCTTCAACCTTTACTTTGATGAATTTGGCAAATAGTAGTAAGCAAGATAAACAAAATTTATATATTCCTTTCACAATAGATCACTCCAAAAAATACAATTATTCCAAACCCTTGAAGGCACAAAAAATAAAATTGTAGACAAGATCCCTCAAAACTCTAGTATCTTAACTTTTCACATAGGTGAAAGGATGAGTTGAAGGGGAGTTCAAACTTAAAATTGCAAAAATGTGGTCATAGATTCAAAGATCATAAAAATTCCAAAAAAACCACCATACATGTCAAAAGAAATTGATTTCAAATCCTTTCCAACAAAATTTACTCAAAAAATGACAATATTTTTCTTGTAATTGAATTTTGAAGGAATTTTGAATTGTCCCTTTTAAAATTTATAGAAAAATATTGGTAATAGCATTGGCAAATCTAACCATATGGATAAAATCTAAAAGTCAAACTCTACAACTTTTATTTGCATCCCAATTCGAAAATATACTTCCAAATAGCTCTTTATAATGTTTTCTTTTAAATCATCAAATCTAGAGATGAATCTAGAGTTCCAAACATTTAGGGGTTAAGGGTCAAACTATTTTTGATAGAGGTTCTAAAATCATTTTGTAAGTGAAGGAAGAAGTTGATTAATTATATGTACATCCAGTGAAAATAGTGCTTTTGTTTAGAGGATCATTTGATAGTCCTATTATACATTTTTTTAGTTACACTAATTAAAAGCAAAATCTCAAAAGCAAATAAGGGTCTACCTTATTTTGAAGTCACTTGGTAATATAAGGAAATCAATTGAAATGGCAATATCTAGTCATTTTGGATGATTTCTTGTATAACAAAAAAATTCTTTTTAAAATCCAAACAATGAAAATTTGGAGACAAGAATTTGAAATGTGTGGAAATTTTTTCAAGAATTTTGAAAATGCATACTTCAAGGAAATAGCATTCGTAGTTTGACAAAAACATTATTCTTCAAATTTATTGGTCATGGTTAGAAGAATTTGATTCTAGTTTTATTAAAAATTGCATATTGTATTATGTTAGTTGGATACATGCCAAATTTTAAGATGTCAATGAGGAATCTAGTAAAAGATGCAAATTTGCTTGAACTACTCATATTAATTTGAGCAATATAACTTTTACTTTGGGCATCCAATTAAAGTTTTTTCACCCTCCTAAGGAGGGGTGAATGTCTACATCTCGTATCAAATTTTTGGAAACATCTGTTCATTTTTTACCTCATCATTACTTCACCACCTATCTAAATTCCAATCTTCCTTTGAATAGGCATTTGGTCATTGAGGATCTAACCAACAAATGCCTATTATGGTTGTAGGAAAATTTAGAAATGAATTTTTACAATGAAAAATGATTCATTTACACAATTTGTGTGCCATTGTTTGAGACATAAGTTTACATTCACCTCTTAATGACCATAAAAAAAATATAAGTCATATTGATGACCCTTGATTTTCAATTTGTTATATTTGGTTTAGTTTAAAGGGGATTTTTATTTTTGTAGTTTAAAAAAAAAAAGAATTGTATGGCCAAATCTTATTATCAAAGTTCATACAATTTTTTTGTAAAAATAGATGTTTGAACCATGATATATCACTATTGAAATAATATACTTTATGTGTATATTAGAAGTGAATTTTTTATTTTTAATCATTTTCCAAATCAAAATTTTCAATTCTAATTGATTGTTTGGCAAGGAATGCCAATACTAACTACTTGACAAATATAATCAAAGAATATACTAAAAGATTCAATAGAATACTCATTTTTAATCATTTAGGTCTTGATATAATTGTTATAAAATCAAATTAAATTTTTTGAAAATATATTATTAAACAAAAGTAATTATATATAAATGTATAATTTGAGCATGCTATAAATTTCATACTCAACTTTCAAATTACATAATGTAATCTTCATATTTTTCTTGTTATAGATAGGTTTTCTTTGAGAAACATATTATTAAAAAAATTCAAATTAATTTTTAGAAATCCAGTAGTAGAAATGACAAGTATTTAGTGAAATTTTTATTTGGTTATAAAATAAGTGAATTTTATTTATAAAAGCATTCTATAAATTTGTATCCTAAATTTTAGTTAATGTTTGGGCATTTAGAAATTATAATTGAATTGCCTTTAAAATTGTCCTATCGATCATGGTATACATACAAAATAGACTACTTCTACATGCGTAGTAGATTGTCAATTAATTTTCTTTTATTCTATATTCTTTGTAGCAAACCCTACTTTTGAAACCTTGCCTCCAGTTTTCTTTCAATGCATTGAATATAGGTGTTGATAAACAAATATACAACTATTCAATTACAATATTGCCATCATATAGTTCTAATTGCATGACAATCATTAGAAAATTGTTTGGACTTGAATGAATAGTTGATAGCTATACAAAATAGTTTCACTCTTATTTTAATTTGTTTCAACAAATGAGGGTTGACTCAATGCAAAAATGAAGTTTTGATTTTAAATAAAATTGAAGAAAATATGTCCAATTTCACCCACCTAATGCAATTGTTTGCCAAATCCATCTTCAAATTTCATCAAAGAGTCTTGTTTTGTCTAGTAGGTATTATAAAGTAAAATTGTGGCAAGTTTGGCATGTGTAAAGAAAATGGCAACTACAAGTCAATCAAATAGATGGGGGGAGATTGGTGATGATCGCCGTCATACATCTTGGGATGCAGGTGCAAAATTCAATTATTTCTTGATAATTAGAATTTGATCTTATGTAGAGTCTTCTTAGGCTATGCTCTTTAAATCATGAAAGAGAAGAAAATTCAAGTGGATAAGTTACAAAAATAAAGACTTGTAGACATTCAAATATATTTGCAATGATTGTGAAAGAAGTGCATGATAGATCTTAAATCAAAAACACTTCTTAGTTCAAAAATGTGTGTACATTTCATCCTTCAAATCAAGCACTATAACCATCTCAATATAACTATGTAGAAGACAATCATATTAAATGACAAACAGTTAGAACTATTCTCACTTGAATTATAATCATTGGTAGAGTGCAAGTGATTGTACAAGATATTCTAGAATGCCATTGAAGAATTAGAGGATAAGAGGTTTAAAGTGATTCATTCATCAAGAATTTGAATCCAAAAGTGATTATATTCCATTTAGTGAATTTTGAAGTTTTAAAATTATTACTTCAATCCCAATATTAAAGGTTTTTAAGTTTATATAAACATCAAATTGTTATCAATTCCTAGTCATTTGACCAAACTTACACTTTGCAAACTAATGAATCAATGTGTATTTCATTCAAAATCAAGGTTTAATTTCTTTTGTTGTAGAGCTCCTACAAGCATTCATAAAATGCAATCAATAGAATCACCCAAACAAACACTTTATTCACAATGTTCTCAAGCCATGCATCACTCTTCTTCTTGTAGAATTTATTTTCTAACTAAAAATGCTATTTTAGGTCAAGTGCACATTAGTAATCTTCATTATTGACATGACATGAATATTTTCTAGCAAGAAATTTTGTTTAAGTCTTCTTTAGACTACCACAAAAATTGTTGTCAAAATTATGCTTGATATGACATAATTACTTATATATTTCAAAATTTTGAATTCCTATGCCTTGTCGCCATACTATCACAAAAAAATCTTGAATCAACCTATGAAATGATAAAGTTGAGAATGATAGATGTTTTTCAATGATGCTGTGTTATGTTGTAGGCACTACATGTTCAAAAGCAGTCACATCTAGTGTCATGGAATTCGAGAATAATATCAAGGTGTATGTAAGAACACGACCACTCTCAAGAGATGAAATGAACAAGGGTGAGAGCATGTGTATTCATGTCAGCCATGATGAAAAATCTCTCAAAGTAAGACCAATTTATTAATTCTAGTTCTCTTACATTATATATTTTTAATTTTAAAAAATGGTTACTTATAAACATAGAAGGATCAAGTAGGGCTTTGTGATCAATACTTGTAATCAACCAAAAATTATCACATTTGTGTATGAGCAAAGAAAGGCATTGTTGATGGTGTTTAATCAAAGAGTGGAATGAGTGGAAGAACCTTTCACTTGCCTATAAGAATGTTCAATGGTGTAATATTATTGTCGACACTAAATGTGAGATGGATGACAAAAAATCCTTTTATATAAGATAGAAAAACAAATGTTCATCCTTAGAATTTTGTGTGAAAAGGAGAGGTCTCGCGTAGTAATTTGACCTCCAATGATTGTTTTTGCTAATTTTTTTTAATCAAATGATTCATATGGAACTAAAAAGAATGATGCCTGTAGTGACTAGTCTTGCATTCTAGAGTTAAGCTTTTGTAGAAAGTTTAGAATCCAGATTTTCAAATGGTATTAACACTCATTGTCTTTTGAAAACCAATGCGTTAGAGGGCTTAAATGTTAATAATTACTACCTTTGTTTGGAAATAATGTATCCATTTTTAGTTCAATTAGCATTGAGAATGAATACACTATTTCCAAATGGAGGGAATATTAAAATATTATAAATAAGAACCTTCCAATTTTTTTAACTAAACCCTTGTTGTCAGTCTACATCTTGCTTGTTTAGGTTGTTGAGCAAGGATATGGATATAGTGTTACCACCCGCTCATTCCAAGTAAGAGCAATATACAAGAAGTCTTTCATGCCAAATTGTTGATTAAGATAATGTAGATGTACTAGGTTCTTTTCTTGTATGCTTGTTGAATTTATAGAAAACTAAATACTAAAGTGCTTACATATGTTAGAGAAATTATAGAAAAAAAAATCTCTTTTAAGATTGGTTTTGAAATTGTGTGTTTTGTTTTTAAAGTTTCATCAAATTTGATTTTAGAGTTATTTGAATATGGTATGCAGTTTGATGGTTGCATCGGGCCAGAAGTGCACCAACAAGATGTTGTAAGAAAGGTGGCCATGAAGAAGCTTCTTGACAAAGTGCTTGAAGGCTATTCATCCACTGTGATGGCTTGTGGGCAAACGGGATCAGGAAAGACATATACCATGTGTGGACAAGAAGAGGTTAATAACATATTTCTAGAATTAATTAAAAATATTCAATTTTAAACCTTGCAAAAGTCATTCAAAGTGATAGTTGGAAATATGAACAATACATTTTATATCTCATTATTTCTTAAATGAAAAAATGACCTCTTGTATTGAATATTAGAAAAATAGATTATAGAAAATATTTAAAAATTACATTATTAGTTTTCCTTAATGATACCTAGTGTAGATGAATGCTTGTAAAAGTGACATGTTGAAAAAATTGTATTGAATATGATTCTAATATAACTAATTTATAATTTTTTTAGTAAATTTGATAGACGTTCATATAGTTTGTATTTATTTTCTATTTAAATGTATTAAATAAGGTTAAAATATCTAAAAATGATAAAAATATTGTGCAAATAAGAAATGAGTACTTAAAGAATGAAATGAACAATTCAAAGTTTCTTTTAAATATTGAAAAGGATCATTGCAAGAAAGACTGATTGATTTTGGTAGCATTTTCTACTATACTCATGAATTTTTTGGGAATATTGTATAATTAGAAAAACAATTTTTTAAAAATGTAAAAAATACATTTAATGTATAAACCTCTAGGAAGAAGGTACCTTAGTAAGGAAAAACATAGAAAAATTCTTTAAGTAGGAGAACTAGAAAAGTACAAATTTTCATGAAAATAGGTACTTTGACATTTTAATTTGTAAAAAATAGGGAATTTTTTTTAAAAACTAAAAATTGGCAATTTGGAAGAACTTTGTGATGAAGAGATCTCACTAAAAGAATGATCTCAAAACCATTTAAAATGTTCAAGAGTACACTAGCTAGGGAGGCCTATTAGCGCATATGTAGAAGAAAGAAAATAATGATTTTTGAGATTTCCTTTGGTAGAGACATGCCTACCTAATATGGAAAAAGACCACAAAAAATTCAGCTTTAGATCATTAATTTTAGATCTTCCCTAGTACTAAAAGACCCTAAATTGCAAAGTGTGACAAATTAGCTTAATTGAAGTTTAATTATAAAATGATTTTTGAAAAATTCTGAAAAATAAGGAATTTGATTATTGTCATATGAGACATTTCCAATCAAAATTTCAAGTTAATTTGGTTCATACTTTAAGAGTTATAGTCAATGACAACTCCATCATTCAAAGTGTGAGCAAAATAGTACTAGTCTTTCTTGCAATCACCCAAAACTATTTAAGTTTTAACTTTGCATAAGCCCAAATAATTGAATTCAGTGTAAATAGTATCATAATCATTTGTGATCTTCAAAATCTCTCACTATTCATTTTCAGAATCATTTGTGTGACATCGAAGGAGGTGACAATGGTTTGATAGCACGCTCAGCCACTTACCTATTTGAAGCTATGAGGGCTCGTGGACAAAATGTTTCAAATGGACAAAAACCTTTCACCATGCGAGCTTCTTACTTTGAGATCTACACTGAACAAGTAATAAATGTCATATACAAATATGGTGATAAAATTCATTTTTCTACTTTAATTTGGTTAATATATGTTCATATGACTACATTGCATAAAATCCTTGTAATTGATAGAATTTCCCATGAGATTGTGAAGGGCAGGTAAATGACTTGTTACGGTTGGATAATGCCCCTCGAGATGTAAAGTGGAGTTCACGTGATGGATACTATGTTGATAACTTGTTGCTTGTGGATTGTGACACACTTGATGATGTATTCTCTGTTCTTAATGAAGGGAGTAGGAATCGCAAGGTAATCAAATTTTTTGGGTGTAAAATCCAATTGTAAAAGTCTAAGGGTTAAAATTAATTAGCAATGGTAGAAGCAAGTTGATAAGTTTACATTCAAATGAATGGCATATATACATGGCAAATATTGTTGTAATGTCAAATTGAATTTATTTTGGAATGAGACAGGTGGGGTCACATGAACTAAACAAAGATAGTAGCCGTAGTCATTGCATCATGACACTCCATGTGGATTCCTCATGTAAAGTCAGTGATGATGCTCTACCTATTACACGGTATAATCCTAAGTCTAAATAATATCTAAAATTATCATAGGGTGGTGAAAAAATAGAATATAGATTCTACAACTATGTGAATGGAGAATCTATTGTTGGAATAGTTGATGTAACTATGTGGACATATGAAGCGAGTGTCTTTAGGTTATGCGATTATATGGAATGGAGTGGAGCTTAGGGTCACTTTACACTTAGGGTTAAGTTAAGAAAATAAAATTTTCATTGAATTCTCTAAATTAAGCATAATCCTTCTTTTGAATCGAAATCCTAAGATCAGACAATCAAAAACGCAGAGATCTGAACGTTCTTGATTGAGTACAATGATTTTGGCAATATGTTTGACAATGCTCTTGAGCTTCATCTTGTGCATAGGCAATCATGTTGCGCCTCACCAAAGAATCATGGCTGCCAAGCCTACCTCATTAATCCATTTGGCGAAGTGATTGGGGCATGTGATCCTCTGACGACCTTCTTCGTTGTTCACTTTCAGTTCCTTCTTCCTTCTGCTTGCACAGTCCAGCCGTTTCGTAACCAACTCAAATGCCTTCTGTAGTTGGCAAGTAAAGAGGGAAGTGTATAACCTGTTCCAAGTTTGAAACGGTCTTTCATTTACACCTCAACTTTAGGATTGCCAAGGCATTCTTGAGATCCAGCAGGCTGAAATTCCAAGTTTTTAATGGACTATGCACTAAAGCTCAAAACCAAGACCCATGAAATCCGCTGAATCTGAAGCATTTTGTTCATTCCAAAACTATGCCATAAAAGCTCACTCTTGGGCAAGTGTTGACAGGTATGGGCGCATGTTGTTCGTGGATCTCGCGGGCAGTGAACGCTTGAAGAAAAGTAAAAGCTGTGGGGAAATGTTGAAAGAGACCGGCAGCATCAATAGGTCGCTCTTTACCCTAGGAAAGGTGCATCTCTAAGTCATCTTTTCTCCAGTCTCTTAAGCTTCAGTATATTCATGTGCAAGCCACGTTTCCTTGGCACTGCAGTTTAAGTGCCTGTCCAAACGACAGTGAGGTAGTGAAGAGTTCACAGGAAGGTCTCGGCCGTTTAGGTCTGACACCAACACGCTGTACCGACCTACCGACGTTCGGCTCCAGCTCTTGCGAAAGAATCTGAACATGGCAAGGTCGTGAGCATTAGTTTTCTGTTGAGATGGTTCAATTGATGTCAAATGTACTGCTATGATATGATTCCATGTCCTGATTTGTCTTCGACACAGGTAATTTCAGCTCTCAGTGAAGGCAAGAAAGGCGATGTGGTGCCATACAGGTTCGTTACAACGTCAAATCCAGAGATTAACCTTCACAAAGCTATACTATGTGCACTCTCAGCGTCGCATATCTAAACTGCTTGTCAAATTAACACACTCAATCTGAGGTTAACTTAACAATCATAAAAGTCATTTGATATTCAGATTACTGACTGCAGACATGCTAGCGATCAAAATTGCTTTTATTTCGAAATTGCAAGACGTAAATCATTCTACACTTCATGCAGGGAGAGCCTGCTGACAAAGTTATTGATGGATAGTCTCGGTGGGCAGAGCCTTGCACTTATGATTGCCTGCATTTCTCCGGCATCTTCGGCTATTGACGAGACTCTTAGCACCCTGCATTATGCCACATGTGCAAACAATATTGTCAATGCTCCGGCGGTCAATTTAGACGCTCGTGACAAGGTAATTGTCGTTTTTTTCGGATCTCTGAAGTTAGTCTTTTCATAGGCTTTCATATCATAGCTTCACTTGGCACCCATTCCCAACCGAGCAAGCAAAAATTTCACAATCGCAACGGAGAAAATTTCTATAGAGGCAACCAAGCATTGGATATGCAGAGGATGAGTGTATCTCCTAATCTTGTCCTCAAGTGCTATAATGTCCTTTTTTAAAGAGCCTCAATTGAGCATGATTGAACAACATCCACACCATTGAAGCAACAGCCAGTGGCCTCATTATGAGAAAGTCAAAATAGAGCCTAACAATCTGTTTGTGTGATTAAAATGAACCTCAGATTGTGCTAAAGTTGCAGAAGGAAATCGCACACCTGAAAGAAGAGAACCAGTATCTCCGGTCCAAGTTGGCAGAGCAAAACATTGAAGTAGATCAGTTTCCAAGTTTAGACACTGCAAACACCCCACCGTCGTCAGCAACAAAAAGGGTTCGGCATTCAAGTCAGAGACCCAAGTCCAGGGAGAAGCTACCGTCAGAGTTGAAGGGAATGGAAAAATACTTTTCCAAAGATTCGACAAGATCGAGCAAAGATCTGACGAAAGAGCTATCGGGATTGAGTGTATTCGGGAACTTCCAGGTCATATCCCTCTCTTTCAAATACCATAGATTTCCTTGTAATAATGTAGTTTGTCACCCAGAAATCAAATTGATGTACTTTAGTAATGAATGCTATACTACAGTACCGTTAGTAACGGATGTCAAACTGTTCAAGGCTGAAAACTAGCAGGCTTGAAGCTAAAACGAAATGCTCTGTGCGGAGATTGACAGCATTGGTAGAGAACGAGAAGGATACCTCATTTAAGCAAGAAATAATGGTTGACTGCTGCAGGATCACGCTCAACAGAATGATAGTGATTCGTCAGTCATGGATGGTTCGAGGTGTTCACTGTTTCCGTCTGAATCCAACAGGCGGAGTCACACAGGTTCCAATGGCTGGGACTCCTGTGACAAGTCGGTGGATTTCAATATTACGCCGCGTGTCTATAGTGAACCGCGGTGTTTGCGATCATCTAACGAGCCAAACTCTCTCTTGGGCATGTACAGAGGTCTGGCAAATTCCAAACCAAAAGGTTTACAATACCGTAGGAATCGTGTTTCTGTTGATCACCTTGGTGGCTCAAGGGTCAGGCTCAGGAAAGGGGGCGGCAAGAATGGCAAGCAGGATCCTGGGTTCCAAGGAAGCATAACTGTCAACCAGTCGGCCTTTCTCAAGAGACTACTGGACTTGAATTTGTCACCTGTCCATGACGACATAGTCAATTATTGAGAACGTTCAGTTGTGATTGAAACTGCTGCGTGCAGTCGTACAAAACTTTTGTAGTTGTACAATATGAAGCTTTGAGTTGCAAAGCAATGTGTTGTCTTATAAAGTTTAAGTAGAATCATTCAAATGAGATAAAGCAAGTTGTTGCGTATTTGAAATCATCTGCCTTACATGATGTCTTAAACCATTTGCTTCAGGCGACTGATGTCACATGCATGCATCGGAGGACTTCTGCATTTTGAACAGATACACTTCGATCGGTCCTTACTCGATTGGCCTGATTCAGTAGGTCAAGCGCGTCTTGTCAGGCCCAGTCTGTAATTAATTACTCTCACAATTAGATCTCATTTCCTGACGGTATAGACTCCGATTACTCCGCAAGTCCAATCACTTCAACGAAGTTACCTGACAAAGTAACAACCAAAAAAAACGCCATAAAATTGGACTTGATACCGCAGCAAGACATTGAAGCGTGGCTTCACTTATCAAGCTCCAGTAAATAACATCAGATGCTGTGAACCCTCAGTTGCATCGACTAATTCAGGAAACTCGCATCAATAATCAATCGATCGATTGAAACTCATTTCATTTAACAAGAGGTATGCATGTATATCATATTTGGAGGATCAGGCGACTATCTAACTACGGTGCTCACTCGACCGTATCAAGCTTAAGCTGATAAGTCTGTCAAGCACCTGATCATCGTAGCTCCTCAGATCGGTCTTCGGTTTTGACTCCTTCCGACTTCCAACTCAAATTGGAAAAATCCCTTCGTCCGCGTTTGTTCGTGGAATTCGAAAGAGGATAAGAATGGGCACACTGAGCTACAATCCACGTATGCTCCAGCCCACATTTTTTACCTGAATGGTACACTCCAGCTGATAAGGCAATGCCAAGGCCTTAGGGAACCCTCCCTGTGACGCGCTGCACAGCTGCTTTAATCCCTTCCCGATCGAGATTTGTGTTTAATTGTACCTCTTGCACCTGCCCATTTAAAGAGAGGACCTTTAGAGACACTTTTTCTAAGAAATTCAAATGATCAGTCGTAGGAGTCCTGAACTATAAGAGCATCGCAAAAAATAACCCTCAACAAAGAGCTGAAAAAGATTAACTAGTTTCCAACTCTTACCTGTCTTCCTGCCCGAGCCAAGAGGCTGAATTTGCCGTCCTCAACAGGTGCCTGTACAAACGCATGAAGTTGATAATTATTAAAAGTCAGTGATTGTGTGCATGCTTGGGTAACGGCCGGAAAATTCGCCACTAGTGGTGTCCAATTGTCGTACAGATATAGAGAACAAGAATAAACTTCTTTTCTGTTCAGTAATGCATAACCCTAACCCGCTAAGCAAAGAGTACTGGCTCTGAGAGACGATATATTCGCTAAAAAGCAGTGTTAGTTATGAGCCATTTAAGTAGAGCCTACAATCCTCGTGCAGTAATTTGACTTACGGAAGTGTGCAAAGCCCTTCAAAACGGATTTCGTTCTCGGCAACGGAGTACATCAAAGCTAGATTGTGTAGGATGCCAAGGAACACAACAAGTAAACCAAACACTTGCAAGAGGTTTAAAGTCATTGTGAAACGTACATTGGCTAGCCACAACTCCAAATCCTGAGATACTACACGCTTCTCCAACCTGGTACGACCGAGTGTGAGACCCGTGATCCTGTCAAACGTACATTTATTTGTCAATCAACTGTTTTGAATTCCTGGCACAAACAAACAACTTCAATCCAAAAACTATGGCCCCAAAACAGCCTGAGGTATATATTTTGGATGATAAACAGAGTGCTTCAGGGAGATGGTTTGTCCAAATAATTTCTCATGCATCCAAAGCAATGCTTGAATATCCAAAATGCAACCTTATTATTAGATCAATTTGATGAAGTTCAGGTAGGTATAATATTTGTACAAAGATATAAGCAAAACCACGCAAAACTTCACAAAAGGATTTCGGAGTCAAAGGGTTAATTTTCTCCTAGCAACATTATACAAAGCATCACAAATGCCACGTATCAAAGGTCTGATAGAATTACCCTTCTTCATTCATCAATTCTTCACAAATCTGCTCTAGGCCTGGTAAAGCTGTTCCTAAGAGTTCGGCATCCTGTTCGATTGCCTCCAAAGAATCCTGCTAAATTGACATTAAGAATGTGAGTTCAGAAGCAGCCTCAATAAATTTCCCACGACCAGATAGAGAAAACACAAATAATCATAGACATTCTGCTAGTCCCATCATAGCATCTAAAGCACCCATCCCGCAGTTTCAAAACCACTTACCTGAGTCTGCACAGGCATTAGCGTATCAAGAGTTTCTAGGAGAGGATCGGCCTGCAGTTGCTTGATAGATAGAGCCAACCGCATTCTTTCCCTGCAATATCGAAATGTATTAGTCCTCACACTTTGAGCGCTTGGTTAATTAGATTTTTAGCTCATTTTTCACTCTGATTTTTGCCATTCCAGCAATCCCTGATTTCACGACACAACAAAGGCAGACGCATATGGAGTGGGAGACTTCTTCCTAAGTTCCTAAGAGGTGTACACAAAGCAACCTATAGAGCAATGACATACAGGTAAACTCTCTTAAGTCATTCCTTTAGCAAGGAAGGTCTACAATTCATATTTAAGTTCATCCTTTACCAACCAAGATTATCTACCACAAGACACAAATTGGTGCTAGATTCGAGTCGAGCTCCAATGGCCAAGCAGCGCATGTCCATGTCCATTCATTATGCTGGTACTCATACCACCAAAAAGTAATTAATACGAATAACTTACTTGTCCACCTGTATAACCTTGACACGAACCATCTTCCCTTCCTCTAAAAGATCACGAGGATTTCGCACAGGATCCCATGATAGCTCTGAAATATGTACTAATCCACTAACCGGAGATGTACCTGCAATCATCCATCCTCGAAAATCTCTTATCATATTAGAAAGACGACCGGTAGTAGGTTGATAAGATAACACAAAAACAAGCGTAGAAGCTGAACTATACACAGTTCGTATCCAGTATTCCATCCTGCTTCATGACTCACGCAAAATTCCTAAGATATGTCAGACATGGTCATTTCTGGTTCGTGCTGTTGAGCAAGCAGGAATGAATGACCAGTGAGGATCTAATTACGCACCATCTGGCAGTAAGAGATCGACGAAGGCACCGAAATCTGTTACAGAATTGACCTTGCCATCATAAACCGACCCCTCCTCAACCAAGCGCAAATTTTCTTCTAGTACAGCTAGTTTTTCTGAGAAAATTAATCTTCGTTCGGCTTCAATCACCTCTATCATCTGATAACAAGGGCAGACAAATACTTAGCACATACATTGAACTTTGCCGGCAGACCTTGCCGGCAGTATTAATAGATAATCGGCAGGTCACAGCAGCATATTCAGTATATTGAAAGCATATTGAGCGGGACTACCTTGACGGAGACGAGTTCACCAACCAATTCCTTGGCGACCTCAGCCAGTGCCCTACTGCCATCTGATCAAATAACAAACCTTTTTTTGTCAACTTCAGAATGATACGATTTCCAATTCAAGTTTCATGAATTCACAGTAATTACATATAAAAATTGAGATTCATGTACTGCCCTCATAGTAACCAGCGAGCACCTTTTGGTATGCGGGCAATATCCATTTGCGAGAAAGGGAGAAAGCCTTGAAGAGAGCCAAAGCGCACCAGCAATCCTCCACTGTTGCAAGCGTCGACCCGGCCCCGGTGGATACTTCCGCTCTCCATCACCTTCTCCGCTTTCTTCCAGTCTGCAGCTTTCTGCACATCAATATTCGAGAGCTTAATAAAATGACATTAAGAACAATCAAATAACAATATGTTCGAGACTGGTATGCATCTGAGCATTATTTTCAGATTTGAGCTCCTCAAGTTGGATTATCGATAATGAAAATCTTAAATAAGTTCGAGGAAACTTTTGACAGCTGCAGAACTTGAACACGAACGTAAGCGCTACGTGTGAAATCAGTGCTCACAATCTGCTTGATCTTGATTTTCAAGCTCTTGAGCTCATAATCGAGCAGTCATCTATCCACGCAGTTTAATTTCTAAAACAAAATACTCTGTCATAGAAGTCTCATAACTAATTATCCAACTGCGACTTGGAAAATTCAAAGTATGTGATATGATTGCAAAATTCGTCATCGCACCTCCACAGCTATATCCAAATCGCACCGAACACGGTGTACAAAACCGGAATCCAGAAGCACAATGACAGAGCCTACTTGCTAACCCGATCATTCGTAGAACTCATAATTATTACTCCTCTGCGGCTTGGAAAATCCAAAAATGCGATGTTATAGCAAAATTCGTCATGGCACCGCCATAGCCAAATCCGAATTTCCAAGGATAAATGAAATATAAGATTGCAAGAAAATGATTCGCGGACTGTAATTCTAAAATTTCGCCATTCCAATTAAAATGTTCGCATCGTATAAATCTACGTCAACTGTCCACGGAGTACAAAATCACAATCCAGAAGCAGGCCAGAGGCTTACCCGATCAATCTTGACAGGCTCCTCGACTTCCACAGCCCCGGATCCACTGTCCAAATCCGCAGTGGCCACGATGCGCAAGAGCCGGGTGCTGGTCCGGCGCCATGGCTCGGAGGAAGAAGGCGCGGAATTGGCGTGAGAGAGAAAGGAAACGGACGGAGACAAAGTGCAGGCGCAAGCAGCGCGGTTAGGGCAAGTGAGAAGCGCCAGAGTAGCATTGGACGCCCACATTGCTGCCGACTTCGCGAGTTCCTTACACAGGTAGAATGTGGAAGCTCCGGGGATGACGAAGGAGGAGATCAAGCTCGGGAAACAGAGGCGGAGCTCACTCAAGGCCCTCAGAGTTGTTGTGGTCGTGTTGGTTTGGATAACTTACGACGACGACGACGAGCCTTCCATCCCATTTCTTTTTCCTTCTCGTGTGTTTCTTTTATCTTTCTATTCTTTTTATTTTTCATTGTGTGACTTCACCAAGGTAGAACCACCTGTAACCGATCATTTAAGATATTGGAGACATGATAAGGTGTAGTATAAGGCAAAACAAATATTTTCAGAGGCGCAAAGATAAAAATGACAGGGATTGCAAAAAGTTTGGTATTTTTATCACATGAATTAGAATTACTATGAATTTTGAAAGGCCAAAAGTGTTACAGACCTATAGCCAATGTGTAGACTCTTTCAATTACAACCATAGAAGAACTCCATTCCTGTTCATTACTTCTTTCTTATTAGTCCAAACCTTGATAAAGAAGAAAACACACATTCCAAGTTCTGGTTGGAAATCTATTCTAGCCTTACTAGAAATAAATGAAGTTTACAGGTTGGAAATGGGGTGTTGATCACTTATGGGTGGTTCTACCTTAAGTGCATGTAAAAGCCACACTTTTTCTCGTCTCACTACTACAAAGGTGGAATGACTAAGTATTTGATGAGATTTTTAGTAAACTTAAGAAAATGCAACCCCAAGAGGTTTCATAATTTGTTGATGCTCTAGTAATATATTACAAATTTTTGAAGTTGAGAATATAGGATATCATATATATAATACTAGACTTGCTTTGAATGGACACCCTTGAATCACAAAATGTTTCAAATTTCATTGGTTGCTTTATAAAATACTTTTCTTTTGATTGTTTGCTTTCAATAAGTTGTGGTGATTTTGAACATGGATTTTTCATTCAGGTATCAACAAGTAGAAGGTATTGCAATGAGGTGCTCCTACCTTATTGCAAACTTCTAGATATCCACCTAATCTCTTTTTTGGGGTGCAATTATTAGAATATAGCTAGAAAGACCTTCAATGATATCGATTTTTAGTTGTAAAAAACAAAAATTCTAATTGTACAAATATAAAGTTTGGAGTTAAGAAAGCTATATTTAAATCAAAATTTAATGTATTAGAGGTTAGATGCAATGTTTATTTGTATAATTTCAATTAAAAATTCAAGTTTTTAAATTTTATTCAATTTTATTTTAGACAACATATGTAAACTAAAATAATATAAGGTTGTGAAGTAAGAGTCCCCTTGAATTGTCAAAAAGCTAGTTTAGCAAAGTGAAAAAGCCTAGAACATATGTGTTTGCTATTCACTAATCATTCCACTTGCTCCTACTATTTGTCAATCTAGACACATGCCATTTGAATAGAACAACTATATATGAATCTAATTACATGCCATTCATTAACCAACAATCCCTAAGTTTTTTGTTCAAAATATTTTTGTATAATTACAAGATTGTTTGCAACTAGACAATCTACTATGTACTCTACTATTCACCTCCAACCTTTCATCTATATGGATAAAACTCTATAACCTTGCTTATCTTGCTACTAATAAATCAATTTTTAACCAAGTTGAATATGTCTTTTAAATGTCTTTTTAAGAAAAAATCCAAATTCACAAACCCTTGATTGTGTGTAAATGTAGGATTTGCATTCAATTTTGAGTGATTGGATTGATATCATAGAATTCAAATTAGTAGAAGTTTTAAAATGAGTAATAAAATCATCTCCAACACATTCAAATTTATAAGTTACATGTCCATCAGTCCATGCACTTGAAAATATATATGAATGGAATTGAATCAATATATATAATGCCAATCTTTCTTAAACCTCACTGTCACTATCTTCTAACTTATTTGTGGTGCAAACTAATTTATGAAGCCAAGCACATAAATGACAAATTCTAAAACATTGAGCAAACTTTCTTTAGAGGTTTTTGACAATCTTCTCCACATTGTAAAGTAATTAACACATAGCTTGATGTTCTAAGATTCTTGGTCACTATTAGGAAGTTGTAGGATACATTTTTCTCCACAAGAACCAGTAAATTGTACTTCTTACAATACCATGGTTTCACAATCTTTTGTGAATCAAACATGATTGACATTTCAATCCCACTATGTAGAGATCACAATATTTGCTCCACCTCCAATTGATGATGCCCAAATATGACAAGCTTATTAATACTCCTTTTGGAGTTCCTTTATAATCAAAGAACAAAAATATAATTAGAACTCATTCAAAGGAAATAATGCAAGTGGACAATCCAAATTTTAAAACTACTAAGGAAATTTGTGCACGTTGGTAACAATGATCTTACTTTAATTTGTATTTAGATTGCATTGCAAGCATATGAACCTCGATGCTATAAATCTATAATTGCATTGGTAATCAATCTTGCCATTGTCATATACAAAACAACATAACCTACATTAGTATTGTCACTAACAACATCTAATTGATGTGGTGATTCACAACATTAAATATGATAGAAAGAACAACCAACATGTACTAAATAATGGAGGCGGAGAATAAAGCACAACAAAAGAAAACCATGAAGTAAGGAGGCACTCACTCAATGACATTAGTAAGTATTCAAGTGCCTATGCAGCTTTTTACAAGCAAGTTTTGGTCACTTTATAAGACATTGTACCATCACATTTTTCAAATAGACATTGTCATCTCAAATGGAATAAATGTTTTTTAAATCAATTAATGTGTGTCTAATACCTCTCATATTCTAACTACATTATGAATATTTACAATTAAAGTTACTTGTGACGACATTCAAATATATCATGGAAAAGTTTAAAATAGGTTAAATGTAGATTGACAAAATTTCAAATCTCTTGCACAATTTCAATGTATGTCTTTGTGTTCAACATTGTGCACAAGTATAATTGTATTTGTTCTCTAGAATTTTATTAATCATGATTATGAAAATATGCATTGTTTTTAATATTGTATCAATAATGTGGAGATGGAACATATAATTCTTAAAATAAACAAAAAGACGTTAAAAAATCAAATATTCAAAAGAAACTTCTTTTGTGAAGGTGAAAATCTAAATCTAAAATCTCAGGAAATTTGGTAAATATTGGTTAAGAAAATCTCCACTGTCCATGTTGCAAGCTCGAGGATGCATTGCACAGTTCTCCTTCTAAAGTCACCGAACAATAAGGTAGAAGGCTCAGAAACTGCTCATCTAAGGGCTGGTTCGCATTTTTACAGTATTTCTTTAGATGGGAACATTTTTAGCTCATTTTTCAGACCAAGAAAAATTGATGGGAAATCTAGCCCAAGTGGTTTCATATTTTTTGAAACATTATTGAATTACTTATGAATTTTCAAAGGAGATGTGTCCTAGGTCCCTATTTATGTTCCTAGGTCCTTCATATACTGTTCACTTGCAATTCTAAAGAAAAATGGGGAAAGCAAAGACAATGATTGGCTCTTGTGATAAAGAATGCTTTTTCCTTCACTTCATTCAATGACTCTTGAGGTCAGTTTAAAAACTGCATCATGTCCATTCTACAACTAGTTATAGGGGCGGTTCTTAATGCCCGAACTGTTTTTGAGCCCTCTACCTTACACCAAGCTAGTGAGTGCACAGGATGTGCAAGCAAGGGCTGATTCCTTTTCGTAATGTGCTTTTCGTTTATCCTTTTCATATTTGATTGCTTTTCCGTGACTCGTTTTTCTCCCCTTAGGGACGAAAAAGCGCAAATTGGTCCTCATTTTCGTTTAGCAGTTTTAAGTAGCTCATATGGCAAACTTTCTTTTGTTCAATTTTACTTATGTTTTCACCACCACTTGCAACTTTCTTCACTCGTTTCAATTTGGAACTCATTATACTTTCCACATGGAATCGGTCAGTTCACGAGAACGAATCTTTGGTTAAATAATAGCCACTTGGTTTCTGTTTGGTGCAGATGGAGCTTGCAAGCAAATCCAAGTCCGAATTTGGATCCGACGAACAGCTGTCCGACTCGCAGACCTCGGCAGCCCTGAAATTCTTCCACAAGCTCGAGAGCAAGCTGAAGGACTTCAAGCTGAACGCAGCTGAAAACAATTGGGTGCGCTCGTCCTTCTTGCACTACATCGACATGATCAGTGGCGACCATGAGCTTCACACTCATCTAGAGTCCATTGTCGAAGCACTGGTAACGGTGTGCCCAGGTAGCGAAACCACTCTTCACATGGCGGTGGTGGCGAGAGATTCTGCGAGAAGAACCTTTGGCAAGAAGTCGACTCAATTTAAGGCTGGTAATCATCGTGCTCTCAGCATTTGTCGCTTTACATACGGAAAGCAGAAGGCTAGTGTCCTGCAGTCCATAGTCGATAAGAACGACTACCAGTCGTAGAACGGTAGAATGATAGGTTAGTTTTTCCTCTATTTCTCCTCAGGTGGCAGTGGTTTAGTCTTACAGAGATTTTCCAACTGTTGGGTTTTTCAACTTGGCTTTTGTTGAGGAATCTTGTGCGTAAACTTGCAGTTCTCATCTGATATTCTTGGACTTTCCTCAGTAGCTGACTCGATTCTTACCTCAAGTTTCTCATTTCAAGACGTATATGGTCTGATGGTTCTGATCGGGGCTTCAGTAGCTGGACAGAAAATTATTGTGTAATCAGACTGAAGATTGCGGTTAATTACCTCTCATTGGGAGTAATTATGCATCTGTTTCCTCAATCCACTGCACGGTCTTGCCTTTCTTTTTTTCTTCCTCTCATTTCACTGCAGTCCTTGGTTTCTGGGAGGATGCCAACTCTACGGATAAGAAAGAGGACAGTATTCGCCTTGTGGTAAGCAATTTAAGCAATTTTTGGTGGGATTTTTGGGAGATGTACATAGCTGTCCAGAGAACACTTTTGGTTCTACAGGAGCCAACTCTAGTTATATCAGATTTTTATCAGCATCCAGAGTTCTTTTGCCATTTCAAATGCATCCCAATGTATGATATCTCTTTGCACTGTACTGTACCTCTGAAGTGAGTCAATGGTGGACATTCACTGCAAGTCAGTGGCATATGTAACTTCAACTTATTTAGAATTTGCATAAGTTAGACGGAACCATTTTTGAATTCAGATGGGCGGGCGGTGACAAAAGTAAGGCACTGAATTTGACTCTGACAAAGTGTTATGTGTCCTTTTGGGTGAAAACAAATTGATCCACAGAGTATTACACACAAAATGGAGAGTAGGTGAAGGGTGACAACCCAATGTCAGGAGTTGGCCTTCAATTTGGGTAATGTATGGGTTCATTCATGATACTGTGGAGGATAGTGGTGTTTGTTTTGACTGTAATGTGATGTTATTTGATAAAAAAAGTTTAAAAAAAGTTAAACCTCTTGCTTAAGTAGTGTGCATTAGTGTGCATTAGATGGAGTTTGTTTTCACGTAGGTTGCACTTAGCTTCTTCTATAATCTTGACCTATGAAATTTTAAAACTATAACTCATTGTGCCTCCAAAATTGACCTAATCACTTGCATTGAAGCTTCTTAAGCATTTTCCAATGTGCAAAAATTCTGTTGGCAGCATTGGACAAAGATTGGTGTAGGATCCAATGACAAAGATGGGTGTTGGATGTGTTTGCAAAGATTGGTGTATGATGTATTTACTGACTGAATTTCTCCCCAAAAATATACACAGGTGGGATCTCTTTGTCAGCTTTATCTTTTTGTGTCCTAAGCCAAAGTTATTTGTGGAGTTACCTTGCATGCAAAGTGGCTTTTGTAGTTTTGACATGAGCCTGACACGAAGTGTGACATGATAAAAACTTTGCATTCCATGTCAAAACACACGATTGGCTTTGACTCCCTTTCAATTTGAAGTCGGCAAAGTAGTCGCCTTTATTTCTGCACTTTCATGTGGGCTACCCCATTTGCAATAACGACAATCCTCTGGTTGGCTAATGCTGGAGCCAACACTCAAAACTTGTATGAAAGTTTTGGACCCCCAGGTGTTCTTCAGGCCACTCACCCATTGGACCCAGTCTGGCTGGGAAGAAGAGGATTTCAAATGGGCCAAATTTTATATCATGAGAATCACTGATGGAAGGGGCTTGCATGTACTGAGCAATAAATCAGTTGTGAATTGCACCCAAAATATCTCTCAAATGACCTACTGCTTTAAGACATACTCCATAATTATGTTCCTTATCGAGCCCTCAGCCCTTAAGGGAAGAAACACCCATTTCCGTCCCTGGACCTATTCCTGGACCCTAGAGTGTCACTAAATCTGTCCATAAGCATTCATTAAAGTGTCTGACAAATTTTTTAATTCTAATTTGTTAACATAGTTGTAAGACAAATGTATGATTTTCATTTACTGACAACTGATTTCAGCAAAGTTCAGTTTAGGGTACACCTATAGGACGGTTCTAGTGGTCTAGGGAGTCAACACTTTGAAAATTTATAGAAATTACATATTGATTTCGAATTTTCTTTTTGAATATTCATGATTTTCACTCGCTAATACTAAAAAAATATCATTTTCAAAAAAAGATGCCTCCAACTATGTTGAATTCCTTATGTGGATGGTTTTGGGAGTTTCCATTGTAATTATCTATGGGATGGCAACCCATTTCCAACTACTTAAGCATGGGCATATCTGTTGGATGGATGTGTTTAAGGAAAAACTTAATGTGAATATTTTTTTAAGATTTTGTATAACCTATTCTTGTTATATAGGTCATTCTATTTCTAATTATAGGTTAGTTACAAAATTGTTGAAAGAAATATAATTTGTGGCTTTCAATGTACATATTGTGATCATTGTATACTTTCAATGTACACTTCTTCAACATTTATGTTGCTCCAATTCATCCAAGTCGATGTGAGCTGTAATGTAAACCACAACCAAATGGAAATACAACAACCTACATTATATAAATGGGATGGTGGTCAAAAATGGTTTGCCTACTCTATTGTTCATCAACCAAAATATGACCATAAATTGTGAAGGAAGAAACTCACAATATCTAAGATGGAGTTATTGAGTAAGATCATAGAACATGATTGTGTGGTTTTAAGGTAGGCAATCCGTTTCCAACCACTTAAACAATAAGCTATATTTGGAGAGCAATTTTTTGGAAAGCAAAATTTTTTCCATATGCAAAAATAAAATTTAGGAAGATTGCATGTTTTTCCAAAATTACATTATACAAATCATTATTACTATGAATGTTTTAGTGGTAGATTCTCTTTGACCTATAATATTGATACAAACCTTTTTATTTCTGACCATATATAGGATAATTGCAAAATCACCCAAGGGCTAGTTGCAATATTGAGAGCCTTGCAACCAATCATAATGCGCCACAACTGTTCTAGGAACTGCATGACAATTTCATAGAAAGGGAGCAACCTATAGATTGGAAATGGGGGGAGGGGCCAAAACAAAAATGGGTCGGCTACCTTCTAAGTGATGTATCATTTTTTGTGTTGTTGGTACTTTACAGTATTCATTATGTGTTGCACAGTGCTTGATTTATAAGCAATTTTGTAATCATCTATTCATTGGTGCTTTCTTTTGGACTGAATGCCACTCCCACCAATCCAAATCCCTTTACCTTACCTTATCCAAATTCCAGTTAGTTTTTCCACAGTTTTAAGGTAGTCTGCTCTAAAAGCAATTGCATTCTAAATGCGACCTCTATCTAGGAACCAATGACATGTTATTTGAAATATGTACTTCTGTCCATGATGAGTTGGGTAGGCTTAAGTGGTGGCTTTTAGAACAGACTACCTTAATGCAAAAAGTGTCAATTCTTGGCGTGCATTATACCTTGAAAACATCAGTTTGGAACCAGTGTCCCCAAGCATGTGATCCTCATGTACCGTACTCCTTTATCTTGACACAGACTCTAGAAGGTTTTGCCACTGTGGAAGGAGTTACACCACCGATTCTGCAATTTACTTTTGGAGATAAAAAGAGTTCCATCTGCTCAAAATAAAATAAAATAAGTTAGTTTTTTTAAAGAGTGACCCCATCTGGACATGCAAAAAAAAAATCTTTTCTCCACTTTACAAAAACCTGGGCCTCCAGAAAAGCCACTGAAATGGTCATGTCCAAGTCTAATATAGATGAGATATACTTTCAAAACCAAACACTCAACTCAAGACAGGCAACACTTTGTTTTATTGATATACATTTAAGGATTTTGAATGTCTTTTAGCAATGCCAAAATGAAAGCTATGTAAGTTGTGCATAGGGCATGGATCAAGGTGGAGGAAATTTTCAAAAAAACACCAAAAAACAGGCTGATGAGGAGGGCAAAGCCCAACAAGGAATACCTATTTTTTTTCATCAAAATTCATAGTCACAAGGAGTGTAAATGCCTATCTAGAAGTGGATGAAATATGTGATTGATGAATGAAAAATCCATAATCACTGATTACACAGATTTCATGTGCGAAAGGAGATTACAGAAAATAATCTACCCACCTGTTGAATGGGACATGTCTTGGCAGGAAGCGGGGTGTGACATTAAACGGTCCCACGAAGTCCACAGGGGTAAATGCTGAAATTTTTTATTTTTTGCATAAATTTTTTTTTCAAATTCTGAGTTCATATTTTACATTAGAGACCCCGAAGTAGTTTATAGAGGGATAAACACAACCAAAAAACCCAACAAAAACATAAACCCCAAACCTCTATCAACCCCTAGTAAAATTGGAGATTTGCCCCGCTGGAGCCGCTTCGTGGGACCGATTTAACGTCTTGCAGAAGCGTGGATTTACGGTACCCCGATGATAAGTTACATAGCGTGGTTCCAATTTATGTTGACTCTTGGGATTTTTGGTATACCAACCTTAATGATGGCCCTTGTGGAGCAAGCAAAAAGGGCAAGCAAGCACCTCCGCAGCTGCAGCTGTAAGATGGGGCCATTCAGGGGGAGATGTAGTCGTTTTGCTATGCATGTGAAGGAGAATTCACATGCTGACTTTCTTTTCGGAGGAAACTTTTTATTTATTTTAAAAACAACCCAAAAAGCAAAAAAACAGAATAATGACGTGCATCCGTTCCTGTTCCAGTATAAACCATTATTTCTTTTGTTTCGAGTTTGCTTCAATTGGAGTTTCCCATTTCATGTTGTTCTTCAGGTGGGTGCCCAGATAGATCTCTGATTGCGACAGACAACTGAAGGTGGGAACTGGGAAGTCCAACGGAATTGATGCGCAATGGCTTCTTGCAAACTCATGAAGATGTATTACGCCATCAGTGAGTGTTTGGAAGTTCATTCCCTTCATTTGGTTTCTTCAGTTGCAGGCAGTCCAAGTTTGCATCTTCCATTGTTTCAACAGAACCTCGGTCCCATTGAATGTGTTTTTTTGGTTGCACTTGTTGTCTCAATTTCCAAGTTGTCGTCAGCTAGAAATAGTCTGTCAATCTCCTGCTTACAGATAGAGCCCGACTGACTTACTGACTGATTGACTGACTGACTGAAGATTTGTATACAAACATTTCTTGTACGAGCCTGGGAAAGTTCAGTGATTGCACCCCATGTTTTGTTTTTTTACAACACCGGCAGATTTCAATGAAACTGGGATAGATACAAATTGCGCAACTGAAACCTCCAATCTATTCATAGGTTTCAGAGCTCTGACTGGGCAATGAAAACAGTTGAGTTTCAAAGCCTTGAGGTCCTTGAACGTCACACAAATTGTGTGGAGATTTGAAGCATATCTTCAGAACAAAAATAGTTTGAAGAAACAATCTCGTTTCTTGGAATTGGCAGAATTTGGGACTTGGACCTTGAAACATTTTGGTATTTGTTCTGCACAAAGCTTCAGCGCCTGGTCCAGGAAGAAGACAAATAGTTCAGGTTGCAGTTTGTGCACCCTGACAAGTGCAGCCATAGTTGTTTGTTGAAACCCAGGCATCAATTTTGTTCAAAAGACGCCTGAATTGCTGCGGCAGGGGTTTAAGCACAAATTCAGTACAACCAAGAATTTGGGCTTCAACATGAAGGAATTGTGGATTCAAGATGGGTTGATGGATTGATGGATTGATTTTCGTGTGTGCTGAATGCAGAGCAAAGGAGGAGTTGGAAGGTTTTGTCACCAAAACTCAGCTTCAAATTGTTGACAGTAGTTGCTGTCCTCGCGTACTTTTTAATCCTCAACCCAGCTTCCACACTTCTCCTTCCCCAGCATCCCAGTGAACAGACTTCGGACCAGAACAATTACTTGCATTTATTGGTGAGTCTTTTCGCTTCCATTGCACGCCTGAATATTTTGATACATTTAAGAGACATGAATGAGTGTCGGGTTCAGGTACTTCTTGATTCATGATAAGTTAAGAAGTGACTTGACTAGTGAGCATGGTTTTGGTCATAGAAGGTGAATTTGCATTTACGTAATTATTTATTCAATGTTTGTGCATTAGTCCTCACCAGTGATCTCAGAACAAATTCAGGGTTTTTAGCCAAATGTTCATTTTTGGAAGATTTTTAAAAATTTACACAAAGGGCATGAAGAAATTAAGTAAAAAATGAGCAAAATTTAGCCAGTTTGGGGATCACTGGTCCTCACATACCAACTGGAAATATGGAAAATTTCATTATAGAACCTCTGAGATGGAGATGGAATTATGAATGATGAATTGCTGCATGAGCTAGTTGTAACTCAGTTCATCAGCAGTGTAGTGAGTTTTATTTATGGAAGGACTTACAATTCAAATGAGGTTTTAGATGCTGGAGATGAGTTAGTTGTAAATTTTGGGGGAAGAGGGTTGTAGCAATTAAAGGGGAGTTGCTAGTACCACCGGAGAATGGTATAATTAGTTAGTATTCTTGATTTTCTTATAAATGATTCCTATTGTCTCTCTTTTGTTGTGTATGGTAGAATAGTATAGACTTCATATAACCATTTGATAGAATCAAACTAATAGATTTAATTTGATTTTGGTGTATAGAACTTTGAATATGGTACGTTGCATTCATAAAGAACCACAAGAGAATGCCAACCATATCAATATTTCAAAATTTTCAAATCAATAGCTTGTTCCCTTACTAATAGAATCCAAGTTTTCTTGAGTGAATGATTGTCTAGAATCAAGGACTAATTAATCTTTTAAAAGTATTTCTAATTGCCTATAGTAATAGAGAGGGTATTTGAGAATGACACTTGAGATGATATTGGAATGGTATTAATAATAAGAACAACATAGTTGTAAAACATCATAATGATATTAACATGTCATTTTGAAGTGTTTTATACTACTATCCATTGAAATTGTTTTGGGCGTAATGGAAGATAAGGTAAGTCAGCCTATGATAAGCAAAATGCTAGCCACCCCATCACATGCAAAAATATTTCACTAGTATACATTTTAGATTTGGGTATGTACACCAGTAGTACAATTTTGTCAGTGATAGACTAGGTGGCATTTGGCCTATCATTGGGTGACTGTACAAGAACATACTCAGAGTGGCTTGGTTGGAACTCTTACATAAATTTTGAGGCCTTAAACTCATTTTCATATTCATCTCGCACTTTGGATAAGAACATAGCAATATTAAGGTAGAAGGCTCTTAAATGGAGCGGGTTCTAAAATGGTGCCCTACCTTAAATGTACACTACTTGTACATGCTTCTTTTTCATAGCCTTCAGCAGTGTACATTTTAGCTAGGGCACCATTTTAGAGTCCTATACCCTTTCAACTTCAAAATTTGATAACTAATTCCACAAAGCTCAGAAAAATATGAAACGACTTAGGTTAGATGTCAATTCTACTTGTCTTTCAAAGAAAATTTACTGAAAAATATTTCTAGAAGTTTTACCTCCCTGAAATTCTGTTTCAGCCCTTAGATGGTCCATTATAGGACCTCTTACCTTAAGCCCCAGCTTGGCCTCCTTTTGTGAGCTGCAATAAAGGGCATCACTTGCTATCTTTCCATTGTCCATGTGACATAGTAATCCAAAAGAGTACCTCATATTCTCATCATTCCTGGCGATCAAAAGACCCCACTTCTTCTTTTTCTTTTTCTTCAGTCTTTTTTCTTTCTATCTTCTTCTCTCTTTTTTTTTTCTGTCGCATTGTACCAATTGTTCATACTGGTATGAATGGTGCATTTGAGTGCAGGGGACTACTTTTCATTTCCGGTTAAAGCAGAGGTCCCGTGGAGCAGGGCGGAGGTTTTTGTTGCAAGCCGATGGGCGGTTTGGCAGGCCCAGTCCGATAGGGTACCCTCCCCCGGGAGATAACCAGTACTTCATGCCTCATGCCCCTTCCTTTCCACGTGATAGGCGTGGGGTTCCGTAGCCTGAATATTTGCAAATTTTAATATGTTGGGTCGATCCATACGGGATGACAATTGATACGGACGGACCCCCACATCAAGGCTTTTTTTTTATTGTCATTCTTATACTTTATTTTTAAAGTGGTGAGGCGTCCAGCCCTTGTAATCAATGACAATAATACAATGAAATCATACCTTCATGTCCAAGGGTTTATTGATTTGCATCCACTTGCATCTTGGTAGCAAGGTTTTTGATGTCAATGTCAATGTGTTGATCCAGTTTTGGCATGAAACTTGGGTTCATTTCTCTATGTTTCTGTGTCTATGTAGAAGGTCACTTTGTCTATGACAAGCAAAATAAGCGATCACAAGCAAAAATAAAATTATTGGTGCACATATCCGCATCTCAAAATGTGCACCACTAGAATATTTTTGTTTGTAATGGGTTGACTGGCACACTTACTTTGTGTATACTAGCAACTAGTCAAATTGCAATGCCAATTGTTGCACTCATATCTACGAAGAGTACTCGCTTGTCGTGTTTTAGGGTTTCATTGTAGATGTTGGATTAAATGATTAGATGATATAATTTTTCTAGGATGAAAATGTGGCAAGTTTTATGAGGAGTCATAATTGAAAGGAGTCATGACATAGTTATCTTAATATAATAGATGTACTAGAGAATTAGTCAAGCTTTGGAAGTGTGAGATAGTTATAGAGCATATTTCTCCAAACTTCGCTAAGATTGTGACATCTTGGAGATTGATGACTTTTAAGACTAGTGAAGAGTGTAGGATAGGATGAAGTTTTGGCTTGTGGTTGATTGTGGAGTATAATGTGTCAAGTGACTATGAAATAGATAGGAGATGGTTATATTTGCTCTCTATAGATGCTATATTTACTAGTTAGGTACAAAAATTGTGTTCTACTAATTTAGTCATAATAACCTTAGTTTATTAGAAATTTCTAATTTTTAATGAAAACTAGCATATATTTCTAAATTAAGGTAATTAGATATATGTGATCATAATACAATATTTGAAAAAATTAAAGTAGTATTTCGAATAGCTCCAACTTCAAACTTTTGAGAGTGAGCCTATTTATGGCTTGTCTTTTGAGTGGATAGTGATACACACTTCAATGCAAAAAAAAATTAATTTTAAATTTTTTGATTACCTCTCAGATTCCTAATTTCTTCCCCTTGGATTTTAATTAATTAATTAAAATGAATTACCTCCAATCCCACCCTCCCACCCCCTCTTTATAATTTTGAAAACCAATTCATAAGACAATCAGTATGGGATATTGATTGAATCCCATAACCCATATCCCCTCCTGTTTTCATATCTATTTTTGTATTTCTTTCAATATTTGTATCCATAGATCTATTTCATATCTATATTTGTTTATGTATTTGTATATATACCTTATTCATATAATATCCATACTTTCTACAATATGTTTACCACATCCGTACTTGGTCCCACATATATATTATATGCATATAATATCCGTATCTATATTTTCAATTTGTATTTGAACGGCACAAATTAAATCTTTCAAAGATTGACAGTGTGTGATTTTTTGAGAAACCAACAACATTTGGAAGGAGGAGCATTTTTTAAAATTTAAAATCAACAACTTTTAATTTTTTCGGGGGGGCACTAGGAGGTGATAGTGCATCTTTTTAGTGTATAGTCTAGACTATAGTGTCACGGCATTTTGTTGATAGAAAGGTTTTCTATATATTAGGAAATTAAGAAGAAAAGCATTTTAGTTCATGCCATGAATCAATCAAAAAGCCAAATTAGACTTCATTGTTGGTTTGTTTTCCTCTTTTACATCTCATAACACAAAGCAATATGATTTATAGTGTATATTGGTTGGAATATTTGCAATGAGATTGTTGACAATATTAATGACATAGCACCTGCTTGCCAAATCTTTTAATTAATATCAAATATCCAATTATAGTATCTCAGATAACTTATATTTTTATAAAAAATTCATGAAAAATATGTAATGAGGAGCTTTGAATGTTTAGAATGAGATTGTAAAAACAAAACACAAAAACTAATTTTTTAAATGTAATTTGGGAGAGAAATGTATGAATATGTTTTGTCTTGTTATATTAACTCTTGATTCCTTAGAAATCAAGGGCTAGTCTAAATTTCCAAAATTGTGAAGATGCATTATAAATTTCAATTTACAATAATAATTTAATGATGAGTGTCAAACAATAATTATAAAATACGTTCTACAGATCATATCTATATTAATAATTAGATCAATAAGGTATGCATATCAATATTTTTCAATAAAATTGAAAGCCAAAAGTTATAAATTCCTTCTAAAATTAACTATAGATTGAATATTTTTTATTTTCACAATTTTTTTCCTTTTTAGTTCAAAATATTAAGGTCTAATAATTGTGATTTCTAAAGATTTTTATTTCACTTCTTTATTCAAGTTGCTTTTGAAGGGTCATTTCTTGAAGTGAGAAAAATTACTTTTGAGGCTAGACTTATTAATATCCTTTGAATTCAAGAATATTAGCAAAGCAACATCTTCAAATGTTTATTGTACAAATGTCAACATAAGAGGTTTATTGGAAAACCGCGAGTTCCCAGATTGTAGGAACTTGATGAAATCTACCATACAAGCAATCTAATGTGGCCAAGAGACTTCTACATTAGATAATAATATTTATTTAATAAAAAAATTTAATCCTAAAAAAAAAATTCTAAAATATCCAATATTTTTTTAATATTTATTTATTTATATTTTAATTATTTTTTATTTGACAGACAATGATTGGTTCACAGATTGGAGAATGAGACTGAAATAGTCTCCTAGTGCCTCAAAAAAACCTCTTGTCAGAACTAACGCAAGAATTTTCTAAAAAATTGATGGATGAAAAAACTCTTTTTTTATGCTTCGAATATGTTTGAAATTTTGGTGTATTGTCTTGTAGGAGTTAATTCCTAAAGTTCTATAAGTATATTCTCACCCAAAATGTTCAAAAATTGCCATTTTTAATATAAGTACCAAATTTTAGAAAAAAATAAATTTTAGGCACATATAACTACGAGATAAAAGAAAGTTGATTTGAGAAGATGTAAAATTTCTTAAAAAAATTTCCACCATGTAGTTTGCAAGATATTAGTGTTTGAATTGACCCAGGGAGGACACTTCTTGTGTATTTGGGGGACCCACGTGCAGCGGTGGGGTATTTTTTGGGGGGGCTATCAATTACTTGTAATCATTACTTGGCAACATGAAAAGAGTCCCTATTTTACCATAAAGCGGAAAAATCAGCCATATTATCATCCCTATTTAACTTTTAAAACACTTTGCCTTTTTAATGTCCCCTATTTTATATGTAAATGTTTTATAAATTTTACCTGAGATTATTTAAATGTACCCTATATTCCGCCGCACGTAGGTTATTAAAAAACGGGAAGTGTCCTCCCCTAGTGAATTGACAAAAATCTTTTTCTTGGCCTTGCAAAAAAATAAGCAAGTTGGCCTTCAAAAGGTCACATTTACATGAAAAAATGTCCAAAATTGTGGTTAACCTTTGGATCCATACTTTAAAGCAAGTTTGCTACATGCTTGACAATTTTCAAGTCATTTGGAATTGTGCAACATGTAGGAAAAAATAGTAAGTAGAAAGATGTAGAGAATGATTTGAAATATAAAATTATTAATAATTTATTTATAACATTGAAAAATGTCAATCCCAATGGTTGTTATATTATAACCAACAATATACATCTAATTTTGCTAATTCTTTTCAAAAGACTGAAAATTAAGTTAAATTACTTCTAAGTTTGTCTTACTATAAAGATTTAATAACTACCCACAAACTAAAACTCTTTGTAACTTTTGACTTGTTTATCAAAATGGAATGATCAAAGGCTTTCTTCATATATATGTATATATATAAATATAAATCCAAAGAAAACAATTTCAAACTTTTGTTTCTAAAAAAAGTGATTTTTTAATTTGCCCAAACTTGAGGCTTGAACTGCCCACATTGACATTGAGATAGAAAGAGCATATCAAACAATAACTTTTATTCAAATAGTCAAAATTTACAAAATTTGTCAGGCCTTAACCTTTGAAGTACTACCTTGCTAAATTTAGCAACATAGCAATTTTGGATAGGTATCTATGATTAGAGATTTTTATATTTAGGGCCTAAATTTTAATTGAAGGTAGGGACAAGGAATATCTTTTATGTGTACTAAAAACCAAGACATTGGAAAATATGAATAAAAAGTTATGGCCTTATATCTTTTTTTTTGGTAAATAGGCAGTTCAAGCAAATTGGAAAAAATCACTTTTTTCAAAAACAATTTAAATATGAAATTGATTTTCTTCATTTATATATGCATGGAAAGCTTTGAATCTTTCCATTTTGACCAATGACTCAAAAGTTATGAAGAATTTTTGTTTGTGGGCAATTATGGATCTTCTACTCTAAAATAAGTTTATAGATTCTCTTTTATAAAATAAACTTCAATTTAAAGCCCTTTATTTGACTCAATTTTCAATATTTAAAGAAATCATAGGATATATATTATTTATTAAAACATTCAAACTATTGAAATTGATATTTTTCAATTCTATAAATAAATTCTTAACAATTTTGGATTTTAGATCATTTGCTATTTCTTTTTGCTTACTATTTTTTTTCTTAAATGTTGTATAATTCTAAATAATTTTGGAATATTTTTCATATCTTTGTTGCCTTCAAAAGTATAGTTGCCTTGTTTCCCACAAGGTGAAAAAATATTTTTGACCATTTAACCCCTAAAGTTCTTTGACTATGTTTTCACTAAAAACACTTCAAAACTACCATTTCTAGTGCAATTACCAAGTTTTAGAAGAAAAATACTTTTGGACACATTTAACCTTAGGATCTTGTAGGAAATTAGTTGGAAAAGATGTGGAAAAAATTTCAAACGAATCCACCATGTGGATTGTAAGATATTAGCGTTTGAACTTGCATAACTCATTTTTTTGGCGCTGCTGAAAATCAAGCAACTGCGGTTCAGAGTGTCAAATTTTTATGAAAAAATGGCCAAATGGTTGTACTTTTTTGGATTCTTTACTAAAGACAAGTTGGTTACATGCTTGAAAAATCTCAAATCATTTGGAATTGTACAATGTATAGGAAAAAAATAGTAAGTACAAAGATGTAGAGAATCATGTAAAATACTAAATCTCTGAGAATTTAATTATAGAATTGAAAAATGACAATCCCAATGGTTGTGATGTTGTGATAAACAATGTACATCCTAGGATTTTATTTTTTCCAAAAATATTGAAAATTGTGTTCAGTAAAGGACTTCAAAGTTTATTTTGGAGTGAAGAATCTAAAATTGCCCACAAACTAAAGCAACTCATAACTTTTATTCATTGATCTGATTCAAATCTTCTTAAGCTTATATAAACCTTGAAAATTAGTTTCAAATTTTTATTTTCAAAAAAAGTGATTTTTTAATATCTGCCCAGACTGCCCGAGTTGAGAAACAAACTACATATTCAGCCATAACTTTTGACTCATATCTCCAAATGTTCTGAAATTTTTCCACGTCAAAGATATTCCTTGTCCACACCTTATATTAAAATTTGGGCCAAAAATATGAAAATCTTTGCCCACATGCACCTGTCCAAAAAAGTTATGTTGCCAAAAAACACACCTTGGTCCTTTAGGGGTTAAACACTAATATCTTGCAATCTACATGGTGGAAAACTTGGAAATTCACCCTAAAATCCTAAACCCTAAACACATGACTATTATAAACTTTGATCATACACCCTTCGAAATGAGATGGAAATTGGTTTAATTTTATGAGTATAAGAAAATGCATTGACATGAATAGTATAAATAACATTAGGGTACAAAATATATAAATATAGGGGCCTTTTTATTTTTGTGTAGGAGGCAAATAGCTCCCTAAAAAATATCCCATTGTTGTAGGGGGGAAGCAAAAATATACATATTGTAGAGTGAACTCCTTAAGAATTCATCTCAAATAATAAAGATAGATAAAGATAAAGTTCTATGCTCTAACAAAACCAAAAACAATTTTCAAGTTTTCTAAAATCAAAATTACTATTGTATGGTTTTACAATTTTTACACTTTCATTTGAGTAGGAAGAAATTACATTTTTAGTAGAAGTAGCTTTACCTTGTTGTTGAACTAAAGGCACCCAAACACTTCAAGCTCAATGTTCAATTCTAAATGCTTAAGGCACAAAATTTTGATTTCAATAATGCTTTGAAGTCAAATAAAACCTAATCAAATTATCATTTTAGTAGTTGAAATTTTTGAAGTTTGATTTTAGCACCAAAATCTAGTTTTGAAAACTGATGCTTATAGTTTTCCTATTCAAGATTTTGTGCAAGGAAGGCCATTGCATATTTTCATTTTCTAGTTTTGAAGGCTCTTGAAAAATGATCCTCATATACAGTTAATCTCTAAAGGACTATCTAAGGCCTTTTTACTACAAAAAAACACTTAAAATTGCCAATTCTATAGCAAAGAGTTAAAAGATTTGAAAACTATTATTCATCCCATACAACCATGAGATCTTATTCCTAACTAGCATGAGACTAGGCGGCAAAAATTTAAAAAATTTTGATTACACAAATTGCAAGATATTTGTATTTACAGATAGAAAAAAAAAATTTTCAACACATTGCGGGACTAAATTATTTGACTTTGAACATTCTTAACTTTAGTTTTTGTGCTACAAAGTTTTGAAGTTCAAATATTTATAATGGAAAATTGAGTTGAGAGTCTAGGAAAAAAAGAAAAATACCAAAAAAATTAATTTTTATTCTTTGAAAAATTATTATAGAAAAGTAGGTACAAGTCAAAAGGAAAGGTTAAATAATTAATATCTTTAAAATGGAATTAAAATGCACTAATTGCAATGGTGAGATTGATCTAGCAAGCAAAATAAACCAAGTGAAAACTTTTTTTTGAAAAGTTATAAAAATTACATTTAGAAATGAATTCTATAAGTTATTTTTTCAAGAAGATGATCAAACTACCCCAAAACAACATTGTCCATAACTTTCTCACAACAAATCCAAATGGAATGAATCAAAGCTTTTCACATTGAATTTATTATAATCTATAAGAATATTGTTTTGTTATTTTAAAAATTAAATTAAATTATTATTTTTTGGCTTGCCTCTTCTCTCTTGTTTTGAGCTTATTTGGGCATAACTTTTGTTCTTAACAACGACGCTAGTTTGTGAGCCTAAAAGCATGAGCTTGCGAGCAGTGAGTGTAGGTTTTGTGAGCCCAGAGAATTAACCAAAAAAACCTGTGAATTTTTTAAGCCAAGAGAAAAAAAAATGAAGTCATTTAAAACAAAATCTATTTATAGTAAAATTTCAGCTTTATGACCATGGACCTATGACCGTGGACCTATGACCGTGGACCTATGACCGTGGAAATTTGGTTAATGTATTTTAAAATTTCAAACCCTACTATCTTTAAAGGGCCTCTCTGTACCTTGATTACCTTCCAAAAAAATTTGAATTTTTGAATTTTTTTTGAGGTTCAAAATCCAGAATCTAACAAGGTTTTTTTGAGGGCAATGGAGTCGTGGAAAAAAAAAAAAAAAGTTTTTTTTTTTTTTTTTTTTTTTCCCGACTTTATCACCCTGAAATTGATCTCTCGGTACCGAAAGAAGGTTTTCGAGGGTGAAAAGTCGCAACAAAAATGAACTAGTAACAAAGTCGGAAAAAAAGAAAAAAAAGTTGAAAAAAAATGAAAAAAGAAGTTATGAGAGCTCCAAAGCCCTCTACCTCCAAACCCCCTTCAATAGCAAGAGGGATTTTGGAAGGTGGTGGAGTTGCAAATAAAATTTGAAAAATAAGAAAAGGACTGAAAAAAAATTGGAAAAAATTGAAAATTTTTCTTGAAAAAAAAAGTTTTGAAAGTGACAAATTTCAAATCTCATAAGGGGGATACTAGATATAAAAATCCAAAATTCTTAAAGCACGATAATAGGTCCATGCCCTAAAAATCACTAAAAATTTCACCAAAAATTCTAGGCTCACAAGCTCATAGGCTCATGGGCTCACGCTCGCAAGCTCACAAAATAGCATCCCCGTGTTCTTAAGCTTTGATATTTAAAAAAAAACTTATGCTCCTACAAAGCTAATCAATTTTTCTACCTTAAAAAAAAATTCAAAAAATCAGGACAAAAAAAATAAGCTTGTAGGTACCTATCCAAAATCCCATTTGTCTCCTAAAGGAACAATGGTCATTTAGGGGTTAATCTTGGAGAGAAAATCACATTAGAAATTCATTCTAAGAAACTTTTGAATAGATTTTGAGAAATTGTCAATTGATCAGGGTCGCACATGGTATGCCTTACACCTCATATTTAAATAAAACTAAATAGTTTTGGTAACTAATTTTTTTAATTTGTCAAAAGAAAAGAGAATTGAAAGACTTCAAATCACTAAGCTTACAATTTTAACACCCTCACGATCAAACATTGTAATCTTTCAATCCATAAGTAATATTGTTGTGTTTTTTTCCCCATGTGATCTCTTATAAGTCTATTTTGATTTTGTACAATTATGACTCAATTTTTTTTATAAAGCTTATCTAATGTTGACTTTTTGTTCAATTTAGAGCAAATTCCAAAAAACTCAAAAAAAGTCTTAAACATTTAGGGGTTCAAATTATGTAGTAGGTTTCTAAAAGGTTTGAAAATTGCCTCACACACCTTTCACCAACTCTCCTTTAAAAATTTCTTGACCAACAATTCCAATTCTCCTCTTGCAAAATTTGCACACTCTCTTAAAGGATTTAAGAATTTTCTTTACTTCATAAGAGGATTTTCAGCTGGTTTATAAGACTGCAAGTTCCCAAACGCTAGGAACGCATTGGGAATGTTGGAAACACAGTGCTGATGTGGTCAAGTGATTGCCACATCAGAAAATACTAATTAATTAATTATATAATATTTTAAAAATATTTTCTTGAATTAAAAAAAATCATTTTTTTTTTTTAAACATTCTGAAATTTTTTTCAAAATTTCAAAATTTCATTTTTCCAAAATTAAAAAATTCAGACCAGCAGGGGGCTGATCTGCAGCAGTGAGAACAGTTTCTGGGAACACCCCTGAAACAGTCTTCTTGGGGGGTGGTCACGGCTCCTCCATTCTCCGGCAGTTTTCATTGGCTCCCGAAAAATCTCACCAACTTGGGTTTCCTGAGAAATTGAGTTTCTCTGAGGAGCCGTGACACCCACTAATGTATTCTCGCGGCCTTACCAGCACTTGGTCACGGACGCATCGATTTCGCGATGAAGATGGGTCTACGGGACGGAGGGTTCGAATCTGGTGTTTGGAAGGTTTTGTGGGGAGGATTGGTAGGGTGAGCAATTGTCGGTATGCTTTGGACTGTCGGTAGGAGAAGTACAAATTGACAAAACACGGTTGATCTTCATGGGATGGCTGCACTGGGAGCCTGTGGCGCACCGCAGCAACAGGCTTTGTGGTGAGTGAAGGTCACAGTTGAGTGTACTTTTGAGTTTCTTGTTGTCGGTTTTCGATTCTTGTGGAGGAGTTGAGGGAAGGGTTTGACTCAGTCGCTCAATTTCAAGCTCAAACACTTGCACTTCCTGAGAGGGTGCTGGATGGAGTGATTGTGTTTGAAATTCATGTGGTCGGTATCACTGAAAGACCGCCTGATGAAGCTTTTATTGGTGATGTTAAGTTACTCTGCGTTAAGGCCGATTTGTGCTTGGTGTCATATGCTGCTGAAAGTGATGCATGGGGGTTTTAAGAATGAATTGAGGTTCTTTGTCATGCCACTTTAGATTCCCCTATCAGTGCTTCTAACTGTCTGTGGGCAGACATCTGTGCATTTATGTGGGAAGATTTCTCTTTACTATAAACTTAAACGAATGTGGTTTCCTTTTTGTTAGAATTCAATCGTATGATCTCCTTGCTGGCTCGAAAAAGAAGTCAGATGGATATACCTTGCCATTTGTGAATCTTTGCGTCACTGTCGGGTTTGTGGCACTTGGGCTCAGCTTGTAATGAAGGGTCTACTGTGCCGGGTAGAGTCTTCGGGGTTACGAGCTTTGAAATCCTCACCAGGTTTTGAAAGGTGATTCGGATGGCGGGGAAGGCGGGAAGCAGGTGGTACGTTGTTGCTCCTCCCTGCTGGCGCAACCGCAACCGTGAAACCTAAGCTTGTTTTCTTAAGAGTGGACCTTGTTAACCAAACAACAATTCTTCGCCGCCCTACCGACAGTTGCTCAGTTGCTCACCGATGCATCGGTTTCGCGATGGTTCTTGAGGATGGGTAGGATTTGTAGGGGGAGCAGTTGTCGGTAAGCTTTGGAGGTTCTCCAAAGTAACTCTCCAGCTTCAATTCCCGGTATGTCTGCAGTGTGTCGGAAGCACATTTTAGTAGGAAAGTGATGCCAGGTTGACTGATCCACTGCGTTGCTTTCGCAGAACTCTGGCAGAGTAAGAAGGTGGAATGGGGTGATGTTTGTGCTCTGGATACGATAATCGTTGGTGGTGATGAGATCGATGTGTGGGGATTGCAGAGGAGCGGGTTGCTCGTGGCATCCACCCGGCAGCTTTGGGTTCGAGGTGAGCACAAGAATGTTCGATTTGTGTCGTTGGTTTTGGATTTGTTTCGGGGAGTTAAGGTCAGCAGTTGACTTGTGCATTGAGTTAATTTCAAGACCGTGTTTGCATTGGAGATTTAATATTTGGGTCAGCATCCGAAGAAGACCCGTCCTTTGATCGCGAAGGGTGTGTCAGTGTTAACCTTAACTGATAGTCATCCGTTTCATGCACACTCAATTCGAAGAAATCGGTAGTGATCCTATTCCATAAATAGATCTCATGACCAGCTGTCGATGGACTCCGGTTTTCTTCCCTGCCTGCTTACCTTCACGCTGCTGATTTTGGATTGCAATCGTAGACTTCAACCTGAACTAAATGTTTTTAGTACTAGCTTTTAAGAGGAGTATTTTCCTGAGGCTGGTGACAAACGAACGCTTGCCTCTTATCTCAAATTATTCAGCCGACAGCAAAGCAGTGCAAATTTGAGGTTGAGAAGTGTAGAGACAGCTATGAGAAGATTGCCGTGGTTTTGTTTTCTCGAGAATTTATAGCTCAGTTTATTGGGTCCATCCGTGTGGGTAATAGCATATCAGAGACGTACTGAAGTTGCACTTCTAATAAGCCATTGCTGAACTTGATAGGACCACTATTACCATAGAAGGAATCATTTTGTATTGAGTAATATGAGTCCACCTCTTGATAATCTTTTCATGTTGTTTTGGATATGGTTGTTGTAGTTGTTACTTTCATAATTGGAATATATACTATTCAATGATGTTGTTTAATACATCCATTGCAATTTAGAGTAGTATGATGGCTCAAGTATTAGTATTAACCCCTAAAGGACGAAATTGCCTTTTTTTGGCATCTTAGCGATTTGGGGCAGCTCACTACAGATGGAGTTTTTATTTTTTTTCTTTGAAATTTTGACACAACGTGTGCCTTAGGAGTAGCTTTAAGGCCCAATAAATTTCATAGCTTTTGACCTCATGGTTAAAAAGTTATGGCATGACAAGTGATTTTCTCTACTTGATGGGTAGTCCAGGCAGCCCAAAAAAACTTCTTAAAAAATCACTTTTTTTGAAAATTGAAATTCGAAATAGATTCTTTAAACTTCTATATACCCATGAAGCTTTGAATAATTCCATTTGGACTTATGAAGTGAAAGTTATGAGGATTTTAAGTTTGTGGGTAGGTATGGAGTTTTTTATGTTATGAGTATTTCAAGTTCAAAAGTTTATTATTTAAAGGAAATGTTAAATTGGATACATTACAATGCATTGAGTGTAGCTAACTATTGTGACATTCTAAGCATTGTTAAAGTCTTTGATGACTTATATATCAATCTAGCAATGCTAAAATATTCTTCTTGGTTGAATGTCATTGCACTTGATTGCAGACCGACTTTATAGATTTACATTTATGATATGATGCCAAAGCCCCTATACAACAAGTTACAATGGGTCATTGTTACAAACACGTCATTGAATCAACAAAGGTTGTGCGTTGACTAGTAGGAGAATCAAGTACTTCATCATTTCAATTGAATGAACACCAATGTCAAATCTTGGTTGAAGAGCTTTTGGACACCACCACTTTTTTGAAGAAGAAGAGTGCTTCTTTGAAGTTTGGTGAAGAAGTGGGGAGCATTAGTCTTCAACACTTGTGTTCTACAGTTGAAAGAGCAAAGGTCTTGGTTGAAAAATGTTGTTGCAAGGATTTAGAATCATGGCTTGTGTCAGCCATGATGTTGGTGGTGATTCAAGAAGAGTTTGTAGTGATTATATTGGATATCCGTATGTGGAAAATGTTGTTGGATTTTGCAATCACTTGTGGGAGGGGTCTATCTCAAGAGGAGAAGGTAGAGGAAGTGAAGATCATAGATGAAGAACATCACCTATTATTCAAGGACTTGCATAGAGAGAGTAATGCATTGCATCAAGCCGCCATCAAAGATAAGGAGACAATCATTTCAAGGACCTCAAGGATTGTTGACCTCCACGGATCAACAAGTGGTTTGGACTATTTGCGAGTCATTTATTTGCAATCTTGGTTGACAAGTACGGCAAGCTCTAAAGATTTGGAGTTGATAAAGTATGAATTTGTCAATGTATTGGGACAAGGAGGTTGTAGCACTGTGTTGAAAGTGAAGTGGTTAGGGATTGAATGTGCTTTAAAAGTGTTGGATGGGCAAGATGAGAAGGAAGCCACTGCCTTGAAGGGTCTATTTCATCCCAACATTATTCGACTATTTCACTATTGGGAAGATGGTAATGAGAATCCTAAATCCCACTTATTGATGGAATTGATGCCCCAAGATCTTGATAGATATATGAAAGATCTATTGAAGGGTACAGAGATGCAAACAGGAAAGGATAATATGCCATTTTCACTTCCTGTGGCCATTGATATCATGTATCAAATAGCACAAGCAATGCACTATATGCATGACAAACATTTGACTCATCGAGACTTGAAGCCTGCCAACATTCTTGTGAGAGAACGTTCTCGAATGGGTTTGCCATGTATTGATGGTGAAGGGTATTTGGACATAAAATTGGCAGACTTTGGATTGGTGAAATCTTACACCAACACTTCCACCTTCCAAGTTCATTCAAGGAACAAGGGTACTGGAATGTATAGAGCACCCGAGATATTTGGAAAGGACATGTCCCAAAAGCGACACTATTTGCCAATGGCAGATGTTTGGAGTTTTGGAATTACATGTGTGGAGATTTTGAGTGGAAAGAAAGCATATAGTGAATGTGTTGACTACTATGGAGCAGATATTCAAACCTTGATAAGGGAAGGACTTAGGCCAACTCTACCCAAGTATTGCCCTCCATACTTGGCATTTTGCATCAAGAGTTGTTGGGAGTATTCGCCTTCTCGTCGACCGACTTTTGCTAGTCTTTGCAAATTGTTGAGGCATGCAAAATTGTTGAGTTTGGGAGTGACAAAGTTGGATGATAGCAAGCTTTTTTTTGCATACACCACACGAAGCGACCAAGTACAAAGTTTGAGTTTATCACGGTCATCATCAAAAGCAAGGTACATGAGACAATGTGATTTTCTTATATTTTGCATAATATCATCTAGTGTTTAGAATATGCACTAGGTTAAGAGCTTTTGAATGCTTAATTAATGGTATCTCTTAAGACATGAATCAACTATATGCTATTATTATTTAATATCGAAGTTTTTTTAAGCTCTATATAACATAACAATAAGCAATGGCATACCAAAGAAATGCCAATGCTAGAATTTAATAGCAACTTATTGACTTCAAGACTAAATGAATCTAGGATGATTGCAAAAAAACATTTATCTTATCATAAGAGGATTTTCAGCTCCTGTAAGAGACTGCGAGTTCCCAGACGCTGGGAACGCTGGGAACGCGATGCTGATGTGGTCGAGCGACTGCCACGTCAGAAAAAAATATTTTTTTATTAATTTTAATTAAATATTAAATATTTTTAAAATATTTTTTTGAATCATTTTTTTTCTATTTCATACATTCTGAAGTTTTTTGAAAAAAAAAAATTAAAATTTTTTTTTTTCAAAATTCAAAAATTCAGACCAGCAGGGTGCTAGTCTGCAGCAGTGGGAACAATTTCGGGGAACACCCCTGAAACAGTCTCTTGGGGGCCCAGAAATCCTCTTATGTTTTTATCCCCTTGGCCTTAGATAGATGGTTTTTTGTTCATAGTTTTTGCATTGTATGTCAAAATCACATGGAATTTGGAATGAAGGTACATGTACTAGGGTGATTGCAAGAAAGACTTATATTATTTGTTGCAATTTGCAACAATACTCAATTTTTTTATAAAATACTTTAAAATTTAAAAACTAATACTAAAAAAGAATTTAAAATATGACTTATATATACACTTTTAAAATGAAGGTACCTAGTGGGAAGGAAATGTATAGAAAAATTCTCTAAGTAGTAGAACTTGAAAAGTGTCAAACCTCAAGAAAATAGGTACTTTCATGTTTAAATTATTTTAAAATAGTAAAAATAAGTGACCACAAAAAATAGAATATCCTTATAGAAGAAGTCCTATTTCTAAAAATTATGCAAAATTAGGTAAAGTGAATGATAGTTGTGAGTACCTTCTCTATAAATCTTGAGTCATTTGGAGTCAAAACACAAAATTTATGGCCAAAAAACAAATCAACATGCAATGTGTGATGGAAAATATAGTACAAGTGTTTCTTGCAATCATTCAATAGTTGCAAACATTCAATAATTTTTTTTAATTTTAAAAAATAATTTATTCAAGTATGTGAGTTTCAAGCTCATAATTGGAATATTAGGATTTCTTCTATAATTATACAATTACAAATAAGATTTAAGAAAATAAATAAACTACCCACCTTCCACATGTGTTCAAAGTGCATTGCCTTTGTGCAAATACAAAGAACACAATTTTTTCTAGAAGATGAAAATGGTTGAGAAGGAAAAAATTTGATATTGAAAAAATAGATTTTTTTAAATTATTCTCTTAAAATCAAACATCAAATATTTATTATATTGACATTTTTCATTGTCTTTTTTTTGGCGCATAGCTTTTAAAGCTAATTCTCTTAGGTCTGAATTTTTATGAATACACCACTCTTAATGCTTTACAAATTATTCAAAATTCTATTTAATTTTTTTAATAAAATTAATTCCAAAAGTCATAGAACTTATTGAAATCTAGACTATTTTGAATTAGAATTGGTAAGTGTTTCTTGCAATGACCCTCTAATAGAAATCTATTAGAAGGTGCTTTGTGCAATGTTTGTCCAATATTTGCAAAATGCAATATCAATCTTATGTAGCCAACGTAACAATAATTGAATGTCATTGATACTCTCATGATACTTACATTTAGTCATCACCATATACAGTACATCCCCTCATTTTACTAACGTTAACATATCTTGAGAACTATAGAAAATGAATTTGTCTCGACATAGCATTAAGATCTTTCATCATTCTAATGGAAATCTAATGGACGGCGTTCTTTATATGATGCTTGCACCCCCACGGTGTGAATTCTCTGTAGGGTTTCAAAGTTCGTTCAATTATCATTGAAGTTCATGGGAATTGGGTCTCGTCGAGTTCCAAGTGCTGCAGAAGGTGAGTCACTGAGCTGATAATTTTCTTTTAAGCTGACAGTATGTATTCTAGTATAAGTGTAGTACGATGAACATGTTTTACATCATATTGATGAGGGAAGCAACTATTGAGAGTGTAATCTTGCTTGCAGCTGCTACCCTGCACGAAGTACAATTTGTCTCAACACCATCCGTTACTGAGGACAATCCAGAGCTCCACGAAGATATTGACACCGGAGGAATAGCAACTTTAAAAAGTCTTAGTGATGGGGAACATCATTCCTCCGCAGTCTTGCTTGCAACTGATACCGTGCATGAAGAGCGAGTTGTTTCAGCACCGATGGTTAATGAGGAAAGCCCACTGCAGATGCCCAACAAGGATGTTGTTGGAAGTGTTGTAACTCTAGCCAGTCCCTCTCAAAGGGGCAAATCAGTCCATGGCCTTGAAGAGCCTGCGGAGCCAACGCAAGTAAGCTTGGATAATGCTGCAGTCTCTTCCCCAAACGCCTCAGATCCGATCCATCCTGCAGATATACCTCGGCAGAAACTCGATAGAAAAATGTTAGAGACAGAGGAAGTGAGTCCTTCGAGGACCCGTTCGGGGAATCGTCCAAAAACTCACTCTCTGCAACAAAACCAAAAACCTGATCGCCTGCTTTCCCATATTCAGGTGAGTAGCTTTACATCATGAACAGCGTGAGCTTTGTCTTGGTCTATTTGCTATTTGCAACACATTGGTTTGCAGGAACTGATCGAGGTTTGGTAGTCACAATGTTCGCAATAAAAAGTCAATTAATTTTCTAGTAATGTCATCAAGAGAATGTTTCCTGTCATTCATGGGAAGATACTGATAAAGCTTTTGCATACTGTGTCGAGTTGATTAATTTACTGCACTATTTGCGTACATTATTGTCAGGATTGCTTTCAGGGTAAAGTTTCTGAGCCTAAACTTCCTAAGTTTCTCAAACCAGCTAGTGCAAGCATCATTCCTCCCATTGCATCTCGTCCGGCCTACCTGAAGGGCATCAACGATGGCTCTATAAGATCCTCAATCCATAACACTGGCTCTCGAGAGGTAGTTGATTACCAGTTCCAAGTTCCACCCCGAGGATCTTTTCGAGATGATGTCACGGGACCATCTGCGGAAACTCTCTGGACGGCAGTTACAGAAGTGAAGAGTGCTGTTCATCATTTTTCCAAGGTTCTCATCACGAAGATGAACAAACATCCTGTGGAGCTCAAGTACATGAAGCAGACGATTCTCCGGGAAGTCAGGGCCGACATGGATAGAGCCAACCATTGGAAGTTTTGGGTTGAGGCATTCATTTGCAAACGGTTATTCGATGGATTCAACACTCCAAATCGGTATTTCGGCATAGAATACTTTGAGAATGACCAAATGACGAAACTCATCTCCTTCGCTGATTTCTCGAAATGCAAAGACAAGGCATCCACCATTTCCATGCTGCTGGATTCAGACTCACCGGATGGCTCTTTTCTTGGAAGGTTCTGCTTCAAGAAGTTCAAGTCCATCATTGGCGAGGTACACAGTAACCATCCTTTTTCCATCTACCAAGAGGAGTGGGACACGATCGAAAGGGAACGCCATCCAAAAACTGAGTTCTATCAAAGCTTTTTGAAAGTTGCTATTTCCGTTTGGTCGGTACACAAATTGGTGCGTTCGTTTGAGGAGAAGGTGGAAATGTTGATTTATGAGAAGGGTGCCAAGTTCGAGGGACAGACCATGGAGTCTGTTGTTCCTGGGAGTTACGAAGAAGAGGATGAAGAGGCTGATGGAAATACCGAAGTGGTTTTCTCAGTGATTCCGGGGTTTCAAGTGAGTGTAAGTCTGGTGAAATGTGAGGTCTACCTTCGCAGAAGAAGCAGACTTCCTGAGAGTGGAGATCACTAGGAGTACCTCAACCGAGAAGACTCCTGTGAGCACCTTAACCCCTTACCACCCAATGGGACCAATAGTCAACTTCAAAGTGCTGTAACTTTTGCATCTAATGTGCAAATTCAATAAAACTTGTTGGAAAAGTTGCACATACTAGTTTTCAGATCTATCCAAGAAGTAATGAGTTTTTGAAAGCCATTCGAAGTTGGCAAGTTCAATTTTAGTTTACCACATTGCATTGAGATGGCTACAACTTTGGAGGCTTGTATCTATTTCATCAAATGGGTCAAATCACACTATACTCTAATGTACCACAAAAGGGGTCAGACACACCAAAATCTGCAATGTATTTTCTTTCAATCTATTGTTTTCTAATGTTAATCTATTAATTACATGTGATTTAGTTTTTTTTTATTAGAGCTTCAAGTCATGTTAAGACTGATAGTATTTTATTCCTGAAAAAAACAAAAATTCTTTACTAAAAATCTAATTGTAGTTGAACTGTCGATGTGTCAGGTTTTTCAATAGACAAAACATTAGAGGGGATTTGAGGCCTCCAAAGGGCCGTTTCAGGGCTGTTCCCCGAAACTATTCCCGAATTGCTAGCCGCTGTCAGGCCAGTATTTATCGAAAAAAAAAAAAAAAAAATTGGGGGTCCTGAAATATGAAAAAAACCCCCCCCCCCCCCCCAATTTATTTTTTCAAAAAAATAAAAAAAATAATGACGTGCCACTCTCTCGACCACGTCGGATTTCAGTTCACTCGGCAAAAACTGCGTTCCCGCAATCTTCTAATAGCTCTAAAAATCTTCTAATGGGAGTCTAATTTCTAATGAATAATAAAGTGATTGAATCCCAAAAAAATCTTGTGGATATATATTTATATGATAAAGTAGAAAAGGACTTTTTTGACACAAATTGAATATACTTTTATTTTCTATAATATTCAGAAGTAAATATTTTTGAACATTTTTTTCAATATATAAAATAATCCAAATGATGATTGTGTTAGAATAAAAAATGTATATATTATTGACATATGGGTCGTTGTATGATCTCTTTTTGAAATTAAATGTTTGACTTTGTTTTTAGAACAAATGAACACTTTGTTGATAATCAATTAATTGATTAAAATATTATACTATATTTAGTTTAAGAATAATTTTCATAAAATCTTTTTTTATAGTTGTATACTTCATAAACTTAAATAATCTTGATAAAAAATCCTTTTAAAGTGCTTTATTGTAAAAAAAATCCTAAATTTAGCTTGATTTACATCTATTTAAAGGGTGATTGCAAGAAACACTTGTCCTATTTTGTGTCACACTACGTATGCTGATTTGTTTTTTGGCCATAACTTTTGTGTTTTGGCTCCAATTGACTCAAGATTTGTAGGGAAGGTACTCGTAACTATCATAAACCTTCCATAATTTTTCCATAATTTTCAAAAATAATTTACTATCCAAAAATAGACCCCGATTGGATGTCACACTTTGTAGTTTAGGGGTTTTTAGTACTATAGAGTACCTTTTTTTAATGATTTTAAGATGAAATTTGGATGAAATGGTCTTCTAATAGACTTCTAGCTCTCCAGAAAAGGATTTTTAAAAATAGTTAATTTTATGTGGTGTGGAGGTCTACAAAGTGAGCTCCCTTCTGCTTGTATTTTGAAACATATAAAATATTATTTTGGTGGGTTTTTTTGTGAATGACCATCTCCATAAAGTTGTTGAAAATGGACACAGACTTTTTATTTTTTGAAAATATCTATTTTTACTATTTTTCCCTAATTAAAACATGAAGATATGTATTTTCTGGAGGTTTGGCACTTTTCAAGTTCTCCTACTTAGAGAATTTTTCTATCCATTTGCTTCGGTGAAAACCTTCATCTTAGAGGTATATACACTATTCATATTTTTCAAATTTTTTTCAAATTAATTTTCAAATTTTAAAGTACTCCCGAAAAAATCAGCCAAACGCAACAAAATTGGCAGGTGTTTCTTGCAATCACCCTAAAGATTTCTTTTATAAATTTTTTTTTCAAAATCGTTATTAAAATACATTGGAGTACTATCCATCTATAAACTTTAAAACAAAATGACAACATCGAAGTAATTTAAAGCTTTTAAACTTCAAAAAAGGACTCTAGTCTTGTCCTAGTAAAGTAATGCCAATGGTACCTTTGAGTGTGGTTTGACCCAAATGTTAGTTTGCAATAAAATTTGTTGGATTTTGCTTCCTATAAAATCTACTTATTGTGGTAAAATTTTCATATCAATCCATGTTGTTTTGAATGCTTGGGAGCAATTTGAAGTTCAAAATCCATACATTTTTGCATTACAGTGAACTTCATCGGCTTATAACTTCTTCAAACAAGGCTTGTTTTCAATGATTTCTATTGAAAAGGTTGTACATACTAGTTTAGTTCTTGCGGTAAGAATTTTATATCGATCCAAGAAATTATGATTGATTAAGAAGCATTTTAGTAGAGATAGGTTCAACCATAGATGTGAATCATTCTATTGACTCATTGTGTTTGCAATATTGTTTTGAAATGTCAAAAAATAATGAAAAAAGTAGAATTTTTTTTCCCACCAAAGTGCTTTTCTTTTGGTTTAGAATCACTTTGTAGTTAAATTTTTTTTCATTTGAGTAGGTTTAGAAATCAAATTTCACCTCCAAATGTGTTTTTAAGAAAATTTCAGCATCTTTTTTCAAGACTAAAACATTATAATATTTCAATTTATATGGTCAAATGATCCCAAATTTGATTTACACCATCTGCAACATGTGTCACAGACGTGCCATACCGAACTTCATCCCCACTCTATGGATTCCCGTGAGACCTATAATGGTATAGTTTAGTGATTAATAGTTTAGAGTAACTTCTAGAAGGTTCAAGAACCTTCAACTAGTATCTAAAACTTTCCACTAGTTTCCGGAAGCTTCCACTTGACCTTTTTAGATTCCGGAAGGTCCCATAGGTGTTTCCTAATGTCTCTAGGACCTTACTCCGGAAGTTTCCAGAAGTCTAGTATAAGTAGAGCATTGAGGGCTGTTGCTCTTCACTCTCTTCAACACCAATTGTACCCCAGTCTTGTATTGACTTCTTGTTATCAATACATCTTCTAGTTCTTTTACTTTGAGTTGTAGTTTGAGTCACTTGTGAGGAATCCCCTCACTTCTAGTCCAATCTTGTTCTTATTTGAGGTTTTCCCTCCATCCTGATCTTGGTTCCGTCCAAGAATTGCCGTCCGCAACAGTTTGAAGAGAGTGCTTTCTTAGTCTTTCTTGATATCAGAGTCTACTCTTGGAAGATAGAGTGTGGATTACCCCTCTTCTCCAGCGAGTCGAGACGCCTTAGAGGTTGTGAATTATTCACTTCTAAATTGGTATTTCTCCTATAGTCATCTTCTATGAGAGATAGTATATGGACTTGAATTGTCTTTCTATTTCGTCAAGACTAGTTGTTTTAGAAGTACAAATCCTCTTTAAATCAAAGACTGAATTCAGAGATATCATTGTTCGATATAGAAGCGAGGAGTTCTATTTGAATTTTTTGAGGTCTTCACTTCCGGTAATCATCCCAAGAGTACATGACACGAAGATCTGCTACTTTATCTATTTGTGAGCCTCTAAGCATATCAAATTCAAGATGGGTGACGTTTTCAACCTCCACATGGGTGACATTCCCAACCTCCAGATGGGTGACATTCCCAACCTCCAAATGCACGACGTGATTGTTGTACTGCAACAACTACAACAAGAGAATGCTAACCTACGAAATGCCATGGAGCAATTTCAAGTTATTCACACTCCAATTCAAGTTTCAGCTCCCGCACCAAATCCAGTCTCGCAAACATTATAGGCGCCAAAAAACCCTCGAATAAGTTTGCCAGAGAAGTTTGACGGAGATCGGACGAAACTTCGAGATTTTGTCAATCAAGTTCAACTTATCTTCCATCTTCAACCACATAGACACTCAACAGAAGAAACAAAAATCGGACTCATTGGAACATTGCTCGCTAGAACTGCATTATCTTGGTTTTCGTCATTATTGGAGAAGGATTCTCCGCTTCTGGCAAATTTTGATCAATTCTTGAAAGAATTCAACAGAATGTTTGGAGAAAGAGATCGAATCCTTATAGCAACAACAAAACTTCGAACGCTACAACAACGATCGCGTCCAGCTTCAACATACGTTGCAGAATTCCAACAACTTGCTTGTGACCTCAATTGGAACGATACGGCTCTCATCACTATATTTCGATGGAGACTCTATGACGATATTAAAACCTTGTTGTTGAATTTGCCTTAACCAACAACTTTGTCAAAAGCCATTATTCAAGTAATCGACTGCGACAACCGATTGTTCGAGCAATGACAGGAACGACGATTGCTCTTTGGATCATATCGAGTAGATTACGCAGCTCTAGTTCACCAAACATCTTCGAGTACTTCCATCGCAGAGCCTATGCAAATCGATACTTTGAAGGTTAAGAAGTTAACTGAAGAAGAGAAAGAGCGACGTCGTAGGGAGTACTTGTGTTTATATTGTGAAGGCAAGGACCACGCTATGAAGAATTGCCCTGTGAAAATTCAGGGACCAAAGCCGTACAAATTTCGGAGCACGTCAAATAGTTTTGAAACAAGACACGAGGAAAACGAGTCGGAAAACGACAACAGCTAGCTACATTAGGGACCGTGCTGTTGACAAATGTTGCCACATCATCAGGTCCTATCTTATCTTCTGAACCTTCTCGTTGTTTTAATATCCCGCTTAAAATAGATTTTCATCCACATAGCATAAAGGTTAAAGCCTTGTTAGATTTTGGAGCCTCTGCTTGCTTCATTGATAGAGACCTTGTGAAACGTCATAATCTTCCTATAGTCCTGTGAGCCCTCGAGATGGACCTCAGGACTCTGGGTCTATTTTTCGCGATTAAATAGCAAAAATTAGCTAAAATATACAAGAAAATGACATAAAAAGAGTGTTGAAGGAGTTTTGGTGTCGGTCTATGCCAAAATGGTGGAAAACCAACTTTGAAGGTGGAAAATTCCTAATTCTAGGAATTTGAATCATTCTAAGTCTCCAAAGTAAGTTTGTGTGAAGATTTAGTAGTTCCGAGAGAAATGAGGAATCGAGAGTTAGTCAGTCCTAGTGTCTGTGTGTGCAAAATCAACCTTTTAAGGATGCACATGACATACTGACTAAGTCAAAAGATTCTACTACGAGCCTAGAAGATTTACCAAGGCTCAAATTCAATTTTGGAACAAATTGAATTTAAAAGTAAAACAATTACAAATGACTTGAAGAAGGAGTTTCACAAGATGAAAGATGGAGGATTGGAGATTGAAGAATACAGAAAGGTGTTCCAAAGGTAGGAGCATGCCAGGAGCGAACAAAAATTAAACAATTGACTAAGATTTCCAAGCATCGGGAATTAAATTGTCCAATTGGGCAAAGTAATTCCAAATTACTAAAATTAGAATAGTGCAAGGTTGCGTGGAACTTACACTAAGAATCTAGAAGTGCCCTAGATGTTACCCAATTTATTTCGGATTTTTCCGAAATTTCACGTTGACTCTATAGGAAGTCAACCGCACATAGAAATGTTTGTAAATTCCTAGAAGTTACGTATGATGCGGTAAAATCTCACTAAAAATTAGGATAGGTTTTTGTGTGCTTAATAAGTGCCCAATCAAGTTTGAAGACATTCCGACATTCCCAATTACCAAAACCGGCATCGACATCGAATTTCAATGGAATTTACAATTTGGCGGCAAGTTGACCGGCGTATCAGGAGCGAATGATGTCCGATTGTCGCAAATAAGGAGTCATTCCTTACTCTCACAGACATTCCTAACAACTCTAGCCTGACAAATTTATCAGAATGTGCAAATCCTAAAAGTTAGATTTTTGACTTTTAATTGGAATTACCGTAATTCTAATTCGGGCACGCAACCGGCCTTAAAGTAAGGTGTAAGGAGTCCCTTCAGCTAATTGGGGTCTTCTGAAGACAATGGCGCAGATGGTTTTCCGTTTTGAGTTGTTCCCTAAAAGATAGAGAGGGTCAGCTTTTAGTTTGGCTTTTTAATCGTTAATTGCGGTTAATTAAGAGTGATTTTGGAAATATCTCTTGGAAAATCAAAGATTGGATTTGGTCAAGATCTCTTTCTTGCGTAAAAAGCCATTTTGGGGCTAAAGAAAGACAATTTTCAAAATGACTTTTGGTTAATTAACTTAATTTGCAAAATATCTACGTAAATTAGGGTTAATTCCAAAATATCTTGGGTTAAGATCTTGGATTTGATTTGGTCAAGATTTCATTAGCCAAATGGGGATGTTTTTAGAAATTTCCACCATTAAACAAGTATTATTTTGGAATTACATTAGGGTAGTTTAGGATAAGAAGTAACAAAGTGTTTTCATTGGCAATTATCGAAAGGGGCCCAACCACGGGGATATAAGGGCCCCCGTCGAGGTTGCCAGTACCCTTATTTCTTGCACCGACGCTTCGTTCTTCTCTTTTGTTTGTGCCACCAGCGTGGTCGGGGCACTGCTTGGACCAAAGATTTTGGCTAAGTTTTTAGTGTATTTTGTTTGAATTTTGAAGGCTTAGGGCCCCTTCAATAAACTCTTATCTTTCATTCCTGTATTAAGAGGTTAAGCCTCGACTCCTATTGACTACTAGTCCATGAAAATTTCAAGCATCGAGTACCAAAGTTTGGTTTAAACACTGTCATGTGTACCCCCTTTGGTGGCAAAATTTTGAAATACTAAGAAATTTTAAGAATTTAAAGTGAAAGTTCGGTTAAACACTGTCATGTGTACCTCCTTTTGCGAATAAAACTCTTAAAATACCATCCGATAAATTCCCTACGGCGAAGCTTTGAACTTAATTTCATCACAATAAAAGCCACTAGGGAAACAAGCCTATTTATCATTCCAGAACCACGTCACGGATTTGGGTAAATGGGAATAAAGATAATCCCCAAAACCATGAAGAATCCAAAAGAGTGGGGGAAGTATAAAACCAACCACTCCTTGGTGGTTCTCATTTGTGTTCAACCCATTCTTGCCTTAGAAAGACTAACTCACGATACTTTAAATTGGTAGAGTGTTAACCTTAGTCATTAGAGTCTTAATTTCGCTTTTATCCAAAATCCCAAAAATTTAGTTATTTAGTTTAGTTTGTTTTGTGTTTTGTGTTTTGTTTTAGTTTAGATTATAAGACCAAAAATTCTGCTTAGAGTATAAGACCAAAAATTCAGTTGAGATTATAGGACCAAAAATTCAGTTGAGATTATAGGACCAAAAATTCAGTCTAGGCCAGGCTCGAAGGTGGACAGACCAGCAATCAGGGCTTAAGGTGGACGGACCCAACAGTCAGGGCTCGAAGGCGGACGGACCAGCAGTCAGGCTCAAGGTGGACGGACCAGTAGTCAGGGCTCAAGGCGGACGGACTCCCATAGCTACTCACGCCCCGCCACGTGGCGGCCGCGGCGGTGAACACTACAAAAAAAGAGGGCTAAAAATGACTGCAATCTATGACTTCATGTCCGGTTTCACTAAAGAATGACTGGGAATTCCCTAATTGCACCACCCGGGTGGCAGCCACAATAGCCAAGTCATTGTGCAGTCACCAATGCGACTAGCGGATGTAGGCGGAATGAAAAGCGACTTCCATCTGCGGGTTTCCGTTCACAATACATAGAAGAAAATGGACTGGACAGCAGAAAGTCCCCCGTGGAGGGCTCAGTCATTAATGTCTACTTCGATGGCGCTAATTGCGACTGACGCTCACTATTTTAAGACTAACGAATGACTTCAGAATTTAAAGTGCACCATGCTGCCCTTTTTTGTCTGAAGACGGGTAGGGATAAAATTTTTTTGACCCCTAGTCATTGTGGCAGTACTGCGATGTGACTACGTTGTTAGTCATTTGCCACTTCAAAATGACTTGTGGCTTCCTTATAGGATTTAGGCTTTAGTTTGGGCTATCCAAACTATAGCAATGCACTCTGCTGACGTGGACTTGCGGTGATTGCATTATTATTCAGCTGTCACTCAGATGTAATTCAGCTTCACTTCGCCATGACTTTAGAAAACCTCCTAGGGGAATGCTTTATTATCCACGGAGAGGTGCAGTACGGTAAGTCACTTTAGTTTTTCATACTATGTGGAATTGCGCTTCTTGGATGCGACATCAACCATTTACTATGTATTCATACTGTATTGAAGTCGGAGTAGAACTTTAGCAATTTCGTTGTATGGAACCGTATGAAATTCCACGCTCTGTGGAGAATCTATTGTCAGACTTGTTCAGCTTCTACACCCCATCATTCTGTGATTTTGTTTTCCGCGGTTGCAATGTAGTTGGGAAGTACGAGTAATAGGATACAACTCACATAATTTGGTAATAGGAGATCTATAACATTTGGATTTTGGACGACATATGAAAATTTGGGACAACATTCATGTTCGACACAAAGGGTGCTTCCAGATCAATATGATGAATTACAAACTTAGGGTCAATAGCTACTCTTTTCTAGATAGACCATAATGAAAGACTACGAGTCAATGATTGTAAATCAGTATTCTCGGAGAGTGTTCGGTGACAACGGGTGACCGTGCCGCATCTGTGGAGCCACTAAAAAATGACTGAACACGACTAGCGCATGACTACAGCCTAGAAGCTTGGCAAACAGTACAGCAGGAGGTGAGACATTGAATTTGTATTCAGTCACACTCACTCTAATACCCTTCGTGGGCTAAAAAGTTCTCTTCCTCCGTTAATTCGATGGCACCGACTAGATTGACTACTGGCGTCGGATCTGACAATATAAGGGGAGCTCGAAGTCCTGCACTGTCGTTTCTAGTGCTGATGAAAGCGTCTTCTACCTCTACAACTTCTCGTCTTGCTCGTGCTGGATTTCCTAATACCACTTTCTAACCAAGTTGGTCAATAACATCAGAAAAAAATACTTGTGTTGCCTGGCTGGGAAATATGAAAGGCTCTGCCAAACGAGGCATTTTGTGACGGAAGTTCACCACAAGGAATCCGAACTCATCCTTCGTATACGTTGGGTTCCCCCGATTATCTGTGGTTTTCACCCACTCACATCGCATGAGAATAACCTTCGTACTCAGTGCACCATAGTCGAGCTCCAAGACGTCCTTCAATACTCCAACATAGTTTACAGGTGATTCCTCCATGTCCTTAGATGGTTGCTGGAAAATAGAAGCGACCCCACTATTGTAACTCAACAAGTAGGTAGTACTGTCATCTTCCACTCGGAAGTGGTTTCCAAACGCAGTGACCCGTGAGTATTGGGTGGCTCTCTGTGATGGCCTTTTGCTAAGAAGGAACCGGTCCATATCCTCTGTGTTCTCGAAATCTGCATCACACTCTCCCACTGTACGCGATATCCACTCTGATAATGGCGGAGTTGATGGATTTTCTTCTGATTCAGTCCTCCAGGTCCTTCAAAACAAAGTGATAAAATGTTAGGATCAGTACGCTAAGCAAGCGAAACGTATGATTCAGCCAACATGGTAGTGGCAAGAGGGCCCAACTACAGAGCAAGGATAACGCTTGAATATATGACTTCACAATGACTTCATTCAGTGACCATGAAGTCAGTTTAAAGTCATTGAATGATACGTCACTGAAAAATGACTGAAGAGCATCTTCAGCGGTACTTCATCATCATCACTGAATACATAAAATTTGGACTACTTGCGGAGCCTGCAATAAACCTGTACTCATGTACACCTAGTATTTAGGTACAGAAGTTACATGACGAGCCGTACATGAACAAATCCTGCATGGCGGAGACATTGGACAGCACATACTGATGTGCTACATCTCTCATCTCAGGACTCATCATATATGGCCTCCCAGCCCCTTGGAGAACCTCCTCTGCATCACCGTATTCTTCATCTTTATCCCACACACGTCTTTCAGTGCCCTCAAACCCATGAAGGTACTCCGTAACAAATCCAATGCACTCTTCTTTCAGGTATCCCTCTGCCATGCAAGCCTCTGGTTGTGCCATATTCCGAACATGGCTCTTCAATACTTTCATATAACGTTCAACCGGATACATCCATCTTGCCGAAACCAGTCCGCACAAGTCCAGCTCTTTTGCAAGATGGTAAGGGATGTGTGTCATTATGTCGAAAAATGAGGGTGGAAATTCTATCTCTAACAATGCCATGCTCTCTGCCACATCCGCTTCGAGTGAGGGAAAGTTAGCTGGATTATAAACCTTCGTGCATAAACGGCGATATACCCTACAAATCCTCATGATAGCCATGCGAGGTCCACTTTTCATGAGACCACGTAGAGCTAATGGCATCAACTGCTGCATTAGAATGTGGTAATCATGGGACTTCAACCCCCCAAAGTTCTTGCGCAGACACTTCCCAAGGTCTGATGAATATCCATTAGGTGTCTTCAAGGATTCAATGCACTTCACAAACTTCTCCCACTCAAATTCTGACAATACATAGGATGCATGTGGCTTCACCATCTTCCCTGCCTTCCGTGGATGCGGGGTCAACCACAAGTGCGGCCTCACATTCCGCCTCTGTAAGTCTTGCCTCACTTTGACGGTGTCCTTCTTTCCACTGATGGTCTTCAGCAAGTTCTTTGTCAAATTAAGTTCGCAATTCATGACGTCCAACAGGTAACGAATCAGAAGATACTGCAGTCAAACACATGATTTGCATTTTCAGTACGCGGTTGAACTGAGGACATAGTCACGTACGAGTCAGGGTTTTTTTTTCTGGCGATTTGGTGCAAAATTGCACCAAATTTTTTGACCTAGCACCAAGCCTATAGGAAAAAAATAGTAAAATTTTGGATGAAATCGCCAATAAACTCCAATTTTTTTTAAATAGTGGATGAAATTGCCTAATAATGGATAAAAATAGAATGATAGATATGTATTATGTGCTCATATGATATTTTCTATCCAATATATGAATGAATGTTGAGATTTGGAGCTCCACGATAAAATGAAATATCGCCACTTTGACACTTCACAAGAAATGAAAAAAGAAACCCTGGTACGAGTCATTTAATATTACTAAGTTTTCACTAATCGATGACTACGACTTGTACATGACTTTCACTTCACTAATTTGTGACTAGAAAGTTCTCTCGCAGTTACGTAGAACTCATTTTCTTTGACAATTTCAAAATTACTTACTAAACTCAAGTATATCAACTCCGATAACGCTCAAAACGTAGGGACCTTTTCATAGTTTTCTTGTCGCAGTCTTCAAAAATTAGAGGTGATATATGAATTGCAAGTGATTGAGTCACCGCTAGGAAGTCATGTCGTTAATTGCACCGAAAGACCTCTCCAGAACGGCAGGTGATCGCGAGATAGTTTCGGTACCTCAATCCAGAGGACCCGGGCAAGTACGGGTCATTTCATAGTCTGGAAATTTCACTAACTGACTACTACAACTTAGAAGTGACTTTAATGTGACTTAGTTGTGACTGGTAAGTTGTGCCACAGTTACTTAGAACTCTTTCTAGTTGACAACGTCAATGACTAGAGTGCCTTACCTTCCAGTATGGTAGTCTAAAAAGAATGCTAAGGCGCTTTAGACCATACATTTTGGAGGGGTCTCCTGCTAAACCATCTCTGTTTCCAACTGCTTTCCATGCCTCATACTCCAATGCGTGTTGAATTTGCTCCTCCACTGTCACCTCCCATGGTTTTGGGTGGTTTTCAATGAAGCCATTGAAGTGGTGCTTCATTTCCTCTGACCTGTAAGGATGCTCTTCAGGGAGCCAACGCCTTGTACCACCATAAGTGCATTTTCCAAACTCCGTCGAATGCTCAGCACCTAAATCCATGCCACACCATGGACAAGCTGCATATCCTTGATGTTGGAATCCTCCGACAGTACCATAACCGGGGAAGTCGTGGATAGTCCACAACAACATGCCACGCAATTGGAAAGCCTTCATACCGACATCTTTGGTCACGTTGTGCGCAGGTACTCCATCCCACAATTCCAACAACTCCTCCAATAGAGGTTCCAAATACACATCAAAGACATCACTTGTGACAGACTCCCTACCAGGAATCAACAAGGCCAACATTATGAAAAACTTCTTAGTGGTCAACCATGGGGGCAAATTATAATTTAAGAGTAACACTGGCCAGGTTGACCATGATGTTCGGTTCTGCTTGTAAGGATTCACTCCATCAACTGCCAAAGCAAAGTGAACATTCCGTGCATCAGTTGCAAAAGAAGGGTCCACATTTTCTTCAAAGTGTTGCCAAGCTTTCGAGTCACATGGATGCCTCACCAAGCCATCCCCTCCTTCTCTGTTGCTACGATTCTGTGCATGCCAAACCAGGAACTTTGAGATACTGGGACTCATGAACATCCATTGTAGTCTGGGAATGATGGGAAAGTGCCGCAGAACCTTGACAGGAAAGCAACGTCGAGCCTCATCTCGATATCTGCAACCACCACATTTGGGGCAACATATGGCATTCTCATGGGGTCCTCGAAAAAGCAAACAGCCACGTTCACAAGCGTGAATGGTCTTGTATGTCAATCCCAACTTCGTTGTAAGAGTCTTCGCTGCATGGTATGTCCTCGGCAAATTATTGTTCTTTGGTAAGAGATGTGAATACAATAAACTGAAAAGTTCATTTGCACAATGGTTGCTTACACCATGCACTATGCACAAGTTCATCAACAGGATCGTTGCTGCAAGCTTGCTAGAAGCAGAGCTGTTGTACAGAGGCTCCAAGCACTCTTCCAATATCCTAGCATCGAAGTTGTAGTCACCAGGAGCTCCTTCTTCGCTTGTATCTTTAGGATGCGCCTCATCGAGACAATCCTGGTCCTCTACAGCATCGCCGCAACTCACTTCCATGCTCTCAGCATGGACAGAGTCCGCTATGTCAAATGCATCCCTCACTTCTGACTAAACTCTCTCCACTGAATTGGTTAGAACTTCAGGTACTTGTAATGCCTGGTTGACCATGCCGCGCGTATCAACTGTGGCATCCAAGCGCTCCAATTCTTCTGGCTCCGGGTGAATTTGTCCCCAAAATTGCTCCTCCCACTCTTCGTCCGATGAGTCTCTGACGCCAGGGCCTCTCCATATCCGTGACTGTGGATCTCTGCCATAGCGGTTTATATGATCCCGCACGTTACGAAGTAGCAGTCTCTTCCGACCTTTGCACTTAGTGCATGGACAATGTAATTTCTTAACATTGTATTCCCTCGCCCTTTGCAGCTCCTTCACCCATAGGCGCTCATCTCGGAGTTGCTGCCGTCGACTATCAGATAAGGGAAGTCTTCCGAGTATCATCGCCAAACTGTTTAGTGGCCTCTTTGTAGCACAATTGCTATTCTACAACCATGTCGGTGAAAAGAATGGTGAATAATTGAAATTTGACTTCGTATACTCATGAATGACTATGAAATGACTTTGGCAACTTTGAAGTCGCTGAAAAGTCATAAAATTTCACAGGTGAATGACTATAATATGTCTACAACTGTTTAACACTTCATAAGAAAGAGAGATGTTGCAAGTATTGGCCAACTTCGGGAAGATTTAACGACATGCATTTCCAAAATAATTGACATCTTCATCAACTGAAATTGAGATAATCATTGCAAATACTTCTCGCAAACCACATGTACAACAAAGAAGGATCTCATCCACAAATAGGCCCTTACGTACTGCTGTGAAGTATTCTGCAAGGTAGCTAGGTAGAAACAAAGTTATCTTCATTCATTGATGGAGATTTAGGAACATCTGAGGTATTTAGGTAAAACTATTGTCGAAGGATGCAGCCTCCCCTGGTACTACTGGGCACACTATTGGAGTGCTATTGGCATCTGATGCATTCGATGAAGGGTCATCCTTTGATGTTAGTATAGAAGTATGGCCTAGGGCCAAAGCTATCCAAGCTTCAAAACGCCATTCCAGCTCTCTATTCATAGGGGGGGATGGGCTTTTGTTATCCTTTGAACTAGTGACCACGAGTGCTACATTCTTTTGAATATCAACTCCATCCTCAAACGCTTAATTCAACTTGGATTTTGAAATAGGACAGCTACACTCTGAAGTATGCATTGTTATTGGGCACTTTCGATTACTGATGCACAATTCTTCATCAAAATCAGGGGTTGCCATTCTATGCTTCTTCCTTGGGAAGAGAGGGGCGGCTCTAAGAACTCTTCGCTTGGGCATTGTGTACTACAAGATATTTCGTGTCTTGAGTGTTACACAACAATGCTGAGAAGCGGGAACCTGAGCATATGAGTGGAATACCTAATGGAATTCACAGTGGAGAAAACACTAGAAAGACATTGAGGTTGAAGCACCTTGAAGTCAGGTGTAGTTGATGCTTTTTGTTGATTTCGCCCAGCGCCTTCAATTCCTGACTAGCATGCAATCATAATAATAACTTCCATTAGTTAAATGTGTTGCACATTAGAAAGGTATGAAGACGGATTCTGAACCAAAAATTAAATGCTTCCACTACTGAACTTGCGCCCTGAAATCGTGGTATGAATTGAGACAACCCTCATGCCAATCTTGGCATTCATATGATCATTGATGAAGCCTGTCACTAGTTAGTAATGAAGTAGTCATACGATAGTCATTGTTACTTGTAAGTCACAATTAGGGACTGGAGGTACATGAGGAGCCAAAAAAAAATGGGGAAAGGAATTCTGGAGACACAAGAATGACTTGGAGGTACATGAAGAGCCCAAAAAAATGGAGAAGGAATAATAAAGAAACTATTTTGTATTCAAGAAATATGAGGAGCCAAAAAAAATGGGGAAAGGAATAATAAACAAACTATTTTGTACTGGAGACACAAAAGGAGCCAAAAAAAATGGGCAAAGAAATAAGAGAGAAAGTATTATCTAATGGAGAAAATTTAGGAGCCAAAAAAAATGGGGAAAGGAATAATAAACAAACTATTTTGTACTGGAGACACAAAAGGAGCCAAAAAAAATGGGCAAAGAAATAAGAGAGAAAGTATTATCTAATGGAGAAAATTTAGGAGCCAAAAAAAATGGGGAAAGAAATAAGAGAGGAAGTATTATCTAGTGGAGATATTTGAGGAGCTAAAAAAAATGGGGAAAGAAATAAGAGAGAAAGTATTGTCTAGTGGAGAAAATTTAGGAGCCAAAAAAAATGGGGAAAGAAATAAGAGAGAAAGTATTATCTAGTGGAGAAATTTGAGGAGCCAAAAAAAATGGGGAAAGGACTTATAGATAAACTATTTTCCTCTGGAGACATATGAGGAGACCAAAAAAATGGGGAACTAAATAATAGAGACACTATTTTCTACTTGAGAGATTTGAGGAGACCAAAACAATGGGAAAGGAAGACAGGGAATTGAGATGCCATTCCATAAACATAAACATCAGAACTTACAATTAAGTTACTGTAGACAGAAAAGGATACTCCCTGCCTCTACTGGATTCTGTGATAATAAAAAATCAGACTCAACAACCAGAAATCAAGGAGAGAAGTCTTCCGGAACTACCACATGCCTGTGACACTATGAGAAAGTCACTATTTTGGTTATGTTCTAGTTGTAGCTACTAGTATATGACTGGTGACAGTGAAGTTCCAGTCGCATAACGCAACTGAGTACTTCACCGTCACTGAGAAATGACTAATACTACTGGTAAGTTTCTTTCCAGACCTAGGGTGTAACTCTATAGTACAGACCCCCTAATTTGCTAGTCATTATGAAGCCTAAGTAATATCCACGTAGGTTTCAGGTCTTTAGTTACTAATTAAGACTTCAAATTTTCATCATTTCAGTCATGCCCATGGCACTCAACTTCAAATCAGAAGAAGATCAGCGGTAGTGCACGTTGTCTAATTAGCAAGATGACAATCAATAATTGCTGAATCCACTAAATTAATTGCAAGCCGCCATGAAGCCACCTAACGAGAGAACTCATCATGCTTGGAGCCTTGCAAGGTCTCCCTATGTAAGAGTTCTCTTGCCTACGGGATTCATTTCCATCTCTACGTTTGTAGTTCAACACAGCAAGGAAGAGGCGCCAGTAGTTACTTGCGCAAATTCTTGCATGTCTTCCCCTCCAATACTTGAAGAGCTAGTTTCAGGTGAAGAAAGCAATCATCTTCTTCACTAATTTGTGAGACTGGAGCTTCAAACGTGAACTCAGTAGGGAAACATACCAAGGGAGAAGGCGTTTTGTGCACGATGGGATCAAAGGAAGAGAGTTCGCTGCCGGAGAAATCGGAGTATGAGCTCATGGCTCATGCGCGACCGTAACCTCGTGGAAATTGCAAAGGCTGTCTCTCCAGCACTGGCGGCAAGAAAAGCGCTGTAAGTTGTCGTGTCCTTCTCCTTCATGAGCGCTCAAATTTGAGAAGAGTCGCACCATGCATCAGGAAGCGAGGCGTACGTAATTGTTGTTTCAAGAGTACAAGGATGAACGTCATGGGTTCCAAGCCTGCCTCTTCTTTCTGGTGGTTTAGAGAACCTGGACTCCTAATAGGTGCTCAGGAGCATGTATAATTGCAGCGCTTGACCGTTGTCGTGGTCCGTGTGTATTTCACGTTTTCTAATCACTATAAGAAACCCCTGTTTTAGGTAACGAGCCCTAATTTTTTATAACGGATTTTGGGTGATGTCAATGTTAACAACTCAAAATTTTTATGTCGACAAAACTGTCCAATGTAACATCAATGTTGACATAAAAACATTGGACTGTTGACATTGATGTTACATTGGACAGTTTTGTCGACATAAAAATTTTGAGTTGTCAACATTGACATCACCCAAAATCCGTTATAAAAAATTAGGGCTCGTTACCTAAAATGGGGGTTTCTTATAGTGAATGCAAGGAGGTGGTACATTTCTAGGGTTGTGCTCACCCAGTGTTCTGGCTAAAGCACCCTTGCTCCTCTCAGTTATGTTGTTGTCGTTCACGAGAAAGCTCTAAGTCACAATGTATGTCTTCGGACTTCTACGCAACTCCAAAAGAGTCACGTACAAGTCGCTTACAAGTCAGTAACTAGTCACATGGAAGTCCAGTTTCGTGAAAGTGTTATGATGACATTGGAGGCCACGTGGGAGCCCTGTGGTGTATGGAGCTGCACCTTTAGGAAGTCGTCTTCCTCAAGGTAACCCTAGCCATTTTTTGGAGAGCAGTGAGGCCTGTCTATGCGGCATTGCGATTTAGTTTCAGCATTATCGGGGTTGAGTTCTCACTGTGAGTGAGGCGATTGAATTCATAGTTCACCGCGTTTGTGTTCGAGGGGTGTAGGGACAAAGAGGTAGCTTTGAAGCGCAAAAGCGCAGCGGCTACTCCACTGGATTTGGGACCGGAGGCTAACTTACCTCCGCGGAGAAGTGAGAGGCAACGGGCCCTTGAAGAGCGTGAAGGGAGCAACAAGCACGACGGAGATCGAATTGGCTCCCGAGGTGTAGCGGACTACAAGATGAGCTCGGCACGGGACTCGTCATCAGATGCGACAAAGTCCAATGAGGAAGCAATCGCTACAGGTATGCTGCACCTTGCAATTGCTTGTACACATGTTGAGCGGTTCTCCAGGCGTGACGCTGAAGCCGCAGGTAAATCACTAGTTCCCACCGTGGCTCTTTGGTTGGGGTTAGGGTTTGGACTCGTTCATATATACCTTAGCCTCCATTTTCTGCATTTCCTTACTGAAAATTTGTTTTGGTGATCTGCATTCAAGGGTTTAGAAGGTGCACAACATGAGCGTGTATATGAATGTCTTGGCAGGGATGGAGCTACCAACATTTGACTCATCCGAAGAGAAGTTGCAGCTCGAGGATGAGCCATTGTTGGTAGACCGAAGGACCAGGAGGAAGAAAAGTACACCAATTTTGGCAACGCCATCGAAGGTTGCAAGGCCACCACCTCCCATAGTGGATGGTAACTATGGTGGGCAATCCAATTGGTCCTGGGTGCCAGGACATTACGTGCAAAGCCAGGCGCCAAGTGCAGGTGCTTGGGCTCCAAGCCTGCCACCACCAGCACCAAGTGCGTGGCCTACTCCATCTTCAAGGCCGCCGCTACACATTTCAGAAGACAACGACGACCGATTGTGCAGGAGGAAGAGAAAAAGCGAATACGACCTTGGAAGTCGACAGAGGGCAATAGCAGGAGTGAAGCCTAACCGTGTGTTCGTGCTGGAAGGAGGGGAAGTGGACGCTACTTGCGAGGGGAAGAATGCGTGGGATGAAGCCTTGCATGATTTAGTTCCCAAGTGTCTAGATATGAGTATTGTGGAGTGGTCTCAACACGAGGCACATACGGTGAAGAAGCTGAGGGCCGCCTTGGACAACGAATTCGAGTATTTGGGGACTCCCCTAAGTATGGTCGGATTTCGGATAGCTGTTCAAAAGTATATGAAGTTTGAGAGATCACGCCTAAAAGCTCGGTACTTGAAAGGCTTGGACAGCCCTCCTCTACACATTGACAAACCAGAATGGAATTGGTTGAAGCTTTACTGGAATACAGATGCCCAGAAGCTGAAGGCTCAGAAGATGGCTGTGGCTCGATCGAGCGTCAAGAATTTGACGCAAATGGGGAGGAAAGGTAGGGCGAGCAGCCAAGCGATCATGGTAAGCATCTTTTCTTTGTGCTTCTTTGATTACTACCTATATCTTATATTTTGTTGATAAGCAATTCAGGTGAAAACCGTGTTTGAATTTTGGCCCCTGGGTTCATACGCCCAACTATGTAACTGCTTTTTGTTGCTACCTTTGTAGAGAATGGGGAGAGAATCTAGCCCCGGATTCACAGATGAAGCTTCGGGTAGGCTTTCAAGTATGCTACAAGGAAGTGCAAGCAATGTAAGTTCCAATCTTACTTTGTCACTCACATCTTCCCTGCCTTCCTCTAGTCATATTGTTCAAAGTCTTCACATGTAGGCCATGATGTTTTTTGTGTGATCCTTTTTTGAATAGAAGGAATTCGTAGTGCACAGGTTGGGGCCAACGACAACTGAAGCCTAAACCGCTTCAGTGCTTCAAGAAAAGAAATCAATTCGTATTGGATTGGAAGGAGTGACTTAGCATGTGTCCTAGTCCTAGTGTACTCTTGTAGTTGATGTAGGCGAGGTGGTTGTCATTGGCCTTTGAGGTGCACATATAGTTAGGAACTGTCAGAGTCCATTCAAGATTTCCTTGCAAATGAGGTGTACACTTCGGCTGTGGTTATGAAGGAATTCCCCGTGTGCCAAGGGTTTATTTCACAAGAGTTCATAGTCTGCCATGTAGGAGCCGAAGTCATTTTTTATGACTGAAACTTGTAGGCAGTGGCGAATCAGTCATATGTGAGTCGTATTCCAGTTAGAGTCATCTTTTATGACTGGAGCCTAACTGTATCACAACTATGGTTGACATGTAAATCGTTTGTGTGAATAGATGGTGGGGGCAGGGGACTCGGCTCGGTGGGAGGCTATGGAAGCGTGGACGAAGGGTGTCGATGTGAAGTTCGGTCAATTCCTCACAAACTCTAATACCCAGACTGCGGCAATAGATGAATTGCACTCCATGTTCAAAAGCTGGATGGGCAAGGGGAGTGGCACGGACGAAGGCAGTCCCTCCATTACACAATCAGGCCTGGAGAATCAAGAAATGCTTTGTCTACCTGGGCCTGAAGGAATGATGCCGATGTCAAAAAGCAAAGGAGTTTCCCTGAAAGGCACGAAGGGAATTGCAGGCCATTCGTCAAAGGAGAAAAGAGGTCCCCATGGCCTATTGAGGAAGAAAGAAGGCAATTGGGTCACAGCGAAGGCGGTGGACATAACTTTGTCTGAAGATGACTCCGAAGTCATGGTGCCAGTGGTTAGATGCTCGAAGCCTGCACCCATGAAGACTGACTACGAGGTGATTGAACGGGTGAATCGGAAGGCTGTTGTAGAAGAAGTGAGGCAGTTTGGAACGCTTAGCGTGGCGGAGCCATTGAATGAGGCCGGCATGGAGCCCATTCTTGTAGTGTCGTCTTCTGATGACCCACAACTCTGCAAGGCACTACAACAACACCAGAGATCGTTGAAGATTCCATGCCGGCAAAAGAAGACCTGGGTTCCAAGGAACCAGAGGCACATGAAGACACCCTGCCTTTGGAAGATGGGCAGGGTGATGAAGACACTGCCGAAGAAGAAGGGCGGCAGTTAACTCCAGATAGTGGAGGCCCTTCACCGGCCAGCAGCGACGACGGTACTAGCCATCCTGAGAAGGAAGAAGGTAAGGTACAAGCCCCACACAGTGAGACTGGTGATGAAAGTGCAGATGTGGTGGAGCCCACTGAGGAGCGGACAAAGTTTGCGGAAGCAGCAGCCACTACACCAGTTTCGTCACAGAGGAAGTCCAAGAAATCCCCGAAGTCCCCACAGAAGGTATTTTCCCCACCCGACATTTGCCTGAATACGTCGAGTGAGGTGAGACCTTCTAGTGCTTGTATAAAACCAATTCCATTACGTGAGTGTGTTGAGCGTAAATTACTTATTCTTAATGTGCACGGTACGTTATTAGATTGTAGTATGCTTTCCGAGGGGAATCCTAATCCAAAAATTCGGTGTAGCACAAAGACAGAATTCAGGAGGGTTGTATTTCGTCCATGGCTGAAAACCTTTCTAGTCCGATGCTTCAAGAACTTCAGGGTCGCTTTCTGGGGCAGCGGCAATGTGTCACACATGGACAATGTCTTGCCAACAAAATTGGGGGGGTTAAAAGGTGTGGATGCAAAGCCGTTGTTTGTATGGTCTGGGAAGGAGTTTGAGGAAGAAGATGGTATAGATGGGTGGCCAAGGCAGTGGAGGAAGCAGTTAGAGTTTGTGTATGCATGCTGGCCTCATTTTTGTGCAGCAAATACAATGATCGTAGATAGTAAGCCAAGTAGGGTGGAGTGCAATCCTGATGCTAATGTCATCATTAGTACCCCTTTCTATGTGAAGTGGATTTGCACATTGGCAAATGACAGGGAGTACCTGAAACGGTACTTGTGGTCGTTATTGGAGGCTTGGCACTCATGCCCAGATGTTGGAAGTTTTCGATCCAAATTCCCGCAAGTGGTCAACGAGTCCATGTCACAAATGCTACACAGATGCCGAAGTGGACATGCATATGAGTTTCTGGACCTTATGGAAGGTGAGGGGACTAGCAAACCATGTGGTTGCACAAATGATGGTGTCCCCTCACCTTCCCTTGATCACCATCTCTGATAATGTGTACATGTGTGTATAGGTAAAGGGACAGAAGCGGGAGGCAAGGACGAGACCTGCATCCACGACTACCCAACCTAAAGCCGCATCATTAACGAAGCAGGTTTCGTGACCCTCCATCGTACCGAGTTATGACTGAGTTTTCATTTTGTTGTTCGGTAGTGTTGGTCAAGTCAAGAGTGGCAGTCATGTTCAGTATTGCCTTACTGTTGTTGGAGCGAAGAGGGAGTGCATTGGAGAAGCTCTCTTCGGTTTAGTCATGTGGTCTCATTGATTCAGCCCTATATGTTGTAGAGTAGTTCAGAATAGGAGTCGCATGATTGAATTAAACTCCAACAGGGTAGAGATCAGTCCTTCTCAATGGACATCAGTCCACCAAAGCTACAATTGTGAACTACTTCAGTCACGTACTTAGCTCGAATTTTGGAGAATTTGTCTTCTTATGACATTGCCTACATGGTTAGTTTGTAATTCAATCAGAGGAGCCGGTCTTGGTTCAGCAAGTCATTTGATTGCATACATCTTTGCATGCTTTGAATGACCTCTCCTCTCCGTGTGTAGAGTTCCGTGTAGTTGAAGTTCCCTTCGACACAGCTGGTGCACATTTGTCCACAGGGTAGAAGGAAGTGAATCCTTAGTGACGATGTGAAAACAAGTCATTTTGAAGTTAAAGTGTATTACGAGTCAATTACTTTGAAGTGAGGGGGGAGTTGAATCCTTAGTGACGATGTGAAAGCAAGTCATTTTGAAGTGAAATTTCTGTTACGAGTCAGTTACTTTGAAGTGAGGAGGGAGTAGGTAGACAGTGAGAACTAGTATTCAGAACCCGTCTGGAGGCTAAGTCGGGTCTGAATGTAATTTGTGTGGTGGAGAACCTTGCAGTATCGCATCAGAGACGAAGTTTTCTTCATCAACCCATGATCCACAAGGCAGAGAGTGGCGGTGGGGAAGATAAGCGGAATTTCTGGGAAGCACAGGTACCATTGCAGTGAGATTCCAGAGACATAGTTCAAGGTAGACGTCAAGGACATTTTGAACCCAGGAGTGCCACTCATGTTTCCAAATGATGCAGATGATCAAAAGGTAATTGAGGATGTGAAGGGGACGTGCACCATATGGAACCAGAAGTTCCTCAAGATAACCATCTAAGGTTCAGCAGTGGGCAATTTTTTCTTCACAGGGCTTAATTGGAGACTTGTAGCAATTTTGTGACTATTGTATGAGTACCACAATATTGTAAATATTGACCCTAAAAAACATGTATAAACTTTTTGTATGTCAGTGTTAGTTTTGTTTTTACACTTTGTGGATTTCATGCCGTAGATCTGAAATCCTGAATTGCCACCGACTCTGACGGAGTGACGGCATAGAATGGAATGGAATTTTCTGATTCTCATAATGTTTGTATAAGAATGCTTTTTGCATATTGGAGTGATTACGCTCAGATTTTGATACTCACTAAACCCTCCTAAACGTCTACAATGTGGTCCATACAACAGTTGCGTTGGAGTCGTGTGTAGGTAGTCCTGTATATTACTCAATTTTCTTAGTGAGGAGGCAGTTACCGGTAAGTAAGAGCTTTGTACCTCTAAAAGCAGGAGGTGTCTTCAAAATTCGTGGCTGACTTGCACCCAACTTTGTGGAGACTAATTCTCGACTCTGTACGCCGGTGAAGACGTAAATTCCAACTAGGCCCCAACTCGAAAACTGAACCCCCTTCACTGTAGTCACCACAAAGTACGTTCAATATTGGCTTCACATTCAACACGAGCAACACAATCGTAACACATGAATAACTAGAAAATGACTCCATGTAGTCATTAAAAGCACACTAGTAGAAAAATGGCGTCCAAATTAACAAATTTTCAACAGAAAACTATTGATTTGTTTTGTTAATTAGGACATGTTGACCCGGACAATGTTGAGCCAAAACTTGTTGATTTGGATGTTACTGTGAACAACTATGTGTTATTCATGAACATAAAATTGTACTTGGAGTTGTCTATTACAACACGCTTCTGTTAATAATGAACAAGAAAGTGTTCCACTGGACTGTTGCTGACAACAACTCCTCATTCGACCCTGGGGACTAGGACTTCATTATACATCACTGTTGCATACTTTTTGATATTTTCCTTTATAATAAGGAAATTTATTCAGAATCATTGCAGCATCATGAATGAATGAATTCTAAGTTTTCATTCACACTGCATTCCATTAAAAACCACATTCACAATTCCAAGACTATGCCATTTCAATATGGCAAGACCATTTCAAGTAGAAAACGGTTCATCTCATTTCTACATTTCTGTATCAAAGAACTCAAAATGAATGTGTAGCTTGCCACTATGGGGGATTCCAATTCTTCTACATGCTTAATCTACCGTTGCCTTCTAGTACCTGTGCTGAATACCAACATTTGTAATCTAAAGGGTCAGGCCTCGTAAACTTCTACTTACAAGTGCTAATTTCTTGAACTCATGAAGTGACTGCCATCTGAGTCCTATAATTCCAAAAATTTGAACCTCTCCTTCCTCATTTCAACAGCCCGGTATAGAAGGTGAACTTCAAGGACTGGAAATCATGGTATGCCGTATGTCTGCATGCAGGACCATTCACTGTATTGCGCTCTCATCCTCCTTGTCAATTTCTCTTCTTCCTACATTCACCTTAAATGCTCATAAGGTTTTCATTCTCATAGCACGGTATTCTCTACTTCTGCACAACATGAAATCATTGGAGTGGGACCGTAAATGTAAACATAGCCACTTCTAAAGAATACATACTCAGTTCAACCTCATTCCCGTTTCCAAATTAAAATAATTAATTCATTTTTTCTAATTAAAAGTTCTTTAGTTTTCGTACTACACAGTCCTCATTCAGAATTTCAAATCAGTACTTCTAAACACTAGTATCCTTCAATGCTACTGACCACATTCATAAGCATATGAAGTTCCACAAGGGATAACCGGATTCAAGTAACGTACCTTCAATCTCCATAGGGCAAACTCCCCATCCTCGAAGATACAGTTCCAACCTACTCGCACAAATTTGCGGTCTACCACTGCGTCACTCTCTACTCATACAGTGCGCACCTTTAGTAAGAATACTATTGTTACTGAATTCATATTTCATTTTCCCATAAGTACTCATAAATTGTAGAGGCACATGTTCCACAGAATATCATACAAACACAGTAATGAACACAGAGCTAGGAATTGCACTCACAGAAATTTCTCCCGACGAATTCAATGTCAGATGAACTTCTACAGCATGGAAAACAACAATTTCGAACAGCTTGGAAGACCTACACCATTCCATGCCTTCACCTCGACAACAAAAAGATCAATTTCATCTGCTATAACCTTCTACAATGTCCACGTAAGTCAGCCTGCAGATCCCAAGCACTTACAGTCCTCAAACTTCCAGGTCTCACTGTCACCTTCTTCTGACAAATTATGGAATGCTGCTCTTCTTCAATTTTGAAAATGGAAACATCGTGAAGAGCAGTGTAGTCAACTCCGGCTCCCTCGTCTGTCCTCTTCAAAAAAAAACATGCATGTGTAACATAGCTTCATCACCTAATCAGCATTTCCCTTTCAAAGTAGTCCCCTTCTCCTTTTCCCACTTTCCCTGCAGATCCATTTCCGTAAACAACCTCATCTGTTCTTCAGACAAAAGACCTTCATATATTCAGCACTACAGATATGCCACTCACTTAAGGAATCTTCATGCTCTCCACAATTGCTTGCTTCATCCTACTTTAATCGCTACACTCGTACTTAAATTTCCATTATACAACCCCTGCTATTAATCCGCAGGTTTCCAATAACACCACTAATTCGTCATTGGCCGAATGCTAATTCGTAACTCAATCACTAGACCTTGTGCAGTATGTGGGTGTCTAGGTGACTTGCCCAAAAAAACCTCCTGAAACATTAATAACTAACTGACAGCTCTCTCGATACCATCCTGCAATACATATCCACACTTCTTTCAAAATCCACAAAATCAACACACTATTCTTCACCATTTCACAATTTAACAGTACAGAAAACGCCATGGGGTACTAGGTATGCATTCCGTCCATGCAGAACAGCCACTTCATATGCCTTCACTACATTCATGGAGCAGACATGTGTTCTGGGTACCCCTACTGCTCTGGCCACCTCACTTCGAGATTGGAGTCCACTAAAGAACTGCATGCACTCGTCCTATACCAACGACGGACTTCGAGCTTCGGGGGGGAACACCTTCTTCAATCGTGAAGTGTTCACAAATCCCACAGAACAGTGGAAGGCCTTCTCCGTAACTCCCTACAAATAAGCATGAATTTCACAGATGAACATCACTACGCCATTGTTTTCATTACCATTTCCAGACAAGCATGATCACTACAGTGCTAAATGAAGACAGTCCACACACCTGCTCTCCGTTCCATAGGAACTTCCGCTTCCTGTAAATCAGTTGTAGTGGACATTAGCAGCTCATAAGCAAAATCTCTATATGCTCCGCTCTCACCATCAGAATGTAACTTCTGTGCCAAAAATAAACAAAACAACCGTCCCCCGTAAATTCACGAACTTCTTGGAAGACACACTTCACTTCCACAATTCCTAGAAAACCACGATCAGTCCAACGCTGATTTCCATGAGTGCAACTCCACATTCACAATTCCACATTAAAATCTCCATCACACCCCTTCCTCTTCCGAGTGCCTTGCATAACTGCAATTGGCGTCTGCCTCCAATAAGGCCTTATTCGTTAAAATGAGACAAATCGTAGTCTCATTTTAATGGCTTCCTATTTTGGGGCCAAAAAAGCTTTCATTAAATTGAGACTTCTTATTAAATTGAGACTCAAAAATGTCAAGAATAATACTTTATAATTATTTTTTTACTTATATAAATGGCAAATATTCACTATCAACATCCAAATTTCATCTTTCAATTATTTTATAATTAAACAAAATACCTCAAAACATTTTTAAGTTTTAATTTTTTTTAAAATGGAGACTTCTACTTCTTACAACACACATATGAACTTCATGATATTACGCTTTGTCTTCATGAACATGTCATCTACTCTTCTGTGCAAGAAAATATTCTCTACACACATTTTTTAAATGCAATTGTGAAAAATATATACACTATTAATAGAAAATATCTAAAACATGGTCATAATATTGTGCTAAATGACATATCCATATCTTGACCTATATATGCATGCAAATATCATTATCATTATTTGTAACTACAGTAAGAAATGTAATCTAGTATTTCAAATACAATAAGAGAACTAATGTCTACTACTATAGCTATAAAATATTCATTCTTCTTCCATGGAGTCATTCTCTTCATCATTGCGTTCATTGATTGTGAAGGCCATCAATGATGCCTTAATGATGCCAATTTGCGAATTTGGAATCAACACTTTCGGTTTCTTAGTGTTTTCTCGGAAACGTGGCTTCCAAGCCGTAAGAATGCAGCCCGTGCTTGACCATGTTGGCTTGATTGCAGTGTCTTCACGCCATACATTCCCTTGTTTCATGTCCCATCCTTCGTATGTATCCATATTAATGTGCCGATTCGACGCAGGCGTCCAATATTGAATTTTGATCATATGTATATGCCCTGGATCTGGACTTGGAGCCATTATGGCTCTAGCAAGCCAAAATGGTTTAGGATCACCATCAGCTGGACGCACTACTATAAAAGAACCTTCGTGCGTATCGACATTAACACGGAATGAAGGACGTGGACGATCACGTCTACGTCCAACAAACGGTGCATCTTCTGCGTCTTCCTCATGCAATGTGCCATCTCTTTGCATTCGGTCTGTCTCATCAAGGGCAACCCTGGACGCCGGCCAAAATCCATCAAATAATGCCTCACGTACTTGAAGAGGTGCATCGAGAGCCGTACGAACGCCTTTCCAATAATCTTCCAATGCGCCATTTTTTCGCCTGAACTCTCCTGTGTAATCGTCATTTGCCATTTTCTTCCAATACTCAACAAAACCGCTCAAACCCTTCTTTACGTCTAGAAGAGCCTTCATTGGTTCAGGAACTAGAGGTGGAGGACAACCTATTGGCACTTTAGGAAGCCCATCTGCTGTCTCGAACCACAATTTGATTCCCTTGCCCCCCTCGGGCAACCACTTATCATCCGTACACAAATGTTTATATTCCATCAAAGGCCATCCATTAGAATCCTTGAAAAACTTGAATTGTTGAGATCTAGAATGACCCTCTAAGAAGTCCCCACCCGTGCCGAGGTATCCGTGTACAAACGCCTTGAAGTCAGGAACTTCCTCGATGAGATGAGGAATCACTGGATACTCTTCACAATCCATAAAGGACTTCATGAGCCTCGGTAACGTTGGGTAGTTATTTGTCTTCAATTTCGAGCTCCATCGACCAAAAAGAGCATCAATGTCTTCATGAGTGTGTCCTACAATGAGGAAGTTAATGTACACTTCACGAAAAATGCCTTTACATACAAGCATGGAACAAAACCCAAAAACATAACGGTTCTTGTTGTCCCCTGAACAATTGTCCAACTGCAATATTAATACAGGGGGAAGAGGTTTAGCTGGAAGAGGGTCATTTGGAGGTGGAAGAAGAGAGTCCAAACAAGTTTCAGCTCCATTTAAAAGCGCCTTCGTTAAAGTAGATTGGTTATCTTCAACTGAAAATAACATGCGCGATGAATTCTTTGGCGCTCCTTCTAAATCACGCAACAACCTTGCAATTGATCCAATAGTATGATTTGAATCGGTTGGATAAATGCCCAAACCATAGTGTGCATATCGCACATCACCATGGCCATGAGTAATCATACCTGTAACTACAACAGGCATTTTCATGAAGGATTCTATCACCTTGGTCTTATGGGAGAAGTGTGGAGAAGCAGTCTTCGAGTGATCCATCTTATCGTGAATGATGCACAACATCTTATCGGGCGCTCTTACGGATTCGTCCCGATTTCCGTAGTAGTATTTCCTATGAGCCAATTGCCCTTGATTATGGGTTTCTTTCAATTTCTCCCATTTAGATTTTGCCTCCTCACCTACACAAGCACTTTTTAATTGGTTGTATTTGTCACACAATCCACATCTAGCAAATGAATCTCCACGCGCCTTCGCAGCAAACTCTGGAAAAGAATCACGACGAATATTGCTCAAACCACTAGAAGAAATGGGTGGCAAATTGAAGCTCGCATTTGTTTCATTGATTGTTTTCAACTGATCACTCCAACGAAATGAGGACGGAAGAACCATAGCTGTGACCTTCTCCCCAGACTCTAGTGTTCTTGTCTTGTGGGGCATCTTATCAGCATCTGACTCAATTAACTTTCGAAGTGTGGCAGTAGCTTGAAGGGTTTGGATACGGGGCTTCTTGCTTCCCAAATTTCCATGCACATCCGCTTGTTTTCCAGTTTTGGCTTTGTCTTTGTATCTATAGTATGTACATTTTGCAATCCCATGAATGATCCACCACACAGTAGGACACACTTCTCTCTCTTTCAAGGTGATCCACTCTTTTCCGCTAGAGTCTTTGTGGATTTGCCTATGTACCTCCAAAAGTGTCTTGTTGCGAGCCTTGTAGTCATTCCCTCCATACAAATCTATTCGTATCGCTTGAATTTGTGCACGTGGAAAAGGTTGCACACAATTCATCTCGCAACATTTTTTTGTAGAAACTGCAGTGATAGATTCCATAGTTAAGAGAAGTTCTCTCTTCGGAGGGACCTCTGCATCAACTCTTATACGAGTGGTTTCATACGATCGAATCCCCTTTCGAATTCTTCTCGGGTTTAAGGCCGCGTTGTACTTCTGTGTTTCATCATGGTCATATAGAGAAGCACCATCATAAAGAAACACTCTCCTAATTGGCCAAGAACGTAGTAACTACATATTTGCAGAGGAGAACAAATCCTCGTCCAAAGACTCAGCAATATGAATGGCAACTCGGTCATCACCAAGGGACTTTCCATTCTGATCAATGACTAGCTCCGAGTCAACATCTTGGCAAACACCCCTTGCAACATCTACCCCGTCTTCGTTTCGTAGAGTGACGGGCTGCGCGACCCACTTTGCACGAGGGATTCCCTCACATAAACGAACATCCAATGGAAGTACTGGAACTGGATTAGCGAAGTCCTCAGGTCCATGGTAATTCATTCTGCAAAAAATCACCAATCAGAAAGTGTATCATACAGTGGACGATAAAAAATACAGGTACAACATCTCACTAGGTGCAAAAGAACCGAAAGATAACAAATGGATGCTGAACTAGATTATTATACATGCTTCAAAGAAAAGTAAGACTCATCCAATAATAACAGTTATTCCTTCCGGGACTACTCATTTTCACAAACTACAAAAGTCGTATACAATCCTACTTCACTGTTATCCTCGACCCGAGGATAACCTTAAAAATTAACGTCTCCAAAAACTGTTAGTTCTACCATACACTCATGACAACACTGACATTTCAACATGAAAAACCCAATGGAAATATCAAACACTCAGTATGTATTCAGTTAGATAAAACAGTTATCCTCGACTCGATGATAACTCTCACCCGTGCATAATGTGTGTACTACTTCACATCAGCATTCACTTTCTAATTTTACAAATGCCACTGTGAATGATTACAATGACTTTTAGAATTTCAAAAGTCATCCTCGACTCGAGGATAAACCTCACAAATATATGGACACTCAGTACAAACAATCAAACCACACCTAGCGTCAAATTAGAAGGCTGAATCTTACAATTACCAATTCACATTCCCTCTATCACTAAGTTATTACTAAATGAAGGAGATATCCTCGAATCGAGGATAATTTTTAGGAAAAACATACATAACATTGACAAAGCTAGACCTACCCATCCACTTCTCCAATTCCAAGAATCAGCTTCATGTCATGAAGATTACTACACCAGAGTACTCAATTACTTCTATGTTCCTCTACATTATCATCGACTCGATGATACTGATTATTCGTATCATCGACTCGATGATATCGACCCTATACATATCCCGTGAATTCCGGCGTGTTATTCGGAAGCAACTACAGATGAGAACTCCATCAACAAGTGCGTGGAAGTGACAATGACTTGCATTACATTGCCTAAGAATGACTACATGATCTTCGAAAACAGTGAGGTACGCTGAAAGAAGAAGTCAAAAGATGCCGTTCACAGAATACATTACCTGCTGTGCAGATTGTTGAGGCTCCAAATGCTGCGGACATACACACCGATGGATACGTACTTGATATTCACTAGAAAAACAGCTCCAATGACTTGAAGCAAACTGCAAAAGCAAATGAACAATTGACAAAAAGGAAACGGAGCGCCGGAGCAACAACGGAGTGTAATCGTTTGTGCAAGATGAATCTACCGAGGTCACAAGAAGAGCCGCCGGTGCTTCAAAATACAATGGGCGGGAAAAAATGGCGCGGTTCAGACATAATTCAAATCTGCCAAATACATGCCGCCGACTCCAACATTCTGCGGAACTTCCACAAACATTTCGGAGATGCTTTCTGACAACTTCCGCACACCAACATGCGGCCGAGAGTCACCAATACCGAATATCTACTTTTTCTGCTGACAAGTTTGGGGCTTTGGGCTGGTTTTATGGGCTTACTTTTTCTTGACATTCTGGAATTGTCGAGAATAGATATTCTCCGTTGACTTCGGGACTCCTACCTTAGGATTCCAGGAATCCTAGAAGTGCAACTATCGTAAGAGATTCGGCCGTGAATACTTAGTGTCCAAGCAGGAGCACCAAAGTTGGGTGAACGAGGCGACTCTTCTCAAAAATTACGGTTTTAGGAATTCGTATTAGGCTTGACCGTTGAAGGCCCAAAACCCTAAACTTTTGGATTCATGGTTTAGGTCTAGGGTTTAGGGTTTGGTTTTAGGGTTCAGGGTTCACTTCTAGGGTTTAGGAATGAGGTCTAGGGTTTGGGGTTTGAGTTTAGAATTCAATTTGTGAATGTTGATTATACTTTCAAGGTTGAAGAATTCATTTCCAAGTTAAAAATTCAATTTCTAAGAATAAAGGTTCAATTTCTGGTTTTTTAGGATTTTGGTTTAGGGTGTACGGTTCACTTCTAGGGTTTACGGGTGAAGTCTAGGGTTTTGGGATTTGATTCAGAATTCAATTTTAGAATGATCTACATTTTACTTTCAAGGTTTAAGAATCATTTTGCAACTTAACAATTCAATTTGTGGGAGTGAAGGTTCAATTTCTGGTTTTTTGGAGTTTGTAGGCTTCTACAAGTAAATTCTATAGTTCTCAATTCTCAAATCTTTGTTGTAAAATGTGCCCTTCCTAATGATTGTGGATAAATTTTCTACCATCAAATGCAGTGACTACATTGTCGCTAATCCTAATTACTATGTTCATATTTGTTGTACCTCAACCTTTATTTTCATTATTTACTCAAGGCACAGAAACTTTAATCCGTATCAGATTTGGATGTACATCATTCTCATTATTACATTGACATACTAAATTGTATTACTACTTAAACTAATTTTATTTGATATAATGAGGGCTTTTGGACTTTTATCAATTAATAGAAGTACCAATTGAAATCAATGCCCTGAATGAGCCACATCTTCGGATTATGAAGCAACACAAATTAATACACTTTATATAAGAGTAAAACTGTGCACTTACACTATATAAAAATACTTCATGTGTTCCTCCTAAGTTTTTTTAAACAATAAAATTATATCAATTTATTTTTATCATAATTATTGTGTTACTATAGGCTATAACATTTTACATGAAATTATTAATTTTTTATTTCTTTTTATTTCTTTTTTATTTCTTTTTTATTTCTTTTTTATTCTACCCATCATCTCCAATATACAAAAATCTAATAATATATAGGAATAAAATTGTTTAATTATATAATAATGCATTGAAGGTATTCCTCCTTAAATGAAAAAATTATGTCAATTTATTATTTTCATTACCACTAGCTGGTGGTGCATGCTATGCTATGCAATCATGATTAGAGTTCAGAAAATAGATATCATGAACGCTCATATTCCACAGAAACACTAAATTAATCATGAAAGTGCGAAGAAGTGTTAATCCAAAAAACCAATTATGGATTTGCTACCACTATTATATCTTCTTGTGGATACTCTTTAATATCAGACACCTTCATTGCAAAAACTACATTATATCTTCTTGTGATTCCTATTAGTGCATTTTTACCCTCTTTCTGAAAATTGATATTACAAAAGTGATTGCAAATTCATAATCCTTGTCCATGATATCACATTGTATGACAATATTAAGATTTTCATGTATTCATGATTGAAAACATTCTTACAAAATATTCAAAATATTTATTTTTAACACTTATTGAAATCAATATCATGCATTCTATTTAAATATATACTTTTTTTTATTAATATGTGATAGTTACAGTAAATGCATACCATACCAAACACTAGCCCCTAGTTGTAAAGATACCATTTGTGAAATTAGAGAGGGAGTTATGATTTAAGTAGTATGATGGTCTTATACAAAAGTCAAAAACATTTCAGATGAGAACAATTACTTTTGAATTCTTTTTCATTCCATCATTATAAATATCCTAAAACCTAACAAATTAATTCTAAAACATTTGATCAGAATTCTTCAAGTGAAATAGACTTAGCATTTACTAACTTCTACAAAAGAATGGATTGAAGAACCTCATAGAAGAGGCCCATTCCAACTTCTACCTATTTTTTTGGTCTTTTGTGCACGTGAAGTTTTCACCATGAGGCACTTCCCAAAAATTTAGGGAAATGGCAGGGTTCAGGTTTTTTCCCAATTGAAAATGGATTTGGCCATGGATACAATTCAAAATTCAAAATTTGTCATTGTAGTATTTTATGTATTGAATTTCATGTATTCCTCATTATTCAATACAATATTCTTCACATTCAAGTGAATATGATGATTGTAAGCAATATTCAAAAAATTTTGAAGCACACATCAACCCCTTCGTTCTTCTATTTCAATAGGTTTTGGATGATTACAAAATACACAATTAAATACAACAGCATTAATTTATAAACTTATGTATAACCTAAAACTTGTTGTAGGACATTCTAACTGTTAAAAAGAATTTGACTTCTACTACTATGAATTTCATGACATTAATGGGTTCGTATTCATACAAAAATAAAAAGGTAATATGGCCTCGTTTTCTTCAAAATAAAATTCGTCTTATGGATAATTGCAACAAACACTTCATATTTCTGTCTCAAAAATGCAGTTTCTTGGTGTAGGACTAGTAGTCTTGCACGATCCTACTAGTCCTGCGCGTCTGCACTGCGCCTGTCAATGTCAGCCGTTGATTTCAGGCGCTTGCAAATCTTGGCCGTTGATTTAGTCCTATGTAGTACTATGCAGTACTAGAGAATGCTACAAAGTACTACTGAGGCAATTGTGAGCAAAGAATAGCAGAAAAGGAATCTGTGGACCTTTTCTTTGCCAAATAGAATTTGTTCAATTAGAATTCATGCTATTCAAATTAGGATTCTAAATGGAGTGTCCTAGGAATTTACAGTTTCTTCATACTTTTTTTCACTTCATTTGACGTGGATTTCATGACATTGGAGGGATTTGGATTTTAGCACTAAAAATGGCAGTGTGGTCCATTTTTCTTTTGCATATAGAAATATGGCAATTAGAGAACGTTGAAATTGAAATTATTATTTGAAATTGAGTGTGTTAAGACTTTACAACTTCTCAAAAAAATTTGGACTTCATTTGACGTGAATTCCATGACATTTTCGGGATTTCTTTCTTATTTTAAAAAGGGGAGTGCAAGCCATTTTTCTTTGCAAATAGAAATTGGGCAATTCGAGGACATGGTAATGAAATTACTGTTTGGAAAAGTTTGTCCTAGGACTTTCAAACTTCTCCATAGTTTTTTTGGATTCAATTGACATGAAATTCATGAGATTTTTGGAATTTTGGTATAAGACAAAGAATGGCTACAAGGTCCATTTTTATTCTCCAAATTCAATTTATATAATTCGATGACCTGATACTGAAATTAGTGCTTCAAAATGAGTGTCCTAAGACTTTGCAACTTCTACATATTCTTTCGGGCTTCATGTGACGTGGAATATTTGACATTGTAGGGATTTTTGTGCGAAGAGAAGAAATGGCAGTGTGGTCCAATTCTTCTTTCCAAATGCAATTTAGGCAATTACACGAAAGTATCTTCAAATTAGTGTTTGAAAATGAGTTTCTTAGGACTTCACAACTTTTCCATTATCTTTTTGTCTTCAATTGATATGGAATTCATGACATTTGTAGAATTTTTTTTTTTAAAGGAAATGGCTGTGTAGTCGATTTTTTTATTTTGAGTTGGAATTAGTGGATTTGAAGACATGATATTCAAATTACTGATAAAAAATGAATGTCTTAGAGGGTCTCATTTTTTAAATAATTTCTTTGGCTTCATTTGACGTGGAGTTTACGACATACGAGGAGTATTGGTTTATAGAGGATAAATGACAACGTGGTCCATGTTTTTCTTTGAGATCAAAATTTGTTAATTTAAAATCATGATATTAAATTGAGTGCTACAAAAATAGTTTATTAGTACTTTTCAACTTTCACCTATTTTTTTGGACTTCAATTGATATAAAACACATGACATTTGAGGGATTTTGGTTGAAAGACCAAAATCGCATTGTGGTCCACGTTTTTTATCTTACATTGAAATTTGGCAATTAGACGACAAGATCTAGAAATTAGTGTTTGAAAATGAATGTGCTAGGACTTTCTGACTTTTGCACATGTTTTTTGGCTTCATTTGACCTGGAATCTATGGCCTTCAAAAAATTTCTGTTGCCAGAGAAAGAATGGCCGTGTGCTGTATTTTCAATTGTAAAATTAAATTTAGGCAATTACAAGACATGATATTGAAATTAGTATTTAAAATGAGTGTTACAGGACTTTTAACTTTCACATGCTTTTTTTGAATAGTTAAGAACCCTAAACCTTCAATCCATGAGTACATGTGCAATATACTGGATGGCTTTGAGGATTTCAATTTTAAGAAGTAGTAATTCTAAATTATTTTGAGGTTAAATACGATATAATTGCACACTTTTCCAATATTCACTCCTATTCTAGCCTTATTTTCTGGTTCTGTGGGATCCAATTGCACAATATTAAATTTTCTTTTTTTTTTGGTGCCAAGGAAAACTAATTTCATTTTGTCCAGAAAAATTGAATTTCCTTAAAAATAACAATGCAGTCAACGAATTTGAAATAAAAAGGATTAAGGATTTAGGGTAAAAGTTATTTTAAATTCAAGAGACATATGAATGTATAAAAATTATGTGAAACTCATATTTAGATGGAAAAATTAGGAAAAAAGTTTACAAACTTTTTTTCCCCATAAGAACTATATGTTACAGCTCAAATGAAGAGGAATTCTTATGTTTTTGACTAGGATCACCCAGGTGACAAAAAAAATAAGATGTTTACTACTATTTCCGTTACGGAAATCATGATGGTATAATTTTTTTTATTGTGACACATCTTTAAGGTGCCTAATTTACCATATTTATATCAATTCTATTCTTAATTAAAGTCATTTAATTTATTTTTTATTATTTTCTTTTTCTATATGCAAAACACCCTTTTATTTTTAACCATGTGTCGTGGCGGCTCGGGGAAGGTTTGGCCTCAGGTTCGGCTTCAGCTTCGGGTGACTGCACCTGTGCTTTGGATGTGTTGTGGCGGCTTGGGGTAGGTTCGGGGTAGGTTCGGGGTAGGTTCGGGTAGGGCTCACTGCGGGCTCGGTGGGAGTTCCGGCGCGTCGTCACCTCCGCGCCATTTGCTGTGTTTTCAATTCCTGTGTTTTGTTTCTTGCTGTGTGTGTTGTGAGTTGTTGCCGTTGATCACAGGTTGTGTGTTCTCACGTCTACACACTGACGAGTTGGGGCAGTTTGTTGTTTTCCCTTGTCAAGCGGGGCAGCGTTTCCCTCGCGAGGCGGGGCAAATTTTTTTGCTATATGTGCAAGAGTTGGGATCGGGTGTTGAGAGTTTTTCCGATTTTCATCTGTGTGTTGTTTGTTGCGGTGTATCAGTGTATGGTGCATTGTTATTGTTTCATGTGAGGTTCTGGGTGTTGTGAGGTGAGGCGAGGTGGTGCAGTTCGGTGTTTTTTCTCGTGCAGCGGGACAGTGTTTTCCTCGAGAGGTGGGCAGGTCGGTGTTGTTCCTCGTGAAGTGGGACAGTGTTTTCCTCGCGAGGTGGGGCAGTTTGGTGTAGTATATGTATAGGAGCTTTGAGCGGGTGTTGTGAGTGTTTTCATTTCCATCTTTCAGCGGGTGATTCTGTTTCGCTTCCGATTTGTACAGGTGAATTGCTCTTTCTTTTTGAAGTTTCGTTGTTGTTGCATAATCTGAGTTTAAGGTGTGCACAGGTGAGCCACGTTACTGCAGACATTGATTTGACGTGCGTTTTTGGTCTGCGTGGTTACAGTGCCTGCTTTTGGAAGTTACTGTTGTCGTAGCACAGGAAAGCACAATTCCTTCTCTAAGGCTTTAGAATGCACTAAATTAGCCTTAAAGTGACTCGTGTATCGTTCCCAAGAGATTTGGTCGAAAGTTGACGAAAGACCGGAATACGTTAGTGGTTATCACAACAAAACCCAAGCAAAAGACTGATCCGGTCTTGGTCTCCAACGTTCCTAAGATTTCCTTGGACCTGATTACCAGATCAATCCTTTATCCTTCCAAACTAAGTCTATCTATCTATACCTGTATGTTCACCACCTTGATGCTTACGCTCACTAGATATGGGACTAAAGACCGGATACTAGTAGCTGGTCCAATCCCTAGTATAGTAACCAAGTGTAAGTTTAACCTCGATAACAAGAGGGATCTGCTTGTTTGGGCGTTTAGGAAGGAAGCTTACTCCTACCCTTCAAGTTTTAAAGTGTCAAAAGTTCCACTTATGAGTAAAAAGAAACTACTACTACAAACAGACCGGAATACCTCACAACTGGACCGGGACTAATCCGACCCAGCAGGTCACGCAAGCACTCCTGCCTAATCCTAACAAAGACTACAACGACGGAAGAACCAGTTAGTCTAATCCCTGGTAGAATAAGGGCGGTAGCTTATGCAAGAGAGCTGAATTTCCTCACTTAGTCCTTCTTTCTTCTACAGAGACCGGATCACCATTCAGTTGGCATTTGGCCGGACGCTCCCGATCTCAAACCCAGACTCTACAAGTGTCTATCTCTATCAAATACTCCCTAGACCTGTTTCAGAAAGCACTGTGGGATCCTGCACAAATTCCCTATCAAAACCGAATTCACTTTAAGTCTAGAGACCGGATAAACTGACCATCCGGGCACACACTTATCCACACAAGGTTGCAATCCTAACCATCACCATAAGACTTTGACAAGGTCCCATGCACACAGTCCACTTCAGAGTGAATCAGAAAGGTTCTGACTTGTATTTGCAACACAAAAACTTGTGAAAGTAAGATAACATAATGCGCGCCCGGATTTAATTACGAACCGGGTTTAAATACTAAACTGCAAGAAAACCTAAAAGTGCAAATGGAATCAACACCAGCCGCCAAGAATGCCACCTCACATTCCTCTACAACTTGGGTAGGTTGACTTCCACAAAACTACAAAAATACCAACAAAATAGGATCACAGATCCTACATATCTGGATCCGGTCTAAGTTCAAAAGTTCCTAACCTAAATATAACTTGGTTTAGCCGCCTTCCTATCTACCTGTAATTAATGCCCCCTATTTCCTCGCCTTCTTGAGAGGCGACGCACCTTTCCGGGCTGGCTGCTTCTTCGGAGACCGGTACATCTTGATGGGCTTGGGTTTCGGTTTGGTCTTACTCCGCGCCCTGGCCCTGGTCTTCGTGGTCTCTGCCAATGCCTGGTCCGCATCTGAGTACTATTCCGACTCATCACCGGAGTCGGTCTCTTCCTCCGAGTCCTCATCTTCCTCATCTGACTCCTCTTCCTCTTCATCCCGGGCCTTCCGCTTCACCTTGGATGTCTCCGCGGTCTTCTTCTTGAATCCGGTGATGGGCGGGTGGTGCACTATCTTGCTTTGCGGGGTCTGCTCCCCCACTCTCTCGGCAGTCCGGGCTGGTCCCTGGCTTGGTGACCCGGATCCAGATCCGGTCTTCAGTATAGAGCGGACCTGCACCGTTGCCTTCGCTTCCCCTCCGGTCTTTGGTTGTGTGATGACCGTGGGTGATGACTTGCTTGGAGAATCATCCAACAAGGTGATGAACTTGGTCTTCTCCCTTGGTGGTGTAGTTCCCCGGATTATCTCCCTCAACACAATCGGCTCGGGTTCCGGCTCCTTGGTCTTCTCGGGTTGAGAAACCCTGGGCTCTTCAATCCGGGCCGGTGGGACAGATTCCTCCTCCACTGCGTCGGTCCTGGTTCCCTCTTCCTTCGCCGGTTCAGATATGCCGGCTTCTACCTCGACAGCCGCTAGTGGTGGCTGATCCTTCGGTTGCTCCTTCTCCATCTTTGTCTCTTCCGGTCCTGAGACCGGAGCAGAACTAGCTTGGACCTCCGTGATTACTGACCGCCACTTCTCCAGCGCTGCCTCCATTTTCTTGTTGTAGGCCACCAGAGCTGTAAGCATCTGAGGACCCACCATCTTGCCTGCTTCCAAGACCTTCCTGTCGAAAAGCATGGCTTTGTTGACGACTTCACCCGGATGCGTGATGAACTCTCGGATTTCTCCGAGTGTGTTCCGGGCCTGCGTGGTGAGGCGTTTCTCTTCATCCAGCTCCTCCTGAGTGTGATGGAGCTCCCTCCTCAGGGCTGAGACTTGATTTGTTAGCCGGAGTACCTCCTCTCTGTCCCGACTATCATGAGCCTCCTAAATCAATTCTCCCAACACCTCCATGATCTTGGAGGGGGGAATAGAGCCTAAGGCTTGGCTTATGGCCCGCAATAACCCTCTCTCCTCTAGGTGGTGCTTTCTGAAATCTTCCAGGTCTCGCAGGATCCTTAGCAAGGGCTCCTGTTCCCAGACCGGATCTAACCTCTGGGCTTCCCCGGCTACTACAGGGGTTTCTAGAGGTGGATTCTCTCTTCCTACCTCTGGAACCTCCTCTACTTCTTGTGTGCCTCCTTGATGCCCCTCCTGACTCTCATCCTCGGAGTCCTCCTCATCCTGGTCATTTTCAGCTTCCGGGTCTGCAATCTCATACTCTATCAATGCAGCCCCTACCTCGTAAGCTTCCATCTCCTTCTCTCTCAAGAGGTCTAACGAATGATACAGATGAAACAGGAATGGTGAAATGGGAGAGGGTTTAGATTTCCCAATTCCTTTCACCATTCGGTCCATCCGGTCCCTCATAACTAACCCCCAATCTATCTTCCTGTCTCCCGACAGCGCACCAAAGACAATGTTGGCCACGGTGACCGTAATCCTACTAGGTCTATCCGGGTTCAAGATCGCCATCATGAACCGCAGTAGCCTCTTGTGTCTAGCAGACACACACTCTGCTACTGTAAAGCCGTCCTTCGGGTTGGTGGGCCTGCGGAACTTCCCTTGGTGGAATTTGTCCGTCCGGGTGCCCGTCGCATCTCCTCCTTGCTCGAAGGCGTACACCTTGCGCCACATCGCTGCACTCCACTCCTTTGGCAGCGCCCGGACCGTCCCTTTCCACTCATTGGTCTGGTCGGCCAGTAGCTCCTCCACCATCGCCTCATCCTTCAGGTTCCAGGGGTGAGCCATGAACCCCTCGCAGCCCATCTGCATGAGGTCTTCCTCCAGCTCCCTCTTGTCTTGTGCGTCAGTTGGCACGACCGGATTCACATTCCGGAAGGCTAGAATCCTTCCTTCCTGCACCTCTTCTGCCATCTCTCACTTGACGCCTACACAATCTAGGCGCGGTCCAACTTAACTAAACCTCCCGCGCTCAAGAACCTGTCAGCTAGCGTAGTGCTATTCGCTCAACTATGTACCAGACCGGATTGACAGTTTATCTATCCCTTCTCTCTGTCTGTAGACCGAATACTCTATCTCTGGCCGGAAACCCTTTCTCGAACTGCGTGCAAGAAAGTGGCAGGACCTGGCCCTGCTTCCCTGGTCTTATACTTTTTCCCCCGGCATTAATTACTGACCGTTAGGTTTAAACCAGTCTGGTCACGTGGGAGAGATCCCGACGATCTCTAGACTCGGTAGCCACTCATTACCTATCCGGTCTCGGTCGCTAGGTGGGCGGAATCCGGGATTTCATACGCTGTCCCTTAACGTAGTTTCCGGTTTACGGTCTAGGGTTTTCCGGTTTCCGGTCTTGGTCCCAATTATGTGTAGAAACTAAGAAAACAACAAAAAAAATGGGGATTGAATAGATCCCTCTTCCCGTATTTTGCTTAAGAACCTGCTTAGGTGAATTCTAGGTTGCCACAACTGTCGAATCTGGAAATGTGTAGGGTTTAGGGTTTTGGAGTCCATCAAGCCTTCTCAGAATTGAATCCATTGGCAATTCTTTTGGACTGTTCAGGATCTTCTGCACCGTGCTCTTGAGGTTCTGTCTTTCAATTCAGAGGTTGTGTACAGTAGTGCTAAACACAGGTTAGCTTCTTGAACCTAGCTGATGCCATTTTCCTTAGTTTCCAAGCAAAAAAACTATTGAAAATTAGGGTTTAGGCACGGGTTTAGGGTTAAGTGAAGGGTTTAGGGAAATAATGAGACTTAAAACTTTACGATTTTAGGGTTTAAGGTATGCCATCACAATTATCCTCGATCCAACGATAATGTTGGAGGCGTGCATTTGTAACTACATTGTGAAATTAGGGTATAGAGTTAAAGAAATAGTGCATCCTCGAGCCGATGATAAAAGACCGACTGAAATTCCTCACGCAACGTAGTTATCATCGGGTCGACGATACTATCCGAACTCGGTAATTGGAAATGTGTCAACGTAGAACAATAAATCTTCCACTTAAGGTCCAAATATGACAAACAGAAATCAGCACTGCTTGCAAGAAAGTAGTTACGATAAATTGTTACACATTTACCACGAATAAATGTAGTTATCATTGATCCGATGATACGAGGACCTTCCCGTATAGGTGATTCATCAGAGTCCTACAGACCTTCCAAGTAAGAGTTGTGCTTGCTGAGAAATAAGAAGATATGAAGAAACTCTGCTTGAGAGGCATTTGAATCTGAATTCCACACTTGGCAACAGAATTAAATGCTATTTCGAAAAATGTGGTTAATCTTTCACTAGTTAGGAACAAATGCTTCACCAAAACTTCGTTATAATTGAAGTATTAGGTGACGAGTTCAGGCATTGTAGTGGTTATCCTCGATACGACGATAGCTTCCTACCTTGCGACGCTTATCGCAACAAACCATAGAATTGAGAAATAACCCATACAAAAATAAAGAAGATCTCCTCTGAAAGAAATAAAAAAATTGAGTATGACTGAATTACAAGTGTAATAATGGAATTCGATGAGTCATTCTGTAATAGGTCTCGCTTATCCTCGACACGACGATACTACAGTAATAGTAGATTACACAAATAGGTCTCGCTTATCCTCGACACGACGATACCACAGTAGTGGTAGAGAGCATTTAGAAGTGATCACCTAAAAGTAGTGCCGTGACTAAGTTATCATTGAATAATGACGTAAACATAATAAAAAATCATTAGATTTTGATTAAGAAATGAAAGTGAATTCTCTGTACAGAAAATATGCACTTCCATCACTAGCGACTTCATCACTTTGAATTACGTTACACGAATTCTCATAAGGACATGAATCATTATCCTCGTGACGATGATATCAAAGTTACCCCTAAAAATTAAACTGCTCGGAATTTTGCAGACTCAAAATGGAGAGAGTTGACGACTATGACTACTCGCTGACTAGCCCTCATCTACAGCCATTTGTGAACCCCGTGGAGGACGAGCCCTTCATCACAGAAATGCAAGAAACATACGGCACCTTGTGGGAGTTTAAGGAGCATATTCAAACATGGTGTTTCGGTGTAAATCGGTTCAGGAACTACGTGTACCTACGGTATCGTGTGCAGGGAACAACCACTTACATGCCATGGAATATAAAAGAGAAAGTGACTCTCATTGAAGAACATCACGGAGACTATGTCTTAATTGTACTTCAGCAGGTGGACGACGCTGGCGTCGCTACAGCACACAGTCACTCCATCGTACTGAACGTCAATTCGTACCATGGGAAGTTTGATATAGACAATCTGATAACCTTCCTCGAAGGATCAGCAATGGAGTCTTTGAATAATCAGTTTTTGAGAGCAGGTTATGTTCCGTGGAAACACAGCACTGGCAAGTCCAACGCAACTCGGCTGCGTCTTATTTTCCAAACATTGGACCGCTATGCCATGGAACACGTCGAGAAGCAACCTGCGATAGGTCGTCCCGCTGACCAGAGACAGCGTCCCGTAAACGCCAGTCCAAATAGAAGATCTTCGACTGGAGTAGGGACAGGGAGTAGGTCGTCTAACCCTGATCAGGTAAGATCAGAGCCGAAAAAGAGAGCCCCTCCGAAAGGAGAGTCAAGCAGGAAGAGGAAAAAGAGTCTTTCGGCTACACAAGCTGGCGCCGGCAGTTCCGCTTCCGCGTTGACTACGGTGTCAACCATGCCGAAGGCAACTGAATCTGACGTTCCGGATTTTAAGAAGTTTGACGAGATTCAGAAAAAGTTTTGGGCTGAACACAGGAAGTGTTTTTTGTTTGATGAAGAAACTTTCAAAATTGACATCAAGCAATGTGATCTGGCTAGTCCCGAGTACGTGATTCGTACTCTTCAGAGAGATATTGTGGACGCTGTCAAGAAAGAGCTCATTCAGCTCATAGACGTGAAGCAACGGCAAAAAGTTTGCCTTACTCCAATTGGTTTGGACAAAAATCTTTTGCCAAGGAAGCCTAAAAAGTGGGATGAGATAAAAAATGGTCGCTTCATGATAATTAATGGACAACACAATATAACAGCTTCTCAGGAACTACAGATCAGCGGGTGTGGGGAAGCTCGCAAGGTAGACCTGAAGACCTGGGACGCATACATTGTGTGGTCTTTGGACGAAAACCAATTGAGGAACATCTCAAGGTTTTATAACTACACTAATCATTTGAACCATGCTCAACCAACCTGGGGCAATCAAATAATTAGCTGCAGAAAGATCTGGGTGACCTACATGCGTCCAACTGACTGCGAATCTGAAGCCACGACGCGAAATAACAAAGCCGTTTTTGATCTTAAGCAGTACAAGGTGCGTATCCTCGAGTCGATGATAGTTGAACTTATAACTTAGCTTAAGTTGTTTCTCTTTCCGTAGGTATGAAAGAGATAAAACATTGTTATTGTTTCGTGGGGATGTTAGAGAATGGCTTGCATATCATCGAGTCGACGATATAACGTCACTATCCACAATTGATTGAGTAATAGTTCTGATGAATTGCTGTGCAGAAATTCACGGATGCCGTCATACAAAGGTTTCAGAATATAAACCCGGAACGAGATGGCGCATCCATCAGTGGAACTACGGATCTCAAGAATGAGATCCAGATAATTACCCTGCCCGACGATTTATGGGCGTTTTGGGAGAGCTTCTTGACGAAGCACGCTGCAGGTGATTTGATTGACCCCTTCACTCTGGAACCGTACAATAAGAACAAGCTCTTCAAAACGAAGGGCATGTCATTGAAGAGGGAGTTTTTCAAGCACTTCGGGCACTTCACGGACAAGGACTTTGGGGTAAATGCCCAACACCTCCTCGGTTTGACGCCAGGACGGATTGCGAGGTATCCGAAGGTCTCCGTGCCTTCAACGAAGGTACTCGTTCCGGACAACATGACCCACAAGGAGTGGGTTGAGCGAAGGAAGCGCAAGAAAGTTGTGCTGCAGGACTTGATGGCCATCAACACAAACTTGAAGTTCGTCTCAGGTGGTGGTGAGGAGGTTTTAAATGAGACATGGAAGTCGTGGAAGGCCAGGCACAATTTCACCTCAGCGTCTTGGGATTTCCTGTTGACGCACCCGAGTCCGGATTACTTCAAAAGGCGCTTAAGGAATGATGCGTGGTTGAAGCGTGCTATTGATCTGGAGAAGCAGTTCCCGGAGGTTTTGTACATGTTCACGCGATTCATGAAGTTGAAGTACCAGCTTCCTGCTCTGTCTGGAGGTGTGCAGATGAGGGGCGTTGATTACGGGAAGATGGCACTCGTAACAAGCTCCAATTACCGGTACGTAAATCGAGAGGTGAACTTCGCCCTCGTCGATTTCAGGGCAGCTCCAAGAGAGAAGCCCACAGACACAAGCAGCGCCATCGACCGTTTCCAGGAGTTCTTGTGGGCGAATCTCTCGCCAAAAATGACTGAAGCCAATGTGTGGCTTTTCATTCTGCGGGGATCAGAAGACGTACAAGCGGCAGAGGCGTTTGGTGTTCTTCATCTCACAGATTACGAAAGCGTCTTGTCCGTGTACCGCCCAACAAGAGCTGAGCTGTTGGACAATGTGACTTCGCGAGGGACGGCCCCTAACGTGCCTCTCCTCTTCTTCTTCAAGAAGAATAACGAGTTTGCAATGGCGAGTCGACCGCTTTTGCAATCGAAGTATGAAACCACCGAGTCGAATACGTATTATCACGAGTGGGCGAAGAACACGGAAGCAAAGTGGAGGTTGAATCCAAGCGAACTCCGTATGGAGTTCTATTTAGACATCCTCCACGCTTTCGGGAAGCCGGACGAGAATGTCTTGGGCGTTTACGTTGGCGCCAAGTTTATGCTCGCAGCGAAGGTGAGATTTGGCACTCATTGGAAGTTATCCTCGAGTCGAGGATAACTCCCTTCTATGTGGTTTTGCATTACTTAATTATTTGGTGTCCTTATTAGTTTTGTAATGTCTAGTATCATCGACCCGAGGATACCTGGTGCGGTGGTCACGACTTCTAGTTTCATGATAGTAATTTCTCACAATCCTTGTCTTGCTTGTGCAGATGCTTGGGACGTTTTACTACGGTTTTGTCGATAGGAGTGACGTGAAGTCATACCAGTTCATTTCTTCTCTAGCGAAGAAGATGGATAGCAGGGATTTTATGATGGAGAATTCGCCGTACTCATTCAATTACGTGAAACCTCCATCACGTGGTTCGATAGTAGTTCACTCGAACTCACCTCCGTCGCCGCCCGTGACCTTCGTCTCACCGACTACAGAAACTCCGTCGGTGCCTCGGGAAAGAGACGATGTCGGCCCGCAGAAGACAACAGACTTGGGTCTGGAGGGCATCGACGAATACGAGACGAACACGTTCCAGATGTATCTCTAGACGTCAGTACCTCCCGTTCCCAAGGAGGCTGCACAATCCGTAGCTGCACAGTCTGCACCGGCAGCAAATGATCCGCAAGACATGGAGCTTGTCGAAATTCGGGATCATACGCCGGCTCGCTCACCCGCTCCTCGTGTTGAACATACCGAGTTTGAGGAAGACGAGGGTATGGAGACGGACTTCGAATTTGACCGGCAACAGGCGGAGCGGAGAACGAAGCGTCGGGAGGAAGACGACTCCCTGGGATTCGGAGGCGAGGAAGACTCGTTCTTGAATTCCCTTGTGAAGGAAGGAGACGAAGGATCCGACGAAGAGGACGTCGTCATGGAAGAGAGGAGGCTTCCCATTGGTGAGGTGGATGCAGAGGGGAGGCCTCTCTTCTATGATTTTGGGGATGATGACGACCCCATGGACCATCCCCACGATTCGGATCACGACGACGACGACCACGATGGCGCCCCGAAACTGGTTGAATTGAAACCTCTAGTCCTTCCTGACGGGAGAACGATCAAAGTCGAGAAGGACTACTGGGCTGAGCAGGAGGAGGTGAGAAGAAAGCGGATCGAGAGGACAGAGGCGTCGAAAGCGAAGGACAGGCTGCTGGAGGAAACCAATGCAAAACTAATCGCTGTCACGCAAGAGTCCGCGCAGAAGATGTCTGCGATGGAGCTCAAGTTGCAAAGGCTCTCTGAATTGATGGAGAGTCAGTTTGGTTCAACGGCTCCCCAGACGCAGCTTTCCTCGCCGGCCCCACCTGCCGTACCAGTTCCCCTTCCAGTGCAGCAGCTGGTTTCTGGGTCTCCGTATCCTCGACTCGAGGATACTTTGCGAATCGTGTCTTTGGCAGACACGGATGTTGTGGAGTGCACACCGGCCTCCCAACTCAGGGTGAGGGTGGCATCTCCGCAGGTGGCTGCATTTGAGGTGGCAGTACCTCAACCGCGAGGACCTGCTCAAGAACAGGCTCCAGATTATCGTCGACTCGACGATATCGTTAGAGTCGCGAAGGAGCAGCCCTCGAGTTCAATATCGGCGCCTCAACCTGATACGACTGAACAAGTGCAGGAGCCCATGCAGACCTCCTCTCCGGTCGAAGAGGAGGAGAGATTGGACTATGGGGAGAACGAGGTTGACGAGGAAGTCCACGATGAGGTGGAAGTCCAAGCCCCTGCTACGGAAACTCGAGAGCAAGGTCCACCGGAGTTGGCAGAAGCTGAGCAGGTACAATCTTTTAGTCCTTACTCGTTTGATTGAGTAATAAACCACGGGACAAAGTAGTTGACCCTGTAGCCCATTCCAACTTCTTAGTGAGTTGTAGTTCTTATTCTGATTTGTCATGTCTGGCAGGAGGGGGTCGCCACTCCTTGACATCCTGGCGCTGACAGAGAACCAGTTTGTGGCGAACAAAAATGTAGTATAATGTAGAGTAGTCCAAGAGTGTACAGCCTTGACGGCATGAAAATTTTGAAAATGTATTTTATACACCGTGTAAATAAAATCTCGGAATTTACAATCTACATAAGTGTGTCTAATTGAATTCCCTTGTCAATGTTTTGGTTCAGCTCAAGGTTAGTCTAAGCTTGCATCACCCGCTACCCATGAAGCCAATTCCTAAAGGAAGGGCGCAGTCCAGTAGCGAGTTGCAATGCGTCTCTCCCCACTTTGGCTTTACCAATCCTGCAATTATTCAGGTAACTCCAATTCTTTGTTGTTTTGGTTTCATCAGGTAGGATCGGAGGGAGGAAAGGAGGTCATGCGGACGATTGAGCGTCCGATCATGCCTCCGCCGAGGAGGAAGTGGCTGAACATTGTCTTCGACCTCAACGGTGTGCTCTGTCACTCCTCTTCGGCAAAATTCGGGAAAGACTTCAAGCACTACAGGGTCGAAGACAATGTTCTCAGCCATCGGTACCCGACCATCATCGGGTCCAAGGCTGTATTCGCTAGGCAGGACGTCGCCGAATTTCTGAAACAGGTGTCTGAGATCGCGAAGAAGGTCGTGGTCTGGTCCTCAATGTACAAGTATAACGCGGAGGCCATCGCGGGACACTTGTTCTCGAGGTGCAGACCTCCCTTTAGAGTCCTAGGACAGGAAAACTGTACGAAGATAGAGTACAGTCCCGGAAAGTTCTTCCATCGTGGTGTCAAAGAATTGAACATGAAAGTCTTAAAACATGGTCTGTTCGACACTATCGGAAATGCGGGCTCCGCGTTTTCGACGGAGGACATCCTGCTCATTGACGACTCTCCCGAAAAGAGTGTCTGCAATGAGACCGGGAACTCCATCTTCCTAGAGAGCTAGAGCTACCTTCATCGGAGGGATGATGTCCTCATGGGACAGCTGCTCCTGTGGCTCAGACGGCTGCATTTGGGGTGCAATCCCCATGGGGGGTTGCTGCGATACGTAGACGAGAATAGGATAGGCAACAACCCCCTCTCCCGCGACCATTTTCATCTCACGGAGATCCTTGAGGTCATGAGGGAGTCGGCGGATTGCATGAACACTCGTTTCGAAGTGCCCATGGCAGGTCTCACCATCGAGAGACGCCGTCGCTGTAGAAAATAGATTTTTTTGATTGTAGAAGTAGGCATCGAGGGAGTCCAGGCAAAATGATAACTAATTTTTTTATGTACGTAACGTTTTTTTGTAAAATAAATATAATGTTTTTCCATGGCATTCTACGTTCATCTTGAAAATCTTGTGTTTCATCGATCTTGATGGATAGCAAGTTCCACAGTTATCCGTGTACTCATAGCAAGGACCGTCTTCGGATTTGCATCGTTACTGTTTTATTGCAGTTTGGAGCTTTGCGTTCTATTCCAACGCCCAGAAAAGAGAAGCTCACCAGGAGCCTCCTCTCGGGATCAGAGATTTTGCCCTCCACCGAATCTGATTTTGGCGGTGGGAGCTGCGAATCGGTTCCAATATCCAAGCCGTACATGTTCCGTTCAGCCATAGATGCCGCGTCCGCCGCCATTGACTTTTCCAAGGGGAACATTGAAGATGGCGTCGTCGACAGCCCGCCGAGTCGCACGACGGGCAGGACTCCCATCTGCTCGCCGTCGCCGTTGAAACGGACATCCTCGAGTCGAGGAAGGTCCTGGTCGCCGACTCCGCAAAGGGATGGGGCGACCAGTCGAAAACTCGAACTCCTTGTCGAAGATGCTCTGGGGCATCCCCGCCTCGAGGATAATGTCCCGCCTTTGAATCTGTTGTCTGGTAACCGTACCATGGCTGTGGGTTCCCAACTTGAACCCACAGATGCTTTTGATGACGTTGTTCGCTCGCCTCGACTCCGGGACAATCCAACCCGTTCCTCCAATTCGACAGGGGGAAGACGCCTGCCTTCCATGGACAGTCTTTTCTGTCAAAGATTTTTTAGAGAACATCGACGCTCTCTGGACACCGTGTCTACCGGAACTACTCTTCCCTTATCAAACAATGAGAAGGGCCCACTGCCTAAACCACCCCCACGGAATTCCAAATCGATTTCCACTTCTGCCGTTCCTCCGAGTACGCGATCATCGAAACGGAAAGCCAACGAATCTCATAGTCTGAGTGAGACTGGAACTCCGTACAATGGAAGTGGGTCACATTATTCTTCTCGACGCGAGGATATCTTAAGAGGTCTTGCAAAGCTCAAAGCCGAAGAGGCAGGGAAGGCTATATGTGTAGTGAAGTGCGAAGCTACTAAAAAAGATTGAAGCTCTTACTAGCTCTAACTCGTTAAGATGCGATATTTCTTACTAAAAATAGAATGTTCCATAACCATAACTTAGATTTACAAGGTCCATGCCTTCCATATTGTGCAGTCTATAATTAGTATGGAAATGGATATAGAAAAGTAGGTTAAAAAGATCGAGGCTGCCAGGGCTACACATTGAGTACGAAAAACTTTTGGTCAAATTTAAACCAATCGTAGAATTTCACAACTCACTCCCTTTAGTGGAAATTGCATGTGGTCCTTGGATCCAATCACTTTTTAAGTTTGCAAATGCCCAAAAGCTGTATACGCAATTGAAAAACCATGTTCTTCATTCTACTTTGTTCTGCTCATCATCCTCATGCATCATCTGAATGACCATCTTTAATACAAATGCCCCCATTGAAAATGTATAAGCAAATTCTCAAATCACCATCATTCATTTATCGTTGGATTCAACAACTTTTACTTGGAATGATCGTTGCATAATCATTTCTGCAAGTCTCAAAATCACCATTTTGTCTCAATTTAACCAATAAGGCCTTCAATGCTTATTCATCTCCCTTTTATACTTGCGCACGTCCAACGTTCTCACAACTACAACACGTTCCTCCTCTCACATTTTGTGAATTAGCATCTCCAATCTTCACCTTCAAGATACGAGACCGCCAAGACCATGGATTAAGTCCCATACACTATGCAAATCATCAAATACTTCACTTATTAACCTAAACATGCAATGACTTAGACTTCGTGAATTCATGAAGGTGCTCACGGGAATTTATGTGTTTCGATGCTGTACTTCCCTACTTCCACTGTTGCTAACGTAGTTTTCAACGTGAGACTGAGGAATTCCCATCACATCACAAACTATGCCGACGATATTTACCTTAGCCAGAATTCTAAGACACCGATAAGGAAGAACTTTTTAGAACAGAATGAACACAGGTTTCGCTACTATCTCTTTCACTGCCTACCTATGACGACGTCATATTCCTTTCATTTCAACTCATTGTACCTTCACTACAAGTCAACATCAAATAAGTTATCAGAGGGCTGTGCACCGCCTGACCCTCTACAGTACTAGTCACCCACATATGCTGCACTACTCTTCATTGCAGCGGGCAATCCATGAATTCGTGACTCCCTGCAATCGAATATTATCAATGCATTCACCTATATGCCCTCCAAAACTGAAGGAAATTCTCTCCAATAATCAGTAGCGAATCCATGAACAATGCGTGACATGAAACCAAAATACTGCAACCACTTCACAAGACTTAGCATGAAAAAAAAGGACTAGCACAAATACATCATCTTCGCAGTAAGGCATCATACAATTCATTCCCTCAAAGCCGCAACAGGTAACATATAAAATGAGAAGATCAGAAACTGTAATGCACCAAGTAAGCTTGCCTCCTGTATCGACATGAAATTCCAGTGCTCCCACGTACAACACCTGCAGGTAGTCAGGTAACGCCTGTGCTGAGAACTACCATGTTGTAGCACGTTATGCCTTCATCTCACCCTCCTCCTCGTCCTCTGCAAAAACTTAATGCTTCCATACTCTCCATCCAAAAAAAAAGAGTCATTCACTCTCACCTCCTCCATACTCATCAACCTTCACCCCCTTCATGTACATTGCTGAAATTCACCAAATTCTTTGCAGCAGGAAAGATAAGCCCATGCGAACAACACAGTGAAGAAATGCAAGTAATTCATAATGACGTTTTACACTTCTTCAACTACATCGTCATTCATAACCTAGAAAAACATAATTTCTGTCGCCACTGTCAACGACATCATGTATCCAACCAATTTCACAAGAGCATGTACGCTTCTTTGAAGTTAAATATGGAGCCCTCAAAGCATGTCAGAACACCATAGACACAGAAATCACTGCTTGCCATTCTCACCTCCTCGAAAGTCAAAACTCTTCCTCCTCGTACCAGTACACCAATTACATAATTCACTGTCGAAGTATGCCTGCTCAAAATGGTTTCCCCATACAAAAGCTTTCCCATTCACAAGACATAATACGTCACTACCTGAAATTTTATCAATTCTTGGAAAATGTGACCTTCGGTAAAATGTGAACTGAGTCCTTCAATTTTGCCACAACGTCTAATTCGAACGAAATGAAGGAAACTTCCAGGTCACCGTCAACATTCGACTGTATCAACGCACAAAACTTTCAGCATTCGTTCTTTCCTACGGTTACATCAATACCAGAAAGTCATAAGTCCTCAAAAATACCCCGTTCCCATCAAAATTACGGTGTACTTCTCCTATACACTTCACAATTTAAAACAAAGCTTCCTCCTAAATGGAAAATGTCCTCGCTGCCCAAACTAGCCATGGGACCGTCCGAAAGTGCATTCATTATGATCTCCTTGGTTATCCGTCCCCAAAGGACTCATAAATTCAGTACATCAACTTCACTGAATTACGGAAACAAAGTGAAAGTGGTTCCTCCGTTAGAACTTCCAAGCACTTTGGGAATTCAGTTGTTCACGGATGATTGCGACGAGGGGAACGAGTAAGTCTCAGCGGAAGTGACGCCGGAATCCTCTTCGCTTGTGTCTTCCGATTCTCCGTCTTCTTCTACATCCTCATGAAACAGTGCCTCGAAGGTACTGTCAAAAAAAGCCTCCTCGCTCGGTCCACCTCCAGACTCAACTCCTCCTTCACGCTCTCCAGCGTTTGCAAGCCACGGTAACGGATCCCCATGCTTGTGCACTGCATAGTAGGAAGAGTCTCCCACACTCTCACCGGAATCCATTTCCAGACGTCGAACTCTTCCTTCGCTGGTCACAGTTGACGATGACTCTAAATAGAGCAAAATGCAAGTCATCATATATACTTTACAAAACAATACTGCTACCCATCCATGATTGCCAGCTCCACAAAGTCCAAGAACGGCATCGCATTAGTTCAACGACCACCACTCAGACAGCACATCTCCTCTCGTGAAAGGGAACTCGAACATCAATTCAAAGGACTGACAACAGAGAATACTATACAACTCATACATATCTTGCTAAATTTCGCACTTCCACTAAAGCAACCGTCAGCAGGTTCCAAAACTCTGAGGACCTCAGTTACGCATGCTTGCGATTCCGACCAACGGAGAGCACGAACGACTTAACATGCGCCGATAGTGTACCTCTGCAGTCGTAGCAATCCTCCTTGAAATCGATTGGCAAGAGGGCCTCCTTCTCTCACTTACATACTACGCAGGCTCACAATAATAGTGATCACTTCCTTTCACTGGCCGAAAGCGCATCCTCAGCACCGTCCGATTGTACCCCTGATCAACGGCTCAGGGAACTGAAAAGCACTTTCTGTCCCAGTCCTGTCCTTCCCTTCAAATTTATTGCTTCACAATCTCCGCGCTCAATTACTGAGATCTCAACGTACACAGCTTTTAGTAATCCTTTAACTATTGACATAAAATGACTATGTCATCCTCTAATTCTTACTATTAATACACCCACATTTCAGGAGATCAGAAATTCGGAATGTCAAAAATACACTTATTACTGTTGGATGTAATGACTACAGTTGCTAACGCTCTCACTGAAGCCATCAAAAAAACTTAAATGACTCTCCATTCCTAAAAATCAGAGCACTTCCGTACACAGCAATTACAACACAATACTGTTCGTGTTCAACCCGCACAGACCGAAGCTGGACTACCGCGCAGTTCAGATTATGAAGCCAATTACCGTTATAGGAACTGCCAGTTTAAACGTATGACTGTCCACTAAAAACAACTGCGACTGAACGAAGGAACTCCCCAACGTACAAGATGTCTGTTTTCCCGATTAATGAACCACCAACCTCCGTCATCGGCATAATCTTCATTGGAACTTCAGCTTTCACCTGTACTTCTGAACACTACTCATTCCACAGTTATTTTCCCTGCAATGAACTAAGTCACGGGCATGTCAAACTCCCATCATCCCAAGCACGCACTCCCCACAATCAAAGGTAAAAGAATTAGCCATCCGAAGTCAGACGCCACTCATAATAGAAAGTATACACAGACTTCCATGACAGACAGTCCGCTGGCCATCCTCCCCGCGTACCTGGAGAAGTTAAACAACTCCATGCCTCATGCGTTGTTTTCTCCTGAAACATATATTCAATTCAAATCACTCCTGAAAACTTAAAGAAACCACTAAAAATAATGCTGAAATTTTCCCGCAATTCCGACTATAATTGGCTTCCACGCTTCCGCTATACATTAGTTACACAAAAGACGATTACAATTCAATGTACTTCGGATGCATCATTATCCACTACTAACACCTGCAATAAAATGACATGAAACAGTCCATGCATGTCCATACTTAGTACATGAATATCTGGTCATCAGTTTCTACCTCTCGCAGCGATCCATGCTTCCTTAATCATTACTGGAGTGAAAAAAGGGTGCCTGCGTTGACCAACTGCGCTCAAACATTTAACGCACTTCATGTGAAGACCATAAATTCAGTCCTCCCGAATGATATGAGTCTCCAAGAACAATTCAATTCCAGTGACACAAAGTAACCAACACAAACACCGTCCCCTACCATTACAAGGAGCAATCACTAGCAATAATCATACCGGACCTACTCGTGGTCCATTTCCATCTTCGAGCATTTCAGAGCGGTTTACACTTCCGGAAAACTGAATACATAAAAATTTCAAGAAAGACATAAAGAATTGACATGCAAGTGCAGTATGACAGCCACCTATGACCCCTTCAAGCGAAAAAAACGTAACACCTATTCCCTACATTCCTTTGCGCTAAGTAAAGATAATTCATGCACCTGCATCCGTTTCCTCAATGACGTCGGCCTCTTCATTTGAATCTTCAGCATTTTCTGGTGGAGCGAAAAAGTACCACGCACCCAATCTCAACATGTTTCCATACAAAACCAATACCTCAAATTTCTAACAATTACCACACATGGGCGGCAGTCATCTGATTTCACCTCCGCAATCACCATAGTAATTCCCCTGAATTCAAATGGACACTACTTATGCAAGTTTCATTAATGCATGGAGCACTCTATAAATGCCACCTTCACCCACACGATTGAACGTAGCACTCACTCACAGCAGACCGGGTCCTCCGGCCCTGTGGTCTTCGGAATGCTTCACACTAAGAATCGCAAATCAACTAATGCTTTGTGACTGCAGTCTAGGGCGAATCCTGAAAACTGTATTACTTGTCATCACTACTGCCTGTAATTACACTTCATGATTGCCGCTATTACTACTTCATTTCGTTCAGAAAAATCCTAGCGACTTCCACACTCAACTGGGAGCACGTTCATGCTTACCTATCCAAGAATAACGACATGTACCTCGTGAAGGAACTGGAGGGTTGTCGGCCTTCATATGAAGACGTCATCTAGTACGCACGGTACCTCGAACACCTATACGACGGTCGCAATTCCAGAATTGCACACATAACTTGCTTCGGAAGTTAAAAGTGTTTGAAGTCGAAAATCAAAACTGACAATTCAGTTCTACTCGAAGTCATTAAAGGAAACTGAAAAAAATATTGGAAAAACATGACTGCATCTCAGAAACCTATGCAAATGAGTCCCACACACTTTAAGAGCATTACCTGCGCACATGAAGACAACTACAGTTACAAATGTTTTTTTGGGAGTAAAAGAGAGCATACCTGGCAACTGGATAGCATTGTACAAGGTTTATTTGCTCTCTACGGCGGACATGTCAGACTTCATTGCACCGAAACGGTTCATCCTGTCTTCTCCAATCCATTTTCACGCACTAGCGTGTTACATCCAGCCTCCAAGAATGTCTTTTGTCAAAAATTAAAGAAAATGCGTTAGGATTACATCACCAGCAACAACCAAGTTGTAAGAGCTCTCACATGTCAGCACTGACGATTTCAAGGAAACAAGAAAGATATGCTCCCACAATCACGGTAACAACGGATCAATATGTGTTTCACAGCGTTGGAAGTCAGATAATCCTAGGACCAGGAACCTGTCAGTCACACCTCCGTAAGCAACCGACGTAAGGTAAAATACATGTGATATGGCTCTATAAACTAATGTCAGTATACAAAGACATTTACAAGCTTCCGTTCTCAAACGCAATTGCCAAGTGCCTGAAACGTCGTACCTTATTCCCGTCCAGATGCCGAACTAGAACAACAACTTCTGTGCCTACATGGGCGGATAACTTTTACCGGAATGCAACTTATATACCAATTGCTTACAGGCTACGGTTCCTAGCCAATTCTCTTCCACCTGCCAAAAAACAGACTGAAGTTTCTTGCTGTTCCTCACAAGCAAGTAAAGGACCCTCCAACACGGATATGGAACTGCACTTAATCTCTGGCATGGCTGTGGGGTCCTAATTATAAGTCACGTCAAAAATTTCAAAGGATCTTCCCGTTTCAATGTTGCCAATCTAGACGGACAACATTCCTGAGGACGCTACAGTTACAAAGACCACATATTCAATGATGAATTCTTACCTCTTGTTAGAAATACGGATAATGCCGTTGAAGTTGACTCACGTCCCCATGATCTGCGATTCCTTCAGGTCTGTCCTGTGAAACACATACCTGCATTTCTCCTTCCAATTGCAACAGCTGCTCCACATCGTACTCTCTCTAATGATAGACAGATCGGATGTCAATATTGTTCTATGAAACACACTACAAGCGACCTCCATGTACAAGATAAACACAGCTTTGGGTGCTCTGCTAAGACAATGACCACGGAGGTCTTCTGCAATTCCGTGATGTAAAAGAATCTCAACACAACGTTATCCCATCTCTCATACTTACCCCCATTACGAACTACTCATCGATTGATGAACTATCAATAAGAAAATGTGTCACCAGAAACTTAGATGAAATATCAATGGCCACTACTCTTTCAGAGAAAACTTGATTTCCTCTGGATAACCATGCATTGCTATGCCACTGCCACCTACAAATTGCATAAGAACAAGAAGAAACTGACTAACATTTCATCTCAACATATTTGGCTCCTCTAACTTAACCTCCATCCAGATCTGTCTATCTCTCCCTAAAGCCCGAGCCTCTCAACAAATTACAAAGATTAAGATGACGTCAGCCGAAATACAGTGTGACCAACTTCAAAGGCCTCTGAACTTCACATGCGCGTGCATCACAAGCACACCACGAACCAGAACAACACACCTACAGATTGTGTACATAAAGTTCCAGTAGCTAGAGTATACATCGACTTTGAAGCCACTCTCATCCACAAGATTTTGACTGCTATTGTTCTTTGTCATCAACGAAGTCGACAACGTCCAATTCCGGTACTTCCCTCCCTTGACTATGCCCTGCAGTCCACCGATTCGAAAAACTCAAACTTCCAAAACTGTTGCTAACCTCATGAAATTGATGTTCTGCAATTAAAATCAACCGTGGTATCCAACACGGCCCATGCCAGCATGCATGGATGATGAAATGCTCACAACCCTATACCTAAAATCTAGCATGCACTGTCCATGAAATCCTCCACCTTCTGCCTCGACGACTAGCACCGTGGCCATGACGACACTCACTAATGGACAGAAGTAGGCCTACAAAGGCATACACCAGTACATACTTTTCGAAGTTCCCAAATGACCCTCATTACCATTGCACAGGTCACATGTTGAAGCAAAGGTAAGAAGGCGGCACTCACAACTTCCACTGGTCATCTAACGCCTCCAGATTTCTATCTACAAAAAAAGTGGGACACGTGTCATGTGCATGTTCATCAACACAATAATGGTTCCAGAAGATGTTCATAGCAAGAAAGTTTACTGGGCAATTTGTAGACAACAGATCTACATCAATCGTCACTACCTGAAGAAATCGATAGACTGGAGTCAGGAAACGGGTTATTTGCTTCATCAAATTCGAAACTGAATAAGCGTCACATGAAACCTTCAAGCCCACATTCTCAAAGTTCCAAATACACAATAATATCAACGTCCGAGTTGTTGTGTGATATAGCAACATCACAGAAGTTCAACTTGGCCTTCGTAGACAGCAACGTCACTTGCGATTCAGGACAGCTATAATGCACATAATCCCTATATCTTAAGATAGTGACCACTGACCACCTCCTTTAACTTCAATGAAAACGACATACATATGCAAACACTGTCTTCTAATTAATATTACCTCTTTCTAAGTTGTTCCTGACAATTTAATGAATGCTAATACTATTTCTGAACTCTTTCCAAATGACGTTCATGAAGTTCTCATTAAAAAAAATTTCCTCAACAATGTCCTGCTCAAAGACATGGCACATCATCGGCAAGGAAGAGAAGCGAAAAAATTATCCATATAAACCTGGCACTTGCTAGAGGGAAGATAGGGAAGCACAGGGAAAATTGCATTCTTTCTACGAACCTTCATTCTGGAAATGAAGTTGTGATCTACGTTTGACATATATCAAGGGATCAGAACATTCCTTTGCACTCCATGAACTGTATGACAAGGACCGCCACCACTCAGGTGAATTCATGCAGATTTCTTCTATACTCGCAGAGTACAGACGTCTATGAGGTCACTGCTACATTCTGGAACAATTTCAAGTTGCCGACCCTGACTACTTCGAAAATCACATGTTCGCTCAGTGAAAATATGTACCCCAAATGACAACTTCCACATCCTCTTCTGCTTGTACTCAATTTAACATTATATTTCAAAATTTCAGCGCATCAACCTAACAAGAAAGCCAACTCTGTACTCCAGCTACGTATTAAACTGAAACCAAAAACAGCATTGGACTTCGAATTAGGCAGAACTGACTTGCAGTCACTGAATATCACGTTCCCTCATCTAACTCATCACATATGAACTGACCTGTGCTTCCAGACCATCGGCAACCACATTATACAGGCTCAATTTCAAAACAATATGGAAAAACAACTCTTTCAATCAGGAAATTTTCATCTGCAACCACCACTGATATTCAAACATTATTTCTAAATAATGGCAGTAATTGAATTCAAGGTCCGAACCTAGGAGGAGACCTACCTTTGCGCACTTCATTAAAGTGAATTCTAATGACCATGCATTGCATCTTTAAACAACATTTTCACACATGCACGTGCAATCTGTACATGACGTCTTCCACCATCTCTTCCTACTTGCAAAATTATCTTGTACAAAGTTTGAAGACAACCACCATCACACAGTACAATTGACTAGCCTCGGGTTCTAACAGAAGTCCGACTGAAATATGAAATTCAAAACAACTTGTACCCTAATGTTTATTGACTGGTTACGTAATCCAAAGCAGTGTTTCAACATGAGAAAGTGGTAGTCCATGCCCTTATGACATGAACAAGCCTTGCTACATTCCTGACCACAACTACGATAAGGCACATTATGTTCAATGCTTTCAACTGTTCAATGTCTATTGTAGTGCAGAACATTATGAAAGCAAGAAAACAACGTCGTTCAACAGTTTCTCTATAACTAACAACAAAACATACTTTACGGACACTTCACTCACATTCATAAGACTTTCATAAAACTATATACAAATCCATACAACCAAATGAACCACAAACTCTGATGATCCCACTTGCTTTACTCCTCTATGAAGACATTCATGAGTGATGACGGGCCTTGCTTTAACCTCTCTCAGCGCTTTCCCATACGCATGGTCGTCGACAAATGCTTCAGTGGAGTAAGCGACCTGTAAGGTAAAATTTATCGACTTCCAGTAAACATGTAAAGTTTAACAATAAATTGAACGACACGAAAGTGGCATTCGCAAATTCGAAATGGCAAATGGACGGATCACATGCAAGCAATTTGATTTACAATTCATTTCAATTGTGCTTTAAATTTATTATACCTGAAAATCTTTTCAGTATTTTTCGGGGCTCCATTCTCTATGAGATTTCTCCTAACCCATGGATGAGGGCTTCCCCTGGTAACCCCTCAGTCTCTCCAATTCAGCTTCCAAGCGAGCAATCTGTTCATCCTTCGTATATTTACGTGTCCCGTTCTGACCTTCGGATCCACATATTAGCTGTCGTCCTTCCGGGATAAGATCGGTCTGTTCACAGTAGCCGCCAAATGAGCCTTCTTTATTTTTAAGTGCCTACGTACCATTCATAAAATGACAATAACTTCAATTCATTACATACACATAGAAAGAATAATTACCAAATGTCTCCATGGTCTTTGCAAAAAGCATATCATTCAAAAAAAGGGATTCCCTACAGTACTCTAGAACGCAGTAACACGACGCACAGCTGGTGGGACATGAACTTCTGGAACATCTACTTCATCACAGCATCAAAGTTGAGAACAAAACAATCACACTTCATTCGCTTTCAAAGTGAGGGACATGAATCTGTATTTTCCAATAGTCCTCGTTAGGCGAGTTCCATGACAACCCTGTCAAAAAATGATGTAGACTACAAAGTACGAACTTCATGAGACAGTTGACAAATATTTGACATTTCCATTACTGTTACTATGGTGGACATACTTGAAAAAAAAAGGCACACTGCAAACTTCACTGCATACCTGGGAGGACACATTTCTTGATGACTCTTGCATCCTGGAATCCTCATCGTAACTATGATATGGACGCAATTCCGTACGTCGTAACTGCTGCCTCCTGTTCTCCTTGTCCATGACTTGCTCAGCTGCTTCGTGGCGATTCTGACTGCGCTCTAATGACATACCCTCCTTACATTTCCCGTAACCTTTATCACGTTCCATTTCCTCCCCAACTTCATGCGGATCAGGTGACCTGCCTAACATTTCACGAAGATGTTCTCGAATTCCCTCTTCACCTGACGCACCCGTTTTTCTTAATGTTCTTCGACATGAATTGGCGAAGCGACCATGTTCCGATCTCCTCTCCCTCTGTTTACTTGCAGCAAGCAATTCCAGGCGCTTCCATATTTTTCCATCCATTTGTGGTGGGCAGTTGCCGCCCATGTTGATCAAAGAAATGATGTTTGTCCTTCTTCTTGTCACAGCTTTCCCCATCAAGCCCCTCAAATAATCCTCATTCAGATCTCTAGAGTATTCGAAGTTCTCATTGAGACGGTCTTTGAATATGCAAATGTCTCCATGTGCTTGTCTCCTAATGTCGGTGCACGATGGATCTAGCCACTTCGCTAACTTGTTGATTTGTCCTACCCACGCAGGTCGGCCGGGTCCGTATGATATTCCTTCACTGTTAAGGGTCAAGTGAAACGGTTTCTTCCCTTCTGATTGGCGTTGGATTTTCTGAGATTCACGGAAGGATTGCTTATGTCTTAGTCTTCTTCTGTCATCTGACAAAGACAGGATGTGCATGTCTTCTTTCATTTCAGAGCCACGTCCATTGTAATCGGCCTCGGTTGGTTCAGTAGGGCCACGTAAAGATGAAGTACTATGAGATTTGTCAATTGGAAAATTTGGTCTCCCATTCTCTCTCTCTAAGCTGCCACAGGGCGAAGCAGACCTCCTATATCGGTGGCTGTCGAAGGTGGACGACGAATCCTTGTTGCGCCGATGACCGCGGACATCAATTTCTTCGAAACTCTTGGCACTTGAACCTACGGTCAAGCAACGAAATGCACGTCATACCTCACTCTCTACCGTCATTTCAAATTCCCACTGTACTGGAATTACTACTTCATGAATTAATGGAGAACAATTTGCCCATTAACAGAGACCACTTTCAGTTGTCTTCGTGAATGAAATTGGTTGCTTAGAGGACATGTTCAATCTATGAAGAGGACTTCCTACCACAGTACCGCAGTGGTGATTATTTCTACAGTAATGACGTCCAGTCAATAAACAGGATACCTCACTACTGCCACCTTCGGATAATCCATTTCAGGTACACTTCCTCGACCTTGCTCTAACCTTCTTCAGTGCTGTACCTTATTTAAAATTGTTCTCCCAAAGTTGAAGTCATCTTTGCCGTAGGCAACATGTTATTCTCACGAAAATTCTTTGAAAGTCATATTGATCTACAATGATAGACGCCCTACAACTGCCAGAAATGGCACAGACTACTTCGTCACTGTCAATAAAATCGATTTAGGGAACTGTTTATCCCCACTTCAATTGAAGCAATTCACTTGACACATGGGATGACTTGCACTTGCTTATTAATTCAAACTCACCTGGAGTTTCTCTTGGAGATAGTGGGTTTCTGGACTTTTCAAACTGAAATTGTATTGGGTTCCATGTCGTCAGATGTACTCTCTGTCCGAGTGCTGGACTCCTTGATGGACTGCGTCTTCGACTGTTACTTGGCATGCCTGCATCTGTGGATGGTGCATGACCCATCGGACTTCTAGACATTGAGTCATATGACCATTGATGGGGTAATCGACGTACTCGTGGAGGACTGCCTCGTTCATGTGACAGACTCCTCCGACAATGCTGTAATCACAATTAGAACTTCCGATTAGTGGGAACACTCATGAAATTCCGTTACACAATACACACATTGAAGCACTCTACCGTAATGGTAGCCGCCTTGTTTCAAACATGATTCCTTTGAACTTCATTGACAGAACGATGGAAAACAAGAAATGTCTACATGACAAGTAGAAAGCACATGCAAACTGAATTTCAGAATACATAAAAATGCTCTCAGCTCTTACCAATTAAAATTCACAGTTGTTTTAATCTATGAAGCATCAAACACGCTGCCTCAACAGAAATAAACATGCGGTTAAGGCCTATTCATGTAAACCTCCCTGTCGGTCTCAGAATGCTTTTGTCATGCGTTTGAAATACTATGGAACTAGACAAACGAGGTAATACTGAAGTGGAAACTTTGACACCTCCAATCTTGACACATCCTAGTACCAGTAGTTAGTTTAATTCCCATACCAAACTAGTAAAGCATAACATTCGACAACATATCGCAGTGCACAGAAGAGTCACGCGGTTCCTACAACTAGAGATACATTCACTTTACCATCAAATTCCATGAACCTTGTGCTTTCATTGAATTTGCGCACCGTCAGTTGCTTCCCTCGGCATGCACTGCTTGTGCCCACATTCAATTTGGCAACAGTGATGTACCCATATCTTCTGGAAAGGGGCATTGGAAGAGGAAAAACAGACCATGAATTGCCACTGTCAATTACATCAGAAAGGAACATACCCTGTTGTCTCAATATGCGACTGGTGATGGACTTTGTGAGTTCCATGTCTGACCCGGAGGAAGACGCACTTGTTGATCTTCACTGGCCACGCTTTTGTCTTTTCGCATGCATTCATCAACGGCGTGTGTTGCACTTGAACGATATGTAGCCTTCGCAGTGGGAAATTGGGATTGCGAATTCCGTTCATTAAGTTGAAGCCCTTCATGAAAACTTCGGTTCGAAACCAATGTTTTCTCAAGCGTGTCTCCAACTTGTCCGATACATTCGTCTCCAGCATTTAATTCTCTTGTCTGGAATCCTGTCGTTTGGAAAACAAGGACCACAAATAAATTTCTATTTGTTCACAAAGCAATGATCAGAGAAGAGAATGTTTTCTCGATTTAATTTATTCAGCTACGACAACATGTATTTCAATGAATCATTCCATGCACCTTCAACTGCCAACAGTATCTTCCCAATCATCATTGAAAGACAGAGTGGGACAATTCTATTATTTACTACTTCAATTTCTCTTGTAATTCTACTAATACTAAAAATTGCATTCTTACTTGACAAGTGTACCTCAAAGTGAACCCACTGACGACAACTGATTCATTTTGATACCTTGATTAGAAGATGGAAAGTCATGAGTCGGGTCTTGGTTCTCAGCCTGCTCTTGTAATCCTTTTCCAGAGTCAATTCCTACTTCATGCTGCACAAGGGTAGTGTTCGCTCCATCTCCTACAATTCTTGTCTGACGTCCACATTTCATTGCATCTTCGTCCCTTTTTCGGCTGAGTTCCTGTGCATTAGCTACACAGCTTTGCAAATTTCCGAATATGCCCTCCACAACAACAGGAGATACCTTTTTCCTCCCTCTCTTCGTGAGCTGTGTCCCCGAATCCTTCTTTGAAATCTTCTTAGAACCGACCACCTTCATTTGACTACTTCCACTTCTTTCCACTTCGTCTCTTTGCTTTGTTTTGGATAATTTCTGGCTCCCTCTCGTGCACCTTTGTGTTCTACGCTCTCCCTTGTCATTTGCCAGCGGACTTTCTGGAATGACTTCATGATCTTGAGATGCGTCCATTCGGATGGCCTACAAAACATTGAAATTGTTAAAATAGTAGTAAGCTTGGCAGTACTAAAAACATGTTCACCTCGATATACAATAAGCAATGCATAGTACCATTACTGTTTCTAATAAACTTCAAAAACTGAAATACATAAATTTATTTCTTCAGTAGTCAGTCGAATGTGGTACTTCCAAGTTTTTCCGACACACAATGTCACAACAACAAGTACTAATACATAGTTCACAGGTCAAAGTAAATATCGGGGCATTTCAGGAGATTGAACCTCTTCCTTTCTCCTTCACGAAGACAATTATGAATCAGAAGTGCAAATATGTCGATTTCTATTAATGTACCAGGAAGTCCAACTCCATACGTACAGTGATATACACTGAGCATTTTCGGAAGGAGTTCCTTTCAATGCTGTGGGACAAAGGTCAGAGGAGACGGAAAGAATTTCAGGAACACGAAGTTCCACACAAGAAAATTAACATATGCATATTTTCGTTCTCCTTTTTCCACATCTCAAGAGGAACAATTCATGAAGCACAGAAATTAAGAATAAAGTATTACTAATTCAGCGCTTGTATTGACTTCTAGACCACATCAAATACTCTTTCCTATTTTATGTCTACGCCATGAAAGCACAAGCAAAAAATTCCTACCTACGAAATTCATGTGTACCCTAACAGTACCTCCTACTCACATTTGCAATGCCATGTGGCTGTAAGAGGGCAAGGGAAGAAGACATAGACAAATGTGTCTTTGTTTGCTGAATGACAGCACCCACGACGGATATGTTATTCATGTGCACACAGAGTGGACACACCATATTCAGGTATTTTAATCATCAGTACAGCACTGCTTCCCGGAAAACAAAAATCAAAGCAGGAAAGCCATGATAAAATAAGCGAGGACAGCACGCTCATTCTGTAAGGATGAACATGATGGAAGTTTCTTTCATCAATCACATACTTCTAGCTCTGTACGAAGTCGGAAATTGGGAATAAGAGAAGAGTAAATCATTCCCGTATTCTATACTTAATTCTATATCCAAAATCCTAGCAATGATTCAACAGAAGCTGCCAAAACGAAAGGGAACTTTTAAAAGGAAGACAACAACAGAAATACTGATACTGTTTCGAGGTTTACACATTTCCAAAATCATTAGCAGTCAAATAACTTTATTCCTGAAATTAGACTACGCCTACATCAAGTAAACAAATTTTAGGTGGACTTCATTAACTGAATAATGAAGCAAGATTCGAGAACCTGGTTAATATTATAATTGGAACGGTTGAAGACTACACTCGTACATGAACAAGTACACGTCGGTGAAAAACTTCAGAGGACTTCAAGGTACGGAGGACTCCCAATTCCTATAGTCTACTCTAAGAAGAAGGTGGTACCACTTCCTTATTTTAAAATCTCTAACTACTGCAGAGCAATTTTTTTCAGCAATTTTGAATTAAAATTGTACAATACTGTGTACTTTCTAAAAGTTGTTCATCCACTGTACCCTTCTAAAGAAAGGAATGGCAGCGACAAACGTCGTCAAGGCTTCAATCAATAATAAAACCTCTTCAGGAAAGAAAGGAAAATTTGTTATAGTGAAGAAGGTATTTGCACTTTCCATCAAGATTTAAATGTTTTTAATAACAAATGTAGAGCACTGAAGACGATGAACTTAAACGGAGCTGACACATAGTACTCGTCACAATGATAATCGGGAATGAAATTACGACGGACTAGGAACGATACCATTCTTCGTGTAACTCCTGTTGCATCTTCTCTGGAAACTTGAGCGCCAAGCAAGAATTACATGAGAAGGCCCACTTACCTTTTTTTTAAGCGGCCTCTGCCTTCGTCCTCGTGCTATATTTCTCCGATTTCTGTTCTTTATCCGAGTGTCACAAGTGCGTGTAAGACTCCTCTCCTCCTCTGTTGTTGTGTTAGTCTCTTCTTACGGTTGTAAGTACTCAGATGAACTAGTGCTCCCAGAATCGCTGTTCGAATGGTTGCTGTGGAAGTCAGAGTCTGTGCAACTGATGTGGTCAGTGGACTCCATTTGCAGAACATTCTCGACACATTTCACGGACTCTTTTTCGCATCGACAAAATTGAACCTCTGAGTCACTGGAAAGTACAACACAGGCCTCCGGTAACGCTGAGGGAAAACCTCGAAGTTCACTGCCTTCACCACAGCTATCTCGGTTTCTGAGGTTTTTGTCCTTATTGGGAATGTAGCCGCTTGAATTTTCATATGGATCCTCATTTGATCCTATGTCTTGCGCCGTCGACAAAGTTGGAAGTACCGCAGTCCAAGAATCCAGCTGCGCGTCACAGAGGTCATTCCCGTGAATTTCATTCTTCTTGCGCAGTAAAAACAATATCAGAGTTAAAAGTGGAGGGAACTGCGGACCGCACTTACATCATTTCCCTCCCCTGTAGTCCCTCACCGTAAAGAGCATCTCTGTGAATTTCTCCTCGTCTTCAGAGTGCACTGTAGACTGAATCGTGAGGCTTACCTTCGAAGACAGTAACCCCAGCCAAATGGAGAGGAACATCAAACAAGAACGATAGCAGGGAAACGGTAAAACTTGAACGAAGCTCAGAGCAGTGTAATTCCGTTTTTGCTTTAAAACAAACTAACAGACTTCGAGTACAGATGAAACTCAATTCATCCGGTAGGGTAAATTTAGGGTTCTTGAAGTTCAAGGCACAGAGGTCGAGAAACAGAAGGCGCTCCTTTTATCCCCCTGAACGTACACGCAAACGCCGTCATCTTCAACTGGTTTAACATGGCGCGCGTAATGAGCAGTGGCAACTTGCAGGTGCGCCTCAATCCTTGAAACGCACGTTCTAGTGTCATTTAATTTTGCGCAGACTTTCATCATTCTAACAAAAACGACATATGGTAGGGAAGCAGGTGTGGAGTGACTAATACTAAAATTATCTGCCTTACATTGACTTCCTAGATTGCGGCCGACAAAGTTTCTAATACGCCAAACTTTCTTTCAGAAAATAGTACTGCTGCCTTTTATTATGAAACGCGTCACTACTCACTTTAGAAGGCACTCTTTCCCTACGGAGGACACGTCCAAGTCGGGAATAATGCGTGAAGAGGCGGCTGCGAAATATCACAGGTATGTTGACATAACTCACTCAGTGCACCGAACCTACTCCTGGACAAACGGAGGTGACCCGGTTTTGCATAAAACGTATCTCCGAAAATTGTAGCTTCGCTTGCATTGGCAATACTCACATTGACCGCCGTTGCTGTCTCGTCCCCCGGAAGACGTCGTCCTTGCCCTTTACCACTCTGGAAGGCCGTTCCTCGAAGGAATCTGGAAGTTCGCTACTGAGGAGTGCTCGTATGCAAAGGCAGTCCTCAGAAAGAGAGGTACCGTGCTTCACAAGTGAGGGACTGCAAATCGGAAAAGGAACTGGGAACTTCAGTATCGTGCGCTTCTCACCACTACTTTCAACACTCCGTCTCCCTGAAGCGTGACACAGGGATACTGAATGTGCAGGTCAGAATGTGAAGAAGTAGTGCACAATTGATGCTTTCAATTGAATTGGAAGTTCTTTCTTTTATTCGCTTCGTTTATGGTAGTCTACATCAGTCGATGTTTTGTATTCATTTGATGTGCTGTTTTGAGATTCATTAACTGCAATTGAAGTTGACGGTGACAGCTTTAAAACATGAAGTGAATGCTACAGAAATTCAAAGTAATCAATGGAAGTTTAGTATTTCTGTGTGGAAATCGCTGCTGTCATCTCCTAGTGTTCTGTCTTGCAAGAAGGAAATAAACGGTGTCACAGAATTCACGAAATTCAAGAGCAATGACTGATTTGAGGTAATGAGTTTGTTTAATTGTTTGCATATTCACGCTCTCTTGAGGGACAATTACATTCCATGAAAGTTACTTCACTGAACATTGGCATTCATGAGTTCGTTGTTGACCTTTTTCTTTTTCGAAAATATTCTGCACATGAAATCCCAGTAGAAGTTGTCAGCAGTCAAAGAACTCCATTCAAAATTAATTTGTATGTACAACTTTCAACAATTTTTTCGTAGGGCAACCACCTGCGGAGAGGTAAGTTACAACAACTGATATTCGGTCATCTCTCTTAGTTTTCTTGTAAATATGCGCTCGCACATCTGCTGTGAAGAGCAACCTGCAATTCCAAGAGTGCATGTTGGAGAGCTTCAAGGAATTTGAAGTAATTGCCATAATGAAATCCAGTCTTGAGAAATATTTGAGTCCTCTTCATCTGTTCTCATATCCACAAGATTTTGGAACATGGTAGTTCACTTTCGCTAAGTTCACTCTGGTTTTTCTCAATATGCAGGTAGGTTCACTTCAGTTTCTTCTATCTCGTCCTTCAACAATTCCAAAGTTTTTTTATAGGCTACCTGTATAGCAATGTACACCAAATGAGTAGGTACTGAGAGAGTCTCAAGGCATGGACGGTGTATGCTCCTGTTCAGATTGTGTGCTTAGAGCCGATATTTTTGGGAAACACTGTACGTGTACTTTGCGGACTAAACGAGCTTTATCACTTGTGGATGCAATTAGAGAGAGAGCTAGGAAATGTAGGTGCAAATCAAAGAGAGTATTGCCAGTGCTGTTGTGTTTAAAAAAGAAAGTAAAGTTGGCAAATAATTCAAATTATTATGAACCACAAGGATCACAAGACAGAGAGGTCGAGGGAGTATTAGAAGGGTCTTGATTCCAATGTGCTGGTGGACGTCATAAGAGTTGAAGTGGCTATTGCAGGTACTGATCAATGATCATCTACTCTGCCTTCCCAGAGTGCTCTGGAGGGCTTATGTATGCGGTGTAGAAGAGTTGCATTCGGTAGTTAGTGGGCTTCAGGATTCCTTCTAATAGTTAGCGCAGGTTTTTTTCAATCGGAATGTTGCTAGGTCATTAAAGTTTTTCTATTTCTTACAGTTGTACTTTTATAATATCAGAGCTCAGTAATGCAGAAGCTGATTATTTTTTTTGCTTTCCTGGTGCACCCGAATTCCGTCACAATCCAGAATAGTTGAGTTGTATGATTGGGATGATATATTTATCACTGTTTTTGTAACTTCTGAATGTGCAGGTTGAATAGGCGCGTGCATGTATAGAGGATATCATTCTTAGTGCACACTCGAGGAGTACGACCGTGGCACCATTCAAGTTCTGCAAGTAAGATTACCCCTCTCTGTTTTCACTCAAATAAAGGAGATAACTGTATGGTAATGGAATGGACACAAACAAGGAATACCACATCGTTCATGGTTTCAGAACTTATGTTTTTTGTTTTCCAAAGAATTGAATTTCAGATATCCAGGAGTTCGAATTATCGAAAACTTCATGAGATGTGTCATGTCATTGGATCATGTGAAAGTAGAAGAACTGTATACTCACGAATTAGTTTGAGAAACTTAGAAGGCATTGTCAGACAGAACCATGTGCTTGGTAAGTTGAAGGTCACAAAGCTAAGAACTGTATCAGCGATTACTGGGATATCCTTTGTTGCAGTCTTGCAATGCTGTTTTCCAGGAAAACAGCACATGACTGTGGAAGGTTTTGCAGTCCTTTGTTGTACGACTGAACTTGGAACTTCATTTTGTTAATAGAGAGAAGTATTTGCTTCATTTCTATGTGTTGAAGCTACAGCTCTTGCTAGGCGACTATGGAAATTGAATTAATGAAGGCACGCCATGTTGAAAATGAACATTCACAAGTGTATGGATGTCATTTCATCAGCACTGAGCATGATGGAAGGAAGAAACCAGTGAAGTAATATGAAATGTGAAGTCTTCACAACATGTCCTATTAGTAGTTGTTTCCAATTTTTCAGTCTCAGTGTTTCATGTTTATCTGTAAGTCTAGCAGGTGTAAGCTGACATTCAATTTAAAATTTGAAGAACTCCAAGAGTCGGAGAGTCTGTGTTTTGCGAAGACGATGCTGAAGTCTGACTTTTCATTGATTTCTTTGGACTGCCGCCAGTACTGCCATTTCAGTTTCAAGTACGACATTCAACCTTTTGTTAATTAGTAAGGAAAGAGAAGGTTCATGCATTATAAAACAGTACAGGAACCGTTTAATGTTGTCAGCCTCAGCAATGAGGTTCTGAGGTACTCGTACTGCAAGTATTCTTCTTGTCGTCAAATTAGTCGCACTGCACAGAAATCGCGAAGTCGCTTACAAGGGAGGGCAATAGAGAAATTCAGAATTGTTGGAACAGAATCTGGAAACTGTCACATACGAGGTCGGGATACTGGAAAATGAATGCCGTCCATAGTAATACGCTTTGTACATAATTGAAACCGCTGCATCAGTGGGAATGCATGTGGTAGAACTGATGAGGGATGGAAATGCAGGAAGACGTTTACTGTTTGCGCAAGACTTATAAGAAAGAAATGAGTAGTGTTCAGAACCTTGTGAACCTGGAAGTTGACGACGTCCTTCATGAGGAATGCCGTGGAATATGCAAAGACATTTCCCGCTTCCATTACACGTGTCTGCAGTGTAATTCTCCTCTATCAAAAGAAATCATTAGATGTAGAGCACAAAAGCGCAGTCGTAGTCAGAACATGAAGGTTCGTCTGAGAGAGCAACTGCAACACATGCTCGATCAATCTAGCATACTTCTAGAGAGGAGTATGAGACTGGAAAGAGAGTCTCAGATTCTGTTGGAAGAAGACAGTCACAGTAGAGAAGTCAACCCTGAGGGGGGACAGAATTAGAAGTCCTGTCTCCACTGTAATATTGTAGTGTTTTCAATACAAGAGCAGTTGCTCGTATTGCTCTAAGGAAGAAGTACACATGGAAACCTTGTATGGCAACATATATCTTCATGTTGATGTACATGTGAATTGCACTCCAATATTTCCCATTTCATTTACTTCGTCCTCTTGAATGAATTGGATTGCAGAGTGGATAAGGTCTCGGGAATTTGGCAGTTATTACTGCGTACTTCATTGAAAGTCTGCGAGGTATGTCATTGATTCATCATCGGATTAACCTTAGTAAATGGTACTCTCCATTAATTTTTGATCTTCTGATGTCCTGTGGTTCATGCTCCCTATGCAAATTTTGAATAACATTGGAAAAAAAAAATTAATTGAATCGGCAATGGAGCTCAATTGCAGTTCAAATTGTAAAGGCACTCTATCGAAAGATGGAATTCACATTTTCATAACATGCTTATGTAACCCTGAACTTGTAATGTGTTCAAAACCTATTTAAATCTCGAGGAAAGAATTGTCAAGTACATTTGAAAATTGTTAGATTTGATGCACATTGAATCGAACATTGATTGTCAGTAAAGGTTGCTCAAAACAGATTAGTCTATCCCTAGTCTCAAACGCCAAGAACTTTTTCTTTTAAGTGAGTAGAGTATTTCCAACTGGAAGTCACACAAGTAGTTCACCTTCCATTAAAGAATACTTGGATACAGAAGTGTTCACAAGGTATCATTTTCAAGGTTAACCTCCCGTCACCATGTAGTTCTGTAGAAGAATTGGTCCCCGCTCTGAAGTACATTTCACGTTACTGAATGAAGACTATATAAGTTTCACTGAACTATAACTGGATGTTCCAATACTCTTAAACTCCTTGTCACTCCTACAGGTTTTTGGAGGCACCTGTTCAGAAGTCAGTTCCTGATAAAGAGGTGGGCATTTGACTTCAATGTCGTGTCTTTGTGAATTAGGTTCTGAATATTGTCTTCTGTCATTGCATAATGTGCTATGAAGTTGAAAAAGTTTTCGACACTGTCGTTTCAATTCGATGCCTTCTTCGTGGACTTTGATGTACACAGGAATTGCAGGTGAAGTTGTTGTCCATGTGTCCATTGAAATGTAATGTCTCCCCATCATGAGGTTGTGGACGTGTTATATTTCCGTTGTAACAAGTAGCTAGGGAACTTTGACCACACCATACTGTCTGTGCAGCGTAGGCATTATGGAATTCAAACCAGAAAAGTAACTTACAGAATGAGATTCATAAGAGTTGTTACTGTAGTGGTGCTCCATTATGCGGACTTACTCATGTGCCTTGCCTCATTCGTCATTGCATGTATGAATCGAGACAGCACAGGCTCTATGAAGTGGAGGGAGACATGTTTTCTGACTATTGATTTTATTGGTAAATTGAAATGTTAAAGCAGTGCAGCTTCCAGCGTATTGAAGAACAGTGTTGAAGAGCCCTTTTGAAATTTACAGAGAAGCGTACGAGGTAAGTTGCTCCAATAAACTGAAGTACGTAGTGTTATTGAAAGCAATTTATAATTTTAGCTATTGGCATCAGATTCTTATATAGCCCTACCGTTTGCTTCATCAATATAGTAGGCACGCCGCCGAGGACAGTGTATTCTGCAACTAGGGTCCGTATTGTGTCATATTCTTTTATGATGCTTCTGTCACAGCTAGTGAGTGTATTGCTTATATGATATACATGCAAACTAAGGCTGCGTCGTGGGAGCTTTCATATGACGAATGAATAAAAATTTCTTCAACGCTCGTACTGAATTGTTAAATAGCAGAGAATGAAATGTGTGGCACCTATTGTCTGCTGTGGTAAATGTGAACCTCGGATATAAAGATGAGTTCTGTGAAGAAGATTGATTGTCAGCTGCGGGGTCTCTGCAAACAATAGTGTAATGGAAGCACGTTGTTCTTCAAAATTTCATAATTGACAAACAGTATCCACGGAAGAATATAGGCAAAATGAAAGTGATTTAAACCACTGAAGGATTTACTGTGGTAAGGTTGTAAAGAACATAGATGTAGTCATGCAGACTCGGGGATTAGTATTACATTGCAAAACAAGACAGACACAGAAAGGAAGCGCACACTAATTTCCAGAATTGAAATTATCTTGTAGGATGCGTAGAAGATGGTCTTCAGCTTACCACATTGAGCGCTCAATTGCGAATAGGTTAAAACTACATGAATATCCGTGTGCTTGCAATCAATGTAGGGGTGCAGTGGTGCGGAGAGTTTCAACTGTAGCGAAGCATCATGTCAGATATGGACGAGATCCTCACCTAATCTATCCTGTCCTTGTGAGTTCTTGCAAGCCAACTATTGTTAAGCATAGAGCAGGTTCATTGCAATGCAGTATAGGAACTGTTAAGTGTGAAGTAGTTCATCGTCATCGTGTTTTTGGAATAATATTTTGCATGATATTGATCTCGAGCTCCACAATGTTGTCAAGTTTGTGGATAGAATATAGGATATAATGGCTTAATGTTGAACCGTGGCATACTCTCTGTTGTTTGGTGCAGACAGTGGACGGCATGAATGTGCGCGGTCCTGTTGAGCATCCTAATAGTGAAGCAGAAGATTACCACCAGCGAGGCTCCAATGACAGTGGTGGTGAATTCCATTGGCAGCAGAGGACAACAGTGGATGTTGATGGCATGGTCAGAGATGCCTTCATGCGCTTCGACAGCATTCACACTGATGTTCTTAATGAAGATCACGCAGTACCTGTGGTGGGTATGAACTTGGAGGATGAAGATGATGTCGACATGGAGTTCGATGTGGAGAGCTTGTTAAGGGATTCGACAGAACCGGTCTTTGAAGGAAGTAACTTGAACCGCCTCCAGTGCTGCATCGTTCTCTTTTCCTTGTGTAGCCTATATTTTGTGCCAAATACGTTTCTGGATGCATTGCTGACATGGATAGCTGGGGATGTGCTACCAACTTCAAATTGTTTCCCACGAACTTCATATGAGATGAAAACCATGCTCATGAAGTGGGGACTGAAACATCGACAAGTTCACACATGTCCTGAAGGCCACCTATTGTATGAAGGGGATAATGAAGAGCTTGAAGAATGTCCAAAATGCCAGCACCCTCGTTATATACCAGGTTCGAATAAAGTACCTCAACGAGTAGTTCGGTACTTTGATGTAATCAATCATTTGGTGAGGATGTTCCAATGTCCAGAGATTGCGAAGTTAATGTCTTGGCACAGCAGTAACAAGTCTGGAAATGGGAAAATGCGATCTGTTGTAGACAGTGAGCAGTGGAAGACCATTGACCGATTATATCCAGATTTTGCGAGAGTGATGACAAATCTTCGACTTGGACTAGTTGGGGATGGGATTATTCCTTTCAAAAATAATGCCATCAAACATTCTACATGGGTTGTACTCATTACAGTTTACAATCTTCCTCCATGGCTTTTGACCAAAAAGTTTTTCATTTCACTGGCAGTTCTCATTCCTGGACCTATGGCACCCACAGCTGAGAACATTGATATTTTTTTGGCTCCTATGATTAGGGACATGTTGAAGCTTTGGAACGGTGTTCCTGCAACAGACATGTCGAAACCTCGAAATGAAAGGAGGTTCACACTAAGAGCCATTCTGATGTGGACTATTAACGATTTTCCTGCATATGGTTTATTTTTTCTGTAATTTTCAACTTCACACTGCATTCATGAATGCAGTATTGAATATGTTTGGGGAGGTGGATAATTTATGTATCTCAGTGCATTACAATATATTGGAAGAATAACCCTTTGTTATGGACAAGAAGAAAATTAATCAATATAAAAGCTCAGTGATGCGGGGTGTTTTTTTTCATTATTTCAGGTCAATTAAAAGGAAGTACTTTACCATTGAAAAGTTTATGGCATATGAGTTTGACCTTTTCATTGTCAAAATCATGAATCAGAATAGTGTAGTACGGAATTCTAGAAGATTAATGCAAACAAATTGATAAGCAGTGCTGTAGTGTACAAGGCAGTGTAAGTAAGATTAATTTTGTCAGTAAAAGGAAAAAAGAAATGGAAGGTGAATTAGGAAAACAAAATAGAGCCCAATGTCCGGAGGTGCATGTTGAAGTTCTCCTATGAAATGATATTTGCGTACCGCATTGGAGTGGATTGTAGCTAAGAAAAGCAGCAGCAATGTACTTATTGATGTTGAAAAAAACAACACTTTGTAATGGAAAATAATGAAGTGACATTGATAAGAGTGGATTTTTTTTTAGTAACGCAAGTGATACATAGTGTGCATTGTTGCATTGTTGAGTACAATCCAGGAAGCAATTAAATAGGAGTAGGGAATTCTTTTTTTTTCCATGTCCTTGGAGTTATTGGACATGGCAGTGCTCATTCATGGAGAATGACATTTGGCATGTATGACTTAATATAAGTAAGTGAACCGCGAAACGGTAGGGAAAAAAAAACTTCCCTCCTGCCATCATGAGGGGACAGGCAGAACAGACCATTTCAACGGAAAATGATAAATTGCAGTAGCTCTCTTGATCGTGAATGGAACATGTGCAACTGAGTAGGATGAGGTCAGACAATTTAACAGAGGACTGAATTGTGTGGAGGATTCGGTATGCATTGTAAGGTATTATTGATGTGTAATTTTTTGGGTGTATGCAGTGGTCATAGTATAGATTGAGAGGGTCCTCCTCCTTTTAAAATGTATTCACATATGTGTTAGACTAAATAGCAGTAGCACATGCAGAATCCCATATGTATATATTCACCGAGAAGATGGCAATGTCATTAGCTAAAGGGCTGATGGTGGTGAAGGAGTGTTTCATTGTTATTCATGATTGGAAAAATAGTTTTCTGAGTGATAGTTACAAAGGCAAATGTGTTTGCGCTGAATGCCAGAACATAGCAGAGTACCAAGTGCTTATCCTGGATGCTTTAACTGCCTATATATTTGGAGTGTTAGCCTAGTAGTACTACAGAGGATTGATGTATGTGTTTTTATAACATCATAGACATCATGATGGTGTGGTATCCATTTTCCCAGGAAGTGTGTTTTGGTAGCATGGAGATTAATAAATTAGTCAAGAGTAACGGAAATGGAAGAGTAATGATGTGAATAGTGAATACGTTTGAATGACTGGTATGCAAGGAATATTTTATCTAAGCATATGGCAGTGAAAGTGTTATAGTGAAGTTTTTGAATAGTAGTCTTCTCTATTGATGCAGGAGTACAGTACATGAATTTTTCAGTGCACTAAGTCAGAGGGAATTGAATTTTATTTGTAATTGTGTGATGCACTTCATATAATACTTAATTGTGGCTATGCTCTAGCAGGATTTACCAGTGAGGCATGTGTTGGACGTAATGCACTGTGAGAAGAACATCTCCGAGAATTTCTTGAAGACTGTGCTCGGTGAAAAAGATACTCCAGTCGTGAGAGTAGATATGGAAGCTCGTGGCATCCGATCACATTTGCACTTGAGGCGAGTAGGTGGAAACCAGGAGACATTGTTCATGCCAAGTGCCTTGTATGTGCTATCACCAGACGATAAAGCAAAGTTTTTCTTAGTGTTGGAGTCCTTGAGGACTCCAACGAATTATGCGTCAGCACTGTATAAGAAAATATCCAAAGGTAAATTCAGTGGCTTAAAGTCACATGATTATCACGTGTTACTACAGCAAATTCTTCCTCTGTGTTTCAGGAAGGTTTCTAATAAGGCTTTGGCTGGAACCATTATATGTCTGAGTAGAGTTTTCAGAAAGGTTTGTGCAAAAGTGGTGGATGCTGATGACCAAGCGCAATTGTCCTTCGATTGTGCGGAGACCATGTGTATGATGGAGAAGGAAATGCCTCCTTCATTTTTTGACATCATGTCACACTTACCACATCACATAGTGGAAGAACTATATATTTGTGGACCTATTCATACGAGATGGATGTACCCGTATGAACGTTACTTCAAGTCACTGAAGGGATATGTGAAGAACCTGGCCAGACCAAAAGGTAGTATTGCACAAGGATACCAAATTGATGAAGCACTAGGCTTTGTTACAGAGTACATGAGGGACTACAACTTGACGAGCAGAAGAGTTTGGGATAGTGAAGAAGAACCAATAATGGTGGACGAGATTTTGGAAGGAAAAGGGAAGCGGAAGGTGCTCTCTGATGAATTGAGGAGTGCAATGCACGACTTTGTCCTTGACAACGCTGTGCACATTGACCCGTATCGCCAGTTCGTTCTTTAATGACACAGAATTTGAAGTAATTGTATCTTTATCATGAAATAGTCAGAGTTGGATTATTTGTTCTTGAAATGTGAAACTTACTTCCAATTCATGCTGTTTTCATCTTTTATTGTTTTCTGTGAAATCATGTAGTGATCTGGTGTTTCTGGACAGAAGAAATGCCTTTCACCTTAACATCAAGTTTTCATGTTAATTGAGTGGTCAATAGTTGAAGGCATTCAAAGAACTGTGACATAATGAGGAATAGTTTGAATGGCACAGTTTGTTATTAGATGAAGAGGTACAGTGATGAGTGAATTATATTTCATGCATGACCTTTTTATTTAAAAATTAGTAAGGGAACTTGAATGGCATTGGTGAAGTACCTGAAATAGTATTGAAAGTTAGTGAGGAGAGGTTGACGTGAATATAGAGAAGAGAAGGAGAAGAGTGAAGTAAGGTAGGGGCAATGAAAGTGGCCATGTAGCAGGTCATTCGTGTATCGGAGAAGGTATAGTCTTTTAAACTTTTTGTAGTAAATGTAGATGGTAATGGAAATGAAATTGGCATGTAACCCAAGTCATTTCTTATTTTCTGGACCTGCTTGTAATTAGTTATGAGATTTTTGAGTTGAGAAAGCAGTGGTTTTTAAAAGCGATTCTGTTGTGGAAAGTAAACTTCTAGTACATGTTACATGCAAAATGTACCAGAGCACTTATAGAGAGAGGATTGCAATTACTAACCCCTGCCTTAGTGTTGTCATGAAATTGAGCAGTAGTAACTAGTAATTCGTAATTCCTGGATGTAAAGGAGATGTAGTGTTTTACGAATTGTGGTTCCATGCTGCATGAACTTTTAAAGGGCTGCAGTGAAGTGTGCTATACATTTCCTCTGAAGAAAGATGTGGACTACTTACGAGGAAGAGGGTGACTGCTCAGTATAGGAATTACAAGAGCAACAGTATTAATGAATCCATTACTGAAGATTCTTGGACATAGTAATGTAGAGAAAACTGAAGTTGAAGTAGAGAAATTATTTACATCTTTCATTTGTATTCAGGGTTGCTTCCGTCGCGTCACGTCCGTCCATCAGGATGTCCGTTCGCTGACGTGACGGGGAGCCGAGCGTCCGTCAGAATGAAATTCACGACAGAATCCGCGACAGAGGATGAAAAATTGTCGACAGGGCCGTCGACGAGGCCGTCCACCGTCGACCGGACCGTCCAGGATAGAATCGAACCGATCAGGGCTAGCCGGCTGTAAACTTCAGAGCCTTGTAACTTTTGCAAAAAGTTTTCAAATTGGGCAAATGAGATGTTTTTCGGCATCTACAGAAACTGTAGATGCCGAAAAACATCTCATTTGCCCAATTTGAAGACTTTTTGCAAAAGTTACAAGGCTCTGAAGTTTGCAGCCGGCCAGCCCTAATCGGTCGACGGCCTCGTGGACGGCCCTGTCGACGGTGGACGGCCTCCTCGACGGCCCTGTCGACGGTCGACGACCTCCTCGACGGCCCTGTTAACGGTCGACGGCCTCGTGGACGGCCCTGTCGACGGTGGACAGCCTCCTCGACGGCCCTGTTAACGGTCGACGGCCTCCTCGACGGCCTTGTTAACGGTCGACGGCCTCGTGGACGGCCCTGTCGACGGTGGACGGCCTCCTCGACGGTCGACGGACTTCATCCAGGCCGTCGACGACGTCGTCAGCATTCGGGACGGCCTCTGACGCGTCCTGACTCGTCACGACTAACGCGTCATGACATCCGAACGGGAAAAGCCCACGTCACGTCGGGATAGACAACCCTGTTTGTATTGAAACAGAATAGGAGGTAAGCATGTGATGATTGAATTTATTTACAAGGAATTGCTGGGTTAAAACATTACAGTTGAAAGTTCGGGCGTGCTATTGGCATCAATAGGTGGGAGTAATGAAAGCTGGATTCAGTCGGATTGAGTCATGTATATTGAAGTCAAGAATAAATACAGGTTCCTAGTGAGTGCAGTTGTACTTCAAGTTACAATGTCAATAATATAGAGTGAGGCAAACAGTGGGGAGGGAAGCTTTTCTGGCCACAAATACATCAAAATGAAGAAAGAAAGGCAAATATGGAATTAAAAGGACAAAACTATGGATTTTCTTTTTTAATTACAACTACTCGACATAATGAAGGTATGTGAGGAAAGAGTAGTATTCCAGGAGTCAGTAGCGATGGAAAAGGAATGTGTCCCACTGCTAAGCGGTGAAGGCATATGTTGGGATAGTCTTTGTTTTTTTGAATAAAGTGAATAGCGTTGAATCCGAATTATGATATGTGTATTACTGTCAGTGTCCCTCACTACAGAGTAAAGGAGGAAATATTGTAGAGTGTGAATCCTGTTAGGAACTTCAGGTACGTAGTATAGGACCAAAGAGGATTCAGATGAACTTGTGAATGAAATCGAAGTCATTGATGATTGGGAGAAGTTAGTTTAATTTGGGCTGCACTTGTTATTTGTTTTGGCCACTGTGACACAGTAGCTAAGGACATGATTTATAAAAATGAATTGTGGTACAGAAGTGCAGAACGTGTAGAAGTCATTTCAGTTTTTTAAATAGTGATGGAGAAGAAAGCATGTGAGGTAGGGTTAGTGCTTGCAAAGTAGCTGTAATGTGGAATTGAGCACAGGAGTTGAACATGTCAGTTCTTTTACAGAGCATGGACCTGTAGTGAGAGATAGGTAATGAAGGAGTCCCTTGCATTCAATAGAAATTATATAAGAACTTCTGGATATCTTAGAAGAAGAAAAGGAAGAGGGAAATCTGAAATGAGTGTCTCGAGAGTTCCAGTTGAAGTGGGAAATGATTCAAAGTACATGTCAGACTCAATATTTTTAACTTTGTAACTCATAGCCAAGGCCTTCCAACTACTGAAATAGGGAAACAGGTAGAAGTGATGAGAGGTTGATTCACGAGATGAAGAGTATGTTCGCATTTGTGGTAGGTTCATGCCTTTTTTTTCCGGGGGGGAAGCAGTGGATGCTGTTCACTATAGGGTGCGGTACATGAGCTTGAGGAGCGTGAAAGAGTAGTAACTTCTTTAAAGATAGCCATGTAGTCAGGAATTGAAAACCACTAGCATTTCATAAGGAGAAAAGGGTTACAGGAGGATCCCTAATTGAGAAGTGCAGCAGAAGTAGTGGATTCTTTGAAGAAGATGAATTTTTATTAGAAATGGACAAGGTTTTCCTGTGATCATGCTTGTCCTGCATGAAGTGTAAGTTGAATATTTTTTTTATGTCAAGGGACCAATGAGCATGTATAGTGCAGTAGGAAATGTAATGGTTCATGTGGTTCCAGTGGTATGGTGTACGTGAGAGGAATTAAATGTTCAGTGGCAGCAGGGTCACTTGTGCATTATTCCTTGTAACATTTGAATTTAATTAAGCTAAGTTTCAGAAATCAGTTGCAGAAGTGCTTTTGTATTTCAATAATAAAATGGGATTGAATTTGCATGGATGACCTGGATGCAGGAAATATCAGGAGCTACTTCAGGAGAGAACCAATGCTCAAAATGAATTTCGAAGAATGAATCCATCCAGAGGTGGACGGAGAGGAGCACCATATCCTGTAGGGATGGAGGACATGGCACGTTTTGCCCAATGGTTTGAAGAAGAAGTCCGAAAGGAAATCCAAGAAGGAATGGAGATTTCCCAAGACGTGCAGGACTCCTCTAATCTACCTTGCAGTGAAGCGAAGACATTTAAAAGCATGTATGCATATGGATATCACTTTCGAGTGAAGAGCGCAGAGATTCACAAAAGTACCTGTGATTCAGGAGTAGCAGCTATTTTCCGACAAGCATGCCGATCAGGAAGTCGAGATCAAAATTTAATAGCAGCTAACCTTGAATATGTTGGTCAAATTCTGGAGATCTTGGAGCTCAATTATAGGGGACACTATGTTGTCCTTTTATTGTGTGATTGGGTGAAGGCTAACTACCGAGGACGCAATGCTACTGTAAAAAAGGATGAATGGGGATTCATGTTGGCAAATTTTGGAGTGCTTGTCCTTCTTGGGTATGAGTCTTTTGCTTTCCCTATTCATTGTCATCAAGTATTTTTCAGCGATGATGAAGATGACCCAGCTTGGAAAGTGGTTCTTCGAACAGACGTGAGAGGTCGTAGAAACGGCATTGAAGGTGGCAATGAGGAGGAGCCAGAATTGTTTTCAATGGGAAGAGATGCTGACTTCCAAGGGCTCCAAGAAGCAGCTAAATCTGTAGAGGCATATGTGAATCCAAATTCCAGGGGGCGAACCATCGCCGTGAACGAAATAATTAATGACTCCATGGAAGGTGGACCTTCATTGTTTGACAGAGACTTTGGGGAGTCTTCAGAAGATGAGGACTGAGGAGGCAAAGGAAAATTCCAGGTATGCCCTCCTGACTTGTTGAATTCCAAATGCCTGTATAGGATTGTTAGTGATGTTGCATTTAATTTTTAAGGTAGTCTGTGTACTAGGTAGTTTATAAAAAAAATGTGCACAAATGGACCATGACTGAGAATATAAGGGGGATGAGAAGGACCGGTCATGTATAGAACCCTGAAGTGCATGGAATATGATGTACAGAACAGAAAACAAATGTGCAGAGTCTGTAGATGAAGAAGGCACATTATATTACATTATTTTTGTAGTGTTTTAATTGAAAATATTTAGAATATTTCAGTAGTTAGAGAGTGGAACTTTGGAATTAGAAGGAATGAGGTACTTGTAATGGGGAAGTGTGAGCCCTGAAGCATTTGGTTAGTGTGGTAGGTAATAATGAAGCAGAGTCAGTAATAGAAATGTCTTCATGGCTTTTGAATTAAGTTTCCAGATGTGAAACAGTGAAGTGTTAGAGGGCAGTGAAGAAACTTTAAAATTAAATTGAAAACTGACTTGGAAGACCTCTTGTAATGCCTTACAAGGATGTTGTAATTGAAGGAGCAAAAATTTAGTGTCATGGGAAATAGTGAGTAGTCTTATTTAGAAATTTGTGGCTGCAAAGCCTCTTAGAGTGTGAATGAGGCCTTCGGGAAGAATGTGTATGCGGAATTGCTTCAAGTGAACATCAGCAGTGTTTTCGAGTTCGAGAATGTCTGTGAGATTATTGTAAGTGAAGGAGCTAAACCTGTTTCAGTTTTAGAGGGCATTAGTTGAGCAGCTGAGTCTTAGAAGCATTAGCTGTGTTATCTGTGATTGAATTAGTGGGAGCTGGAAGAGGTTGAATACATTATTAAGGACTTCTTTGAAATGTCAGTGGAGTGAGGATGCAAGAAGTACATGTAGTGGTGCATGCTGTGGTCCTCCGTATCGTTAGTGATGAAGTTATGGAAATGGGAATGGTCTATGACTGGAGCTGGCACACCACTCAAATGCATAGTACTGTATGGAGGATGATATGTTTTAATTTTAACAGAAATGTTCAAGTACTGTACAGATGAGGTGGTGGGCAGCTGTAGAGAGTGAGGATGAAAGTGAGACTTTAGAGATTGAGAGTAATTTATGTTCAGATTGTGTTGGGACTACAAACATGCAAACAGAATGCAAGTGCTGAAATGAGGTAGGTTTGGTAACCTAGTGCTGGTAAGGTAAGAGGCTGTTTTAGCAATGATTTAAGACCTGGTGAACATTCTTCAAGTATCTTGTTAGGTGAGAATATTTGTAGTTTAACTATATGACAGTCGAATAGGAATACATGGCAATCAGTACCCCATAGAAGGATTGTCTTTCACTTTTTGAAGTCCCCATCACATAATTCCATCTTCCAGTTCTTCAAGTTTGCAACTGTAGTTTCAGAATGGTGTGGAAAATTTCAGACCATTCCATGTGCGGGGAGGGAGTGTGACACGCTGGTACTGAGTGTTGTGTAGGTGAGGAATCAAGGAGAGAAAACCTTCAGATGTTTGAAATTTTTACTGATTAAAAAATGGTTTCTAAAGCAGAACATGTAGTAGGACCCTTGTTGTGATAATACGCTTTTCGTAAACTATGCATGCATATATAGAGGGGAACCTAGGGCTTGTACAGGAACTGGCATTGCAACATGTATGAAGGAATGAAGTTGGTTTCAAAGAGTGTCTGTTTCTAATATGAAGTAACGGCTTCAGTGATTTGTTATTTAAAATGTTTCAATTCTTGTGAGAAGGTAGTTAAACACTGAAATTTAATTTGGAATGAAATGATGAACACATAAGCAGTGAGTTAGAAATGAATGGAATGTGGTTCTAGAAAAATACATTACATGTATTATAGCAAATGTTCTAAAGGCCCATTGTCATGCAAATATCATGTCCCCATAGTTCAGATGTCCATTTCACAGCATGTACTGCATGGTTGGAAGTGGCCACTAAGTGTTGGAGCCCTCTCCGGTACACATGGATGTCAGCAGAAGACAGCTTTGGAGTTTGTTGTCAATGACAGAGAAGTGAGAATTAGTAGTGGCTGAAATAGAGAAGTTCATGGTATGTTCAACAGGAACTCAGGAGTTACAATTTATAGTGCTCTGTTCTGTACAGGTTCAGTAGAAAGAGTTGGAAGTTCTGGAGAGGAAGGCAAATTGAGTTTTGTTTTTTGTTTTTTTTCTTATTGTCAGTTATAATAAAGGTGGCCTGTACAGTGAGAGTGGCAGAGGGAGTGTGCAAACACACTTAGTGAAGTTGCTGAGTGTATGAAGTTTTATTATATAAAAATTAATGATTGTGAAGAGTAGAAGTCACGGAATGACAGATGTAACAAGTACAAAGAAGTAGTCATGGTTAACTCTGTAATTCATAAATCGTATGTGTGGTGGACTGACTTTTTTTTTTTTTTTTTTTTACAGGGTGGACTGGAGGTGCCGCACATTGTCATTGCAAGTGTTGCAGTAAGGTGCGTACACCTGAAAGCGCCACTTATTCATACTGAGCCTAGTTCTTGCTTTTAATTAGTTCAAATTTTTATGTAGTCTTGTTGGCAAGTGAAAGCATGTTCCAATGCACCAAAGAACGCAGGATTTGGATACTATATGCAAAAGTTATTAACAGTCAAAGTCTGTTTCTGAAAGCACCATCTACAGTCTGTGAACATGACTGATTTTGGAAATGTATGTGCGCTGTAGATGGCGCTTTTAGGAACAAGGCGCTTTTGGGTGTACCTACCTTACAGACAAGTGGTGGAAGAAGGAATGAAGAATGACAGAGTGATTGCAGTCACATGAATTCTCAGTTCATGAGGTAGACGAGGACTTCGCTGCAGAGAAGAGCTTGGCAGTGCCATTGTGATTGCTGAATATGATCATGTGCTCCACCTTGGGTATCATGTCACAGATGATGGATTTCTGAATGTTATGTGCTATTTGAAAGGTAGTTCAGCTTCAGAGTGACCATGTAGGTCGAGAGGCAGATGGTGGCCTACACATATTATATACATGCAAGTCTTTTTAGAGCTTCTGGACTGTCTATAGGAAATTAAGTTTTGCATTTTTTTTCCAGAAATGAATAATGGTATTGGGTGTGCATATTTATGTCTAGGAAGTGAACACAGTGTGCAATGTACATAGTATCTCTTTGAATGAAATATATATTACAATCTCTTAAAGAATAGTGGAATCTGTGTGGAAACCATTGAAGGACAGAACCTTCTTCAATGAAGGCAGACTACTGCACAGGATTAATTTTGAGTTCCTTCAGAGCAGAAGTGATGAAGATGTAGAATGTTATTTGTGTCAATCCTTGATTTATGTGTTATTCATTTCTGCCACAAACATGTCAGCCTAAATCAACAAAAATATGTTGATTTTTTGTTTAACACAATTTTACTCAACACCAAAATGTGCAAATGGACAAACCAGTACCCGAATCAACAGAAAACTGTTAATGTCTTGTTAATTCGGACACCAGTTTTCTACTAGTGGCAACTCCCCCATGACTTCTCAAAAACTTCAGAATGACTATGAGTCAAACTGCCACGTGTCAAAGGGCAGCCGTGACAACTCAAAAACAACTGCAGAATGACTTCCCGTCGTGCTGACGTGGACTTGCGCCACCACTCCCACTCGACTAGAATGGAACTCCAAAATGACTACGGAATTCGCTGACTTGGACCGCCACGTCAGTACAAAGTCTCCAAATTTGGGCAGCAGCCCGAAATTTTCTCAAAATTTTCCAAGTTTGGTCGCTGCCTCATACACTGGCCCGTCCTTTATTCATCCAACTATGAACCGGATGGTGATAATACAAACGTAGTCATTTGATATATGACTTGTCCACAATGACTGGAGGGCCCTCAGTCGCGACGTAGTCATTTTTGTCCGGAATGACTGGTTTTGAGTCATAGATTGCAGTCATTTATACCCTTCCTTTTTTGTAGTGGAAGTGGCCGAAAGAGCCAGGCTCCGATCACAGCAGGCAGGCTTCGAGGGAGCTAGGCTGGGGCAAAGGCCGGTCCAGGGACTGAGTGGGAGTTTGGGAAGGGAGTCCAGGGCCATTCTCTCAAATTTGGAGAATCTTAAAACACAATCTACTACAACTCAAGTGAGTAACCATTACTAACACTTCTCTTCCACTTTTCACATTGCAATTATTAGATTTTTGACAAAAAGCAAAAGAGTTTTAAGGGAAAATCAAAGCTCATAATTTTGGTTATTCATCAAAAATCTAATATTTACAAAATCTATCAACCGCCACTAATCAAGTCTCATCACTCAACCTCCATGGCCAACTCTTGTTGCAAAAACTCAAAATACAAGAGTGAGATGCCCAGAGAGATTAAGAGAGAATCAAGGTTGATCACCCACGTGAAGGATTTAACAATAAACAATTAATAGTTGAAAGAACATTACTATTGAATTAGGATCTTTGACCTTTGAAATTTAAAACTAATATCCAAGGAATCTCACTATAGATTTGGTTCTTGTTCTTTAGGAATGTTCTTTGTTCTTTGGTAGTTAGTTATTAATTAGATTCCTAGAAGGTTTGGATTTTGTTGGTTTTGTTTTATTAGGCCTAATAAGCCAAAAAGAAACAAACAAATTGACAACCAATTTCTTTTAAAATTAACGCCAATTCAAAAATTAATTAGATTTGAAAAGATTTGATGATAATTTTTTATTTAAAATATTTTAATAAGACAAAAGGGAAGGGACAAACTGACAACTAATTTCTTAAGGATTTAACGTAATTTCAAAAATTAATTAGATTTGAAAAGATTTGACGATAATTTCCAATTCAAAATAATTAAATTCAACTCGAATTAATTTAGATTTTTAATATTAATTTAGAACCAAAAGAAAAACTAAAACAACAAATAACTAACCATTAAACTTTCATTGATTTCTTTAGAATAGAGTATTTACTAAGGACTTAACCAAATAGGTAGACTAAGTTGAATTGCAGTATTTCAAATTACCGGGGATTTAGGAATTAAAATAATTACGCAATTAAATTAGTGCTACATAACCTTTAGTTTTCTTTTAATCATGATAGATTTAATTGACTAACAACGTGAGAATTACTATGGATTAGATGGAGAGCCGGGATGATTTTGATGGCGAGGTCGTGGGAGAATATCTTCACATGATGATGTTTGACAACGGGACTATGGAGATTTACGTAGAAGAGGTAAATCGATCTCATTTGATTTTTATTCTCATTGTTTTGTTACTAAGTTTCTTTTTACCAAATGCTTGGAATTAGACTTGGGTACAATTTCATTTGATAAAGTAGAATAGGGTAGGGTAGCTTAGTTGAATTTTAGAATAGAATAGTTAAAATCATAGACTCAATTTAGACTAACAACATTTAAAGACGTGACTAAAAGAGTTCATTGCTTGGAAGGCTCTCTTTGAACACCCAATTAGAGAGAAAACTCAATTAGACACATGACCCGTGTGATAAGCTTCTAGCTCAAGGGTGGAGTTAAGAGAACTCACAAGTCCGTAAAAAATACCCTGTGGCGGTAGAGGTTATCGATGGTAGACCCTTGATTTCATAAGATGTCACTCATGAAACTAAACCCTTAGACATTATCTTAAAAGGGCCTAGAAGTACTATCGTATTCAATATTCTTAGTTCTCCTTCTAATCCTCTCGTCTTAGGTCTCTCTTGGTTAGAGATGATCAATCCGGATATAGATTGGAAAAAGCGAAAACTAACATATTGAACCGTAATTTCTCATATTTCGTCTAAACATCCTAGAACTATTTCAAACCCACATTCTCTCTAAATCCAAGAGTCCAAGGTCAAAGTTTCGTTGATGGTCGGTTCCCGAGCGTTTATGAGAGTCGCCAAAAAAGGGAATATATTTGCGATTTATGCAACTCCGACATCTCAATCCATTCAAGAATCAACTAGGTTACCAGCAGAATACGAAGAGTATCGAGACGTATTTGAAAAGAAGAACGCTGATACACTTCCTCAACATCGACCTTATGATTGTGGCATCGAACTCCAAGAAGGTGCGCAACCTCCATTTGGTCCAATCTACAGTCTTTCCCAAAACGAGCTTGATGCATTACGAGATTACCTTGATGAAAATTTGGCAAAAAACTTCATCCGACATTCTAAGTCACTTGTTGGAACTCCTATTCTATTTGTCAAGAAGAAAGATGGCTCCCTTCGGATGTGCGTGGATTATTGTGGACTAAACAAGGTCACAATCAAGAACCATTATCCATTGTTACTTATCTTAAGACTTCTTGACCAACTCGGGCAAGCAAAGATTTACACCAAGATCGATCTTCGAGGAGCGTACAACTTAGTACGTATCAAAGAAGGTGACAAATGGAAGACGGCGTTCCGAACTAGGTATGGACACTTTGAATACAATGTCATGCCTTTTGGTCTTACTAACGCACGTGCTGTCACAATCCTAAAACCCATCTTTAGTCTAGATAGTATAAAATAGCTTTTATTTTTTCGATTTGTCATATTTATTTTTGATTTTCCTAGTCTATATTCAGAGTTATAGTATAGTGAGGAAAACCGAAATGTCGGGAAACAGTAAGGAGATAATAGTACTAAGAGAGGGATTGTCTTTTTACCGGAACCGGAACCGGAATATCCATCTGGATTAGGAAAGTCAGAAACTAAGTCAGAGCTTGACACTAGGGGTACTTAGAACTGTATTGAGTCTATCGGGAACAGGCTAGAACTCACATCAAGTCAGTAGAGGTCGTACCGGGAGTTTAGGAAAAGTACCATCCAATAGTTAGCCTCGTGGGAAGCCAAGGACCACAGGATTTAAATGGTCAGAATGTCGGGAACTCCGTTCCCAGCGGCCGAGAGTGGGGGAGAGGGGAAACCCGAGTAGAGTCTTTTTAGATTGTCATTTGGAGTTCCAAACTTCATTCTTGTGTTTGCTTAGCAAGCTCTGAGTTTTGAAGGTGGTTTGTGCGTGCTGCTGCTACTTGAGGATGTTTCTTGTTTTCCGATTACAGTGATAGTGAGAGTATCTGGGCAAAGTTAGTTGGGTTGTGTGTGTGTGTGAGGTTTTTGATGTGCATTTTCCGAAAGTTGTGTGAGCTTCATGAGTGGGAGCCATGTCTGGAAACGAGGCCGAGGAAGAGGTCGCCACCAAGGTGTCTTTGAGGAACGTGGTTCCGGTTATTCCGGAGGATACAGAAGAACGAGGGGACTTGTTGGAGGACCTCAGCCAGATGGGTTGCGCCGGATTGATCGAGCGGCCATGGAGCTTCAAGGACGACGTGATGGTGCGGGAGTTGCTACAACCCCAGTCGAACGAATAGAGGAAGACCTGGAGGGTGCTTCTGGACAAGTGGACGGTTGGAGTTTGGCGGGAAGTCTATGGCTTCGCCAAGGAAGGGGAAGGAGGAGCCTCACGGACTGTCAAGTTTGTGGTAGGTAAGTTCTGGACAGCACCTCACTCCAAGGATGGGTACACCGTGAGTGACTGCAAGAACACAAGAGAAAGGAGGGTGTTAGAGTTCATAGTGCCAATTCTCAGTCCGGATAGGGGAAACCGGATGACTTTCACCCTGGGGAATACGATCTTTGGAGCGCTGAGCGGTGACCGGAAAATAGATTGGGGCATAGTCATGAGGGATTATGTCGGGAAGTTGTGCAAGGGAGTAGGTAAAACTAAACCATCCAGTATCTCTCCTTTCCTCTACCATCTTTATCACTCTCAATATTGCATGAGGGAATCTGAAAGGCAAGAGTATGTAGTAAGAGAGGTGAAGTTAGCTCACAGGATGAAGTCAGATTCAGATGATGAGATGGAGGAAGCTGATAGAAGGGTTGAGCCTTCCAATTTGACTGGGAAACCAGAACCGGAAAATCAAGAGAAGATAGAGGTCAAGGTAGAGAAGGGGAAAGAGAAGGACCCTGTCTGGAACAGTGACCCTTTAGGGTTGATCATTGGAAACTCACGAAAGTCCGTGAGGATTATGAGTGAGAAAGAGGAACCTTGAAAAAGGTGTGTAAGATGTTGGGAGATATTCCCGGGACTGAGTGTGTAGAGCAGCTCTGGAACCTGATAGAAGACGTTGAGGGGAAATCCAGAAAGGCTAAATATCAGGAGTTGATGGATGAACTGCTCTCCCTTAAGGCAAAGCTGAGTGAGCAAAATCAAGAAAGTGAGCGAAACCGGAAATTCTCAGCTCAGTTAGTAGAGACCCTTGACCGGATTAAGGAATTCATTAGCGTTCTGACAGAGGTCTTGAATAAGGCCAAACTCTTTGATGAGAAGGTCTTGGAGGGAATAGGGAAGCTAGGGGATAAGGTAATCAACGTCCTAGTTTCCTTCAACATGAAGATGGAGAAGTTGTTGGTGTAGATGAGGGAAGTCATGGGAGAGGTTAGTCCACCCCTCCAACCGGAAACTAAACCGGAAGATGAAAAAGCGACAGGCAACTCAGGGTTGTCATAATGGGTGTGTTAGGATCACCAGACGTCCCGGACGGACGGGCAAACCAGACCGGACGGACGGACGGTCCGGACGCACCGGACGGGTTTATTTTCCAAAGTAGTGGAAATTTTTAGGGTTGAAACGTCACCTCAGAACGCGAAATCCAGAGCGCGGACGCCTTTGTCAGGGCGTGGACGCGGACATGAAGGGCGCGGACTTCACCATGACATTTTCAAGGCGTGGATGCGTATAGGAAGGGCATGGACTTCACCGTCAACTTCAGGGCGGGGACGCGAAAAATGACAGGGCGCGGACGTCAACTTCTTTCTGCTTTTGCAATTGGAGTTTTGAGAATTTGGAGGCATGCAATATACCATTGGAAAGGTATTCAAAATACCTTTCCAATGATATATTACACGCCTCTAAATTCTCAAAACTCCAATCACAAATTGGAAAACAAATCTACTACCAAAATCCACTATGCAGAGAGTCCATGAGCAGGCGCGGACGCAAGTCTGGGCGGGGACGCTAGGGCGGGGACGCAAAGACAGGCGCGGACGCTAGGGCGCAGACGTCAACTTTCTTCTGCTTTTGCGATTGGAGTTTTGGGAATCTGGGGGCGTGTAATATACCATTGGAAAGATATTTTGAATACCTTTCCAATGGTATATTACACGCCCCCAGATTCTCAAAACTCCAATTGAAAATTGAAAAACAAATCTGCTGCCAACATCCACAATGTAGTAAATCCGAGGCAGGGCGCGGACGCGAGGGCAAGGCAGGGACGTCAGGGCGTGGACGTGAGGCAGGGCGGGGACTTCAGGGCGCGGACACGAGGCAGGGCGGGACCACAAACTGCGTGGGTGTTTTCAAATGGCCTTGGCTTTGGGATTCCTCTTCTTCACTAAACCCGCCCCCCCAAAAGGCCACATTAATTACTATCAACTCATTTGTGCATGGTTGACTAGATCTCCAAGTACATGGAGGTCAAATGGACACATTAAGAACTCCACCTACCAACTACAACTTGCACAAGGGTGGAGGCCTTTGAGAGCTAAGTGCATTTCTCTCTCTTGTGGCCTAACTCCTCAAATCTTCTTTCTCACAAGACCTTGGATTCTTCATTTTTGAATTGAATCTTTGGGAACTTGGAGGATAAAATAGTTCTTTTGTTTGTATTTGTTTTCCTCAATTTGATTCTTGAAGGTTTTGGATGGGGTTATTAGAGGGTGATGTAGCCCTTGCTATTTATTTATACCAAAGCTTGGATATGTAGGTTATTTTTTGACTTTCTCTCATAGTAGTTTTACTTAATTATTTATTGTGTAAATTCTAAAGAAGGGATTTAGTGAAGGGCGCGTCTTTTTCCATTGCTTTTTTTAAGTAATTTGGATGAATGGTTTTTTTTCCCTTACCATTGCTTTATTTTACTTTAGAAAGTGTGAAGAATTAATTAATAATAGTGGAGGCCCTCGTTCTTCATTTATTTTAGGGCGGTGTACAATTGAGTTCTCCTAGGGATTGTTCATTTAGTTATTGAATGCATGAAGGAGGGATTTGGAAGAGAGGAGGAGGTGACTTTGTTGTATTTCTTAAAATCTTGAAGTAGAGGTTTTAGTTCTTGAGGAATTTTTTTTTTTTTTTGGATGAATGTCTTAAAAAATGATACAATGGGGACCAAGGGCACTCTCTCCCCATTTTTCTTTCCATGTAGCATTTATATTGTTGAAGGGAATTTAGAATTTAATTTTTTAATGATTGAATGAAGAATTAATCACATAATTTTATTATCTCAATCCTTGAAAGTCACAATGGATATTATTTTTTTTTCCAAATTTTCAAAGGAAAGTCTTAGATACTTCAAACTTAAATTCAATACTTAAATTCTTTATTTTCAATAAAATTCTATTGAAAGTTGAATTTAGCTTGAATAAAAGACAACCTTTCTCACAATTGCAATAAGAAAGACAAAAATTAGGTAAAACTAATATTTTCCATTTATCCTATTGACACAATTAATTGTATAGTTATCTAGAATATGAAATAACATTGATTTCTATTATACAAATAAATAAATTTAAATGATTAAAATGTCTTTACTTTAGTTCCATCGTTTTTATATTCACAATTAGATGTTGAACCAAACTTAGATGGTCAATTTCGTTAAAATGGCGATATTCCATGTGCCATTTTTTGTATTCCTTGTGCCATTTTTTTAATTCCATGTGCCAGTTTGTTGTATTCCATGTGCCATATTTTGATATTCCATGTGCCACTTTGCGATATTCCATGATTTTGGCACTTTTGAATGGAGGCGCAGAGGTTGGGGAAGATGTTGCATGTCGTACCTTTATCTCCTTGCTTTTGTTGAAGTGGTGAGCATTGTAGAACTTGGTCGCTTCCAAAAGTGCAGCCCGTCTACATTGACTGAAATGAGAAGTTGTCCCACCTGCCTAGGCTGGCACATGCAAGCAATGACAATTGGTAGATACTCTTGAATGTGGCCCATCGAATTATGAGAAGGACCACAAGTGGAAGGGGGGCCTTGTCGGCTAGTCCCCTCCCTCCAATGAATGGCAGAGGGTGCAGTTGACGGAGACGTTGTCACGGATGGAAATGCGGGCGTTTCTGTCTCGAGTCGTTGGCGAGGGTGCGGTCAAGGAGTACCAGATCGAAGAGACTAAGGTTCTATTGAACTGAAAGAACATTCACGAATAACTGTTGAAAACACCTGCGAAGCAACTACATCTCGACTTCATCAAGCGGCTTCTCTCTGGGAGAGTTTTGTTAAATGTTGGCTTCAGTCCTCGATGTTGGCCCTTAGATCGATATGGTGACCAAGTTTATTAGAGTAGCCAAGACCCTAGTCTTTGTTTCTTGGGTTCGTTTCTCTTCAGAACCTATTTTTTTTATGGTTGTTGATTTTCTATGCTACCGCTTGGCTTTGCTGGTTTTGTGTTTCGGTTCTTTTAAGTGAAGTGCGGTTTCTCCATTTGCTCCCAGAAATTGAAGAACATGAAGTTGAAAACATAGTATTTCTTTGCACATGAAGGTCGGGAGTTGGTACAAAATGAGTTGAGGAACTCGGTTGTCCATATTTGCAAGACTACGTCTACTAGAAAAGTTTTCACAAAAAAGAACATACTATAGACGGGCTATCCATTTGAACGAACGATGACCGTGTGCTACTGTGTTTTGGTACGCAACGTTGAGGAGACCCCCTTTCCCGAAATAGAGCACACTTGTCGATGGTATTCGAAAAAGCGCCCACTTGGGGAGATTCATGGTGATGGAGCTTGTTGTTCTTCCTCTGCGATTCGGCGTAAATTATCCACGGCAAATTTAATTTGTTGTCGAGGAGCAACAAAAGAGGCTCCTTCATTTTTATGTGGTTTCCATGATGCCATGATGCTATCCGTCGAAACGTAGTCGTTTTGGGAGGCTTGCTTGTCGACCTTCCATCTGAAATTGGACTTTGTATCCCACCCTGCGTACAGTCGTTGCATGTCCTTTGATGTTCCGCAGGGTAGGTGCCATTGCAGCAAAACTTCTCGAAAGTGGCTTTCTCCAGAATCAAACTACGAATCTTCCACCGCTCGTCCGAGCCACACGGGCTCTACATGACCCTGTGCCGGTCTGACAAAAACGTAGAAGCCTGCGCGAAGATCGGTGACCACGTTGTACGTCCGTGGTGGCCTCCCTTCGAGGATACCGATGTAGGGGTCTTCTTCCTCGAGTTCCTCATGCGTTCGCCCGTCTTGCATGAAGTCCGTCATGAAATCCCCTGGTTGCCTTGTTTGGGGCCAAAATCCCTCCTTCAATTTGTCGGAGTGGGTCCAGTTCGCCTCGGTCACGCATGGCATTTCTTACGGCGGTCCAATACGTGACCAAGTACGACATGCGTGCTTTATATTCCGCCGTCCCATCTTCTTGTGCTATGTCTGTCCAATGTTGGATGTATCCGTCCAGCCCGCGTAGGATGTCGGATTCCTTTGCCATTTTCGAGGGTTTGACGCTGAGCGGATCACCGGGAGGAAGGTCGGGCTTGTGCTCCGCATCTTCTTTCCACAGCCTGACTCCTTCTGTGGGCAACCATGGAATGTCCGTGCATGCCAATTTGTATTGCATGATGGGCCACCCGTTGTCGTCCATGAAGAATTTGTATTGCCTTCCATTAGAGTGGCCCACCAATTGCTTCTTGTTCATCCCGATGTAAGGTCTGACATAGGCTTTGAAGTCGGGCACTTCTTCTATGAGGTGTGGGATGAATGGAGCTTCTTCCATGTCCATGTACGACTGCATCAGGAAGGGCAGGGTCGGATGGTCATGTTCACGGAGTTCCATGCTCCACCGCCCGAAAGACGCGTCGATGTCATCGTGTGTATGTCCGACGATCATGAAGGATACCACGACCTCTTTCACAATACTCTTTGCCACGAGGAGGGACTAAAAACAGAAGAGGTATCTGTTTTTGTTCTCCCTCCAGGAGTTGTCCATTTGAATGTGTAGGACCGGTGGCAACGGGAGAGCCTTGATCGCGGACGACGGAGCATCTCCCAAAGATTCGACACAAATCTCGCTCCCCTGCAGCAATGCACGATACAGCACCGTGCACCCGCTCCCTTGGAAAAGCGATTGAGATGATTTCGCGGGCCGGGCTTCCACATCTCGCAACAACTTCGCTATCGAGCCCACCGTGAAGTTGCTGTCGACGGGGAAGACGTCCAAATTGTAGTGAGCGTACTTGCCATCCCCGTGCCCGTGTGCAAACATGGCGGTCACTTTCACTGGCAACTTCATGAATCCATCCAATGCCTTTGTCTTCCTCGCTAGTGCCGGACATGCGGTTTTGGAGTGATCCATTTTGTCGTGCATGATGGACAGGAGCTGAGTGGGTCGCATCGTTGATAACCATCTGCTGCGATAATACGCATGTCGGCAGGCTTCTTGGAGGAATAAGTGTTTCTCGAAATGAGCTTGGATTCGTCGAAAGTCCTCGGCCCCCGGTGCGTACGAAGCACGCAATTGCTTCAAGTTGTCACAAATGCTGCATCTTGCAAACGAATCTCCTCGTCCTTTAATGACGTAATCAAAAAAGTGTTTCATTCGAATTTTACTAAAGCTGGATTGCGAGAGGGGCAACAATCCCAGTTTCTCGTTGGCCTACATAGAACAAGAAACATGGTCAGCCCTGGTTTGGTGACATGCGTTCTTCCAAGGACTCCAAATATTTCATTGCTCGTACGAGTATTGGCATGTGGGCACTCCATGATTATAAAATGGAATGCATGGAATCGATTACAGAGAAGACGAATGATTGGGATCGACGTTAGAACTTAGATGTGCAAAGACAACCACTAAATTTGGTGCCTTGCTAGATTCCTGAAAATGAAGTCGCACTTCAGGAGACCTCATTTTCAAGCCAGTGAGGCAATGTTGAAGACCATGTACCATTCTTCAACGACATCGTTCTAGCAAGCGGTAGTTTGGATGACGATGAAATTCGTTACGAAATTCAAAAATTAGGTGCAATGCACATACTCCGTGCGACGTGCTGTCAACATGATCACGTGCTCAACATGAATGCCTACTATGTAAAGTGTTCACATGACTTGTACAATGTGAACGTCCTCGTCATCCAATGTGATGATCATGAAAGCCATCACTGATGCAATTGTTGTGCTTTATTTTCCTTTTGTCATCTCTACGGTCGACGTCGACAGACCCCCTACCTTGGCCACAATGACTAAATTCAGGGGGGAGGAGAAAAAGCATATCATTAACCTAAATACTTGTATCGATGTAATTCACCTTGATCCTTGTCCTCGCTCTTCTGGGGCCTTTGGTTGCGAAATTGAAATCAGAATTTGAGAGAGAAATTACTTGCAAATAATAAAGAATTGTAATATTTCCACTTGTCGGTGAGCGAGGGGATGACTTCACCGCAACCATCTCAATATGTTTATTTTGAACTTGAATGAATTCGTTTCTAGAAGAGTTGACATGAAGGTGCCTAAACGATCTCCTCCGAGGCGATTCCTATGAGCTCCAAGGATTTGTGCAGGCAGGGTAAATATGTGGCTGCCGCCCTGGTGAGACGAGGGCACTAATGAAGGTGTGACTTTTACCTCATTCACAGTCGCCCGCAGATGGTTCCATTGGGTTCCAACGGGCAAAACCTTGAGACCCACTTTCTCGCCGGTGGGCAAAGTACGTGTCAAGTGTGGCATGTGGTCCGCCTTGGCTTCCATCAAGCCGTGCAATGTTTGAATGGCCTGCGCGGTGGCGGACCTCGTCTTTGTTCTATTGAAGTTGCCGTGCGGAGCACCTCTGACCTCCGCCTTCGCTTTTGCTTTATATCTCTAGAACGTGCGCATGGAGACATCGTGAACGATCCTCCAAGCTTGTGGACACATGTCTACGCCTTCCACGGTGACGACATCCTTGGATCCTTGCGCTCTTTTGTGCATGGACTTGTGCACTTCCAACAGCTTCGTCGTCTTCACTTGATATGTTTGCAGGTGCAATTCCGTGCGGAGTGAACGAATGACAAGAGGAGCGATTTTACGAGTGCATCCATGCTTGCAGCACCGTTGTTCGAAAACACGAGCGACAGATTCCCATGATATCTTCTTGGATTTGCTATCTTCTATTGCGGCAGCGCGAGTCCTCTTCTCAAATCGGTATTTGCGTTTGCCCGCTGTCTTTCAAGAGCGCTCCAGCTCTTCATCAAGAGCGCGTCGTTTGCGAGCATGATCGTAGACACTGACGAGACCGGTGTCACCATGATAAAAGATTCGGCGTGTGGGCCAACGCAAGCACGTGTCTCCGATGCTGGGGTCTCCACTATGCACCTCCAACACCACAATGCCGACCTCGTTTTTGCCCAGGCGACTTTGCCCATCCACACAAGCGTTAGGATTAGCAGTGATTATGATGACGTCCGCAAAATCGGAACCGTCTTCGTTCCTTGTGAGGAGGGCCTTGCCAGACCACCCGTCAGGGGCGATCCCCTCACAGTCTGGGATGGGGCTCATGTCGACGTCGGCCTCCGAAGCATGATCCAATTCGACGTCCTCCTCTTCACATTCCACGAATCCCTGCAGACGCTTGCATATAGCATGGTCATGAAGACATGGCCAGAGAAGCGAACGTGGAATTCAGAAATCGAAATCCGTCAGAGGGTGCAAGGTTGAACGACCAACCTCGTCTCCGTCAGACTCGCTCGTGGAAGCCATCCGAAGAAGTACTTTGACTTGGAAGCGCACTGGAGATCCTACTGGCAAGTACAGTCGAGAATGAGCAAGACATGCAACCGATTCGATCATGAAGAGTGAAGGAGGTATGACGAGAAAGAATATTGGATGATCGGTCTAGGTGAAGTGAATTCAACTTTCTCGGAGCATTAATGAATCACTTTCGAATTATCATGTAGAATTCTGTGGTAATTTCCTATTCATGACTTTCAATCCTTGAAAAAACAACACGTGATAAGTATGAGAAAAGTATGGCTTCGTAAGAAATGCATAGTCATAGTTGAATGAAAAAAGAAATATTCATATGATGTTGACTTGTTAATAGGATTGGGAACTCACTGAATTAACCTAAATGAATCTTTTTATTTCAACGTCTGCACAAACTCAAGGTAATAAGGCCATCGATCAAATTCAGTTCATTAAGGTCTCCATTCCTAGCAGGCATGCGGGTTCTTAACCCTTTAAGGACCGGTCGACGACTGTTTGGTTTATTTCTGCACTCTCGGTCTAATATTGGTCCAAATACATTTGATCACAAAAATCTCAAAGAGTAACGCATTCAGACTGTCTTCATGTTCTTCAAAGAAGACCAATTTCAAGAATATTGGAGCATTAATGCATTAGCTATGGGGTTGCAAACTCAAATGGCGTGGACCCTAAAATGGAAAGTGTTAAAAAAAAATTCAAAAAATATCAACCAATTCGTGAGAATTTTTTGGATCTTGATGTCTTGACAAGGCATAAGTGTTGCTTTGTAATCTCCTGAATGCCCAAAGTAAACTTATGCATTGAAATTTATGTAGCGCAAATTCTAAAGGGTCATTGTAGTCATTGATTTTTGAGGATTGAGGGAAACAACTGAAATTCCAACTAGGCTCTACAAGCAAACATGATGTGAACTCAAGGTACATTTTGCTTTCTTCAATGTACCAAATGTGCACATTTTAGAAGGGTATTGCTTTTGATGACCCCATATGACCATTTTCTGTGAACTTCAGAAATTTGTAATTCATTTCAAAAATCTTCAAAAAATATGAAACGACTTTGGTTAGATGCCTCATAACGTTCTGTAGGCAGTGGTGGCTTTGCCTTTCCTTCTTCCCGAGTTCCATCCCTGAAAATCTTCCTTCTTTTCATTTTGGGTCTGCGAGAATGAAGGTGGAGGGCTCTGACGAGCTGCCCGCCCAAAAAAATTGTGATCCTCCAATTAAATTTGTGCCCTTACATGAGCACATTAAATCTCGGCCTCCTAAGTATCCTGTTTCGTTTTTTCAATTCCTAAAGTGAGTACCTCGCTTGAATACTCACTGTCTGATCTGATCTGGAGGGAAAAATAAAAATAAAAAACCCACCCACTTCCAGCCACACCCCGCCCGCTTGGCTGATCTGATTATCAAGCCACGCAGTTCCACTTCCGAACTGAATGGAAGAGAAGAGAAAATTAAAAATTCACCCACCTACTTCCCAGACACACCCACCGAGTCCCCAGCCACGGCATGTACTAAGATCCATAAACTGACACCATGAACAGGCGGGTCACCTACACCGACGTTAACTTCCCCAATTTCAGATTTGTAGGCAAGTGCTCACAAACTGTCTGCGAATTACATTTGAAATCTGTAACTACTAATTTTGGATGGAATGATGCAAAATATTCCACATCATTCCATCCACTGCGAGGTAGCCTCTGAATGTTAAGCTATTCCACTTGCCTCCTGTGAAAAATGTACTGAAAATTATTAAAAGATGTTCCCCCTCTCCAAAATTCAAATGTAGCCCTGAAAAGGTTAATTTATGGACATTGTACTTTATTTTAAACGATTTGTACCATTGGATGAGTTTGATTTTGTGTTAGGTTGAGGAATCTTCCTTACGGCAACACTTTATACAATTTGATCTAAGATTACATCCTTAGAGTGGCCACAGAATTCACTTTCTTGAAGAACTACGGCCGAACCCCAAATCAACCAGTCCTTAAAGGGTTAACCCCTAAAGCCCTGAATGGCATTTTCTGAGACTATCCTTTTTCTTGGCAGCTCACTACAGATGGAGTTCTGCTTCTTTGAAATTTGGATATAATGTGTGCTCGAGGAGTAACTTTCCGGCCCAACAATTTTCATAACTCGACTTCAAAGTGAAATTTGAAATTGGTTCTTTAGGTTTATAGACATGTGAAGCTTTGAATCAATTTATTCTGATCAAACCACCTGTCTGACTACAAGATCCTACGAATCCACGAGTCAAAACTGTGTCTTAAAAAGAATTGGCACTAGTTTTAGAAATGGCAATTTCGCAGCATTGTTGGTAAAAACATAGTCACAAACATTCCAAGCATCAGTCACGGAAAACGTTTTCAGCGTCCACAAACAAACAATGAAGACGTGCACATTTCCACTCATCTCTCACCAACAGAAAGTTGCAAGTTTTATTAAGGTCTCATTTCCATTTCAGAACGCGCGGTCTGAACTCCAACATTGAAGTGTCCGTAACTACGCGAAAGTCTCCCGTCCGTGTGTGCAGTCCTTCCATATTCGATTAGAAGGTATTCAACAGACCTTTAGGTTTCGTCATGATCAGCAACATAACAAAACAAAGTCAGCTAGACTGCAAGTAGAAATGCTCAACAAAGAAGTCAATTGAGGATGAAAGCAATGCAGAAATCAGGCCGTGGAAGCAAAGCATTCACCTCAACGCAAGGCGGGTGTCACCCAAGCTGTGGGGGACAAGGCCTGCCCAACAGCCTTCACGTTGATTTCGTGCTGCCAACCGCCAAGTAGAATTTGTCATAGCTCCTGCAGCTCAGCGACAGCGAGATCACCAAGAGGGCTGGTCCGTAGCCTCAACGGCACTTCAACTCCAAGTGCCCATGATCTGCTCAGTAAATCCAAGTTCTTGTCAAACTCGTGTAGAATCAAACTCTCCTTCGTCGATAGAGAGAGCTCCACAGCGGTGACTCGCACGTCGAATTCGGCCAACCGGAGGGCTGCAAATTCAGGTGTCACTTGCACAGCCTTCTAGGTCGTACGACAAACGGCTGCGAGACAGGAAAACAAACGCAGCATTGCGCCCCGATTCGCCAGCTCCTCGAAACGCACCCATGGGTTGTCAGACTTGCAACAAAGTCCGCGGACAACCAGGGCCACAATGGCGTCACTCAGAACCACTTCCCTCATTGAACCCATGTTGTGCAACTACTGACAGACGAAAAGAAGAAATGCTCGCACTCACAAAGACCATGCAGAGAAACAGAAGAAGTGCAAACATAGTGGGTGAGGAGCATATAAATACCCGCGAAATCGGTAACCTCCCTGCGAGACAAGGCACAGAAACCTAGCCGCCTGCCGAGACTACAACTTGGTGAGACTATCGCCTGGCGAGACACCACTGCACTTCAGACCGCGCGGTCTGAAGTGGATCCTTCGAACCACACCGATGCACTTCAGATCGCGTGGTCTGAACTGTATCATTGATTCATGGACTCCCGAGAAATCCTTGAGCAAAGTGCATCGACAGAGTAAACAATGAATCCACGAGTGTGCCAATTTCTGAATACCTGCTTCTCAAGGATTCCCGCGACTGGAATTGCATTGCTCACTTCAGATACTTGAAGAGGCACGCGATCTATGGCTGTACAAAATGCAGCAATGCTAGAAGTCGAAGTTGATCAATATCTTGGAGAGCGGCAGTTCAATGCTGATACCAATTCCTTGTATTCAGTCACGAAATGACAACCATAAGTCATTTCCGAATCAAATTGGAAAGACGTGCACCGACTTCACTATTGAAACTTCAGATGATTCCATTTGATCACTCTGTCGCGTCTCCAGGGAATCTTCTACTAGTAGACTTATGAATGGGACTCGTGCTTACGAGGAAATGATTGCTCACCTCGATTCCTGATTTCATACTTTTGAAATCGTTGGTTTGTTCAGGAAATTAATGAACAAACAAGCACCAGGACGACGACACAATCACCCACTGGAGACACCGGCACCATCGTCACCCACCGACGTTAAAATAATCAGTTCGCCAAACAGTGAACTACTAACAAGAAGTTCCATCAGAGTAACAGTCGGACACGTAAAAAAGGGAAGAAGTGCGCTTCCCCACAAGTAGCTCAATTTCCGAGACAGATTCGTGTGACTGGCGGCTTTGTTTCTGGCAATACTTGTGCGACATTGGTGACATCGGATGTGGCATCATCTCTATCATTATTTTGTCTCCCGCATACTTTGTTGAGTGACTGGTAGGGAAAAGGAGAGGTTGCGGCGTAGGATTTGCAGGAAGCCTCGGTGTCCATCGAGAGGGCGAACAGTACCTAGAGTGAGGCAAGACGAAAGCAAACTTCGAGCTCCAAGGAGCGCTCCTCGTTCTCCCGAACATCACATTTGATCGCTGGCGATCGTTGCGGCTCATTTGACAGAAGACGCCGCGCCATGATTCGCGAAGGAGGTGCGTCGTCACGAATCCTTGCTTCATTGCATTTCTTGTTGAGGTTCCAGAAGTCTGTCGAGTACGTCTTCAACAGGGTGCGCTTCGAGTAATGTGAAATGCTGTTCCATTGCCGTCATGATCGATGTAGGTTTGCCAAGTTGCGGATGACCGACGTTGCATCTCCAAATTAGAGAAATACAAGCTTCTCGCGAGTCGTAGGGAAAATCACAGTGCCTTTGCGCTTCAGTATAGCTTCTCGTAATTGTGCAGGATCATATTCCTGGCAGTCTTCAAAGTAGAGTACTTCCGACATTGCTGGTCGTACTGATGTTCGTGTCCATGGCAGGAACGGGCAACTGCAGTTGAACCACGACCTAATGGCGGAAACACATTTCAAGACGTGCTCGTCCCGTTTATTAGACGAGACGTTTTAGGAATGATCGCATCATCACCATTGTCATACTAACCAAGAATGTGCGCATTTCGAGGACAACTGAACGTTGCTCTTTTCATTCAGGGACGGCGATTTCTGGGAAGGCTACAAGCTGTATTGCTTCGCTCATTACTCAAAATGCGCTGCATCCAAGGAAGAATTTCAAGTCTGTAAGATGGGTGAGTCTCACATCGTCAATCGCCTTCCAAACCTGATTCTCCTTGCACTTTTGCTGTCCTCGAGGAGATTGTCTTTATCCTAATATTGTCGGTGTTGCAGGTCGAGTTATGTGCGCGCTTCAGGACAAAGATGCTGTGGAATGGGGTGCTCATTTTGATGAGGCCATTCGCCAGACGTGGGCGGAGATGGAGGATTACGTGCAGGTTCGCCACAACAATGACTGCAAAAACCTCAGGTGCTTCTTCGAAGGTGCAACCCAAGTGCGTGTGCATGAAATGTAGGAAAGTCAGTCCTCTCTCTTGTCAACGTTCTCGTAGGGTCCAGGCTTCTAACGTAGAGGGTATGCCTATAGGGCGCTCATGGAGAAATTCGACGACGTCGAGAAGCTGTCGTCGACCACAAATGGATGCTTGCTTCTACGACTCATCGAGGTGCGTCAACAATCACTAACCGCAAACTATGTCGTCGAATTTAGACGAATGCAATACACGATTGTCGTTGAAAACGTAGCTTGGGTGCACTGTAATTGAGCATGTCTCAGAAATAGTATAGATCTTTGATGTCAACTTCCGAGGTCTAGAAATAACGAATGCTGTGTACTTTAGAACGCGCAGCCTAAATTGAAAATGGCCGTGGTCTTCAAGAACCGTACGAAATCATTATATTCAGAAAACGTCCCTCGAACTTCGGAAATTGTCATGGGATTATCATTGTAGAAACCACTAGATTCTTCAGAAGTCAGAACCCTCAAATCCTGCTCATTCAGAATATTTTAACTAGATGGCCGTGTTCTCTTCCAAGACGACGACCAAGCCACGGAATTTTCGAAAGTAGAGCCCGTGCACTTGGTAGTGGACGGTGATATATTTGAAGAGATCCGTGGGAGACTCAACGACACGAAATTGGACTTGGCAAATCTGAAGCGAAAGTCACGCCTGTCCAAACGTCGGAAATTGTGAACTACCCACGACGCGGGGATGCAAAGTATTTCGGGTATAAGGACTCCACTGATCGGCCCGGTGGCAAAGGAACTGTAGCTCAGATATTGGAGAACAGATTACCTAGTAAGTCCCTGTCCGACAGGGGACATGTAACGGACTAGTAGACCGGAGTATCGGTTTCTTTTTTGAATATGTAATCTTTCTATTTTGCAATGAGACATGTGATGACGAAACATCGCAGAGCCATTTGTTCATCTGCTGTCCGAAGTCATGCAATTCGACGTCGAGACTACATTTCTAGGCTTGTCGACACAGTTCAGACCGGGCGTTCTAAACTGCGGACAACACAGAACATGCACTCGTCCTTCTCAGGTCGGCGCTCCACATTCTCAAGAGCACGGCTCCGGGATTGTCCACCGCTTGCTCTATTTGTGTCGTCTGACTTGTACAAAGGAACTCGAGCAATGGCGAAATTTGGATGCTCCGACGCGCTATTTCCTGAGAGTGCCCTACAAGGTTCAGACCGAGCGCCCTGAACTGATGAAGTGACACCGTGTAAGAGTGGCAGCTGAACTCAACGAACCTACATGCAATCCTCGATGCTAAATTCTTGTTCGCTGTGACTGAATTCGTATCCTAAAAGGCACGCTCCGCAAAAACCGAATTTTCGAGGACTCTCTCCCGGGAAAGCGCACACGATTCAGGCCGCGCGTCCTAAACTGTGGAATCATACAAGGTTCAGACCGCGCGCCCTGAACTGTTGAAGTGACCGTGTAAGAGTGCCACCTGCACTCAACGAACCTACATGCAGTCGTCGATGCTGAATTCTCGTTCGCTGTGACCTACTTCGTATCCGAAAAGGCACGCTCCACGGAAACTGAATTTCCGAGTGGACTCTCCCAAGAAAGCGCAGACGGTTCAGACCGCACGTCCTAAACTGTGGAATCAACGAAATGGCATGTTCACTAAGACATGGGGATTTTACCAATTCGGCCGAACTCATCAACTGTGGATTGAACACGAAGGATCGCTCTTCGTCGATCGTCTTCACTTCCAGAATCCCTAGAGGGCTGACATCTCATCCAAGCATGCGAGGTACGCTCCGACAAGACGTCTACGGAGCACGGTCGATTCAGGGTTTCTAAAAAACTCACTCCATCATCACCCTCGTCCACCAATCCGAAATGAACCTACCGAAACGTTCAACCAAATGCTTTTGTCACATTGTACAACTGACCTCGCAATGCAACTGTACAGTGTTCCCTCAACCGTGACGTGCTCATGCAATGGAACCCAAAGCGAGGAGGCATACAAATCAAACATACTTCTCTCCCATTCCAACACCTCACCGTACCACTCAGAATACGACAACCGACCTTTCAGCCCACAAACTTCAGAAACCAGAATACAAGCCGCAGGGAATTTCCTAGGCTTACGGTAGGTCGACGTTGAGAACACCACTTCATCAAAAATGAAAATCACAAACCGACGTCTAAGCCAAGTGCACAACATGCAAACACTCGCTGAAGCAATGCAGTACGACAGCAAGCAATCAGAAAGGTACTGCTGCGGCCGGCGACGAAGAAATACTCCACCGCAAATGCAGCCATTGCAGATCGCAACTCTCTTCCTCCCGTGCACTTGCTGTCTCCGCTGACACGTTCTTCTCAACGAACCTAGCAAAGAAAACCGGCCTCCGGACCAAGGACGACACTAAAACTGAGAATTCAGAGAAGGACTGAGAAATGGCGTGCGCTCTAGGGTTCCGACGAAGAAAAGTCATCGACGGCTTCAACGATAACCTAGGAAAACGAACGGGGTCCCACCACCGACTCTCATCCAACTTGACATCATTCACCCTTAAACGAAAACATCCATTGCCATCTAGTCAAACATCATGTCCTAGGTGAATTGAGCCTTTTAGATGGCCTTCAAATTCTGATCTTATATTCTCATGACTTCAAACAATGGAGAATGTGAAACCATGGAGATATTTCAATTGATTTTGGAAACAATTGTAATTGCCATCATTTGGGTTGCAAATTATAGAAAATTATAAGTAAAAATACATTAAATGATCTAAATTTTGAGACATTTTGTCGCGAGCTACAAGTAACAATGAACATTAGTCTTACTACAAAATTTTCAATAGATTATTCCTTTTTTAAAACCCCAAACAACCACAACAAAGACTTGAAGTAACATAAGCCTGTCGTACTCGCAGTCTAGCGGAAAGCACCTTTATCACACCCAAACGTGATAATATGACACGGAATATCGTCCCAGGAGATTCTAGACATTACTAATAATTGCGTTTTCCGGTTTCTAGGTTTCTCGGATCAAAACACCCCAAGTTACTACTCTTAATCCGGAATACCAACTTATCTTCCAGACTGTTTTTCAGGATCCGTCTTTTCTTTCCGAATCTGTCTCTCCACTATTACCGGATTCCTTTCTCAGATCCGGATTTCACCCGGATCCGTCCCAATCCGGAATCTGGTTCCGTCACTCAATAATTGGTTTTTGATACCCCTGTTTTACCCTCAGGGAGTCCTCTCTTGATCTTTAGAGGGGTAGGGACTTACCACTCGTACACCTCACGCTCTCTTCTCTCAAACAAAAATACATGAAAATACCAAAGTATATCCAATGTTGTATTAGGGCCGGATTCGGATCCTCACAACTTCCCGGATAGCTCTAGGCCAATCCGATTAGCAGGTCACTCAGGACTAATTCACTTGCCCTTACTACAACGACATATTCGAAAACCCTTAGACCCGAAAGGACGTATTTTCCTAGTTCTTCGGATCGACTCAGTGGTTGGCAGACCTTCCGATGGACAGAACTTTCCTATGGCGGCTGCTTAATTCCGCACGAATCCGCCCCTACGGTTCCGGAACCTCCTCCTCGTCACTCCTGGACTCACACCGGATCACCGCTCCGGTGAATTAAAGGTTCCACGCTCAAACTCACGATTCAAGATCCTAACCCTCGGAAGTTGGTCACTCAGTTTGGATTTCAAGTGCCTCAGAATCCGGATTCCTCCTCACCCTTCCCTCTTGCCTCTCAACACTTCAATGAACACACCAAGAAGAGACTCAAACGCAAGTCAGAGCTAGAATGTCCATCCGCCGGCTCAAATTAAAGAAGGGAATGAAAATACAATAGAATATGCACTAGGAGGGAATGACAGGCCAACTAACTTGCCTGCCCCTTAAAAGCCAAAATAACAATGAAAGTCAAAGCCTAAAAACAGAAACGGAATGCCAACAAGGCAAAAGAAAATCCGAAACAACCAATCGGAGCCCAACCGGATTATCCGGAAAGGTTCGGTCAGTTGTCCCTAAAGTTCCGGATCGGGGCCCACATCCGAGAAATCCGTCCAGGAAACTTCCGTCCCAAAATCTCAAAAGCCTACCTAACTACTCAAACCTTATCCTACTTACGCGCCCGCTTCGATGTCGCGCCCACGGGCGGAATTGAACTTCTTCGCGTTGCTGCCTTGGGAGGGGGGGCCTTCTTGGTGGCGGATCGGGTCTACCTATTCTGAATCGGAACCGGTGGCGTTCCGCTGTCTTCCGTCGAAGTCTCCTCCGAATCCGCCTCGGAGCTTTCTGAATGCTCTCCTCCCTGAAATCCGCCCTGCCCCCTAACTTCATCACGGATGGTGAGGGGCGGATTATCTTCCCTGTCCGAGTCATCCAAGATGACTGTCTTGCTGCGCGGATCCTTACCCGGAACCCTGTCTGGCTCGTTCATGTGGGCGAACTTCTCCGGATTCTCCCTGGCCGGATTCGCCAGGGCCTTCATCCGGATCTCCAGGTCGAGCCGTGGTGATGCCCTTTTCTCTTGCGGATCCGTAGGTGTGTTGGACGGTCCGGCCGCATTCGGATCCGATCCGAGCTCGCCGAGGTTCTTCACGACCGGCGAGTTTCCGAGTAGTTTTCGATCCGTCGACATCCGTCCTTGCGCACCGGGGCTGAAGTCCGTAAACACCTGCTGGTTGAGCAAGCTCGACAGTCCTTCCCCCAACTCCGGATTGAGAGCCCCTATTAAGGCCCTCATCTCTTTCAGCACCCCTTCCATCTTGGCCTGATAATCCACCAAGATGGTGATGACTTTCGATCCGGTGACGTGCCCTTCCGTCATCAGCCGGGCGGAAAACAGTTTCGCTTTGATCACCGTATCTGCCGGCTCGGCCACCAACTCTTGCAGGTTCCGGACCAAGGAGGTGGCCTCCACGATCTTCCCGTTGGCGACACTGAGATCACTCTCCAGGTACGTCACCGTGCTCTGGAGTCCATTCCGCTCCTCTTCCGCCTTCCGTCGTCCCTCTTCAGCTATCCGGGCCAGATCTTCCGCCTGTCGGATTTTATCCGCCTGATTCCGGGCCACGTCCTCCCACTTCCGGATCTCTTCGTCTTTCTTCTGCAACACCTCTTGAGTCGGAAGACAGTTGAGGATTTCCGGAATGTCTTCGATCTTCACCGCGCCCAGCTTCGTGACAATCTGTTCGAGTATTGCCTCATATTGGTTGTTGTCTGCGTGCGCCATCATGGCGTGACGGATGATGGTGTCGAAGTGGTTCCGCTTCTTCTTCCCCAGGGTTGATCCGGGTGGATCCGAGTCTGGGTGTCCTCTCTTATCCGGCGTTGTGGACTTCTTCCATTCCGGCTTCCGTTCCGGCTGGCTGACCGGCTTCTGCTCTTCCAGGTCCTCGTCCATCCGCTCGTCTTCCGGGTCCTCCGGCTCCTTCTCCAACTCATCCGTCAAGCCATACTTGAGGATCTGAACTCCCATCTCATAGCGGAGGAGTTCCGGGCCACTCAGTACATCATGGTGGTGGTACAGGTGGAAGAGATAGCCGCTGATAGTGCTGGTCTTCTCCCGTCCCACATGCTCGGCTAGCCGGTTAACTACCCACTGGAGGACTATACCCCAGTTGACTATCCGTTTCTCAAAACACCCGAAGATGGTGTTGTGGCAAGACATATTTTTGATCTTTCCATTTAAAGTTAGTATGGAGCGGAAAGTCGAAAATTTAGCAACCGGATTTGTTCAGGGAACGGGTAAGATCCAGAAGTAGTACCAGATAATGTTGTAGAGACCGGTGGCAGAATAATTCCGGTTTATTACGACGGAATACCGGAACGGAAAAATTCCGGACCCTACAGAACGGATTCTATCCGGATTCAGTCCCAGAACGGAACGGATGATTTCCGGACTTGGACCGATCGGATGGGAACGGGAACGGATGATCAGGAACGGAAGACCGGATCCATTTCTGGAAAGTATATAAGGCCTGACATTTTCAGTTGGCCCATTTGCTCTCAGGCGCTTCGTTGTGTGTTTTTCAACCCTCAGCGTTTTCCGCCTTTTCTGTGAGTTGGTTTTGCGCGCGTGTTTGGTGGCGCAATTTTCTGTGACGCGGCTGTCAGTATTAGTAGCGGGTGTTTTGTCAGAGCGGGCAGTTGTCAGCGGCGCGGGTTTCAGACTGTGCGCTGAGGCGTTGGTGTGTGGAGAGGAGTGTGTGTGTGTATGTACAGGTGGTTATTACGGGCAGATTACTTTTGTATTTGTGATTGTGAGTGTGTGTGAGGAACGGGACGTGCGGCTAGGAGAGGAGTGAGGTAGTTTTCCGGATAGTTGCCATGCCACAGCTACGCCGGAAGAGAACCGAGTCCACTACACCCCCACCCTCAGGGATAAAGCTGAAGAAAGTAGTTCCGCTCATCCCTTCCACAGAGCCGGAGAAAAGCAACTTGATGGCGGACTTAACCGCAATGGGGTGTCTAGGGTTAGCAGAGATACCCTAGGGATTCAAGGAGGAGCGGATGGTGAAGGAGCTGAAGGGCAAGGTGTCGAATCAGTTCGACAACACGGCGCGGGGAATGCCGCACAAATGGACGGAGGCGCACTGGAGGGCCGTATACGGGTTCAAACACCAGGGGCACGGACCGGCCGGGAGGAAGGTAGACTTCCTCCAAAACAGGTTTCACGGCACCCCTCACCCGAAGGACGGATATCGGGTGATGGACTATAACGAAGACAGGCATCGACGCCTGTTGAAATTTCTGCTTCCGGTCTTGCATCCGGAAAAGCCAACCCGGGTGACAATTGGCCTGGCCAACACGATCTTCGGTGCCCTGATCGGAGACCGGAAAGTGGACTGGGGCCGGATCATACAGGAGCTGATCACCCGGTTACTGAAGAACCTCGGAGGGAGTAGGGCAACTCCGATCTCCCCCTACCTCTTCCACCTCTACCACCATCTACAGCTCCTTTCGGATACGGAAGAGAAGACGTGGCACGCCCAGAAGATAGTCTTGACGTACGGGGAGACGTCAACGGATGATGAGGAGAGCTCCGAGTCCGAGACAAAGCGGGAGGACTCAGATAAGGGAGAGGAACCGGAAGTTCCGCTCGTGAAGCGGCAGAAGACCACACCGCCGAACACGAGGGGATCTCCTCCGGTCCGACACAATCCGGGAACGGAAGGCAGAGCGGGACCATCCGAACCGGGTCAGGCCGAACCAGCAGCAGAGGAAACGGATCCCAATGATCCGTTCGTGCAATTGACGGAAATCCTGTGCAACATCCGAGCGGATTGGGAGGTCAAGCGGATCGTCCTGGAGAACATCGCGGGGATGGTCAATGGCAAACCGGATCATACTCTCCCGATCGTGGTAGGGAATTGCATCGCCTCGCCTGCGGATCTCGCCAAGATGGAGGAGGAAAACCGGAAACTTCAGGAGGAAGTTGACGGTTTGAAGGCGGAGCTCCTTGTTCTCAGGGACAACGAGGCCGCTACCAAGGAGATGGCGGCAGAGACCGTCAAATTGGCGGAGCACGTGAAGGCAACATTCGGGGAACCCGGATCGGCTGTCATCCGGGCTCAACTGTTTGACGAAGAAGTGCACAAGGAGAAGAAACTATCCGGAAGCCGGATAGTCCGGATTCTGTCCGACTTCTCCGAAAAGGTGGAGACGACTTTGGTGAAGGTTCGGGAGGCGGCCGAACGGATGGAAGACTGTAGCCGGAGACTGACGGAAATTCCGGTCAGACTCTCCGATCTGTCTCTACCGGATATTTCCGAAGGGTTGCCTCAGAGACCAGGGAAGGACAGGACGCCGCAATCCAAGAAGTCAGGGCGAGCGTCAACGGGTAACCGGGAGGCAGCAATTCAGTTGTCGGAATCTCCTGCGAGTCCGAATACTGGAGCTCCGGTTGCAATAGACGGAGAACGGAATCGGAACCTCACCGAGGTCTTCGAGCAGATCAGTAGGGCGGAAAGCCCGACTATAGGATCTAGGGTAGCAGAGCCGGATACGTAGGTATTAGGACTTTCCTGTTTTTGTAGTTTTTAACTTAGGAACGGATCAGGAGGAAATCCGGTCCGGTTTAGGAACTTGGAGCGGGTTGGAATCCGTTCCGGTTCAGAAGTAGGTAGGAACGGATCCGCCGAGCGTTAATCGCGGCGGACTTGTATGGCGCTTTTTGCTTTTTGCCCATTATTTAAGTCAGTCCCCTCGCGGTGGACTGGGAGTCTTTTCTTTTGCATTATCTTTGTGTATTCTATTCCCTCTTGCTTTGCGCGTGTATCTCCCGAGTTTGGCAGGGCGGCGTGACGCGGAGTTAGGAAGGCGCAAGTGGTTTTGCAGGCGACATTCTCCCTTTGGTGTTTATTTTCCGTGTCTGAGTATATGAGAACGGGTAGATAAGAGTTGGGAGTGTAATTCTAGTGCCTCAGCGCTTCTAGGACTTAAGATTCCGGGTGAGAAAGCCGTTGTTAGGCTAGACGAGAGGGAGGGATTCCTTAATCGTGCTAGAGCTCCTGGGTGGGAGACCCAATTGAGTGTCCGATCTCCTGTGAGGTCTCACCGTCTTTGTGGCAAACGGAAGAGTTCCGGTTGACGTTGGAACGGACGGATACACTTGTAGCCACTTGGCTCCCCAGGAACGGAAAGTCGTGTCAAAGTCGTTGTAGTATGAGAAGATCGTACGGGGGATCTCTGTGTGACCTACAGTCCAGATCTTTGTCTGGATTGTTGTGAGGGATCAAACCGGATCTGAAGTATTTTTAGAATTAACAGGTAGAAAGTGGGTCTTCAGCCACTGTAAGTCACGGAAGGAGCGGTGGGCCTACCGCTCACAAAATCAAGCGGCGACCCCTCTGATGGTAAAACAGAGGCAAAACTAAACCTTATTGAGGAACGGATGTGGACGGATCATCCGGAACGGATTGATCCAGAGAGGAAACCAGGAGCGGAACTCGTTAGGGAGCGGATCCATTGCAGTCTGACGGAACGGATAAAATCCGGGAAACCGGAAAAGTGAAGGAATGGATCCGTTCCGGAGCAGATTGCTAGAATATCAGTTTTGAACGGGATAACGGGTTGTCGTCTCGGGTTGTTTGTGTATTTCCGGTTCTAGATCTAGAACCGGATTATAGAGTTTTGGGAGCTGTCCTACCTTAATCGCTTAACTAAGCCAGATACTTCACAGAATCTCGCGGGTTCGATCTTTAGAGTCACTTAGTTATACTCTACAGTGATTTTTGTGAGTATAATAGGGAATTTACTTACCCTGTGTTGCGACAGGTGTTCGCTACCGTTACGGTGACACAGATAGGTTTTTCCGGATAGAGGATGGGAATCAAGAATTCCAACATCCGTCTATGCCGATCGTTGGTGCAATCCGGAACTGAGTATCCGTCCTTAGGGTGGGGCGGATTCCGGAACTTGTTAACACCAAACTTGTCCGTCCGGGGAGCTAGACCTAATCCGGTTTTATCAAAACCGTATACATTCGCCCAGATATCCGGCGTCCAGGCACTCGGTCTACCCCTCACTGTGAGTTCGTACTGATTCGGAACTCCCGAGAGGATTTCCTGTACTATCTCGTCACTCTTCACACTCCAAGGGCGCCGGATCAACCCATGACACCCTAGGAAGACTAGATCATCTTCTAACTCCTTCCGATGCTGCGGATCGGAAGGGATGACTGGCGAAATTGCCTTGGCCGTCACTACCGCTCGCTTCGGATTGGAGGAACTCGCCATCTCTCCGCCCGAGTCGGAACTTGTCGGTGCGGTCGGCACCGACCCTGAACTAAACCCGGAACCGATCTCTACTGCTCACCACTCTTTCTCTCTCTATACGCGCTCCAAAACCTGCACACAAGCCGTACCTCGATTTGCCAAATCGAAAAGGAAAAAATGAAGTGGAGAGGAAGGGTTTATATACCAATCGGTACCCTGCGTTCCCAGTTCCCCTCGGAACGGCGCGACGTTCCCCGGCCGTTACGCTAGTTTCCGTAGGTCGGCGGCATAGACCCGTAGGTGCCGACCATCCGGAACTACCTCGGATCCGTCTTTAGGTATACCGGATCCGTTCTTGACAACATCGGATCCGTCTTTGACAATATCGGATCCGTCTCTCCAAGTTCCGTCTTCCGGGAAGTTCCGTTCCGGATATGGAGGAATCCGGATCTGGAAACTTATGCCCATAGACCGGAAATTCACCTTGGTCAATCCGGTTCAAACGGATCCCAAGGGAAGAAGACCCTAATTATCTTCTTTCCGCCATATCTAACCCTAAAATTTTGAAAAATTGAGCTTACTCTATATACTATCTTCCTTTTTTTACTTACCTGATATTTCCGGACTGCGACAAAGCCTATCAAACCACATTTCATAGTTCATTCAATAGACTGAGGTATAAGAATTTGATGTTTCTTACTAGTAGGAAATCGTACTTCCTATTCACTGAAATGTTTTCAAAATTGTGGTTGAAAACTACAAATTATTGTCATTTTTCAAAGTTAGGGATAGAAAATAATTATATCAACTACATTATTCTTAAATATATCATTAATGAAGATATAAATGGACAAGTTCATTTTGGCATTCAAGTAGAACATTCCATTGAAAAGAAAAAAAAATGAATCAAAAACACAACAACTTGTCCTTTTTGGATTTTAGCACATAGAGCTTGTAGTTGCAATAACTTCTTCAATTTCTCAACTTCTCCACAATTTCAAGTTGAAATTGAAACAGAAATTGTCGAGCTTCATTTTCCTTGTCAAAGTCAAATTCCAAAAGCGGGTATATTTGAAGTTCAAATCAAGGATGACCTACTGAGGCACATCCACTTTTTGGATGCGTATGCACTTAAGGATTAACCAACAGTCTCAAAACACTCTTTAGGTGGCTACAACATCATAGGACACAAGTAAGTGAAGACCACATGAATTCAAGAGTCGGCACACCTAGTAAGAGCACCAAATATTAAGTAAAGATGTCTAAAGAACCTTTTCCTATAATTATTGTACAATACGTTGAAAGATAGCAAAAGGTTATACATGAAAGAACAACAACTTATATGGCTAGAGCCACTACAAATTTATGTTTCATAGGATTAATGTCTTCCTCAAATGGACATGCCAAAATCATGCAATTGTACCTACTTACTGAATTTGACGTTCCTGATGGAAAGGCCTGAAAATTAGATCTGCACTAGTGCTCAAACTATATGCACATTGTGCTCGATGCCTACACATAATTCAGTATCAATGATCATGCGTTACTTAATACCACAATTGCAATCATAGAAATATGTAAGTCGATCTTTAGGAGTACAAGGACAATTACTCGGGTGCAATACTCTCTGCATATTTGGGTACCTACCCTGAGGCAAGGGGGCAATTACTTGGAGTTCATTTATTTCCCATGAAGAAATAAAAAGGACCCAACAATTATAAATTTTCTAAAAATTGCCTACATTATGGCACTCTACATTACTTATGCCGAAAAGATGGTACTAATTTCTTTCTCTTCTTTGGAAAGGGAACAAAGATTGATAAGCTAAGCAAAAGCCACTTTTTTGGCAACAGAAATGTACACACTCGGATATGTGAATCTTTTCACAGTAGTATTTCTGACTTTGTAAAAAGTTACTTTTCTTAATATCTTCTTCACACCGTACGTTTCAAGTGAAGGTAACTAGTAAGGTTCTTAGTTTCTTCATTTCGTTCATATTTTCATTGGATACTTTGTTTGTCTGGATTCATTGCTCAGTAGGTTCTAATTTCTACTCCCTATTTCTCTATAATTTCTAATCTTCATTTCTACTCCCTATTGCAGTATTGCAGAAAAAAATTGTAAATAGAAAGAAATAGAGAATGATTCAAAATAATACATTTTCAAGAATGTATTTATCATAATGAAATTTTCAAAAATTCTATTCCAATGGGTCTATTGTTTTAATAAACTATCTGAATCAAAGAACAAACATTTCTTGAAGGTACATTGAAAGCTTGACTCGAATAAAGAACTTCAAAGTACAAAATCGAGAACCACGCAAAAAATAACTCATCACTTTCATTTCATTCATCAAAATAGAATGATTCTGAAAACATTTCCTTGTGTGGATAAATTCAAAGAAAAAACTGTAAATTAAAGTTTATCAAAATATTTATTTCAATTAGTTTGCCCAGATTGCTTGGTTAAACACAATCTACATATCATACAAGAATTATTTAACCCCTAAAGGACCAACATGCCTTTTTTGGCAACATAGCGATTTTGGGCAGGTACGTGTGGCTAGAGATTTCCATATTTTGGAACCAAAATTTAATAGAAGGTGTGGACGAGGAGTGTCTTGAAAGTCCAACAAATTCCGTGACTTTTGCCTACATGGTTGAAAAGTTATCGCATAAAACGTTGTTTGTTTCTCAATTCGGGCAGTTTGGGCACATTAGAAAAAATCACTTTTTTTGGAAATAAATTTTTTTAATTTATTTTATAGATTTATATACATGTACAGCTTTGAATCATTCCATTTGAATTAATGAGCCAAAAGTTATGAAGGATTTTAGTTTGCGAGTAGTTATGGATTCTCTTCTCTAGAATAAACTTTGAAGTCCTCTGTTTTACTCAATTTTCAATATAATTTCTGAAAAAAAATATAAACATTGGGTGTAGATTGTTTATTACAACATTTGAACCATTGGGATGGGCATTTTTCAATTCAATAAATAAAGTTTTACCATTTCTCTATTTTGAATCATTATGTACTTCTTTCTTCTTACTATTTTGTTGTACATGTTGTACAATTCCAAATGATATGAAAATTTTCAAGCATGTAGCCAACTTGAATCGGAGAATAAGTCTAAAGAGTTGCAACCATTTTGGACATTTCTTCATACAAATGTGGCCTTCTGAAGTGCAGCTGCCCAAATTTTCGCAGTGAAAAAACATTGATTTTTGTAACTTCAAACACTAATATCTTGCAATCTACATGGTGGAAATCTCTGAAATTTTTTCTACATCTTTCCAAACTAGTGCACTAAGAGATCCTATGGTTACATGTATCAAAAAATGTTTTTTTTTCTGAAATTGGGTAGCTGTCCTCGAAATGACAGTTTTGGAGCAGTTTTGGTGGAAACATTGTTGCGGTGCTTTAGGGGTTCAGCATGTAGTCAAAGTTTTTGGAAACTACTGGGCACTAGAAAAAAAGATTTTTTTGATATAGCCTGAACATTTCAAAGGAGAAAACAAAATTCCATTCATAGTGAGCGACCTAAAATAATTTTAGGAGTTCAGTTTCTTCATTCTAGTTATTCCTTCTCTTTTGTTTCTAGAACGGCGAACTGTAAAGTAGGGGGCTGTAATTGCAACCCTGTCTCTGAAAGTGATCAGGTACATTTTGCCTGTAACATGTACCAAAAGTGTACATTTCAGGAGGGGGTCGCTTTTAGAATCCATCGTGTTTTCAACTCCAAATATTCATAACTCATTCCATGAAGGTCCAAATAATATGAAACGAATCGGATTAGATGCCAATTCCATTTTCCTCACCACGAAAATTTATTAAAAATGGTTTTCAGGCGTTCAGCTTCCCCGAAATGCAAATCATGTGGTAAAGGGTCGCTTTCATAACCCCCTACTTTAGATATAAATACGACCTCTTTCATCTTCATTCTTACAAATACATAATAAATGAAGTAGATGATACTTCTAAATAATGAGTAATTAATTAAAAATGAGCTAAAAATTTAATAATGACTTAATAATGAACGAAACAACAAAATCAATTCAATCATAATAAATTAAATAATAAATATTTCATTATTAATGAACTGAACAACTAATAATAAATTCATTCATAATGATTAAATAATTAATAATGAAATAATGAATTATGAAATTATTTATTTATTAATATTGAAAAAAATAATTAATTACTAGTTCATTAATTTGCACCGACCTTGCTTGCTATGTGGCATAAACCAATTGATGTTTTACAAAATTTCTACATGTCTAAGTTCATGTTGCTCAAAACCGTATGCAATTTTTCTAGACACCTAGTATGTTGACATTGCTTAAAACAAAATTCAAATTTTATTAAGGTGAATAAAAATCCCATGTGGAACTACTTGCCTGTGTGGCACTCACGTGGCTGCCAAATTGCGCACTTTTGACAGCTTCGTGGCCCATGTTTTCTAGGATGCTGCTCTCAAAATAGGGCACTCTTTTTCATATTTTCTTGTTTCTTTCGCTTGTCAATCGGGATGGATTTTCCTAGATATGCATAATAGACATGCTTGATGTAAATTCGAACATCCCTCCATGTTTGGAGACTTCTCATAAAAAATGTGATTTTCTTCTAGTGATCATAAGATTTGACGATCAATACTGTGATTATTGAAAACTGCATATGAACTGTCTTGTGCCACTGAAATCATGGAACTGCCTCATGGAAATCAATTGGTCACATTGACATGACCTTGATATTCAAAATCTACAATGAAGCTCGCTCGATGGTATACACATTCAACTCTAAAATGTTAATTACAACAAATCAATTTGAAATATTTGGTGTGACAAGAAGCCTTAGGATTCATTTGGTTGTAATTTTGGAAAATCATGTTAGTATGTATCCATACATGCTACTTTCAAGATGTACAAATGGATCCAATAATCATACAAATTTCGCTACTAGTAGTACCAAATAAATTGAAAGAAACATTAGAAAGAGAACTTCGAGAAGCTTGAACGCAATTATATGTCAGTACTACAAATAGAATACTTCTCCAAACCATACATTCTGTTATAATTGTAGTAAACAGTACTCCCTTATTGCAAAAAAAGATGCATCATCATGAAATTCATCAAGACTTAACTAAGTATTCAATAATTCAATAATTCAATTGCATATATATACTTTAGATGAATATTCATGAGTGCTATCGAAATTTCAATTGTGTCCCCTAAATTCCCTTGAAACTTCATTGAGTAAATAATTACTTGTGAATGCTTTGGAAACTTCAAGTGTTTGTTTTGTATGTGCACCTAATTAATTTGTGGTGGTGGTACGATTATCAGCAGTTAGTTTGAGTTATGGAGTCTGTGCAATTGGCAAATGTTGACATTGCAAAGTTCCTCACACCAGACGAGTCAACAACAACAAATCCAAAGTGAAATTACTGTGATTTCACACTCAAGATGTTGGAGGAAGGTGTATTTGCAGACATCACGCTCAATGCCAACGGCGGCTTTGTGAAAGCATACAGAAGTGTGTTGGCGTGTGTGTCACCTATCTTCAAAACTATGTTGAAGCGCGACATCAAGGAGCATCTGACATCTCTGTCAAAGCTCTACAATTGTTCCTACTTTAATTTGCTCTATACAACAAAGAAAGTGAACGAGGATATAGTCGCAAGTTCGCTGCAGATGACAGATTTAGCGCTCTCATTGGCAGATCTGCATTTCTCTAACATCCACAAGGTTGTCCTTGAGTACCCACTATAAGAAACTCATGTTTTAGATGACGGATTGTAGGTGACATCTAATGTAGTAACTTGTGTTTTTATGTCAACAATGATGTCCGCCATAACATCTTGATGTTATGGCGGACATCATTGTTGACATGAAAACACAAGTTACTACATTAGATGTCATCTACAATCCGTCATCTAAAACATGAGTTTCTTATAGTGACCAGATGCCACCTTTTCGAGCCGCCATTGATAAGCATTTTGGGGAAATTTTCAAGGCCTCGGTGAAGTACTGGGTAGAAAGGAGACTCGGATATGTTCTACTATGAATCGGCTCTGGCTAGGAATTTGACACTTGAAACCTGTTGGCACTACTACAGACTGAAGTTCATTGATGGCAAAAGGAAGGTCATTCAAGAACAGTGCCTGTCATGTCTGTCTGGATTACATATTGGGTAACTACCATGATGTTATCACATCCAAAGGTTTTCTTGAAGATATGAGGTGCCCTCCATTTCAATTACAGATAGTGATCACGTATGTTGGATCCCAAGATATGCGTAAAAATGCACTTGAAAACTATCTTTGAATTAAAAGACTCTGATGTGGCGATGGACCAGTCACGGAGCACAAGTTGACTCGAAGAGACTGAGGTAGGTCTGTAAGTGTGGACTATTTAAATTCAGTGGTGTTCCATGTGAACATTGGCTCCAACTTTGTGAAGAGAACTCAAGTTTGAAGATTTGGTTAGGTTGCCGTTGAATTATTGTAGACTTTACACGACGTCACACTCCATTTAAAAAATACCTTGGGTACGATGAAGCTTTTTTTTTGTGACTTCGGACACCATACCTTCATAATTCGTCGAGCAATTCGACTGTCTTTGACATCGTCAACTTCTCAAACTTCAAGTTTTCATTTCTTGCTCTATGATCTTGAATGGAGCCCCCTTCTGTTCAATGACTGGCTATGAGTTTTGCATTGCACAAGCAAGAGGGTCGTGGCTGCAGGTGAAGGTCCTCTTGTTGTGTAAGACGAGATCTAATTGACGAGTAAGTTCACTCATTCAGGTGCTCACGGAATTCTCGCTCCTAAGTTCTGTATGCAAATTGACACTGACGCGATAAATTACAAGTTCTTGAGTGGCAAAGTTCACATGATTCTCCTTGAAGGGGCTCACGCAAGGGACTAAGTGACTCCGCAGGCTCTTCCAGCTGATGAAGCACATTGAACGTGCACTGTGATCGCAGAGATGGAGACCGAATCGATAGCTATCGTAGTAAGGGTGGGTCACTTCCCGCATTTTGCAAACCACGTGCGGCATAATGTAGCATAGGTTTAATTGTTTCAAGGTAAAATTTATAAAGGATTTACAAATAAAGTAGGGGACTTTCAAAGTCAAGGTTGCATTATAAGTAAAATAGGTAGCTAAAAAATCTCAAGTATTACAAAATTTTACATATAATTTAAGGACTAGAAATTAGGATATTGGAAATTGTATTTAGTAGGGTCAATTTTATTTAGAGCCGGTTGTACAAAGTAGTCAAAGTATAAAGGTGGTACACAATATTTGCATAGCTAGATATACAAAGTAGTTAGTGTATAAAGTTGGTACACAATGTTTGTATAGCTGGTACATTCAATTTTTGGATTCTTGTGTATTGCAAGTGGTAAAATTGTCGCACTAGTTCACTTGACTAAATTTTAAATACAAAAAAAGAGTGTGATAACGGAAAAAAATATTGAGCCCAATAAACATTCTAACTTTTCATTCAAATTTCCTTAATCTTCTCTCTAACCTTCTTGCTTTTAACTTTCTCTTTGATTCACTTTTTTCCCTTATAAAGAAAATATCCTAGAAAAAATACTTTCACCTACATTATATAAGTAAGTATAGGGTGCCATAATATAGGACATTTTCACAAATTATGTAAATATAGGGGACCACTTATTCAAGCCTTCAAAGTAAATAGCCCCCCAAAAAATACCCCCTTGCCGCACGGGGGGGTATAAAACATACAAAGAGTGACCCACCCGAGATCGTGGTAAGGGTTTGGTTTGTATTTCAAGGTTGTGAGCTCCTTTGAAGACAATCTTGTGAACACTGCCATTTAAGGACACGTAAATTCTTGTGTATCAACTCGAAAATACAAAACTCCGGAGCTAGCATCACTACAAAAAAGGAGGGGTATAAGTGACTGCGATCTATGACTGTAAACCAATCATTTCGGACAAAAATGACTGCGTCGCGACTCGAGGCTCTGGAGTCATTATGGACAAGTCATTCTTTAAATGACTGCAACCTTATTATCACCATCCATTTTAGACTTGGATGGAAAATGGATGAGGGGGTCTACATGGACGATGAGGTGGATAAGCAAATTTTTAGAAAAGATTGGGCAGCTGCCCATTTTTAAAGAAATTTTGCTAACATAGATGTCCACATCAACCAATTGTGCAGTCATTTTGTAGTCGTGATATAGTCCAAGCATTGTTGACGTGGACATCCACGTGAAAGTCACATGTAAGTCATTGTGAAGTCATTATATAGTCATTTTGCAGTTGTAATATTGTATGTAGGTTGCTGACGTCAGAGTCATGTGTAAGTCATTATGAAGTTATCATGCAATCATTTTGTAGTTATAATATAGTCTAAGTACTGCTAACATGCACAACCACGTCAGAGTCACATGTAAGTCACTGTGAAGTCATTTTATAGTCATTCAGAAGTTGTGATGAATGTTAAGATGGACTGCCACATAGCAAGTCATTTCATAGTGATTTTTCAGTAATGTAGAGTTAGGGTTCAAATCACTCTTTAAGGATGTTGAAAGTTATTTTTTATTTGTAGCAATGTGTGCAAGAAAAATGTATTAACAATTATATGAGCAATAGTCATTCTACAATCATATATGAATACACTCAAAATTTCACAATTATACACCGTACACAATAAATATGCAATACACAATGCACCTTACACAATATACCATATGCCAAACACAATTCACCAAATGCCACACACCATACACCATACACCATATACCAAGGCTTATTTATTGCCACTTAGTGTGTGAGTATGAATAGAACAAAGGACAAGCCTTTTATAGAAGTAGGATAGTAGTTGGCAAGACAAAACTTGTGGGATATATAAAAAACGCAAAAATTATATTACAAATAATATTTCAAACCTCATTGAGGCATAGTACATTCACTTTTTTCAATGAACTTTGAACTACTGAAATTTGAAAAATCATTTTCATTTTCATCTCCAAAAATCCATTTCAGATTTTGAGCTTCAAATCAAAAGTTATAGACAAATTTGCTAAACAATTTGGAAAGGGTTTAGGGTTAACTAAGGCTCTAGAGTAGTAATAGCGTAGGTATGTAGTAGTAGAGTAGTTGTGCATTAGTCCAAATCAAACTTCTAAGTAGTCGTTTGGCAGTCATAGGAAGTCGTTTGGTAGTCACACAAAGTCATTCAATAGTATAACCCTCGAGTGGTGATGTTGTCATTTGCGTTAAGGAAAAATGGGACTTAACAATTGCTCTTGTTTTCTTCCTAAATACTTTAGTGTATGTTTATTGAAACCCCTAAAGTGTTCAAAACTAGTGCAACAATAGTGGCACACATTTCTAGAAGTATTGGTGGCATGTCAATAGGAATTTTAGCAAATCATACAATTGGACTTTTAGAAAGAAAATATTATACAACATCAAAGACAAAGGCCACTAACAATGCATCATTTGAAGAAAAAAAAGTAGAAAGAAGAGTATTTTATTAAGAAAATTATTTTAAAAAGAAATGAAAAAGATAAACCTCAAGGGGGGTAGGCACTTTATGTATTTATATTGTGAGCCAAAGCTCTATAAAGATTTTGGACCCCTCATTTCTTAAATATTGATGCCATGGTTACGAAATTGTATTTTCTATAACTGTTTCAATTAAAACACACATCATCATGACTCATTTCAATTCATTTTTCAATCTATCTTAAAAGTCATATTATATATTATTTGAAGTGAAATTTTTGACAATAGAAATCTAATATAGTCATTATCAATCAAAGATCAAAATTATTGGTTGAATTTTTATAGTTTATTAAAAAATTAATAAGGGGTCAAAAATCACTATTGCATATGATATACAAAATTTCTATAGATTTATCCTCCTAAGAAATAAACTAGGACTACAAAATTGAAAAGAATTAAAGATAACCCGTCGTACATTATTCTTGTATTATACATAAGGGGCATTGGCAATAAAAGAACTTAGATTCTCAAAAGATGGATTTTGTAAATATATCAAATTATACAAAGATTTTGGAGAATAAAAAATTATAAGAATTAAGCATAGAAAATTTTAGGTTGTGTTCGATTTTAAGAAAAAATCACAATGTATATGAAGAATTAAAACATTTATGCATAGTTTTAAAAATTTTATATATTTAATTTTTTCTAATTAAAATTAATTAATTTTTTAAATGAAAAATATTGGGTATCTTGTTCTATAATATGTGTATTAAAAAAATTCATATAATTAATTTTCTTAATGCTATTATTGTCTTCAAAGAATATTAGTTTCATATATGTAATTACAATTTTGGATTCTTTGTTAAAAGGGCTTCAAGAATTTTCTACATTTAAACTAATTATGTTCCTTAAAATTAGACTAAAATGCATTATAAATGATTCTAATTAGAGCCATATAATATGGGAGTTGCTTATCCAATAAGATAATTTATTAGCTTAAAAAGGATAGTAGAGTATGAGTGTTGAAAAATCCCAAAGGATCATTGCAAGAATCATTGTACTTTTTTAGTGCATTTTAGCATTAAGCACATTTTAAAAGTATTTAAGTCATTTTCAAGTCACGTAGTAGCCATGTGTAGTTGCATTGCACTAACACAAGGGCGACTGAAGTCCATATCAACAAATTGTCTTATCCATATTTTCTATATAAAAATCTTGACTTAGCTATAAAAGGAATATTTAAGTCATTTTGGAATCACGTAGCAATGGTGTGCAATTGCATTATAGTCACACACACGAGAATGACTGAAGTTCACATTAGCAAATTGTCCTATCCATCTTTATATAGAAAATCTTCACTTAGCTTTACAAAAGACACTTTTATATAGAAACGATTCACTTGGTATTAAATATGACACTTGAATCATTTTGGAGTCACGTAGAAGTGATGTGCAGTCACATTGTAGTCGCACAAAATGACTAAAGTCCACGTCATCAAATTGCCCTATCCATTTTTTATATAGAACATATTCACTTTGCTTTAAAAGGGACACTTAGGTCATTTTGGAGTCACGTAGTAGTGATGTGTGGTTGCATTGTAGTCACATAAAAATGACAGAAGTCCACGTCAGCAAATTGCCCTATCCATTTTATATATAGAAAATCTTTACTTGGCTTTAAAAAAGACACTTAAGTCATTTGCGAGTCACGCACTAGTGATGTGCAGTTGCATTATAGTCACGCAAGAATGACTAAAGCCCATGTCAAGAAACTGCCCTGCCCGTCCTCTGTATAAGAAAATCTGAATTTGGCTTTTTGGAGTCATTCAAGTCATTTTGGAGTCGTGGGATAGTGATGCGCAGTCATAGTTCATAACACCAAGTAGTTGTTCATGACTTTGGCATCCATATTAGATACCTCTTATTCCCCCTTGTATTGTGAATGTCATTTTTCAATGAAAAATGACTTTAACCATTGGATAGTGCAAATTTGGTGCAATTACAGAATCAATAGTCATTTTCTAGTAAAATCGGACAAGCAGTCATTCTTTGGAGTCATTTTTAGCCCTGTTTTTTTGCAGTGTATGGATTCCATTTTACGAGCACCAGAACTTGTGCAAGCCCATCTCAAACTACAAGTGGTCTGGACTTCATCAACAACCACAATCCTCTTGCCTCTGCGTGCAATGCAAAGTACAAATTCAACTAATCTATGAATAGATGGGGCTTTCATTCAAATTTATGTACATAATTGTAGTTAACAATAATTTGAAAATTGAGAAGTTCATGCTTCCAAGGACACCGGAACTGCGGCTCACTGAGCAAGTTACAAAGTTTTGGTGTTCATTGCTGCAGGAAATTCTTCAACTGCAACCATTGGCTATCCTTCTAGGCATCTTCTGCGAAAAGAGCTCCTTCAGTTAGAACTGACTTTTGCCATAGGAATACCATGATGGCAAGTGAAGCAATTACTTAGGATTTGCTTTACTTCAAGAATTCCATAATTTGTTTGTATATGATTGAGTTGACCTAATGAGAAAACTGAGCATTGAGGAAGACCTTCATTCCTAGTATACAACTCTATCAATGGCCATTAGTGACCGCACTATACTTTGATTTGGAGTTTCTATGATTGAACCTCACATTCTAAAATGCCAGATTTCATGAGAGGGAACAAAGCAAATACCCCGGGGAGGACACTTCTTGTATATTTGGGGGACCTACATGCGGCGGTGGGGTATTTTTAGGGGGGCTATCAATTACTTGTAATCATTACTTGGCAACATTAAAAGAGCCCCTATTTTATCATAAAGCGGAACAATCAGCCATATTATCATCCCTATTTTATTTTTGAAACACTTTGCCTTTTTAATGTCCTGTATTTTATATGTAAATGTCTTATAAATTTTACCTAAGATTATTTAAATGTATCCTATATTTCGCTGCACGTAAGTTATTAAACAATGGGAAGTGTCTTCCTCTAGACAACTTAGAACCCATCAACAATCCTTCTTTTTAAGTATTTTTAGTGAAGTGGCATGATCGTGGAAAACCATCATTGTTGGCTAGAGAGAAGTCATTGTCTACTACTAATGTCTTGAAAGTAACATTATATTTTCATTCACTTTATGATTTCATTTACATTTTTTGATCTTTCAATTCCAAAAGAATTTGTAGAGAAGCAAATGACTGATTAGGTAAAATTTCTTGAACCATAATCTCTTGCAATACAAAGAGAAATTATAAATCATCAGGCATGTTGGAATTAGGAATGCATCTAATTGTTCAAACTATATGCATACACGTAATCGAGAATCTCAGTCTTTGTAATGAGAAGAATTCTTCCTCGAAATGGAAAAAAATATGGATAATTTGAAGAGCACTGCCTATATTATGTCTCGTGAAATTCAAAACTAAGAAAATTGTTTCGTAAATATGGTCAATTTCATTATTGATAGAGAATGGAAAATACAATGAAAAGAGCTCTTTTTTACTAATTTCGTAAAAATAGTAAGGAAATTCAGAAAATGAGAATGAGACATCCATTTATTCTCTAAGTCAAGGTCTTTCTTTTCCAACAAATTTAATCTTTGGAAAAAATAAATTCTATTTTCCACACTTGTGCAAAGTCAGACACTTAGACGACATGTGGAGGGTGAACAATATAGTATTTTCAAATTTGTACAATTCTGCAATGCTCGGAAGACTATATTAATTTGAATTTTAATGAAGTAGTGGAATACTCTTGATCTAATAAAATTGCTTGGAAGTGAACTTTAACGACCACAGACATTTGCAATGAATGGCTAATTCAACTACGATTCTCTTTCATATTGCATGTCGAAATATTTTTCTAGTACAACTAGGAAGTAATTACCTATTGCTATAATTGAAATTCATATTCATTGTGAATATTACTATTTTAAAGATACTCCTATTTTTTGCATTCACTAATTCAGAATGGATATCTGTAAGGCACAGCTTGCCTTGTCATATTCATACATTTGTGGGACTTCTTGTTTTCAGATGAAGAAAACATTGAGCACCTCATTTTGAAGAAGTTGAAAGAAAAGGATGGAGAAATGTCTTCTTAATAGACTTATAGCTTGAAGAAAGATGAATTAGAAATTTAATAATCCTATTTGGTATAAAAATGTTAGTAATCATTCATCAAAATGATTCTAGCATGCATTGTAGCCATTCATAAAAAATAAGCTTTGATTTGGTAATCACTTTGTATAATTGGCAGAGGTAGAATTCCAAAGATGTAGTTCTCCATTGGACGGTTTTCTATTCGAGAGAAACTATATGTCAGAACACCTATTTTGAAAACTCTACCCTTTCTTTTCCTTTTCCTACTGAAAGAAATATTTCACGTCCAAGGCATATTCTATTGGAAGGTGAAATCATTGGCAATGTACATTTTTTTGGGTTGAATGATCTCGTAACTTAAAAGTTCTCAAAAATAATTATACAAAATACAACTAAAAATACCAAGATTTCTTTCAATTGTCTTCATAATGAAGGTGTTCTTTTATTACCATTCCAATTGAAGGAAGACAATAATTGTACTAAAGGTAGTCCACTTACCTCGTACACAAACTTGTCTTAGTAGTATAAACAAAAAATTAGTGTTACCTCACAATATTATTTTGTGGAAATGAGCACAATAGAGTACTACTCCAATCGACTTTCATATAAAATATAATTGCGATTTCAGTGGAATCGCGGAACAACACTATTTGAATACATTAAGGTACAACCCACAATGCTTGTGTGTGAGCATGGACATGCAAGCATGTGAGCTTCTAATGTGTACATAAGTACATATACTTCCACCTTTGAAGGTGGTCATAGTAAAAATACCTATAATATATTAGGTACTGCCTACATTAAAAAAACACTCTCATTTATATAGAAGGTTCCTATATTATAAGCATCTAATAATTATACTATATGCGCATCATCTTTGAGGTTCATGAACTCCCACTTCTATGCTCACATACTAGCAACTGTGAAGGTACAACTAGTATGAATCAAGGGATAGTAGAACGTACATGATTTGGACAATCTCTTACTACAATAAATAAATGAATTAATTTTGTACATGACAATTAAATAGCAGCATTCATTGGACCATTAAGGTAGTAAGAACAGTCTATTACCATTTGCTATCCAATTCCATTAGTACACTAGCCTAATTGTGTCACCTACTTTTGGCCCACATTTCATCTAGAATAATCTTCGAATCTATTTACTTCATATTATGAAGTTAGAGAAATCAATGATCACTGGATAACGTATCATTGACTCTATTCATAGTGAATATTTAGTACTTGATTTGGCGGTTCTAGATTGTTGAGGGATAGTTAATGTCTGAATTCCATAGGTGGTTACTTTAGTAATTTCAAGGCTCACTACTAACATCAAAGATTCATGAAATTGACAATTATTTTGATTGGAAAATTACAATTATTCCACTTGGTTTTGACGGAAGAAACAAGTTGTACACCTTTAAAAAATACATACCTCTTTTGTAATTGATTCCAAGATAGTCATAACTCAATCACGGTGTTAATAGGCTAACCTAACATAATTGCATATAAGAAGTCAGGCTAATTTTGAAACACCATAATTTCGTTTTGAAATAATAATTCAACTCCAAACCTACATCATTAAATGAAACTGTGTACATTGAATACAAAGATTTCCATCAAAAGTAAGAATTGGCCATGTGGAAAGACTTTTTGGTGATGCAATTTGACTACAAAAATGAGTTGAAAACCATTTCTAATGATTGGAATTGCACGCGCAGAGAAGGCCTATTTGCATGAATGTGGAGGACATGAAATAATGCATTTTTAAGTTTCCTTTGCTAGGAAGATGTATACCTATTAAGAGAAGATACCATAGAAATGTCGGCTACAAAAAATGAATTCTAACCGCTTAGTAGTACTAAAAGCCCCAGTGTGTCAAAGTGTGGGACATTAACCCCTAAAAGCCCAAGGGATTAGGACAAAACATGAATGTGTTATAAAATAGAAGCGTTACAACTTTTTGGAAGTTCGTATCAAAGAAGATAATGTAAGGCACAAGAAGTAGAAAGTATCCATACAGTCGAAATCTAAAAAATATTTATAGATTATATTTAAATGAATTTTGAAAATATAACTTCAAAATTCCACCAGAAATACAATTTCTATTTTCAAGATTTGAAATTTTTTTTTTCGGTCATAAAATTTATGTATTTTTATTGATTTATAAAAAAATGAAAAATATTCAACCTCCAAAACCCCAAGGGATTAAGAAAAAATACGAATGTGTTATAAAATATAAGCTTTACAAATTTTTTGAAGTTAGCATCAAAGAAGGTAATGTAAAGCACAAGCATTAGAAAGAATTCATATGATCAAAATTAAGAAACTATGTAGAGATTCTCTTCAAATGAGTATCGAAGATATAACTTCCAAAATTCACCGAACATACAATTTCTATTTTTAGGATTTGAAATATTTTATCATTGGTCAAAATTGTGTTTTTTATTGATTTGTCAGAAAATAAAAAATATTTATGAATGAGAGCATCAAAACTTCCCCCAAATAGTAAGTTCTTCAACACTAAGTAATTTTAGATGTTTTGTGCTATTTTTCTTTTTTTTGCTATAACTTTTGTTTGATTGTATAGATCTTAGTTTTGAATGCAAATGTTGAAACACAATCCAATATTTTGAAATTTTGGAAAAAAAAATTTGAAATTCTTTTTTTTCCCGAAAATGTTGCCCGAAGTTGGACAACGACCGTAAAATGGTCACTTGAGCACTTAGGGGTTAACAAAATCAACTTTTCCATATGAAATGATTTTTAAAATTTTCAAAAAATAAGAAACTCAATTTTTGTCATGATCTTTAGCCCCTAAATGCCGGGCCTATACCCATAGTTTTCAGCCCTTGTGTCCAACACTCTGTTTGCTCCTTTTTAGGGACTCTATTTGTATAAAAAAATTTATATTTATTTTTCAGAGATGAAGTTACAGGTCTTCTATACTTCCCAAAAAATTTAGATTTTTTTTGACGAAAATTGATTTTTCTGAGAATTTTTGAAGAAAAAAGGAAGAAAAATCATATCAAATAGAAAATTATCTCGAAAAATCTGAGAATTTCACTAAGTGTGGAAATTTTAGTGGCAACCATCATGGTGTAAACTCAATTTCCGTGTCATTCTATAATTACAATCTAGAAGACTTTGAAAGTACATATAAAGTTCAAATTGCAATAAAATATTGAAATTATGTTTCTTTTTTAGAATTCCAATTGGAGAAGAAACTAGAATAGATAACCTTCACTTTATTAGTTGGAATCAAACTCTTAAAATATCATTTTTTTGGAGAAATTTGAGATTTAGAGAAAGGAACAAAATTTCCCAAAGTACACTGAAAATAGCATTTTTTGTGATCTGTTTTTTCCTGTAATTTCTAATTCATGTGAAGAGAAATACTCACATTATTGCAAAATGAATTAGGTACTCTTCGTAATCCTTTGTGAAAGGTCAAGCAATGAGAAATGGATGAAAAATTGCTAGCAATCTCCCTGTACATTGTAGCAAATTCGTGCAAATGCCAGGAAATGGCGCTGCCGGCGCTTGAGGGTTAGAAATAATTTTTTTTTTGGCATTGGATTCCTACATGAAAAGCTCTAGTGCTCCAAAATGTGAATGCAACGAAACTGCTAGGTGTTTTGTGCAATCAGCCTCTATAATTATATGAACACCATCAAATCTTGGAAATCCCAAAACGAAGGGATGATGGATTAGAATTGTGATTGTCATCAACAATCCTAATTGTATTTTACAAAATGCAATCATTCAATCTCATATTGATTCCAATGAAGACACTTGTGTTGGTTTCATTTCCATTTTCAATTTCACTAGTTTTCTAATAGTAGAAATTTATAAGGGATTTAAGGCAAATGTGTTGAACATTTCTACGTTACCGTCTGAAGAGACCTTCATTTCAAACCCAATCTAATCAACAATACTGAACATGTGGAAGTCATTTTCTTTAATTTGAATTGTGGAGGAATTTTTAGTAACTACTACTTCCTGAGTTTCCAAATTTGTAGAAAAAATAGGTGATAGCAACGGTGTGTCTAACTTTATGCAAAGCAAATGAATTTGTAAATAACAGTAGTATGCAATTGTCATTTGTATCATAGCTCTAGAATTGTATGCCAAATACTACCTCTGCCCCAAAATGATTTTCCTATCAAACAAAATATTATGGATTAATGCCAAAAATAACATTTTAAAGTCCCCTTTGGATTTGTAAGCAAAGTTTGGTTCACTCTTTAAGTTATTTACTTTGAAACTTTGAGTTTCAAAAGCCTTTTCCAAAGTGTAATTCTCTAGTACAGAAAAGTAGAATTTTGGAGGCATTTTCAAAAAGCAAGAGTAGGCACTTGAATTTTGAATTTGAGGTTTTTATTTTGTGGGTGATTAATATAGGCCTATGACCATGTGTGAACCTTTGTTCCAACTAATAAAGGTTGACCTCCTTCAAGTCGGCAACACTGAAAGAGATGCAAGAAATACGAACAAAAAGTGTTGATAAACCCCTTTAGTGATTTTTTTTGTCTTTTGATTGATGGTTTTATAAATGGAAGGGAAATTATTGCTTGAAGTTTAATTTGCTAGTCTTGGAGAAGAATTAAAATCCAAATCTGACAAATTTTCATATCGGAAAAGGCAACAAGATCATTTTGGGCCAACAAATTAGCGCCAACATAAAGATCATTTTGGGACGGAGGGAGTAGCCGTTATTGATGATTTTCCAGACATCCTCCATTTTCGACAGGAGTCTTCCAGATTGGGGGATCACGAGCAGCCTTTTTCTTTCGCGGCACCGAGTGGCCACATTCCACCATTTCAAATAGTATTTTTTTGCCTGACATTTTCCAAATCTGTTAAAGATATGGATGAAGTTACCAAATTTGCATGAGAAAGTGTCTGAATATGACTGGAAAGTGTTTTAATATGGATGAATGTCAAATTACAATGCTTCACCATCTTGGAACGTTCTCAAAAAGTAAAAGTAAAAGGCTGATAACGGTGACCAGCTTCGGGACAGGCTTGAGCGGCCACTGTAGCTCCGGCGAAGGTTCGGTTTTTTGTCCATGACGTGCAGGTTTGGCCCGAACCTAGAGGGCCGTGCCGAACCTGCTGGCATCGGGTGGTCGTCATCTGCGTGGGGTCGGGGTTTGGCGCTCATTTCCAGGTTTTCTGTTTTCCTCTTCCTCTCTCCGCGCGCTGTCTCCCTGCTGCATTGCGAGAAATCGTAGTTGCCCTCCTTCGTTTTCTCTCTCCTTGCGACGTGCGCTTCTTAGTGTTTGTTGTGTTTTCTCATTTTGCTGATTGTGAGCGTGCCTAGGGGAGTCTCTTGAGGCGTCGGCGTTTTCTGTATTTCGCGGTTTGGTTTGTTGTATGTGTGCGCGAGGGAGTCGATGTGAGCGCCGTTTTCTCCCGCTGCCGCGCTGCGTCGTGTGGGCGACTGGATTGCCAAATCCATTGCGCCACTCCGATTCAACTGTGAGGTAAGTTCATTCTTCATTGCAGCTTCAATTGTTCAATGCAGTTTCAGGGTTCCGTTTGAGTTATTGGGGGAGTTGGCGAGCGGGATTGTACTTTGTGTCTCGATGTTGTATCCGTTCCACCAGGGTTTGCAATTTCTACTGCTTGTGTTCGAAATGTGAGCGATGGTGGTTCAGTGTTCGGAGATTGTGTAGTTCCATTTCTCTCCGCGTGTTTGTTTCATAGGTTTCCGTCCGTTGATTGCATTAGTTATGCAAATGCGGAATTGGATAGCTTCCAGATTCTAGGTCTGCTCTCTCCGCGTGTTTGTTTCACAGGTTTCCGTCCGTTGATTGCATTTGTTATGCAAATGCGGAATTGAGTAGCTTCCAGATTCTAGGTCTGCTCTCTCCGCGTGTTTGTTTCATAGGTTTCCGTCCGTAGATTGCATTTGTTATGCAAATGCGGAATTGAGTAGCTTCCAGATTCTAGGTCTGCTCTCTCAGCGTGTTTGTTTCAGAATGTGCACTGCAGTAGTATTGCACGCCTGTCGCAACAATAGTGCCCTATAATCGCGCAGCCATGATAGATCGCAGCAGGTTGATTCACGGATTAGACCGCGCGTTCTAAACCATTCCGCAGCTAGCCGAGAGAACCGGATTCATTGGCGGATTAGAGTCCCGCAAATGACTATGAAGTTCAGACCGCGCGTTTTGAACCATTTTCCTTTACAAATACTCAGTGCGTTCTAAAATGCTGAAATCCTTGAAATGAATATGAGGATCAGAACATGCGTTCTGAAGCTAATGCCGATAGAACCAATGCCAACAGAGACGAAATTATCAAAGGAAACACGACCGCAGACAGAAGCCGTGACTCCATAGAAATGCAAAGACCCTGAGCTTCAGACCGCGCGTTCTGAACCAATCCTCCACTACAAATGCTTAGAGGATTCATCATAAATGTTAACAATTTCAGAAATGAATATGAGGATCGGAACGCGCGTTCTGAAGCCAATTCCGATAGAGCCAATGCCAACAGAGACGAAATTATCAAAGGAAACATGACTGCAGATAGAAGTCGTGACTCCATAGAAATGCAAAGACCCAGAGCTTCAGACCACGCGTTCTGAACCAATCCTCCGCTACAAATGCTTAGAGCATTCCTCATAAATGATAAAAATTTCTGAAATGAACATGAGGATCAGAACGCGAGTTCTGAACCAAATGCAGAGACGACGAGGGTAAAAATAGTAATATTAAAAAATGGACACGATGATCCCAGGGAGAAACCTTGATTCGACTGAAATAAAAAGTCCCGGGGCTTCAGACCACGCGGTCTGCAGCTCTGGGTCAGTGCCATGTTGAGGACCATGAGAACAATCCATCGTTGAAATGCGCAAAGACCATGTAGTTCAGACCGCGCGGTCTGAACTAAATGACCATGAGACCTTGTTCAAAATTCAGACCTCTCCGTGTGAAGAAAACTGATAATCAAATAAGGAGTTTCCAACACAGTTGGAACTCGCGACCCGGATCGACCTTGAGGTTCAGACCGCGTGGTCTAAACCGCCTGAAAGAGGGTACGTTAGCGAGGAGCATCAGTTGCCCTAGAACTTGTAGGTTCACACAGAAGACCACTTGGCCGTCCGTCGAGACGTACGAACGAATTGATGGGATGGGGCGCACATGGTGAAGAGCAGAATCGACTAGATCGGCGTTGACCCAAAAGAGAGAACGAATCGTAAGCGTCCCTACGGCCGATGTCACGAACTAGTCCGCGCGGTCTGAATATGTCGTGCGATTCTCCATCGCCTATTCTGCAATGCATGCCTCTGGTAGTTCAGACCGCGCGGTCTAATTTGTTCGACTTCTTGTGGACTGTCAGATGGGGGAGTTTGTCGAAAACAACCCCACTTTGCGGGGCTACTTAGAAGAAATCTCGCCAACCAGGATCCATGAGAACTGGAAATCGCATCTCGAGGACAAATTCCCGATGCGGATATCCGCGAGGAGGGGACTGTGGACTGTGAAGTTGAGTCACGCGATGGGGTCGCCCACCTTCGGTCTTGAAATAGGGTTCACGTCTTCGGACGGGACACGGTGGAAAACGCTGAACAACGTGATTCTCATCAACGTTTATGTGATGCGTGAGGCCATCCTTTTGGACGTGGCCAATTCCATTAATAACGAAGTCGGGGTCATCGTCATCCGTGTCGAGGACGAGATGATGTTCTGCACGCGTAGGATGGTAGAGAATTTAGAGAACGTCCCGACCGCCTACCAGTACCTGATGCGCGATGTCCAGATGAGGTGTGATGCACAGTCCGATAGGTTTGTGGAGACCGGGAAGGTCATCCAGACCTTCATGTCGGACGCAAACACCCTTCATGCGTCAAGACTGAAATCGAGGTGTGATTCACAGGCCGAGAAGGGAGAAATGGAAGACAAGGGCGACAGCAGCAGCAAGAAGGCCAAGAAGGGGAGCGGGTCGATGCCGACGGTGAAAACTCGAAGCCGCGCCGCTCCACAGTCCGCCGTGGTGGGTGCCACCTCGCGAGCCGCCCCTCGATCCGCGCCACGATCCATCGCGCGGCCCGCCACGAGAACTGCCACACCCGAACCAACTCGGAGCACAACAGCACCGACGGTCGCGGCCACACCCCCTCCCCGTGCCGTAGCTGAGCCGATCATCGCCACTCCAGCGTCGACCGCAGCGGTCGCTCCATCCTCCCGTACCGCACCGAACGCGCGCCCGAAGAAGTTGGCGACGAAGCGGAAGGTTGAGTCCGAGCCTACCGCGGTGCAGAGCAAGGATGACGCCGTGGAAGCGGAGCGATGGCGAAAGCAAAGGCGAGATCCCGTCCCTGACGAGGCCGTGCAGGGACCCTTGAGCCTGTCCATTCGAGCGGCTGAAGTCGCGCGGCGCTCCACATCCCAAGAGGCGAACCCTACGCCAAGCTCCTCCAGCCACAGTCCTCCGGCGGCTCCGAGTTCTTCCACGCAGGAAGCGTGCACGGAGCCCTTGGAGATGAGCGAGGTCGAGGCGCACTTAGTGGCCGTGAAGAAGGTGAACGACGAATGGACGGACAACCCAGATACGATCCCATTGGACCCGTCCTCCATCCCGGATAAGATAACCGTTGAGATCGACTTCAAATTGAACTCCAAGAGAAGCGCGGATGTGAACACTAAGGGTCGGCTGAAGGCGTAGGCCAACGCGAACAAGGCGTTCAAGGAACTATCGTCCTACATGTACATTTTCGGGCGCGGCAAGTACTTCGAGCTGGACGTGAACGAAATGACGAACGTGGAATTGAGTTTCGGGATTATTGTGAGGCCCCTGGAGACGGAGGGCGTCCTCTACGTCCTAAAGCGGATGGTGCTCGTGAACTACACGAAGCAGATCCCGACCGTGATGCCCGACACGGCCACGCGACCGAAGGACTGGAAGGAGTGCACGACGGCCGGGAAGTTCAAAATCATCAACGGCCAGCACACGTGGAAGGCCGCGTCAGAGATCCTGTCGGGGGAGACGACGGTCGACGACGAGTCCGTCAAAGCTCGGCTGCAGAAGTGGACATGCAAGATCGTCTGGTTGGACAAGTCGCACCACCTGCACACCCTGTCCTCGATGTGCAACTCGGGGAACGTGCTCGCTCCGTTTCTGTCTTCGGTGCCTGCCACGATCAAGCATTGTAGGGAGATCTGGGAAAGCACCGGCCGGCCGATGCAGTTCAGGAAGAACACGAGGCAGACGAGTCAGGGCAAAGATTTCCATTCCTATGAGGTATGATCTTACCTTCTAGTTCAGACCGCGCGGTCTGATCTGCCCCACCCTATCACAGGAGACGAAGTCCAGGCCTCGGATTTCGTTTGCTGATCTCCGCGACGTCGTCGCTATTAGTCGGGGTCGAATCCGACCGTGCGGTCTGGATTCTCCGACGTGCATCTTGATTGTGATGTGAAGGACTTGTTCGATTCCTGCAGTCGTAGAATTAGTGCCCGAGACACTTCAGACCGCACGTTCTGATGTGGGTTACCTCGTAGCCTTGCCTCTTGAATCTGGGACAGGGTTCGTTGGACGCGACTGGTCCTCCATGGAGGGAGACGAGGGTGTGCTGTGGTCTCGTGTGCTGTTTTCCTGATCGGACATGGATTAGGGCGCGTGCTCTGAACATGGTCTCTGATGTGTCTCCGTCGTTTCGCAGGAGTTCAAGGCCAAGTGCAAGGAGAGCTTCGAGTCGACCGGGACTTCGCAAACCCCCAGCGGAGCGAAGACAACAATTAAGGACTTCGACAAATTGGGGGAGCGCAGGGTCATCATGGCCTCCGATGAGACTTGGGCCCTCTAGAAGGAGCTCTTCGAAAAGCACGAGTCGGGCACCTTGTACAACATCGACCACGGCTGCATGTACAACGAGTTGGATACCGAGGCGGGCAATTCCAAGGCGACGAAGCTGCTGCCCTTCAACAAGAACCAGATGCGGACCTTGTGCGGGTTGGACGACTTGGCCATGGGGGAGGCTGCGAGCAAGATGATGCAAGTCCCTCCCAAGATCTACATGAAGAGGTTGACGCTCTGGTGCTCGGCCCTGGCCATCGCCATGTGGACCACGCGGAAGAAGCACAAGACCAAGCTCGTCGTCGACATCTTGGCACAAGTGGCTGGGCAGAACGTGCCCGCGGTGAAGGGAGTCTTCAACGAGTCCGGCGAACTCGATCCCGCCCGATGGAAGGAACTGAAGGCGGCCCTGTGCATACATGGCTTTCACATGGCGGTCATGGAGCGTGTGGGGGAGGAGTACCTGAAGCAGGAGTGCAAATCGGGAGTCAGCAAGGATAACAATCCTAGCCCGGCGCTCGTCGTGCTATACGAGCGTGTGGCAGCCAACTGTGGCAACCTAGAATTCACCTAAGCAGGTTCTTAAGCAAAATACGGGAAGAGGGATCTATTCAATCCCCATTTTTTTTTTTTTTTTCTTAGTTTCTACACATAATTGGGACCAAGACCGTAAACCGGAAAACCCTAGACCGGAAACCGGAAACTACGTTAAGGGACAGCGTATGAAATCCCGGATTCCGCCCACCTAGCGACCGAGACCGGATAGGTAATGAGTGGCTACCGAGTCTAGAGATCGTCGGGATCTCTCCTACGTGACCAGACTGGTTTAAACCTAACGGTCAGTAATTAATGCCGGGGAAAAAAGTATAAGACTAGGGAAGCAGGGCCAGGTCCTGCCACTTTCTTGCACGCAGTTCGAGAAAGGGTTTCCGGCCAGAGATAGAGTATTCGGTCTACAGACAGAGAGAAGGGATAGATAAACTGTCAATCCGGTCTGGTACATAGTTGAGCGAATAGCACTACGCTAGCTGACAGGTTCTTGAGCGCGGGAGGTTTAGTTAAGTTGGACCGCGCCTAGATTGTGTAGGCGTCAAGTGAGAGATGGCAGAAGAGGTGCAGGAAGGAAGGATTCTAGCCTTCCGGAATGTGAATCCGGTCGTGCCAACTGACGCACAAGACAAGAGGGAGCTGGAGGAAGACCTCATGCAGATGGGCTGCGAGGGGTTCATGGCTCACCCCTGGAACCTGAAGGATGAGGCGATGGTGGAGGAGCTACTGGCCGACCAGACCAATGAGTGGAAAGGGACGGTCCGGGCGCTGCCAAAGGAGTGGAGTGCAGCGATGTGGCGCAAGGTGTACGCCTTCGAGCAAGGAGGAGATGCGACGGGCACCCGGATGGACAAATTCCACCAAGGGAAGTTCCGCAGGCCCACCAACCCGAAGGACGGCTTTACAGTAGCAGAGTGTGTGTCTGCTAGACACAAGAGGCTACTGCGGTTCATGATGGCGATCTTGAACCCGGATAGACCTAGTAGGATTACGGTCACCGTGGCCAACATTGTCTTTGGTGCACTGTCGGGAGACAGGAAGATAGATTGGGGGTTAGTTATGAGGGACCGGATGGACCGAATGGTGAAAGGAATTGGGAAATCTAAACCCTCTCCCATTTCACCATTCCTGTTTCATCTGTATCATTCGTTAGACCTCTTGAGAGAGAAGGAGATGGAAGCTTACGAGGTAGGGGCTGCATTGATAGAGTATGAGATTGCAGACCCGGAAGCTGAAAATGACCAGGATGAGGAGGACTCCGAGGATGAGAGTCAGGAGGGGCATCAAGGAGGCACACAAGAAGTAGAGGAGGTTCCAGAGGTAGGAAGAGAGAATCCACCTCTAGAAACCCCTGTAGTAGCCGGGGAAGCCCAGAGGTTAGATCCGGTCTGGGAACAGGAGCCCTTGCTAAGGATCCTGCGAGACCTGGAAGATTTCAGAAAGCACCACCTAGAGGAGAGAGGGTTATTGCGGGCCATAAGCCAAGCCTTAGGCTCTATTCCCCCCTCCAAGATCATGGAGGTGTTGGGAGAATTGATTTAGGAGGCTCATGATAGTCGGGACAGAGAGGAGGTACTCCGGCTAACAAATCAGGTCTCAGCCCTGAGGAGGGAGCTCCATCACACTCAGGAGGAGCTGGATGAAGAGAAACGCCTCACCACGCAGGCCCGGAACACACTCGGAGAAATCCGAGAGTTCATCACGCATCCGGGTGAAGTCGTCAACAAAGCCATGCTTTTCGACAGGAAGGTCTTGGAAGCAGGCAAGATGGTGGGTCCTCAGATGCTTACAGCTCTGGTGGCCTACAACAAGAAAATGGAGGCAGCGCTGGAGAAGTGGCGGTCAGTAATCACGGAGGTCCAAGCTAGTTCTGCTCCGGTCTCAGGACCGGAAGAGACAAAGATGGAGAAGGAGCAACCGAAGGATCAGCCACCACTAGCGGCTGTCGAGGTAGAAGCCGGCATATCTGAACCGGCGAAGGAAGAGGGAACCAGGACCGACGCAGTGGAGGAGGAATCTGTCCCACCGGCCCGGATTGAAGAGCCCAGGGTTTCTCAACCCGAGAAGACCAAGGAGCCGGAACCCGAGCCGATTGTGTTGAGGGAGATAATCCGGGGAACTACACCACCAAGGGAGAAGACCAAGTTCATCACCTTGTTGGATGATTCTCCAAGCAAGTCATCACCCACGGTCATCACACAACCAAAGACCGGAGGGGAAGCGAAGGCAACGGTGCAGGTCCGCTCTATACTGAAGACCGGATCTGGATCCGGGTCACCAAGCCAGGGACCAGCCCGGACTGCCGAGAGAGTGGGGGAGCAGACCCCGCAAAGCAAGATAGTGCACCACCCGCCCATCACCGGATTCAAGAAGAAGACCGCGGAGACATCCAAGGTGAAGCGGAAGGCCCGGGATGAAGAGGAAGAGGAGTCAGATGAGGAAGATGAGGACTCGGAGGAAGAGACCGACTCCGGTGATGAGTCGGAATAGTACTCAGATGCGGACCAGGCATTGGCAGAGACCACGAAGACCAGGGCCAGGGCGCGGAGTAAGACCAAACCGAAACCCAAGCCCATCAAGATGTACCGGTCTCCGAAGAAGCAGCCAGCCCGGAAAGGTGCGTCGCCTCTCAAGAAGGCGAGGAAATAGGGGGCATTAATTACAGGTAGATAGGAAGGCGGCTAAACCAAGTTATATTTAGGTTAGGAACTTTTGAACTTAGACCGGATCCAGATATGTAGGATCTGTGATCCTATTTTGTTGGTATTTTTGTAGTTTTGTGGAAGTCAACCTACCCAAGTTGTAGAGGAATGTGAGGTGGCATTCTTGGCGGCTGGTGTTGATTCCATTTGCACTTTTAGGTTTTCTTGCAGTTTAGTATTTAAACCCGGTTCGTAATTGAATCCGGGCGCGCATTATGTTATCTTACTTTCACAAGTTTTTGTGTTGCAAATACAAGTCAGAACCTTTCTGATTCACTCTGAAGTGGACTGTGTGCATGGGACCTTGTCAAAGTCTTATGGTGATGGTTAGGATTGCAACCTTGTGTGGATAAGTGTGTGCCCGGATGGTCAGTTTATCCGGTCTCTGGACTTAAAGTGAATTCGGTTTTGATAGGGAATTTGTGCAGGATCCCACAGTGCTTTCTGAAACAGGTCTAGGGAGTATTTGATAGAGATAGACACTTGTAGAGTCTGGGTTTGAGATCGGGAGCGTCCGGCCAAATGCCAACTGAATGGTGATCCGGTCTCTGTAGAAGAAAGAAGGACTAAGTGAGGAAATTCAGCTCTCTTGCATAAGCTACCGCCCTTATTCTACCAGGGATTAGACTAACTGGTTCTTCCGTCGTTGTAGTCTTTGTTAGGATTAGGCAGGAGTGCTTGCGTGACCTGCTGGGTCGGATTAGTCCCGGTCCAGTTGTGAGGTATTCCGGTCTGTTTGTAGTAGTAGTTTCTTTTTACTCATAAGTGGAACTTCTGACACTTTAAAACTTGAAGGGTAGGAGTAAGCTTCCTTCCTAAACGCCCAAACAAGCAGATCCCTCTTGTTATCGAGGTTAAACTTACACTTGGTTACTATACTAGGGATTGGACCAGCTACTAGTATCCGGTCTTTAGTCCCATATCTAGTGAGCGTAAGCATCAAGGTGGTGAACATACAGGTATAGATAGATAGACTTAGTTTGGAAGGATAAAGGATTGATCTGGTAATCAGGTCCAAGGAAATCTTAGGAACGTTGGAGACCAAGACCGGATCAGTCTTTTGCTTGGGTTTTGTTGTGATAACCACTAACGTATTCCGGTCTTTCGTCAACTTTCGACCAAATCTCTTGGGAACGATACACGAGTCACTTTAAGGCTAATTTAGTGCATTCTAAAGCCTTAGAGAAGGAATTGTGCTTTCCTGTGCTACGACACCAACGCGAGGCGATTCCACGTCGTGAGTAGGTGCGCGTCCGCCTTAGTCTGCGCGTGGCTCCGTCCGAAGTCGATCTTCCACCCGCAGCTGTCCAGGAAGCTCCCTGAGGGGTGGTTCAGCGTGAAGAAGGGTGCCGCGCTCCTCCAGTACTGCGAGGTGGGAATCATGGACTTGCGCCTGTTTCCAAAGATCGACAAAACGGAGGTCACCTACGGCTACAACATCATCCTGGAGCAAGTGAAGAAGGTGTCCGAGGGTTACATGTCCAAACGCGTGCATACTTGGATGATCATTTACGGCGCGGAGAGGGCTCCCACGGTGGATCACATAGTGAAAGCATTCTTTCCTCATCACCGTCTCCGCCGCAGTGCCGAGTATAGATGTGCGAAGGGGGAGCCCACCTACACCTTGAAGGACACCGTGATTGTGGAATACCTACAGCGATCCGAGATTTCCTTCTACAACTCCCATCTCGTGGATAGGAACGGAGTGGTTCCACCACTATCGGCCGAGGAGGACGCGATCTTGGAGACGAAGGTCCCCATGTTCAGGCAGCGGGAGACGTTGTCGTGTAGTAAATTCGTTCACTATGTAGAATTTTATGTTTATTGTTGAAGTAGAGGGTTTTTTGGAGAGTCTAATCCATCCATATGGAGTGGACTTTATCTTTTTTACCTCTATTAAACAACTATTTGGCATTATTTTGGGTTTTTTTAATATTTGAAGTCATTTTAGGGTTTTAGTTTTAGTTTAAAGTTGTTTAAAAGAAAGATGAAGTTTGTTTTACCTTTCGTTTAGGTTTTTTTTAAAAGGACTAGAAGTCCATGTAGGAGATAAGGATAGGGTTAGGGGGAGAAAAGTAAAGACTAATAGTTGAAGTCAAGTCCATGTGGCTTTATAGTAGTCAAACTCCACTTAACTAGGTGGTAGATAAGGTGAAAGTGCTCCTTCCTTCTTCCCTTGATATACTTGGGAGAATCGGGACTTTGGGAGGGGTTTTTTCTTTTAGCACAATCATTATTATTGCACTTTGTATAGGGAGTTTTTTTTAATGAAAATTGGTAAAATTGTTTATGATATTTTTTGTGACTTCATTTTCCTAAACCAAACCTAGTCGCAGCTAGACACCCCGCGTGTTCCCTAAGCGCGCTCCTCTCTACCCGACAACGTGCCGTCACGATTTCCCGCAAGTCCAGTCGATGAAGGAGCTGCGATACGAGGTCTACTTGCGCTTCATCAACAAGTTCTGCAGGGACCAAGGGACCGTCATGCTCGTCTTCGCAGGAGCGAAGGCAGTCTCGGCCTGCGCGGTGAGTTTCGATCTCTGCAGATTGGTGAATTCCTCTTCCGTTGATCGAAATGTGAACACGGACTAATTTGCACTCGTGGTTTCCAGATGTTGTGCTGGAGCTCCGTGGCGTTCATCTCCAACACGGCGAACAGCCTGCATCGGCATTCGGTGCACAGCCGACGGGGAGCCGAGATGTGGCCGGACGTACTGGTCCACGGTCCACCCGCCCTCAGGTACAACTACGAGGGCATGGCTCCCGACCAGCTCCGCAGAGGAGAGAGCGTGCCTTTGACGGCCGAGGGATTGACGGCAGCGGTTCGGTCGGAGTCCGAGTCCGAGAGCGAGGAACAGGACGAGGAAGAGGACAATGACGAGGATGAGGAAGAGAGGGACGTTGCATTGGAGGGTGAGGACCCGATGGATGTGGGCGCGTCAAACCCCGCGGTGGACGACGACAGAGAGGAGTCGGGGAACTCGGATGAACGTTCCGACAAGGCCGAATCCGAAGATGACGAGCATTCGCCCGTGCACCTTGGCGAGCCCGAAGGACGGACGTCCAAATCCGTGGACGCCGACGACCTCTTCTCCGAGACGCACCCACCGCCGTCACCGCCGAGAGGGCAGAATCAGGCCGTGCGGTCTGATTTGCACATGGAGGACTCTCCTCCGTCTCTTGTGCTTTCGGTTCGGGGCGCGCGGTCTGATCCGGTGTCAGGGTCTCCGAGTGCAGGCGCATCCCCTCTAGAAGACGCGACCGCGAGGATCCTCTTCGCGACTCCGACGGCCGTCCTCTCGCCCCAGGTCCAGGGGATTCGGTCCGCGTGTCGTGCATCCGGGAGCGAGCCGACCCTGTCGACTTCCGTGTCGCTTGTGGTTCAGACTGCGCGCCCTGAACCGCAGTCTCACCTCCCACTCCGGGTGGCGGACGGGGTTCAGGCCGCGCGCTCTAAAGCGGACTCCGCGGCGATGCCCCCCCCTAGTCAGCCAAGTCGAACCTGACCCGACGGTTGGCTCGGAGACCGCTCGGGCCAGAATTAGAATCGAGGATATGCAGCTGGACCTCGACTTCATGAAGAAGGCATTCTCCGAGAGCCAGCTGCTCGAGTTGGACAATGTGAGGGTCGGGCTGCTTGATTCTGCCTCGGAGGCGAACGATCTGCCATTCGAGAAGAGGGTCAAGAGGTATTGCGGAATGGTGGCGGACATGAAGGCCAAGCATCTCGGATCGTCATCGCTGGAGAGACTCAAAGTGCACGTGGTGGCGTAGGTCGGAGTCGACACTCTCGCCTCGGAACTGCCGACTCCGACCGCGGCAGAGCAGGCCTACATCGATCACCACCGGGAGATGAGCACGAAGTATCGGATGGACTAGGAGTCGAAGAACGTCATCGACCTCGATGACCTCGACGACGCCGAACTGGAGGCGAAGATGAAGACGAGAGAGGAAGCCAGGAAGGCGGTTTATGCTGCGTCGCGGGGAGCGTCGTCCTCGGGGGGTGCGGACGTGAACGTCGGCGAGAGCTCCGACTCGAAGCCGGACGTTGGAGCACGGTCGCAGCCCGCTGCGAGCGGGGGGGTGCGCTCGTCCTCGGGGGCTTCCGAGGTCGACGAGAAGCCCGACGTGAAGCCCGAAGTGCGGGACGCCTTGATGGAGGCGTTCGAGAGGTAGATGGAAGCCGCTCGCAAAAAGTACGAGAAGAGCCAGCAGGCTAAATTCGACAAGGAGAGGGAGCAGTGGGAGAAGGAGTGGGCGGAAAAGGAGAGGGAGAGGAGAGAGGAGGTAGAGAGGGCCAAGAACGCGGAGCGAGAGGCGAAGTGGGAGGCCCGTATGAAGGAGAAGGAGGAGTAGGATCGGAAGGATGCAGAGATGAAGGCGGCCCAGGCAACCGATCTACTTGCCAGATTGGAGAAGCAAGCCGCGGAGGTGGAATACATGAAGTCCGAACTGCACGCAAGGAACCCCGGGGTAGTGCCCGTGACAGTCACCGTGGTTGCCGCTCCGAGTCCCAATCGTGTGAGTGAGCTCCAAAACGTGTCCGGGGTGTCCACGACCAACTCTGAATCGGCGACGGCCTCCGCTGCCTCGGGGCTCCGGCAGATGGCGACGAGAATCCCGGCGACGCCTCCGGTGAGTACCGATCTTGATGTGGATGATTTGGCGCTCAGTCAGTTTCCTAATGTGCATGTCCCTGAACTCCTGACTCGTCCGCACCAAGAGGACGAGGTCCCCTTCATCCTTGATGATCGCTAGGGGAGTGTTGAGGAGTCCTTCCCTAACTTGACTAAGCAATAACCTCCCGTCGTGCAGGCCCTACACGGTCAAGAGCAGTCGCAGGTGTTGCAGGAGGAGTAGGTCACGGTGGGATCTTCGACGCGGCAGGATCAGACTCCCGCGGTGGGTAACCCCTCCACATAGCTCCCTTTTTGTCAGTTAGCCCGGACGCTATGTGAGGGCGTTACGCCGGGCCGGTCGAAGGTCGTCCCGGCGAGTCTTAGAGAGCCGCGGGAGCCATAGTCGTAGCGGCTCTTTCTTTTGTGCATAGGATTTCTAGGCATTCAGTCACTAGCATCCATTTTGAGACATATTAATTGGGCCTGGGCATGTGCGGACGTTGTGATTGATTTGTTGTGCACCTCGCATCTTGTAAATATGGTGCATTCTTGTAATATATGAGACGTGATTTTTTTGGTTTTGTACCGTGCGTGCTTTGGTGACGCGCATGGCTTTCGTGGTGTGTGTGCTCTGCATTGTCGATGGCGTCGTCACTTCCCTTGCGTCGCGTCCTCACAGTTCTTTTTGGACAATGTAGTTACACTCGTATGCTTTTTCGGTCTAGGGTCCGAATGCTCCTGTGATGGACACCAACCTCCCCGTGAAGCCCCCGCATCCACACCCGTTGCACTCCCCTAGCACGCTCGATCCGACGAGAATCCCAACCATCCATCTGACCGGCCCCGACGAAGCCCCACACTGCCAAGTCCCCGAAAAGCTCTCCTTGTCCGTGGACGTCGCTCCACCCAGCCCCCGTGACATAGAAGTGGACAGCGCTTTGCGGACGCCCGTCGCTGCGGATGTCGTTCCGCCCCCTCCGGTGGAGGTCGACGCCGAGGGACCTTAGATGACTACACCTCCGCACGCATTGGATGGCTCGCTCGCGACCCCGTTTGAGGAAGAAGTCGACGGGCCTTGGACAACGATTGTCGTACGCGCAGTCTAGCAGAAAGCACCTTTATCACACCCAAACGTGATAATATGACACGGAATATCGTCCCAGGAGATTCCAGACGTTACTAATAGTTGCGTTTTCCGGTTTCTAGGTTTCTCGGATCAAAACACCCCAAGTTACTACTCTTAATCCGGAATACCAACTTATCTTCCAGACTGTTTTTCAGGATTCGTCTTTTCTTTCCGAATCCGTCTCTCAACTATGACCGGATTCCTTTCTCGGATCCGGATTTCTCCTTCACCCGGATCCGTCTCAATCCGGAATCCGGTTCCGTCACTCAATAATTGGTTTTTGATACCCCTGTTTTACCCTCAGGGAGTCCTCTCTTGATCTTTAGAGGGGTAGGGACTTACCACTCGTACACCTCACGCTCTCTTCTCTCAAACAAAAATACATGAAAATACCAAAATATATCCGATGTTGTATTAGGGCCGGATTCGGATCCTCACAACTTCCCGGATAGCTCTAGGCCAATCCGGTTAGCAGGTCACTCAGGACTAATTCACTTGCCCTTACTACAACGACAGATTCGAAAACCCTTAGACCCAAAAGGACGTATTTTCCTAGTTCTTCGGATCGACTCAGTGGTTGGCAGACCTTCCGATGGACAGAACTTTCCTATGGCGGTTGCTTAACTCCGCACGAATCCGCCCCTGCGGTTCCGGAACCTCCTCCTCGTCACTCCTGGACTCACACCGGATCATCGTTTCGGTGAATTAAAGGCTCCACGCTCAAACTCACGATTCAAGATCCTAACCCTCGGAAGTTGGTCACTCAGTTCGGATTTCAAGTGCCTCAGAATCCGGATTCCTCCTCACCCTTCCCTCTTGCCTCTCAACACTTCAATGAACACACCAAGAAGAGACTCAAACGCAAGTCAGAGCTAGAATGTCCATCCGCCGGCTCAAATTAAAGAAGGGAATGAAAATACAATAGAATATGCACTAGGAGGGAATGACAGGCCAACTAACTTGCCTGCCCCTTAAAAGCCAAAATAACAATGAAAGTCAAAGCCTAAAAACAGAAACGGAATGCCAACAAGGCAAACGAAAATCCGAAACAACCAATCGGAGCCCAACCGGAGTATCCGGAAAGGTTCTGTCAGTTGTCCCTAAAGTTCCGGATCGGGGCCCACATCCGGGAAATCCATCCAGGAAACTTCCGTCCCAAAATCTCAAAAGCCTACCTAACTACTCAAACCTATCCTACTTACGCGCCCGCTTCGATGTTGCGCCCACGGGCGGAACTGAACTTCTTCGCGTTGCTGCCTTGGGAGGGGGGGCCTTCTTGGTGGCGGATCGGGTCTGCCTCTTCTGAATCGGAACCGGTGGCGTTCCGCTGTCTTCCGTCGAAGTCTCCTCCGAATCCGCCTCGGAGCTTTCTGAATGCTCTCCTCCCTGAAATCCGCCCTGCCCCCTAACTTCATCACGGATGGTGAGGGGCGGATTATCTTCCCTGTCCGAGTCATCCAAGATGACTGTCTTGCTGCGCGGATCCTTACCCGGAACCCTGTCTGGCTCGTTCATGTGGGCGAACTTCTCCGGATTCTCCCTGGCCGGATTTGCCAGGGCCTTCATCCGGATCTCCAGGTCGAGCCGTGGTGATGCCCTCTTCTCTTGCGGATCCGTAGGTGTGTTGGACGGTCCGGCCGCATTCGGATCTGATCCGAGCTCGCCGAGGTTCTTCACGACCGGCGAGTTTCCGAGTAGTTTCCGATCCGTCGACATCCGTCCTTGCGCATCGGGGCTGAAGTTCGTAAACACCTGCTGGTTGAGCAAGCTCGACAGTCCTTCCCCCAACTCCGGATTGAGAGCCCCAATTAAGGCCCTCATCTCCTTCAGTACCCCTTCCATCTTGGCCTGGTAATCCACCAAGATGGTGATGACTTTCGATCCGGTGACGTGCCCTTCCGTCATCAGCCGGGCGGAAAACAGTTTCGCTCTGATCACCGTATCCGCCGGCTGGGCCACCAACTCCTGCAGGTTCCGAACCAAGGAGGTGGCCTCCACGATCTTCCCGTTGGCGACATTGAGATCACTCTCCAGGTACGTCACCGTGCTCTGGAGTCCATTCCGCTCCTCTTCCGCCTTCCGTCGTCCCTCTTCAGCTATCCGGGCCAGATCTTCCGCCTGCCGGATTTGATCCGTCTGATTCCGGGCCACGTCCTCCCACTTCCGGATCTCTTCGTCTTTCTTCCGCAACACCTCTTGAGTCGGACGACGGTCGAGGATTTCCGAAATGTCTTCGATCTTCACCGCGCCCAGCTTCGTGACAATCTGCTCGAGTATCGCCTCATATTGGTTGTTGTCTGCGTGCGCCATCATGGCGTGACGGATGATGGTGTCGAAGTGGTTCCGCTTCTTCTTCTTTTCGCCATATCTAACCCTAAAATTTTGAAAAATTGAGCTTACTCTATATACTATCTTCCTATTTTACTTACCTGATATTTCCGGACTGCGACAATGATCCCTCCCGCCACCTTGCAGGCGGTGCCTCCCGAAGTAGAAAGTAAAGAAACGGCACGAGTCATCCCTGCAGCGGAACCGTAGCTCGCTCCGTCGATTGATGCATGCGAGGCCCCTCCGACCCCTCCAATCCGCACAGCTTCGGCGGATGCACCGACGAAGGTGAGCCACAATGCCTCTCCCCACGCCCACCCGCACTCTGTTGTCTTCCCATACTCCTCCCTGCGTAGTTTGGAAGTGTTGACAGGATGCCCACGTAGACGGGGGGATGATTCAGGGTGCGCGTTCTAAACTGCATGCGTCCCCGGCTTGCGCCGCACGACGGGCGATGTGTTTAGAACGCGCGCTCTAGACTGCACGCCTTTTGCAATGTGTCGCGTCTTCGTCCCTTGGATGTGATGATGGACCGTCTCCGTCGTTCGCAATTGCGTCTTAGTTTTTTCTTCCGCCTCGCCCGTTTTAGAAATCCCTACTCAAGGAGAGGGGCATTCGGACGCGCAGGCACCACCGTCGGTACCCCCGGCGATCCCTTCCCCTCGCCTCCCGCGCATGAGTTATTTCGTCCTCTTGGAAGTGGAAGGGGTCTTGTGCCACGTCGAGCACGTCGGTCCGGCTCCGCCCGCTCCGCATGCCCCCGTCGCCCCGGCCGCACAGCCTTCTGAGGCGGATTTCAATCCCGTGCGTCGTCACGTCTTCGGGGAGTACGCCCTGTATTGTCGACCCGAGGTGCGCCACTTCCTCAGTGGATTGTCCAAGAGGTTCCGCATGGGCATCTGGACCCGGTTGCCGGGGGACGTCGCGAGGCCCGTGGTGAAGTTCCTCTTCCGGGACAGGGACGTCAGTACGATGTCCATCCTCACCATGGAGGACTGCACCACCCTGGTGGAGAGGCGCGCGTGGTGGACCTGCGAGTGCCCGCAGTACCCGGAGTTTCCCCTCCTCGGCTGCCCGACGCACCCGACGGACATGTTTGTCGACAAGAAGGTCAAGAAGAACACCTGGATGGCCTTTTCAGACCATCCCGGGGGGCTGCTGCGGCTCAAGGTGTTGCACAAGGTCGTCTGGGGCGACCCCAAGTTCTACGCGAGCGCTTTCAAGGCCAACGCGACCAACACCCTACTCATCAAGTCCAGCCTGGAGAGCACCATCCTCAACCCCATTCACAATGCCATATTCCCTTTGACCTTCATTGGCAGCGCGACGGACAGTTTCCTCAACTGCTCTCTGCGCCCGTACTTGGCGGGCCTCCTAGAATCCGGGCGGAGCGTGCCCCAATACCTGTCGGAACCCCCCCCTTACTTCGGACGGCTCGACAGACCCTGGACCCAGACGGAACTAGGAATGAGAGTAGTCAAGTTAGCTCGGTCGAGGGACAATGATCTCGTCTTGGACAATTTGGACTTCGTCGGAAGTTACAATGCGAACGGGAGCGGTCCTTTCTTTAAGAGGAGAGCGGTCACTCATCCCTCGAGGAAAACGTGATGCTTGTGCAGATCCGACGACGCATATACGTCGGGGGTGACTGGGGCGTGCCGGAGGGCGTCGCGATGGCCGCTCGCTCCAAGTGGCGCCGAACGCAAATGGCGGAAGGGGTGGGCTCCTCCGAAGGCTGCTCCGTCCCTCAGGACACCGGGGACGACGCGACGTCAGCTCCTCCTTGAAGCACGACCACTCGGCCACGGCACCGCGGACGTGCACCGCTCCCGTTGGGCGCACGGTATGCGGGATTCAGCCCCACGGTAAAAAAATACCCAGGTACGCTTCTCGATGACGTCGTCGTTGCGGTCAGGAGTCCTCCACTCAGGCGGTCTAGGACTCCATGCAAGCTCTGAAGAAATCCCCCGTCCATTAGAAGATTTCCTCGAGTTTGTTCTCTATCTCTGCACCTCCTCGTCCGGTCGTCCTTCCTTTTGGATCTTCTGCATGGGATGGTGGATGGCTGGATGGCTTCAGTCTCTCGTCTCCGAGTCCACTGGGATGTTCTTTTATTGCACGTCGGAATATGTGGGTCGTCTCAGAAGGGGTACTGAGCGCTAGTTGATCGTTGACTCTCGCAGGTGCAGCGACTCGCGCGGGATCTGTGGATGTCCTCCCGTGTAGGCCCGCGAGCGGCGTGCGGTTCAGGCTGCGTGTTCTGAACCGTGGGCTCCGTCGCGGAGGGAGTCGCCACTATCACGCCGTGTCCTCGTCCACGGACGTCGCGACGGACGATGTCGGCAAAAACCTTCCTCGCGTCAAATTCAGCATAGGATGACTAGCCTCAACCCCTTGACACTTCCACGGTCTCGGGCTGTCGTAATCATGACTCCACCGCAGACCGTGCATCAGCGAAGAAACTGGGATCCCCTCGTGGACTCTTTATATCCTTGTCTTGTTTAGCTAGTAGTTTTTCCCCCTTAGCATTCAGTAGGACATGCAACCTCGTCACCATTCCAACGTGGATGCACTTATGATGACAATATTGTGATTTGCATTGCATTTCGTTTGCATCACTAATTTGACATACATTTTCATCTACATTTGACTGGGGACCCGTTGTTCTAACATTATCCGTCACATGAAATACGCAATGGAGTGTGACACCCATCCTGGCCGCTGCATGGTGCGTAGTTGTATGGCAGCTGCAGCAGTCTGTTCCTTGCCCTCTCGTAGACCTCTGCGCCTGATCCGCGGACCGTACATTGATGGACGTTAGATCTTACTAGTGCATTCCTTCGCCTCCTCGATTCTAGTGACGCGCTCGATCGACAATAACATGAAATGAGCATCACACCTGAATAGTCTTCATCGTAGAGATCATATCCCAGACACGTCTTACTTTGGTCGTTGCAGAGCACTCCGAGGAAGCCAATCCGTGATTCACATTTCGGGTCACTGTTTGTCGGCTTGCGAACTTGAAGGTATCAGCACGGACAGCCGGCGTCATGATGGCCTCCGGGTGGAACCCGGCAGCGACGATGGGAGACGCTAGCGTCGGCACGTATCTTGCGGCTCTCACGGAGCACGCCGGGCAACCCAAAACACGTTCGCCTCGCCCGTGTCCGTCATCCTCCGCAACGAGGGACTTTGTGCAAGTCTTCCCGTCATGGCCCTCCATTTTGCAACGTGGGGCTGCCTTGTTCTATGGGTATGAAACTCGGAGTCTCGACTTCTTTGGCGGACCACTTGCCGGCCAGGCCCCGAGTGGCCGGGCAAGTTCAAGTGCGTCGTCCATGTCCGGTGCCGCACAATTACCTTCGACGGACGAGTGTCCTTCGGATGTGATTGTGCGGTGTCGGACGTGGACCGATGCACGTGAACTCGTTCGCCTCGTCGGGGATGGCCGAGGAGCCTCCTGCGCTTGGACTCCAGACGTCGAGCTTCAGACCCATTGAACGGGACAGCTCCACGTCTCCTACAACAAAGTGGGGGGCGGTGACGGAAGACTTGCATGGGATCCTGCCCGATCGCTGCATGCTGCACTCGATCAAGTTCGCGTCCGCGCGAACGTCGTCCTTGTTGCACGCACAGCTCCACAAACACCAATAGACGTACCCTATTATCGCTGCTGGCATCCACCGTCGGTGTGAAGAGGAAGACGCTTGAATGACGTCATGAGCCTCTCGGACGTGAACAATGCTCCACTGCCGTTCAAGTTTGCAGCTCCTCCGCGCCCCAAGAACGTGGAGGCAAACGTCCACGGTCGTACGAAAATCATTGCCAAGGTGCCTAATGTTGCACCTGATAATGTGATAGCCATTGCGTTCGCTTCCTCGGAGTGCTATGCGTCGACCACACAAAGACAACTTGCTGCCAACTTGCGTCGACAAGGCGGATTCGCGGAGACAGCTAGAACAAGGGAACTTCAACGGCAACTCCGCCTCTGGCGAGGGAGATGGTTGTCGATGCATTGGATCTACGTTGCTCTGGAAGCCAAGTTTGGATGGAGAGGTGCATTCCATGCCGTTGGCAACCACCTCCCTTGTCAGAGGTGGGGTTACCTTGAATATGGCGACTTTCGTATGGGGAGTCGCGAAGATCCAGTCGGTGGATCGAGTGGACATTCGGACGACGCGTGTTCCAGGTTCGTTTTCCTACGACGGCTTCTATCTATATATGTACCGAATGTCGTATTTCTAATTTCTTGTCCGCCTTCGCTTAGGGTAATCAAGGAGAGATGCACTTCTAACGACCTCTTAGTCTGCGGAGCCTCTACTCCGCTGGTCTTCAGGACTCTTCAGGCCGCGCGTTCTAATCCTCTGGTCCTCTGGACTCTTCAGGCCGCACGTTCTAATCCTCTGGTCCTCTGGACTCTTCAAGCTGCGCGTTCTAATCCGCTGGTCCTCTGGACTCTTCAGGCCGCGCGTTCTAATCCGTGCATGTCCATCCCAGGATGGTCGCAGCATGTGGCTCTGCAGTTCGGACCGCGCATTCTGAAACGCGGGCTTGGATTATGCGTCGACCACACGAAGACGGCTTGTTGTCGATTTGCATCGATCGGGCGGATTCGTGGAGACTGAACAAGAACACTTCAGCGGCAACTCCGCCTTTGGCAATGGAGTTGGTAGGCAATGCATTGGACCTACGTTGCTTTGGAAGTCTCGTTTGGATGGACAAGTGCAGTCCATGCCGTTGGCCACCATCTTCCTTGCCAGAGGTGGAGTTACCTTGAATATGGTGACATTCGGACGGGGAGACGCAAGGTTGTACTTGGTGGACCAGGCCGACATTCGAACGGGCTCTCCTCTTCCGGCATTCTCGCCCTACACGAGATGATATCCCGATTCCCAAGCACGTCTTCCTGTGCTTGTTGTTCAAAACTCCCAGGAAGTGGGTCCAGAACGGGCGGCGATTGTGTTGGCAGCCCCCGCGTCCGCGCGCACGATTTGGGGTTCGTCCTCTTGCCCTCCCGATACGGGGGAACATTGGCAAGGCCTGCGTTCTCTTTCTCTTCCACGTCCGCAACGAGAGCCGTTGTCATCTTCAGACTGTGCTGGTGCCTGGCATCGACAACTGGGGACGCACTCGTCGGCACATAGCTTTCGGCATTCACGGAGTTGTGTCGGCGATGAAAAGGGCATATCGGTCCAGGGTGATGCGCGCGCAGACGTCGGCCTCGTGGCCCACACTTCTCTGTGGATGCCGGAAGATGTGTGCCCACGGTGGCGTCGCCGATTCTCGCTGTTGGACTCCACTATAGTGTGAAGATGATGATGGCTAGCGTTGCGAGCGTCCTCGACATGGATGACCGTGGCCAATTTGAGGAGCGGAGACGTTTCGAAACTCGCGACTGCCGCACATCGTTCCCGTTTTGCTCGCTTCCCGGGAGTGTTGCACAACAAGCACGGGAGGGCGTGATTGGTCCCCATGTGCATCGACGAAGGGGTCACGCGAGGACCAAGCAAGTTAGAGAGCTTCAACGACACCTCGCATGCGTGGGGAGCGCTCCCCGAACGACGAGCACCGGGATCGTCGACGAGGGGCGAGCATTCCATTCAACATCTCCCTCGACATTGATTGAATTTCCTATCTATGCTCTCTAAACCATCCATTCCTTCGTGCGTGCCTTTTTCGTCCTCTGCGAGACAAGATGCATTCCTTCGTCGCCTTCACGCTTTGCGGTCCTAGTCCGGGACTCCGTGCGTCCCTCCACCTTCGTGGTCGTTGTCTACCGAGCCATTGGAAACCTTCTGAGTGTGAGCTTCTCGTCCGCAGGTGCATGGATTGCCGGTTAAGATGGAGGAGCGCCTTCTGATGTTGGTAGCAGCCTCAAAGAAGTTCAGGGCGCGCGTTCTGAACCGTCGGCTTCAACTCGGGCGGCGGGCTGGGTGTCCCCATACCATCCCATGACGTCGCGGATGATGATGTCAATTGACGGATGGAACTTGAAATGTAGCGTGTAAGCTGAATTAGATGTGCCCACGCACGCTTGCACGCACTCGGGTAGTCACTCTCATGACTTCACCATTGTGAGCCCCGTCTTTGTCACTCAGGCCTCGGATTTTTCTTTTTTTCGCTTATTGCTCGTATTTAGGGTAATTATGGTTAAAAACGATTAAAAAGAGTGCTCACAGTAGGATTGATACAATTCTTGTCAATGAGGGAGAATTGGGTCTAAATATTTTAGAGTACCTTAAAAGACTCCTTAGAGCCAATTTCTACAACTTATCGGGAGATTAGACATGATATTACGCAATTCACAGGAAATGACACTAGCACCACGGGAGTCCAACAGTCTTCTACTGGCGTCATGGCGAAGCCAACTGGTGAAGATTCCCTCATGTGGAATGATTCCTCCCCGGAGGAATTAAGCCAACTAGTGGAGATTCCCTTGTACGGGAATGATTCCTCCCCGGAGGAATTAATTCCGCCATAGTGCAATTTCTGCTTTGGTTAGACAATGTGGGTTTTTGGTGAAACTTTGCACTTGTCATTAGGGGACCTCCTAGAAGATCCCCTAAAAGTTTCGTAATTTTCTGGATTACGGAATTGACTCCATGGGAAGTCAACCGCTTTTATCGGCAATTGAAAATTCATGGAAAATTCCACAGTGATGGTAAAATCCCACTAAAAATTAGGATAGTATGTTTTAGCCTAAATAAGAGTCCCGCCAAATTTCAAGACATTCTGATAGCGGCAAGTACCAGAACCAGCGGCGGCAACAACTTTCTAGGTTTTTTACCAAAACTCTTGCGAGTTGACCAGCGCACGGGGAGCATACCGAGTCCGATTCGGGTCAACTTAGACTCTTTTCCAACATTCTTGGACCTTCCCAACAACCTGGACTAGTCAAAACCTTTGGGAAAAATCAATTCCAAAAGATAGATTTTCCACCCTTTTTACCGGTTCGTGAATGTTAGCTTTGGAGCACATTTGGGTTTCGAGAATAAGGGGTAGGGGTTCTTTTAGACTAATTTGGGTCTTCTAGAGCTAATGGCGCTGTCCGTTTGGCGATCGGACCATTTCTCCAAAAGATAGAATTGCTACAGCAGTAGGGTAGATTTTTAGTTCGTTAATTGGGTTTTTCTTAGTTAGTTTTATTCGTAACTTGAGGGGGGAGGAGGCCTTGGAAACATATAAAAGGCCTCCCCTTCCCCTCATTTCACACCTCTAAACTCTTACACTTCTTATCATTCTAATATCATTTTCAAACATCAAACACTACCATCTTCTATTGCCATTCTTCAATCCTTCTTTAGTGTCATTTGATTACTATATTGCAAGTCCAAGGGCGTGTGTGCACACCTTCACGCTACTCCAACTTTGTTGGTATTTTCTAAACCACCTTTGTCATTACAAGTTGTCTTCAACTATTGAAGCATTTTGTTGGGGATTTATTGGGAGTCCTTGTGTACTCTTGGGGGTTCTCCTAACTCCTTGTATCTTTTGTATTAGTCATTTTGTGACTCTTGCAATTTTGAAATCATAATCCTTTGTGATTAGTCTCTTCAGGGAATTTACAGCCTGGATAGGCTTATTGAGAATTCCCCCCGGGCCTAACCGTTGAATTGTGATCCACGAAAGTTGTGTTTAGAGGAAACTCTAACTCTTGGGGATTCCTTGGGAGGCAACCCCTTGCCAAATTCTCCAAGAAACACGGGTGAGATTCCTTAGACGGCGAAGCTATCGCCAAATTTTAAACATTTTTTAGAATTATTTTGCCAAACAACGAAGCTTTGACTTCCTAAGTAAAATTCCGTGTTTTGTTTTGTCAAGGGGTCCCCAATTGGAGACCCAAAGTTTGGCGAGCAACAGCCAGAATTTGGTCACAAAGCAGCCAGTTCGGCCAAGCAAGCCAGTTCGGCCAGCAACCAGTCGGCCAAGCACCCAGCGAGGCATCAGTTATCGCAGTCCGGAAATATCAGGTAAGTAAAATAGGAAGATAGTATATAGAGTAAGCTCAATTTTTCAAAATTTTAGGGTTAGATATGGCGAAAAGAAGATAATTAGGGTCTTCTTCCCTTGGGATCCGTTTGAACCAGATTGACCAAGGTGAATTTCCGGTCTATGGGCATAAGTTTCCGGATCCGGATTCCTCAATATCCGGAACTGAACTTTCCGGAAGACGGAACTTGAAGAGACGGATCCGATATTGTCAAAGACGGATCCGATGTTGTCAAGGACGGATCCGATGTTGTCAAGGACGGATTCGATGTTGTCAAGGACGGATCCGGTATACCTAAAGACGGATCCGAGGTAGTTCCGGATGGTCGGCACCTATGGGTCTATGCCGCCGACCTACGGAAACTAGCGTAACGGCCGGGGAACGTCGCGCCGTTCCAAGGGGAACTGGGAACGCAGGGTACCGACTGGTATATAAACCCTTCCTCTCCACTTCATTTTTCCTTTTCGATTTGGCAAATCGAGGTACAGCTTGTGTGCAGGTTTTGGAGCGCGTATAGAGAGAGAAAGAGTGGTGAGCAGTAGAGATCGGTTCCGGGTTTAGTTCAGGGTCGGTGCCGACCGCACCGACAAGTTCCGACTCGGGCGGAGAGATGGCAAGTTCCTCCAATCCGAAGCGAGCGGTAGTGACGGCCAAGGCAATTTCGCCAGTCATCCCTTCCGATCCGCAGCATCGGAAGGAGTTAGAAGATGATCTAGTCTTCCTAGGGTGTCATGGGTTGATCCGGCGCCCTTGGAGTGTGAAGAGTGACGAGATAGTACAGGAAATCCTCTCGGGAGTTCCGAATCAGTACGAACTCACAGTGAGGGGTAGACCAAGTGCCTGGACGCCAGATATCTGGGTGAATGTATACAGTTTTGATAAAACCGGATTAGGTCTAGCTCCCCGGACGGACAAGTTTGGTGTTAACAAGTTCCGGAATCCACCCCACCCTAAGGACGGATACTCAGTTCCGGATTGCACCAACGACCGGCATAGACGGATGTTGGAATTCTTGATTCCCATCCTCTATCCGGAAAAACCTACCCGTGTCACTGTAACGGTAGCAAACACCATCTTCGGGTGTTTTGAGAAGCGGATAGTCAACTGGGGTATAGTCCTCCAGTGGGTAGTTGTGGCAAGACATATTTTTGATCTTTCCATTTAAAGTCAGTATGGAGCGGAAAGTCGAAAATTTAGCAACCGGATTTGTTCAGGGAACGGGTAAGATCCAGAAGTAGTACCAGATAATGTTGTAGAGACCGGTGGCAGAATAATTCCGGTTTATTACGACGGAATACCGGAACGGAAAAATTCCGGACCCTACAGAACGGATTCTATCCGGATTCAGTCCCAGAACGGAACGGATGATTTCCGGACTTGGACCGATCGGATGGGAACGGGAACGGATGATCAGGAACGGAAGACCGGATCCATTTCTGGAAAGTATATAAGGCCTGACATTTTCAGTTGGCCCATTTGCTCTCAGGCGCTTCGTTGTGTGTTTTTCAACCCTCAGCGTTTTCCGCCTTTTCTGTGAGTTGGTTTTGCGCGCGTGTTTGGTGGCGCAATTTTCTGTGACGCGGCTGTCAGTATTAGTAGCGGGTGTTTTGTCAGAGCGGGCAGTTGTCAGCGGCGCGGGTTTCAGACTGTGCGCTGAGGCGTTGGTGTGTGGAGAGGAGTGTGTGTGTGTATGTACAGGTGGTTATTACGGGCAGATTACTTTTGTATTTGTGATTGTGAGTGTGTGTGAGGAACGGGACGTGCGGCTAGGAGAGGAGTGAGGTAGTTTTCCGGATAGTTGCCATGCCACAGCTACGCCGGAAGAGAACCGAGTCCACTACACCCCCACCCTCAGGGATAAAGCTGAAGAAAGTAGTTCCGCTCATCCCTTCCACAGAGCCGGAGAAAAGCAACTTGATGGCGGACTTAACCGCAATGGGGTGTCTAGGGTTAGCAGAGATACCCTAGGGATTCAAGGAGGAGCGGATGGTGAAGGAGCTGAAGGGCAAGGTGTCGAATCAGTTCGACAACACGGCGCGGGGAATGCCGCACAAATGGACGGAGGCGCACTGGAGGGCCGTATACGGGTTCAAACACCAGGGGCACGGACCGGCCGGGAGGAAGGTAGACTTCCTCCAAAACAGGTTTCACGGCACCCCTCACCCGAAGGACGGATATCGGGTGATGGACTATAACGAAGACAGGCATCGACGCCTGTTGAAATTTCTGCTTCCGGTCTTGCATCCGGAAAAGCCAACCCGGGTGACAATTGGCCTGGCCAACACGATCTTCGGTGCCCTGATCGGAGACCGGAAAGTGGACTGGGGCCGGATCATACAGGAGCTGATCACCCGGTTACTGAAGAACCTCGGAGGGAGTAGGGCAACTCCGATCTCCCCCTACCTCTTCCACCTCTACCACCATCTACAGCTCCTTTCGGATACGGAAGAGAAGACGTGGCACGCCCAGAAGATAGTCTTGACGTACGGGGAGACGTCAACGGATGATGAGGAGAGCTCCGAGTCCGAGACAAAGCGGGAGGACTCAGATAAGGGAGAGGAACCGGAAGTTCCGCTCGTGAAGCGGCAGAAGACCACACCGCCGAACACGAGGGGATCTCCTCCGGTCCGACACAATCCGGGAACGGAAGGCAGAGCGGGACCATCCGAACTGGGTCAGGCCGAACCAGCAGCAGAGGAAACGGATCCCAATGATCCGTTCGTGCAATTGACGGAAATCCTGTGCAACATCCGAGCGGATTGGGAGGTCAAGCGGATCGTCCTGGAGAACATCGCGGGGATGGTCAATGGCAAACCGGATCATACTCTCCCGATCGTGGTAGGGAATTGCATCGCCTCGCCTGCGGATCTCGCCAAGATGGAGGAGGAAAACCGGAAACTTCAGGAGGAAGTTGACGGTTTGAAGGCGGAGCTCCTTGTTCTCAGGGACAACGAGGCCGCTACCAAGGAGATGGCGGCAGAGACCGTCAAATTGGCGGAGCACGTGAAGGCAACATTCGGGGAACCCGGATCGGCTGTCATCCGGGCTCAACTGTTTGACGAAGAAGTGCACAAGGAGAAGAAACTATCCGGAAGCCGGATAGTCCGGATTCTGTCCGACTTCTCCGAAAAGGTGGAGACGACTTTGGTGAAGGTTCGGGAGGCGGCCGAACGGATGGAAGACTGTAGCCGGAGACTGACGGAAATTCCGGTCAGACTCTCCGATCTGTCTCTACCGGATATTTCCGAAGGGTTGCCTCAGAGACCAGGGAAGGACAGGACGCCGCAATCCAAGAAGTCAGGGCGAGCGTCAACGGGTAACCGGGAGGCAGCAATTCAGTTGTCGGAATCTCCTGCGAGTCCGAATACTGGAGCTCCGGTTGCAATAGACGGAGAACGGAATCGGAACCTCACCGAGGTCTTCGAGCAGATCAGTAGGGCGGAAAGCCCGACTATAGGATCTAGGGTAGCAGAGCCGGATACGTAGGTATTAGGACTTTCCTGTTTTTGTAGTTTTTAACTTAGGAACGGATCAGGAGGAAATCCGGTCCGGTTTAGGAACTTGGAGCGGGTTGGAATCCGTTCCGGTTCAGAAGTAGGTAGGAACGGATCCGCCGAGCGTTAATCGCGGCGGACTTGTATGGCGCTTTTTGCTTTTTGCCCATTATTTAAGTCAGTCCCCTCGCGGTGGACTGGGAGTCTTTTCTTTTGCATTATCTTTGTGTATTCTATTCCCTCTTGCTTTGCGCGTGTATCTCCCGAGTTTGGCAGGGCGGCGTGACGCGGAGTTAGGAAGGCGCAAGTGGTTTTGCAGGCGACATTCTCCCTTTGGTGTTTATTTTCCGTGTCTGAGTATATGAGAACGGGTAGATAAGAGTTGGGAGTGTAATTCTAGTGCCTCAGCGCTTCTAGGACTTAAGATTCCGGGTGAGAAAGCCGTTGTTAGGCTAGACGAGAGGGAGGGATTCCTTAATCGTGCTAGAGCTCCTGGGTGGGAGACCCAATTGAGTGTCCGATCTCCTGTGAGGTCTCACCGTCTTTGTGGCAAACGGAAGAGTTCCGGTTGACGTTGGAACGGACGGATACACTTGTAGCCACTTGGCTCCCCAGGAACGGAAAGTCGTGTCAAAGTCGTTGTAGTATGAGAAGATCGTACGGGGGATCTCTGTGTGACCTACAGTCCGGATCTTTGTCTGGATTGTTGTGAGGGATCAAACCGGATCTGAAGTATTTTTAGAATTAACAAGTAGAAAGTGGGTCTTCAGCCACTGTAAGTCACGGAAGGAGCGGTGGGCCTACCGCTCACAAAATCAAGCGGCGACCCCTCTGATGGTAAAACAGAGGCAAAACTAAACCTTATTGAGGAACGGATGTGGACGGATCATCCGGAACGGATTGATCCAGAGAGGAAACCAGGAGCGGAACTCGTTAGGGAGCGGATCCGTTGCAGTCTGACGGAACGGATAAAATCCGGGAAACCGGAAAAGTGAAGGAACGGATCCGTTCCGGACCAGATTGCTAGAATATCAGTTTTGAACGGGATAACGGATTGTCGTCTCGGGTTGTTTGTGTATTTCCGGTTCTAGATCTAGAACCGGATTATAGAGTTTTGGGAGCTGTCCTATCTTAATCGCTTAACTAAGCCAGATACTTCACAGAATCTCGCGGGTTCGATCTTTAGAGTCACTTAGTTATACTCTACAGTGATTTTTGTGAGTATAATAGGGAATTTACTTACCCTGTGTTGCGACAGTAGTTAACCGGCTAGCCGAGCATGTGGGACGGGAGAAGACCAACACTATCAGCGGCTATCTCTTCCACCTGTACCACCACTATGATGTGCTGAGTGGCCCAGAACTCCTCCGCTATGAGATGGGAGTTCAGATCCTCAAGTACGGCTTGACGGATGAGTTGGAGAAGGAGCCGGAGGACCCGGAAGACGAGCGGATGGACGAGGACCCGGAAGAGCAGAAGCCGGTCAGCCAGCCGGAACGGAAGCCGGAACGGAAGAAGTCCACAACGCCCGATAAGAGAGGACACCCACACCCGGATCCACCCGGATCAACCCTGGGGAAGAAGAAGCGGAACCACTTCGACACCATCATCCGTCACGCCATGATGGCGCACGCAGACAACAACCAATATGAGGCGATACTCGAGCAGATTGTCACGAAGCTGGGCGCGGTGAAGATCGAAGACATTTCGGAAATCCTCGACCGTCTTCCGACTCAAGAGGTGTTGCGGAAGAAAGACGAAGAGATCCGGAAGTGGGAAGACGTGGCCCGGAATCAGACGGATCAAATCCGACAGGCGGAAGATCTGGCCCGGATAGCTGAAGAGGGACGACGGAAGGCGGAAGAGGAGCGGAATGGACTCCAGAGCACGGTGACGTACCTGGAGAATGATCTCAGTGTCGCCAACGGGAAGATCGTGGAGGCCACCTCCTTGGTTCAGAACCTGCAGGAGTTGGTGGCCCAGCTGGCGGATACGGTGATCAGAGCGAAACTGTTTTCCGCCCGGCTGATGACGGAAGGGCACGTCACCGGATCGAAAGTCATCACCATCTTGGTGGATTACCAGGCCAAGATGGAAGGGGTACTGAAGGAGATGAGGGCCTTAATTGGGGCTCTCAATCCGGACTTGGGGGAAGGACTGTCGAGCTTGCTCAACCAGCAGGTGTTTACGGACTTCAGCCCCGGTGCGCAAGGACGGATGTCGACGGATCGGAAACTACTCAGAAACTCGCCGGTCGTGAAGAACCTCAGCGAGCTCGGATCGGATCCGAATGCGGCCGGACCGTCCAACACACCTACGGATCCGCAAGAGAAAAGGGCATCACCACGGCTCGACCTGGAGATCCAGATGAAGGCCCTAGCGAATCCGGCCAAGGAGAATCCGGAGAAGTTCGCCCACATAAACGAGCCAGACAGGGTTCCGGGTAAGGATCCGCGCAGCAAGACAGTCATCTTGGATGACTCGGACAAGGAAGATAATCCGCCCCTCACCATCCATGATGAAGTTAGGGGTCAGGGCGGATTTCAGGGAGTAGAGCATTCAGAAAGCTCCGAGGCGGATTCGGAGGAGACTTCGACGGAAGACAGCGGAACGCCACCGGTTCCGATTCAGAAGAGGCAGACCCGATCCGCCACCAAGAAGGCTCCCCCTCCCAAGGCAGCAACGCGAAGAAGTTCAGTTCCGCCCGTGGGCGCGACATCGAAGCGGGCGCGTAAGTAGGATAGGTTTGAGTAGTTAGGTAGGCTTTTGAGATTTTGGGACGGAAGTTTCCTGGACGGATTTCCCGGATGTGGGCCCCGATCCGGAACTTTAGGGACAACTGACCGAACCTTTCCGAATAATCCGGTTGGGCTCCGATTGGTTGTTTCGGATTTTCTTTTGCCTTATTGGCATTCCGTTTCTGTTTTTAGGCTTTGACTTTCATTGTTTTTTTTGGCTTTTAAGGGGCAGGCAAGTTAGTTGGCCTGTCATTCCCTCCTAGTGCATATTCTATTGTATTTTCATTCCCTTCTTTAATTTGAGCCGGCGGATGGACATTCTAGCTCTGACTTGCGTTTGAGTCTCTTCTTGGTGTGTTCATTGAAGTGTTGAGAGGCAAGAGGGAAGGGTGAGGAGGAATCCGGATTCTGAGGCACTTGAAATCCGAACTGAGTGACCAACTTCCGAGGGTTAGGATCTTGAATCGTGAGTTTGAGCGTGGAGCCTTTAATTCACCGAAACGGTGATCCGGTGTGAGTCCAGGAGTGACGAGGAGGAGGTTCTGGAACCGCAGGGGCGGATTCGTGCGGAGTTAAGCAGCCGCCATAGGAAAGTTCTGTCCATCGGAAGGTCTGCCAACCACTGAGTCGATCCAAAGAACTAGGAAAATACGTCCTTTTGGGTCTAGGGGTTTTCGAATCTGTCGTTGTAGTAAGGGCAAGTGAATTAGTCCTGAGTGACCTGCTAACCGGATTGGCCTAGAGCTATCCGGGAAGTTGTGAGGATCCGAATCCGGCCCTAATACAACATCGGATATATTTTGGTATTTTCATGTATTTTTGTTTGAGAGAAGAGAGCGTGAGGTGTACGAGTGGTAAGTCCCTACCCCTCTAAAGATCAAGAGAGGACTCCCTGAGGGTAAAACAGGGGTATCAAAAACCAATTATTGAGTGACGGAACCGGATTCCGGATTGAGACGGATCCGGGTGAAGGAGAAATCCGGATCCGAGAAAGGAATCCGGTCATAGTTGAGAGACGGATTCGGAAAGAAAAGACGGATCCTGAAAAACAGTCTGGAAGATAAGTTGGTATTCCGGATTAAGAGTAGTAACTTGGGGTGTTTTGATCCGAGAAACTTAGAAACCGGAAAACGCAACTATTAGTATCGTCTGGAATCTCCTGGGACGATATTCCATGTCATATTATCACGTTTGGGTGTGATAAAGGTGCTTTCTGCTAGACTGCGCGTACGACATCAGTCAGGCTCGGTTATTGAGCCAGGCCATACGGCCACCTAGCCAGACCATACGGCCACTTAGCCAGGCCATGAAACCAAATTTTTTCCATCATACCATCACTACTGGGGATGATGCCTGAGGGCCCCCACTTTGTTTTTTTAGAGTTTTTTTGAACACCAGGTGTCAACTGGTTGAGAGAGAAAGAGGGAAAAAACTATTTAGTGATAATTTTGCATTGGGAAAAATTAGATTAAACTACAAGGAGAGTTTTTGAGAAGAAAGAAAGGTTGTTGAGTGATCATAGGACTTCCAAAAACCCAGATTTCCAAGCTAGGTTAGCCTAAAGCTAAATTCAGTCAAGTAGAAAATTCCAGAGTATTGAAATTTGAGAGGCCAGACCAGCTAGTAGCTGGATGCTATAAAATCTGAATTTTAAAACAAAGTCAACCTGGGTTGACTGAGCATATCAGCCCACAGAGGCCCAGACCAGCAAGGCTGGGTTCAATTTGAAGAGAGATCAGGACAGACCAACAAGGCGGGTTCAAATTGAAGAGAAATCAGGACAGACCCAGCAAGGCGGGTTCAATTGAAGAGAGATCAGGACCAGACCAAGCAAGGCTGGTTCAAATTCAAATCAACCCATTGAGAACAGGCTACCCTGTAGCCTCACCACCAACATTCAGACTCCAGCTCCAGCACGCTCTCTTCCAACAATTTAGTGCAATCTCACGCAAACTCTCATCTCTCAAAATACAAGTCCGTAAGCAAGTGCGGAAGTAGAATGATATGCAAGCATTGAAGTTGTGAAGAAGGAGTTAGGCCCAAGTAGGGGATCGTTGACTTTTGTGTCGTATCTAGCCTAGGAAGAAGAAAAAAGACAAATAGAAAAAAAACAAATAAAAGAATAAGTTGACTTTGAGTAGTTTAGAGAATTTGCCAATTTAGAGAAAAGTTGGAGAACATTAGTTGTAGTGAGATTGACTTTCAAAACCATTTAATGGTTAATTTCAAAAATTAGATTTTATTAGGATATTTTATAGGTTGACTTTGGGGATTATTTAAAAGGGAAAGAAGAAGCTCGAAGGATAAAGAAAACAAAAACAAAACAAAGGTAAGTAAAGGAAGGAGGTTTTGAAGGGAAATACCCCATTCAACGGTATTCAAACAAAAAACACAAAAAATGGAGATGGAATTGGCGCCGCGTGGAGAATTGATGGGAGCACACGAAGACCCCAAGATTGCTATGTTGGAGGTTAGTTCTTAAACCTATTTTCTCATTAACCCTTCTTTTGATTTTATCCAAATTAGATTCTAGTCTAGGCAACGTATCAATTAGGTTCAGGGTTTTCTTGTCGGACATATTTTTGGGTTTGGGTGTCGTGTAGGACGTCTGACGTCGCGTGTCGCAGGTGACAACTTGTCACAAGGGTGTCGCACCTTGTCGCGAAAGTCCATTTTCAGTAGCTCAAAAAAATGTAAATCTTACTATAACTATCAATCTAAATTTTAAATGTAATATGTAATCATGAAATTGAGACACTTAATTGAAACCGAACTTAAATATGTTAAAATTTTAAATTTCTAATGATTTATTTTTATTTTTTTATGATGTTGATTCTATTGGACGTCGCGAGAGCTCTGCTAGACGTCACGTGACGTCTGTCTATCGCGATGTCGCGCTGTCCGGGTAGAAAACCCTGATTAGGTTATTTTTTCAATTAGAATTAAGCAAAATCAATTAGCATAGGAAAGTTCTGCTTCCAAAACAAAGATAACAATTTGAACAAACATTCCAAAGATAATCCAAACCAATAATATTTTCGAGATTAAACCAAGGTTGGAAGATTTAAGTTTTAGAAAATTAGACAATTGATTAGAAGTAGAATTAGAAGATTAAAACCCAAAAAAAGCACTTCCAAGGTAAAAACAAGAAATAAGTAAATTTTGGAGAACCGGACAACGGTCAAAGTTTACTTAAAATTCATTTTACCCAAGGATTTAAAAGGTAGAAGTTGAATTAGGATAAAAAACCAAAGATAAAAGTCAACTAAGGATTGGACTCTTTGGTAAAAAGGAATTCGATTAGGTAATTTTGATGAACCAGTTAACAGTCGAAATTTACTAAAGAATTTCACGTTTACCTCACCGTCAAAAGTTGAGGTTTTACTTTTGCAAAGGTAAAATTATTCCTTTCTTGACCAAAACCAATTCACTTATTCCAATTTTATCCAAAAATAGCCAAGATTAGTCAAAACCATCATCAGTTATATGAAAGCCCATCAAGGACAAAATAGGAATAGAATTACCCAAAAGATATCCTAGAACGGAAAAAAACCAAAGAAAGGGAAAAAACTTAGCAAAGACTTAGGTCTTGAGGGAATAGGAAGTAACTAAAGACACTCAATTGATTCCGATAGATAGACCTTTATCACTCACCAGTGTGGAAGCTAAGTGGCTAACTCTTAGAACCTAAGGATAATCGACTTAGCGATTGCCAATAAACAAATTAGGAGTAGGAATTAGAAAGATCCATTGCTTGGAAGGCGTAACTAGATCACACGTAAGTTAGACACCCACTAGGAATCACACATAAAAGAGTAGAACCTGGTTGTGTACACTTTATTCCAAGGGTGGAAATAAAGCGCCCACAACCGTGAACCATGCATCGGCAAACAGTTTCTAGGCGTCGTTCCGCGCCTCATTGGGGGACGCAGCACGCATCATTCGCGGCCTCCTGGAACTTGCATGAAGTCATTTTGTAGGCCACCGAGGAGGCGTTCGTCCAGACGACCATGCCATCAACCTCAACCCTGAAACCGGAGCTATCTACTACCCTGCGTATGAAGGGTGTATTTGGACTCCACTCGTGCAATCCTTGTTCACTTCGACCGATAGGGAGCGGGCAATTCGTGTCCGACGTTGCACAATGGCTTTCATATGGAGGGGCTCCTATGGACGTGATAGTGTGGTTTCGGATACGAAACGACTTGTGAAAGCTTGTGCGCTCCCTGTCAGTCGGGGCTAACTATCATCGTGCGAGGCGAGCCCCAATGCAACCTTCACACGCAGGGGAGTGAATTGCTCCATGTTACGGCCATTCAGGTGTAGGGCGATCAATCCGGTCATGGCAGATTCAGAGATGGGCTTCGAACAGTCCCACGAATGGCGGAGGGAGCTAGGGTTCCCAAGGAACACCTTCGTGAGTTGCACTTGAGGAATGAATCCACAACCACTGTGCCATAGGCCGCGTCCCTTTTTCGACCAAACATTACATCTTTCTCTTTCTGTATAGCATGATTTGATCCCTGTCCTTCACTCACTTCTTATCGTGCTGTCCACCTTTCAGGACAAGAAAATGCGTGGCCTACACTGTCAAGACTTCCGATCCCAATCATGTCTCGATGTGCCCATGCACATGGTTCCAGGGAATAGAGCTCCACCTGCTCGCCCTGTGTCTCGCATTCCGTTCGTACCACTCGAGCTTCCTTGGAATCGTGTGCATGGGTACACGGAGGCACGTCTGGCTCCAATGCACCAAGCAAAACAAATCTGCAACATTCATGGAGGGCGCGAAATGTGGAAGTTGCCGATCATCTTTCGATCGCATCCTTCGGTCCAGACTACGGAAGCACGTGCGGGGATCGGTAGTTTTGACGCTAGGCGATGGCTTTCTTCAATTGATGCATTCCAATGATTCTTTCGGGCGTTCACGGACAACATCTTACGTTGTCGTCGACCATGAATGTCGTTCACGTCATTGATCGTCCCTGAATTTTCCGTGACGATGGTGCCTCCGTACATGAAGAAAATGGGTCGTAGCGACTCCTACATCTCGCTTTCTTCGCATACGGAGGCACCCACGTACGGGAATATTCAGGGACGATCGATGATGTAAACGACGCAATATTCTATAATTCGTGAACATCCAAAACATTCATTGGAAGACATCAATTGTAGGAAGCCATCGACTGTCGTCACAACTCCTCCCTACACGTGCTCCTGTAGTCTCTACCGAAGGATGTATTTGGGGGTGGTCGGCAACTGCCACATCTCGGGTCCACCATTACCTTGCAAATGGCGCACGTTGACGCTCAAATGGAACCCCCGGAAGAAGGTCCGCAGGGACGGCGACGAACGCTCAACGAAAGAAAACGTGGGATTCAGAGGGGGAGCTTCGAAGGTGTATCGACGTCGACTGCGGAGCGGCCTCACATGCTGGTCACGGGCTTCGTCCGGTTCAGAACGGGCGTTCTGAACCGTGCCCTCCCACACGGAGACTGTTGGGTCTGGTCTTCAGCCGAGCATGCAGCATCGTCAACGTGACAGCAGCCGAACACGACGAAGGTGTATGGTATCTCGGCCTCTAGCAGGCTAAATGGTTGTCAGCCCATCGGATCCACGCTCGCTTTCACGCGGCACCTTCCATTCCTGGAGTGGACTGCGATTATTCATGTGGGTGGAGTGTCGGACGGCCATGTGGGTTCCATTTTCTTGGCAACCACCTAGCCTGTCGGAGGTCCAGGTACCTTGCAGATGGCGAATGTCTCACGTGGAGTTGCCTCGCACGTGGTTTAGCGATCTTCGGAGCATGGACAAGCGAAAGAAGTCTGCATCGATTCTAGAGGGCACGAGGTGTGCTAGTTGTCGACCATCCATCGACCGCATCCCTCAGTCAAGACTATGGAAGCACGTGCACTGATAGGTTGTGACCAGTGGTGATGGCTGCTGTTCGCGTCGTTGAGGAACCCTGAATTCGCCTTGACACGGGTGCCTCCGTGCACGAAGAGAATGAGCTGCAGCGACGCTCACGACCGCTCATTTCCTTCCTATATGGAGGCAACGACGTTAGGGCAAATTCAGGGGTGATCGATGATGTGGTCGACATTCAAGGTCGACGACAGTGCAATGTTCGGTCCGTGAACATCCAAAGCGGTCATTGCACTGCGTCCGTTGAAGGAAGCCATCGCCGCTCGTCACAACTTAGCAATGCACCTGCTTCTGGAGTCTTGATCGAGGGATGCATTTGGGAGGTGATCTGCAGTTGGCTCACCTCGTGTCCACCGTTACCTCGCAAAGGGCAAATGGCGATGAATGGAGATGAGCACGAGGGTTTGCGATGTCATGAACGTCCACAATGCCAACTACGCACGCGGAACGTTGCGAACCATGGAAGATGGTATCCTACACCCTAACCACCCTCTTGCCCGTAGAACCTTGTACATGTGTCCAACACTATGTGCCCTAGTTTCCGGTTCTGCGTGCCAAGTTTCGTTGTAGAAAATCATCAATGCCTACAACTGATGCTCTACTCTGTCGATCACCTCTGCAGATGCTGGTGCAATCCACTTTGCGACGTGAAAGGCGAAGTCGAAAGCCAAAGAGGACATATCACAAACCACGTCGTATGGATGCGTTAGGGAGCAAATTTCCACTGCTAAATTTGGCTTCGGAATGCATTAGGGTACATACTTCCAGGTAAATTTTAGCAGTGATAACTTTGTCCCCAAACGTACTCATTGCATGACAATGGAGCACGTGATTAGAGGACAACATGCCCTCCAAAGAGAGGTTGCAAGACCAGATCGACCTTTGAGGAGCCAGACATCCAAGAGGTCAACCATGCATGCCCGAATGCTTGGGTTAACTTCTTCCTCCAATCAATCCGTTCTCACTCCCAAAACTAATGCTTCACCTTGTGCAACACCCAAATCCCATCTCCATTGCAACCTTCACATGGTGGATCCATGGTCCATAGGATTCAATGTGCATGGATGCTAGAGATGCAGTTCCTCGATTTCGCCCAACAACGTAAAATCTTGCACCCTTCAGATTGACCTCTGTGTAAGACTACTTCACAACACAAAGGGATTCACCTCTCTCAATATCAGGAGGGAGCGTAAACTTGACATTCTCACGAGCATCTTTTGTGGGGTCTGAACTTAAGTTCGCACAATTGGCTTCAAACAAGGCTTGCCCATTATTCAACTTCACTGAATAGTATGTAGGAAAAAGTTACATACAACTTCACATTCAAAGACAACATTCTAAATGAGGAATGTGGCAGGGATCACATGAACTTCAAAGTATCCAAAATTAAGTAGAGACATTGCTAGTCATACTCATGAGATAGTACAGGTCACGTCCATCCACATTCACATGCTGCAAACAAATGATGAACTATGTCAAGGTTGCATTGGAGTCTGGGATTCTGGTCTTGTACGAGGTGAAGAGTTAGTTCTTGGGGTGAAGAGAATGGATCGAGTGGAGGAAGAAGCAGATCCAAGCTATTGGGCATACACGACATCTCCCAACGTGCAAGGCCAAGTTCAAAGTCAGAGAGGAGGCACACCACAAACCACATCCAATGAGTGCATTGGGGAGCCAAGTTCCTAGTGCCAAATTTGGCATTGGAATGCATTGGATTACATTTCAACGTAAATTTTAGTGTTGGGGACTTGGTTCCCGAACGACCCGTTGCATGACAATGTAGGACACCACAAGAGGACGACGTGCGCTCCAAAGCTAGGCTCCAAGACCAAATTGAACTTCAACAACCAAGATATTGAAGAAGTCAAACATGCGTGTCCAGAAGCTAGGAATTGTTTCTTCCTCTATTGTATCCATTTTCCTCACCTCCGAAAGTAACTCTTTGTCTTGCTCGACAGCAAAATCCCAAACTTGAAAGGTGTCTTTTTGTTTGGGATGTTGCTATTATCTAAAGCAAAGAGTCAATTTGGGAGGTGAGCAAAACGGAATGACTAGAGGAAGAGGCTAATCCGAGCTATTGGGCGTACATGACATTTTAATTCCAATGTGGAAGACCAAGTTCAAAGTCACATTGGAGACACGTCACAAACCGCGTCCAATGAGTGCATTAGGGAGCCAAGTTCCCACTGCCAAATTGGGCATTGGAAGGGCGTTAGCATACATTTCAATGCAAATTTTAGCGTCGGGAACTTGGTTCCCGAACGACTCACAGCATGACACTAGAAGAGGACTACTTGCGTTCCAAAGCTACGATCCAAGACCGAATCAAATACTTCAACAACAAAGACATTGAAGAAGTCAAGCATGCATGTCCAAAAGCTCGGATTCACTTCTTCTTCTATTGTATCCAATTTTGTCACCTCCGAAAGTAACTCTTTTTCTTACACAACACCAATATCCCAGACTCAAATGCTGTGTTTCAATTTGAGATGTTGGTATTGTGCAAAGCAAAGAATCTGTTTCCAAGGTGAGGAAAATGGATAGATTGGAGGAAGAAGGGAATCCGAGCTATTGGGCATATATGACATTTCGCTATGTGGAAGTGCCCACTTCCAAATTGGGCCGTGGGATGCATTACGATACGCTTGAATGCTAATTTTGGCATTCGGCACTTGGACCCCGAACGACTCACAGCATGACCATGAAGGACATTCCAAGACGACGACGTGCACTCCGAAGCTAGGTTGCAAGACAAAATCGAACTTCAACAAAGACATTGAAGAAGTCAAACATGCATGTCCAGGAGCTCAGATTCGCCTTTTTCTCTACTAAAACGAGCTCTTTACCTTGCACAAGACCAACATCCCGAACTCAAATGTTGTGTTTCTGTTGGAGATGTCGGTATTGTCCAAGGCAAAGAATCTTTTTGGAAGGTGAAGGACATAGATGGAGTGGAGGAAGAAGCGAATCTGGGCTATTGGGCATACATGACATTGTGCAACGTGGAAGGCCAAGTTCAAAATCGCAAAGGAGACACATCACAAACCACGTCCTTTGAGTGCGTTAGCGAACCAAGTTACTCACTTCCAAATTTGGCATTGGGATGCTTTACGATACACTTCAATGTCAATTTGGGTCCGGGATACTTGGATAGCAAACGACTTCATTCATAACAATGAAGGTCATTGTGAAGCAACGTCCTCTGCTGCATAGCTACGTTCCAAGACCAAAGGAAGCTTCAAGAACAAAGACGTGATTGAAGAAGTGAAACGTGCATGTCTAATAACTCTTATGAGCTTCTTCCTTCTGTCAATCCACCTTCCTCCCCTCCAGGACGAGCTCCACATCCTAGACATCACCAAAATCCCAAATTCCCATGGTTGCATCTCGATTTGGGATGTCGGTGTTGTTTGAGGCGGAGAGTTCATTTTGGAAAAGAGAAGAACACATTGACTGGAGGAAGAAGCTCATCGGAGCTATTGGGCATACATCACATGCACCTCCATTGGAAGTACGTGCGTTTTCAGTGAAACATTACAATGAACCCTTCCAAGACCAAAGGAAGCTTCAAGAACAAAGACATGATTGAAGAAGTGAAACGTGCATGTCTAATAACTTTGATTAGCTTCTTCCTCCAGTCAATCCATCTTCCTCGCCTCCAAGATGAGCTCCACATCCTTGACATCACCAAAATCCCAAATTCCCACGGTTGCATCTCGATTTGGGATGTCGGTGTTGTCCGAGGCGGAGAGTTCATTTTGGAAAAGAAAAGAACACATTGACTGGAGGAAGAAGCTCATCGGAGCTATTGGGTATACATCACATGCACCTGCATTGGAAGTACACGCGTGTTTTCAGTGAAACATTACAATGAACCGTTCCAAGACCAAAGGAAGCTTCAAGAACAAAGACATGATTGAAGAAGTGAAACGTGCATGTCTAATAACTCTGATTAGCTTCTTCCTCCAGTCAATCCATCTTCCTTGCCTCCAAGATGAGCTCCACATCCTAGACATCACCAAAATCCCAAATTCCCACGGTTGCATCTCGATTTGGGATGTCGGTGTTGTCCGAGGCGGAGAGTTCATTTTGGAAAAGAGAAGAACACATTGACTGAAGGAAGGAGCTCATTGGAGCTATTGGGCATACATCACGTGCACCTCCATTGGAAGTACGCGCATTTTCAGTGAAATAGAAAGTACAACGTTTAAAATTCAGAGGTCTGACTTCCTTTTTTGCACTTCTAAGTCTTCCTTCATATTTCATTATTTACAATGAAGCAAAAATTATTGGATGGGGGTATTTGCTCTCCAAATTCTAGCAAAGGCGTGGTTCGTTGAAATCCATGTTGTACAAAGCAACCCTCTTTTAATTGCAACACCAACCTAACATTTCTAATCTTCAATCGAAGTTTGAAGTAGACAGGTGTTGCAACGAGGACTACCTCACTCACAGTGGTACCTTCCCTAGTATTCCAGGGAAATTAGTACCCCATAATCTTCGGCATATCCTATTTGGAACACCGCAAAGGAAGCTGGACATGGATATTGTGCCATCTCAATCTGACAACAAAAAACAAAGACAGCAAAGACATGGACCTCTCAGATTTCTCCAATGACGAAGGGGACTACAGACTAAGAAACACTCTTAGGATGAAGAAGGCAGAGATCGTGGCGAATGTCCACGGTCCTTTGAAGGTATGTAGTACAAGAAAATGGGCGTAATCACTATTTGTATTGAGAAGTTGGCATAATTGACGATGAAGAAATAATTAGGGTGTGCCTTAACTACCCTATTGTTTTCCACATCTATAAAATCATGCATCACATCATGTACAGAAATGTTTTGACGACAGAGGGCAATACATGGGAGGCTTCGTTTTCCAAATTCCTCACTCTTCTGAAAGAAAGGAATTCCAAGGTAGCTACATTCATATCTTTGAACTTGGATTTCCCAACCTCCATTCTCTGGCCATGCACACTTTTGACCAACCAGTGTAGCTTTGGTCAAATTCCCAGTGCCGTACTGTTTCGACAACTTTGAAGTCTAAACTACTTTGATTCGTAGTTGGCCAAGCACAAACTTTTATGGAGAAGATTCAAAAAGGGGAAGCTCAAATCAACGTCTCCACCATCGTTGCTTTGTATGTTGACTTCGAGACGGTGGACTCCCATGGGATGCAAGGTCGCCTTGAAAACCACTCTCTGCATCGTCCCATACAATCAGGTCCCTTCTTCCCCCCCCCCTCCCCAAATGCATAGTGACTTCACAACTACTTTGGTTTCCCTCCTCGTGTCCGACCCCTTGGAAAACGACGCACTCCTCCATGGACCCGCCTCAAGTGCACCCAAGAACGCCATTTTAATGGAATACCGTCCCGTTCGTAGGGAATGTCGCGCCATTATAATTGAATGCCATGCCATTTTAATCGAATGCCCTGCCATTCTAATCGAATGCCGTGCCACTGTAATGAAATGGAATGCCACTGTACTGGAATATCGCCATTTTAACGAAATTGCCCTTTTAGGGAACATATAATCTTTCTTTCCATTCAAAAAAAATTTAAATGAATTCAATCCATTCAATAAAATAATTGAAGTGCCTCTCGTCTTGTTCCTTCTTTTCTATTCCAACAATAACTTGAATCAAGCAAAGCTAGGTATAAGCTTCAGCATCAATGGATAAAAGTATAGAAGAAACCTTCACAAGCCTTTTCAATGGACTTGGGGCAATGAGATTCTTCTTCTTCCTAAAATCAAGAAATTACTTTCATGTTGTGAGGTCATATTTGTACTAGAGACCAAATCTAGAAGTTCATGATGCTAAAATGGCCACATTAAATAATTCACCTACCTCAATCTTTAAAAGGATTGGAAAGGCATGCATTCTTAATTTTGGGGCCTACCTTTCTATGTCTTGTTTCTATCCAAGCACCTTGCCACTTCAATTTTCAACTCAATACCAAAACTTTTAAAGGGACACTTTAAAAAAAATCATTCATGCAAATTACTTAAAAAAAGCAATGGAAAAAGACGCGCCCTTCACTAAATCCCTTCTTTAGAATTTACACAATAAATAATTAAGTAAAACTACTATAAGAGAAAGTCAAAAAATAACCTACATATCCAAGCTTTGGTATAAATAAATAGCAAGGGCTACATCACCCTCTAATAACCCCATCCAAATCCTGCAAGAATCAAATTGAGGAAAACAAATACAAACAAAAGAACTATTTTATCCTCCAAGTTCCCAAAGATTCAATTCAAAAATGAAGAATCCAAGGTCTTGTGAGAAAGAAGATTTGAGGAGTTAGGCCACAAGAGAGAGAAATGCACTTAGCTCTCAAAGGCCTCCACCCTTGTGCAAGTTGTAGTTGGTAGGTGGAGTTCTTAATGTGTCCATTTGACCTCCATGTACTTGGAGATCTAGTCAACAGTGCACAAATGAGTTGACAGTAATTAATGTGGCCTTTTCGGGGGGTGGGTTTAGTGAAGAAGAGGAATCCCAAGGCCAAGGCCATTTGAAAACACCCACGCAGTTTGTGGTCCCACCCTGCCTCGCGTCCCCGCCCTGAAGTCCGCGCCCTGCCTCGTGTCCGCGCCCTGAAGTCCCCGCCCTGCCTCGTGTTCGCGCCCTGAAGTCCCCGCCCTGCCTCACGTCCGCGCCCTGACGTCCCCGCCCTGCCTCGCGTCCACGCCCTGCCTCGGATTTACTGCATTGTGGATGTTGGCAGCAGATTTGTTTTTCAATTTGCGATTGGAGTTTTGAGAATCTGGGGGCGTGTAATATACCATTGGAAAGGTATTTAAAATACCTTTCCAATGGTATATTACACGCCCCCAGATTCCCAAAACTCCAATCGCAAAAGCAGAAGAAAGTTGACGTCTGCGCCCTAGCGTCCGCGCCCGTCTTTGTGTCCCCGCCCAAACTTGCGTCCACGCCTGCTCATGGACTCTCTGCATAGTGGATTTTTGTAGTAGATTTGTTTTCCAATTTGCGATTGGAGTTTTGAGAATTTAGAGGCGTGTAATATGCCATTGGAAAGGTATTTTGAATACCTTTCCAATGGTATATTGCATGCCTCCAAATTCTCAAAACTCCAATTGCAAAAGCAGAAAGAAGTTGACGTCCGCGCCTTGTTATTTTTCGCGTCCCCGCCCTGTCTCGCGTCCCCGCCTTGTTGATTTGCATTCGCGCCCGTGGTCGCTAGGTGGCATGAACTTAAATCCACGTGGATTTTTTATTACCTTTTAAAAAAGTCAGCTATGTGTTGACCACATCGGATGGGCGAGAGCTCTATCGGACGTCCCAGACGGACGGATGCGCGAACCGGACGTCCGCCCGGTACAACAACCCTGAGGCGACTCCCTCTAAGCCACCCTTGCCAAAGGGGAAGCCAGCAAATCCGGTGGTGAAGGAGAAAACTGGAGAGCCATCTGAGGATGTGGTTATGACCACACCTCCCAAGACAAGCATTGTGCTTGAATCCGGAACGGAGCATACATCGGTTTCTTTGACCAAGAGTCAATCACAGCAACGGGAAGGAAGTATAGGAACTCCACAAAGCAAGAAACCTATAGTTTCCCCCAAGCCTTCCCCAGCCAAGAGCAAGGTGACGGACAACCAGAAGAAGAAGAAGGTGATTCCGGTCAAGGAAGAGGAAGAAGACGAGGAATCCGAGGAGGAAGATGAAGAGTCCACCTCTGGATTTGGAGGCGAGGAGTCAGAACCGGATTCTGATCCGGATGCCAAGTTGGCCATGACGAGGAAGGTCAAGGCCCAACTGAAGGCCAAATCCACCTAGGCGAAGAAGCGCAAGAACACTTCCGGTTCTGCCCGGAAACAGCCACCAAGGAAGGGCGCCGCCAAGACAAGAGAGACTCCAGGGAAGAGGCCAAGGAAATAGGTTTAGGATTAGGTCCAGTAGTAGGTAGGCAACTAAAAACCTAAGTTTTTGGTAGAAAGCACTTTTCAAGTTGCTTTTAGGTGAGTAGGTAATTTTGACTCCACTGGATCCGGATTTTTCAGATCTGAGATCCACTTTTTACGAACAGCTCTGGACTCCAGTGGAAGTCAACTCAGAGTTCGATAAGGCGAATGATAGGTGTCATTCCCTTGTGGTTAGCCTTGATTTCCCTTGGGCTGTAGTTCCCCTTGGGTTGTAAAGTATTTAGTTGTTAGTTTTCAGTTTGTTAGTGTGCATTTTCATACCTTGTTTTCCTAACATTGTGCAATTCAAATCAGCTTTTCTAGTTCATATTGAGGTGGCGGCGTGTATTCCAGTAGGTGACCATGTTGGTGTATGTTCTGTAGAGTTGCAGGAATAGGTAGGGAGAGAGTGTGTCCGGGTATTGGGTTTATCCGAATTCTTGGGAATGTAAATGCAATTTGTGTGTGATAGTGGATTCCTGATCCCTTAGTGCGATCGGTTCCGATTTTTCGGTATCTAAAGATAGTCCCAGACACTTGGAGCCATAACCGTAGATGATTCCGGACAACTCCAGTTCAAGCGGTTGACAGATTCTTTGGTAACCGGAAACGTGTAGGGAAGGTGACAACTTCTCAATCCGCCCATTCCGGATTCTGCCCAGAGTTTAGACTAACCCAGTAGGCCGTCGTTGTAGTGTAAGTTAGATTTTGACTGAAGTTTCCTTGCGTGACCTACTAGGCCAGATAGCTATCCAGTTTAGTTGTGAGGGAGGCTAGGTTAAATAGAATTGATGTTGTTTTGTTGTTTCTTTATTTAAGTGGCACTCTTGATACTCTAAAACGTAGAGGGTAGGTTGTAAGCTTCCTTCCTTAATCACAATACGCAGATCCCTCTTTGTTCAGAGGTTAAACTTGATTCCGGACACTGGTTACTGGGAAAAACCAGAAAGTATCTTAGGATGTAGGAGAGCTAGACTTGCTACAATGCTACCCACTCTCTGTTCCGGTTTGGATTCTGTAAGTTTGTAAATAAAAGAGGTCTGTAGAATTTTAGAGTACAATAAGGTAAGATTAGATAAGTGTGCTTGGGATTTTTGTGGTAATCCTTGTTCTGATTTCCGGATACTAGTCATCTAGCAACCAAATCTCTGTGGGAACGATAAACGAGTCACTTTAGAACCATTTCCGGTCTTAGAGAAGTAACTTGACTTTCCTATACTACAACACTTGCCATCTTCTAATACTTGATGAACGACGTATTTCGAGAGTTTCTAGACGATTTTGTTGTTTGTTATCTCGACGACATATTGATTTTTTTCAAGAACGAAGAAGATCACATCAACCATGTTCGACTGGTATTGGAGAAGCCACGCATTGCTGGACTATATGCCAAGATGGAGAAGTGTGTCTTCCACCAACCCCAAGTCAAATTCTTGGGCTATATCACATCTGGAGAGGGTCTATCCATGGATCCAAAGAAGATTCAAACAATCATTGATTGGAAGAAACCAACTACTGTTCGAGACGTACAATGTTTCCTCGGTTTTGCAAACTTTTATCGCATCTTCATCCAAAACTATTCCAAAATTGCTGCTCCGTTGTCTCGATTGACTTGCAAAGACAAGCTCGAGTGGAATGATGAAGCAGACCAAGCATTTGAAGCCCTGAAAAAGGCGTTTACAACAGCGCCTATTTTAACGTATCCTGACTTTCAAAAGCCGTTCTTCTTAGAAATGGATGCTTCTGACTTTGCCCTTGGAGTGGTCCTTTCACAACCCGACCAAGACGGACACCTCCATCCTGTCGCGTTTCACTCGTGAAAATTTACTGCTTCTGAGATCAATTATGAGATATATGACAAGGAGCTCTTAGCTATTGTTGACTCGTTTCAAGAATGGCGTCATTTTCTCGAAAGAGCTCAACATCCAGTCACGGTCTATATTGATCACAAGAACCTTGAGTACTTCATGTCTGCCAAAGTATTGAATCGACAACAAGCCCGTTGGAGTATTTTGCTTTCGCGCTTCAACTTTGTCATCACGTATCGTCCCGATTTCCAGCAAATCCGGTCCGACGCTCTTTCCCGACGAGTGTACTTTGCACCCAAGGAAGGAGATGCAGCTTACGACCAGCAAAAGACTACCCTTATCAAGCCTCAGCAACTTCAGCTGAAGACCGTGCGCACCACAACTTCGGTGGATGCATCTTTTCTTCAAGATATCCGAGTAAGTTTATAATTCAATCCATTGGCCTTGAAATTCAAGAACAATGCTGACATCTCTAATTTTGGAGAATTTCCAAGTTCGGACTCTCAAGTCCCTAATTCAAAGGTTATAGATTCGGAATCCCCGAATCAAACTACTTTCAGTTCACGGATTTCCAGATCGCATGAAACACCCGAAGATGATGTTGACCCAAGATTCCAGTTCCGAGATGGGCTGTTATACTACTAGGGCTTACTTTATGTCCCTGAAGGCCCATGTCGACTTCGAGTGCTCTAGTCTCGACACGACTTTCCATCGGCAGGACACTTTGGTTACAACAAGACCATAGAGTTGATATCTAGAGACTTTTGGTAGCCACAAATGTGGAAAATTGTGAAAGACTACGTCACAACATGTGATACCTACTCTAGATCTAAGATCCCTTGCCATCGACCATACGGGTTACTTCAACCACTACCGATTCCAAACCCCCCATGGACATCCATATCCATGGACTTCATTGTGGACCTTCCACTGTCCAAGACCTTTGACTCTATCTTCGTTGTTGTTGATCGGCTCACCAAGATGGCACACTTCATTCCGTACCACAAGATTATAACCGGCGAAGAAACAGCAAGACTCTTTGTAGATAACATCTACAAACTTCATGGCTTATCTAATGACATCATCTCTGATCGCGGAACGCAATTCACATCCAAGTTCTGACAATCTCTATTCAAGATTTTAGGCGTCGAGATCAAGTTATCTTCAACATACCATCCTCAGACCGATGGCCAAACCGAGTGCGTCAATCAAGTATTGGAGCAGTACCTGCGATGTACCATCAACTACCATCAAGATAATTGGGTGGACTTGTTGCCGCTTGCCGAGTTTGCTTACAACAATACGTTACAAGGATCTAACTAACAGACTCCCTTCTTTGCAAACTACGGTCATCACCCAAGATTTGATCAATTCAACTTGAACATTTTCGGAAATCCAACTGCTATGGATCTTGCTACCCGATTATCTAATATTCAGAAGTAGATGAAGCAGAGCCTCATCAAAGCTCAAGAACACCAGAAAATCAACACAGACAAATTTCGCAAGGAACATCCTAAGATCTCGATTGGAGACAAGGTATGGCTACTCCGTCGAAATTTGAGGACTCGACATCCATCTGACAAACTCGACTACCGCCGCTTTGGACCATTTCTAGTGGTCAAGCAAATCAACAAGGTGGCCTACCGATTGGAGTTACATGCTTCTATGAAGATCCATCATGTGTTTCACGTCTCTCTCCTTGAGCCGTATAAGGAGTCAACACTACTAGACAAGGGTCAAGAACCTCCCCCACCAACAGAAATTGAAGGTGACGAAGAGTTTGAAGTCTCGAAGATTCTTGATTCTCACATTCACCATGGACGACTCGAATATCTTGTGCATTGGCAGGGCTATGACGTCAACGAAAGGACCTGGGAACCTGCCTCAAACCTTGAGAATGCCTTTGAAATGATTCAGGAGTTTCATCGACAGTATCCTCAAAAACCAAGAAACGTTTGAATTCAAAGCGTCTGAACCGTCACCAACACCAATTTTTGTAAGATTACCTTGGTGCAGGTGCAGATACAGAGACTTTGAATTAAAATGGTGGTGATATCGATGAGGCGACGACGCACTTGTCTAGCTCAGTTTTGCGGGGACAGGCCTTCGAACTCACATCAGCCGAAAATGGTGTTAGGATTGCAATTGCCACCTCGCCAATATCTCGTATTACCAACCGGACGATCTTATACCAGTCCGCAACACCCGCCTACTATTCCAGATCAATTGTTCTACTGTTCCGTACGCCGTCTTCTGCCGCCAACATCGACATTCGATTTAATGGTTTTCCATACCCTGTACATTCTTTTTTTTTGTCTGGTCCACGTGAATCCCACGTGAACATTCTCTTTTCCAGCTTTGTTATTGGTCCACAAGGGAACTCGTGGAACTTGTTCCTTGAAGGGGGGGTGATGTCATGGACGTGCCATACTAGACTTCATCCACACTCTACGGATTCCCGTGAAACCTATAATAGTATAGTTTAGTGATTAATAGTTTAGAGTAACTTCTAGAAGGTTCTAGAACCTTCGACTAGTATCTAGAACTTTTCACTAGTTTTCGGTAGTTTTCGGAAGTTTTCACAAACTTTCGGAAGCTTCCAAACGAGTTTAGATACCTCCGTAAGCTTCCGGAAGGTTCCGCTTGACCTTTTTAGATTTTAGAAGCTTCCATAAGCTTCTGGAAGGTCCCATAGGTGCTTCCTAAGGTCTCTAGGACCTTACTCCGAAAGTTTCCAGAAGTCTAGTATAAGTAGAGCGTTGAGGGCCGTTGCTCCTCACTCTCTTCAACACTAGTTGTACCCCAGTCTTGTATTGACTTCTTGTTATCAATACATCTTCTAGTTCTTTTACTTTGAGTTGTAGTTTGAGTCACTTGTGAGGAATCCCCTCACTTCTAGTCCAATCTTGTCCTTGTTTGAGGTTTCCCCTCCATCATGATCTTGGTTCCATCCAAGAGTTGCCGTCCGCAACAACATGCACACTATAAGATTGTACAATTTAGATGTTATACCTAACTCATATTTAGACGTATAACACTTGAAAAGCAATGTTGTTTGAATGTTTTCTGACAGAGTTAGACCTTGAGTGATGAGGAGTTCAGTGGTAAGACGTCTATGAATCCTCACCCCCCTTGACTTACTCATCTGCAACAACAACATTGGAAGCATGCAACCCCTCGAAGGTCTCAACAACTCTTGATATTAAGCAAACCATCTAAGTGCATTTCCTTTTTAGTTGCTTACCTAGAAGCTAATGGGATGATTACATGAAACATAGTTTGTACTATTTTTTATCACATGCCTCTAGCTGATTAATTTTTTGGCCATAACTTTTGCATTTTGTCTCTGAATGACTTGAAATTTATAGCCAAGATACTTGTGAGTTATGACTAATATACACTTAACCTAATTTTTTGGATTTAAAAAAAAATTATTATCCAAAAATAGCCCCCAATTATATGCCACACTTGCCAATTTGGAGGGGGGTTGTTAGTACTAATGAATACCCAAATTAATGAATTTAAAGTTGAAAGTTGTTAGGGATGGTCTTTTAGGAGATCTGCAGATATTCTATGAAGAATTTATAGAAATAAGTAATTATATATTATGTAGAAGTTCACAAAATGAGCCTTTTTCTACTTACATTTTGAAACAAAATGAAAAACTAATTGTGGTGGTTTTTTTGGTGGATGAACATTTCAATAAAGTTCTTGCAAATGATCTATTTTTATTTTTATTTTAAAATTATTTTCTTATATTTTATTAATTAAAACATCAAAGTATCTATTTTCTTGAGATTTGACAATTTTTTAGTTTTTGTACTTAAAGAATTTTTCTATGATTTACCTTTGGTGGTTACCTTCATCTTATGGGTGTATACATTGACCATTTTTTTTATATTAATTTTTTTTCCTAATTTGAAAGTACTTCAAAAATTGGCAAGTGTTTCATACAATCACCTAATAGTTGAATATAGTACTGTAGTTGAAAGTGAATTTTTGAGCTAACCCCAATTTTTTGATCTTATAATGCTTCCCTATATAATAGAGATGTTTAAAGATTACATATCTCATGAATTAAAAAATGTCATTGCATTTCTAAACCCTTTACTAATGCAGGTCTCTGGAAGATCTTCTTTTGACTGGTAATGAAAACACGAGAGAAAATACAAATCTCTTGGGTTGAATTGTTTAGGGTGAAACTTGAAATCATTAGCCCCACTAACTCCTCACAAAGTGACAATTGACATAATGTCAATGCACGAGAGTTCTCTTGTTGTAGCATGCTTCAATTGGTTAAGGAATAAGGAGAGGCAGATTAAGAGTGATAATGTTCAATGCTTATCTTGTGTAAATCTTCAACAGGGTGGGTATGAAATAGAGATATCATTGGTCTAGGAATGAGAGAAATCTAGGAGAAATCTCTCCCTCTACCAACCAAAATTAATTTACTGAGTGTAGATCCACCTAACAGAATCTCAATGTAGGAGACTATTATTGTTGTAGCATGTTTTGATTGGTTCAACAATCAAAGAAGTCAAATAGACATTGACATTATGTCCACTAATTGCAAAGCAATCCAAGTTACCGAAAATAATTGCCGGCCAATACTAACCTTCACTAGAAGAAAACTACGTTGTGTTTCACAAAAACTGTGTTAAAACTGTGTTGCCTTAAACGTAATGCGTGGGGTGGATTGTGTTGAGGTTCTGCTTTGTCAAGCGGAATTTTTCATTCTAACACGAAATTATGCGTTTTCCTTGTTGATACTGCGTTTTCCTTGTTCAATTTTTTGTTGAAACCAGGGTTTTCTTGTCGGACATATTTTTGGGTTTTGGTGTTGTGTAGGACGTCCGACGTCGCGTGTCGCAGGTGACAACATGTCGCTACCCCGTCGCAGCCCATCGAGTAAGGTAAAAAAAATTTACCCTACGGTAAATGGATTTGGCATACGTGGCAGATTGTTCAGAGTGACGTGGAACTTTAAGTAGGCGACTTCGGGTGGGGCGACTGCGCTTCAAGATAGGGTGACCACGTGTCTAATTTTGAGGGCGACTTCGGGAAGGGCGACCGTGCTTCAAAATAGGGCGACCACGTGTCCAATTTTGAGGGCGACCTCTTGTCGAGGGGCGACCTCGGGTGGGCGACCTCTGGTTTGGGGGCGACCTCTTATCAAGAGGCGACCGCAGGTGGGCGACCTCTGGTCTAGGGGCGACCTCTGGTCAAGGGGTGACCGCAGGTGGGCGACCTCTTTGTTGCAATTGTCAAAAAAACACTTAAAACTGCCATTTTTAGTACAAAAAACAAAAAAAATTAGAAATGAAATTTTTTTCATATATAATGGTAGGATCTTGTAATATTATAGTATGAGAATATGTGAAAAAAATTTCAAAAATTTTCACCACACAGATTGCAAGATAATTGCATTCAAAGTGTAGAAATTATGTTTTAGGGGACTCTGGCGACCTCGGGTGGGCGACCTCTTGTCTAGGGGCGACCTCGGGTAGGCGACCTCTGGTCTAGGGGCGACCTCGGGTGGGCGACCTCTTTGTTGCAATTGTCAAAAAAACACTTAAAACTGCCATTTTTAGTACAAAAAACAAAAAAAATTAGAAATGAAATTTTTTTCATATATAATGGTAGGATCTTGTAATATTATAGTATGAGAATATGTGAAAAAAATTTCAAAAATTTTCACCACATAGATTGCAAGATAATTGCATTCAAAGTGAAAAAAATATGTTTTAGGGGACAATGACAAACTAAGGTAGACATGCCTATTTGCAATCTAGCTATATTGGAGTCAATTCTAAGAGGGGTACATATTTATTTGAAGTGTGCACATGTTTCTTGAATCAAACCCAAATGAAATTATAATTTTTCAATCAAAATCGTAATTTCTATGAATTTTTGAAGTAGACAATCCTAAATTACAAAACCGCCTTTAGGTTAGGATCATAAACAACTTATAAACATTGTATAACCACCTAATCAACAACTAGATATTTTCTATTTAAATAGTGACACATTACTCCAACTTGTCATAAAATCCTTGATTTTGTCATAGAATAAAGGGAATTTGGGGGGGGAGGTAGAAATGGGGCCAAAACTAGAGTGACGGAAATAGGCTAGTCTAGTTGGTGGAATAGAGTTACAAATGGAAATGGGTTGGTCTACTTTAGCTTAAGAGATTTGATTTTCTTAACTTAAAAAGTTTTCACTTTAGATCTTAACTTAATATATCATTCAAAATTAAGTTGAGAATGTAGGAAAAATAATGTGGTTGTCATTTTATTTTAAATTATTAAGTAGAAGGTACATCATAGAGGAAAAAAAATAATAGCTCTAAGGTGGAAATGTGGAAATAGAAATGCTAATCCCAATGGTGAGATTGTTTGATTAATCAATGCTAATACTACAAAACTGCTTTTTAAAAAATTAAAATTGAAGTAAAAAATGAATCCTATCTCAAACAATTTCAAAATCTTATTATTATTGCCCACAAAACAAAATGATTCATAATCTTTGCATCACCAATCTAAATAAAATGAATCAAAGTTCTAAGAAGAATATATTACAATCTATAAGAAAAAAAAATTTAATTTTTGTGGATTTGTTTTTACCTACATAATTTAGATCTAAGCTTATTGTGATATGACTCTTGCTTTTAGGCACTAATTCAAATAAAACTACATTTCTAGAAAGCCAATAAGATTCTCTATCTTATAATAATGTTTCAAAAAGTTCCATAAAAATTTGACATTATAGGAACTTGTACAAAATCCACTTTACCCCCTTGTAGAGACAATGAAACTTTAGAAGATTACAATCTACTAATGTATTACTTATCAAAAAGATTTTGAAATATAAAATTATGGATTGTGATTTTTTTTAAATCATCCCCATTTGATTTTTTCTAATCTCCAAGCATCATTATATTCTTATATTTCTTAGCAAGTTAGCATCTTCACCTAAATTTAAAAATTAGAAGAAATAGATTTGAATTAAAACTTCTCCTTGTAATTTATGTAAAAGTCAAAGAATCATTCTAAAACTGTATTATTAACTAATTCGATTTCAAAATACAAAATAATGAATGGATATTTGTGTAAGAACTTCATCACTTCAATTTTTCTATTTTTCAAGCATCATTATATTTATATATAATTTACCACCTTCACCAAAAATTTTAAAACTAGAGGGAAGAGATTATTTTAACTTAGAACTTCTCTTTTGTTTATATATAAATCTCATAGTCATTCTAATTGTGTGAAATTTATAACTCAGGAGGGGGGGCACTCCTGGTTTATTTAATTATAGCGTGCAATCAAATGAAAGGTGCTTTTAATTCCCTTAGCCTAAATTTTAAACAATTTTTAGAAATAAATTAGCATCACTAAAATGAGCTATTATCATTATAAATAATGAAGGGTAGAAAATAATACACAACTTTATCAAATTTGTTTTTCTAAATAAGGGTAGCCAAAAAGGATCTCTAGAAATTTGAACTTTTATGAAGTATACTAAGTTTGAAATAAGGAATCCTATGAGCTAAATACTATGAGAGCATGAGCTCTACATGTAAATGAGAGTGACAACTAATGGTGACAACTAATGGTTGTGCTCTTATGAGTACTCACACTTTGAATGTGTTTGAATGAAATTGTTTAAAATGGAAGTATTGCTTATCTAGTCTCTAACCTCTACATGTATCACATGTTTAGTCAAAGTTTTAATGACAAATTCTTTTTTCTTTGTAATTATTTGCAAAAAAAATGCAGGTCTTTCTTATGTATAATGAACATAGTGTATAATTAATTAGCACCCAAGAAAAATTCAAAATAAAGATAGGGTTATTGAAATTACCTAAGTTTAAAAATTTAGGTAAAGATAGGTCTATTTTAATTCACCAAATGTACCTACATTGCCCCCATCTTATAAGGGCTTGAATGCACATCATGTCCTAATATATTACAAAGTGCATCCTCGGGGAGGACACTTCTTGTATATTTGGAGGATCCACGTGCGGCGGTGGGGTATTTTTAGGGGGCTATCAATTACTTGTAATCATTACTTGGCAACATTAAAAGAGCTCCTATTTTACCATAAAGCGGAAAAATCAGCCATATTATAATCCCTATTTTATTTTTAAAACACTTTGCCTTTTTAATGTCCCCTATTTTATATGTAAATTTCTTATAAATTTTACCTAAGATTATTTAAATGTACCCTATATTCCGCCGCATGTAGGTTATTAAAAAACGGGAAGTGTCCTCCCCTAGAGTGCATCCCCCAAGATTTATAAAGTGAATTATAGGATACAAAATAATTATTAGAATTTTGTGTAACTAAAAACTTCTCCATTTGAATTTTTCTATTTTCCAAGCATCAACATATTCATGTATTCTTCATTACCTTCACCAAAAGCTTAAAAACTAAAAAGAAGAGATTCAGATGAAAACTTTTTCTTTTCATCTAATCAAATCTTAAAGTCATTCTAATGATGTAATATTTATTAAGTGAATTTTAGAATAAAAAAGAATGCATGGATATTTGTGAACAATCTTCTCCATTTAAAATTCTCTATTTTTCAAGCATCATTATATTTGCGTACTATTTATCAATCTCCACCTTCAACAATAAATCAAAAATAAAAATAAAGGACTTTAAATTAAGAAAATTTAATTTTTATTTCTACAAATGTTATTTGAAGGCTCATCCTAATGGCAAATTATTTATCAAGCAAATTTTAGAACTCAAAATAGGGGATGGAGACTTTAATAACAACTTGCCTATTTCAATTTTTCCTATTTTCAAACCATCATCATTGTCATGTCTTATTTAGGCACCACCTTGATTTTATCCTAAAAATTAGAGGGAAGAGATATAAGTGAAACTTCTCTTTTTTATTTATACAACTTTATTTTGAAGGCTTATCCTCATGGTGGATTATTCTATCAAATAGATTTTAGAACTCAAAATAGTAGATAAAGATTTCAATAACAATTTGCCCATAAGCCCATTTGAATTTCTTCATTTTTCAAGCATCATGATACTCATGTTTTATTTAAACACAACCTTAATTTTGTCTTTAAAATTAGAGGGAAGAGATTAAAAAAATGGAACTCTTGTTTTAGATTTATGCAACTTTAATTTGAAGGCTCATCTTTTTGGTAAATTATTTATCAAGTGGATGTTAGAACTCAAAATAGTGGATAGAGATTTCAATAACAATTTACCCATTTGAGTTCTCTATTTCCAAAGTACCACCATACTCATATCTTAATATTTCACCACCTTCATCTCAATCCTAAAAATTAGTGGAAAGATATTTAAATGAAAACATTTGCTTTTTGACTTACAAAAATGTCAAAGAATTGTTGTGGTAAAAAGCATTTATCAAATAAATTCTAGAATACAAAATAATAGATTGAGATTTGTATAAGAAGATATCCATTAAAATTTTCCATTCTTGAAGCATCATTCTACTCAAGTATTATTTACTACTTCAATTTAAGATTTTAAAATAAGAAGAAAGAGATTTAAATGATAACTTCTCCTTTTAGTTTATGTAAATGTCAATGAATCATCCTCATAGTGTATTGGATTTCAAAATACAAAATAATAAATAGAGATCAATGTAGATTGTTCCCCATTTAATTTATCAATACATTAAAAATTACAATTCCATTTACATAAACATTCATACAATAATAAATTTCCCTTTCCACAAAATCTGAATCCTCAATGAAAGTTGTGACCTTATCACTCCAATTATCCAGTAGAAAGAACTCATAGGTTAAATTAGATACACAAAAATTAAAACCTTACTATAGACAATCGAAAGTAAACAAATCTTGAGAAGAGCTTTGATATTTAGCAAATGAGATTAGACATTTAGGCATTGAAGTCTAATTTCAAACATAAACATTTTCTTAGGTCACCAAACATAGAAGGTACATTAATCAATTCAGAAATTGAAGCAAGTGTAAGTACTCACAATGAGCTAGACTCTTCTTTCCCTCCATTTTTCAAAAAAATGCCATACTCTATGTTTCTTTCGCGACCACTTCTCAAGGGCGACCTCTTGTGGGCGACCACGGGTGTGGGGCGACCGAAGGTAGGAGAACGCGGGTCTAGGGCGACCGCAGGTGGAGGTGGGAGCCATTCCCTCAACCAAGCTCAAAAAAAGTCATTTTGGGGCCATTTTGGGCCATTTTGGGGCGACTTCGGGTCTTGGGGCGACCTCTTGTGGGCGACCGCGGGTGTGGGGCGACCGAAGGTAGGAGAACGCGGGTCTAGGGCGACCGCAGGTGGAGGTGGGAGCCATTCCCTCAACCAAGCTCAAAAAAAGTCATTTTGGGGCCATTTTGGGCCATTTTGAGGTGACTTCAGGTCTTTAGGCGACCTCTTGTGGGTGACCACGGGTGTGGAGCAATTGGAGGTGGAGGTGGGAGCCATTGCCTTGCCTTTTGTAACATTCTCTTTTATTTTGGATTTTTTTTGGCATTAGATTGAGATTTTTCAACTTGTTTACTATTTTTCCTAAAAATTAAAGAATTGTTGGTAGATGACTCTAAAATTATTCTCTGTGAACAAGTGAGAACATTTAAAGAAGAGTATAGAGAGAATGCAAGCAAAGTATAAATATACAATGGAATCTATTTTGTTTTCTATTGGAAAATTTGCCAACTTGATGAAAATTAATTAATAATATGGAAAAATACAATAGTGAAGTATTTGAAAATACATCAACATTAAGGTGCTTAATGAGGAAGTTGGGTGTATTGCTTCGAAGAAGCAAATGACAAATGGATAGTTGGTGAACTTGCTTACAGATAAACTATGGTTGATGAAGCTCTTGAAAATAGTTTCCCCCACCCATTATTTTGTAATAGGACATGATATTCCTATATTACTATAAATGGGTAGGCCACATTGCATGCCTCTAAATTTCAAAAACTAGTGTAAATAAATTAACAAATTCTTTATGATGTGCCATTTAGAAAAATATGTTGAATATCTTGTATGCAAGGTGATAAGGTGTTGAGATCTATGCATAGAATCTCAAATTTGAATTCTCTTGTGCAAATATTTTGTAGTTTTTGTTATAAAATTTACTCTCATTTGTTCATTCCTAAATTACTGCATGAAAAAGTCTACAAAATGAAATTGAAATATAACATGTAAAGGATCAAGAATCCCCTTGTCTACATATAAAGCTATGATTCATTCTATTTGGACTAATGATTAAAAAATTATAGATAATCTTGTTTTTTGAGCAATTATAGAAACTTCTTGAAAAATAACGTATTAGATTTCATTTTGAATGCAATTTTCACAAATTTTCTAAAAAACTATTTATCAAGTTAAAATTTTCTTCCTAGAAAAATCACACAATTAGAATTTATGTGATTCAATTCTATCCTAGAGCTATCAATAATTTATTTTTTTGTTCAACCTATTTCTACTTAACAATTTGTAAACCCCTAAGTACTCACGTGGCTTTTTTTTGGTTGTTGCTTGACTTTGGGTAGAATTTTTGGGCATTATATTTTTTTTCAATTTAAAAAAATTGGATTGTCTTTCAACATTTACATTCAAAACTAAGATCAATGTGATCAAACAAAAATTATAAGAAAAATAGTAGGAAGTGTTTAGAATTGCATAGTGTTGAAAATTTTAATATTTGGAGAAAATTTTGATTCTTTCATTATTAGATCTTTTTCATTTTTTCACAAATCAATAGAAACCACAATTTTGACCAATCCAAAAAAAAATCAAGTGCTAAAGATGAAATTCGTATTTTTGGTGATTTTTTGAAGTTATATCTTCAAAATTCATTTGAAAATAATCTAAAAACAACTTTAAAACTCTACCTATATAGATACTTTCTATTTTTTGTGTTTCATATAATCTTTTTTGATGATAACTTCAAAAAAGTTATAGAACTTGTATTTTATCACATTTGCATTTTGTCCTAACCTTTTGGGCTTTTAGGGGTTAGAGATTGAAAACAAATTTGTTTTTTTGGAATTTTTTTTCTTAGACTTTTAAATCAATTTTTTTTATTATAATATAACATAAAAAACAAAGTCTATAGTGCAAAAAAATTCCATGAATTACGGTCAAAGTCATTGAAACTGTAGTCCAACATTCAAAATTTTATTTTTCCAACTTGAATGCTAATATCTTCTAATGGGTGATTGCAAGAAACACTTGTACTATTTGTTGCGTTTTGTCACACCTTAGATTCCGATTTTTTTTTAGCCATAAATTTTGTGTTTTAGCTTCAAATGATTCAAAATTTATTGGGAAGCTACTCATGGCTATTATGTATCTATAATGAATTTTGGAGATTTTTAAAAATAACTTATTATTTTTAAATAGCCCCAAAAATTTCTCACAATACTTGATTTAGGGGTTTCTAGCACCATTTACCTCCCCCCAAAACGAATTTTGACCTAAAATTTAGAGAAGATGGTCTCTTAGTATATTTATAGCTACTGTCTAAATGAATTTTCAAAATAGACTTATTTTTATGTATTGTAGAAGTCCACAAAAAGAGCTTCATTTTGCATTTTTTTCCAAAGGTATAAAACATTATTTTAGTGAGTTTTTTGGTCAAATCTCATCTCCGCAAAGTTTTTCCAAATGATGTATTTTTATGTATTTTAAGAAAAAATGCAAAATGAAGCTTTCTTTGTAGACTTCTACAACACATTAAAATAAGTATTTTAAAAATTCATTTAGATAGTAGCTATAAGTCTACTAGGAGACCATCCTCTCTAAATTTTAGGTCAAAATTCGTTTTTTTTGCAGGTAAATGGTGCTAAAAACCCCTAAATCAAGTATTGTGAGAAATTTTTGGGGCTATTTAAAAATAATAAATTATTTTTGAAAAATCTCCAAAATTCATTATAGATTTATAATAGCTATGAGTAGCTTCCCTACCAATTTTAAGTCATTTGGGGAAAAAATAAAAAGTTATGGCCAAAAACAAATAAAAAACTAGGGTGTGACAAAAGGCTTTAAGTGTTTCTAAATTTTTATTTTTTGTATTCTTAGATGAGTGCAATTTTTTTAATAGCATTAGAAGAGGTCACCCCCCTTTCTTTTTAATGCAATGGGGTTTCCCCATTTGCTAAAAAAAAAAAAAAAAAAAAAAAAAAAAAAGGAAGAGGTCGCCCCTACCCGAGGTCGCCCCCACCCGAGGTCGCCTCTACTCGTAGTCGCCTATCTTTTTTAGACCCGCATGTGCCTCCCAAATGTAATACGTGGATGCCACATGGCATCCAGGTGGCGTTATTTACTGTGTGGTAAATTTTTTTAAGTCAAAGGTAACTTTGACTCTATTGGACGTCGCGAGGGTAACCACGAGACGTCGTGTGACGTCTGGTTGTCGCGATGTCGCGTTGTCGCCAGAGAAAACCCTGGTTGAAACGTTGAAACACAAAATTTTGCGTTATGAAAGGAGAATTCAACACAATCCACTCCACACGTTATGTTGAACGCAACGTAGTCCCAACACAGTTTTTGTTAAGTTTAACGCAGTTTTGGCAAGTTCAATGCAGTTTTTGGCAAGAACAGTGTTGTTTTCTTCTAGTGCTTCCCCGTAGCTTGATAGGTCCTAACCGGCGATTATTTTCAATAATGTGGCCTACTTTGCAATTACCTAGTCCATTGAGTTTAGCTATGGTTTATTTGAACACTTAAATTTGACAAGCAAATTTGAGGGGCCTCACTATGTTGCTCAAGATACAAAGGCGTCTTGAAGGAGAGAATTGGTAGACGTAGCTCCTCAAGTGTTGACGAGAGAGCACATGCATTCCAACATTTCTTTACGTTTTCGCGAGTGTTTCTTTGGAAATTTGTCCGACCTATGAGTAGAAAAACTGAGGTGTATTTCTTGAGGTAGGGAGGTATGCAACAAGAGTCGAGTTCTATCTTCCCTTTTTCTGGTTCACTGGTTTTCTAAGTGGAGTATTACATAAGAGGATTTTCAGTTGGTTTACAAGACTATAAGTTCCCAAATGCTAGGAACGCATTGGGAACTCTGGGAACGCAGTGCTAATGTGGTCAAGCGACTGCCATGTCAAAAATACTAATTAATTAATTATTTTAATTAATTATTAAAATTAATAAATAATGAAATTTGAAAGAAAAAAATTTAATCATTTTCTTTTTTTAAAACATTCTGAAGTTTTTTGAAAAATAAAATAAAATTTATTTTTTTCAAAATTTAAAAATTCAGACCAGCAAGGGCCTGGTCTGCAGTAGTGAGAACAGTTTCCGGGAACAGCCCTGAAACAATCTTCTTGGGGGCCAAAAATCCTCTTATGCCGTTTACAAACCCATCAAAGAAAGTTGCAACAACTGAAGGAGGTGAAGTGCATATTGTGTACAATCTCTAATTTATGGTCAGCATGACTGAAGCGTCCATTTGTCTCTGGGACCCCCACTTGGCATTGAAATATGTGAAGAAAGAGTGGAAATTTACTATCCTTGGAACAGAAGGAACTTAGGCTGAGAGTTGAACTCTTCATCCTATAGTTTCCAATTATGATGGTTTTTATATGAAATGTCTAGCTCTGATGTAGGAGACTTGTGAAGCAACCATTTAAGAGTTGCTCTCCTTTTTAGAGAAGTTGAACACCTCAAAACAATTTTCAATAAATTTTTGTAGGAAGAGAAATGTAATTGACATCTATCCCATGTCATTTCATATTTTGGGGACCTTTGTGTAATTAGTCAAAAAAGGTCAAAGTTGAAAAGAAGTGGTCATCTATGGTCATCAAAAGCAACTACCTCCTAAAATGTGTAGAGTTGGTACATTAAAGAAAGCAAAAAAAAAAAATGAACCTCTATATCATGTTTACTTTTACTACGAACTTGGGTGGGTCACTTCCCGCATTTTAAAAACCACGTGCGGCATAATATAGCATGGACTTTATTGTTTCAAGGTAAATTTTATAAAGGATTTACAAACAAAGTAGGGGACTTTCAAAGTCAAAGATGCATTATAAATCAAATAAGTAGCTAAAAAATCTCAAGTATTAAAATTTTTTACATAGAATTTAAGGACTAGATATTAGGATCTTGGAAATTGTATTTAGTAGGGTCAGTTTTATTTAGAGTTGGTTGTACAAAGGAGTCAGAGTATAAAGGTGTTATACGATGTTTGCATAGCTAGCTGTTGTGTTGTATTGAGTAATAAACCTTGGATGGATGAAAATAGGGGCAATAGAGATGTAGCTAAAGATATGTGGATAGACTTTGAGCTTCAAGTCAGGGTTATGTGAACTTTCCATTGCGATTTGTATCTCACTTTTCAAAGCATTACAATTTCTATAAACCATGATTCTATTGTTTTCCTTTCAGGTATTGTCAAATGTCAAACTGTGTTTTTCAGACATTGTAGAGGTTCTTGCACATTCAATTTCTGGATTTTTGTGTATTGCAAGTGGTAAAATTGTCATACTAGTTCACTTGACTAAATTCTATATACAAAAAAGGATTGTGACAATGGAAAAGAATATTGAGCAAAGTAATTAAACATCTCAACTTTTCATACAAATTTCCTTTATCTTCACTCTAATCTTCTTATTTTTAACTTTCTCTTCAATTCACTTTTTCTCCTTATAAAGAAAATACCCTACAAAAAAATACTTTTACCTACGAAATATAAGTAAGTATAGGGTGCCATAATATAGGACATTTTCATAAATTATATAATTATAGGGGACCATTTATTTGAGCCTTCGAGGTAAATAGCCCCCCAAAAAATACCCCCTTGCCGCACGGGGGGGTATGAAACATACAAAGAGTGACCCACCTGAGACTATGAATTCAAAGTTTGTGCTTCCTACCTTACCATTGGGTGCTCTTCCCCCAATTATGTCATGTTGTGGTCTATTGATGAGTTATTCATGTTATCCATATAACTTGAAGTCCTTACAATGGAATGCTTTCACCTTTATATGTAGGGTGATTGCAAGAAACACCTGCCGATTTTGTTACGTTTGGCTGATTTTTTTGGGAGTACTTTAAAATTAGAAAATTAATTTCTTAAAAATTTTAAAAATATGAATAGTGTATATACCTCTAAGATGAAGGTTTTCACCGAAGCAAATGGATAGAAAAATTCTCTAAGTAGGAGAACTTGAAAAGTGCCAAACCTCCAGAAAATACATACCTTCATGTTTTAATTAGGGAAAAATAGTAAAAATAGATATTTTCAAAAAATAAAAAGTGTCCATTTGCAACAACTTTATGGAGATGGTCATTCACAAAAAAATCCACCAAATTAATATTTTATATGTTTCAAAACACAAGCAGAAGGGAACTCACTTTGTAGACCTCCACACCACATAAAATTAACTATTTTTAAAAATCCTTCCCTGGAGAGCTAGAAGTCTATTAGAAGACCATTTCATCCAAATTTCATCTTAAAATCATTAAAAAAAGGTACTCCATAGTACTAGAAACCCCTAAACTGCCAAGTGTGACATCCAATCGGGGTCTATTTTTGGATAGTAAATTATTTTTGAAAATTATGAAAAAAATTATGGAAGGTTTATGATAGTTATGAGTATCATCCCTACAAATCTTGAGTCAATCAAAGACAAAACACAAAAGTTATGGCCAAAAAACAGATCAGCACACATAGTGTGACACAAAATAGGACAGGTGTTTCTTGCAATCACCCTGTAATGCAATGTAGCTTCAAAGTAATAGAACTCTAGGTCAATGCATGGTTCTTCCTAAAGATGATTCAAAATTGCTCTTATGTGACACTTTCATTAGAGAAATTTTGAATCCTCAAAGAGGCCTCAAGTGGGGTCCTCAATTGGATTTAAATGCGTACATGTCAAAGAAAGGACAATTTTTTTCTCCTATTTCCACCCATTTTGACATCATAATGTTTATAAAGGTACATTATTTTATTGGATAATGGGATATTAGGTACTTCTTGTCATTCAAATTCTAAGTATATTGGGAGATTATTTTATTTAGAGAAGGACAAATTTGGTGCAATTTTGTACTAATGGCTCATGTGTTTTTAGTACTATGAGTGAGACTTTTTTTTAATAAGATCATTGGTACTACTCATGCTCATGATGTTTGCACCATGAAATGCCTCTTATTGGACGATAGAACAACAGGTACTTTTTGTCATTCAAGTCCTTGGTATTATAAGTGAATTTTTTACATTGACAAATTCAAAAGTACTTGATGAGATTCACACAAGGGAGAAACACATATTGTGTCATTAGAAGAAATTTGAGGGCATTAGAAGACTGCGGGTTCCCAAACTACGGGAACGCAGTTTTTGCCACGTGAACTGAAATCTGACGTGGTTGAGAGAGTGCCAGGTCATTAAAAAGAAAATTGAATTTTTTTGGGCTTCTTTTCATATTTCAAGACCCCCCAATTTTAATTTTTTTTGGGGGGGGGTTAATGCCGCCTTGACAGTGGCCAGCAGTTAGGGAACAGTTTCGGGGAACAACCCCGAAACAGCCCTTTAGGGGCCTTAAATTTCTTCTAATGACTTAGGCTACTAACTCTAGCCTTCAATAAATAGCTTTGCATGTCAATTCTTAAAGGCCTCTTTGAGGGTTCAAAATTTCTCTAATGAACATCAATAGTCCTTGAAAAGTTTTGGTCAAATTTGATTGAGACTTTCAAAGTATCCATTTTTTAAATTTTGATTTAAGCTTAGAAAATGAAGCCTGATAACTTCTCTTTCTACTCCATTTAAAATTTTTGAAAAAATCCCCAAATCCATAGAGTTATTACAATAAGAAGCTCTACATGTTAGAATCCAAATACATAAATTTTGATAGAATCAAATTGATGAATTTCATGGTGATTGCATGAAACACTTGTACTATTTTCTGTCACACGTCTCATGCTGATTTGTTTTTTGGCCATAACGTTTGCATTTTTGTTTGAAATGACTCAAGATTTCTAGAGAAGGTACTCATGACTATCATGTACTTTACGTAATTTTTTCATAATTTAAAAAAATATTTTATTACTAAAATAGTACTAGTGATTAAATGTTACAAATGACAATTTAAAGGTTTTTAAGACTAAGGAGTAACTTTTTTTAATTATTTTGAGATGAAATTTGAATGAGATAGTCTTCTAATAGACTTAGCTTTCCAAGGAAGAATTTTTTTAAATAGTTAATTTTATGTGATGTGAAAGTCTACAAAGTAAGCTTCTTTCTGCTTGAATTTTGAAACATATAAAATATATATATATATATTTTTTTGGTAAATGACCATTTCCATAGAGTTGTTGCAAATTTTCACTTATTTATTTATTTATTTATACTATTTTTCCCTAATTAAAACATGAAGATATGTATTTTCTTCAAGTTTGGCATTTTTCAAGTTCTCCTACTCAAAGAATTTTTCTATACAATTCCTTTCGTGGTACCTTTATCTTAAAGGTGTATACATAAGCCATATTTTTTTTGATTTTATAGTACACCAGAAAAAATCATGAATATTGTTGTAAAATGCAACAAATAGTACAAGTGTTTCGTGCAATCACCCTTCATTTGATTCTTGTAAGTAGTATTCTAAATATGGTACATTGCATTCACAAAGAACCACAAGAGAATGCGAACCACATCAATATTTCAAAATTTTCAAATCAATAGCTTGATGCCTCACTACTAAAATCCAAGTTTTCTTGAGTGAATTCTTGTTTAGAATTGAGGTCTAATTTTTTTAAGTATTACTAATTACCTGTAATGATGTGTTTTGTACTACTATCTTTAGAATTGTAATGAAACATAAGGTAAGTCTACCTCTGACTTTACTGTCATTAGAATTGTAATATCTAGAACATAAGGTAAATCTATCCATGACATTCAAGCAAAATGCTAACCAATCCATTATAAACAAAAATATTTTAGTGGTGTAGATTTTAGATTTAGATATTTACACCAATAAGGTAGGTACACCTAAAAGCACCAATTTTTCATATTGTGCCTAGTTTCTATTATTATGTTGTTCAGATTTTTTTACAGTCTTGTTGGTGAGTGAAAACAAGTTCCAATGCACCAAAGAACAGTGGATTTGAATATCGTATGCAAAAGTTATTAATAGTCAAAGTGTGTTTCTGAAAGCGCCATTTATAGTCTAGGTACATGACTGATTTTGAAAATGTATGCACGTTGTACAAGGCGCTTTAAGGTCAAGTGCCATTTTGGGTGTACCTACCTTAGTACAATTTTGCGTGTGATGGGCTAGATGGCGTTTGGCATGTCATTGGGTGTAATGGAACATAATTAAAGTAGCTTGGTTTGAACTCTTACATAAATTTTGAGGCCTTAAACTCATTTTCATATTCATCTAGCACTTTGGTGAGAATGTAGCAATATTAATCATAGGTACCAAATTTTTTTTAAATAAAATTTTTAAGACATATGTAACCATAAGATCTAATTGTAAGTTGATTTGAGAAGATGTGGAAAAAATTTCAGAAATTTTCACCATGTAGTTTGCAAGATATTAGTATTTGAATTGACAAAAATCCTTTTCTTGGCCTTGCAAAAAAACAAGCAATTGGAATTCAAAAGATCACAATTATATGAAAAAATATCCAAAATGGTGGTTACTCTTTGGATCCATACTTTAAAAAAAGTTAGCTACATGCTTGATAATTTTCAAGTTATTTGGCATTGTATAATATATAGGAAAAAAATAGTAAGTAGAAAAAAATAGAAAATGATTTGAATATTAAATTATTAATAAATTATTTATAACATTGAAAAATGCCAATTCCAATGGTTGTTATATCATAACAACAATCTACACCCTAAGTTTTAACTTTTTTTCAAAAAGATTGAAAATTGAGCTAAATAAAGAACTTCAAAGTTTATTCTACTATAAAGATTTGATAATTATCCACAAATTAAAACTCTTCACAACTTTTGACTTATTTATCAAAATGGAATGATTGAAAGCTTTTTGCATATATATAAATAAATCCAACAAAACCAATTTCAAACTTTTGTTTCGGAAAAAAAATGATTTTTTTTTATTTGCCCAAACTGTTCGTTTATTGCATGATATGAGGTAGAATCAACATATCGTGCAATAACTTTTATTCAAATAGTCAAAAGTTACAAAATTTGTTAGGACCGGATTGCTAATTTAGCAACATAGTGATTTTGGACAGGTTTATGTGATTCAAGATATCCATATTTTGGGCCCAAATTTTTATAGAAGGTAGGGACAAGGAATATCTTTTATCTATATTAAAACCAAGACATTTGAAAATATTAAACAAAAGTTATGACCTAATATGTTTGTTTGTTTGTTTTATAAATGGGCAATTTAAGACTTCAGGGAGATTGAAAAAAATCACTTTTATCAAAAACAAAAATATGAAACTAGTTTTCTTCACTTATGTATGCATAGAAAGCTTTGAATCATTCCATTTTGATCAATGAATCAAAAGTTATGAGAAGTTTTTATTTATGTGTAGTTATACATTTTCCACTCTAAAATAAACTTTAAAGTCCTTTATTTACTCAATTTTCAATATTTTTTGAAAAAATTAAAATCATAAGATATATTTTTTTTTATTTCAACATTCCAACCATTGGAATTGATATTTTTCAATTCCATAAATAAATTCTTAACAATGTGGTATTTTGGATCATTTCAGCTACTTCTTTCTCCTTATTATTTTTTTCCTAAATGTTGTACAATTCTAAATAGTTTGAAAAATTTAAGATAAGTACTCTACTTGGTCTAAGAAATGAATCCAAAGAAGCAGTTTCATTTTTGATCATTTTTCATATAATTGTTGCTTTCAGAAATGTAGTTGCCTTATTTTCTACAAGGTGAAAAAAAATATTTTTGAGCATTCAAATACTAATATCTTGCAATCTATACAATGAAAAACTTTTAAAATTTCCCTCCATGTTCTCAAACCAATTTACTAAAAGATCCTATGGTTACAAATCTCAAAGAAATGTTTTTAAAGAAAATATTGGTATGGGTATTAGAAATGGCAATTTTTTATCGTTTTTGGAGTACATATAGTCAAGGAACTTAAGCGTGAACTTAAGGGGTAAAGGATTCTTCTTGTCCACATGTTCTATCAAAGTTTGGGCCCCAAGCAAAAAATCTCTAGTCACATGTATTTGCTCAAACCTTCTATGTTGCCAAAAATGCATGTGGTTATTTAGGAGTTAAAGAACAAACTTGCATGAGGGGCATAGTTTTAGATTTGGGTCTAAAGTTCACATGGTATTTGATTTAAATATCTCAAACCTTATTTAAGAAACTGTAGCTCCAACTAATCTAATTTTTATTGGTTGTTTTTCCTAAATTGTCAAAATTGTAATTTTTGTGATACTTTGAAGGAATCATTTTGAAAGTTTAAAATGGCCACATTAAATACTTCACCTACCTCAATCTTCAAAGGAATTGAAGAAAGCATGCATTCATAATTTTGGGGCCTACCTTTCTATGTCTTGTTTCTTTCCAAGCACCTTGCCACTTAAATCTTCAACTAAATACCAAAAGTTTTAAAGAGACACTTTGAATAATAAAAAAATTTGTCCATTGGAGACTTGGAGGTGAAGGTTATTTCTTGCTTGGTTTGGTTCAAGTTATTGTTGGAATAGGAAAGAAGGAACAAAGGGGGAGGCACTTGAATTATTTTATTTTATTTTTCTACACTAGAAGTCAAGGTTGTTCTTGCTAAAGTTTGGCTTAACAATTACGAGTGGGAATGGAAAAGAAGTGGACAGATTGAATTCATTAAAAAAAATTTGAATGGAGAGAAAGGTTATGTATTGCTTAAGCTTGGTTCAACATCTAACTGTGAGTATAAAAAGGATGGAACTAAAGTAGAGGCATTTTATTCATTTAAATTTATTTCTTTGTATAATATAAATCAAGGTTATTTCATGTTCAAGATAACTATACAATCAATTGTGTGAATAGGTTAAAATGGAAAATATTAGATTTACTTAAGTTTTGTCTTTTTTTATTGCAATTGTGAAAAATGTTGTTTTTTGTTCAAGCTAGGTTCAACATTTAATTGAATTTTATTGAAAAGAAAGAACTAAAGTATTGAATTTTATTTCAAAGTATCTAAAACTTTCTTTTGAAAATTTGGAAAAGAAATAATATCCACTGCGACCTTCAAGGATTGAGATAATAAGATTGTGTGATTAACCCTTCATTCAATCATCCAAAACTTAAATTATAAATTCCCTTCAATAATATAAATGCTAGATGGAAAGAAAAATGGGGAGGAAGTACCCTTGGCCCCCATTGTATCATTTTTTAAGAAATTCATCCAAAAGAGAAAAAATTTCCTCAAGAAGTAAAAACTCTACTTCAAGATTCTAAGAAATATAACAAAGTCACCTCCTCCTCCTCCCTTCCAAATCCCTCCTTTATGCATTCAATAACTAAATGAACAATCCCTAGGGGAACCTAATTATACACCGCCCTAAAATAAATTAAGAACAATGGCCTCCATTATTATTAATTCATTCTTCTCACTTTCTAAAGTAAAACGAAGAAATGGTAAGGGAAAAAAAACCATTCATCCAAATTAATAAAAAAAAACAATGGAGAAAGATGCACCCTTCACTAAATCCTTTCTTTAGAATTTACACAATAAATAATTAAATGAAACTACTACAAGAGAAAGTGAGAAAATAACCTACATATCCAAGCTTCGGTATAAATAAATAGAAAGGGCTACATCACTCTCTAATAATCCCATCCAAAGCCTTCAACAATCAAATTGAGGAAGAAAAATACAAACAAAAAACTATTTTATCCTCCAAGTTCCCAAAGATTCAATTCAAGAATGAAGAATCCTAGGTCTTGTGAGAAAGAAGATTTGAGGAGTTAGGCTATAAGAGAGAGAAATGCACTTAGCTCTCAAAGGCCTTCACCCTTGTGCAAGTTGTAGTTGCTAGGTGGAGTTCTTAATGTGCCCATTTGACCTCCATGTACTTGGAGATCTAGTCAACCTTGCACAAATGAGCTGCCAATAATTGAATGTGGCCTTTTGGAGGGACGGGTTTGGTGAAGAGGAGGAATCCTAAGGCCAAGGTCATTTGAAAACACCCGTGCAATTTGTTGTCCCACTAGCGTCCACGCCCGGCCTCAGATTTCCTACATTGTGGATGTTGGCAGCAGATTTGTTTTTCAATTTTCAATTGGAGTTTTGAGAATCTGGAGGCGTGTAATATACCATTGGAAAGGTATTTTGAATACCTTTCTAATGGTATATTATACGCCTCCAAATTCCCAAAACTTCAATTGCAAAAGTAGAAAGAAGTTGACGTCTTCGCCCTAGCATCCACACCCCAGTCCCCACCCTAGCGTCCCCGCCCGGCCTTGTGTCCGCACCCGCTTGTGGACTCTCCGTATAGTGGATTTTGGTAGTAGGTTTGTTTTCCAATTTGCGATTGGAGTTTTGAGAACTTGGAGACGTGTAATATACCATTGGAAAGGTATTTTGAATACCTTTTCAATGGTATATTACACGTCTCCAAGTTCTCAAAACTCCAATCACAAAAGCAGAAAGAAGTTGACGTCCGTGTTTTTTTTTTAAGGTTTGCACCCTAACATCCCTACCCTATTGTGAACCCGTGTTGACTTTCACACCTACCCTTACCATCCCCACTCGAGCGTCTGCGCCCTCTAGAAGACGTTCCCGCTAGATTCATGACGTTCCCGCCCGTTCGCATCCCCGCCTGCACATTTCCGTTCATGCTCGCCATTACTGTCCGCGCCCTAGTTCCTATGTGGAATGATACATCACGTAGTAGAGGTAAATCATAGTAACTTCTATTTGCCTTCGATAATTTCCATGGCCTAGGAAATGGAAGCCGCTCAAAAAATCCATTTGTCTCGTCCGGTTCGCCCATCCATCCGTCTCGTTCAATCACCTCCACCTATCCAGTATGACAACTGTCGCAACACAGGGTAAGTAAATTCCCCATTATACTCACAAAAATCACTGTAGAGTATAACTAAGTGACTCTAAAGATCGAACCCACGAGATTCTGTGAAGTATCGGGCTTAGTTGAGCGATTAAGATAGGACAGCTCCCAAAACTCTATAATCCGGTTCTAGATCTAGAACCGGAAACACACAAACAACCCGAGACAACAACCCGTTATCCCGTTCAAAAACTGATATTCTAGCAATCTGGTCCGGAACGGATCCGTTCCCTCACTTTTCCGGTTTCCCGGATTTTATCCGTTCCGTCAGACTGCAACGGATCCGCTCCCTAACGGGTTCCGCTCCTGGTTTCCTCTCTGGACCAATCCGTTCCGGATGATCCGTCCACACCCGTTCCTCAATCCGGTTTAGCTTTGCCTCTGTTTTACCATCAGAGGGGTCGCCGCTTGATTTTGTGAGCGGTAGGCCCACCGCTCCTTCCATGACTTATAGTGGCTGAAGACCCACATTAGATGAAATCTGAGGGCATTAGGAGACCGTTTCGGGTCTGTTCCCGAAACGGCTCCCAATGCCGCAGATCCTCATCAGGCCGATTTTTATGGAAAAAAAAAAAAATTTCTTGGGTCCTGAAATATGAAAATAAGTCCAAAAAAAATTTTTTTTTTGAAAAAAAAAAAAAAAATATTACGTGGCAGTGTCCCGACCACGTAGGATTCGGGTTCACAGGGCAAAAACTGCGTTCCTGCAGTCCGGGAACCCGCAGTCTCCTAATGCCCTCAAATTTCTTCTAATGCTTTCTACCCATTAATTCTAAAATTACTTCAGATCCGGTTTGATCCCTCACAACAGTCCAGACAAAGATCCGGATTGTAGGTCACACAGAGATCCCCCGTACGATCTTTTCATACTACAACGACTTTGACACTACTTTCCGTTCCTGGGGAGTCAGGTGGCTACAAGTGTATCCATCCGTTCCAACGTCAACCAGAACTCTTCCGTTTGCCACAAAGACGGTGAGACCTCACAGGAGATCGGACACTCAACTGGGTTTCCCACCCAGGAGCTCTAGCACGATTAAGGAATCCCTCCCTTTCGCCTAGCCTAACAACGGCTTTCTCACCCGGAATCTTAAGTCCTAGAAGCGCTGAGGTACTAGAATTACACTCCCAACTCTTCTCTACCCGTTCTCATATACTCAGACACGGAAAATAAGCACCAAAGGGAGAATGTCGCCTACAAAACCACTTGCGCCTTCCTAACTCCGTGTCACGCCGCCCTGCCAAACTCGGGAGATACACGCGCAAAGCAAGAGAGAATAAAATACACAAAGATAATGCAAAGGAAAAGACTCCCAGTCCACCGCGAGGGGACTGACTTAAATAATGGGCAAAAAGCAAAAAGCGCCATACAAGTCCGCCGCGATTAACGCTCGGCGGATCCGTTCCTACCTACTTCTGAACCGGAACGGATTCCAACCCGCTCCAAGTTCCTAATCCGGACCGGATTATTTCCTGATCCGTTCCTAAGTCAAAAATTAAAAATACAGGAAATCCTAATACCTATGTATCCGGCTCTGCTACCCTAGATCCTATAGTCGGGCTTTTCGCCCTACTGATCTGCTCGAAGACCTCGGTGAGGTTCCGATTCCGTTCTCCGTCTGTTGCAACCGGAGCTCCAGTAACCGGACTCGCAGGAGACTCTGACAACTGAATTGCCGCCTCTCGGTTGCCCGTTGACGCTCGCCCTGACTTCTTGGATTGCGGCGTCCTGTCCTTCCTTGGCCTCTGAGGCAACCCTTCAGAAAGATCCGGAAGAGATAGATCGGAGAGTCTGACTGGAATTTCCGTCAGTCTCCGGCTACAATCTTCCATCCGTTCGGCCGCCTCCCGAACCTTCACCAGAGTCGTCTCCACCTTCTCGGAGAAGTCGGACAGAATCCGGACTATCCGGCTTCCGGATAGTTTCTTCTCTTTGTGCACTTCTTCGTCAAACAGTTGAGCCCGGATGACAGCCGATCCGGATTCCCCGAATGTTGCCTTCACGTGCTCCGCCAATTTGACGGTCTCCGCCGCCATCTCCTTGGTAGCGGCCTCGTTGTCCCTAAGAACAAGGAGCTCCGCCTTCAACCGGTCAACTTCCTCCTGAAGTTTCCGGTTTCCTCCTCCTGCTTGGTGAGATCTGCAGGCGAGGCGATGCAATTCCCTACCACGGTCGGGAGAGTATGATCCGGTTTGCCATTGACCATCCCTGCGATGTTCTCCAGGACGATCCGCTTGACCTCCCAATCCGCTCGGATGTTGCACAGGATTTCCGTCAATTGCACGAACGGATCACTGGGATCCGTTTCCTCTGTTGCTGGTTCGGCTTGACCTGGTTCGGATGGTCCCGCTCTGCCTTCCGTTCCCGGATTGTGTCGGACCGGAGGAGATCCCCTCGTGTTCGGCGGTGTGGTCTTCTGCCGCTTCACGAGCGGAACTTCCAGTTCCTCTTCCTTATCTGAGTCCTCCCGCTCTGTCTCGGACTCGGAGCTCTCCTCATCATCCGTTGACGTCTCCCCGTACGTCAAGACTATCTTCTGGGCGTGCCACGTCTTCTCTTCCGTATCCGAAAGGAGTTGCAGATGGTGGTAGAGGTGGAAGAGGTAGGGGGAGATCGGAGTTGCCCTACTCCCTCCGAGGTTCTTCAGTAACCGGGTGATCAGCTCCTGTATGATCCGGCCCCAGTCCACTTTCCGGTCTCCGATCAGGGCACCGAAGATCGTGTTGGCCAGGCCAATTGTCACCCGGGTTGGCTTTTCCGGATGCAAGACCGGCAGCAGAAACTTCAACAAGCGTCGATGCCTGTCTTCGTTACAGTCCATCACCCGATATCCGTCCTTCGGGTGAGGGGTGCCGTGAAACCTGTTTTGGAGGAAGTCTACCTTCCTCCCGGTCGGTCCGTGCCCCTGGTGTTTGTCGCAGTCCGGAAATATCAGGTAAGTAAAATAGGAAGATAGTATATAGAGTAAGCTCAATTTTTCAAAATTTTAGGGTTAGATATGGCGAAAAGAAGATAATTAGGGTCTTCTTCCCTTGGGATCCGTTTGAACCGGATTGACCAAGGTGAATTTCCGGTCTATGGGCATAAGTTTCCGGATCCGGATTCCTCAATATCCGGAACGGAACTTTTCGGAAGACGGAACTTGGAGAGACGGATCCGATATTGTCAAGACGGATCCGATATTGTCAAAGACGGATCGGATGTTGTCAAGGACGGATCCGGTATACCTAAAGACGGATCCGAGGTAGTTCCGGGCGGTCGGCACCTACGGGTCTATGCCGCCGACCTACGGAAACTAGCGTAACGGCCGGGGAATGTCGCGCCGTTCCGAGGGGAACTGAGAACGCAGGGTACCGACTGGTATATAAACCCCTCCTCTCCACTTCATTTTTCCTTTTCGATTTGGCAAATCGAGGTACGGCTTGTGTGCAGGTTTTGGAGCGCGTATAGAGAGAGAAAGAGTGGTGAGCAGTAGAGATCGGTTTCGGGTTTAGTTCAGGGTCGGTGCCGACCGCACCGACAAGTTCCGACTCGGGCGGAGAGATGGCGAGTTCCTCCAATCCGAAGCGAGCGGTAGTGACGGCCAAGGCAATTTCGCCAGTCATCCCTTCCGATCCACAGCATCGGAAGGAGTTAGAAGATGATCTAGTCTTCCTAGGGTGTCATGGGTTGATCCGGCGCCCTTGGAGTGTGAAGAGTGACGAGATAGTACAGGAAATCCTCTCGGGAGTTCCGAATCAGTACGAACTCACAGTGAGGGGTAGACCGAGTGCTTGGACGCCGGATATCTGGGCGAATGTATACGGTTTTGATAAAACCGAATTAGGTCTAGCTCCCCGGACGGACAAGTTTGGTGTTAACAAGTTCTGGAATCCGCCCCACCCTAAGGACGGATACTCAGTTCCGGATTGCACCAACGACCGGCATAGACGGATGTTGGAATTCTTGATTCCCATCCTCTATCCGGAAAAACCTACCCGTGTCACCGTAACGGTAGCAAACACCATCTTCGGGTGTTTTGAGAAGCGGATAGTCAACTGGGGTATAGTCCTCCAGTGGGTAGTTAACCGGCTAGCCGAGCATGTGGGACGGGAGAAGACCAATACTATCAGCGGCTATCTCTTCCACCTGTACCACCACTATGATGTGCTGAGTGGCCCGGAACTCCTCCGCTATGAGATGGGAGTTCAGATCCTCAAGTACAGCTTGACGGATGAGTTGGAGAAGGAGCTGGAGGACCCGGAAGACGAGCGGATGGACGAGGACCCAGAAGAGCAGAAGCCGGTCAGCCAGCCGGAACGGAAGAAGTCCACAACGCCGGATAAGAGAGGACACCCAGACCCGGATCCACCCAGATCAACCCTGGGGAAGAAGAAGCGGAACCACTTCGACACCATCATCCGTCACGCCATGATGGCGCACGCAGACAACAACCAATATGAGGCGATACTCGAGCAGATTGTCACGAAGTTGGGCGCGGTGAAGATCGAAGACATTTCGGAAATCCTCGACCGTCTTCCGACTCAAGAGGTGTTGCGGAAGAAAGACGAAGAGATCCGGAAGTGGGAGGACGTGGCCCGGAATCAGACGGATCAAATCCGACAGGCGGAAGATCTGGCCCGGATAGCTGAAGAGGGACGACGGAAGGCGGAAGAGGAGCGGAATGGACTCCAGAGCACGGTGACGTACCTGGAGAATGATCTCAGTGTCGCCAACGGGAAGATCGTGGAGGCCACCTCCTTGGTTCGGAACCTGTAGGAGTTGGTGGCCCAGCCGGCGGATACGGTGATCAAAGCGAAATTGTTTTCCGCTCGGCTGATGACGGAAGGGCACGTCACCGGATCGAAAGTCATCACCATCTTGGTGGATTATCAGGCCAAGATGGAAGGGGTGCTGAAGGAGATGAGGGCCTTAATAGGGGCTCTCAATCCGGAGTTGGGGGAAGGACTGTCGAGCTTGCTCAACCAGCAGGTGTTTACGGACTTCAGCCCCGGTGCGCAAGGACGGATGTCGACGAATCGAAAACTACTCGGAAACTCGTCGGTCGTGAAGAACCTCGGCGAGCTCGGATCGGATCCGAATGCGGCCGGACCGTCCAACACACCTACGGATCCGCAAGAGAAGAGGGCATTACCACGGCTCGACCTGGAGATCCGGATGAAGGCCCTGGCGAATCCGGCCAGGGAGAATCCGGAGAAGTTCGCCCACATGAACGAGCCAGATAGGGTTCCGGGTAAGGATCCGCGCAGCAAGACAGTCATCTTGGATGACTCGGACAGGGAAGATAATCCGCCCCTCACCATCCGTGATGAAGTTAGGGGGCAGGGCGGATTTCAGGGAGTAGAGCATTCTGTCGTACGCGCAGTCTAGCAGAAAGCACCTTTATCACACCCAAACGTGATAATATGACACGGAATATCGTCCCAGGAGATTCCAGACGTTACTAATAGTTGCGTTTTCCGGTTTCTAGGTTTCTCGGATCAAAACACCCCAAGTTACTACTCTTAATCCGGAATACCAACTTATCTTCCAGACTGTTTTTCAGGATCCGTCTTTTCTTTCCGAATCTGTCTCTCCACTATTACCGGATTCCTTTCTCAGATCCGGATTTCACCCGGATCCGTCCCAATCCGGAATCTGGTTCCGTCACTCAATAATTGGTTTTTGATACCCCTGTTTTACCCTCAGGGAGTCCTCTCTTGATCTTTAGAGGGGTAGGGACTTACCACTCGTACACCTCACGCTCTCTTCTCTCAAACAAAAATACATGAAAATACCAAAGTATATCCAATGTTGTATTAGGGCCGGATTCGGATCCTCACAACTTCCCGGATAGCTCTAGGCCAATCCGGTTAGCAGGTCACTCAGGACTAATTCACTTGCCCTTACTACAACGACAGATTCGAAAACCCCTAGACCCGAAAGGACGTATTTTCCTAGTTCTTCGGATCGACTCAGTGGTTGGCAGACCTTCCGATGGACAGAACTTTCCTATGGCGGCTGCTTAACTCCGCACGAATCCGCCCCTGCGGTTCCGGAACCTCCTCCTCGTCACTCCTGGACTCACACCGGATCACCGCTCCGGTGAATTAAAGGTTCCACGCTCAAACTCACGATTCAAGATCCTAACCCTCGGAAGTTGGTCACTCAGTTTGGATTTCAAGTGCCTCAGAATCCGGATTCCTCCTCACCCTTCCCTCTTGCCTCTCAACACTTCAATGAACACATCAAGAAGAGACTCAAACGCAAGTCAGAGCTAGAATGTCCATCCGCCGGCTCAAATTAAAGAAGGGAATGAAAATACAGTAGAATATGCACTAGGAGGGAATGACAGGCCAACTAACTTGCCTGCCCCTTAAAAGCCAAAATAACAATGAAAGTCAAAGCCTAAAAACAGAAACGGAATGCCAACAAGGCAAAAGAAAATCCGAAACAACCAATCGGAGCCCAACCGGATTATCCGGAAAGGTTCGGTCAGTTGTCCCTAAAGTTCCGGATCGGGGCCCACATCCGGGAAATCCATCCAGGAAACTTCCGTCCCAAAATCTCAAAAGCCTACCTAACTACTCAAACCTTATCCTACTTACGCGCCCGCTTCGATGTCGTGCCCACGGGCGGAACTGAACTTCTTCGCGTTGCTGCCTTGGGAGGGGGGGCCTTCTTGGTGGCGGATCGGGTCTGCCTCTTCTGAATCGGAACCGGTGGCGTTCCGCTGTCTTCCGTCGAAGTCTCCTCCGAATCCGCCTCGGAGCTTTCTGAATGCTCTACTCCCTGAAATCCGCCCTGCCCCCTAACTTCATCATGGATGGTGAGGGGCGGATTATCTTCCCTGTCCGAGTCATCCAAGATGACTGTCTTGCTGCGCGGATCCTTACCCGGAACCCTATCTGGCTCGTTCATGTGGGCGAACTTCTCCGGATTCTCCCTGGCCGGATTCGCCAGGGCCTTCATCCGGATCTCCAGGTCGAGCCGTGGTAATGCCCTCTTCTCTTGCGGATCCGTAGGTGTGTTGGACGGTCCGGCCGCATTCGGATCCAATCCGAGCTCGCCGAGGTTCTTCACAACCGGCGAGTTTCCGAGTAGTTTTCGATTCATCGACATCCGTCCTTGCGCACCGGGGCTGAAGTCCGTAAACACCTGCTGGTTGAGCAAGCTCGACAGTCCTTCCCCCAACTCCGGATTGAGAGCCCCTATTAAGGCCCTCATCTCCTTCAGCACCCCTTCCATCTTGGCCTGATAATCCACCAAGATGGTGATGACTTTCGATCAGGTGACGTGCCCTTCCGTCATCAGCCGGGCGGAAAACAGTTTTGCTCTGATCACCGTATCCGCCGGTTGGGCCACCAACTCTTGCAGGTTCCGGACCAAGGAGGTGGCCTCCACGGTCTTCCCGTTGGCGACACTGAGATCACTCTCCAGGTACGTCACCGTGCTCTGGAGTCCATTCCGCTCCTCTTCCGCCTTCCGTCGTCCCTCTTCAGCTATCCGGGCCAGATCTTCCGCCTGCCGGATTTTATCCGTCTGATTCCGGGCCACGTCCTCCCACTTCCGGATCTCTTCGTCTTTCTTCCGCAACACCTCTTGAGTCGGACGACGGTCGAGGATTTCCGAAATGTCTTCGATCTTCACCGCGCCCAGCTTTCGTGACAATCTGCTCGAGTATCGCCTCATATTGGTTGTTGTCTGCGTGCGCCATCATGGCGTGACGGATGATGGTGTCGAAGTGGTTCCGCTTCTTCTTCCCCAGGGTTGATCCGGGTGGATCCGGGTCTGGGTGTCCTCTCTTATCCGGCGTTGTGGACTTCTTCCATTCCGGCTTCCGTTCCGGCTGGCTGACCGGCTTCTACTCTTCTGGGTCCTCGTCCATCCGCTCGTCTTCCGGGTCCTCCGGCTCCTTCTCCAACTCATCCGTCAAGCCATACTTGAGGATCTGAACTCCCATCTCATAGCGGAGGAGTTCCGGGCCACTCAGTACATCATGGTGGTGGTACAGGTGGAAGAGATAGCCGCTGATAGTGTTGGTCTTCTCCCGTCCCACATGCTCGGCTAGCCGGTTAACTACCCACTGGAGGACTATACCCCAGTTGACTATCCGCTTCTCAAAACACCCGAAGATGGTGTTTGCTACCGTTACGGTGACACGGGTAGGTTTTTCCGGATAGAGGATGGGAATCAAGAATTCCAACATCCGTCTATGCCGGTCGTTGGTGCAATCCGGAACTGAGTATCCGTCCTTAGGGTGGGGCGGATTCCGGAACTTGTTAACACCGAACTTGTCCGTCCGGGGAGCTAGACCTAATCCGGTTTTATCAAAACCGTATACATTCGCCCAGATATCCGGCGTCCAGGCACTCGGTCTACCCCTCACTGTGAGTTCGTACTGATTCGGAACTCCCGAGAGGATTTCCTGTACTATCTCGTCACTCTTCACACTCCAAGGGCGCCGGATCAACCCATGACACCCTAGGAAGACTAGATCGTCTTCTAACTCCTTCCGATGCTGCGGATCGGAAGGGATGACTGGCGAAATTGCCTTGGCCGTCACTACCGCTCGCTTCAGATTGGAGGAACTCGCCATCTCTCCGCCCGAGTCGGAACTTGTTGGTGCGGTCGGCACCGACCCTGAACTAAACCCGGAACCGATCTCTACTGCTCACCACTCTTTCTCTCTCTATACGCGCTCAAAAACCTGCACACAAGCCGTACCTCGATTTGCCAAATCGGAAAGGAAAAATGAAGTGGAGAGGAAGGGTTTATATACCAGTCGGTACCCTGCGTTCTCAGTTCCCCTCGGAACGGCGCAACGTTCCCCGGCCGTTACGCTAGTTTCCGTAGGTCGGCGGCATAGACCCGTAGGTGCCGACCATCCGGAACTACCTCGGATCCGTCTTTAGGTATACCGGATCCGTTCTTGACAACATCGGATCCGTCTCTCCAAGTTCCATCATCTAGGAAGTTCCGTTCCGGATATTGAGGAATCCGGATCCGGAAACTTATGCCCATAGACCGGAAATTCACCTTGGTCAATCCGGTTCAAACGGACCCCAAGGGAAGAAGACACTAATTATCTTCTTTTCGCCATATCTAACCCTAAAATTTTGAAAAATTGAGCTTACTCTATATACTATCTTCCTTTTTTGTACTTACCTAATATTTCCGGACTACGACACATTCAGAAAGCTCCGAGGCGGATTCGGAGGAGACTTCGACGGAAGACAGCGGAACGCCACCGGTTCCGATTCAGAAGAGGCAAACCCAATCCGCCACCAAGAAGGCCCCCCCTCCCAAGGCAGCAACGCGAAGAAGTTCAGTTCCGCCCGTGGGCGCGACATCGAAGCGGGCGCGTAAGTAGAATAGGTTTGAGTAGTTAGGTAGGCTTTTGAGATTTTGGGACGGAAGTTTCCTGGACGGATTTCCCGGATGTGGGCCCCGATCCGGAACTTTAGGGACAACTGACCGAACCTTTCCGGATAATCCGGTTGGGCTCCGATTGGTTGTTTCGGATTTTCGTTTGCCTTGTTGGCATTCCGTTTCTGTTTTTAGGCTTTGACTTTCATTGTTTTTTTTGGCTTTTAAGGGGCAGGCAAGTTAGTTGGCCTGTCATTCCCTCCTAGTGCATATTCTATTGTATTTTCATTCCCTTCTTTAATTTGAGCCGACGAATGGACATTCTAGCTCTGACTTGTGTTTGAGTCTCTTCTTGGTGTGTTCATTGAAGTGTTGAGAGGCAAGAGGGAAGGGTGAGGAGGAATCCGGATTCTGAGGCACTTGAAATCCGAACTGAGTGACCAACTTCCGAGGGTTAGGATCTTGAATCGTGAGTTTGAGCGTAGAGCCTTTAATTCACCGAAACGGTGATCCGGTGTGAGTCCAGGAGTGACGAGGAGGAGGTTCCGGAACCGCAGGGGCGGATTCGTGCGGAGTTAAGCAGCCGCCATAGGAAAGTTCTGTCCATCAGAAGGTCTGCCAACCACTGAGTCGATCCGAAGAACTAGGAAAATACGTCCTTTCGGGTCTAGGGGTTTTCAAATCTGTCGTTGTAGTAAGGGCAAGTGAATTAGTCCTGAGTGACCTGCTAACCGGATTGGCCTAGAGCTATCCGGGAAGTTGTGAGGATCCGAATCCGGCCCTAATACAACATCGGATATATTTTGGTATTTTCATGTATTTTTGTTTGAGAGAAGAGAGCGTGAGGTGTACGAGTGGTAAGTCCCTACCCCTCTAAAGATCAAGAGAGGACTCCCTGAGGGTAAAACAGGGGTATCAAAAACCAATTATTGAGTGACGGAACCGGATTCCGGATTGGGACGGATCCGGGTGAAGGAGAAATCCGGATCCGAGAAAGGAATCCGGTCATAGTTGAGAGACGGATTCGGAAAGAAAAGATGGATCCTGAAAAACAGTCTGGAAGATAAGTTGGTATTCCGGATTAAGAGTAGTAACTTGGGGTGTTTTGATCCGAGAAACCGAAAAACCGAAAAACGCAACTATTAGTAACGTCTGGAATCTCCTGGGACGATATTCCGTGTCATATTATCACGTTTGGGTGTGATAAAGGTGCTTTCTGCTAGACTGCGCGTACGACAGTGTTTGAACCCGTATACGGCCCTCCAGTGCGCCTCCGTCCATTTGTGCGGCATTCCCCGTGCCGTGTTGTCGAACTGATTCGACACCTTGCCCTTCAGCTCCTTCACCATCCGCTCCTCCTTGAATCCCCAGGGTATCTCTGCTAACCCTAGACACCCCATTGCGGTTAAGTCCGCCATCAAGTTGCTTTTCTCCGGCTCTGTGGAAGGGATGATCGGAACTACTTTCTTCAGCTTTATCCCTGAGGGTGGGGGTGTAGTGGACTCGGTTCTCTTCCGGCGTAGCTGCGGCATGGCAACTATCCGGAAAACTACCTCACTTCTCTCCTAGCCGCACGTCCCGTTCCTCACACACACTCACAACACAAATACAAAAGTAATCCGCCCGTAATAACCACCTGCACATACACACACACACACTCCTCCCACACACCAGCGCCTCAGCGCACAGTCTGAAACCCGCGCTGCTGACAACTGCCCGCTCTGACAAAACACCCGCTGCTAACACTGACAGCCGCGTCACAGAAAAGTGCGCCACCAAACACGCGCGGAAAACCAACTCATAGAAAAGGCGGAAAACGCTGAGGTTTGAAAAACACACAACGAAGCGCCTGAGAGCAAATGGGCCAACTGAAAATGTCAGGCCTTATATACTTTCCAGAAATGGATCTGGTCTTCCGTTCCTGATCATCCGTTCCCGTTCCCATCTGATCGGTCCAAGTCCGGAAATCATCCGTTCCGTTCTGGGACTGAATCCGGATAGAATCCGTTTTGTAGGGTCCAGAATTTTTCCGTTTCGGTATTCCGTCATAATAAACCGGAATTATTCTGCCACCGGTCTCTACAACATTATCGGGTACTACTCCTGGATCTTACCCGTTCCCTAAGCAAATCCGGTTGCTAAATTTTCAACTTTCTGCTCCATACTGACTTTAAATGGAAAGATCAAAAATATGTCTTGCTACAACAACCCTGATTTAAACTTAGAAATGAGACTTAAATAAAATGACCGAAATAAGAAAGGATGAAGTTTATAGTCTAGATTGGATGAAAAATAGGTAAAAGCTTAAAACTTTGGAACAAATTGAGATCATTGGAGAGAAGTTAAAATTTAAAGCTCACAAATGAAATTAAACCTTGAATTTGAATTGTGGATTAGAAAAAAAATATGGATGAAGTTTTATGAATCAATTAGCAATTAAACTTCATTTGCCTATAATTTACACTAAGAAAGCCAGATTGGGTCAAGTTTTATATTTGTAGAAAGAAAAAGAAATTATCTACAAGACGGTGTGAATAGTATTAGTTTGAATCCTCTCACATAAAAAATCCACAATAGCTTAGTTAATTCCTTCATTTACCTTACAATTAGCATTTAAAAATGTACTTTGGAAAATGCTTGCCCATTTTGAATATCCTTAGGCATTTTAAGAAGATGTATTACTTGAAAGGCAACGCCTAGGCATACATAAGTGAAATAAACCCAAATTGAACAATGGCATTGATTGTGTTAAATTATTTATTATAAGTGGATAAGTAGTCGCTTACACTACCCGAATATGATCTTTTATATATTTCACTCTAAATACTATACAAGAAATTATATCATTTATGTGATTCTGAGTTGTCCCTTCACAAAGCTATAATGATTGGATATGTCTAAAAAAAATGTTGACCTCAATAGCTCATTTTGCACACTTATCTTTCTTTAATTCCAATTTTAGCCTTTGACTTCTGTTGTAATTAGCTACATGTGAATTTCCTTGATATCGATCTCTTTCTCTTTAGAAGATGCATTTATCAATCTAAATCTTGAAGTTTGGAATTACAATTTGAACTCATAATTTTTGCATAGTGACTTTGAAGTTGCCCATGACCTTAAGGAGGAAAGAAGATCATCATTGATTTGTCATTTGAACAAGCTATACAATGCCCATTTAAAAGAATTTGAAATCTAAATTTAGATAACCCTTCAAAAACCTCAAATGTCCTCCCGAATGTCCTTCAAAAATTAAGAAGTTGTACATTGTTGACTCTAATTGGCTAAATGGATGGAATTAGTTGAGTGATGATATGAAATTTGAAAATTATTTGGATTCTCTCACACAAACTCAAGTTGCTTTCTCCTTACTAATGCTAGAAACAAAGATGACGATCAACAAGAGCAAACTAGTATAACATTGGCTATTGCCATGCACATTTACAAATACAACCAATTTATTGCACATGCACATCAAAATTATGACATATGCAATATACCATATCTGAACACATAATGTACAATTCCTTCTAAAAGCATTAAATACAATTTATTGAATTCATATACTATAATGACCGTTTTTCATAAGACTCTCTATCCATAAAGATCATCATTCAAAGGCAACGACGCTAGCGCTCAAGCGTGGAGTGGTGAGCTTGTGAGCTGTGAGCGTGAAGGTTGCGAGCGGTGAGCTTGAAGCACCTTTTTTGGAGAAATTTTAGTTGAATTTTGTTTTTGGTTGACTTCTTCAAAAATTAGAATTTTTTTATATTATTTATAGTAAATTTTGGTACCTATGACCATGCCTCCTATAACCATGGATTGTCATAGAATCCTTTACTTTTGGGCAATTATTATTGTTTAGTGCTATGTATTTAGAGTTTAGGAAATTTTTTTTGAACCATAGCAAAGAATATGCCAACCACTTTAAATACAAAGACTTGTATCACATTCCAATAGTAAATTGTATTTTTTTCACTACCCAGAATGTATATGGACAATTCCAAAAGTGAGTGAATTAAAAAAAGGTCAAAAAAAAGAAACACATGCCAAAAAAGATCCCTTCAAAATTAGAATATATCATTTCAATTGCACTATATGTAAAGAAATACAATATGAATGCAATACACACCAAAAACTAACCATACCTACTTAGAAATAATGATGATCTTTGCTTGAACTAGAAATAGCTTCAAGTCATTGAAGCTATATCTAAGTGCATAAATGAATTTGTCATCATGAATATTCATCCTGCAAAATTACCTATATAAATAGTATAAGTGCTTACGATTTACACATTGCACTTTTCTTTTGACAAGGGACACCACTATACTGATAAAATTAGAGCTTATACATATAGGATATAAGGAAATATACCAATTGTCACTTGATATACATTTTTATTTGACTCCACCCTAGTCTCCAACACCACTATTGCACCAAGTCCTAGAAGAGGTATAAAGATTACTTCCAGAATTTGTCCTCTAATATTTCCAACACTTTTCCATTTGTTTTATTGTTCTTTAGTTGGATCATTTGCAAGTCTTTTAATTGTTTGGTTGTTCTTTACTATTGGATGTGCATTTAGATTTGGTGGACATGATTGGTTGAAAAAGACAAGCTCAAAAATTTTAGCCATTGTAAAGAATTTAGTTGGCAATAATGTGGGCCAGTTGTGGGGGCAAAAACTTGCATTCTATAAGAGTAAAGTCTTCTCTCGATTGAGATTGGTCCATATTAGTATAGGCTAAATTTCAAGTAGCTCTGGCTAATCAATGACTCACTTCTTCTTTGTGCCTTCTACACATCATTCAATGTCATTCTAACATAACGAAAAATCCACCACCTCTCGCTTAGTTCAAAACTCTTATTTTCTACCACGATATGTTGGAGCTTGGCTTTCTTTTCTATCCTTTGCAATCCTTGAAGTACACTTGATGTTTGATGTTTGTTGTTGAATAAAGCATATTGCACTCAATTTGTATTTGATCCTTGCAATATGCCACTTCAATGTGTTACAATCGCATTTGCATACTACCAAAGGTCACGTACATAGTAGAGAAGATTGACATCATTGCGATTTTGAGTACCTTTTATTAAATCTTCTATAATCTTTTTAGACCATATTTGAAGTTTTGAACGTAGGGCTACAAAAAGTTGACTTTGTTTGGTCTATATTAATCTCTTACATCACCAATAGGTACATCAAGTGTCTTCTTTGTGCTTCCAAAAAATTTTCTCCTTCCAAATGTGGTACTCAAGTTCCCACACCATGTGCTTTTGGCAATGTATTCAATACTTTTCCAATTTTTTTGAGGCATCCGCTGCATCTTGCACCTCTCAACTTCAATTCCTCCCTTTGATGATCTTGACCCTAATGCATATTTTCTTAGGTATGTTCGGTAGTTTGTCATTTGCATCCAAGTGCAAATATTGTCAAAACAAGATGCATCAAACAAATTGTTTTTTCTTCTTCCTAACATTTATAGCCACTTATTATATACCATTTTAGACAAATTATAGAAAATCATATACGTCATCTTTTCTAAAGTGAGACCCTACAAATCCAATTATAGCAAAAAATGAGTACAAAATGGAAACACTATTGTCATGCCAATTATATTTCAAATTGCTTTGCATAGTTGCAAGCATTAGTACAAGGTTTTAGGTCTAAAAGAGTATAATTGAAAAGAATAAATAAATAGAATTTAAGAAATTTGTAGTATCCTGATTTTTTATATGAGATTAAAAATCTAATAAGATTGTACCTTGAAGTAGGTTGTGAAAGTTGCTCTAAACTCCAAGGTTCCACTTATAAAATGCAATGATTAGAGATATTTAGAACCATCAAATCCAATGGATTCTAAATACAATTCTTTTTTATATAAGAATAAAAATAGTGAAGGATTATATCTTCAACTAGAACATGATTCAAAATGGTCATTACTAGAAGCTATTTGAAGGGGGAGTTGAAAATGAAGGTATACTTAGAGCCGTCAGATCCGACGGATGTCAAAGTGATGGCCCATACTAGTCCCATTTTGGAACCTTTCAAATTCTTATTACGATAAATTTTCAATCACTTGCACTAAAATATTTCACTAATTAGATCTAATTATGAAAAAAATTCTTCCACTATCAAATTCAAATATCTAGTCTTCAATTTCTAATAGAATAAAAAAATATTTTCAATACCAAAAGAAGATTCAGTTACCATTGTCATGAAGCCTCTCCATTGTAAATACTGGATATGCCAAAATGCAAGCCAGTGGTTTAAGTAATGAAGTGAATCTTCACTTACAACTCTACATGAGAACCACCATGACCTAATTGCAAGAGAGCATGTCTTTGCTTCATTCAAAGTCTTTGATTCTTTGTATTGTTTACATACTGTAATGTACTATTGTTGGAATGTTTATTTGATGTGCTTCTATAAAAGTTTGTAAATGAATTATTCCTATGTAGTAAACAAGCCCTCTCATGATTTTTTAAGACCTCATTTGCAGAACCACTACCATAAACAATGCAAACCACATTCCAATTGACCATAGCACTATCTACCATGAACTCCTTAAAATTTGGCATATGCACTCCTTTTTTTTCCACTTTAGTGTTCAACAACCTTCAAAACTACACTTGGATCTCCGTATCTTTTGATTGCATGCCACAAATTGCAATAGTCATTTCTTTCTTGTACTGAAAGTTGTACACGTGGCAAGCCATGGTGGTCAATTGTTCGTGTGCTTTTGCATAGTCAAACATTATCTACACATTCTGTAGATCACTTCCAAGTTGCATGTGCCTCATCAAATCGACTCTACTTCTAGGTCCTTCAATGAGCATTTTGAAGATGTAAACCTTTTCTTTGCTATGGCTTGGGAAGATATTATAGTGTATGAATTCAAACTTGGATTCCCTCTTCATAGTTATAAAGATGTCAATGAACCATTTTTGGTTGTTTGAACATAAAGAGGAGATGATATTCAATATACTACTATTTAGAAACTTGAAGCAATCTATGATCCCTTCTATTTCCTCTCCTTTCAAGATCTACTTCACTCCCTTTCTATGGTGAAATGAGTGGTTCGTAAAATCTATACTAGCGGACAAGGCAATGGTGGAATTTGTGGCTATAGAGGTTTTGGCAACTTCATTTGCAATGAGTATAGTAATTTCTTTTGTAGAGTCTATATACATGATTTTTTCTATTGAGTGACTATGATTTCCTAAAAGAATTACAGCCCTACTCAAATTAAGGTTGTCACTACAACAATAGTAAATCTTCGCATCATAGGTGTCATTTTAGGAATCAATTCAAGAACCTTCTCCAATGTCATTTCAAGAATCTCGTTCATGCTCTAATGCCTTTCCATCTACACTAGCAATACATCCATTTTTTTTTGTCAAACTTAAAATGAAAAATAAGCAAAAGCAAAGTCATGCAATATCTTGAAATTTAACTCACCTCTTTAAGGCAGCCAAGTCTATTAGAGGGATGAGCCACAACTAATAGTAGTTTGTCCATTTTTACCATCAAAGTATTAGTTTTCTCTTTCGCTCTTGTCCTTACAGCATGAATGACCTCTTTTAGCCTTTTGTTGCTTTTTGGTGTGGCATCAATATACTTTCTCATTGCAACATGTGCTACTTGAAAAATATCTTGGTGCATAATTACCCCATTTTTTCACTTAGTTATCAAAAAAGTTTCAAAAGCATGCCAAGCAAAAGAATTTGAATTTCTTGAAGAACAGTGTATTTTTCTTTAAATAAATGATGTAAAAACCTCCATAAGTACGATGTACCATTTCTTGAAAACCATGCTTTCAAAACACCTTTTCTTCTTTGTGAGGCTAAGTAAGTAGATTTGTGAATCATTCACCAGCAAAAGTCTATACTTTTGCACTTGGTACAAAGTGAATGTCATATTCTACTCAATTTCAAAGCTATCTTTTTAGTCATGGTTTCAAAAAATTTGAAAAATAAAACTTTGAAAAAATCAATGGTATCAAAATTAGAAGTATCTTTCAACATCCTATAAAGTTCAATTGGATTCAATAGACCTTTATGGGGTGCTTGGAGGTGCCCTTCTTTTAGGTACCTTGTTGAATTTCAAAACTATCTTTTTAGTCATGGTTTCAAAAAATTAAAAAAATACTTTTAAGAAATTCAATGGTATCAAAATTAGAATTGATTGTAAGAGTACTATAAAGTTTAGTTGTATCCAAGAGAAATTGGGGGATGCTTGGAACTACCTCTCTTTTTAGATACCCTACTGAATTTCAAAACTATCTTTTTGGTTTTGATTTAAAACACTTAGGAAATTTTTTTAAGAAAAAATTAAAGGATACCAAATTATGAGTACTATGAGGCACTTCCAATTTCCAAAAGGGCCGTTGGATCCAATGGACCTTTTTGAGGTGCCTCATGGTACCCCCAGTTTAGATACCCTGTTAAGTCCAAAATCAAATTTTTGGTCATAGTCTAAATTTTTTTAATTCTTTTTCCCATATTAAAAATTAATCAAGATAATTATATGCTAAATTTATAAATAAAAATTCAAATTTTTTTAAACTATGACCAAAAAATTGATTTTGGACTTAGAAAGGTACCTAAATTGGGGGTACCATGAGGCACCCCAAAAAGGTCCATCAGATCCGACGGCCCTTTTGGAGGTGCCTCATAGTACCCCTAATTTGTGCTCCTTGAATCTTTTTAAAAAAAAATTCCTAAATTTTTTAAACCATGACCAAAAAGATAGTTTTGAAATTCAGCAGGGTATCTAAAAGAGAGGTAGTTCCAAGCATCCTCCAATTTCTTTTGGATCCAAATAAAATTTATAGGACTCTAAGAATTAATTCTAGTTTTTATACCATTGACTTTTTCAAAAGTATTTTTTCAATTTTTTGAAATCATGAATAAAAAGATAGTTTTGAAATTCAACAAGGTACCTAAAAGAAGGGCACCTCCAAGCACCCCACCCGGCACCCCATAAAGGTCTATTGAATCCAATTGAACTTTATGGGATGTTGAAAGATACTTCTAGTTTTGATACCACTAACTTTTTCAAAGGTAATTTTTTCAAAATATTTGAAACTATGGCCAAAACCTTAATTTTGAATTCAATTGGGTACATAAAAGAGGGGAGCACTAAGTACCTTAAATGGTATGTTGGATCCTATGGAACTTTATGGGGTGGTTGGATACTTAGAATTAGAATACCATGAGATACCTAAAAAAAACCCGCTTCTTTTTGGAGTATCTCATCGTATCCCAATTTTGGATACCATTGTAATAGTTTTGTAGAAATCTTGAACTTTCAAAGGATTCTCTTTTGATGAACATTGATCATTTTAGTTATTCTTTCTATAAGCTAAGTAATCATTCAAATGAAATTTTTGAACAGTTGGAGATCTCAAAAATACTGCTCATGTTTTAAAATCAGAGTCAAATTCAATAAACTAAAACTCTAGCTACAAAGTGAATGACCATGCCATACCACTTTGCAAAGTGAATACTTGCCATTTTCTATTTCCGGACTTTGTGCACTCAGGCTTCAATGATTCCATCTCGCCAATGACAAAAGACTGTAGATGCCTAAAAAACAAGAATCATTTTTTTTCAAAATATCTGGGTCTACTCAACTATTCCAATTTCAGATTTTAGAACCTTTGAAGAAGTTCCTAATGAGATACTTATAGCTATGAGAGGGAATTTAGGACTTGAAATTTTACATTTGATTAAGCCTACCAAGGACAATAAATTGGAGCTTAGTAAAGCTTTGAAATTTCAATTGATTTTTGATTCTACATACATTATTCTTTTCTAGAATTCTTAAATTGCCTTTCTTGGATTAGGTCTTCATACCTTTGATAATTGTATCTGAAAGAATTTGCTTTAGATTTTAGTTGAGTTTAGGAAGTAATTACATATAAATTTTTTATTCCAGACATGCTAGAGTCAAATAAGCTTGTTTGAGGGCATTTTTCTCTTACTTGTGACCCTCAATCCAATTTTCTATCAAAACTAACTAGAAGTGTTGTACTTCAGCACATAAACGCACTCTTTTGGTGGTTTTGCTTTCTTTTTTTTAAAAATGGCTTGTTTAAACTACTCAGTTTGCCAAAACTGGAGGTACCATGAGATACTCTAGGAAACACCGTCGGATCTGACGGTGTTTCCTAGAGTATCTTGTGGTACCCCTAGTTTTAGCACATTGAGAAGTATGTTTAAAAAATTATGTGAAATTATTTTTTGGTTAGGGTTTTTAGTTCAAATCCTTGGGTTTTTTTGGCTTGCAAAAGCCTTGATCTAAACTCAATGCCATATATTAGATCTTCTATGATTGAGTTCTTTGGCACTTTATTTTTGAAAATCAATGGCCATGTAAGTAGATTCTTCATAAAAAATGTTTTCTTAAGAAATTTCATTCTTTGCAAATTTTTGATTTTCTTTGAAATCTCAACCAAGTACCCAAAATTGGGGTACCATGGGATACTAGAGAAAGTATTGTCGGATCCAATTGTACATTCTTGGATCTCTCATGGTACCCCAATTTTGGGTACCCTTGTGAATTCTATTATTAATATTTTTATTAATTCTTTTATTTGTGTGCAATTTTTCCAGGTTCCTAATGCTATTTTAGGGCCAACATAAGGTTTTCAATTGATTTCTTAGCAAGTATAGAGCATTGAAGTCCAACTTTGTGCATGCCATCCCCACGTGCGCGTTGCACGTTGCCTTGTGTGGGGGGCCCCATTTGTGTATACATATTTTGAACTTGTAGTATTATGCCAGACTTGTTGACCCTCACTCAGTGTTTTAGAAATTAGCCCAAAGTTGGCACCCAATTGTTTCAAATTTCTTTCATCTCTTGTAGTCAAACCTCTTCATTTTTCTATTTCTAATTTTCTCCATGGTTGGAATGTCAGAGTGAGTACATTCATGCTCGTGAGGGCATTGCCAGTGCCAATGGCCAAGTTTTATCCATTCAAGCCTTATATGAAGGAGATCCATCCAAGGCAAAGACTCCAAAAGATGCTGAAGAGGTGGTTGGAGAATCCAAAGATGAAGAGGAGGAGGAAGAGGATCTACCGATTTGGTAAGATTTGAGGACATCATGAGCGTAGCAAGTTGTATTGTAGATGCCTTGGATGTCTCTATGCACACCCGCAATACTAATTGGCTAGGTCACCTTGTCGCGGGCTTCAATCGCAAGTACAAGAAGGTTGAGTTTTCTTCCAAGAGTTTAGAGACCGAGTATAGCTTAGAGCCACAGACATCCACGTCCATTATAAGTCTAGAGTTGCACGAGTTGAGTGACTCAAATGATAGTGGTAGATCGACTGCATTTTGAGGGAGAATTCATCATTATTCTCAGCTCAGACTTAGACATTGACAATAAGGTTGATGGTGTTAGTATCTGAATGGCACTACAGATTGCCCATGTAGTTCTGAGAGTTCCTTGAGCCTACTACTTAGTGAACTTTTTTTGCAATCAAAACGGTAGTCATTTTGGACTTCCAATTTGATGTAAAGGGTTCAATATTTTGGCTCATCAATGATCAATGATGTCCTGTGTATTCATTCAATGTCCCTTTTTATTTTTTAAGTGATGGAATTGGATTTGCAAATGGATGTCACACCGATAGCTAAAAGGCAAGAAGATAGAATCATGGAGACTGTTGGAAGAGAAGATAACCTTCAACCCGACATTAAGGGGGATGGAGACTTCAATCAACTTAGAGTGGGGGTGAAGAAGACATAGAGATGTTAAAGGGTGATGACATGGGTGACGATGAAGAAAAGGACCTCCTTGAAGACAACCTCCAAAGGCTACAGAAGGTAGACTCCATCACCACCATCAATGCCTCGAGGATGAAGCCCGAGAAGACCTTCCACCTCACTATTCCTCTTTGTAGGATGTTTGCTATGCCAATGGTTCTGTCCACCCTCTCATGCGACATCCAGTTCCTAGAGAGGGAATTCACAGATGGATATTGGGATGATGTAGCTGTCTTCTATGTGTCTACCACCAATGAGGCGAGAGAGTCCTCATAGTTCACCAAGGAGGAAATGGATGAGTAGGACCCTTTGTGGAAACACAAAAATGTAGAGTTTGAGAGCCAATTGGATGCCAATCCAGCTCTCAAGTGCCTCAAGAACTCTAAGTTCTTCGTCTATCATGGAAACCATCGACTCCTTGTATGGATGAACGTCATTTCCATGATGTATGCCACCAACTGTGATTGGTACTATGCGGTGGACAACATTATCTTAAACACGAAGGAGAAAATTGAGCTTGTTATGTAGGTCATGCATAACATCATTAAGTAGGTGCATGAAAACAACTCTACTCTCTCTTGTTTGTCTTGCATACATTGTATTTTCAATTGCATCTTGTTCTACACAATGATAATCAATTCTTACCTTATTTAAATTGGACGGAATGTACAGATCCACGGAGGATTCACACATCAAAACTAACCTTGTACACACTCTCTACTAGGTGCAAAAGTATGGCCTACTGCCTATGGAAAGGTTCAATGAAATGCTCAGGCCTTTGGAGAGAAAGAAATGTATTACACTGCCAGCAAAAAGGACGTAGTATTCCATATCTATAGAGGTCTTCACTTCCTTCATCTTCAAGGTAAGACTTACAAAAGGCCTCTCCTTTACATCTACTCTCTGTTTCTTATTATTGCCTTGGTTTCTTTCATTTGCTAAGGTTTGAAAAAAATGTGAGAATAGACAACAAGAGATTGCCATGGCAACTGGTAGATGCAACGCTTTGAAGGTACACAGAGACGACATCACCTGAGAATCAAACCGCAGAAGGGGAAACTCTATCCATGAGGTGGAAGCCAAGAAAAAGAATGTCAAATTCTATGTCAAGATGATCAAGCTCTTCACCATTGCCAATCCTGCTTATGGAATGCAATTCCTTGAAGAGGTTAGTTGAATTGCTTCACTGATCATGTCTTCTCTCATTGTCATTCTTCCTTGCATTCAAAATGAAATTTAATGGCTTTGTGGTTGTCTAGGTGGAGACGCATTGAAGCTCTAATGAAGTGCCCAAAACAATACTCAAGAAATTGAAGATGTTGGTCACCTGCAACACGACGCCATACTACAAAATGAAATTCCTCAAGTAGTAGAACACATCCATTCCGTCTCATGATCCTAGGAAGTTCCTAGCCAAATCCGTCACTAAATCACATCTCAAACCATTTTTCAACAAGTACATTTGGTATGTAAGGATAAGTTCATTTGTTCACACCATTTTAGATTCATGTTGTTATTTTTTTTGGTGGAAGTGCTTATAGGGGTCATTGCAAGAAACACCGGTCCTATTTCATGTCACAATGAGAACCACTTTTTTGTTGTCTACTATAACTTTTGGAGATTAAGTCCAATGAACATGAAATTTTTATTGAACATACCTAACTTAAAGGTTATTAGATCCATTATTTTTCAGAAATTAAGAAAAAATAATTTATATTTAAAAATCATTTTTGTTGAGCGTCACAATTTGTAGTTTACAAAAATCACTATGTTATGAGTGCCCAAATTTAATGATTTATAGACAAAACTTTCATGGTCTATACATATAGGTGTAAAACTTATAATTTTTGAATGAAATCTAAAAATATGTTATTTCATATCCTCCACATGAGTGCAAAATTTTTTCCATTGCGCACAATTTTTGAACATTGAAGATGGTTCTAAGATTGTTCTTTTGGTGAAATCTCATCAAAATCAACTCTTTAAAAATGGAAAATTTTTAGTTTTTTTAAAAATTGATTTTCCTATTTTTTACAAATTAAAATGTAAAAGTACCAATTTTCATGAGATTTTGCACTTTTCTAGTTCTCCTACTTAGAGATTTTTCCTATGATTTTCCTTTTCAGGGTACCTTTTTATTAAAGATATATACATGAAACATATTTTTTACTATTTTTAAAAATTGTTTTTCTAATTTTGAAGCCCTCTCAAAGGAAAAAAAATAGTACTGTGAAAACGCTACGCTTTTTGGACGGTGTTTCTTGCAATGACCCATAGGTACTTTCTTTGCATCTCATGTTTTTGTACATGAAATGAATTTCTTGTTCTAATCAACATTTTCTACAGATCGAGGATGCTTCGGTCTAATACTTCGATGGGATAGTCAGACATGATAATCTCAAGATTGACATGATGGTCCCGCAGTAGCCAGAGACATTGCCCGACTACATTGAGGGATGGAGGAGGAAGATCTGGGACCAAGGATTTGGACCTATCTTCAAAGGTGCTAATTACTTTAAGAAAGAAGATTCATTCATGAATTACAAAGGCTCCAACTTAGTGGTCCAAAGAGTTCTTTTCCGATATGCTTTAAACATTGGTCAATGTTTTTCTAAAGTCATTTGCCTTATGCTTTGACCTTGTTGCTCACAATTCTATCATGTTTGTTGTTGAAGGATATACCACTTGAAACTCAACAGGATATTGGTTGCTAGAGTTTGTTAATTCTCTCTATTCATTCAATTGATCGGCGTGGCATGTACTTCAAGTATGAGCTCTAAGAAAAGGGGACAATTGAATGAAGGGACTTGGCACCTTTCTTTTCCTCATGGTTGGACCGCAACTCCTTTGATTGCATGTTCTCCGCGAGCCAGCTATGCATGTTCACCACTGCTCATCTCAATGGAGGGACCTCATATTTGGAATGCTTTGTGGGATTCACCCATGAATTAGAGGCACAAATACAAGAATACTTGGAGGGCAAAGGGGCCATTGACTTGGAAGTGGATGAGTTCACTGGCTTGACGGATACGCAGAGGAGGAAAGCCATTCAAAGGAGGGATGCTAACGACATGAAGAAGAAAGCATGAGTCCAAGTTCTACTTCAATGCCAAGGAGAAGAAGGAAGTGGAGAGACTTGCCAAGCTCACGGAAAAAGAGAGGGAAAGGAGAAGGAATAGGCCAACAATAGAGGAAGAAGAAGGCAAAGGCGACCGCCCAAGTCCCAACATCCTCCACAATTGATCAAGGCTTTTAACTCTAGGTTGGATCTCAAAGTGGAGTCAAGAAGAAGGCCACTTTATCAGAGCTCTTGGAGGAGGTCATCACTCATGTATCTCAAGGATTTCTTTTCACCAACGAAGAGTTCATCAAATCCAAAGACTTGATCCTCAATGTCTCCATTGTGGAACTTGTGGAAGACATGGACTCCAACAAGCCCACTTGTTACAAGTTTTGGCCTTCTTGAGGAAAATACTCACTTCAAACTTCAAATTGGTCATTGTTCATTTTGTCTCGTCAACATCAATAGTGTACATGCTACTTCTTCATTTGCCGATATACTTCATGTTGGCACTTGGCAGGTGTCCACGACAAAAAACAAATATTTCTATAGGTAGTGGAACACTTGATTGGGGGTAGACGTTGTCTTCTTCGACTGCCTTGAGAACTTGCCTATCCTAGGGTTGTCTTTTTCTAAAGATGATGTGCCCAATTGGAATGAAGACGTTGAAGATGAGGCCTTCCAGTCAACCTTCAGCTTTGTGTGCAAGCATCTCTAAGACGACAGCTATGTCATTGTCTTCTACTCATATAGCATCAAATCGAGGAGCGATATACTAAAGCAAAGTCTTTTTTTTGAGTCCTCAAAAAACTTTCGACCTTCCCATCCATACAAAGCAAATGGCAAGTGCCTTTGTGACTTTTGGTTCCTCTAAACCAAAACATCATAAAGACACATATGCCCTAAATGTTTTACAGTTTATAGATGGATCAACATATGAGGGTAGAGAGTCTTCTAAGTCATCAAAGAGTTCTCATTCTGAGATTGAGTCCTCAACAATTTAGACTCACGGAATTGACATATTCCGTGAGTTAAACTATTGTATGTTGCCTTCTATTCTGATTGGATTTGTGTGTTTTATAGCTACATCTTGGTACTTTATGGTATTCATTTTCATTTTTCATTGTATGAATTATCCTTTAACCAACAACATTTCAACGTTCTCCCCTAAACACCAAATTCTAACTTGAAAAGATTGATAAAATTCACCCTAAAACACCAAATTCTAACTTGAAAAGATTGATAAAATTCACCCTAAAACACTAAACCACGGTCATGAGACCCCCTTCACTTATCCATAGTCATGGGTCCAAAATGAAATTTTTCCTTAAAAAAAATTCCCGCTCACAGGCTCACGCTCCTAGGCTCGCCTGCTAGCAACCTTGCATTCAAAGAACCACAATTGAGACTTTTAGTTGATGCTTTAGAAAAAAATTCCATTTCATAATTTTGATACATTGTTGACAACCCTAAACTCTAAACCTACAAATTCAATGAACCTCACTAACTTGAAACATAAATAATACTAACACAAACTTGTTGCAGTGTAACATTGATTGAACTTAGGAGAAAATGGATTGGATGAAAAATATTTTAGATGAAAACGTGACTGTTTTTATGACATTAGATTGTGACAAGGGTCATAACCATCTATACTTAATATAATAGATGAGTCCATCAGCACTTTATCATGTTCTACAACATGATTGATTGAATTAATCCCCTTTAACAAAAAATTCTTGGTCTTTGACAAGACCACACCAAATTCTAGTTTCAGTTTAGTTCAACAACTAAGGCAAGCTCCCAGGGTTTTGGTTGTTGTGGATGTACATCTCAAGGATGTGAGGTTTCACAGAAGTCTTGCCACTCAAGGTCTTCTTCCCCAAATTGTTGCTATTTGTTAGACATTTAGGATAGATATAGATTTCACACTATACGATCTAAACCACCTAAGATCTATTTAGATTTCAAACATCTAGGACTAATTTAGATTTTAGATTGTATGGTTAGAACCTCGGAAGTGCCAAATTTTTAGAACCACCCACCATTTTTTGGTATACTCCCATATTATTGAAATTCATCATATAATGAGGAATTTGATACAACGAATGCTCAGGTGGTGCTTCCACTTTGTATACAATAGGAACATGATTGTGGCTTTCAGAGAATATTTCTTTAATATAATATCCCACACTACTGTAATCAATTATCTCAAAAGGTTTTTGAGGCTAGCTAGATGACAACTTCGATTGCATTTTCTCGGTTGTATTGCCCTCAAACCATGCCATTAAACCTATATTTCAAAGCACTGATCTTGCCAAGGACGAAGACAACAAGTCATTGATGCAAATGATGCATGGAACTTCAATACTAAATGTCTCTTGTCAATATCCTATTGAAGTTCTTCTAAAGACAAATGGCAAATACAACTATAGTACTTTATTCTAAAGTGCCTAACCTTCATGTTAAGCAAAGAAACCAACCAACTGGTGCCCTTTGTTGATGTTGTCATTGCTAATTAGATCAACAATTTAATTGAGACAATTTGGTGTAATATCTTCACCAAATAGTACTTTCAAATTTAAAAAAATAAGTAATGAGTTTTTATCTTTTGAAATTCTCATTGTTGTCTTTTAATTTGAAAATTTGTAATAATTTTTTAGTTAAAATATCAAATATTAAATTTATGAATAAAAATTGTATATTAAAAAAGACTCAAAAAAATATAGCATTATTTTCAAATTTTTATGGATGAAAATTTTTAACCTTCATGAATATTAATAATGGAGTATGTAAATGTAATTTTTTTTTGTAAATTTACATCTTACAATTTCATTTATTTTGTAAGTACATAAATTCATGAATTCATGACTTTTAATTTTTCTAATTTTTGATAAACTTATAATTACCAAAAAAAAAATAGTTTTAACCTAAAGATTGTTTATTGTTACTAATGAATTGTTGTAATTCAAAAAATAAAACCTAAAGAGTAACTCATAATTACCTAAAGAGTAATTGTTTTGTTTTTTTCCATTCACAGCATCGTTGACAATAACTTTCAAGTCTAATTACTATCATCACTCTAAATTTAGCCTTCATATATATGATTGTGATTGATAAGATTCTGATCATTTTTATATGTAAATAAATATTTGTTCTATAGAAATTGATTTTTTAAAATTCCATAAGGAAAAATCAAATTATTGTGATTTCATAGAAATTACATATATAAAAAATTGTATCAATTAGAATCTGTAATAGAATAATATGGAGTTTTGGCCATAAATGAAGGTTAGAATGACAAACATTGTTCTGAAATTCTATACGGATAATCATTTAAAACCCTTCATTGCTCACATAATTTGGCAATTCAATTCAAAGTGCTGCAACTCTTGCATCCAATGTCCAAATTCAATCAAATTTATTGTAGAAATTGTGCATATTAGTCTAATTTGTGTGATAAAATTTTTAGATCAATATAAAATATATTGATTTTTTGAAAGTCATTTGAAGTTCACACATTCAATTCAAGTTTACCAAATTGCATTTAAATGGCTAAAACTTTGAGACTTTGGGCCATCTGGGGCTTGTGTCTTTTTCATGCAATGTTTGCTTTCAATAAAGAAAAATCAGATTATATTCTCCTTGAAGTCTAATTATTGTGATAAAATTTTCATATCAATCTAGGTTATTTTGAACATTTGGGAGCAATGCAAAGTTTTCAATCCACACAATTTTGGATTACAATGACTTCAGCAGCTTATTTCTTCTTCAAACAATGTCCTTTTCCTATAAATTTTTTTGGACAAGTTTCATATACTAGTCTAGTTTGTGTAGTGAAAGTTTCACAACAATCCAAGAAATATAAGTGAATGATTGAGAAGAATTTTAGGAAGAAATTTCAACCATAGATGTGTTTATTGCAATTCTTTTGGCTATTATTTTACATTAAAAAATAGTTCTAATTACACAATGAGTCAATTAAATGATACTTTCTTCACCAATGTATTTGTATGTTGGTTATGAATCACTTTTTAGTTTAAAGTTTTTTCATTTGAATAGGTTTAAAAATCAAATTTCACCTCCTAATGTGTTTTTAGGAAAATTTTGGTATCTTTAATTTTTCAATACTAAAACATTATAATTTTGCAATTCGTGCTGCCAAATGACTCCAAATTTATCCAAGTTATCTACAACATGAACACTACAAGATTGTATGGTTGAGACTTTCATACCTTATTGACATTTAGACTTATAATGCTTGAAAAGCAAGGATGTTTTTAGACTTGTTTGGGCCTTAGGTAGTGAAGGTTGAAAGAAGAAGCTTCAATCAAAATCAAAATTGATACTTTCAAAGCCTCAATCAAATTTGAACAAAACTTTTCAAGGACTATTGGGGGTAAAGTGTCACATAAGAACAATTTTGAATCATCTTTAAGAAGAACCATGCATTGACCAAGGGCTCTATTACTTTGAAGCCACATTGCATCACATATAAAGTTGAAGGCATTCCATTGTAAGGACTTCAAGTCATATGGATAATTCATCAATAGACCACAACATGACATAATTGAGGGAGGAACATCCAATAGTAGGATAGGAGGCACAAACTTTGAATTGGTAGTAAAAGTAAACATGACTTAGAGGTTCATTTTTCTTTCTTTAACCCCTAAGCGCTCAAGTGACCATTTTTTGGTCCCTTGCCCAAATTTGGGTAGAAAAAAAACTTTTTTCTAATTCTTTTTTCTAATTTTGAAAAAATTGAGTTGTCTTTCAACATTTGTATTCAAAACTAAGATTGATATAGTCAAACAAAAATTATAAGAGAAATAGCACTAAGTGTTTAGAATTGCTTAGTGTTGAAAAACTTATTATTTGGAGAAAGTGTTGATGCTCTCATTACAAGATATTTTTCATTTTTTTACAAATCATGAGAAATCAAAATTTTGACCAATGAAAAAAATTTCATGTTCTAAATATAAAAAATATATTTTTGGTGAATTTTTGAAGTTATATCTTCAAAATTCACTTGAAGAGAATCTAAATTTTTTTAAAAATAATTTTGACCATATGGATAATTTCTACATTTTTTGCTTTCCATCATCTTCTTTGATGCTAACTTCAAAAAAATTATAGAACTTATATTTTACAACACATTTGTGTTTTGTCCTAGCCCCTTTGGGCTTTTAGGGGTTAATGTATCAACTCTACAAATTTTAGAAGGTGGTTGATTTTAATGACCATGGATGACCAATTAAAACAATTTGTAAATAATTACACAAAAGTCCAAAAAATATGAAATGGCTTGAGGTACATACCAATTACATTTTTCAATTTTATTGAAAATTGTTTCTAGGAGTTGAGCTTCTCTGAAAAGGTGATCAATTCTATGATGGTTGCTTTACAAGCCTCATAAGTTACCTTAGAGCTAGACATTTTATATAAAAACCATCATAATTAGAAACTAAGTGATAGGATGAAGAGTTAAACTCTCAACCTAAAGGTCCCTTCTCCCTTCCCCCTTCCCACATTGGATGAAGGAGATACAAGCCTCCAATGTTGCAACCATCAACTACATTTTGGTGAATTCAAAATAAACCTATGAACTTCAATTGGCTCCCAAAATATTTGTACATCTTGGATTGATCTGAAAATTTTATGACACAAACTAGATTTGAATGCACAACTATTCCAATAAGTTTTTATCGAATTTGGTCATTAGATGCAAAATTTATAGCAATTTAAAACAGAGTGCTAGACTATGTGAGGACACTTTTCATCCCCTTAGACGATGAAGGGTTGAGACTTGAGACGGCAGTGTTAGTTGAGGGAGTGCGCTAAAAACCGAGTGCGTTCCCACTTGTAGCAAAGAAAGTTTGCCGATCCTACATGTCGGCAGAGGGTAGCGCATCCGCTGATCTCAGAACTGTTGATACCTCGGCAACTCCAGTAGCAGCAGGTAATTCCTCATGCGCCGCCGCTGCCGTTGTCAAGTTGTATGCCCAGCAGCGCCCAATAAGCGCAGTAGCTGTAATCTGAAGCTCCCCCGACCAAATTGCATATCCGTAAACCACTCCCGGGATTTCGGCCGTTCATTTCCCGGGAGGGTTCTGCCGCGTAATGCCTCGCTAGCACGAGATTTTTGCATAATCGGGGATTACGTGTTCTTCATCTAATTTTCTCTTTCATCCCCCAATTCTCATCCAAGAGCTCGTGCTTTATGTCGGGCAATGGCTTCTCGTCGTCGCGGATTCTTGAAAATAAAGCACCTCCTCGTCGGGCTCCATCCTCCTCGTCGGTACTTTATTTTCAAGAATCCCCTCCTCCTCGGGCATTGCCCTATACGCAAACTACAGCCGATGTCTACTTGAACTAAGAGAGCGGCTTCCTGGGGCGAAAACTAGCCGCTAACTTCCGCAATCCACCAATTGGAGGATACTGCATCACCATTCATCAATATTCATGTGAGGAAAAAACAAAACTACTTGTGCTTCCGGCCATTTGAGTGTGCATCAGTGATCTCAGAACAGATTCAAGGTTTTTAGACAAATGTTCATTTTTGGAAGATTTTTTAAAATTTATATAAAGGGCATGAAAAAATTAAGTAAAAAACGAGCAAAATTTAGCTACTTTTGGGATCACTGGTGTGCATTGTAAGGTAGACCAATCTATTACCACCCTGATTTGTAATCTCACTATCTTGGGGCTAATTTCAAGAGGGACACATGTTTTTCAGAGGGGTGTGCATGTTTTACAAATCAAACCCAAGTGGAATTATAATTTTCAGATCAAAATTATAATTTTTGTGAATTTTTGAAGTGTTTAGCCTTAAATTACAAAAGTGCTCATGACTAATGAATGCCCTAATAACAACCCATAACCACCTTCTTATGTCTCTATAAGCATTTACGTATTCATCAATAAGCTATTGCCATGTTACTCTAAATGACATAAATGCACTAATTTTGTCAAATTTGGATGGTGGAATGGGTGGATATGGGGCCAAACATAAGGTGATGAAAAATACATAATCTTGAGACATCTTTGTTATATAGAGAAGCAATATAAAATCATCAAAATTAGAGCTACAAAGCCAAATTGGGGTTAGTACTAAAGTTTAGTTTCAACTACTACATTCAACTATTAGGTGATTGCACAAAACACTTGCCAATTTTGTTGCGTTTTTACGATATTCATGCCTTTTTTTCTAAAGTATTTTCAAATTAGAAAAATGAATTTTAAAATTTTTAAAAAATGGTCAATGTATACACCCAGAAGATGAAGGTAACCACTAAAGAAAATTGGCAAGTGTGACATATAAATGGAATCTATTTTTGAATGGTAAAATATTTTTAAAAATTACAAAAAATTTGGTAAGGTACTAAGGTATATATTAGTTAGAAGTACCTTGACTATAGATTTCAAGTCATTTGGAGATAGAATGCAAAAGTTATAGCCAAAACTAATCAACTAGAGACATGTGACAAAAAATAGTACAATTGTTTCATGCAATCACCTTATTAACTTATATAAGCAACTAGGAAGGAGATGTACTTACAATCTTACATGGTCTGCGTAGAGTCAAGAGCTGTGGAGACCTTCGACGGGCTGCATACTCCCCATGTTGTCGTTGCGGACGAGCAACTCAGAGGTGTGAGGATCCACAAACGTCTTGTCACTTAAGGCCTTTACATGAGTCTTCTCGGTTGAGGTACTCCCACTCTCCCAGTGATCTCCATCTCAGGAAGTTTGCTTCTTCTGCGAAGGTAGACCTCACACTTCACCACACTTCTACTCACCTGAAACCCCGGAATCACTGAGAAACCGACTTCGGTATTCGCATCAGCCTCTTCATCCTCTTCTTCGTAATTCCCAGGGACAATAGATTCCATGGTTTGTCTCTGAAAGTTGGCACCGTTCTCATAAATCAACATTTCCACCTTCTCCTCAAACGAATGCACCAATCTGTGCACCAACCAAACGGAAACAGCAACTTTCAGAAAGCTTTGATAGAACTCAGTTTTCGGATGGCGTTCCCTTTCGATTGTGTCCCATTCCTTTTGGAAGATGGAAAAAGGCTCGTTAATATAGAAGTAGCCACTGATGGATTTGAACTTCTTGAAGCAGAACCTTCCAAGAAAAGAGTCATCCGGTGAGTCTGAATCCAACAGCATGGAAATGGTGGATGCCTTGTCTTTGAATTTCGAGAAATCAGCGAAGGAAATGAGTTTCATCATTTGGTCATTCTCAAAGTATTCAATGCCAAAATACCGATTGGGAGCGTTGAATCCATCAAATAACCGTTTGCAAATGAATGCCTCAACCAAAAACTTCCAATGATTGGCTCTATCTATGTCGGCCCTGACTTCTCGGAGAATCAACTGCTTTAGGTCCTCAAGCTCCACCGGATGTTTGTTTATGTTCATGATGAGAAACTTGGCAAAATGTTTAACTGCACTCTTCACTCTCATAACCGCCATCAAGAGAGTTTCCAGAGATGGTCCTGTGACATCATCCTGGAAAGATCCTCAGGGTGGAGCTCGGACCTGGTAATCAACTGCCTCTTGGGAGCCAGTGTTGCGGATTGAGGATCTTGGAGAGCCATCGTTGATGCCCTTCGGGTAGGCTGGAGGAGAAGCAATGGGAAGAATGATGCTTGCACTGGTTGGTTTGAGAAACTCAGGAAGTTGAGGCTCAGAAACTTTGCCCTCAAAGCAATCCTGACAATAATGTACACAAATAGTACAAATATGTAAATTGATCAACTCGACACAGTATACAAAAGCTTTATCAGTAACTTGCCATGAATGACAGGAAACATTCTAGTGATGACATTACTAAAAAATTAATTGACTTTTTATTGCGAACCCTGTTACTATCATTCCTCACATGCTAGCAAAATCAAATGTAGTGATCCTACAAACCAATGAGTAGAAAATAGCAAGTAGACCAAGACAAAGCTCACACAATGCATGATGTAAAGCTACTCACCTGAACATGGGAAATCAGGTGATCAGGTTTTTGTTTTTTCTGTTGAGAATGAGTTTTTGGACAATTTCCCGAACGGGTCCTCAAAGGACTCACTACCCCTGTCTCCGACACTTTTCTAACGAGTTTCTGCCAAGGTATCCCTATAGGCTGGGTCGGATCTGAGGCGTCTGGGGGGAAGACTTCAGCATTATCCAAGCTTGCTTGAGTTGGCTCCGTAGGCTCTTCAAGGTCAGGGACTGATTTGACCATCTGGATGGGATTGGCAAGAGCTACAACACTGCCAGCAACATCCTTGTCGGGCATTTGCCGTGGACTTTCCTCAATGACCATCGGTGTTGAAACAGCTTGCTCTTCATGCACAAGATCAATTGCAGGCAAGATTGTGGAGGAATGATGCTCCCCGTCACTAAGACTTTCTGGAGTTGCTACTCCTCTAGTATCAATATCTTTGTGGAGCTCCGGACTGTCCTCAATAACCGATGGCGTTGAGACAAGTTGTACTTCGTGCATGGTAGCAACTGCAGGTAGGATTGCACATTCAGTAGTTGCTTCCCTTGCCAATACATTGTAAATTATGTTCGTCCTACACTCCTACTACCACTTACACTAGAACACAAATTGTCAACTTAAAAGAAAACTGTGAGCTCAGTGACTCACCTTCTGCAGTACTTGGAACTCGACTAGACCCAATTCCCATAAACTTCAATGATGATTGAACGAATGTTGAAACCCTACATAAAATTCACACCACGGGGGCACAGGCACCATGTAAAGGACGCCATTCATTAGATTTCCATTAGGATGATGAAAGATCTTCATGCTATGTCGAGAGAAATTCTTTAAAAAAAATTTATTTGTAATTGTGTACTTATAGAAGAAGTCTTGGTATTCCAATTTTGAGCTTAAAATTCACATATTTGGATTAAAAAAATAGTACTAATACCTTCCAAAATGGCCAAGCCAGACATCCAATTGGAGACTATTTAAAAGTAGAATGATTATCATTTCTTAAATTAAAAAATTATTGAATGATTGCAACTACTACATGTGACTTCATTCCAAATTCTACATAAATTTGACATACTATGCAAAAGCTATGAACCACAAACTGCCTATCCAAGGCCAAGGGGATAAAAAAAATAGGATAAGTCCTTTTTAGAATCATCCTAGATTCATATAGTCTTGAAATCAATAAGTTGCTATTAAATTTTAGCATTGGCATTTCTTTGGTATGCCATTGCTTATTGTTATGTTATATAGAGCTTAAAAAAACTTCGATATTAAATAATAATAGCATATAGTTGATTCATGTCTTAAGAGATACCATTAATTAAGCATTCAAAAGCTCTTAACCTAGTGCAAATTCTAAACACTAGATGATATTATGCAAAATATAAGAAAATCACATTGTCTCATGTACCTTGCTTTTGATGATGACCGTGATAAACTCAAACTTTGTACTTGGTCGCTTCGTGTGGTATATGCAAAAAAAAGCTTGCTATCATCCAACTTTGTCACTCCCAAACTCAACAATTTTGCATGCCTCAACAATTTGCAAAGACTAGCAAAACTTGGTCGACGAGAAGGCAAATACTCCCAACAACTCTTGATGCAAAATGCCAAATATAGAGGGCAATACTTGGGTAGAGTTGGCCGAAGTCCTTTTTCCCTTATCAAGGTTTGAATATCTGCTCCACAGTAGTCAACACATTCACTATATGCTTGCTTTCCACTCAAAATCTCCACACATGTAATTCCAAAACTCCAAACATCTGCCATTGGCAAATAGTGTCGCTTTTGGGACATGTCCTTTCCAAATATCTCAGGTGCTCTATACATTCCAGTACCCTTGTTCCTTGAATGCACTTGGGAGGTGGAAGTGTTGGTGTAAGATTTCACCAATCCGAAGTCTGCCAATTTTATGTCCAAATACCCTTCACCATCAATACATGACAAACCAATTCGAGAACATTCTTTCACAAGAATGTTGGCAGGCTTCAAGTCTCGATGAGTCAAATGTTTGTCATGCATATAGCGCATCGCTTGTGCTATTTGATACATGATATCAATGGCCACAGGAAGTGAAAATGGCATAATATCTTTTCCTGTTTGCATCTTCATACCCTTCAATAGACCTTTCATATACGTACCAAGATCTTGGGGCATCAATTCCATCAATAAGAGGGATTGAGGATTCTCATTACCATCTTCCCAATAGTGAAATAGTCGAATAATGTTGGGATGAAATAGACCCTTCAAGGCAGTGGCTTCCTTCTCATCTTGCCCATCCAACACTTTTAAAGCACATTCAATCCCTAACCACTTCACTTTCAACACAGTGCTACAACCTCCTTGTCCCAATACATTGACAAATTCATACTTTGTCAACTCCAAATCTTTAGAGCTTGCCGTACTTGTCAACCAAGATTGCAAATAAATGACTCGCAAATAGTCCAAACCACTTGTTGATCCATGGACATCAACAATCTTTGAGGTCCTTGAAATGATTGTCTCCTTATCTTTGATGGCAGCTTGATGCAATACATTGCTCTCTCTATGCAAGTCCTTGAATAATAGGTGATGTTCTTCATCCATGATCTTCACTTCTTCTACCTTCTTCTTCTGAGATAGACCTCTCCCACAAGTGATTGCAAAATCCAACAACATTTTCCACATACGGATATCCAATATAATCACCACAAACTCTTCTTGAATCTCCACCAACATCATGGTTGACAAAAGCCATGATTCAAAATCCTTGCAACAACATTTCTCAACCAAGACCTTTGCTCTTTCAACTGCGGAACACAAGTGTCGAAGACTAATGCTTCCCATCCCTTCACCAAACTTCAAACAAGCTTTCCTCTTCTTTAAAAAAGTGGTGGTGTCCAAAAGTTCTTCAACCAAGATTTGACATTGGTGTTCCTTCAATTGAAATGATGAAGCACTTGATTCTCCTACTAGTCGATGCACAACCTTTGTTAATTCAATGATGTGTTTGTAACAATGACCCATTGTAACTTGTTGTATAGGGGCTTTGGCATCATATCATAAATGTAAATCTATAAAGTCGGTCTGCAATCAAGTGCAATGACATTCAACCAAGAAGAATATTTTAGCATTGCTAGATTGATATATAAGTCATCAAAGACTTTAACAATGCTTAGAATGTCACAATAGTTAGCTACACTCAATGCATTGTAATGTATCCAATTTAACATTTCCTTTAAATAATAAACTTGAGAAGATTCCCAATTTTTTGAGAGGCAAGAAATTAACACAATTCTATGCTAAGTATGATAAGAACATGCCCAAATAGATGTCACATTTGATACTAATACTTGAGACATTGTACTACTCTAAATTGCAATGAATGTATTAAACACCATTAAACTACATCATTGAATAGTACCGGTATTCCAATCATGAAAGTAACAGCTACAACAACCATGTCCAAAACAACATGAATAGATTATCAAGAGGTAGACTCATATTACCCAATACAAAATGATTCTTGCTATGCTAGTAGTAGAGCTCAAAAGGGGAAAAATTACACTTGCCATCAACACACCAAAGAGATGAATTGACAATTGTGGTGGGAATGCAACCGCATCACAAAAGAATCTCAAATTATACTGAAACGAGATCTCAAGACCACCTACTCTGTAAGATGATGACATCATTCGAACGAGCAAACAGTAGCTGGTCCTATCAAGTTCAGCAATGGCTTATTAGAAGTGCAACTTCAATTCGTCTTTGATATGCTATTACCCACACGGATGGACCCAAAACTGAGCTATAAATTCTTGAGTAAGCAAAACCACGGCAATCTTCTCATGGCTGTCTCTACACTTCTCAACCTCAAATTTGCACTGCTTTGCTGTCGGCTGAATAATTTGAGATTAGAGGCAAGCGTTCGTTTGTCACCAGCCTCAGGAAAATACTCCTCTTAAAAGCTAGTACTAAAAATTATTTAGTTTAGGATTAATTCTACAATTGCAATCCAAAATCAGCAGCGTGAAGGTAAGCAGACAGGGAAGAAAACCGGAGTCCATCGACAGCTGGTCATGAGATCTATATACGGTATAGGATCACTACCGATTTTTTCGAATCTGAGTGTGCATGAAACAGATGACTATCAAGTTAAGGTTAACACTGACACAACCTTGGCGATCAAAGGACGGGTCTTCTTCGGATGCCGACCCAAGTATTAAATCTCCAATGCAAACACGGTCTTGAAATTCAATGCTCAAGTCAACTGCAGACCTTAACTCCCCGAAACAAATTGAAAACCAACGACACAAATTGAACATTCTTGTGCTCACCTCAAACCCAAAGCTGCCGGGTGGATGCCATGAGCAACCCGGTCCTCTGCAATTCCCACGAATCCATGCCATCAAAGGCCAGCGGCTATCATATTCAGAGTGCAAACATCACCCCACTCTCCACCTTCTTTCACTGCCAGAGTTCTGCAAAAGCAACGTAGTGGATCAGTCAAACTGGCATCACTTCCCTACTAAAATGTGCTTCTACTACATTTCAAATGCAACAGGAATTGAAGCTGGAGAGTTTGGAGAACCTCCAAAGCTTACCGACAACTGCTCCCCCTACCAATCCTACCCACAACACTTCACCCACGCAGGAGTCTAATCCTCAGTCGATCCTCAAGAACCATCGTGAAACCGATGCGTCAGTGAGAAACTGTCGGCAGAGAGGTGGAGAATTGTTGCTTGGAAAAGGAGTTCTAGTCCTTAAAAAACAAGCTTAGGTTTCACGTTTGTGGTTGCGCCAGCATGGAGGAGCAGCAAACACCTGCTTCCCCGCATTCAGAGTCACCTTTCAAAACCTGGTAAGCATTTCAAAACCCTAAACCCCGAAGACTCTCCCCGCCACAACAGACCCTCCAGTACAAGCTGAGAACCAAGTGCCACAAACCCGACGGTGACGCAAACATTCACAAATGGAAAGGTAAATCCATCGGGCTTCTCTCTCTCGACTGCAAGGAGACCATACGATTGAATTCAAACAAAAAAGAAAACCACATTCGTTTAACCCTTCAAGGACGCGGTGGACCAAAAGTGTCCCACGAATGACTTCATTGTTCACTGCACAGACAGAGATTGCACACACTGCTCCAATAATTGGAGCATTTTGGTCCGCGTTCCGCAAGGGTTAAGTTTGGAGTAAAGGGAACTCTCCTCGCATGAATGTAAAGATCTCCGCCCACAGGCTGTTAGAAGCACTGGTAAGAGAACCCAAATCGGCATGACAAAGAGCCTCAATTCACTCTTGACAAAACCAATGCACCAATTTCAACATATGACACCAAGCACGAATCGGCCTTAACACAGAGCAACTTAACATAACCATCAAGAGCTTCATCAGGCGGTCTTTCAGCGATACCGACCAAACATGAATTTCAAACACAAACACTCTGTCAACTGCCATTTCGGAAAGTGCAAGTGTTTGAACTTGAAATTCAGCGACCAAGTCAAACCCTTACCTCGACTCCTCTACGAGAATCGAAAACCAACAGCGAAAATCTCACAAGTAGGTTCAATTGTGACGATCACTCACCACAAAGCCTGTTACTGTGATGCGCCGCTCAGTTCCAGCGCCGCCATCCCAAGATGACCAACGTTGTTTCGTCAATTTGTACTTCTCCTACCGACAATTGCATACCCTACCGATCCTCCCCACGACACCTTCCCAGCACCAGATTCTATCTCTTTGTCCCGTCTTCCTTCCCGAGCCATCGCGAGATCAGTGCTTCCGTGACCAAGTGTCGGTAACGTCGCGAAGATTCATGGTTTTCAAGCTTGCGCCTTGCCCGGTCGCGCTTAACCCTGCGACGAGCCCCCTACGAGCGTCCGGCCGGGCCGTCAGGTCAACCGTCAGACGCGCTTCTCTCCCTCCCGCCTACCTGGCACCGCTGCTCCAGATCCGATTTTCTTGCGTCACCTCCCTAGTCGTCTTTTTGCTCATCATCTCCCTCGTCGCTCTGTGTGCAGTGCTATCCTCCGTGCTGGGTCGTTGTTTGGTATGATGGATCATAGATTCCAAAAAACTGCGGCTACAATACAAGACTTTGCGCGATTACTTCACAGCAATTAGAAGCACTTAATCCTCAAGGAAATTTGAACATTGCACTAGTTGAAATGTACTCCGTAATTCAGATATAGGAAGAATTAATGCAGCACATTCTGTGCAAAATTAGACCGGAGTACATGGGTCTTCTTCGAGGATAAATGAGAGGATGTTTGTGCCACAACTCTGTAGGCCACTTGGAAAATAAGAAAAACAAATTTCAAAGAGCAATGCTAGCTATACAATATTAAACAGTTGGTATATTTGGGACAATTGATGGACACGCAGTACCAATCATCCCTGCTTGAGTTGTCCGGGTGACTGGAAATGACCAAGCAAAAGCGGTACAACAAATCTATGTGTGAATATGGGCTTTGGTGCGAGCAAATGGCAATTGCAAAGCACACAATATTTCAAGAGCTGGAGAACTATTGAGTCTGACTGTAAATACCAGGTATAGCCACAATACGGACCACCTACTTCATGAATTTCATCATAAGGTTTTTTTCAGCGTCAAGCAATTTGCTTCCTTCACTCTAGAGCTTCAACGCAGGTGGCGATTTTAGTGGAGGCTGGAGCTCAGGAATCCATCAACTATTGCCAGTAATCTCAGGAAAATCTCTGGGGCGCTATTCGGATGCTGCACATTGTGCGCTCATTAGACCAGAGTAAGTTTGTCCTCAGAATTTCATTCATACATTTTGTTGTAGTCTCGGCAGTAGCATTGACACACTCTTGTCGATCCAATGACGGGTGCCGACCCTGATATTAAATCTCCAATGCAAACACGGTCTTGAAATTCAATGCTCAAGTCAACTGCAGACCTTAACTCCCCGAAACAAATCGAAAACCAACGACTCAAATTGAACATTCTTGTGCTCACCTCAAACCCAAAGCTGCCAGGTGGATGCCATGAGCAACCCGGTCCTCTGCAATCCCCACGAATCCATGCCATCAAAGGCCAGCGGCTATCATATCCAGAGTGCAAACATCACCCTACTCTCCACCTTCTTTCACTGCCAGAGTTCTACAAAAGCAACGTAGTGTATCAGTCAAACTGGCATCACTTCCCTACTAAAATGTGCTTCTACTCTAATTCAGACATGGCGGGAATTGACGCTGGAGAAGTATGGAACCTCCTAAGCTTACCGACAACTGCTCACCGTCACAATCCTTTCCACAACACCTTCCAATCGCAGGAATCTAATCCTCAGTCGATCCTCAAGAACCATAGTGAAACCGATGCATCAGTGAGCAACTGTCGGTAGGGCGGCGAAGAATTGTTGTTTGGTAAAGAAGGTCCGCTCTAAAAAACAAGCTTAGGTTTCACGGTTGTGGTTGCGCCAGCAGGGAGGAGCAGCAACCACCTGCTTCCCGCCTTTCCCGCATTCAGAGTCACCTTTCAAAACCCGGTAAGGATTTCAAAGCCCGTAACCCCGAAGACTCTGCTGGCCACAGCAGACCCTTCATTACAAGCTAAGCCCCAAGTGCCACAAACCCGACAGTGACGCAAATATTCGCAAATGGCAAGGGATATCCATCTGACTTCTTTTTCGAGCCAGTAAGGAGATCATACGATTGAATTCAAACAAAAAGGAAACCTCATTTGTTTAAGTTTAGAGGAAAGAGAAATCTTCCCACATGAATGCAAAGATCTCTGCCCACAGACAATTATAAGCACCGATAGGGGAATCTAAAGTGGCATGACAAAGAGCCTCAATTCACCCTTGACACCCCCATGCATCACTTTCAGCAGCATATAACACCACCATTAAAAGCTTCATCAGGCGGTCTTTCAGTGATACCGACCACATGAATTTCAAACACAATCACTCCGCCCAGCACCCTCTCAGGAAGTGCAAGTGTTTGAGCTTGAAATTGAGCGACTGAGTCAAACCCTTCCCTCAACTCCTCCACAAGAATCAAAAACCGATAACAAGAAACTCAAAAGTACGTTCAACTGCGACCTTCACTCACCACAAAGCCTGTTGCTGCAGTGCGCCACAGGCTCCCTACGCACACAACTGAAATGCAGCCGAACTGCTTGCGTTTATACTAGGAATTCCGCAGATAAGATATTCATATGTTTGCAAAATTCATATGTGGGATTTCCCTAGCCGCCTGGTCAAACCAAGAATTGTGGGAAAATTCATAACAGAGACAAGTGTTTGCCTTTTCCGCGGGCTTTATTCTATAGTGCCTGAAGCATCAAAGTGGGTTGTGAGGGACAGATGGAATTAGTCTAGCTTCGACCTGCATCGATCTCAATCAGACAGTTCAAGAACTGATCACTCTTGAAAAATATAAAAATTTCAGGGGACGTTCTCCCTTCGGGGACGAGCAAGGAGCTGCCAACCCTCGGACTGCCGTGCTTCGTACGAAGCTACCGCCTGTTCCTCACAATTATTCCAGAGTCAGAGTGTAAGGAGTAGGGGCCAGTGAAAAAATTATTGGTGAATTTTCGCCAGCTGCCCCCCCCATTTTCGGCCAGGCGAATTGATGTATTGCAAAAAGTGGCCCTCCAATCAGAGAGTTCGCCTGAGGCAGACCTCTGACGGGGCTTCAGGAGCCTCGGGAGCCGCCCCGAACCTAGTCCCATCACCTCTCCGACCCTGCCAGTTTAGGTTAATGGCGCCAAGCGCCCATCGTCTTCCTCAAATTAGTCGCCAGGCACTTCCTAATTGGAGATTACTCGCCTGATTTATCTCCCTGCTAATTACTCCGTAGACTTATCTCCCTGCTAATTTGCCTGTTTGTCGACGCTTTGGGGCGTGAGTGCTGTTTTTATTGGTTTATGGATTTCGGAGTGGTTGAAGAGCGATTCGGATGCTGGATTGTTTTTGGAAACCTCAGGTGCAGCTGTAGCCTTTTCCTGCATGGTAGAGGACGTAGGGTGCATGGCGGTTCTTGAATTTGTGTTTTCCCGCAAAGAAGTTGCTGACATTGTGTTGTTTTACATGTAGGGTTTAGGGTGCGGCCACGAGAGTGTAATTAACGTGCAATTGTCGATTGTGTAGAATTAGGAATTCACTGAACTTGTCTCGTTTCTTGTCCTATGGGAGGTTCCTGCAGGTTTTGCGACGAAGATGGACGTCTTGCCAAAATTGCTAATAAAGATGGGAAGCTGAGAGAATCACAGGCAAATGAATTCTCATCCTGTACTGAATTGTTGTGCTTCATTTGCTTTCTTGTGCTGCCGTATTTGGGTTACTTGTCATGGCTCCACAGCAATCCATCATGACGAAATTTCTGTATGAAGGGAGGGTTGAATTAGCACGGGCATCTGATGCCCTCAATTGTTCTATGCAGGTTCCTGGTTCCCCTTCGGTGCTTGTTGGCACCAACTCAGGCCACAAAATTCTGCATGACATCAACATGCCACCGTTTTCTGCAACAAGCGAGGCTGGAGTTACACCCTTGGCTTCCAATTCAGACGTTGTCATTCTTGATCTTGGGGAGGCGGAACCTGTATACGAATTGGCCCGCGCCAAACGTGCCAAATACGAACAAAATCGTCAATGGCAAGATACTTAGGCTGCGCGGCTGCCGTGGGTTGAGAGCGTCGTCAACGTGGATGGAAACATTCGCCAGGTACGCTGCAAAATCTGCACTAAAGTTGAGGGAAAGGAGAAGCTTCTTGTCCCGAAACTGGATTCGTTGTGGAAACATTGCGGCAGGAGGAAGGCCACGAATTCCTTCGGCAAGGTTGAAGCAGGCCAGTACTATTTCTTGTCAAATAATACTCATGTAAAAAATGAGAAAATTTTTTTTGCTCGCTTGGGGAATTCAAGGGAATCGATCTTCCAGCAGGTTGTGTGCGGGACTGTCAAGGAGCGAAAGAGGAAGCTTGTCCAGTTTCGTGTGGTACTGTGGCTTCTCATGTAGGGGCGGCCGCTGTCTGATTTTGAAGACATGCGGGACTTGTTGCAGCTCCTTTCGGTCCCAGATTTCCCCAAGAAGCATTGGAGCGTTCCTATGGGCTGGGACATGGCGGATCATCTTGCCAAGACCTTGGCAAATCATACCAAGCAGGTTATCTCTAAATCTCATTTTTTCGCTTTGAGTGCCGACGAAGTCAGTACGATTGATTCTCAGTCCTGGTTGTCGCTTCATTTGTACATTTGCTCTGACTTCAAGAGAGTCCCGATTCTGTTGTCTCTAAGTCGACTACAGGAGGGTAACGGTGCTCAGCTTGTCAAGGACTGCATAGAAGGAATGCTTCTCCATTACACTGGTCTTACAAGAGTTGAAATAGTCAGTCGTTTAGTTTGCTTCGATGCAGATGGTGTGTCTGTCTTTTAGGGCTCTCGAAATGGAGTTACAGTACAAATGCAGCAGTACATGTCCCCTTTTCTCTTTGGTATTCATTGTATGGCTCACCGCACGAACTTGGCGGTTGAGCCTCTGTCGAACTTGCCAATTGTGGCGAAACTTGAATCTCTCTGTCAGGCCATGTACTCGTATTTTAGCCATAGTCCGAAGCGTCATTTAGAGTTTCAAAAACTTACCGACTTAGTAGAAACAGAAGGCCAGCGCATACTCAAGAACGTGAAGACACATTGGATCTCCTTGCTGAAACCTTTGAGGAGGGTCATGGGCGAGTACAAGACACTTCTGGCAAAGATGTGCCAGGATGCGACAGTCAAGGAGCCCAACCTCACGGCAAAGCAAACAACAGCGAGGGAAAGTGCCAAGCAGAACTACGAGCTGCTTTGCGACATCGGTACTTTGCTAGGCCTCCCCTATTTTATGCCTTTGCTTGAATCTGTGAATTCGTTGATGAAATTTGCACAGTCTAATCACGTCTTTGCCAGTGATTATGTTGTTGCCATCAAAATTTGCCAAGGTGAAATATACATGATGTATTCCGATCCAGACACCGCATGGCAAAAGCAGCATTTCGAGATGTTTTACGACATCTTGAATGATCAGTCCTATTCCATCTCACAGGAGTGGGTCACGGACTTGAATACGGGGGGGAAATTTTTAGCTTTCCGTATTGCAGGTCATACCTACCCTGCTCATTCCATCTGTGCAGTCAGTGGAAAAAAGCTCCTAGTTACAAAGGAGGACCTAGCTGTTGTTGTCAGCTCTGTCAAGGGCCAGTGCAAAGACGCCGTTGAGATGTTGAGCCTGGAGCTCGATGTCCGCTTTCCCCACGTCGAACTGATGTCAGCCTTGGGAGTTGTATTCCCGCAGTATTGGTTACAGGCCAATTCTGAGGCCCTTTTCCCCTTGCATGTGGGTACTTTGAAGTCTCATTTTGGAGTGGTTCGGCAAGTTAATTTTGGGACAGAGGTGGAGCCCGAATGGCAACAGGTGGACCCTCTTTTCGATGGGAGGCTTTTGACATTACAAATGTCATTGTTTAAGTTAACGATGAAATCTCATGCCAAGGCCGCTCTTCAGGAACCACGAGATCAAAATCCGCTGACAAAAGTGTGGATGCAAATTGGCCAGAATGCCCTCATGTTGAATCGACTCTCTAAATTTTTCAAAGTGGCTGAAGTGGCCATTTGTGCGGTCCTTGGGAGCGTGGAGGATGAAAGAACCTTTTCCACATTAAGTTTTATGAAATCCAAGCTTCGCAATAGGCTTTCCGGGCACGTTGACACTTGTGTCAAATTATTTTCCCAGGATTTCTTCACACTCGAGAACTTCCCTGTTTCCAAGGCCATTTCGTCATGGAGTGAAGAAAGGATTCGCAGGGGAATTGATATGTAAGGAATCTGTTTCTATTAATCCGGCAAGCCTTTGGAGTTCTTTGTTCTTTTCAAATCAGTTCACTAACTTGGTTGGAGGTGGGTGGGATTACTTATTGCACATGGGTAATGCCTTCTTGGCCGGGGTTCAACTCCCCGAAGTAATGCTTGCAGTTCTTACTCATTCGCCAAAACAGCGGAAAAAAACTTGAAAAACATCGCCACACAGGGCGTACACAGTAAAAACGTCAGTTGCCAAATGACCACTCCAAACTTCGCAGGTGGAGCCAGGAGCGCGGTTAATATTTCAACCCTGGTCGCGCGCCCAGCGCCAGACTGGCAAGTCAGGGAGCCACTCACACGACCAGGTAATTTTCTTAATTTTTTCACTGGTAGGGGCCAGCTATCCCAGAATAGGTTTTCTAGAAATCGCTAGGTGGCTATTCTCATGGCAAAACGTTAAATCGTGCAGACAAAGGTGGGCCCAGAGGGATAAAACTTGTTTTACTAGGGGTAGACAAGGGTTTAAGGTTTATTTTTGTGTTGGGTTTTTTGGCTTGTTTTGACTAGTCTCGACTAATTTTGGGTCTTTGATTACGAATATGAATTCAAAATTCCAAAAAAATTTAAAAATTTAAAAATTAAAACTTTTAGTGTTTTCCCCTAGAATAAATCCAACGTGTGGGCCCACCTTCGAATGTAGGATTTAACATTGTGCATTCCCATGAAAGTAGGGAGGGTTATTCCTATGATTTTCTATTTTCATGGTAAATAGAGCCCAATAAATTTTAGAAAGTGATGTAGAATTCTGGATCCTTTTTTTTCCTTGGTAAAAGAAGAATTGTGACACCCAAGGAATTGGAGTATGACAAATATGGCTACTTCTACTAATTTACAGTGTCAAGAATTGCTAAGTGGTAAACAAACAATTGAAATAATTACGAGATAATAAAGGGAAGGCAATGCCAAAGTGTCGGCTTTGAAAATGTTTGGAATGCTCATTTCTCTTAGTGTTTTTGGTGTCCTACATGTTGGACATTGCAAGCTATAAACTCACCTCACAAGATTAAATTGTAAACATTGGTAACCAATAACTTGAAGTCAGACATTGCAAATTTAAAACTTTATTTTCATTGAAAACTTTAGACTTTTAGTCACACATTCCGCATTAGTCACTATCACTATCACTATTTTATGAAAGATGTTGCCATCCTTCATAAAATTCCCCTTCCCTACGAATAACTTGAGTTGTTGATCATGAGGTAGACCTTCCCTATCATTGATCTAGCCATGGAGGAATTAGAATGGCCATTGATCTTCAATGCCCAAAACTGTCAATCTTAAGGTTTTTCCCTCCTGGACTTAGATACAATTTTTGAAAAGTTCTTAGACCTTTTCTTCTATTGTTGGAGTTTCTCCAATGTTTATGTGTGTGCTCTGATTGGCAACACTTTGGAAGATGACGCATGTTATGAACAAAGGTTGTGATCGTCTTTGGTTAGCAGGCTTTGCTCAATTTAAGTAAGTTGCGACCAAAATTAAGTTCAATTCATTCTCTTTTACTTAGTTTTCTATTCATAAGAGGTTTTTCGGGGGTGTTGGGAGACTGTTTCAGCCTCGTTCCCCATTTCTGTGAACTAGCCCTGCTGATCAGAATAAAAAAATATTTAAAAAATATTTAAAAAATGAAAAAAATAAAAAATAAAAAAATATAATAAAAAAATATTTTTTTAATTTAATAAAATATTATTATCTGATGTGGCAGTCTCTGTGCCACATCAAATCACTGTAGATCAGTTGCTGCAGCGAGTTCCCACAGTCCGGGAACTTGCAGTCTCTCAACTATGGAAAAAAACCTCTTATGTCTTCAGCTATAGGTTAGTTTGAAGTTTGAAGTTGTGACAATTTTGTCTAAGATTCATCTTTGTTAAACAATCATCGTAGAATCAATATAGGCAAGTGCAAGATTATTGAACAAAAGAAGGTATTATAGTCTCATAATTTAAAATCCAAAATTTTCTCGATCAGTTGTACAAAATTAAATTTAAATATTCATTTGGTTGAAGTATACAATGTAGATAATGAATATCAAATTGTTCCTTCTTGGCATGGGTGATTGCAAGAAATACTTGTACTATTTTGTGTCACATATTGCACACTAATCTATTTTTTGGCCATAATTTTTATATTTTAGCTCCAAATGACTTAATAGTTATAGCAAAAATACTCATAACTATCATACACCTTCCTTAATTTTTAAATAATTTTCAAAAATATTTATTATCCAAAAATAGACCCCAATTAAAATTCACACTTGCCAATTTGGAGGTTTTTAGTACTAAAGAGTACCTTATTTAATGATTTTGAGATGAAATTCAGATGAGATGGTCTTCTAATAGACCTCTAGCTCTCTAGGGAAGGATTTTTAAAATAGATAATTTTATGTGGTCTAAAAGTCTACAAAGTAAGCTTCTTTCTGCTTGTATATTGAAACATACAAAATATGACTTTGCTAGGTTTTTTAGTGCATGACCATCTCCATAGAGTTGTTATAAATGAATTTTAAAAATTTAAAAATTTATTTATATATACTAATTTTAACTAATTTAAACATCCAAGTACTTATTTTCTTGAGATTTGGCACTTTTCTAGTTCACCTACTTAGAAAAATCTTCTATAAATTTCCTTTAGTGGTTACCTTTGTCTTAAAGGTGTATACATTATTTATATTTTAAAAATTTTAAAAATATATATTTTAAAAATTTTAAAGTACTTCCAAAAGAATCACAAATACTATTGAAAACCCAACAAAATCAATAGGTGCTTCTTGCAATCAGTCCATACTAGGATTTTCTAGCAAGATTTTAAGTGTGTAGACAAAGTTCACCATGCTATAATTGATCCTCTTAGCTTAGTTACTTCTCATTAGCTTACTTGCTTTGTAGTATAAAATTGAATTCTAACATTGCCTTGGTTTGCATCTTCCTTCTAGAGTTGGCACATACTCTCTCCATTCCATTTTTTCACTCCCATATAAGTAGCCGCAACAACACCACTTCTTCTTATTGTAGACGTGCTGGACTCTCTTACTTAGTCTCAACTAACCTTCTTTCTTTTGGGTTCATGAAGGCTTTGTGTTTTCCACCTTTCCTTCCTTGTGAGATGGTGGTCGCTTTGCTAGGTTTCATTTTTTTGCATTCTTTGGCAAGGTATATTGCAACAGTGTCTGTTAGTACCTATCTTCAATCTTCGAGGTGAGCAATTAGGGTGTATGGCTTGTGTTCATTTAGCTTTCATACTTTTGAAGGCCACTTCTAGAGTGTAGCTTCTTTTAGTAGTAAAGGCCACTTCTTTAAGAAACTCTATAGCCACAATATAGAAATTTATAAATTTATCTATGCTTTTTTATTTTCTATTCTTTGCATTTGTACCCATCTCAATCATGGGGCCACCCATGTCATAGAGATTGAATTGAAAGGAGATTCCTTGGGAAGCACAATCTCAAAAATAGCACGCACTGACATCTTTAAAAGAGATTCCTAGGTAGCGGCTAGTCCTAGAAGCTTTGCAAAGGTCCATAGTAATGGTAAAATGCCTACAACTATAATACATAGTATTGCTAGAAAATCTCCTAAGAAAAAATTGTTTATTTTGCCTTTGTAGTTGGATGTAATCCTTGAAACACAAACTCTAAGAGGGCTTGCTCCTACACAAGGTATTGTAGAAAAACCACATCCTAAGACAAAACAAACACCTAAAAAATCTCCAAGAAAAAGATTGACAACTTATAGTCCTATACTACTAAAACAATTGGGTCTCAACATGACCATTTCTGTAGCTAGCTTTGACATTCCTTTGCCATAGTATTTTTCTTAAATAGAGAACTTCTTTGAAAAAGAGTGCATTAATGACTTTGTGCTATTGAAAGAGGTGGGGCACTTTGTAGAGTCCATCTAAACATAGTGTGCCACGTTATAGCTACATTTGTTGTTGTTGTAAGCAAACAAATAAAAGCTCACTTTACATAGAATAAACCCAACACAACTCTAGTGGGACACCATATTTTGAATAAAATACTTAGGAACACTGGTCTCTATACATTTATTGATATATATCTTGGAATATTATATCAAAGACAAAGCAAAAGATGGCTTTGATTTTGTCCATTGCAATGTGACCTCTTAACAAATTAATGAAGGCGTTGAAGAGTACATGAAACATGCTACTTTGCTTGTCAAGAATCAAGTCATTTTGACCCACAAAGAACCTCATTGAGAGGGCTACCACTTTTGCAAATACAAATTGAAGAAACAATTGGAAAGTACACTTTCTGACATGATTATGCCCATGCTACATCCTAGATAATTAATTCATTCAACTTTATGGATTCTACCTACTTGCCAAGATAGAATAGATTATACCAAGACATCAGTGTTGTAGAAGTGCATGATATAGCCTAACTTTGTTACCATGGATGATATCATGAAGTATTTTTTTGAACACACTATTTCCGATTTACAGCTTGCTAACTTGGAATACCAAACACTAATGGAAATCTTAGATGATGCTCATGAAGGAACACTGTCTAACTATGTAGCTCTAGGTACTATTTCAAATTTTCTTCTTCAATTGTTTGAAGTATGTGTTCTTGAACTATTTCCTTTCATCACCTCTCTGTCATTATAATGTATTCAAGCATTTCTCATTCTCTATTTTGGTTGCTAGCAAGGTGGCAGATAGTGTAATTGGTGATACACAACATCAAGCGGATGATGTTGTTGTACTTGAAGACAATGTAGATGCTATACAATATGTACAACACAACTCTCATCACTCACATGTTGCCACATGTGATGTCATATTCATTCTTGTTGTGTACAGTGACTAAAATGATGAGAATAATTTATTCTTCTAGTTATGAAGATGTGAATACTATTCATGACTTTTGTAAACAACTTTCACAAGTGAATTCACTTTTTTGAGATTTTATGATTGCATTGATCTTTTAATTCCAATGTGCTTGTTTTGCTTTGTATAATGCAACACTATAGCCACATACACTCTTTCATTTTTATTTTCATCTTTCAAAATTGTATAAATTGGTATTTTTGTAAAAATGTTGTCAAGTTTGTATTGCTCTTATTTTTATAAGGGTACTAGCGGTTGGTGCTTGCTAGACTATGCAATCATCATTAGAATTTAGAAAATTGATATCATGAAAGCTCAAATCTCATAAAAGCACTAAATCATAGAAGCGCAAAGAAACGTTAAGCCAAGAAAACCAATGGATTTGCTACCTCTATTATATCTTCTTGTGGATCCTCTTTAATATCACCTTCATTGCAACAACTACATTATTTTTATAATATCACTCTTTGTAAAAAGTGATATTACAAAAGTGATTGCAAATTGCTACTCCTTTTCTATAATATCACATTGTGTGACAATAAGATTTTCATGTATTCATGATTGAAAACATTCTTATAAAATACTTAAAATAATTATTTTAAGGACTTATTGAAATCAATATCATGCATTCTATTCAAATATATCAAAATTTTATTACAATGTGATATAGTGAATGCATAGCATACCAAGCACCAGCCCCTAGTATTAATGGTAGCATTTGTGATATTAGAGAGGGAGTTATGATTTTAGTAGTATGATGATGATTTAGGTGGGGTTGAGGGGGAATTGAAATTAATTTTTGTCTTTTCATAATTATTGTATAGCTACTTGTACATGTACCTCACTATACCTATGCACTTAAAAGACAACACTCAAAAGACAATGTACATCCTCTTGTTAATACACTAGGATTGAGTTTCATTCACTAGTATTCATAGTAATGAATGCCCAAAATAGAAAAATGCAACAAATAATATATCAATAAGATATCTTGCAATTGCTTAGACTAGGGATTTTTCTTTTACAATATTGTAAATTTGCAAATTTGAATTTTTATAAGCATATGAAGTTTTAAACATCTAAATGCAACAATTTAAACAATCAAAAAATAAAAAATAAAAAAGCTAATAAATTAAAATTTGTAAAATTTGCAAAAAAAAAATTAATTGACAAATTACACATTAATCAACTTTAAATTTTCAAAATATAAAAAAAAATTCTCAAATTTTATAATTCACATGTTCTTAGCTTTCACCATTTCAAAAACTCTCAAAGTTACATATTGATTATCATTGGTAGCATAAAGAGCAATAGAAGCCTAGTTTCCAATTTTTTTTCCTTCCCTTTTCTTCCAATGTCATTTCTTGTTAGAATTTTATCATTTATCTTTTTTATGTTTCATTTGTTTCAATAGTGGTTGAGTGCATAAATCACACTACAAGGTGAACCAATGATTGAAGACCAATCAATGCAACAAACGATGCAACATCTTGTTTGAATCGGCATCAACCTTTCACACTCGGAACACTTTGTGCCATGTTATGGATTCAACATTCACGGTTATATTTTCTCTATGTTTGCTGATTCGACCTAAAATCCTCACCTTGGCTCTTTGGATTTTTGTTTTCCTCCCACATTGCAAGCTAATTGGAAAGCTACCATGATTCTTCACCGTGATTCCTGTTTTCAACTGTAACTTGATTATATTGTCCGATCCCTCGTATAATAATTTCATCATTTGTTGAGAATTTTGCAACACTACAATAGAGAATTTGTGTTTTCTTCATAAGTGGCTTAAATATATGAAACTTTTCAACCTTGATCAAGACAACATGTCTTCACGGAGTTCATGCATTTCCAATCCAAAAGTGAGCCATTTTGAATTATGATGACCTAATCCTTTGAAATTGGATCACATGATTTGAGGTCTATTGAGGAAATAACCCTAATTTGGAGCAAAATAAGAGTGAAAAATAATATGTCGAAAGCATTTTTGCAAAGAATTTTAGGCTTTTAGGGTTGTTTGATGAACATGCTGCAAAGCACGTAAGCAAACCTTTGCTCCTTTTCAATCTTGATCAAGACAATAGAATCTTCATGCATTTTCAACCCCCAAAAGTGAGCCATTTTGAATTATGATGACCCAATCCTCTGAAATTGGATCACATGATTTGAGGTGTATTAAGAAAATTAAACAACCCTAATTTGGAACAAAACAAAAGTGAAAAATATTATGACAAAAGCATTTTGAAAAGAAATTTATGCTTTTAGGGTTGCTTCATGAGCATGTTGCAAAACCAATTACAAGTACACCTTTCCTTCATTTCAATCTCGATCAAGACAACAACATCTTCACGCATTCCAACCCAAAAGTGAGCCATATTGAATTATGATGACCCAATTTTCTGAAACTGGATCACATGATTTGAGGTCTATTAAGAAAACAACCCTAATTTGGAACAAAACAAGAGTGAAAAATATTATGACGAAAGCATTTTTTTTGAAAAAAATTTCAGACTTTTAGGGTTCCTTGATGAGCATGCTGCAAAGCGAGTTACAAGTAAGCCTTCCCTTCTCTCAAAAAAAGCATGAGAGAAGCGACGGAGCACAGCAGCCTTGAGTCAGTGAGAGACTTCCAACCGGAACTACTGTCAGGATGGCGAGGATTCATGATTCTGGAATAATCCTGAAACTGTCAAACTTGGGGTTGAAGCAACAATGGAAGCTCGAGGACGTTCATCAACAACTTGGCGCTCTGTCTGAACGCCACGAAAAGAGTCCCCGAAAGAAGGAGAAGGCGGGGTCTCTGGGTCTGGAGAGACTGAAGAGAAGCCCTTACCTTGCGAAGCTCCAAATGAGTCCAAGGCAACCACCCAAATTGATAACTTACAAGAAACAGATTGTCACTCGAAGGCTGCCGAATGTATACAAGGATTTCCAAACTGAAGAGATTCGTACTAAGCTTAGGCCTTCTGTTGAAGCCACGCAAGATCATCGTCGAATTCCTGACGAAGTTACTTCATCAGATGTGGAATATGAGGTTTAATGCACAAGTCTATAAATTAATTGGTGTCAAATTTGGCATGAGAACTTCCTTCACGAAGTTGAATGAAGTTGAATGTGGCAATATGGGATGCAAACCATTCCTGATCACCTACTATTTTGACAATGTAGGGTGGTCTATTTCCAATCAGTTATGACACATGAAAATTGAAAGCCACCTTGGCAATCAAGCTCTCTCAATTGGTGCTACAATTTTCTATTGCAATTATGAAGCATTCTTGATTTTACAGCAAGCCCGTGGTTGGAAACAAGATGACTTGTGTATGACCAATACGGAATGAAGAGAATCTTCACCTAAAAAATTCATGATAATTTTGGTTTAAGAAATAAAATTCTGCAAAAGAATATGATTTTCTTTTCAAATCTATTTATGCACATGGGAAAAAATTTCCCCTCAACATATCCACACACTTTAGGTCTGGTTTGTTGCTTAAGTGGTCAGAAATGAGTTGCCTCCCATAAGTTATGTGAACTCAAGCCTACCGATTGAAGTCTGATCTGATTGTGAGGCCGTTACTTGTTAACAAGAAGTTAAGGATTCCTTTTCTTGGCAAAGTGAGAACGAGCCAGTGCAACAAGGGCTCTCTAATTTTTATGAGATGTCATTCTGAAGGAAGTCACTAGAAAAAATGCAAAAAATAACAAGAATGTCCAACTTCCGATGATTCCACTTTTGCAGGTTACAAAATATTATTCCTACGAGTATCAACATATGAGCCAAATTGTCTATTCCAAAGAGTTTACCCAAAAAGCTTCAGTTGGATTGAGTAGCGTCATGTTATACATATATGCAGAGGTAGTCTGCTTTTGAAGCGACCATTTAAGAGTGGATTGCCTTTTCGAGGAAGCTGAAGTCCTTGAAATAATTTTCAGTGAATTTTTGCATGAAGGAAAATGGAATTGCCATATAACCCAAGTTGATTCATATTTTTTTAATCTTCATGGAATTTGTTACAAATTTTTGAAGTTGAAACCTTGTGGTCACTAAAAGTGACAAAATCCTTAAAATGTATAATGTCAGTACATTGAAGAAAGTAAAGTGTACCTCTATATCATGTTTTTTTTAAGAACACAATGGCTTTTAGAGCAAAGTACTCTTTAGAATAGAGTAAAACAAGGTCAACAAGACAAGCTTTGGCAACTTTCCAACCAAAAGAGAGAAATAACCCCAATTTCTTTACATAGGTTGGTGTAACTTAAGGCCCATTCATATTGGGTCTCATATGGAGTTACATGTACTATTTGAGTAACATCAATTACTACATACTTCTTTATCATAATCTACTTATAGACTTGAGCTATGGTATTGTAGCTTGGGGGTTGAACGTAGAGGCTATGTTTTGGTAGACAAAAGTGGATGTAAGTGTACAAAAAAAAATGATGAATTTGATCAAGGTGGATCACTAACTTAGAAGAATGTTTGATGATTATTTTGAAGTTTATGTTTGTTTGTGAGAATAAATATTGAATATTTGATAGATATTTGATTAATAGTAGATAGATTTTGATTGATATTGAAAACTTATCATATGATTATGGTACAATTCAAACTAAGTTTTAAGAGATTTTGAGAAGTTATTGAATTTTCAATTTTATTCAAATGAAAATCTTGAGAATTTTAGAACATAAAGCTTTTGATAGTAGAAGTGCTTGTGTCATTGATGACCTTATAGAAGATTGTTTATGCAAAATTCTCTTAAGTTGGCTAACTCTCAAATCCACTTAATAAGAGAAATAAAAAGTAAAAATCTAGTCCACTAGATTAGCTTCTAAATGCTAAAGTGTCTCCTTACAAAAGACTTGGCAATTTGAATAAGCTCTTATAATCCTAATTTTTGGTGTGATTTTTTGAAAAAAATAAATAGATAAGCTTTTTTGAAATGTAATTTTTATTTCAATCAATTTTTGGAAGCAAAAGTTATGCATCACAACCCCCAAAATAATCAAGAAAGATTACCAAAAAAAACTAAAAACCTCAGATTTTTTTTAAATGAATAGATAATGATATTGTCTATACAAAAATATTTGACTCATTCCATTTGCACTAGTGATAGGAATGTCATAGAGCATCTTGTTTCACAATCAATCATAGCATTCTCTTGAAAAAATTTGTATCGGATCCATTTTTTAACTCAATTTCATAGTTATCAAAATAAAAAATTACTCAAGGTTTAGCTTGATTTTTAACAATCAGAAGTTTGAAAATCTTAAGCTAGAAAGATTCAAAGTCCTTACAAAATTAGTTGCCATGGCACTAGAATATTGAAAGCCCTTTTTGTTGGATATGCCAAAAAAATTAAAAGTTTGTAGTTTATGCACAAGGAATAATAGTTTTTAGTGATTTTTGATGGAAAAAAGCCTTGGGCGTTTTGGGTTAGAAGGGATTAAGGAAACAAATTAATTTATTCCAACCAGAAAAAGTAAGTTATGACATGACCCATCACTACTATGTAGCAAAATGATACACAAGAGACAATTATTTTTAGTGAGATCCATTATTTGTCATATACAATATTAACTTGATTATCATATATATTGGGTCGGAAATCCATAAAATTATATTAAGCTAATTAAGTTCAAAATCAAGTAATAGCAAAGAAATGACCAAAGTCATAAAGAGTGAATAAAGTACATAAAACCTATTATGGTGATCTACTTAAAATTGTACCTCAATTTGTTTTTTCACTGAGGAGAGAAACTATATAATAAATTGTAATAAAGACCATGACGTAATAACTTTTTACAATCCATATAACAAATCAAGAACCTTATAAGTTGTAAGAAGATGAGTAGAAGAAACACCCATACTATTTTTTACACTCATTAAAGGACAATATGTTTTTTAGCCACAATTTTCTTTTATACTTTCAAAACAACTCCAAATTTATAACAAAGGCACTTAATACTATTTTAGATCTCTAATTTTTTTTTAATTTAAAAAATAATGCATTATTTTTAAAGTATGCCCAATTGAATGTTGTCCTAGCAATTTTAAAGTTTTTTTAGTATAATTGTGTATCCAAAAAAACAATTTTGAAGTTAAAATTTGATATTTGAGGTCATCTACAAAGAAAGTATAAATTGAAAAAATGGTATTCCAAAAAGTTGTATTATCCATCTGGCACATTTGTCTAAAGGTATAATCTTTGTATCAACTTGAAGATTGTAAAATTTTTTTTTTTTATCAAGATGTGACTAGTTGACTAGTCTTTCAAGGCAAGAAAAGGCACAATGAATCTTCTTCAAAGTTTCAATGGCAAATTCCCAATAGGATGAAACAAATCTCAATGTTTTGTAAAGTAGAGACTTGTAGAGTAACAAAATTCATTTGACATACTTGATGCATTTTTAGACTTTCAAATTTTCAATATGAGAAGTATTAAAATTTTATTTAATAGGAATAGTCTCATAGAAAAGGGAGCAAATATAATCTTTTTCAATGAAAGTAGTAGCAAAGATGAAATAAAATATTTTCTTGGAAATTCTAATCTTTGCCATTGACAAACAAATTGGTTTTAAAGAATTTTTTCAAATTTATATTTTGAGAAATTTTTGAAATACAAGATTCAATTGGATGTGATTAAGAACACAAAATAATTACAATAATTCCATATTTTTTTAAGGTACTTCAAGCAATATAATAATGATATGATTTCATGGATAGATAAATTTTAAAAGTCTTTGCAAGATTCAATTCGGTCAATTTTTGCTTTCTACTCTTATTTGTAAATGCATAAAAATTTGAGAGGTTTTTATTTTATATTATATATAATCCCCCCTCAATATTGTGTTTTTTGCCTATAAAGCTTATCATCTAAAATTTTTATAATCTAAAAATACAATAGTTATTGCTTTCCAAAATTAATTCTATGCATATTAGACAAAACAGATTTTACTTTTTCATGGTTAAAATTGAAAATTTCAAGCACATCCATGTGCAAAAAATATCAAAATGGGACAATTGATTGAAAATATTGTATTAAGATGTTGATTGTAAAAAAGTTGCCAAGCCTTGAGGGGTTGAAAGTTCCTTTAGGTTAAAAAATATGGACAATTTATTTTTGAATTTTTCCTATTAAAAACAATGCCAACATGAAATTTTTATTATTTTGATATTTCCATTTTTCTAGTTTGTACATAACTTTTAGGAAACACTTTTTCAAAAAATTTAGGAATATAATATTTTCAATATTCTACTAATTATCTATATATTTTTTATTAAATTTTTTCTTTTCCAAAAGTTTTTTCTTCTAATGTCTAATGTAATAGGCAAAATACAATAGTTAGTATAAGTATTTTAGAAGTTCTATAAAAGATTAAAAAGATTAAAAAAACTAGATTGTAAATTTTTTCTATTATATAAATTATGACATTTCAATATTCAAGACTTGATAGATTAATGAATTATTTAATAAAACATAAGCATTTTATAGAATTTTAGGTAAACAATTGACATAATCAATTTACGGAAATATATTAAAAAAAACTTTTATCCAAAAAATATGTATACAATATATATAAATGATATTTCAACCACTCAAAAGACAATTTTACTATAAATATAAAGCAAACATTGAGGTAGAGTACATTACAATTGTTCCCTAAAATGGCTTAATTATCAAATTGATGGTATAAACAGTACAAAAGTAATTACCAAGCCATATTTTTTATAGTACCTTTACAAAATAAATGGTTAATGGTGTACTTCTATTACATATATTTTAGAAAAAATTCATCTAGAAGTGGGATGAGTAGTATTTGTTTTGTAATTGCTTTTTTGTAATAGTCAATCATCAATTCTTGACCATCTACAAATAGATTGTTTTATTTATTTCTTAAACTCAAATTAAAGCTACACTTTAAAAATATAGATAACCTTAGCTTTAAATATTTAATATCAATTTTGAGACTTATAAGTTTTAAGTAACGGATGTTAAATAGAAACTGAAAAAGGTGGTAAAATCTTCTTGTCCTTTGAAAAATTCACATTGAAACTTCATTTTTTAAATATTAATGTTCCAAGTATGAGGATTGATCATCATCTAAGGTAGGACCATCCATAAGCAATCAACACCCCATAACCAACCTATCAATGGATGTATTTCCAATTGAGGAAATAATGTTTTTTTCTTCTTTTTAAGTTGGTATTAAAAGTTCATGGCACATCTCCCAAAGTAGAGTGCAAGAAAGTAGAAAAGAGTGAGAAAAAAGGTATTTTTTTGCGTGATTGGAATTAGAAGAGTCTAGCACAGATTAAGAATGGATCCAGTGCACCTTTTGCCTTTTAAAATTCACAGTAATTTCAATTTATGCAATAAAATTACCAAAGTTTTTTAAATCCCCATCATTTCTATCATTGCACCTCTAATAATATTTGCTTTGCCTTGCACTATACTAGATCATGTCTAAAATACCTTAAGTGATTGGTTATAAGTGGTTCTACCTTATGATAAAGTGAATCATAAATAAATAAAAAGTTTTTTGAATTAATATTCTTTGCTAATAAGACAATGGTGATAAACATTAGTGAGACTTAGGACATGAATTTTACCATAGATAAGATTTTTCTACAAGATTTTACTACAAATTTTGCTACAAAATCTTTCAAGGGTGTGCCAAAATAAATCCGAGAATATCTCTATTGGAATGATTGTATTATATACAAGATGCAAAAGATCTTCTACATGCGGTTGTATGTATTAATTTGGACATTATGAAAGCAAGGCAATTTTTTCATTCATTGTTGTTTAATATAAATTATTCATTACATATATTTAATATGAAAAATCTTGGATTTAAAATCCTATCTTCCTTGGGCAAATTATAGCAACAAAAGAATTTTGCGTAGGTATAATGTCTAAGGAAAAAATTCATATTAAACTTCCTATCATAAGAGGATTTTTCAGGGCTTCAGGAGACCGTTTCAGCCCTGTTCCCCTGTCTGTGAACGTGTCAGATAAATTAATAAATAAAAAATAAAAATAAAAATAAAAATAAATAAAAATTATTAAAATTTTATTTAAAATTTTAAAAAAAATAAAAAAAATAAATTAAATATGATTATCTGATGTGGCAGTCTCTTGGCCACATCAGATCGCCTCAGTGGCAGTGTTCAGAGAGTTCCCACGGCCTGAGAACTCACGGTCTTCCAGAATAGCTGAAAATCCTCTTATGAGTGAACATCCTTTGATGGACAAATAGGTGGTTATTAAAGCGGGGGCATGATCTTTAATAGACTAACTACAAATTGGTATTGTCCCTAATTAGGCTATTCAAAATTTTATGTAAGCTTGTTGGCAAGTAAAAGCATGTTATAATGCACCAATGAACACAACATTTGGATACAATATGCAAAAATTATTAAGGATCAAAGTTTATTTCTGAAAGTACCAACTACAAAATATGTACATAATTGATTTTGGAAATGTACAAATATTGTAGATGGGCTTCAACCCCTCAAGGACCAAGGGGACATAATGTGTCTTTTTCAAATTTTCAATGGCAAATTCTCAATACGGTGAAAAAAATCTCAATATTTTGTAAACAAGAATCTTGTAGAGCAATAAGTTTACATACTTGTTGCATTGCCTAATTTTCAAACTCTAAATGTATGAAGTATTAAAAATTTTATTTAGGAAATCTAGTCTAGAAGAAAAAGGGAACAAATATAATGATTTTTCATTGAAAAGAGTAATAGAGTTGGAAAAAATATTTTCTTAGGGATTTTTAGTCTTTATTCTTTACAAACAAAGAAAATTTGAAGAAATTTTTTTCAAATTTTATTTTTAGCAAATTAAAAAATAAAAGGTTCAATATAATGTGATTAAGAATACAAAATAAAATTTTAAGAACCTAAAGATGTTCCAAATAATATAAAAATAAAAATAAAAATAATTAAATTTAAATTAAAAATTTCTTAAAATATTGTATTTAAAAAAAATTTAGGATCTAATTTGGTCAATTTTGACTTTCTACTCTTTCTATTTGAAAATGTATACAAATTTAAGGGAGCTTTTTATTTTTCAAATTCTTAAATAAAAAATACTACAATTGCCTTAAATTTCAAGACAATTATTTTTTGGAGGGTAAAATAGCATTATACATCTTCTTGTAAAGTTTTTTTGTCCAAAATTTGCGATTTTTGCCTCTATAGTTGATCATCCATATTTTTCATAATTTAAAAATCTAACAATCAAAATTTTCCACAATTGATTCCATGTATATTAGACAAAGTATTCTACACTTTTGTATGGATGAAATTAAGAATTTCAAGCACATCTATGTGCAAAAGAATATCAAAGTAGCACAATGCATTGAAAACACTTCATTGTCAAGAAGTCATTGGGCCTTAAGGGGTTTAATTCAGCTATACTTTTGGATATACCTATCTTAACTCTAAACAAGAATTTGGGGTTAGTGGATGGAATTTATTAGAAGTCGACTAACTTGATTCTTGACTCTACTTGTTGTTCATGTTGTTTGTCCTTCATGCAATGAAAGCGTGAAGAAGAAGTGAGAAGACCAACAAGGTAAACTACCCCAATATGGGCAAAATGGGAGCAAGCCTATTGCAGGCAAAATTCTAATTAGGCCCAACAACTACAAGTTTTCTAATTTACTTCTAAACTACGTTCAAAAAAACTTAGGGTATCCATATATTTGCTTCCTTGAAAAAACTATAGATTGTTTTAAGATATTTTTCTTCATAATCCAATTATGAGTTTGACATATTACACCATGTCTCATTAGTAGCATAGAGAAAATTGGAGTTCTACTTAAATTTTTACTATTCATCATCAAATCAATCTTCAATCTTTTCAATTCATTTTTTGGGGACTTTTTGAATTGTTTATAAGAAATTTTTGAATAATTCATTTTTGAATTTGAAATATACATTTAGTAATGCCGAGAAATTAACTAATTATGAAATGTGTATTTTGTAAATTGTGATTTCTTACTAATCTTGTTAATAAGTATCTAAAGTCATCACTTTTGTAAATTTATAATTGTTTTATCCCATTTATTTTCAATTAATCATTTTGTAGATTTTTTAATATTAAATTCTCAAGGTTTGACTTATTTGATTTTTAAACTCTTGATTAGTAAAGTATTAAATTTGCAAATATTAAATTTGCAATGATTCAATAATCTAATTTTCAGATTCAGAAATCAGAATAAATAAATAAAAATTGTAGATATTCGGTTTACAGCTCCTTTTTTTAGTTTAATACTTGCAATTTTTGGTTATGCACATTCTTTAAACTTATTAATGCAGACTGACTTAATTTCTTTTTTATTAAATTTCAATTTAGAATTTTGCAGTTATAAATTCAATACATTTGATTAGGATTATTTTATATATAATATTATATCTCAAACAGGATTTTTTTCAATTTTTCAATTTTTTCAGTTTGAAAATTATGAATATGTAATATTTTAAAACTAAGTTACTGATTCAATTGGAATGAAACAGTCTTTGGTATTGATTTTTTTAATTTACATGATGATAAATTTTTATTAAACTATTGACAATTATACAAATAATTTTGAAGGAATTGGCCCCACTCCATTTGTATGTACTTGGAAGTTGAGAACCTATCATAACCCTATTAATTCTCTAGGTTAGTACGTCCGCATCAAATGGTATTGAGAACAATACAATAGAAAATAGATAAAAGATTTTCAAACTTCTACATTTTCTTATTTTGAGAGGTAACTATAAAAAATTTATCATATTGAATCAAAACTACACCAATTTAATAACCAAGACTATTGGCTAGTTATTATATTTGTGATGAATTTTGCATTAGTATTGAATTTCAAGATTAGGTTATAAACTTCAAGAAGCTCCAATAGGGTTTCTTAAGGTGTAGAAAGTTTAGAAAGTTTAGCATGGCTCTTGAAGAGGAGGATAGAAATGGTCTTGGTTTGAAGGACTTACGGCCTTCGCGCTCCAAGTTATATTGTAGAGCCCCTAATGATAAAGAATATTTGCGAGAAGGTCGAGGTGTACATGAAAATGGAGATTGCTACATGGAGGTAATTAAGATTTTTTTTTTGCCATTGAAAATGCATGTTGACACTTTCCTTGCATTAAGAAAAGGTGTCAACATTGTCAATAAAAAATATGTGCAATCAATGATCTATTAAATCTTGTAACTTAAAATGCAATTTTTACATATGCATAGATTGTTTTTAGACCAAAGTTTGAAACTCTTGATTGAACTATAAGTTCCATTATGATTATAATATCCATGCAATGTTGTACATATAGTATTAAGGACAAAGCACTATATTTTCTTACAAGTGAATTCATTTGTATTATAATGTATATTATTATAATTTTTAAATGATGTCCAATTACATGCACTTAGCCACTTACAAGTTTTTTTTGGTTGCTTTTGTCAAATTGAAACTTCTTTTGGGATCATTATGGACCACTTATCATGTCTTTATTTAAAGTAGCCCATTTTCTTTTCGTCAATGATTTATGATTGATAATTTTTCTTAGCTTACAAATAATTGTTAGGTTCTCTATAAATCCTAAAATTATGCAAAAATCTTTAGAAGTCATTGCTTTTTTGACTATTTTGTTATCATGTTCCAAATTTCAATCTTAAAATATATCATACATTATCATCTATTGATTGTGAATTTCATTATGTTGGATTTGCTCAAAGATGTAAAAATAATATTAGATATATTATGAAGTATGTGATTGTTTGAAAAATCTGTTTCAATTCTTGAATTCATATTGATGGCAAGATCCTTCAATTGGCTCATTATTTATGAATGATAGCTACTTTTTCTTTTCTTTTTAAGATAAAATTTGTTAAGTTTTCTAGGATTGTTAGGTACTTGCCATCTAAATTCTCAAGGTAATTTCAATATTTTTTGTTGTAGTGTATGAAGGAAGATGATAGAAATCGAGAGAAGAAGCAAGAAGACAATGGTCATAGAGAGAGGCAAAAAATAGATGAATATGAGAGAAGCAAATGCTTTGAGAAGATCGAGCGGGGAACTGACAAAGGTGTACGAGGTGACCGTCGCCATCATGATGATAGTGAGAGAGGTGATTGGGGGGATCGAGAAAGGTGAAGCTTCTTTGCAAACTTCCACATTCAAAACTTTAAATTAATGTTTTTATAGCTTTGTATATAGTATATGTCTACTTGTACTTCTAGAATATGCAATTATAAAAGTCAAATTAGACATAATAGTTCAATTAGCATTGATAGATTGAAAACTTTCGTGCCTACATTTTTTGAGACTTCACTTGGTACACAATTTTTTTGAATCTAGGCGCCATAACTATAAAAGGGAAGATCGAGGGCAAAGGCATAGACGTCAATCTCAATCAAATTCCCGTGGGCGATCTCGTGATCGACGATCTAGATCTCGCTCCAAAGAAAGAAAAAGGTTTGTTTCATTAAAGGTGCTCTTTGTTGGACTAACTTTGCATACATACTTCATAAGTTTCACATTTTATTATCCATTTTAGAAAAATTAGTCTCTCTTCTTGAAAATAAAAGTTGTATTTGATTGATGTCCCTTTTTTTTCATCAATAGCACTATTTTTCTAATTGAACTACTTAATGTTCTTTCTACCATATGATTCCAAGATGATAGGTAAGGTGATTATAATTCAAAAGTCTTACTATTTCAAATTGTTAATGTCTTGAAGCAACAAGCGAACAACCGGATTTGATATGGCTCCTACTACTGCCACTATTTTAACTAGTGCTGTAATTCCAGGTACTTGAATTTTGAGCATTGAATTCAAGTTTAAAATTTCATCAAAGTTACCAATATTGTTTTGTAGTTCACTTTTTCATATGCTATATCCTAGCTATTTTCACTTAATTAATTTGGCATCTTAATTCAATCTATAGGTTTTCTATTCTTAACAAAGTGATTGATTTGGAATGTTTGAGTTGATTTTGGAATTATTTTTAATGTAATTTCAAAAGTATAGCATTTTAGGAAGCATATTGAATAGAAAATTAGATCAAACAAAATTCACCCCATAAGTATGTGCTATGAGGTGATTAAATAAATAATCTTATTGTAGAAAATTATTTATTGATTTTAATAGTTGCTAATTATTTATATAATTGCAAAGATTTCAATAAAATGAAATATGCTTTCAACTATCCTAAAAATTTAAGATACTTGGCTTACATGACCATTTTCCTCAAATATTTAGTTTACATAACACAACAAAGTTCAATTCTAGTATGACTTTTAACAATTAATTATTTTCTAATAAAAAGTGTGTTTTGTTTTTTTGTTTTGTTTTTTGGATGACCTTATTTTCATTTGGTTTGGGTTGCTTTTTGGTTGTTGAATGGCATTGAGTATACAAGACTCAATAGTCATTTGGGCATTTCAAAAAATCTTGTTGGGATGGATTTTTTATATTACATGGATGTTTGTAAGCCCTTTAATGGTTTACCATTAGAAGTCTTTATGCAAGCCCATTCATGCCTTTGTACAATTTGACTTTCACTTTTGATTGATTATTTTGGATATATACTAATAGAGAGTGTTTTGCACTATTTCAAAAGTAAGATGATTCTTTCTACTTTGAGCTTATATTGGGACTAACATCAAGATTGGCTCACATTGGTTAATTATGTGTAAAAAATAGGTTCAACACTTAATGCAATATCAGGGGGGCTACCAACATCAATTCAAAGTGTTGGAAGTGGATTGGCATCATTAGGTCTATCTTCTCAACACCAAGTCTAGTGTTGTTACTATTAAATTTTGCAAGGAATATTTCTACCACAATTGTTATTGATTTCAAGTTTTATTCATCTTTAGATTACATTACTGAACTTGTCTTTTATGTATTTTAATTAAACTAATTTGTAAGGGTGATTGAAGCTTAGAACTATTATGTTAGAAAAGTGAAGGCTTCAATTGCTGTAGTCATTCATTAACACCTATTCAAAATTTAATTGCAAATTTTTAAGATATAAATAATCAATTATATTAGAAACAAATGGTCAAAGTCATTTAGTTAGCAAGAAAAATACGTGTACTCAATATCCAACTTGTTGGCTTGCTTTTGATTTTTGTTGATTTTAGAATTAGGTGTTGGGTTTAATTTTGAATACTTTTATAAATTTCTTAAACTATACAATAGGTCAAATTCTAGGCATGGGAAATGGTATGGGATTTCCTTCAATGTTTTCATTTGCTGGAGGAACACAAGTAAGTTGTTTTCTTCTTCATCTTTTTGCAATTGATTCATCACTCATAGATTGTTGAAAGTTCTATTTGACTCATTTTTTGATCAACTAGTAGATTTTATTTAGCAACCTAAACACATTGACCTCTTCACAAAATTTCAAAGGTGTTTTATTGGATTCACTTCATATCTTTTCTTAGGGTATGGAATTTTATTTTTAATAGTTGAGGAATAGTTTTCAAATATTGAAGTGATAGTAAAAAGCAAGAAAGAGTATATATAGAGCTTCTTGTTATATGGGAGCAAGTATTAATGAATGTTTACTTGGAAAAATTTCTATATTGTCTAGGCGACAAGACATGCACGAAGAGTTTATGTAGGTGGATTGCCTCCATTGGCAAATGAACAAGTAATTTTTTGTTGTATGTCTTTTTGAATTCATAAACAAAAAAACATTTTGAAATTTGAACAAGCAATTTTCTATCAATGCACCATGAGTCTAGCATTTGAACTTCTTATATGTTGATCTCACTCTTGTTTTTTATTTAAAAAGTTGACATGCACTAATGTTTTTCATTGACTAAATCATGACTATTGATTGTATTAATCAGAGCATTGCCACATATTTCAGTCAAGTTATGGCAGCTGTTGGTGGAAATACAGCTGGCCCAGGTATACAAGGAATATTATAAACTTATTCATCTTAGATTGTTAGTAATAACAAAGTTGAATGCTTCATATATTGTTCACTTCATTCATTTGCAAAAAAGTCCATTGAATTAGAAGAATCATTGTATATATATAATATTTCTTTATGCATTATTTGTTCATCAATTGTGCAATTGTTACTTGATATCTCTCCACTACTTTTTGTAGGTGATGCAGTTGTGAATGTTTATATCAATCAAGAAAAACGATTTGCTTTTGTAGAAATGCGAACTGTAGAAGAAGCTAGTAATGCTATGGCCCTAGATGGCATCATTTACGAGGTAGTAAACTAGTAATCTCCTAATCTCTTCTAATATTGTTGTGTTTTTTTGTTTATTTTTAGAAGCTTTTAGTAAAAAGTATTTTATTTATTATTGACTCATATGGTAAATAAGATCACAAATGTATTACATGGATTAGAGGGTGAAACATCATTGCTATTATTATTTTATGTTACCATATTTAGGAGGTAGATTCAATGTTCATTCTTTACCAAAATAATTATTTAATCTATTGAAAACTAAGAATATTTTGTTATTATTCTTCAATATTTTTTTTCCAAACAAAAAAATCATTTGTTTGCAAAATAAACTTCCAAAAATTTCAAAATTCACTTTTATAATAATGTTTTATCAACCCTTACTACAATGTATGGTATCATGATTTTGACATTTCTTGTATGGTTGAAGAATAACTATCCTTGTATTTGCAACTCTCCACATTTCTTACAGCTAATGTTTTTTAAGTGTACTACATCAGGGTGTTTCAGTTCGAGTTCGAAGACCTAGTGATTATAATCCCTCTATGGCAGCAACATTGGGGCCTAGTCAACCAAGTGGACATCTCAACCTAGGAGCTGTTGGGCTTACACTTGGGTTTGTTCTTAAAATCCATCTCAATTTGTATCCTTCTATTCATTTGTAAATTTCAATCAATCAATCAAAAATATCCAAAAAATGTTAATTCATAAGCCTTGTAACTTTTGAAGGCACATAGGATGTATACACTCACAATAAATATTTAAAATGTGGATTTATAAAACTAATATTTCAAGTCATATAACAGTGCTTCAGGTAGTGCAGACGGCCTTGATCGTATATTTGTAGGGGGGTTGCCATACTATCTTAGTGAAGAACAAATTATGGATCTCCTTTCTTCATTTGGGTGAGTTTCCATTAATGATGTGTTTTTCACAATACTTTTGCATATACTAATTTGAATTCAAAAAGGCTAAATTGAGTGTGAAAGGAAATGACCACATTTTTTTTATGTGCTGACAATTTGCGCAGATTTTGCAGTGCTTGGACTGGCCGTGGTAGGCTAACCACATGTTCTGCAATTATTAAATAGGACATGTGCTTAGAACACGTAGAATTTGATGTCATGTTCTCCTCTAATCACAGTCCTCTACGAGCTTTTGATTTGGTCAAGGACCGCGACACTGGAAATTCTAAAGGCTATGGATTTTGCGTTTATCAAGTTTGTTTCTCTTTCATCTAATTCATTATCTTTTTTTTAGTTAAAATATTTATGTTTGAAATTGAGCATAAGTATGATTGTATCTACATGTACCATCATTTCTTTTATTTTAAATTAGCCTTTTGTGATATGTATTTTATAATGTAAAAGATATTGAGAGTTTATATTAAACAAATTGTGTTTATAGAATTTGAAAATCATTAACTCTATAATGTTTATATTTGTTCAGGATCCTTCGGTAATGGACATTGCTTGCGCAGCTCTCAATGGGTTAAAAATGGGTGATCGTACATTAACTGTACGACGTGCCTCCGCAAGGTGGACATAATCTCATTAATCTTTAATTTAATTTAATTTATTTCTACACTACAATCTATGCTTTAAACATTTGTAATTGCAATCTCATAGTGTTTTCACTACCAGTAATATTTAATTGACATAATCTTTGGTCTTAAAATTGTTTCAAGAATTCATCACTATTATTGAGCTTATACTATAATGATTTTTTTCTTTTGGATGATTCATCAAAACTTACAAGCATTCAAGTTGACAATTTTGTCCTTACACATGTATAGCTTCATGGGCTTTAGTGGGCAACCTAAGCCCGACCAAACAAATGTAATTGTACAAGCCCAACAACAAATTGCCTTTCAAGTAGGCTATCTTTACTTTTCATGACTTTATACCAATGAGGATCTATTGTTGGTGTTTCAACCAAAGTATCATACTTAGACAATATTCTAATAATTTGTGTTTTAATTTTTTTTCATCTAGATTTTAGAATTAGAAACATTATCCTATGATCTAATGACTCATTTTCCAAATATTCAGAAACTTGCGCTTTCAAGTGGTGCAAATGCAATGGGATTAGGAATGGGTTTGAATGTTGGAGGAATTTTTCCTCGCTTAGGTGGAGGTATGATGGCAAGTATGATTCCTAGTACAGCTCCTGTAATTGCTAATTCTGGAGTTGCAACAAAAGTAATTTGCCTCTCTCAAGTAAGTATTCTCTACTCCAAAGATATTTTGCCAAAATTTTATCTGTCTCCGTATGAATATCAAAACTAGATGAATCTTCAACATCAATAAACTCATTTGAATCTATCATTTTTTCTAGCAGGTTGTTTCACTTGAAGATTTGAAGAATGATATTGAATTTCATGAGATCCTTGAGGATATGAAAGAGGAATGTTGCAAATATGGTGAGAAAATATTGGCATGTTTTTGTATCTAATTTGAAATACAGGAAATCATATTAAAAATATTATTTTAGAATAGTTTGCTAAGAAATAGTAAAATTCTTACAAATATTGTTTGATGATTGTACTTTTGCAATTTTTTAATATTTTTATTCTTGATTTTTTGGGCTTTGGATTATAGGAAACCTTATAAATGTTGTTATTCCTCGTCCTAACAACAATCAAGAAGATGTTCCTGGCCTTGGAATGGTAAACAACCTTTCTTTGGTATTCAAAAGATCCATTATAACTTTAATTATATTTTAGGTAAATCAAAGTTAAATATTGATATCTTGTTTATATGGATTAAATTATTAATGACCTTTTTTGGGAATGCTATAGGTTTTTGTGGAGTATTCAGATGTGGAAGGTGCTACTAAGGCAAAACAAGCATTACACAATCGAAAATTTGGAGGCAACTTGGTCAATGTGTCTTATTATTTAGAAGACAAGTTTTTGAATGGGGACTATAGTGGTTGACATTTTCTTTTTGAAAATATTTTTTGTTTTGAAGAATCAATGGAATCTAAGAGAATTGATGATTTTGTCCTAGTATACTTTTCTAGTATCTTATGGATGAGTTGGTTGTGTATAATTTACTCTAAAATGCATGAAATTTCTTGTTGAGATCAATTTGAAAACATGTTATATTTGCAAAAGGTACAAAGACTAAAAAAAATCATCTAATGCAAATACAATGACTCATAAAAGATTAAAAGTAGCATATAGGCTAACATATAGATCACAGTAATTGAGAATTTAAAACTATGAAGTGAAATTTGGATATGTTGTCATGCAAAAAAATTTACCCTCATATATAATTTACTTTAGAATAGACTATCCTTAAATTTATTACTATGAAAATGAAATTTCTATGTAAAAACAACTTTTTGTAAAAATCCAAATTGTTTTTTTTATAGGAAGAATGTAAATTTTAACTAGAATCACATATTACAATTTTTATGAATTTTGGATTTTGATTCATTGAAATCTTATTCATTTCATAATAACATCAAATAACTATGGACTTTAGAAAATATTTTTCTGAAATTTTTGGAGTGAAAAAAGAATGCCAAAATTTTGATGTCAAATTTCAATCAATAAGATTTAAATTAATCAAAATCCAAAATTCATGAAATTTGTAACATGTGATTTTTATCAAGATTTACATTTTCCAAATTAGAAATGAGGAGATTTGATTTCTTACAAATTTTTTGTTTTTACATAGAAATTTAATTTCAACTAAAGTGGTAATAGGTCTCAAATAATCCATTCTAAGTGAAATTACACCTAAAGATAAATTCTCTTTTATACTACAACATATTCAAATTTCATTTCATAATTCTAATTTCTCATTTTATAAGAGCAATTTATATGGTCACCTACTACTTTTGTCAATTACGGTAGTCTATAATGTCATGTACAATTAAGGTCATCTACTATTGGCCATTGATTTTGCAAGCCATTTCTTTCATCCACCAATTATTTCACATCCACCAATTGATTTAGGATCTTTTAGTTTGAGGAAGATGAATTTTTATACCCTTTCTTTGAATTTTCTCCACAACCATTGAATAGAGGCCTTAAATTACATATAATAATTAGGAATAAAAGTTAGTTTGAATCCTTACATTTTCTCAGGAAAATAAATTCTAAGAAAATTAGATGACATCTAAAGTGAAAATAAATCCAATACTTTTTCAATTAATTTGAATTAACTATAACAAACCAACTAGTATTATTCGTTTTTGGAGGACCAATTCTAGAGAATTTGTTACCTTTTTCTTAGAAATGACATCTAATACTCAATTTTTTTCCTCATCAAATTGCATGAATGATTTATCATTCTTTGTATTACTCATTCTCTTTCTCACACTTTGACTATTCTCCTATTCTACTTCAAGTGATCATTTTCAAAGTTGGTGAAAACCAAAGAATCTATAAGACTGTTTGAACATCAATCAATGCTATACAATTGCTTAGAAGGCTACTTAGGATTCTTGGTCATGTCAAACATTTGACATAGCACATTCTATTATACAAGTGCCAAATATACCTAATAACCCCATCTAGTAAGGCCATTTTTTTAGGTAAAACAAACTGAAATTTCACTATAATTACAAACCTAAATTTACTATGTAATGCGCATTCATCAAATTGAGTCCCTTCATTAAATTGAGACTTTAATAAGGTAAAAAATCATAATTATAGGGTAATTTATTTAAAAGTCAACTTAACCCCTAAAGGACCATTTGTCCCTTCAAAGGTCCACTGTTCATTCCTTCACGGGACAACTTGGATTTTAGACAAGTATATATAGTCTCAATATTTGTCATGATTTTTTGAAACTCTTTTTGACAATAGAGAAGTTGATTATCTTTATGGGATGATAATAAATTTGTTTTTCAATTGATGCCCGGGAACAAGAGCTATGCTTAAAAGCAAAAGTTATGTTCAAAATTGGGGAGACATTGTACCATTTTTTAAAAATTATTAAAATTAAAATTTTAAAACAAAAATCTTGTAGATTAATTTTTTGTCTACATTGAAAGCTTTTATTCATTTCATTTGGATAAGTGATGTGAAAGTAATAGACAATCTTGTTTTTTAAGCAATCTAAGCATCTTCTTGAAAAAGTAAGTTGAATGATTTTGTTCTAAATGCAGTTTTTTTCAATTTAAAAAAAAATGTTCTATGTGGCTTAGATTTCTTGCTAGAACAATCTCACTATTGGAATTAGTGATTTAGTGTATATTAATTCCATCTTAAAGATAATAATAATTTAGATTTTCTTTCTATCTTGTACCTACTTCTACTCAATATATTATTAAAGAATAAAAAAATTAATTTTGAATGAGTTATTTTCCTAAACTCTCTACCCAATTCCTCACCATAAGTTCTTAAAGCTCAAAATTTTGTAGTGCAAAAAAATTAAGCTATGAAGGTTCAAAGTCAAATAATCTAATCCCACAACTCGTAAAAAAATCTTTTTTTTACTTTAAACGTAGACATCTTGCAATTTGTGTAGTTAAAATTTTAGAAATTTATTCTACATATTTTCATACTAGTTAGGTGTAAGATCCTATGGCAAAACAATTCAACTTTTTTGCTCTTTACAGTACAAAATATAGTTTTGAGTGTTTTGTTTGGCAAAAAAAGGCTTTGGTCCTAGAAGGTTTAAAGCTACCTATATTAGACATTGCAAGGGATTTACTAGGCATTACAAGACATCTGTTTGTCATGGTATTAGTAGGTTTGAGGAACAACTTTAATCAATGTTGCCGTATTATGATAGAAATGAACATCTATGAAATTCCATTTTGAATGTTCAAATAAATTGTATTTTTAGTCTAAACAATGTATTTTTTTGTTTGAAACTTTTGAATTTTTCTTATGATCTCAATAAAATTTCTACTTTGAGGATTTAAAATTGTTGCATTAACTCAAAAAAAAAGGAAATTATTACTTCACAAAACCTTGTCTTGATTTGTCTAAAGTTTGAAATCTTATTTTAAACAACAGCTAAGAATCTTTATTACTCAATGTTCAATTCAATGATATACATTAGTTATTTTAAAATATGTTTCAAATAAAATTTTGGTGTTGGAGTGGCTGAAGTTATTTAATTTTAATGGTTTGAAGTTGCGTACATTAAAATTGTAACTTGAAGTATTTAATGAAAACTTTGTTATTTGATTGATTGGTTCTACCCTTGGCTAATAATCATGCTTTATTCTAAATTCAAAAAGTTTAATTTTCTAGTAACTTCACTAATTAATGAATTTTTTTGTTCCTTGACAAAATTCTTGATTGCATAAAAATTGTAAAAAATTGATCATAATTTCAAGATTTATAAACAAAAACTGCTTTAATTAATCAAATGTAGTTTGTAACATTTTTACAATTGTGTTTTAAATTTATATATTTCAACACTATAGCTTATGAGATTATATCATTCATATAAAGTTTATAAAAAAGAAGGTTTTTGAAAAAGAATCCTACTAATTTCTTTCATTCAATTACTTTATAAAACAAGACTTAGATTTTTGCTAATGTATACAATTCAATCCTAGATAACAAAGACTTGTTGCATCTTTCAAATATACTTCAGATTTCATTTACTCACTTGAAATGGAATCAAATAATTAATAAACAATTAGAAGATAGCCCTTATAGTTGCATGTGATTTTATTGTATAAATATATGCACAATTACTAATTACCACAACAAGAAAAAAAAACCATGTTGAGAAAAACAAATTCTACATAACATTTGTATTTTTTTTAAATGAAAATGTTAAACTCAACATCAATTCACAAATATAAATTTTATAGTTTATTACAAAAGAAGATAGCATTGTCCTAAGTTAGTTATTTCTAATAATACTACAAAATTTGTAACAACCGTAATTGGCAATCATATAGATTCAAGAATTTACAATTTACAACATCAAACAATATTTGTATAAAAATGTATTTCTTAAAAAATGAAGTTTCAATATTATTTATTTTTGAAAAATCATTTTAAATATTTTACTCTAAAATATCAAATGAATGTTTGTGACATATTATAATCTTATAAACTATAAGTCTTGTGATTTGGTATACAAGTAAGAGATTATGTTCTAGATTTTCAATGTAGTAGATTATTTTTTCTTTCCAATTATATTATTTATTATTATTAATACTAAATTTTTTTTGTCATGTATTGTTAAGAATCTCAACTTAATGATTGTTATACTCTAAGTAGTGTTCTTAGACAAAATCAATCCTTCAATTGACAATTGAGATAAACAGGGTTGCTAGCGTGTGAGCCTGGGAGCGTGAGCCTATGAGCCTGTAAGCAAGAACTTTTTTTGTCCAAAAAAGTGGATTTTTTTTCCAAAAAAGTGGATGAGGATCTGTAACTGTGGATTTACCTATGACCGTGGTTTTGAATACTGTATACTGCTTTTGGAGGATTATTTGGAATTTTGGATATTTCCGCCCGCCTAAACCTTAAGTCCGTCAAAAGAGCTTGTAATAATGAATTTGTGTTGGATTTAAAGTTCTTTGTTCAACACCAAATTGATTATGTCTTTGGTTCAAGTTGGTTTAGGGTTCTTCGATTTATATTTAGTGAAAATATATTGTATTTCAAGGAAGATAAAGTGTATATTTTACTTGCCATTTTTATTCATACATAACCATTTGGAAGGGACTATATGTTCAGCTTCCCATTTTTTTCATTGAGATCCATTTGGAGAGGAGTATATGTTAACTTCCCATTTTTTTCATTGAGACCCATTTGTAGGTGACGATCTATTTCCTTGATATTCAATTGAATAGAAAATTCCAAATAACAAGATTCAAGAGAAAAATAAAAAACAATTTATAGCCATAAAAAAAGTTGTATATAGCAATAGAAGCAAACACTATATAGCCATGAGAGCAAACAATATATAGCCATAAAGCACACAAATCCAATCATAATAAAAATCAAAACATATTGGTTTGACTCATGAAATATGTCAATTCCATGAGTCTAATTTGCAGTAGACTCTGTCGCAGAATCCATGTCACTAGAAGACTCTGAAGTCTCTCTACCCTCAGACGCTGATCCACCTATGAATTGTAAGACATTTAGAGCGTAAGAAGGTTTGCGTTTTTTGGATTTAGAAGTACCAAACTCCGCAAACGCTGATGCTAATTGCTCTGCATAGATTGGAAGATCGAACGGCTTCTCCGGGCTTGAGATGAGTCTTTGTCTCTTCTTCACTTCGTCCTCCATAATTACTCCGTCGTTGCTACATTTGCACCAAATGCATTGTTAGATAAATGAAACATTCCAACTACAATGAAAATAGAAAATGGATATATGAAAAAACTTACTTACAGGGTTTAGGGCGCCGAACGAACTTCTAAGGCACAATCACAACAGCATCTTGATCTTGTGATAAAACCACAGGTGCTGCCTCTGAACTTGGAGCCACGATCACTGGAGCATCTACCTTCTTCATTGGCAAGAGGATGTGCTGAAAAATCCTCTTGTCTTCTTCCAACGCAACAATATGACGCCCCGTTGCACGGCATGCAGTAATAGATGTACCTGCAACAAACCAGAAGGTAAATCATTTTTGTAATCATTGACTACATAAAGTAGAGATGGTTTAAAGACATTCAAGAAATCAGAACTCACTTGTAGATGCAGTACAATCAAGTACAATGTCTCCTTCATCAGTGGTGCCTTCGATGATGAACTGAATGAAGCGGGCGTCCTTCTCTCGAGCTCCGCGCCAAGCCATTCGATCCATGTCATTCATCAACATGGTGTCCTCCGTTGTGTAATTCATGAGTAGGTCATCGCGACGGAGGTCTACCTTGGCTTTCAGAATGGTTTGAGAACGCCTGAACTGGAAATTTGATTTCCCTCGATCTCCTAGATGCTTGACAAACAGTGTAATGCCAAACTTCAAAGTCTGCAAGCACAAGCAAAAGTGACATGAGAATAAGTAACAAAAAAAGTAACTAATTCATCTTCTAATGAATATTTTCAAACATTAAGAAAGTAGTACCGTTTGATCTGGTTGAACTGCTGATGTAAGGTGCATGCGATTCATGCCCATCCACTCTTTCATCTTCCTGATGTTTGGGTACTCTTGAAGAAGTCCTGCAATGGTTTCCAAGGAGTCTTGGCCCCAAGAATGGAACACAACAATGCAGCCGTCGTCCTGCAAATGCTTGTCTGCAAATGCAAAAGCTTGAAAGATGGTAAAATACTCCTTATCTGCGTTCCAATAAGGAATGTGCTTGGAGCCCCCAATGTCTGGTACAGGCAAGTTCTCATGGCAGTCAAATATCATAAGATCAACTCCTGGATGCCGATTGACAACCCCACCATAAACTCTTGCTTTTCCTACCACCATCTGCAAGTACATTTCTTCAATACATGAGAATTTGATGAATAGAAGTACAAAATAATACTCTTTTATTGATCCAATTGAACTGCACAATGCAGTGACAATGACAAAGATTACCTTCCACAGAAACTCCATGACCTCGGTGTAACAATTTGATCCCTGTACACCTTCATTGTCTACCACTTCTCCAATGGAGACACCCAATAGTAACTCCTCGGAGGTGACATCATCATCATCACCAAGGGCAATGACTTGTGTCCCTTGAGTGATGACTTCTTCCATGAAGTTAGGAAGTACCGCCTTCCTCTTCAATCCTCCCTGAGATGCACCTTGCATCTGAGAACCTTCATCCAATGTTGATGAGGCTGGAGCGCCACTGCCATCTACTACTTTCTTCCCTTTTGCCCGTTCCTTCTCCTCGTCCTTCTTCTCCCTCTCCTTCTCCTTCTTTTCTAACTTTGCAAGACGCTCGGCTTCTTTCTTCTCCTTGTTCTCCAGAGCCAATTGAATGCGAGCAGCTTTTCTTCTGTCATTAGTCTCCCTCCTTGCAATGGCCTTTTGCCTCTGCTTCTTAGTGAGGCCAACAAACTCATCAACCTCCATGGTCACGGTGCCTATTCCCTCCAAAGAATTCCGCAGCTCTACCTCAGACGGATGTGTATAAGAAATAGGGCAATCAAGGTACCAGCCCCCACCACTTAGATGAGCCGTGGTGAATGTGCGAATTTGATTCGCCGTGAACATGCAATCCGATGAGTTGCGGTCAAGAAATCCAGATAGAAATGGAGGAAGGTCTGCTTTCTCAATGGCACCTTTTGCTTCTAGCTCATACTTGAAGTACTTGCCATGAGCAATAATGTGGTAAGTAATAGAAGCTTGGAAGACAAACAATAATATAGATACAATCCACAAGCAAAACAAAAAGAAACCACATTTGAACCCAAAAAAAAATCTCATTTAAAAAGTCATTATTTCAATTCCAGTGATGGAAATTGGGGGGTCCCAGAGGTACCTCTTGGACATCCGTCGGATCTGACGAATGTCCAAGAGGTACCTCTGGGACCCCCAAAATATTGAACATCACGGGAAAAAAACAAAAAGTTGCACAAAAAAGTTGAAATTCAGTGAGTTGTGCAATAAGTAGGAATGTAGACAATTAATTATAAGGAAGAACTCACTGAAAGAGAACCCTACGCACAGCATGATTGGCCCCCTCAAAAGTGTGGAAGTTGTCACTCTTCTTGAAGTAGTTAGCTCCTCTCAACTGTGCCAAGAAACCTTGATCCCAAATCTTCTTCCTCCATCCTTTCAAATAGTCCACTAATGTCTCGGGCTTTGAGGGAAGCTTCATGTTGATAGGAATGTTGTCTTGGCTTACGACCGCCTCAAAGTATTCGAGTGCAGCATCCTCAATCTGTTGTAATTGATAAACAAATTATAAACCATTCTAAGCAAACAATACTGGTTCAATTTCAATACTCAAACATTTATAAGAATGCCTTTCTCAAATAGAATTTCAAGAATGCACCATGTGATGATAAGAAGTGCTTACCCCAGCATACCAGACACATCGGTTTAGAAATGGACCAAGTAGTAATTCAGATACTAGTTTGGGTGGGAAACGCCTTGACTCCCGTGAAAGGATGGAAGAATTCTACCACTTCAAGAACTTGATTTTATGAGCCGGAGTCGTATTGCATGTTGCAACCATCTGCAACTTCTCCAAGGTCATCTCAGGAATCTCATTTGAGATCCAATGCTTCTCCACCTACACCAGAGAAAAAAAAATTAGATTTGTATGGGATTTTGAAGTGACATTTCTCATTTTATTATGAAATGGAGAAATTACTTACTTCTTCCAAAAATCCAGGCGTATTAGCTGGATTTGCCACCGCTAACAATTTGGACATCTTCGAGTTCAACTTTCCAGTCTTCTCTTTTGCTCCATCTCTCATTGCTTGTGCAAGACCTTCCGCAATGTTCTTGCCCTCTGGAGTGACCTCGTTGTATTTGCGAGCAGCTGCGTCAGCGGCTTGAGATATTTCTTGCTGAGAAAACCAAGTTTCCAAATGACTTGAAATCAGTACCTCAAAAAATAATAGAAAACATTAGTCAAATGAAAATTAAGAAACATGGGAAAGGAATATCTCACCCAGAAAATAAAGGAAGTGAAGACCTCTTGTGGCATAGAATACCACGTCTTCTTGATTTTCGGTAGTCCACACCGCTTCAACTCTGACGGCCTCAACATCTCATTGAACCGTTCAATAGGTAACAACCCATACTTCTGAACCTGATATATGTTGTGAATCATATTCGTCTTCACATGAGAGCCTTCCGTTGATCTGTCATACAAAACACGTTTCTCAATGTCGTGTTCATCGTGAATCCATATTTTGAGATTTCTACTAAATTATGAATTGAAAGCATAGAAATTGAGGGTTTAGGATATTCCATACTTGTTAATGTCATGCATGACATGCATGGTAAGCTCGATTCTGCCCTTTGTCTCCAAGACAATTGAATCCACACAATAATGCCATTTCCTGTCATTGGAGTGTCTCCTGAAAATGTAGTTCATCCATGAGATGAGACGGTGGTTACTGTCACAAACATAGAACTTCAGGTTCCTTAAGAACCTCAACTCCGGCTTTGACTCCAAATGGGCAATGAATGTACTGTTTTTTTCTTTCCAAAATGGATCCCACTTGTCCATCTCTTCTTCTGTGAACTCGGAGCTCTCCCCAGCTTCGTTTGTTGTAGTCACATAAAAAACTGCTGCACCCTCATGGTAACCAACTGCAAACTCGTGCTCGAGCAATTCCAAATCAGCAGAAAGGGTAGGTCTCACCATCGGCATAGACACCATTCGACACAAAGGAATTTGAAGCCGGAATAAGTGATCCGGCTTCATTCTGAGGCTTGCTATTGTGTTCACGGAATCCCCTTTTTGGAACTGTCGCAAATCATCCTCCAACAAGTCCTTGTCCTCTTCTGCTATGAAGTCATACAACACATCTTGCTCCAACACATCTTGTCCCTCCTTAGAATCCTTGGGTACACTTGAAATCTCTTGTTGAATTGTCTCTTCCGTGTTTGGAGTCTCAAGAATAGTGTCTTCTTGAGAAAGGTTGACTGGTGACACATCCATCTGCAAAATCAAAAAAGAAATCAATGTCTACAAATCTAAATATGAGGAGTCAAAATCTAAATCAATTCAAGATCCAATAGAAACCTATATTCTTTGAAAGTATACATAAAGAAAACTTTAGTAATTTATAAAATTTCAATAGGGTTTTACAAAAAATATGTATAGTTTAAAATAAAGCTGAATCCACTTAGTCTATCTCTATATCCCCTTCTGAGTCTAAGCTCAAGTGGATGAACACTGGCTCCTGTGGACCTATAGGACCACTATGAGCACACATACAAAACTCTTGTTGTGGTAGACCATCTACTGTGATAGAGGTTTGTGACTCTGAGCTATACTCAGTGTCAGAGCTCTCTAGAGACGTGAATCTTCCTCTCTTATACAGAATCTCTAATTGCCTTGCAAAATGTCTTTTACTGCGAGCCCTGATGTCACTCACTCGACTCATCACTGAACTCTCAAAGGCATCTGCTGCTTGCGATGCTGCATCCATGATGTCATCAAAACTTACCAAGTCTTCACGTGGAGCTTGTTTGTCTTATTCGGAGTCACTTGAAACATCAACATTTTGATTCACTTGTGCAGGGAACTGGAATGGACCCGCTCCAGGAGTCACCAAGGCATTGTCAACCGGTGCTAGAGGTGAAGAGTCCCCTTCTTCACGTCCTTCCTGTTCTCGAAATCACAGTCACAAAAAAATCAATTTACTTAGCAAATACATGAAGATAGAGAAAATTTGAAGTCATTCATGGACACTCTAGAAAGTATAGAAGCCCATTACTAAGAGATAGATGATCTCGGAGTTTTATAGCACTAAAGACAAGAGTCCCATTATTCGAAATATCAAAGAAAATGAAATTGTAGAAGTCTAGGTTTAGCAACTAAGAATTATATTCCAATGTGGCATTCACAATCTACTTGAGATTCTTATGATACTAAAATCATCAAATTCAATGTATAGTTCAAATTAAAGATATTATTTAAAGCAAGTCTTTCTTTGCAAATTTTAAACATAGAAAACAAAGAGATGAGACAATACAATCGGATCTCATGATTTGAATTGAATATTGAAATCATCATTAGGGTGGGAAGATCAATCAACAACTATAATTCATATTTAGATAGAACAAAGTATAAGAAACTAATAAAACTAAAGCTATAATGATTTAAGAACTTTGTTTTATAAACATGATAGACGTAGCCTTTGACTCATTTTACATTCTTTATTGTCACCATGAAATTTAGTCTACTTAGCCATATACTTAGGAACAATAAAAATAATTGAAAGACTACTAGCGAAGGCATTTCTATTCAATAACATTCAAAAATCATTGTCATAGTAGAATTCTAAAATCTATAAAATCGTAATTTTTTGGTAAATGCAAAATCTTTGAATTCCGCCGATTCGTTGAAATGTTCATAAAATCAACAAAAAAAATTTAAAAAAAATATATATATATATATTATTGAAATTTTGGAGTCCGATCCTGGAGACCGTGAGGTCCCCAAGATCGTGGCCTGGTGACCGTCGGATCCGACGGTCACCAGGCCACGATCTTGGGGACCTCACGGTCTCCAGGATCGGACGCTTGAGATGGCTTTTTCTGCTTCAATTTTTTTCATTATAAAATTTTTTTATACTTTCAAAATCAAATTTTTTTTAAAGAAATGAATTTTTAAATATTAAATTACGTTTTAAATTACTGAAACATAAATCTTCGTATGCTGCTGATCCATTAAAAATTTAAAAAAAATAAAGAAAAAATTATTTAAATATTTTATAAAAATTTGAAGCCGTCAGATCTGATGATCATGGGGACCCCAAGATCATCAGATCTGACGGCTGCAGCGGCTTCATTTGCATGCGCGCTGGATTCTAAACATGGCCTACTACCGTGGACTGATGGCATGATTCTGAATGCCAGAGTTGAAGCCTCTTCATGTTTCTAGCTTGTTCACTCCAAGATAAGGAAACAAACTTTGAGAATTTGACTTCAAGACGTGAAAACAATCATGATTTGGAGAACTAAACTTTGTATTTTCACATCCAAACTGCCAAAATACAAGGCAGGCTCTCAAAATGAGGTTGAAGATCGGTCTAACACTTGTTTCACTGTGATTCTAAAGGAAATCAACTCATAACCTGGATTCACGAAGGAAATGGATACCAAAAAAGCAAAAAATCCCCACAGGGATGAATTTCTTGGGGGTCCGGCCTTCGGCAGTCCGAGATAGCTCGGATCCGAGCTACCTCGGATTGCCGAAGGCCGGACCCCCAAGAAACTCATCCCTGTGGGGATTTAAAAAAAAAATTTGGACGTGAGTACAGCCAGTTCAATTCGAATTTGATCCGAGATGCATAGGAAGTCCGACATGCAAAGGAAGTCCGAAATGCACAGGAAGCCTAGGAGCTTCGAAGCCAGCCCAGAAGATTTCCGAACAGGAAAGGAGAGACACCGACTTGCGAACCAATGCGGAGAGTTCCAGACAACATGAGAAATACTTCGGCATGACCAAGCCGGACCACAAGTGAGAAACATGAGATTTGAGTTTCACCTTCAAACTCTTGCGCAGTTTCCTTCTTGGAGCTGGCGGCGTTGATGAGCCCTCCCGTGCCCGGCTTCGCGTAGCTCGCGTCATCCTCGTGTCTTGAGCACACCAAGCATGAGAATCTCAAACAAGCGCGAGGGAGAATGAAGATCAGAGCAAACGATTTCCCACGCTGAGAAACCAGAGTGGAAGTCGACCAGTTGCTTCGAGGTCAGAAGCAGCGCATGCACAGGCCTTCCAAACCAAGCCGCCACAACGAAGTCCACATTTCCCCTATCAGTCAGATATGCTGTACATTCTCTTCGAATGCAAGTTGGATGCGCGCCGCGGGTGATCTGTAAGATCAGATTTGCCACGTCCATCAAGATTCTTTCCTCCCGGACTGTCAGCGCGTCGCGGGTGATCCGTAGTTGCCACGTCGAGTTGAAATCCTTCCTCCTAGACTGTCAGCGCGCCGCGGGTGGTCCGTAAAGTCTGGATTTACTAGGTCAAGATTATTTCTTTCCTCCTGGACTGTCAGCGCGCCGTGAGGTCCCCGAGATCTCAGACTTTTGAAACATCTGTCTAGATTCCGATCGTAACTCCCGAGGCCCATTTCGGGAGACTCTGATCACCTTCTGATCAAGGTGATATTATCTGGTGATAATATGGAGGTACAGGGACGTACGTGGCTTGGGCTGCTGACGTGGCACACTGGCACAGGATGGGACCCATTTGCAAATCCAGTTGTCGTCCTCGTCGTCCCACAGTGGATCGGACACGTGGCAGTTGCGTATTGGTCTTGATGTAATTCAATTTTCAAATGAAAATTTGTTTATGGCGTTTACAATGCCGATTATGGAATATCAAAATCAAATCTTTAGTAGACTTTAATTCATGCATAATCATTGTTGATTTTTTGGTGAAAAAGAGTTTTCCTATTCATGATTATGATTTGTCTTCTGTGCCTCTAACACTCTAACATTTAGTGTTTAATCAAAATATTTTTGTCATTCTTTTATCTATTTGTTCTATTGTCGGTTGTTTAACCTCTTTATCTTGGATTTAGGTTCGGTATAGGTTCGGATACTATTGAATACGTCAATACTATAGCCAAGATCAAAATGAAAAGAAAATTGTGTAAGTGTTTCATTTTTTCATCTCTAGTTCTTAAAGAGAGAGAGGAGAATTGTATGATAAAATATTACAAGCACATCATCTCTAATCCTACAGTATGTAGCCTTTTAATGTGAGAGTATTGTCTCTCTGACTCTCTCTCTTCAAATTCAAAAATTTCATGAAACCATCAATAGAGCTTTTCTGATCTAAATTGTGTTCTGTAAACTCTGAACCTCTAGAAATATTGGGTCTTATAGATCCTCAATGAAAAGGCTAAGCTTTGTACACGAAATTCTTAGCTCTCATCATAAGATATCTCTCTCATAAGTAGTGAAAGTGTATGCATTACACCCTTCATTTTCCTATTCTGCCTTCAATAATCTAATTGAGATGTGTACATCAAAATTGGGGAAGATATAAAATACTGTGACACCCTTCCAGAAGCTGCGGAAATGACAAAACAGAAGAGGCAACACTAAAGCAAAGAAATTTTCTAGCGGATCTTACAGTTCTATAACTCTGTGCTGTTCCACCTGCTTCAATATTGGTATTGGCTTCGTAAGTCTCCTGGACTGCTTCACCGTCGTGGATCTGGTCCTCCTCCTCCCCACCAGTGCTCTCTCCTTCGAAGCGAAGGGATCTCCGAAGATCTTCTGCTGCGTGTGCTAACTTAGATGGCCCTCTTTTCCCTCTTGTCATTCTAGATCGTCTTAAAGCTCGAGAGGATGAGAAATAGAATGCAGTTCGCTTCCTCTTTCTTCTTCTATGATTCGAACTACCCAAGAAATCTCTACTATTCTCTACAAGCATGAAGTCAGAAGCTAGAACATCACAACTCCCGCACTCTCCCGCAGTTGCACAAGCAATTGATAAGAATATGTTTGGAGCCAAGGTTCCACCTTCTTATGGTGTAAGTAGAAGGTTAGGGTTAGCCGCTTTTTCCTCATCTGGAGTAATGACGCGCGTGGGAGTACAGTGTTACATGGGTTGAATGATGTACTATGGGCGGCGCCAGCAAAAACTTATTGGAGGATCTGGACTTGACAGTTTTGTCATTGTCAGTTTCTTCACCCTGAAGCCTTAATTTCTGCAATTCAAAAAAGTAAGTTTGCCGTCTACTGAAATGACCGCTAACATGTCAGATTCTATAGTAATAATGGGCTATGACAGCCGCCTCCACACAGAGAATTAAATTTCATTAGAGAAGGACTTGTAGACCTTACATTAGTGGCTATGTTTTAATTTCTTAAGATTATACAATATTGAAGGATTCTGTGGAATAGAAGTGTTTGCTTTTTCAAACGTGTATGTCAGAAGTACTTTTAAATTAATTATATTACAGAAGTAATTATTTCAATGTTTTAGGCCCTATAAGAAGGTTGCTAATAAATGAAGAATGTAAAGCACAGTGGCGGCTAAAATTGGATGAAATAGAAATAGATAAGATTTTATATCTCTAGACATGACAAAGTTCAAATGTAGTCATGCTTGTGTTCATTTCAAACTCATGTGGTTCCAAGGATTCATAGTCTTCTCTTTCTCACAACCCTCTTTTGGATTTCAGGATGGCTTACATTAGAGTAGATGGCCGTGAAGTTCCTTTGGTTTTTCCAGTAGTAGATGGTAAACCCGCTAGAGTGGCCTCCCACCTTCTCCATGTTCGATTCAAATTTATAGAGACCTCCATATATGTTGAAGAGGAAAAAATGCTAGATTCGGGTGAAGTCCAGGAGTCCATCCCTGTTGTTGTGTCCGTAGAGGACGGAATACGTTGTTGGTACCTCGGTCCAGGAAACTATAGAGCGTATGGGCTTCCACTGTCTATGTTCAGTGCGTCCTTGGAAATCCTTAGTCGTCAGTCAGATAATTCTACAGTGAATATGCCATGTACCAAATCGGGCATTGCACTTAGTCCACCTCTGGAAGCTTCGCCAATTCTTGAGAAGCATAAAGCACTTTGTGCGGTGAAAGTAGAGAGATTAGATCCAATCATTGAGTTGTCTTCGGATTCTGATGGGGAAACTCCTCACTCTGGTTTTGAGAATCCTGCTAGTTCTGTTCTGCTTGCACTATGCAAGATGGAAACAATTGAGTCACTATCCGCAATCCCTTCAAGTAGTCCTTCAAAATCGGCATCGACGGTCCCCCATTTCAATCCACATGTAGCAAGCATAGAGAGCATAGTGGAATGTTTGAAGAGACTAGGTACCATGCGCCGCTCTCGGAATGAGTTGTCAACAATGGATCTGGGCAGTTTCAAGCACATGCAAGTTCCATTTCTTCCCGCCGTCTTTGATGGAGATGTCATCTTCGAATTGCCACCATGCTGCTCATCTTCTTCTTCATCAGGGGCCCGCAATTTGGAGGGGATGGATAAGTGATACGACGGACATCCGTGGTGTAAAGTGATGACTACAAACATTCACAACTCCGACAACCTGAAATTCCGTAAGTCATTTTGTGCTGGACATCTTTCTTGTGAGAATGCAAATTGTGATTATCTGAAGAGAACTTCAAAGAAAAATGAGACAGAGTGGACTGGATATACTGTATTTCCTTTTACTCCGGGAGAGTGTACACCTGTAGACTCAACTCTAGTATGCAAGGTTTGCAAAACTTCACCTATGTGTCTTAGCGCATGCCCAGCTAGGATATATTACGTATGCAGTAATAAGCCAGAAGTGAGTAGAGCAGCAATTCACTTTGGAGAGTACAGGCACCCTATTGCTAAGGGCATGTACAGAGATTCTACTGAAAAGATTTGCGGACTTATAGCGGAGCAAGTGGCAAAGACACCCTTGGCTACAAACTCTGCTATTGCTCTTTCAGCTAGTAAAGACTTCTTAACAAACTACTTGTTTCACAATGGAGTGGGCAAGAAAGAGATGTTGAAGGAGGAAATGGAAGAGGTTATGGATCGCTTCCAATACCTGAGTAGTCCAAGTATCCGCAACGTTATCTCTTCTTTTCGTTCAAATAATCGTGGAGGAGTAATTGACAACATTATGACCATGAAGAAAGAGTCGAAGTTCGAATTCATACACGACAGTGTCTTTCCAGGACAAGGTAAAGAAAAGGTCTACATTTTTAAAATGCTTACAGAGGGGCCTGGGAGTGGAGTAGACCTTGTGAAGCGCATGCAAGGAGGAAGTGATCTGCAGAATGCTTGGTTGATGTTTGACCATGTGAAGCGCGTGAAGGAGTGGACCACAATGGCTTGCCACGTGTATGATACGGAGTACAAGAAGGTGATGACGGTAGCTATTTGTGATATGCAATCTGAAGACACCGAGGTTCAAGTACAATTTTGGCGGAGTTTAAATGCGGTAATGCTTCAACATGGGGTGCCTAATCCGAATTTCAAGGGATTTATGGCAGATAGTGCCATGGCCAATTGGAATGCAATTCGCATTGTGTGTGGTAGCGGTTCTGCCAATGTTGCAATGGAGAATTGTGAAAGAACATGTTTGCTGCATTGGAGTACCTCTCTCCATAGACATACACAGAAGTACATCAAAGAGGCATTTCAACAACAACATATTTCGTTATGCAAGCAATACAAAGATTCGAAGAATATGGATCAAGCAGAGACACGTTACTTGGCAATACGTTCATGGTGGCTATCATCGAGAGCTGCAACTGAAGATGCACTTCGTGACTTAGATCATTGGCTGGCTTTTTGGCATTTTCAATATCGGCAGTGAGGAGGCTTCATGGACATGGTGCGTTGAATTTTTGATGTCATGTTATGTAATTCTTATAGATGAAATGAAAAATTCTCTAATCGAAAGTTCAGTTTAATGTATGATAAGAATGAAGTGGTAGTGAATACATCCAATTTTTTTTTGGGTTTTTTTCAGATTTTTTCAATTTTTCCTTCCCATGTCTGAAAACGAGGGGGTCCAAGTAATATTGTAATTACATCACTCGGATCCGACGGATATATTAATGGTTTTAGGTGGACCCCCCAAATTTGAGATTTACATTAAGAATTTCTGGATGAAATGAAAAAATTGAAAGGCATTTAATCTCTTGGACTAACAATCTGGATTAATGATATATTCTTCATTATGTAGTTTTCCATATATTAACCTTATTGATGAAGTCATTGCTAGTCGTATACAATGTTAGAATGTATATTGAATACGTACAAGTAGATACATGCAAAGAAGCTTGATTTATTTGAAGTATACAAGACTAACTTCTTTTGAGTTCTCTGGCTTTCCTAGAAATTGAGTTTGGAGGAGATGCTGGACTTACCATCATGTAACCTATCTGAAACGGTACATAACAAGTGGCTACAAATGTCGGGAAATCGAGGGAACAACTTATTTGATGCAACATGTGATGACAGTATCCGTGCTTGGATGCAAATGACAAATTACAGAGCATACTTGAAAGGCCATGCATCGGGCTCAGGTCCCTCAAAAGGAGAGTTGAAACTCAGAGCTGCTAGGAGGAGTGGAGATCCCAAAAAAATTGCAGATGCGTTGAATGCTTTGCCGGGATCAGAAGGTGTGGGAACAAGAATACCGCACTTAGAAGGAGAAGAAATATTTGGGAGCATGAAGAGGAAGTTAGATGTCCCCATTGGTGTTGCAGGTGATTCACATAGACCGGACAAAATGAATTTCTCTCAACCTCGTGTTAGAACAAGGTCTACGACGACTTCTTCACCTTCTTTGTAGGACAAGACTAAAGAATCTGAGGCGAATACTTCAACATATGTTCCAATTGCATTTGAGAGTGATTGCGACACATCCAAATGGCATATTGCAAGAATCAACCACAAATCAAATGCAAGATGTCAAGTTCAACAGAAGACCTCAAACATCAAGTGCACAGCTAAAATTTCAAGGGGAAAGAAGGGAACTCCAGCGCCAACCTACCGCGGAAGAAAAGAAGAATATGGTAGTAAACGAGAAGTGGTAGTTGACTTTTGGTTTTGCTGGGATGACATTGAACGTTGTGTGAAGGATTCTAAACGGAAGTGGGTTATTGATTGGCCCGAGATACCAGAGGTTTGGCCTATTCTCACTGGAACAAACCTCAATCGTGAAGAGACATTGTTGTTGCAGCATGCTGGATTTCACCTACAAGCACGGCCAGTATTGTCACCACGTCGATTGTTCACCATGTCAAAGATTTTCACCACTGCTTTGTATGACCACCCTTCACCGAAGAACCCTGACGCATATCCAACAGTGAGGAATAACCGTACCATTCGAAGGGTTGCAAATGCACCAACCACCGAACAACGGAATAAGTGGGAAAGTGCGGGCAATGTTAGAGGCCAAATTCTAGAGGTGACTTTGCTCCCTTTTCCAGGACTTGGTGCAATTGTAGTACTCGAGACAGGGTCAGATTCTAACAGGAATGCATATCGAGTTACAATAGGAATGTTTCCAACGTGTACATGTCCAGACTTTGTGAATATGGTTGTTTCAGCTATTGGTGGTCGACAACAGTACGTGAACTGCAAGCACTTGTACTATTTGTACAGGTACTTTTGCAAGATGGATGTCCATGAAGACAAATTCATTCATGCACCAAGTTGTAGCTTCAATGAATTGAAGGTACTTCTAGTTCGAGCAGGAATTATTGCAATTCCAGAATAGGTATGGCTAGATATGTTTATGTTTTTCAATTTCATTTATAAATATATATTATAATTGCTGTTTGAAGTTCATTTCCTCATATTACAAAAGTATTAGAAAGTGTTGATGCAACTATGCTTGTATGTGAGCGAAGAGTATTCATGAACCCTGAAAATGAGGAAGAGTGACAAGACTCAAATTCCAGGGTTCATATTCATATGTTCCATAACAATTGCCATTCTACAACGCGCTACTATAAGAGTTGTCTTCTTCGATGGTCATACATGGCAAAGGACCGTGTGGGGGAATAGCCTTTCTCCGTCATCATGTGGAGAATTATATTCCCCTCGGTTCTTTGACATTTTGTTGAAAATACCAACTGAAGCATGTGTAGATAAAGCACGTATACAATAGTACAGGTATGGTATTTAAATTTGAAAAATGATGACGTAGGGGCAATCATGAGACTAAGAAGGACACAAAATTAGCTTTATATTTTGGCATAAAGTATCACTAGGATATAGCTTCAATACAAGTGTTTGACAATTTTTAGAGAGTCAAGAAACTAAATCCTAAAATACGTATGATAAACTTTGAAGGCCTCTGTCTTCATCAAATTAAACTTTAAACAAAAAAAACTAAAATTTCACAGAAATGATTGTCATAGGTGACACGGTCATAGGTCATGATCATTGGTGACGCGGTAATAGGTCACACGGTCATAGGTCTTAAATTGAAGAACAAATGGAAAAAAAATTAGAATTTTGAAAAAAAAAATGAAAAAAAGTAATTTTACCCAAAAAATTTGAAAATATCTGGTTTGGAGGCTTCCCGCTCACAAGCTCGCCGCTCCACGCTCGCACGCTAGCGTCGTTGTTGAGATAAAGGTTGCTACCATAGCAACAAATTAAAGTTGATGGTGTTGAGGTATTTTTAGTAAAGTTCTAGGTCAAATGTGTAGTATATTAGAATGATCTACTTTCACTTTGAAGCATTTTCAAATTTATGCTTAGAACCTTGTTACTTAATGATAAGGTTCTTAAAAGCAACACAATATAGTGTACAAGGCAAGCCTTGTGAGTTACATATGTGGATATTCACAAATATTTTAGAATAATGTTTTTGAACATTTTGAACATTTTCAAATATTTCCAATGTACTTTAAGAATCTATTTATTAGACAAACAAAGGCTCATTGTTGTCTAAGAAACATTATGTTAGACAAATGTTTTTGTACTCAATAGTCAATAGGGCAACCTTGGTTGCAATAAAAGAGGCAAAATTAGACATGGGAAAAAAACACTTTATAGTCTAGATTGATATCACTATTACATAGAATAAAGTTGCAATAATTGATCAATATGGCTAACAGAAACAATAACTTTTATTGCCAAAATCTCAAATCTTGAAGAAAAAAGTTATAATTGCCACAACTTGAGTTGTGGAAGTAAAGGCATCTAGGGATAAATTGCATATTAAATAAAATTTGGTGGTTGTATAGAAAGAGTCATTGTTGCCCTATACTTTGCATAACTTCAAACCTAATAACTTGACTTCAAGCAATTTATAGTTGATTTATTGTCCCAAATGAATTCCTTTTGAGGAATTTTGAAGGATACATTGCCACCTTAAAACCAGAGCCAAGCTCAACATCTTTGGTACTAATATAGCTTGACATTTGACAACACGATTCATAAAACAAGTACAAACTTAGCAAATGGGGTCCAAAAAAAAACCTCTCATCGCCAATCAAAAGGCAAAATCAAAGCATTAAATGATTTATTTGATGTAGATGAAGATGGAGAGGTTAGGGGTATTTTGACATATTATTTGTTAATCTTCCAATAAACTCTACCAAAAAGGATAATGTCTTAGTGATAATGGAACAAGAACAAGAATCCAATTAGGACGAAGCTATATATGAATAAGGCTTAAGGAATTATAGCCAAATATATCAAAAATATTCCTAACCTAATTGTGACTTATTAAGTAATTGAGGGCAAGACTAAATGTTTACTATGCAATAAACAAATATTGAACACACAAGCAATTCATGTTCATGTATGATTCTACTTCCAAAAATCATATTCATATTCTTTGTTTCTCTAGCTTTCCAAATAGACAATGCTAAAGGTCTTTTAGACGACAATTATAGTGCAAATGTATATGGCTCTAAATACATTAAAGCCAAATACAACCACTTTATCCTTCTATTCATTCTCACTTGTCTATTTGTGAAGGTTGTATTCTCCAAAAACACTCCAAATCAACTTATTCAGTTGATTCCGTAATACATGCAACTCATGTTCTTGCTTTGATCCATACAGATCTTTGTGGACCGATGCACACTTCATCCTTGGAAGGTACTCTATATTTTCACTTATTTGTTGATGATTTTTCAAGGTATATCTATGTTTACTTTCTTCAAAAGAAATTTGTAATATTATCTACTTTTATACAATATAAAAGACTTATTGAGAATCTTACCAGTTGCAAGATCTTACTTTTTCGTTCTAATAATGGTGGGGAGTTTACTTTTGCACAATTCAACTAGTTTTGTATTGAATCTGGTATTCAATGCCAATTTTCAAATCCATATAATCCTATACAAAATGGAATGTCCAAGTGAAAGAATCACAGACTTATCGAATCTACTCAAAGCACGCTGCAAGTGGCAAATTTATCCAACTCTTTTTGGGTTGAAGCCATTGCCACAACATATTATTTATAGAACTTATCGTTCACCAATGCTTTAAACAATACAATGCCTCATCAATTATGGACTAGTACTTGATTTGATCTATCCCATTTAAGAATATTTGGTTGTGTGGCATAAGCTCACATACTTGATCATCAATGCAAGAAACTTGATCACAAAAGTTTTGAAATGTATCTTCATTGGCTATGATGAATCTAGTAGAGACTGTGGAGTTAAAGGTTATTGTCTCTATAATCTAGATTCTCATAAAATAATTATAAGTCACGATGTTATTTTCTTTGAAGACACTCTGCTCCAATCCAATTCTTCAAGTTCTAATTCTTTGCCAATCTCTGAAGGCTTTTATAATGTTCCAACCCCACCTTCTTGTCCACTTCCCCAATCCATGTCAAATCCCCCTAATACTAAGGAGTATTCTCTTCGTATTCTTCCTAAAGTTGATTCTAATCCTTTCAAAGTCCAGACTCGCCTCCACTTGATACCTATGCCACATCATCTGGACTTCTTCAAACTCCTATTCTTTGCTTATCTCTTCATCAATGAAGTCATTTACGACAAGATCAACAATCTGGTCTTTTACCTTAGATATGAAAATCCCATTGCAAAAGTCAAGGCGCATGGCAATCAATTAAGTCCCATGATGCAAATTTATTCTCTTTTTCTTTCTTAACTCATGTTGGTGATCCTAGTTTTGTTCCAAAAGCTATCCAAAGTGCAGATGTTGTTCACTAGAAACAAGCTATGGATGCTGATACCAATTCTTAATAAAAAAACAAGACTTGGAACTTCCTCCCAACAAGTCTATAATAAGTACAAAATGGATCTTTTGTTGCAAGTTTAATTCTGATGATTTTTTATCCCAATGTAAAGCTACATTGGTTGCTTGAGGTTTTACTTGGAAGCAAGTGTTGATTTTTTTGGTATTTTTTCACCTGTTCTTAAAATAACTTCTTTACGAATCCTTTTCACTTTTGCAACTATTTACAACTACCACATCCATCAAATGGATGTCATTATTGCATTTTTAAATGGAATCCTCAAAGAAAAAATTTATATTCAACAACCTGATGGTTACATTCAATGTGGTCCAAAACACCTCATGTGTCTACTATTAAAATCAATTTATGGCCTAAAATAGGCTCCACATGTATGGTACAACTTCTTTGACAACTTTCTATTAACCCCTAAAGGACCAAGGCCTTTTTTCTATCAAAAAACTCTCAAAACTGCCATTTTTGTTGCATTCATCCAAGTTTACAAAATATATATTTTTTTAAGAATCTAACCATAGGATCTTGTACTTAACTTGATTGAGATCAAGTGGTAAAAATTTCATGAAGTTTGACCGTACAAATTGGAAGATATGAGCATTCAAAGTTGGAAATACAAGTTTTTTTGAACTGTGGTTTGCAATTTCAGATGACTTTGACTGGAATTTGTATTAAAAAATTGCACTATAGACTTTGAATTTATAATATTTTGTGTTAAGAAATTGAGTTGAGAGTCTAGGAAAAACAATTTACACAAAAAACACTTGATTTTCATTCTTTAAAAAATTGTTAAGTGGATGTAGGTCCAAGATTGAAAGAAAAACTAAATGGTTAATAACTCTAAGATGGGATTGAAATACAATAATCCCAATGGTGAGATTGTTCTAGAAAGTAAACATAACCTTGTCCAACAATTTTTTTTGAAAAATTGTAAAAATTGCATTTAAAAATGAATCCTATAAGTTATTTTTTCAAGAAATTGTTTAGATTGCCCGAAAAACAAGATTGTCCATAACTTTCTCATTATAAGTCCAAATAGAGTGAATCAAAGCTTCACATGTAGGCAAAAATATATTATTTTAGAATAAAAAATTAAAAAATTAAATTTTGACTTTTTGCAAAAAAAAATTCTGCCCACTGAATGAAAATTTGGGCTTTTTGTGGTATAACTTTTGCTCCCGGTCACCAATTGAAATAAAAATTACATTCCCATGAAGCTAATCAGTTTTCCTATCTTATGAAAAAGTTTCAAAAAGATTCATTAAAAATTGAGGTCTACGGAACCTGTCTGAACTCCAAATTGTCCCCCAAGGGGACAATGGTCCTTTAGGAGTTAAGCCAAGGTTTCTCAAAATGTACCTCTAACACAAATGTATATATGAAATGAGCTATCAACTCTCTTTTATATTTCGGTCTCTATATTGGGGTGATTGGAAGAAACACTTGTCCTATTTTGTGCCACACTATATGTGCTGATTTGTTTTTTGGCCATAACTTTTGTGTTTTGGCTTTGATTGACTTAATATTTGTAGGAAAGGTACTCATAGCTATCATAAACCTTCCCCAATTTTTTCATAATTTTCAAAAATAATTTACTATCTAAAAAAATACCCTGATTGGATGTCACACTTTGCAATTTAGGGGTTTTTAGTATTATGGAGTACCTTTTTTTAATGATTTTAAGATGAAATTTTGGATGAGAAGGTCTTCTATTAGACTTCCAACTCTCCAAGGAATGATTTTTAGAAATAAATAATTTTATGTCGTGTGGAGGTTTACAAAGTGAGCTCTTTTCTGCTTGTATTTTGAAACATATAAAATATTATTTTGGTGGATTTTTTTGTGAATGACCATATCCATAAAGTTGTTGCAAATGGACACTTTTTATTTTTTGAAAATACTTATTTTTACTATTTTTTCCTAATTAAAGCATGAAGGTATGTATTTTCTTGAGGTTTGGTACTTTTCAAGTTCTCCTACCTAGAGAATTTTTATATCGATTTCCTTAAGTGAAAACCTTTGTCTTAGAGGTGTATACATTATTCATATTTTTCAAGTTTTCTTAAAATTAATTTTCTACTTTTAAAGTATTCCAAAAAAAATCAGCCAAACGCAACAAAATTAACAGGTGTTTCTTGCAATCACTCATTGATGATCTCATCTTAACTAGGGTGGCCCGTGCCGTTGCCACGTTCTAATTTTTATAATGTACAGAAAATTCAAAATTCAATAACTTTCATGCCGTAGGTTGGAACACCATGAATCAAAGCCCGTGCACCCCTCCTCACCAAGGGCTTTCCGACGGTACCAAACATGCACCCGGGGGACTCACGGTCCGGGAGATCTCAACGTAACAAACAAACAAACAAACAAACAACCTATCTTCATATGAAGATTTTTGACAACCTAGAATTGTTATTGGCTACTAAAGCTCTTTTCACACATCGATTCTCCATGATTGACAACTAAGAGATCAAATATATTCTTGATCTTCAAATATGACGTGATAGAGCTAACAAAAGATAAACATTAACACAAAATAAGTATTTTTATGATCTTCTCATTAAATTTAATATGACTATGGCTAATTCTATTGCAGCTCCTTTAAAAGTTGGAATATGATATTCTAAATCTTAGCATGCTGATCTTTCCGATTCATCTCACCTTCTACCATTAATGCCTTACAAACAAGCCCTTGGCAGTCTCTAGTATCTTGTAAGTTGTAACATGTGCGCGCTAAGACTTAGCTTATTCAATCAATCATTTAGTCCAATTTATACAAGACCCAACTTCAGGTCATTGGCTTGGTGTCAAAAGGATCTTTTGTTACCTATGTGATACTTCTACGCATGGTCTTACATATTCTATTGTTCCTTTATCTTCTATTCCTCACAAGCTATGTGGATGGATTAATGTAGACTGGGCTGGCGATTTGGATACTTGACATTCCACCTTTAGCTACCTTTTTCAACTTGATTCATCATGTTTGTTATTCTGACAAAGCTATAGGTAGCCAGTTGTTGCTTTATCCTCCACCAAAGCCAAATACATTATTGCTGCAACTGCCACCTAAGAACTAATATAGTTGCAATCATTTATCTAAGAACTTGGTTACTCTCTTCAAATTCCCAATATGATCTACTATAATAACTAGTCATGTATCACCTTAGGCAAAAATCCAAAGTTTCATGATCAGACCAAACATATTGACATTCACTTTCATTTTCTATGTGAGAAAGTACAAGCCAAGCTTCTCCAACTTGAGTATATACTTCAATGTCAACAATGAGGACTAACATTTTAACAAAATCTCTATCCAAAGTCAAGCACCATGCTTGCATACAAGGTCTAGCTAATACCGCTTCTTCCAACACGAAGCAAGGAGACAAATAATAATTATTTTTCTGAGAAGCTTTCATTAGCTTGTGAGGAAGGGGGCGTTCATCAAAGTTGTAAATGTTTTTGCAAGCTAGTTTCAGCTATGCAATTGAAAGGGGCATGTTACTATAGAAATTGATAGTAGATTCAAACATTTATTACAGTAGACAAACAATCACACTGTTCTGTCAAATTAAACAGTGTCTTCTTCCTCTATAAAAAGACTACTCTTGTTGTACACAATTATTATCGATATATTATTCTACTTGATTCCATCAATGCTTTGCTTAATGCTTTGCTTAGTGTTTCATTCGCATTTGTCAGTCTCTTCATTTCAGACACGTCCAAATCTCGAGCAACATAATGAAAGCCCCTCTGATGATTCGATGAGCGCGTGGGTGCCGGCATTATGTGTGTAGTGGTCATCACAGGAGTCTTCTCGGTTGAGGTACTCCCAGTGATCTCCATCTCAGGATGTCTGTTTCTGCTGCGAAGGTAGACCTCACACTTCACCACACTTCTACTCACCTGAAACCCCGGAATCACTGAGAGACCGACTTCGGTATTCGCATCAGCCTCCTCATCCTCTTCTTCGGTATTCGCATCAGCCTCCTCATCCTCTTCTTCGGTATTCGCATCAGCCTCTTCATCCTCTTCTTCGTAACTCCCAGGGACAACAGACTCCATGGTTTGTCTCTGGAACTTGGCACCGTTCTCATAAATCAACATTTCCACCTTCTCCTCGAACGAATGCACCAATCTGTGCACCAACCAAACGGAAACAGCAACTTTCAGAAAGCTTTGATAGAACTCAGTTTTCGGATGGCGCTCCCTTTCGATCGCCTCCCACTCCTCTTGGTAGATGGGCAAAGGTTGGTTACTGGCTACTTCGCCAATGATGGACTTGAACTTCTTGAAGCAGAACCTTCCAAGAAAAGAGCCATCCGGTGAATCTGAATCCAGCAGCATGGAAATGGTGGATGCCTCGTCCTTGAACTTGGAGAAATCAGCAAAGGAAATGAGCTTCGTCACTTGTTCATTCTCGAAGTATTCTACGCCAAAATACCCATTTGGAGCGTCGAATCCATCGAATAACCGTTTGCAAATGAATGCCTCAACCAAAAACTTCCAATAGTCGGCTCTGTCGATGTCGGCCTGCACTTCCCGGAGAATCGTCTGCTTCAGGTACTCGAGCTCCACGGGATGTTTGTTCATGTTCGTGATGAGAGCCTTGGCAAAATGATTAACAGCACTCTTCACTCCCATAACCGCCATCAAGAGATTCTTTGGAGATGGTCCTGTGTCATCGTCCTGGTGTACTGGAGTACTCAGTTTGGGAAGCGTGATGCTTTGATTCCAGCTAGGAGCGGCCGGAGAATTGCTTACACTCGATGCTTTGTGGAACTTGGGATCACTTTTGCCCTCAAGAAAATCCTGTTAAGAAAGAAAGCAAAGACGTAAGTTGGTCGACTTGAAAAGAAAAGAAAAGGTTTCATCAGTACCCCCACCCTCACCCGCATGAGTGACGGGGAAGATTCTCTTGATGACAACGCCTAAAAATGAATGAACTTGTCTAAGCTTGCCGATACCGCGTTATCACCAGACCTCAGTTTCTAGAATGAGTCATTAGATCAAGACAAAGCTCACGCCATTCATGATATGAATTGAAGCTGCTCACCTGAATAGGGGAAAACACACCGCTTGGTTTCTTGTTTACCCGTACAGACTTTAATTTTGAGTATTTTCTTGTAGGATTCACATCAGCATCCTCCTCCATTCCACCAACTATTCTGAACCTCTGTTCTAGCTCTTGATTCTTCGACATGATAGAGATTCGACCAGAAATAGGTTTAATTGCAGGCTGGATCGGATCTGAGGCGTCTGGGGAAGAGATTGCGTTATTACAGCTCGCTTGAAATAGCTCCGCAGCAACTTGGGCGTGAGGGAGTGATTTGACTATCTGGGTGGGATTGGCAAAAATTGCAACACTTCCAGCAACATCCTCGTCGGCCATTCTCAGTGGGCTTTCCTTAGTAACCGTCGGTGTTGAAACAACTCGCTCTTCGTGCACAAAATCAGCTGCAGGCAAGACTACGGAGGAATGGCATTCCTCATCAACAAGACTGCTTGGAGTTACTAATCCTCCGGTGCCAATATCTTCGTGGAGCTCTGAGCTGTCCTCAGTAACTGATGGCGTTGAGACAAGTCTTGCTTCGTGCATGGTAGCAGCTGCAGGCAAGATTGCACATTCAATAGTGGCTTCCCTCGTCACTAGGTTGTCAACTACGTCCGTCCCACTGCCACTGATACGAGAATACAAATTGTCTACTTAAACAAAACTGTCAGCTCGGTGACTCACCTTCTGCAACACTGGGAACTCGACGAGACCCAATTCCCATAAACTTCAATGATGATTGAAAGAAAGTTGAAATCCTGCATAAAATTCCCACAATCGGGGTGCAAGCATCATAAAAAAGACAATACTCATTAGATTTCTTGATTCTAAATCCAAAGATAATTCTTTCCTTTAGTCTTCAAGATATGTTAGTATTAGTACAATGAGGGAATACACAATACACGGTGATGATCAAATGTAAATTTTGTGTGAGTATCATTATCCTAAAGCTACTTTGGTAACATTGAATTCAAATTACATTTTAGTGAAATTGGACAAATTTCACACAAGGCACTCTCCAATAGATTTATATACCACAAATCATATTGCTATGATAATAGATATTAGACTCATATAGTTTTGAATTTGAGAAGTTGATGTTACAATTTAGCATTGGCATTGACTTTTATTTCATATGACATTATTTAGTACTAAGCTACATGAAGCTTATAATAACTAGGTTGTTGCAAGAAACACTTATTAGTTTTGGCTCAAAAAGATATAATACTTGAATAGTGTAACTTTTGGAATCAAAATTTTAAAATTGACATATAATATGGATAATTTGGTAATCATTTAAAAAAATATATGTGTGAATATTTAGGCCTAGAAAAATTTATCTCTAAAGTTGTGTACAATCAAAAAGTGATGGAAATTAAGAAGAAAATGGACATGATGATGCTTGATTTTTAAGAAATAATAAATAATTCAAGAAATTCTCTAAAAGAAAAGCCAATTTTTCTTACTTGAAGATAAGGTAAAGGTACCAATAAGGCAATAATTGATCAAATAAGCAATTTTGGACATAATTTGAGTAGTACAAGGCAAAGCAAATATTTTTAGAGGTGCATAGATATAAATGATAGGGATTGCAAAAAATTTGATAATTTTATCTTTTGAATTGAAATTATTATAAATTTTGAAAGGCCAAAGTTGTTTTTGATCTATGATTAACATATAGAATCATCTAATTCCAATCATTCAAGAATACTTTGAATTCTTACTAATTACTTCTTACATTTATGCTCACGTATGTGTCATTAACTTATTAGTCCAAACCTTAAAAAATACGAAAACACACATTCCAAAGTTAGAAAAAAAATTTGATCCAACCATTGTCAAAAATACATGCTCCTATTGATTGCCAGTTAGAAGGTGGTCAGTAATTGGTACCTTTACCTTACTCCCTGTCAACCATTTTCATCTTTGGAAAAATAAAGTTGGTTTCTTTACACTTGCACAAAAGTAGTTCACTTTGAGTACATATGTTAGATAGTTTACTTCTTTAGAAAATCCTTTGTAAGATTGTGCGACTTTAGTAGAAGTCCTAGTCCAATTTTGAGCTTAAATTTATGTTTGGGGGGGAAGTTTCAAAAATAGTACTCTAGAATCTCTCAAAATGGAGACATCCAATTATAGTTGTTTAAAAGTATTAAAATAATAATTTTTCAGACCTCGAAAACTATTCCAGATCTGGAACTATCACATATACTATCACATATACCTTCACTTCAAATTTCACAAAAAATGAACAAATGATGCAAAAGATATGAGCAATAAAAACACTTGTCCAATGTCAAGGAGAAAAAAAAAAGACAAATTTTTCTTGCAATCATCCAACTTTGTTTGTATTAAACAACAATAATTAATTGTTGATCCAAGCCCTAAAATATTCTAAAGATTGAATCATAGAATACAAAATACAAGAAAATTGTATTGTCTCATGTACCTTCCTTTTGATGATGATCGTGATAAACTCAAACTTTGCACTTGGTCACATCGTGTGGCATATGCAAAAAAAAACTTGCTATCATCCAACCTCATCACTCCCAAACTCAACAACTTTGCATGTCTCAACAATTTGCAAAGCCTTGCAAAAGTCGGTCGGCGAGAAGGCAAATACTCCCAACAACTCTCGATGCAAAATGCCAAGTATGGAGGGCAATACTTGGGTAGAGTTGGCCTAAGTCCTTCTTCCCTTATCAAGGTTTGAATATCTACTCCATAGTAGTCAACACATTCACTATATGCTTGCTTTCCACTCAATATCTCAGCACATGTAATTCCAAAACTCCAAACATCTGCCATTGGCAAATAATATCGCTTTTGGATCATGTCTTTTCCAAATAACTCTGGAGCTCTGTACATTCCAGTACCCTTGTTCTTCGAAGGAGCTTGGAAGGTGGAAGTATTAGTATAAGATTTCACCAATCCAAAGTCTGCCAATTTTATATCCAAATATCCTTCACCATCAATACATGACAAATCCATTTGAGAGCGTTCTTTCACAAGAATGTTAGCTGGCTTTAAGTCCCGATGAGACAAATGCTTTTCATGCATATAGCACATAGCTTGTGCTATTTGATACATGATATCAATGGCCACAGGAAGTGAAAATGGCATACAATCCTTTCCCATTTGTACCTTCGTAGATGCCATACCCTTCAATACACTTCTCATATATGCACCAAGATCTTGGGGCATCAATTCCATCAATAAACGAGATTGAGGATGTTCAGGACAATCGTCCCAATAGTGAAATAGTCGAATAATGTTGGGATGAAATAGACCCTTCAAGGCGGTGGCTTCCTTCTCATCTTGCCCACCTAGCATTTTTAGAGCGCATTCAATCCCCAACCACTTAACTTTCATCACAACACCACAACCTCCTCGTCCCAATAGATGGATGGGTTCCCACTTTTCCAAACCCATATCTCTAGTGGCTATACTACTTGACAACCAAGATTGCAAATAAATGGCCCGTAGATAGTCCAAACCACTTGTTGATCCATGGATTTTTGCAATCATCGAGGCCTTGGAAATGATTGTTTTTTTATCTTCCACAGCTGCTTGTTGCAATGCATGAGTCTCTCTCCGCAAGTCCTTAAACAGTTGATGATATTCTTCATCTATGATCTTCATCTCCTCTACCTTCTTCTCCAAAGAGAGACCCCTCCCACAAGTGATTGCAAAATCCAACAGCATTCTCCACAAGTGAATATCCAATATAATAGCCATAAACTCTTCTTGAATCTCCACCAACATCATGGCTGATACAAGCCATGATTCCAAATCCTTACAACAACATTTCTTAACCAAGACCGCAGCTCTTTTAATTGCACAACACAAGTGTTGGAGACTAATGGTTTCAACCCCTTCACCAAACTTATAACAAGCACCCTTCTTTTCTAAAAAAGCATTGGTCTCCACAAGTTCTCCAACCAAGATTTGGCTTTGGCATTCATTCAATTGAAAGGATGCATCACTTGAACCTTTGATTAATCGATGCACAACCTCCGTTGATTCAATAATATGATTGTAACAATGAACCATCATGATTGTCACTATATAGGGGCTTCAACAAAGTATCATAAATGTAAATCTATGAAGGATGCTTTCACAATAAAGTTGGTCTACAATCACATTCAACCCAAAGAAGTGCTTTAGCATATTGCTATATTCATAGCCCTTATAACAGAAAAAAGACTCAAGCAATGTGCTTTATCTAGGCAAAATGGATACAATTTCTCATTTCCTTTAAACAATGAACTTCAAAAGATTCCCAATTCTTTGATAACAAACTAAAATAGATGTCACGACCAATACTAATACTTAAGCCATCATGCTATTCTAAAAGAACTATTGATATCTCAAAACACCTTGTTGAATAGCACATACCTCAATCGTAATAGTAAGAGCTACAACAACCAGGTAGAGAACAATCTCAATAGATCATCCAAAGGCCCATTCAAATTTCCAAATGCAAAGTGATTTCTCACTAGTTGTGCAGCTCAAAAGGGAATCATTACACCTACAATCAACACACCAAAGAAAACAATTCAAATTTGAGGTAGGAATGCAACTGCATCACAAAGGAAAAGGAGCACAAGGAAGAGGATCACAAATTACTAAATGATCATGAGAATGTTTCACTCAAACTAGTCCAAAACAGTCACTCTGAATTCAAAGAGTCCAAATGGGAAAAAAAATTCTAAAATTGCCACCAGGGATTGTGAGATATTTGCATTTGCACAGTAAAGAGGAATGTTTTTTATGCAGACTATTCATTAGGTTTGGTAGACTTTGATTCTTCTTGGTGCGCATTCCTCGGAATTTCATGAAATTTGACTGCCCCTCGGGGATTATGCAGAGGACCTCTAAGAAAAGAAGTTAGAAAATAAATAAATGATTAAATGCAACAAACTGCCCAAAATCTTAGGAAAAAACATTTCAAACTTCCAATACTCCTTTCAGACCTTATACTTTACAGACTGATAGTTCTGGCTATCATTCTGGAGAAGCTCATATTACACTAAAACGAACCCTCAAACCCGCCTACTCTCCAAGATGATGCCATCATTAGAAAGAGAAAAATTTCAATCAATCGTCGCACATTCAATTCGGCATCTCACAAGTTCAGTAAAAATTCTTAGAAGTGCAACTTCAGTACGTCTCTGATATGCTACTACCCACACGGATGGACCCAATAAACTGAGCTATAAATTCTCGAGAAAACAAAACCACGGCAATCTTCTCATGGCTGTCTACACTTCTCAACCTCAAAATTGCACCGCTTTGCTGTCGGCTGAATAATTTGAGATAAGAGGCAAGCATTCGTTTGTCACCAGCCTCAGGAAAATACTCCTCTTAAAAGCTAGTACTAAAAATTATTTAGTTTAGGTTTAAGTCTACGATTGCAATCCAAAATCAGCAGCGTGAAGGTAAGCAGACAGGGAAGAAAACCGGAGTCCATCGACAGCTGGTCATGAGATCTATTTATGGAATAGGATCACTACCGATTTCTTCGAATTGAGTGTGCATGAAACGGATGACTATCAAGTTAAGGTTAACACTGACACACCCTTGTCGATCAAAGGACGGGTGTTTTCGTATGCCGACTCAAACATTGAATCTTTAACGCAAACACCGTCTTGGAAACTCAATGCTCAAGTCAACCGCTTGCCTCAACTTCCCAAAAAAATCAAAACCAACGACATAGATTGAGCATTCATGCGCTCACCTCAAACCCAAAGCTGCCGGGTGGATGCCATGAGCAGCCCGGTCCTCTGCAATCCCTACGAATCCATGCCATCAAAGGCCAGCGGCTATCATATCCAGAGTACGAACATCACCCCTCTCCACCTCCTTACACTGCCGGGGTACTGGGAAAGCAACGCAGTCGATAAGTCATCCTGGCATTACTTCCCTACTAAAATGTGCTTCTACCACATTTCAGAGACAACAGGAATTGAAGTTGGAGAGGTTGGAGAACCTCCAAACCCTACCAATCCTACCCACAACACCTCACAATCGCAAGAGTCTAATCCTCAGTCGGTCCTCAAGAACCATCGTGAAACCGATGCGTCGGTAAGAAACTGTCGGTAGGACGGTGAAGATTTGTTGCTTGGTGAAGGAGGTCGGCTCCTCAAAAACAGGCTTAGGTTTCACAATTGTGAATGTGCTCGCAAGGAAGAGCAGCAAGCACCTGATTCCTCGCATTCAGAGTTACCTTTCAAAACCGAATAAGGATTTCAAAACCCTTAACCCCGAAGACTCTCCCCGCCACAACAGACCCTCCATTACAAGCTCAGCCCAAGTGCCACAAACCCAACAGTAACGCAAACATTCACAAATGGAAACGTAAATCCATCGGGCTTCTCTCTCGAGACCACAAGATTGAATTCAAACGAAAAAGAAAACCACATTCATTTCACCCTTCAAGGACGCGGAAGACCAAAAGCGTCCCACGAATGACTTCACTTTTCACCGTAGAAACAAAGATTGCACATACTGCTCCAATAATTGGAGCATTTCAGCGTTCTCCAAGGGTTAAGTTTGGAGTAAAGAGAACTGTCCCCGCATGAATGCAAAGATCTCCGCCCACAGGCTGTTAAAAGCACTGGTAAGAGAACCCAAATCGGCATGACAAAAAGCCCCAATTCACTTTTGACAAACCCAATGCACCAATTTCAAGATATGACACCAAGCACGAATCGGCCTTAACGCAGAGTAACTTAACATAACCCTTAAGAGCTCCATCAGGCGGTCTTTCAGTGATACCGACCACACATGAATTTCAAACACAAACACTCTGTCAACTGCCATTTCGGAAAGTGCAAGTGTTTGAACTTGAAATTCAGCGACTGAGTCAAACCCTTCCCTCAACTCCTCCACAAGAATCGAAAACCGACAACAAGAAACTCAAAAGTACACTCAACTGTGACCTTCACTCACCACAAAGCCTGTTGCTGGGGTGCGCCACAGGCTCCCAGTGCAACCATCCCATGAAGATCAACCGTGTTTTGTCAATTTATACTTCTCCTACCGACAGTCCAAAGCTAACCCACAATTGTTCACCCTACCAATCCTCCCCACGACACCTTCCAGTGCCAGATTCTAACCCTCTGTCCCGTCTATCTTCCCGAACCATCGCGAGATTGATGAGTCCGAGACCTAATATCGATAAGGCCGCAAGAATTCAAGGTTTTCAAGCTTTCGCGGCCTTGCCCCCCGGCTTGGCAGACGAAGACGAATCTTCCTGCCCCCGGATTCCTGGAGAAGGGAACACTTCCCGAGAGCCTCTTTGCGCTTCGGCAATGGGTCCTTACCAGAGAGTTGTTCTGGAAGGTAGGTGCACCTATAATCGTTCATTTAAGGTCTTCAGCTGTTCAGCATAGATGGAGGCTTTCTCTAGAGGTTTTTTTTTTCCTCTCTCTTCAGTATTAGCAATTGAATTTCATGAATTTGGAAAAATATACAATTTTTGAATAAGGAATATAATTTTTATAAATTTTCAAAGTATAAACTTTTAAAGGACTCTGAATTGCACTCAAATGAAGTTGCCTTTATTCTCATACCAAAATCTAAAAACTTACACAATCCACCAACCACAATTAAGCATAGGAAAAGTTTCAAGGTACTAGTAAGGGAACTCTAAAGTTAAAGAATGGGTACATAAATGATTATGGATAGTCATACCTTGAATTTGTTTATATTGCCTTCGAGTAGATTTCCATGAAGAGTCACAGTAAGATAACAAGTTTTAAGTTTTCTAGAAACTAAATTGTTTTTTCCAACTTCCTTGATCTTTAGACTTCTATGTGAGTAAGGAAAAAATATATTTTAGAGTAGCTATATTCTTGTTATCAAACTAAAAGCAACCAAAAAAAATTCTAAGTTCAAAGTTTAGATTAGGTTTTATTAGGTTAGAATCTTGCTTTCCATACTTTTCATTGGTCTTTCCCTATTTTTTTTGTTGGAGAATAATTTAGATTTTGTTCTAAATACTTTCATGTAGAATTCTAGAAACCTTTTGTCTTTTCTAAAAGTTTATTTGAGTTTTGTAGATGGAAGTTTGCCCCTGATTAATATCACAATTTGGTTTTCATTATTGCAAAGTTGTTATTGAAGTTAGAGGTACCTTATACATTACCGATTTTTCAACATTCTTCTAAAAACATTTAATCTATGAAAATTCACATTCTAAAGAATTCACCAATATAAATCATAAAGCTTTCAAATAGCCAATATATACATCTTTACAAACAACTATTCAAATACAACCAACTTCTACCCATCCTTACAAATGTATATGCAAAAACACACACATATAGAATATATATATATTTACATACCTTATCTTTGAATTACTCTTAAATTTGCTCAATTTTTTTTCAATTAGAATTACTTCAACAATTCTTACCAATAAATTTAAAGATAAATTTTTATAAGTGGTATCATCCCTATAATTACTTGGGATTACAAGTAGAACCTTGTATGAACAAACCCTTGATTTGTCCCTATTCAAAGGAAAAAAATTAGACTTCTTCAAGATTCTCCCAAAGTTGTAATCCTTTTACATTTATTCGAACATCATCATATTGTTAAAAACATCGAAATTTTAAAAAATTAGATATGCTTGTTTAGATACCCCATTTTACCTATCCTAGTTTCTTGAAGAATAGTGCACTTGTCACACAATGTCTTGAAAAGTGGTTGTACACCCGTGGTCAATTAATTAGGCCCCCCTAACTCTCAAAACATTTCAAGGCCATTGCTTGTTTTTAAAAAAAAATTTACCTTTGAAATCACCGTTGATTTTCCAAAAAATTACAAGCCATTGATCTTGGGATTTAATCTAAATACAAATATGGATACAATACCGTATAAAAATACAAATATAAATACGGGATGAATTGTCCCATATTGTTTGGGAATTAGAATTGTTTCTGAAAATTACAAGAGGGAAGGGGGGAGGGGGAATGGAATTTTTTTTTAAAAATTGGCAATTTCTACCACTTTTCAAGACATTGCCACACAATGTCTTGAAAAGTAGCAAAAACTACCAAATCCAATAATAATCCGATAAATTTGTCACAATCAAATCAAACTAGCATATGACAAGTAAAATTAGATTGGTTTGTATTGTTGATGTTTTTGAACATTTATGAAGGCAAAGACTACAAAAAACTCGTATTTTTTCTAAATAATGCCCAAATTCTTGCATTGGAATACTTCACATGATGTTTTGCACATTTGTGCTAACATTAAAAAAATTGTATTGCTCCAAATAAGGAAAAAAACATGTTATATCAAACAAAGCATTACATTTCTAGTATCAAATATAAAAAAAAACAATGGTCAACAGGGTCTTCAAAGGCCACCATGTAGCTACCACCTAAGTGTGGGAAAGCCAATGTGTAAGATTTTTTTCCATTGCTTGTCTATGACATGGCACTCGACATGGCATACCACATGTACATGAAAAAATTGGTTGACATGGTAGTTTTTGGGTGAAACCTTTTCTATATCTATAAATTTTGGGGATGTTCTCAAAGACATCAGTATAGATATGCTAAAGCCCTAATAGACATCCTATAGGACAACTTTGTGTTTTTCTTTGTAGTCACCTCTATGCTTCTAACATGTGCTTAGACAAGCATTTCTAATATAGATTGTAATCTCAAACATCTACCTTGGCAAGAAAGACTACTTTACGGATGTATTAGTTGACATGCCACATCTAGAGATGTTTTTCAAGATATCCATTTCTAATTCTTTCGAATAGAATTGAGATGTTTAAAGCACTTGTGTGCCTATTTGGACAGCTCATGGAATATCGTTAACGATTGTGGTGAACAAAATGATGTCCCTATTAACATTACTTTAATTGAAGGATGCATTTTGTCTAATGTCTACATGGACATGGGAATGTCTACAATGTACAAAAATTCAAATAGCCTACTATCAAATGTGATATGGTACATCAATAGTCATTGAAGTATCTAGGAGTTGTAAGTCATGTTTCAAACATCTAGAATTTTCCATGATAAGTCTCTTCAATTTTTTAATCCTTTTAAAATTCCTATTCAGTGTAGTTGATAGGCAACCAATTTGTAGTCTTTGATGTGAAAAATTGAACTTAGAATTGATATGGCAAATTGTCAATATGAGAATTCATAGCCTAGATAGACTTAGATAATTAACCTTGAAGCACTCCAATGTTCAATTTGTGGATGATGAACAAGTTATAACTTGGTTTTCATCTTCATTACTGCTTGAATGAAAGTCTTTCTAATTTGTAGAGATATTTTATCAAGTTTTTGTCCTAGCTAATGGTTGTATTTGGTGTGATTAGAGTACATATTTTTCTAAAATTACAAATGTGAAAGTATGTCAAGTGGTTGACTAAGCCAAAATTGCATTTACTTTAGTTCAAAACTAGATTTACAAAAATGAGGTCATAATTTAAAGGACCCCAAAGTGTCAAAAAAATCACCTCATTAAGAGAGACCCATTTCAAATCCATTGTAATAAAATTTACCCAAAAATTTGCAATATTTTGCATGTAATCGAATATGGAAGAATTTTTTTTTTAATTTATAGAATTGTATTGATGATAGCTTTGATGAATCTAACTATATGAATGGAATCTAAAAGTCCAAGCCTACAACTTTTGTTGCATAACAATTCCAAAATTTCCTCCAAATTTTACTCTATGATGATTTTTCCCAAGTCATCAATTATGGAAAAGACTCTAGATGCTTAGGGGTTAATAACCCAATGATAATGCTTGGAGAATTATTTGATTAGAAGATATTTGTAAATTGGTTGAAGATTCAAAAGCAAGTTGATTGAGTGGGGAGAAGAATGTTAGATTGTAGTAAGGTGTATAGGACAATTTGATAAGAGTTTGTATATGAGTCAACCTCAAGTGAATTTAGAAGTACAAACAAATTGTTGATCACCAATTAAAAAAGATTGAGATTGGATAGATCCAAGTGTCTCTAAACACATATTAAGGTATTTGCACCTAAAAGTGATACTTTCCTAATTGCAACACTTGTCTACAACAATCTAAAATTTTAAGCCTGATGATAAAGTCTAGTTCCACTTTTTGAGGCAAAGATTCTTGCATAAGCAAAAGCCTTTCTAAAGATCACCAAAAAGTTTCAATGATGTGAATTATTAGTAGGGGCCAAAAGCAAAATGCTAGCGATGAAGGACAATATCAAGCTTCTTTTGGTGATGGTAAACATAAAATTGTTGGCATGCTCTATAGTTAGATGTTACTTTGCTATATGATAATGAGTCAATGACTATATACTTGACAATTGTTTCAAATTAAATGGTGCCATTTCTTTATTATTTCATTACTTTAACCCCTTAAGTTCTTTGACTATGTTTACTCCAAAATTTGGTCAAAAACTACCATTTCCAGTACCAATACCAATTATTTTTAGAGTTTAGTTTTTGAAATTTGGAACTGTAAAATCTTGTAGCAAATTAATTTGAGAACATGTGTAAAATGTTTTAGGGTTTTTCATTGTGTAGATTGCAAGATATTACGTGGAGGGGGCAATGAGCAGTAGCAATGGAAAACTACATGCAAACAAATGATAGGGTGCCTAAAAACATTTGAGATAAAAATTATATTTTGTTTTTTTATACTATAGGGTACAAAAAATTCCATGACATGTCTTGTAACTACTATAGGGTATAGAAAAATAGGTTCAATTAGAAAAAAAATTAAACCTAAGATATCCCCCTTTTAATTCTTTTTTTTGGCCAAAAGCATTAAATGCTGGTACTTTGTGAGTGGCATATTCAAAGTGTTCAATAATTTCATAGACTTAACTAATATCTAAAGTAGATGTTGGTTGGCTTTAGGTGGTTGTCATTTAATTTTGGAATTTTGGTGGTTTTAGATTTCAAGCCCTATGTTTGTTGTTGCGGCCATTCTGTTCAGGGTTCATTCTAGGGTTTGTATTAGGCCCAATCTATGTTTGGCACTATTCGGTTTAGAGTAATTGTTGTTGTGTTCACAAATTGAAGGTTTTGGTTCAATGAAGGGCCCACCGTTGGGTTTGGTGATTGCCTAGTATGTATTTGTGATTGTTTGGTTTTGGATTGCTATTGTATTTGCAAATTCAAGGTTTTGGTTCAATTCAAGGTCTAATGTAGGGTTTGGAAATTGACCAGTCTATATTTTCCGCTTTTGGTTTAGAATTACTATTGTGTTTGCAAATTGAAGGATGATGTAGGTCAAATTCTCAAAGGCCTCTTCAGGTATCAGTCCCTTGAGGTCATTGTTGGCAAGGTTGATTGTTTAGGCAAGGTCATTCCTGCACATTGTAGGAAGTAGAAAGGTACCATTGCTACTAAACTAATTTCCCCTTAGTTTTGATAGGGCCCAACCTGCCTTTAAGTGGAAACACTTCTAATGCTAGTACTTTTGTAGTTCAGGGGAGGTGTGACAATTGATGGATTTTGTCATGGAAAAACTAGGAGCTATAGAAGTTAACCTTGCATTTGTACTTTCAATTTTCCATAGATAATGTAGGTTTTGTGAAACTTTTGCTTATCGACATTAGCTTCCTAAAAGTGCATTTGTAAACTTCAGGCTTGTAATAGGTTTCATGAACTTTGAATTTTGAGCATACGTGTATAAGATTTTTGTGTTTTTCAACACATTCTTAGCTCAACAACATACTTTGGTTATCATCTATCATGTGCATATTCAATTCCTACTTTATAGTTTGTATGGCACTTCATAAGTGTGTTGTACTTTATAAATTCTATGGGACTTGAGAAATGGTATGGTACTTCACAAAAATTTTGCCAATGAGGAAGAAACAAGCTTAAAGAACTAAGGTAGGAACATCCATAACCGGCACTGCACCCATAACTAATAAGTAGAGTGTCCTTAAATCGTCTTCAAGAGTACCTCCAAATTATCACTCACTCTTAATTTTGATTGGTAAACTCTGAAATTTTTAGATTTTTTTGTGAGAATCAAAGTAGATTTACTAAAGTGTGGTATAGAGTGCCCTAGTGAGTTCCACTTTGAAAATTCACATAAATTAGATGACTTGTCCAAAAATTCTATTTTTTTTTTTTGAAAATTCATGATTTTTAGTTGCTAATACTGTAAAAATATTTTTCCTAGAAAAAGATACCTTCAACTCTACTGAATTGCTTATTTTGACGGTTATGGGTGTTCCTACCTTATCATTGGTATAATACAACTTCAAGACTAGAAGATAGTAGGTACCATTTGAGAGCTCATTATGTTTTAGGGGAAGGAAAAACCCTTGGGACAATTTTGATAACATTTGTGTAGGTAGAAGAATGGTATTGGCCACTACTCCAAGTGAATTTATCATTTTTGGACCCTCATGGATGTATTATACGTTTTTGAAAAGTAGTGGTCATTAGAAGCAAACACCTCTTAAAACGTATATGATTGGGACATTGAAGAAAATGAATTGTATATTTGTATCATGATAGCTTGTAGAGCATGGTTGTTTTAAAAGCCTACTACCTTAGTCTCTTGTAGTGAGAAGTAGAGTGTAGGGAAGAAAATGTGAAAAAAATCTATTTCTAGAAGAAAAAAAAAGTAAGTGTGAAGGTAAGAAAATATAAATGTTAGAAAAAAAAATGTGCACGTAAGGAAAAAATATGAGTGTCATGAAAAAAAATGTAGTAGAAAAAAAATTGAAGTAAAATAACATATGACATATTTTTGACAGTTGGAGATTACAAATAATGTATGCCACCTTTTTAATAAACCAAATTTCAAAATTACATAATGATAGGGTGCTTAAAAAATAATAATAATAATAATAATAATCCCCCCCCCTCCCCCTAAGAAGATATTAGCATTTGAATGCTCAAAAATCAATTTTTTCACCTTACAAAAAATAAGGCAATTGGACTTTAGATTGCCACTATTATATGAAAATGAATCCAAAATGGTTGTACCTCTATAGATTCATTGTTGAAGCTAAGTAGGGTACTTTCATGAAAAATTCAAATTTTTTAGAATTGTACAACATATAGTAAAAAAATAGTAATTAAAAAAAAGTTGGAAATGATTCAAAATACAAAATTGTTAAGAATTTAATTGTAGAATTGAAAAATGCCAATCTCGATAATTGGAATGTTGTAATAAACAATATATTTCCTACAACTTTTTTTTTTTTTTAAAATATTGAAATGTAAGTAAAATATAGGACTTCAAAGTTTATTTTAGAATAATGAATCTATAATTGCCTGCAAACTAAAAAACCCATAACTTTTGACTCATTGATCAAAATGGAATGATTTAAGGGTGATTGCAGAAAACACTTCATGTTTTTGGCTCAAAATGTTGTTTTTTGGCATAGTACTACGCGATCCTAACAGTACAATGCGTCTGACACGCGCCTGCAAATCTCAACCGTCAATTTCGGGCACTTGCAAATCTGGGCCGCTAGTGTAGTACTATACTATACTATGGACTACTACAAGTACTTCACAGGCCACAGGGAGCAGAAAATAGTAGAAAAAGGGTCTGTGGACCTTTTTATTTTTAATAATTAAAAAAAAAATCATTTTAAGAAAATTCATTTTTCTAAACAAAATTGTACACTCATTGCAAGAAAAAATTCCTCTAAAAAAGTTTTTCCCTCTTCGTAGAGTTTGTGCAAAGGAAGGTCACTTTGACCCCATGTGGACAATAGAAATTTTACAATTTTTATAAAAACTCACCATCAATCCTTCAAATGTTGGTAGAACTCCAACTTGTCCAATTTGTAGCTTCAAATTCGGATTTTTGAGTCAAAAATAGGACTAAACCCCCCCCCCCCCCAAAAATGGCCAAGGTAGATAGCCAATTGGGGGCAATTTAAAAATAGTAAAATAATTTTAAAAAATTTTAAAAATTACACAACATATAAAACTTTTGTGTTCACCTTCATTCCAAATTTCAAGTTGATAGGGCAAAGGATGCAAAAGTTATGAGCGAAAAACTACATGTTGAAGGTCAAGGGGACAAAAAATAGGACAAGAGTTTCTTGCAATCACCCTTAAAGCTTTCTATGCATACATAAATGATGAAAACTAATTTCAAACTTCTGTTTTCGGAAAAAGTGTTTTTTCTCAATCTTTGCAAAGTGCCTAGTTACAAAAAAAATAACATATTAGGCCATATCTTTTTGTTTGTATTTCCAAATGTCCTGATTTTTTATACATATGAAAGATATTCCTCATCCCCACCTTCCATTAAAATTTGGGCCCAAAATATAGAAACCTCCATTGACACGTACCTGCCTAAAATTGCTATGTTGTTAAATTTAGCAAGTTGGTCCCTTAGGGGTTAAATTCATGTCATCTAGAAAGGCAAATTAAATGCTACTAAAATATTAGCCATGATTCATGTTCATTAGTAGAGGCTTATAGAGTGTATACGTGTTTTGATTTAAGCTTAAAGCTTACAATATAAAGAACTTTCAACTAGTTACTTTATTCTCTTCAAATTGACATGACAAGTTATTACATTGTCAACAAAGTGACATCCAACCATGGATATTTAACAATGATGACAAAGCTTGCCATGACTTTCGTTGATCAAATTCCAAGAGATTTGTAATCAAATGACCAAGCTTTTGAGGTACATTCATATTGCATTATTTTGAATGACAATTGTATGGTGACTATCAGAAAGCTCTTCGACAATGTGAGTAATACTACTCAATGTAATATCCTACACTACTATGATTACTTCTTTGGGAAGGTCTATAAAGTTAGACGACAATTTGTAATTCCATTTGATAGTTTGTGATGCCCTCTAATTGATAAAATAAAGCACTAGACTTGCCAAGGGCAAATATGACAAACAACTAGACAAAAAAGATGTACAGTGGGGTACCAATCAAAATGTCGTTTTCGAATTCACAGTGAGAAAAATTTCAATACTGCCAACTTTGAAAGCCAACTTTGAGAGCTCAAAAATTGGTATTTTATCACAAAATTTTTACCATTGCATCATCTTTAAGTTAATTATATGTGTAACAAATTTCAAGGCCAAAAGATTTACCGAAAAAAAGTTATTCAAAATCTACCAACATGGGTAGTGGTCAGGAACATTTCACTACTGTCAATTTTGACACCTTCCTAAGGATTGAGTTTTTTTTCTTTTGCCATGAATTTTTTTTCATGAAACAATATCTATGTTTTTAATATGTATAAAAAATTACAAGGTAAAAAAAGTTTTTTTTAAGAAAATATTTGAAATCTTCCAAGTGTAGTTTTGAGAAAATTTTCACAATTGCCAACTTTGACACCCTCCAAAGGGCTGGAAAATTGGTTTCTTACCATGAATATTTTTTTGTGAAGTCATCTATATATTGATAATATGTGCTTCCAATTTCAAATTCAAATAAATTATCAAAAAAAAGAAATACAAAATCACCCAACATGTGTAGTTGTGGGGAGGAGTTTTTGAGCCCTTAATACAGTGTTATTTTGTAGATCAAAGTTTGACACGAATGTAAAAACTCAACCTCACAACTACACAAGTTGAGAGATTTTGAATATTTTTTTTGGATAAGTGTTTTGAACTTGAAATTTGGAATATATATTATTAACATAAAGTTGATCTTACTCAAAAAAATTCATGTTAAATAGACAAATTTTCAGCCCTTGGGAGGGTGTCAAAGTTGGCAATAGTGAAAATTTTCTCCCAACTATACATGTTGGGAGATTTTGTATATCTTTTTTTTGATAGTTTAATTGAATTTGAAATTTGGAGCACATATTATCAATATATAGATGACTTTACAAAAAGAAATTCATGGTAAGAAACCAATTTCCCAACCCTTTGGAAGGTGTCAAAGTTGGCAATTGTGAATTTTTTTTCAAAACTACACCTATTGGGAGATTTCAAATATTTTCTTAAAAAAAAAATTTTTTACCTTGGAATTTTTTATACATATTAAAAGCATAGATATTGTTTCATGAAAAAAAATTCATGGCAAAAGAAAAAAAAACTCAATCCTTAGGAAGGTGTCAAAGTTAAAAGTATTGAAATGTTCCTCACCACTACCCATGTTGGTAGATTTTGAATAACTTTTTTTTGGTGAATCTTTTGGCCTTGAAATTTGTCATACATATAATTAACTTAAAAAGAATGTTGTAGTTAAAATTTTGCTGATAAAATACCAATTTTTGAGCTCTCAAAATTGGCAGTACTGAAATCTTTCTCACTGCGAATTCGAAAACGACATTTTGATTGGTACCCCACTGTACAAGCATCTCTAGGAATGGCATCTTATTAGGATTGTATTGATATTTTTCCGAAGACAAATGTCAAATACAATTGTAGTACTTCTTCTTGTGGTTGGCCTACACCTCAGTGTCAAAACTCACTAACCCATGCTTTCTATTTACCTTGGAGTGCTCTTGACGTCTAATTTCTAGATGTACATATTGAAATCCATATTTCTTTCTCATTACAACTTGGATGAAGACTATCCTAGTTTTTAGAGATACTTTATGAAATTATGGTCTTATCTAAGGGTTGGATTTGGTGTTACTAGAGCATATATTTTTCTAAAATCACAAATGTGGAAGTATGTCAAGTGGTTGACTTGGGTTGATTCTAGTTCAAACTTTGAATTGCAAAAAATGAGGTCATAGAATCAAAGAACAAAAAGATTCTAAAAAATGACCATATTAAGAGTACCTCATTTCAAATCCTTTCCAACAAAATTTACTCAAAAAATGACAATATTTTGCCTGTAATTGAATTTACAAAAAATTATGAATTTTGGCTTTCAAAATTTATAGAAAAATATTGGTGATAGCATTAGTGAATCTAACCATATGGATAGAATGTAAAATTCAATGTCTATAATTTTGTTTTGTATCACAATTCCAAAAATCTCTTCCAAATGATACTTTTTGATGATTTTTTTGAAATTGTCAATTCTAGAGATGAATCTAGATGCTTCAGAGTTAATGCTTCCATTCCTAATTTGATGGGAAGCTTAATCCCTCAAGTCCCAACAAGTCTTGACAATAGAATTTCTCAATGAATTGTACCATTTCATTATTTTTTTGCACATAGATGTGTTTGAAATTTTTAATTTTAACCATGCAAAAAGTAAAGACTACTTTGACTAGTATGCATGGAATTAATTGTGGAAAATTTTGACCATTGGATTTTTAGATTTAATTTTTTTGAATAATCAACTTCTTTGGCAAAAAATTTAACTTTTGGAATATTTTGTTTTTATAGAAAGATGAATATTTCTTTTTAAACCCCCTCTAAAAAATTGTCTTGGTATCTAAAGCACAAGTAGTATTTTTTAATTAGAAAATTTGAGAGATAAAAAACTCCCTCAAATTTGTATACATTTTCAAACCACAGAAGTTGAAAGCCAAAACTAATCAAACTGGATCCTACAAAAAAATTTAAGAATTCATAGATGTGTCAATTTTTGAAACTTAATAATTGATATAATTAAATATTAATTGATACATCTTAAAAAAATTTAGAATCATTCTAATTATTAAAGGTCCTTAATCACACTAGATTGAACCTTTTATTTTTAAAATTGCTAAGAATAAAAATTTGAAAAACTAGTTTTTGTACTACATTAATAAATCTAATCTAGTTTATTAACATAGTGCAAAGACTAGAAATGTCCAAGAAAATGTTTTTCTCCATCTCTACTACTACTCTCATTGGAAAAACAATGATTATATTTTCTCCCTCTTTTTATGAGACTACATTTCCAAAATAAATTTGTAAATACTTCTCTCATTCAAATCTTGAAAATCAAAAAATGCAACAAGTATGTATACTTGTTGGTCTACAAGATCCTAATTTACAATATATTGAGATATGTTTCATCCTAATGGAAATTTGCCATTGAGAATTTAAAGAAGACACATTTATGTCTTGTTGGTCCTTGAGGGGTTAATGACCCTCTTTGATACAATATTTAGACCTAATTATACTTCAAATTTTTTTTTCAAAATTAATTAATTTTAATATATCTTTTAAAATTGTTGTTTTTGTAATTTATTTGTAACTTTATTATTTAAATTATTAATAATTTTCAAATTTAACCCCTAAATGCCCAAGGCTTATTTTGAGCTTCCTAGAATTTGCTCTAAATTGAATAAAATGCCAACATGTTGATAAGTTGTATCAATTTTTTTTTAATTGTAATCATACAAATTCAAATTATACATGTTAGAGATTGCATAGGAAAAGAAAACACAAAAATATGACTTATTGAGTGAAAGATTATAATGTTTGACCATAAGGGTGTTAAAACTACAAAAGTGATGTGAAGTCTTTATGTCCTCTTTTCACAAGTCAAATTTGAAAAGTTGGTGACCAAACAAATATGAGGTTAAACGGCCTAACATGGATAACTCCAATCAATTTATGGCTTCTCAAAATCCACTCCATGATTTTTGTAAATGAATTTTGAATGTGATTTTTTTTCCAAGATCTAGTATATTTGAGGTTCATTTTCAAATTTCAAGAGCTCTCAACACTATGGAAAATCAAGATTGCAATGGGTACCCTTGCACAAAATATTGAATTGAAAAATCACTATCATTCATTTTCCAAATCAGATTTTTGGCACTCAAACTAGACTTCAAAAAAAACTTTCCAAAAAACATATTGCTAAAAATAGCAACTTGGTTACGTTTTATTTAACTTCAAATTTTTGCAAACGCCAAATTTTGGTGCCTTGGGTCCCTATGAAGATACGGTGTTTGTTTGTTTGGATGTTTGTTTGTTTGTTACGTTGAGATCTCCCGGACCATGAGTCCCCCGGGTGCGTATTTGGTACCGTCGGAAAGCCCTTGGCGAGGAGGGGTGCACGGGCTTTGATTCATGGTGTTCCAACCTACAGCATGAAAGTTATTGAATTTTGAAGTTTCTATACATTAAAAAAATTAGACCGTGGCAACGGCACGGGCTACCCTAGTTTAGGGGTTAAAACTTAATTTCAAATTTTAACATATTAAATATATAAAGGAGAATTGTGCTTCTCAAAATCTCAATGAAACTATAGCAATAAAAGAAACTTATTGGTGGAAAATCTTAACCTTTAATTATAAACATACAGTTTGTAGTTTGTAAAAAAATTTGAAAATTTTAAGTCTTACAAATTTTTTTATATTTTAAATATATATAAATGGATGACTTTATGACTCGTAATTTCTCTATGACATATAATTTATAAACTCATAATATATAGAATGATTATATAAGTAGATTATGGATATCCCTTGTAATGGGGTGGACCTCAAAGAACTAAAGACAAATAAAAATATAGTAGAATAGGACAAATAATAAGCTGTACAATAATTGTTGAATATATGACAGAACAAAAAATATATTGTCTTTTTTATTTTTTTAAACACATGGATAAATTCCATTGCAAAGGAAAAAGTACACAAAACCAAAGGCCGAAGCCTTAGCAAGCAAAAATACATTGTCTTTCAATCTTATAGTTTCAAATTTTCACATAATTGAATGAATCTATATGTGCATATATCAACATTTTTAAATTTTTCTATATCTGTAAGCAAATGCACCCTATATTTTTCAATAAATAATATGTATGTACTTCCTTAATACAAAACACCTAATCTAATTTTGACCTATAAGTTGTCATAAGAAGAATTATTGTAATTATAAAAATAAAATAAGCAAAAATGAAAATTTCAATAAAAAAAATAATTTAATTAATTTGAGATCTTTTCAAGAGGTAAAGATCACCATAAATAATTATATTAATACTTTTCAAATAATTGTTCCCTTTTTTTACATCTAAAATGCCATTGAAATGACCTTCAAATCCAATCACGACCATCAAGACTTCATATAAATAGTTGATAAGAATTTAATAATTATCATGTGTAAATAAAATTTTCTATATAGATATTGGTTTTCTTATACTTCCTCATGGAAAGATCAAATTACTATAATTATTTAAAGTATAAATGTATATAAAACTATACCAATAGAAATATAGTCATTTGAGCCATAAATTGAGGTTAAAATGAAAAAACAATGTTTTGCCATTCAATCTTGAAAATTGTTTTTAACTCCTAAAGAACGAAGCATTATGATTATAAGCCTAAATTACTTCAATTTACTCATATTCAAAGCAAGGTCAAAGTTGAGAGTAAAAGATGACTTTATATGGGTTTTTTTTTTTTTTTTCATTACTTGCAAAATAAAACTCCTCATAACTTTTACTTCATTATTTGAAATTAAATGGTTCAATTTTTTTTAGTAGTTATTAATTGTAAAATCTCCAAAGATATATATATTTGTGTGTTTGTGTGTGTTTTTTGTTTGTATTTTTTTGTATTTTTAAATATTTTATTTATTTATTTACTGCCCACTTTAACATTGAAATAAAAAAACTTCTAACTGCAATATTTATCAAAATGACATGAAATAAAGTAAGCTTCACATATAGATTATGATGATTAGCATCTATCCTAAAAATTTCATCCAAAACTTCTAAATTATGAAGTCAAAAGAGCTAGCTGAAGTTTTCAAAAAGCCAAAAGTAGGCTCTTAGGTCCTTTAAAGGTTAAAAGATGAAATATATACAATGTGTTTATTTGAATTGAAACATCTAGAACTTCCAATTATAAAAATTCAAATGTTGAATTTATAAATTTTTCAAAATTTGAAATGAAGTAGAAAGAGAAGAAATTGGGCTAGCAATTTTTTTTCTAAGCTCAAATAAAAATTGAAAAATGCATACTTTGAAAGTCACAATCACATTCAACTCAAACTTTCAAGGACTTTTAGGGCTTAAAGTGTCTCATAAATACAATTATGAATCATCTTTGAAAATAATCATTGACCTACAACTCTATTATTTTGAAACCACACTGAGTCATGTATAAAGTTGAAGACATTGCATTGTATGAATTTCAAATCATGTAGATAACAAGTCAATAGATCACAATCAACATGGTGTTATTGGGGGAGGAACAATTTTAATTACTTAAGAATCTTTACTCAAGAAACAACAATTCTCCAACCCAATTGCAAAATTGTGATTCCCCATTTCACACTCCACCAATCTCCATGTGAACTTAAAAACAATTCTACTCACGACCAATCTAAATGTTAATTCTTATTTCACTACATTCAATATGATGGAATAGGGGTCCAATTGTTCGTGTCACAATTGGGTTGAGGTTTTGATTTGAGGTCAATTCACTATAAGTTGCATCTTCCTCTCGAGAAAAAATATTATTATGAACACAAATTAAGTTTGTTCCCAATGCTAAAGACATTTCATGTAAAGAATATCATATGCAGAAACCACAAGATGAGAACTTCACCTCTCAGACTACTTCCGTACCGAAGACAAAACTTTCCATTCTTCCTTCACATATTTGAATGCCAAGTGGGGATCCCAGAAGACAAACGGACGCTTTGGTTATGCCGTCCATAGATTAGAAATTGTACACGATATACACTTCGCCTCCCTGTTGCCACTTTGATAGATTTGTAAACAGCAACACTCCACTTACAAAATGAGTGAACCAACAAATGGGAATATAGTGCCAGACTCATCGCATACCTCCTCATGAAATGAACCATGAAATGAACGCAAAATCCTCAACTTATAAATTCTAGAGCGATACGCCTAAGTGTGCTCTGCTCAAAGGCTGTCAGCATAATTACAAAAAAGCACACGTGGAAATGTAAATTAGTTTCTGTATGCATTTATACTCTCTCAACCACTTGGGAAACTACGTCTGGTATTCGTCAGTCTCCTCATTTCAGACACCTTCGTATCTCGAGCAACATAGTGAGGACCCCTCTGATTCGACGAGCGCGCGGGTGCCGGCATTCTGTGTACAGTGGTACCATGACCGTGGTTTCCAGGGAATGCCTCTGAAAAACTGTCCCGTTCGTACTTGTTCTTTCGACCACTTCCGTTAACGCCTCCTTGGCTGCCCAGGTTGAGGCTTTCTCGTTGAGCGTCCCAATACAACATGCTCGCCTCCCTGTCCCTGACTGCGAGGCCGCTGCTTCCGTCATCTCCAACCCTAGTCGGAGGATACTGCATCACCATTCATCGATAATCACGTGAGAAAAAACAAAACTACTTGTGCTTCCAGTTGAGTGTGTACCACAGGCAGGGATCCACCACAATGACCGCCTTCCACATCGTCCGCCACACTTGACGAGAATGAACAAGTCACAAAGCAAGTCAATGTTGAAAACGAGAATAAAGCAGAAGAAGAGTAAGTGGTGCCAAAACTGTGAAAGGAAATGCCAAGTGTTCAATCGAACCATGGCCAAACTCAATGTCAACTATTACTTCCTGAGGAGTAAGTGGGGCTAATGTTTTCAAGCATCACCCTAATTGGCTCTCTTGTATTCACTACCAGTCAGGAGAAGGTACTTCAGGGACCTGCATTAGTTTAGGGATTGGGAATGCAGTGACGCTCATTAATTCAGGAGATACGTAATATTGAGCCATCTCCATTATTTAGGGGAGCACAATATGATCACCAAAATTAGAGCTAAAAAAACAAATTCGGGTTGACACCAACGTTCAGTTTCAACTCAGCTCAGCAACTAGGGTGGAGATGCGCTTACAAGGTCTACGTAGTGCGAAGAGCTGCTGAAGCCTTCAGGGAGCTGCAAGCTCCTAGAGCTGTGGCTGTCGCGGGCGGGAAGCTCAGGGGTGTGAGGTTTCACAGAAGTCTTGCCACTCAAGGTCTTCCCCGGAAGCTTGTTGCTAGGGGTCTTCACAGGAGTCTTATCGGTTGAGGTACTCCCAGTGATCTCCATCTCAGGATGTCTGTTTCTGCTGCGAAGGTAGACCTCACACTTCACCACACTTCTACTCACCTGAAACCCCGGAATCACTGAGAAACCGACTTCGGTATTCACATCAGCCTCTTCATCCTCTTCTTCGTAACTCCCAGGGACAACAGACTCCATGGTTTGTCTCTGGAACTTGGCACCGTTCTCATAAATCAACATTTCCACCTTCTCCTCAAACGAATGCACCAATCTGTGCACCAACCAAACGGAAACAGCAACTTTCAGAAAGCTTTGATAGAACACAGTTTTCGGATGGCGCTCCCTTTCGATCGCGTCCCACTCCTCTTGGTAGATGGGCAAAGGCTGGTTACTGGCTACCTCGCCAATGATGGACTTGAACTTCTTGAAGCAGAACCTTCCAAGAAAAGAGTCATCCGGTGAATCTGAATCCAGCAGCATGGAAATGGTGGATGCCTTGTCCTTGAACTTGGAGAAATCAGCAAAGGAAATAAGCTTCGTCATTTGGTCATTCGCAAAGTATTCTACGCCGAAATACCGATTTGGAGCGTTGAATCCATCGAATAACCGTTTGCAAATGAATGCCTGAACCAAGAACTTCCAATGGTTGGCTCTATCCATGTCGGCCCTGACTTCCCGGAGAATCGTCTGCTTCAGGTACTCGAGCTCCACAGGATGTTTGTTCATGTTCGTGATGAGAACCTTGGCAAAATGATTAACAGCACTCTTCACTCCCATAACCGCCATCAGGAGATTCTTCGGAGATGGTCCCGTGTCATCGTCCTGGTAGGATCCTGGAGGTGGAGCTCGGAACTGGTAACCAAGTGCCTCTCGAGAGCCATTGTTGCGGTCCCCACGACTCGATGAGGAAGAGGCTGTATATCTTCGGATGACCTCCGGGTCGGCTGGAGGACTCGGTTTGGGAAGAGTGATGCTTTGATTCCAGCTAAGAGCGACTGGAGAATTGCTTGCGCTCGATGCTTTGCGGAACTTGGGTAGTTCAGGCTCAGCACTTTTGCCCTCAAGCCAATCCTGTTAATAATTTACGCCAGCAAAGACGTAAATTGGTCAACTTGAAAAGAAAAGAAAAGATTTCATCAGACCCCCACCTTCACCCCCATGAGTGACGGGGAAGATTCTCTTGATGACAGCGCCTAAAAATAAATGAACTTGTCTAAGCTTACTGATAACCCCGTTATCACAAGACCTCAGTTGCTAGCATAATCAAATATAGTCAGCCTGCAAAGCAGTGAATCGCAATGAGCCATTAGATCAAGACAAAGCTCACGCCGTTCATGATATGAAGCTGCTCACCTGAATATGGGAAAGCACACCGCCTGGTTTCTTATTTTTCCGTACAGAATTTCTTCTTGGGTGTCTCCCCGAAGGCTTCACCACAGCATCCTCCTCGGTTCCACATATTGCAAATCTCCCCGTCGACATTGAGATTCAGCCAAAGAGAGCGACCCGTCCACTTTCAAGTAGTGTCACAAGTACCTAATGAAGCAGTCATGACAAATGATGTGTCATGAACATTTCAATCACAGGCATCTGAACGTAGCTTCCAATCGAAGGCTCCTAAGATGATAACGTGAGGTGAGTGAAGAGCATCATAAGCATGCATAGCACATCAAAATTCTTCGACCACAGACTAGCGAAGTGGCTGCAGTGTAGTGGCCATCTTGCACAGTGTGGAGCACATGTTCAGAATTGAAGCCATTGAAGACAGGAAGAGATCATTAGTATGGAGACCTAAGGTGAAGATGACCCATCATCATGAAGTCCCAATTATAAAACCCTCAATAGTACAAATGTAGCCAACAAGGATTCCAAGACAGAATGTAAGGCAGCGGAAGGGGTATTCAACTTCAAACCCTATTACATACCTTCACTGCGAATAAAAAAAATGGAGGGCAAACAAATATCAACAACGAGTCAGCGTCTAGGATGCCGATTCCATGTGTATTTGTGAATCTCTTTGGGTCATACTCCATGGAGCTTCCATATTTGTATTCCTCTTAAGAGCCGAAAGAAACTAACTAGCGTCCTAAACTATTTACAATAAAGACGACTTAAGGATCTTGCTCCATAGATTCTTCTTTCACCTAGTGACGATCACTCAACTCTTTGATATAAAGAACCAAACGCACACATGTCAGTGTCATTCGATACATCATCAAAGAATCCCAAACTTTAATTTTCTTCTACATAAAATTAACTGGCACGAAATTTAAAAAAATACTATGGGCTCGCTGTAGTCCTAACCCAAAGAAGCTCATGAGCTACCAGCCATCCACTGCCAATTCTGACTAATCCGCTACTGTCAACTAATCCTTTTGTTTGAACACGCTTCCCTACTCTAGAAATGTACTTGAAGGGTAAAGAATATCCAGGATACCAATGGCTAGCTCGTCCTCTCACAGAAGCTGCCGGCAACTAAAGTAAACGGTACAGCGGATTCAATAGAGGTCTGGAAGAATTTATCGAAATTTCAGATGTCGGTAAGCAAAATGGCACCAACAATCAGCATCCAGTACACAAAGACACTTCCCAAACCCCTCGCCATTGGGAGAAATTCCAATTTGGCTCCAAGACTCTTAGTTCCATGCACTCACTATTGCACCACCCCTAGAGGATTCCAGTTTAGCACGACAGATGCACCCCAAAAGACCTAGCTAACACATACTCAGAATCATAATAAGTGCATGAAATTCTTGACATTAGAAGAAATTTCTTGGTCGTTCGACCCCTAAACTCATCACTATCGCACAACCCCTGCTTTAGCACGATGACCAGATGAACTACACTCCGTGACGAATACAACACGGTCTCTGAATCCTGCAAAGTGAATGACTAATTGACCACACGTATGGTCAACTTCTTGGGAACTGAATGAACCATTTCCTCGAGATGCGGTTTCTAAAATTGGTCCCACATTTACGTCCAAACTCGAAACCCCAAGACGTTCACAATCATGCTCGGCGAATCTCCATCCCAAAACCAAAAAATTCACTTCAAGAAACCAAACAAACAGTCGGTAATCCAACCCCAAGAAGAGAAAACTCGACACCAACATACCTGTGACAACTCCAGAAGGAAGGCACAACTCGTCGGTAGTCACAACCCCACCAGCAGCATCGCTAATTTTCTCTCTCAAGTTCCCATTCACCACACACCATCACCAGTAGTGAGTCAGACGCAGTTCTGCGAGATCGCGCAAATCCCACGGAAGTCAAAATGCGCCGAACGCAAGCTTGCAACCCCTCCAGGCAGACCCAGACCCCCCCGGCCCCAAGCGAGGAAGACGACGAAGACGAAGACGAACACTGGTCTGCCTGCAATCCTACCGACTAAACCACTACCGTAGGTCTGAAATTTGCGAGCAAATGAGAGGAACGAAGCAACGAGCCGGGTCAGGAGGGGCTTGATGTCCGCCCAAGTCCTCGCCGTCGGTATCGGGGCGCTTCCACCTTGCTGACTCCCCCCAATCCTCTTGATTTGGTAGATTTCGTCTTCAAGTCGCTGGAGTGGACATGTCAGCGGAGGAGAAGGTGGCGGACTGGCGGGGGGGTTGTTGCAGTTGGACCACTTGACAGGGATGGACCAGTTGGTAGTTCCTATACTGTACCGGGCGTAGTAGAGTGGGTCCGTCAGAGTTTGGTGGGGGTGGTCGGATTTTCTTACTTTACTCCACTGTTTTTATCCCGGGCCCGGGTTCCAGAAATCACTCCGGGAGCCCTAGATTTCAACGGCCCCATCTGTTCTGCGGCGGCTACCGGTAATGAAGCCCTTGAGGTAGAAGAGTACTGTACCAATTTTCAACCTCACCCAACACCCACCCTATTGAATGCCCTATTTCCAACCTTAACCCCCTAAACGACGGGTGGGTCACCGTGGGAGAGCAAGCGGGTTGTGCATTGTCTTCTTCAACGCAGACCGTGAGAAGAAGCGACTGTTCCTTTATTGTAAACAATTAAAAAAACGATGTCAAATGCAGCCAAAGTCAATATGGAAGTTAGCCCACGATACAAATTTTGAGCAGGGCAATGTAAGGTCCATGGCATGTCGAGAAAATCTGGACTTCCTAAAAATATAAATTCATTAATGCAGGCTAATTCTTGCACAGCATTATGGTGCACGATGTTAGGTCTGCTACTCCCCAAAAAATAGATGAGAAGCTCCTTTTTTCTATCCTGCAGACTGTTCGAAAGCCATTCATTGACCAAAAAACAGTACCCACGTCATTTAAGGATTAATCCTTGAAGGACGGACCGGTGACTGCAGAAACTATACATTTTGATACCATGTGACATCACCGACTTTGAAAAAGCCAAATATATGCATTGGAAGTCAAAGTACTCTAAGAAGATCTTCCCTTTCCACCCCCAATACTGAGGATGAAAAGTTGCATTTATGTCTTGGAAGTAAAGATTCTTTGTCATTCAGCGAACACCAAACGTCCTCAGCATCGTTCAAGGATTAATCTTGAACTTAAGATAGGAATGTTTTTATTTGTCCTTTTCAAGATTAGAACTAATAAGGTTATGATACATGTCCCAAAGTAGTGAATTGGAAAGTAATTCTCAATTCATCGGAATTCAAAGATTAGACATTAGTTATTGGTAAAGAGTTCTTTTGGCCTTTCAAATTTATAGTAATTTCAATTTTGAGAGTAAAATTTTGAAAAAATTTCAATCCTTATAATTCCTATCTTCCTACATTGATAGCAACCATCTCTTATTCTTCACTATTTGTTCCAAAATAGCTTAAATGATCAGTTATTAATGCTTCTGCCTTAGAGCATCTCCAACGCCAACCTTTCCATTTGCACTTCAAACTATTAATGTTAATGTATGAAAGTGTCCTAAAGCAACTTCTAACATAGAGGCACATTTTGCTTTCTTTGATGTGCCAATAGTGTACATTTTAAGAGGTGGTTGCTTGTAGTGACCACTTGGCATTTCAACTTCAAAAACTCATTGCTATTTCCAAAAAAGTTTAACAAATACAAAACAACTTGGATTAGAAGCCAATTCTATTTTCGTTTTCACAAAAAAAATTGTTTTAAGGAGTTTAGTATCCCCCCAAAGGCAATCAATTCTTAAAAGGTCACTTTCAGAGCATTTTACATCTTACAACACAACCTCGAATCTTAAATAAAAATAAAAATATAGGGTGGTAAAATTCAAAAGGGCTCTAACATGGTTCTTACGTCTTCTAGGAGATCATTTTGAGACTAAATGATCACAATCAATACATATTAATCATTTCAAATTCTAAATGACCACCATTAGTATATGTAAATCTTTTTTTAATCTTGTCCATTTTATCATTGGCTAAATTAACCTTTAAGATTCTAGATGATGTTTTTGAGAAAATTATTTTTTGTACATGTTTTTGATAGATTGGGACATAGAAATGCATATTAAGGAAAATACATCCATTTTTGTCATTTTTGTCACTATACACATTTAGACTAATCAAGTTCACAACCTTTTTGGTGTAGTAGAACATCAAATCAAAGAATTTTTTATATATTATTTGGTCTATCTACTTTGAAGAAAAGCACACATATTATAGGTTGTTGAAGCAGAAGCATACAACTCCTCACTATTGTTGTCTTTAAAAGACAATTAGTCATGTCCATTTGAATTCTAATGCAGTTCTTTTTACTCCTTATATGTTTGAAATGGTAATATGGAAGTGCTTGAATAATATATAGATTGTAGAACAAAGAATCAACCTTTTGCCATGTATAAAAAGTATATGGTGGTAATCAATGAAGTCATGAAATGGTGACTATTCAATCCCATTCCAACCATTTGAACCCTAATTCTACATTGAAGTTGTCTAATGCCAATCTTTTGTAGTTTTTACAATGTTAGGATGTAAGAAGGCACAATTGGGACAAAAAGTAGGGATAGAAATTGGATTTGGATGATTCTAGGTAACCTTATATAGATTCCAATTGTAGAAAGTGGAAGTGTCTTAGAGGGAATCACTCTTTGTATAATTGAGGTACTATACACAACAATGGAATACTTTTTGAAGGATTATTTACCTACAAGGCTAAAATAAAGGTGTCCCTATAATTACTTAATTTGGAACAATGGCCTATATTAGGACACCCTATCATTATTTATACTTCCTATGTAAACATAATTTTTCCTAGGCTATATTCTTCATAAGTAAAAAAAGTGCATTGAAAAACAAAGTAAAAGCAAAAGTGTTTTTGAAAATAATATGTCCAATACAATTTTACATACATGGGATTCAACCTATTTTTATGGATTTTCTGACAGAGATTGATCACAGTCATTTGTCTAAGCAAAAAATGAAGAATATATTCAAAACTTCAACAATTTATACTAAATTCGACAAAACTCAAAATATGTAAAACAACTTGTATTAGATGTTAATCTCATTTGGCTTTGTAAGATATTCAATGGAATATTTCAAGTATATTTACCTCCCAAATTCATTTTTAGATTTGTACAATGTTTACATGGTGTTTGATGTTTTTTGGACCCATTAGAAGATTGCAAGTTCTTGGACTATAGGAACATTTCAAGAACATTAGGAACGTCACCATGTAAACAATCTAACATAGCCAAGAGATTGTCACATTAGATAACATAAATGAATTAAATTTTAAATTTTAAATCTTAATATTTTTATTAAAATTTTTAAATTTATTCATAATTAGTTTTCAAATTTTTTAATACTTTTTGAAGTTCTTTAAAAAAAATTTAATTCAAAAATTCAAACTAGTAATGGCAGATTCACTACGTAAAGAACAATTTTAGGGAACAACCCCAAAATAGTCTTGTATAGGACTGAAAAAACATCTAATGTTAAATTCAAACTTTTTCTTGCATACTTCCATACTATGCCTCCAAATAGAATACAAGATTATGTGAAAATAATCAAACTATGTTCCTCCAAAATCTTTGAGGTACAAAAAATGTTTTTTGATGAACCTAAGTGGACTTTATAATTTATACAGAACAATAACTATCATTTGTTATATTGGTCATTTTGATTTTCAAATGAGGAATTTCCTTCTTTGGCATAACAATGGAAAACTTATCAAAATGACACATTAGAAAATGGTAGCACAAAACTACAAGAAAAAAAATACAGCTATTGAAGATGGCAATCTTAAGACTAAGCAATCTTAAGACTATTCACTTGAAAGCCTTGTAAGATATAAACAACACTTTTGCTACATTTTATAGGATTGGCAAAGAAGATGTTACAAGTAATTTCAGGAGATAGAACCTTGAACTCAAAATCTATTTCAATTTTATGAATCTCATACCAAAATGAATATAAAACAATAGAAGAGAAGAACAACTCATTGTTTGCAAAATTAAAGAAGAATATATTTTAGGATCAATAAAAAATGTCCTTGCATAAAATTGAATTTATGTATTAAAAAACACAACGTAACATTTGTTAACAATGCTTGTAACAATGTATACAAGGAACACCACAAAGTAAACCACTCCTATATTCAAATTTCATTAAAATTGATAAAACTATAAGCACCTCAAAAGTGCCATGCATTGGATAACCATATTTTTAGAAAAACTTTCTTTATGAGCATGAGGTTGGGATCATCCAAATAGAAGCATTCAATGGGGCCCAACAACTATAAGGGATGGAAAATTTCATTAGAAGGGATTTGATGACAAGAGAAGCCTATTTCAAGGTTGTTCCCCAATTCATTCATTGTATTGTCCAAAAACTACAAATCAACCCTATTGGTTGAATTTTCGGATTTTTGGAAAATAAAATTAAAAAAAAATTCCAAAATTTCTAAATTGTATTAAGACACCTAATATTGAATTTCAAAAAATTAATTTTAAGAAATTCCAAATTTCTAAAAAATGTTAAGACAGTTAAAACTCAATTTTGAAAAATTAATTTCAAAATAACAAAAATCAATATTTTTTGATGTGATAGCCTCTTAACCACGTCAAATTGCTGATGTGGCACATTTCCATCATGTTCCCAAACTCCGAGAACTTAAAACAACTCACAAGCTTCCAATGCCCTTAAATCTCTTCTAATCAGTTGCCTAATCCTTTGCCAAGCACCTACAAAGTTCAAGTAGGTTAAATATATCCAATTTACAAAATGAAAATAGTCTTAAGGGAGATGACATTGTTGTCTACAACCAACAAGATCAAATGCCCAAAAATCACCCCAACGTCAAACAAATTAATAATACTTGATCTTGCACAAGCCAACATTAATGCTCTAAAATTTAAAACCCTTAGTTCTTTGCCAAACTCAACATTGTTTTAAACTCAAACATTGTGTAAGCATTTCCAAACACTCTTCTCAGTTCTAATGAAACAAGAATGGACAAATCTTTTGGAACCCTACCTATTCAAAGTCATTGAATTTCTATCAATGGAGTTTCATCCATACACATTCTACAAGTATTTCATCTAATCCAGGTTTGGCCTAGCTATGCATCCATCTATGCACAACAAGATATATTTAACACTACAAAAAAATAAGAGTATATATGACTTGTCCACAATAATTGTAACGACAACAATGACTATTAATTAGTCATTTTGTAGTCATTTTGCAGTCATTATTGCCTATAAAGTCATTGTAGACAAATCATCTTTTTTTGTAGCGTAATATAGTACCTAGAATCTAAAATTGCATCTCCTTAATTACATTTTTTAATTTATTTTTAATTTATTTATAAATTTTTATGTCAAAAGAATAAAATCTTATCTCATTAGAAGAGATTTGAGGGGTGTAAGAGACTGCAAGTTTCAGTAGTCTAGGAATGTAGTGAAGTATAGTTTCGCAGGAATCCGATGTGGCAAAGGCAATGCCACATTATGATTATTTAAATAAAATAAAAATTTGGACTTCTTATTACATTTCAGGTTCCCCCAATTTAAAAAAAAGAATTTATTGATAAAAATGCTGGCCTAACAGCTCTCGGCCATTTCGGGAATTGTTTTGGGAACAGTCGTGAAAGGGCCCTTTAGAGGCCTCAAATTTCTTCTAATGATAGTATATTGCACTTAGTTTTAAATCCCTAAAAGATCAAGGCACATTTTGGGCAAAAATGATCAAAAATTGCCACTTTTTAGAGCAATAAGAATGAAATTAGAATTCTTTTTCAAATTCAACCATACAATTTTTATTATACTTCTTTGGTGATGTATGGAAAAAATTTCAAAAACTTTGACCACATGGATTGAAAGATTAATATAAGTTTGAAATAGTTTTTTTCCAACCTTGCCTAATAAGGCTTCCAAACTTTAACTCCTAGAATGAGATTTTTACACTACAAATGGTTAATTTTTGACTTTTTCATCTTGCATTAGACAAGTTACATATCCACCAAATTTCAAAATTATAAAAAGAGTTTTGCATATGCTACCTCAAGCTATCCAAATTGCTTCTAAATTTAAAGGCACCATTATTTTTAACTTTTGCTTTGGGTACCCAATAAAAAAAATAGATTTTAAGAAAGGGAGTACATATTAATTTGCACATTGCATTCAAATTTCATGAAAATTTGACCAAAATGACTTTGTAGGAACCTACTTCAAATTTCTTACGTACATTGAATAGACACTTGGTCCTTTAGAAGTTAAAATGCACTAAGTGACCAACCCAAGGGATGTACACTTGGTATTCTATAATATGCCAAATTTGATGCATATTTTACCATAAAATTTGCAATAAATTTTATATACCACAAAGTACAAAGTGCCCATATGGTTAAGAAGGCTTGCACATTCTTTAGTGACTTTTTTATAATTGGAATAATGAAGAAATATGAAAAGTGGATTTTAGAAAAACTATAAATTAAATTATTTTTGAATATTTTCTATCCCTTTTATTCAGTGCTAGTTGGTTGCAATATGAATATATATATAATCTTTATGGAATAAAAATTCTACTATTGACACCTTTGTTGAATCTTAAATCTCTATCATTATAGTAGGTCATTTATTCCATTTCAAGGTTATGATATCTCTCTTACAAAAACTCTCATCAATAGAGAATATTTTAGTCTCTAGAGGGCCTTGAGTCAAAATATTCCTAGCTATTAAAATTAAGAACCCAAATAGTTTTTGAATATTACAAGATCGTGACTTCAAGTGAATAAATAATCTTAAAATAATCTTAAAATAGTGGAATAATATAAAAAAAATTCTCCTAGGAAAAGGCGAAAAGCTTCATTGTTATGGATATATGCTTCAAATATTTTTGCCAACCTTTGAATTCAAGATGGTGTCATATAGGATTATAAAACTCACAAACCAAATATTGAAATATTTCCAAAAAAAAATTTGAATTTCTTTTGTCTAAATTTGTCATCAGGAGCTCAAATTTTGTCTTCAAGATGGTAGCTCTTTGTATATAAACTTACTTGTTAGCAAAGCATAATGTACAAATATGATTTGAACAAACTACCTCCAAAGTTAATATAGTGTATTTGAAATGAGGTTTGAAATTAAACTAAACCAGGCGACAAAAAAATTGTGAAGTTTGAACAATAGATTTCAACAATATTTATATACAAAGCAAGATGACATGCAACCAAAAAAGTCCAAATTAAAAATATGGTCAATGATTGATTCAACATTAGGATACTTACAAAACTCCACCAAGGCAATAAGATCTCATAAGGTACTAATATACAATAGAGGATGAGAATGAATACAATCCATCTCTAATCTGACAATTAGAGAGCAACTAAAGAGATAGAAAGAGTAGATTGGGAGTTGAAGACACACTAAGGGTCAAATCGCACTTGGTGTTTGGTAGCATTGGTGTTAAAAAATGTAAGTACTGAGTAATAGAAGACCTTAGCCGAACCTGCTTTCCTCGCCACAAAGGTTGAGGTTCGAAACTTCTGCCATGATTTCGGAAGGAGTTTCTAAAGTGCTTCTCCGAGGGAGGCAGTCCATGGAGTGTACTCAGTGGGAAGATACCACAAGTCATGTGGGACCCCTTCACAGACGTGCTACCACTTGCTTTATCTGCGTGAACAACGTTTGAGTGTGCCGACACATGCTCTGGTCCTTCGGCAGTGGTAATCCCATGAATTTCTTCGTGAAAGCTTCATAGAAAATCATGGCCATTGCATGCTGCTCCGCCTTAGACTCTCAAACAATAGTGATCCATATCGCATTCGACGTACCATCTCTGTTCAGAAGGTGCGGTAGCTGCTGGATTTCTGCATCTGTAAGTGCTGCTTATGCTTGACATTGTAGTTCGAGACCTCTGCTATCTACGTCTTCATCAATCCAGACGAGGTTCATGTTCCATTTCATACAAGTTTGCTGAAGTTTCGGAAGCGCAGAGTATTTTAATTTGTTATTGGTTTGAATTCGGAGTTCCACAACCATGCTTTTGGTTTCTAGCCGAAACGCACCCACCTTCACTATGACAATTTACCAAAAATTTGAATGTGCGAGTCATGAATTACTTTAGGCTCATGTTGGCAAGCACGATAGTTGACGTTCCAATGCCTCCATTGTGCCATGATTTGGCCATTCTCACTTCTTTTTATGCACATTGTTTCGAAACACTGCAGCACTCATGGTTAATCCTCTTCAATTCGTGCTTGCAGAGACTTTGTCGTCACCATGCCATGGACTTCATGGACAGTCCCAAAGAAATCATAGCACTTGTGATGTTCATCCTTGTACTCTTGCTTGAAAGTCATCGCGTGCTCTCGCTAAATACGTCTAACACGGTAGACGAAGAAACGAACATCGAAGTTTTGCAACAGTTTAGTAACTGGAAGTCCGATGCTTCTGACGTGGATGTTGCTACAATGGCAACACTGCATTATTTTCGGCTGCTTAACACTGTTACAGCCATAGAAGAAGACTTGGATTTTTGGATGAAACCTAGATCCACCACTTAGTTTTCCACTTTTCTGCTCAACGAATATGACAACACCCGTTGGCTTCAAATGTTTAGGATGACTAAGCATTCTATTTTTTCTCTCAGACACATTCTAGGGCCGACGATCAGAAAAAAGGATACAAGGTATCAAAAAGCAGTTCCGGTTACCATTTGAATAGCTTGCACACTGTTCAAATTGAATTATAGGGTTACTTTCACTACTAGAAATGGGGGGTATATATGACTGCAGCAAATGACTGGTATATGACTACCTGTCCGATGTGACTCAAAAATGACTGACTCTTCCATAATTGCACCACTGGTGGGTCCGAAGCAGTTCTGGAGTCATTTGCAAGTCATTTTCTGCAATTCCTGGATGTAACCAACTTGAAGTGGCAAGGTCTAGTGGACTTTCATCTGTGTTGACGTCATAGTGTTCATGCAGTCATTTAATCCGACTACGCTTTACTTTTTCATGACTAAGAAATGACTGAAGGATCTATGGGACCACCCAATGGGATTTTTTTTGCAAAAGCGGGCAGGGCAGCATGCTGACGTGGAATGCAGTCGCAGTATTGCTACTAGGATGCGACTATGAATGACTTGGGAATTACTAAGAAATTACTTCAAAGATGTTCTCTATACTTTTTGTGGATTCTAAGCTTTTCAAGGTCTGCTTGCTCCTTCTTGCTGACGTGGATATAAGTTACTGTAGAATGACTGCCATGTGACTGTCTAAGTGAAAGAAGAGCAAGCATTTCAGTTGGTCGAGGCAGCACTTTAGGAAAATTTTTAAAGCATGTACAGATATACACGAAGAACATACACTAATGTTGTACATCTCACGAGACTTCCTGTATAACATACATTAGAGTATTAGTTGAAGTCTTTTTGTAAAGCACATGGAGGAGCTTCAACGCTGTGGCAGAATTCCATTAGGCCGCGTCCCATACAGGCTTCTGTCTTCAGTAATATATTGTGATGCAACTCTTGACCTCCTACATGTTCACAGTTGCTACCTGAGTTTCCTCCTTCTATACATTTTCTAGTCAAGGGTGACTCCACTGAATCTTAAGAATGACTGGTACACTACTATAGTACAACTAAGGAATGACTTTCCATGACTTCTGGGCAACACATGTTTGAATGCGCAAATACTGCCACAAATGCTGAGATTTGGTCAAGAAACTGAATACAGAAGAAATGTAATTTCGTCTTCAGGTTATACAAACACCTCATGCATGATAGAGTGTTGCAAACACTGCGCCACTGAAGCTGTACTTAAGCCAGACCAATGTAATACTTTGGTCCTAATACTCCCCATGAGCTAACAAGTTCTCTTGCTCAGTCAACTCTATGGCTCCAACTAGATTAACCACCTCTTCAGGATCAGTAAAGCTATTAGGTGCTTTCAAGCCTGGAGTCTCACCTCTTGTAGAGATGAATGCGTCTATTGTGTCCAAAACTTTACGTCTTGCTCGGGCCTCTTTTTGCAACACTACTTTCCAACCAAGTCTACCTACAACATCTGAAAAGAATACTTGTGTTGCTTGGCTTGGGAATATGAAGGGCTCAAATAGGCGAGGTAGCTTGTGCCGAAAGTTCACCACAAGGAATCCAGACTCATCCTGTGTATATGTTGGATTCCCTCGACAGTCTTGGGGTTTCACCTACTCACAACATAATAGAATGATATGCATACTCAATGTACCATAATCTAGCTCCAACACGTCTTCAAAATTCCTACATAGTTTGCAGTTGATTCATCTCCATTCTCTGAGTGCTCCTAAAAAACGGAAGCTATTCCATTGTTGTAGGTCAACAGGTGGGTTGTTTGGTTGTCTTCTACTCGAAACTGATTACCAAATGCAAGGACTCGTCCGTACCGAGTGGCCCTTAGCGATGGCTTCTTGCTTAGTAAAAAGCAATCCATCTCAATCAATTGGATTCCTCAAGTCCATGTTTGCATTTTGCATTGTCCGTTGAATCCAATCAGAGAGTGCTAGGGTGTTTGGATTTTGGTCTAATTCATTCCTCCTCTTCCTATACACGGAAAGTCAATTAATATTATGAGTTGCTGGCGGGAAAGGACATGCACATTAGAAGGCAAGTACAATAGTCACAATGCAGCCATTGGAACGACCATGACTACATCCCCTTCTATGACTATAAAATCACTTCAATAAGTCACGTTCAAGTCATTCTTTAGTTTTAGGTGTTATAACTACTCCTATATGACTTAAATACGACTTTGGCGCTACTGTAGGGCCATCAATTCCTGCATTTTATATACCCCAAATGGTTTGTCTTGCCTTCTACTATCCCAATCCTATAAAGAGCTTCTCATTTCATCTCTTGATACTCACACACTAAGTGCTTTAAGAAGCCATGTGATACATGTATCAAATATGATGTATGTTGTATGGTGTATTGTATGATTTTTTATTATGTATGGCATATTGTGTATGGTGTATAATTATGTATGGCATATTGTATATGGTAAATCATTGTAATACTTTGAATGTGCTTATATGTAACTTTAGAATGACTATAAAATGACTTGCCACATGTCAATCCATTTACAAAATGCAAAAACTCCATCATGACTAAAAAAACATTTCTTTAAATGTACTGACATGTCAGACTAGTCAGATTGCTCATTGACATTATCACAACTGCACAGTGACTTCAAAACGACTCTATAAATGTACTGACATGTCAAACTAGTCAGACTGTTCACTGACATTATCGTAACTGCACAGTGACTTCAAAATGACTCTGAGATGGCAATCCACGTCAGCTTCTTAACAACTGAGTCGCAACTTCAGAATGACTTAAAAACCGCTGACGTGGTCGTCCACATCAGCAAGTCTATGACTCAGACCCGACTTGTCCGTGACTGTGGATGACTCTGACGTAGACACCTAAGTCCCAAAATTTTCAGGAAAGTGGGTAGATGCCCGCCTTTTTCCATAGCACCTGCCCCAAACCGTCCCTTGTCACGTGGACCTTGTCATCGATTTTCATCCAAGGTAGATTCAGATGGTGCTAATACAAACGCAGAGTCATAAAGAATGACTTGTCCACAATGACTCGGAGCCTAGAGTCACTGTGAAGTCATTTTTCGGATAAATGACTCCCTAGCAGTCATATACTGAAGTCATATATACCCCCCATTTCTTGTAGTGTTTTCTCATATGCAGTGAATTATTTGCTGTTGGAAGAAGTATAGTCTCTAATATGCTTCGAGAAGTAGTGCATGCAATTAATGACGTGCTAAGGACTCAAATTCATTGGCCTAGCGGTCACTCCATAGCTAATGTGGCTGCAGACTTCGTAGACATCTGCGGACTTCTTGGGGTGCTTGGAGCCATTGATAGAACTCATTTTGCTATTTCTAAGCCACAAATTGGTGGAACTGACTACTTTTACTTCAAGTCCAGCGCTTATAGTATGAATTGTGAAGCTGTGGTTGACAGTTCAAAGTGATTTTTCGACTTCTACATCGGTATGCCTGGTTCCACCAATGACTCCAGAATGTTGCGTAGATCTTCTTTATATCAACGTGGACAATAGAGAACTCTATCGGATGAAGAACTCTCCTTCGAGGGATTCTCTCCCTATTTGATTGGAGATGGAGGCTACGTTCTCTTGCCTTGGATACTTGTGCCACACCGTCAAAGAAGACACCTCTCCGTGCCTAACAAGCTCTTCAACTGAAAGCTGAGCAAGGCCTGCACTATAGTTGAGAATGCCTTTGGTTTGCCCAAACTAACTTTTTGTGAACTACATCAAAAATCATTTTTACATGTCTTTTTTTTACCAGGTGTCATTACGGCCTGTACCATATTGTACAATATTCTCATGCAAGAATCACATGACAACATTGAGCACCTTCTTGAACAGGTCAACACTGAAGAATTCCATATACATTCTCGTTGACCAGCACACTCAGATGCCAATGGGCAAGAAGAAAGAGGATAAGATGTTGAATATGTCCAAGGCCTCGCCAAACGTCATCAATTAGGATGTTTCTAGCTTTGCGAAGACAATGTGCAACTGAATGACAAAGTGTAGCGGCATTGAAAAAGTCGCGTTGCGTTCCTGCTTACTCATCTTCTTTTTCAGAATTCTATTATGTTTATATGTACATTTGTATCATAGTCTGAAGTGGCACGTGAATTGACTAGTAGGTTTAGCAATTACCATATACGTTAGCACCTTTGACCTCCAAAATGCTTCATGTCAATCTCCAAAAAACTGTTCCATTCTTTGAATGTGACTTCAAAGCCTCTGTAATGTTTATAATACTCATGTGACTGTAAGAGTGTTTTTCCTAAGATGTTGTTCAAGAGCAAGTTCACACTCCTTCAAGAACGGAAGCAATGATTTCAGTGTTTCATGGTTTTTTTAGATAGCTTTCTTTCTTTCGCTTGACTTGTTTGATCAATAGTAGTGACGGTCTACCTTCTACTATTGTTCCGTTGTGGACCACTCAGATAATGATCAGGCCGCATGGTTTCGACCTCTCGAATGACTGAATTTAGTTTTCATGTACACTACTTAGATTCATTGAAGAAGTCAGACGACATGGTCATGACAACTTCTTGGACTGCTTTTATATGTTCTTGGCTGCCTTACGTCATTTTAATTGTCCGGTTCAACTTTGGGGATTGACATGAATTGCAGTGCCGACTACTGAAAATAGCTTCCTTTATAACAGTCATAATGCAAATGCATGACAACATGACGCGCATGTCTATCACATTCTAGGAAGCTGAAAAGTTTCCTCACAGTACAAAGTTAGCACCCGAGACTGAGGAGTTGATTCATGAGAGGACTGAAGTTGGCATGTGAAGCGCCTTTTTCTTCGAATTCCATAGAAGTCGTTTTGTCGAGATACTCCCGTTATGGTTTCCTTTGAATTACAAGTTCCCTCTGTACTACATCAGCACTAAGGAGGTACGGTACACTAGATGCTAGCTTATGATACACAACTTCTCATATAATCAATCGTTACCATGAAAAGCAGGTGAAGCGTTGGAAGTATGTTCAACCAGTTTTATTATAGCAGTTTGGAAGAATACAACAATATACATCGTATAGTTCTAAATAACATATAAACGCAAAAGTTATATCTACAGAGATCGTCAACAATGACGAAGGACGACACAAAATTGGCAAGGAAACATACAACGTATTTCCAACGCTAGCTATGAACACAAAAAAATTCATGAAGTCTTCTAAGGCGTCAATGACTTCACGATACTTCAACTGGGCATTGCAGTTATAGAGTAGAGGCTCCATGCACTATGCAGTCTAGCTTAGTGAATGGATACTCAGTATCTTTGGTTAGGTCGGCGTTCTCACCAAAAGCACGTCCAACAAGAACAGTGCGAGAGTTCGGTTGAGGACGTGTTTGGAGGTCACTACTTAGAACATGAGACAAGTGGACAAGACACTGAACTACTTGGGCCTTGTTTCTCTATAACTAACTTAGCGTTTTCATTAGCTACACAAGTGTTATCATGAAGACAACGGTCTTTGTCTACTTGATACCACTACTAGAATTGGGGGGTATATATGACTACAGCGAATGACTGATATATGACTCATTGTCCGGTTTGACTCAAAAATGATTGATACCTCTATAATTGCACCAAATTTTGTTCTACAATTTTTCAGAGTCATTTTCTAGTCATTTTTTGCAACTCAAGGATGAAGACCTTACAGAGGGAGACAGTCACTGTGGACATTCATTGAAATTGGAGTACAAAGAATGGGGGAGAACCTTTTTAAACACCCTAGTTTTGAGCTAGTCATTAATTATGACTGATCTTTACTGTTGTGCAACCTAAATATGACTTTAGGGTCTTTGGATGGCCCATTGCAATTTTTTCTAAGAAGACGGGTAGGGCAGCATGCTGACATAGACAGTAGTCGTGCTAATGTTACTGGGACACAACTGCGTATTACTACACCATGACTACAACATGACTTCAGTATGACTTCAACGTCTTTTTTGTTTGGAAAGTAAGTTTTAGAGTTTGGATCACTTAGGCTTTTTGTTGACATGGAGGTTTATCATTGTAGAGTGACTAAACTACAACTACTACAATTTAAGAAACTGATGCAAAGCAATGGAACCTCATTAGCGGATTTAAAGTAGCTTCAAAGCATTGTGTGCTCTTTGCAATTGCTAAATGACTAATTGTGACTTAGAGGGATCATCTTCTCACCTCAACAACTACTGTGCAACTATTGTTTAAAATGCTAAGGTACTTTCAATATAGTTTTAAACAACAAAATTTACATTAGATCTACTTGGCAACAAATCAACTCATAAGTGTGCCAAGTTTGAAGATATTGGACAACTAAAACATGACATGCAAAGTACAATTCTATTGCATTTGCGCTAACTAATAATCTTCTAGTTGGCAACTACAATGGCATATGCAATTTAGGATTTTCTAACACTCACACTCTTGAGTTGATAAATTCTTTCTAATTTCTCTACTCTTTGTTTATCTTTTTCAAAAACATTTTTTTCAATAGAATACTTTTTTGTCTTTCTTTTTGAAAAGATGCACTGCTAAAGGGCTTTCTTTTTGTTGGTGTATATTATTTTTTTACTTGAGGTCCATTTGTATGGTTTATTTAAACTCCTATTGATTTGCCGATAATGAATTCTAAAAATTTGCACCATTATCATTGCACTATTTTTGAATACTTCATTTGATTCACATTTGAATTACTAACTGAAGGGTCTTAATAAAGTTACACTAAAGTATTCAGATGAATCTAATGCTCAACCTAATGACAATTGTTAAGTCCTATTTCTCCCTTATACAAATGACAGCATTGCTACTCGAGTTTCACTAAAGAATGACTTTCTGTAACTACTAAATGACTTCTTATGACTACTAAATGATTGCTCAAAAGTTTCCAAATATTGCACAACTACTCCACTATTACTTTGGCATGTTGTGCATTATAATTTATTGTACTACTTGCAAACATTTTATACATCAATTGTTGCACTTTTATTGCATGAAGTGAGGAAACTTAATACAACTATGTATATCCTTGTTTGGAGGAAGTCAACTATAGGTGACCCTTGCATTCTTCCTATACCAATCCTTTTTAAAACCTTTTATCAAATTTGTTTATAACTTTTGATTAGAGGCTTGAAATCTAAAATGAATTTTTGGAGATGAAAGTGAGATTAATTTACCAACTTTCATTAATTCAAAGTTTTTTGCAAAAAGTTAATTTACTATGCCTTAATTAGGTCTGAAATTTTACTTAAAATACAATTCCTGCATTTTACATATCCCAAATGGTTTGTCTTGCCTTCTACTTTTCCAATTCTATAAAGAGCTTCTCATTTCATTTCTAGATACTCATACACTAAAAGCTTTAAGAAGCTATGTGACACGTGTATCAAATATGATGTATGGTGTATGGTGTATTGTATGATTTTTTATTATGTATGACATATTGTGTATGGTGTATAATTATGTATGGCATATTGTATATGGTAAATCATTGTAATACTTTAAATGTGCTTATATGTAACTGTAGAATGACTATAAAATGACTTGCCACATGCCCACATGTCAATCCATTTACAAAATGCAAAGACTCCACTATGACTAAAAAATAACTCCTTAAATGTACTGACATGTCAAACTAGTCAAACTGCTCATTGACATCATTGCAATTGCATAGTAACTTCAAAATGACTCAATAAATGCACTTACATGTCAGACTTGTCAGACTGTCACTGACTGTACTGCAACTACTACACAACTACTAAATGACTCTGACGTGGATAGCCACGTCAGGCTTGGTCGACTTCCCCACAACTACAAAATCACTACAAAATTAGGTGACATGGAAGGGTCACCAAAAAATTCTACTAAAAAAGGGCAGCAGCCCGAACTTTTTAGAAAATTTTCTTTAGAACTTCATGTGCCACGTAGATTCTTTCATCCAAGTCTGAAGTCATTGGTGATAATAGGATTAGAGTCATTTAAAGAATGACTTGTCCACAATGACTCCAAGGCCCTAAGTCACTGTATAGTCATTTTTGTCCTAAATGACTTCAAAACAGTCATTTACTGGAGTCATATATACCCCCCAATTCTTGTAGTGTACTCCATTTGCTCTTTGAAAAGCCGTAACTGAACATCCATCTTGGTTTTTTCAGTATCTTGTCTAGCATTTGCCATGAGCTTCATTTGACTTGCCATGACATCTCTAGTGGCCCGTGCTGCTTCCGCTATTAGAGAGTGCCCAAAAACCACCTTTCAATGGACACCAGTACTGTCCAAACGTCGACCGGACGAGCCAGCAACCGTGTTCGAAGAACTAACGAGATGAGGAACAACACTTGGTGGAAGGCGGTTTTTTGGTACGGCATCTTGCTTAGTGACATGCGACGGGCGATTGACAATACACGGTGGCGACGTATCCTTGGCTTTTTTTTATGCAGGCACAAGAGAGCGAGTGGAGGCTGTAATGTCATCACTGTTTGCAAGAGCTGTCGCTGTTGTGTAGAGAGGGTCTTTGTCTTCGTCGTCAGTCTCATCATGAAAATGGATGTCTTCATCACCAGGAAGCGGAGTGTAGTTCGTATCGTTGCGTGCCAGAAGATCCCGTGTGTGCGGAGGCTGAATGGATGGCTGTCTTCTGTACCACTCATGTATATTGTCGAAAATTTCCTAAGGGAATGACTTCGGAAGATTCTCGGCCTTCTTAGCAGCTTTAGATATAGACCAGTATAGAAGTTTGTTAGTTCCGGTTCGACATAAGAAATCTGCAATGGCTTTGTACTGCACAAAAAATTGAGTCCATTTGCTCTTGCAAGCTGATCCGTCTCGATGATACTACGACACTCCAATTCTCTTCAAGTCATCACTGATGCCAAGCCATTTTGTAGCCTCCAGGATTATGGAATGCCGACCATCGATGCAAAGCATCTCCTCAAGAAAGAGCATCTTCTTTGCAACAATGAAGGCGTTGACCTCGTCAAAACTCCAATTTGGTCCTCTCTCTTTTCTTGGACGCTTGCCAGGATACGCAATACTCGTATTCATTACATCACTATTTTGTCCACTAAGATCAAGTAGGAGATGTGTAGGCCCTACAACACTCTCTTGCATGACAGAAATGCTTCTTGCAGTGCAGAGTAATGAAATGAGGCCCTTTTAAATATTGACGACTACGGTGTGAGGACCATGACAACATAAGAGACATATAAGGGAATCAATTACGGTTGCCAATGAGCACGGCAAAAAACAAAGAATGTGACAAAGCAAACCTCACTTGCCACGAGATCCTTGATTTGAAATTGCCATTGACAAAGTACACGGACCTGTGCAAAGTCCACTAAAGTTGTAAATAGTATGTGTGACATCAACAAGTAACAAGAAATTGAACAGCACTAGTCAAGCACATGTTGCTACGGACCCACAACGAAGACCATGAATACGACAGAAAAGTAGGTACATGAATCTTACGAGCGTTTCCTCAGGAATTGCATGTAGTAGATTTGCCATAATTCTGGCTACTAAGACGATTCTCCATGATCAATTGTCTGCGCAGATTGTTTCACGCACTTCATTAGTCACCTCTCATCGACAAAGCGTGGAATTGTGTGAAGACTCCATCCAATTACAACTGAACAAGTCAGAGATGAAGCGTGAAGCACTCGAACCTCTCATGAAAGGAATTGCCAACTGTGTACACAAATGTGCTTCCAAGAAAACAATGCATTTGTGCATACGATGACAAGATAGACTGCATATGTAGATTAGATAGCCGTCAATGATTTTGGCAAAATTCATTTCAGCCGTAGATATGAGGTCCCATCGTGTGCCGCAAGGCAGTTCTACCGCCTCAGACAATTCAGACTACTTCATATTATATGTTTAATTAACCGCCTCATGCTAATCTTAGACTGCTAAACCCTTTTAAAAATTGCATATTCATGCATTCTGAAAGTAACTTACGGACTGGGTGACTCAATCATTTAATGAATCTATGATCTTTCTTCATAGAAAATTGTTTTGTCGCCACCATGCCGAAGCTCTATTTTTTCATTTGTAGCTGGTATGCCACGTTGGCTCGGTAGGCAGTTCTGAAGGCGGCTTTTAGCACACTTCTCGAAAATTCAACTGAAATTAGGCTCTAAAACCAGCCTAACGCCAAGTGTGATTCGACATTTCGACCGTAAGTTATAACACTATAACAAACCCTATAATTATTTTTCATTCCAAGGATCCAAATTTTTGTCCCTTACCACTAAAAATGATTTGATGTTAGTACTCAAGTCAATCCTACATTTTGTCATTTGTGACTTTTTTTACTCACCCAATGCTTTGTTGCTATTTTAAAGAATGAAATGCAACAGGTTTGACTTCATAGTAGAAAAATGTAGCCAACCCATTTCTAATCACTTTCTATTTCCAGTCTATAGGTTGCTCTCTTTCACTAAAATTGTGGCATACTTCCTAGAGCAATTGTAGCTTTTTATAATTTGTTGCAAGGCTCCCAATATTGCAACTAGTCATTGGTTGATTTTACAATTAGTTTGTTGTCACAAATAAAAAGGTCTATATCACCGTTATAGAAGGTGATTGCACGAAAGACCTGTACTATTTGTTGCGTTTTGCAATGGTACTCCTGACCTTTTCTGGAATACTATTTAATTAGAAAAATAATTTTTAAATTTTTAAAAAAATATGACTTATGTATACACCTTTAAGACAAAGGCACCTACAAAAGGAATTGTATAGGAAAATTTTCTAAGTAGGAGAAAAGTGCCAAACCTCAAGAAAATATATACCTTCATGTTTTAATTAGGAAAAAATAGTAAAAATAAGTAAATACAAAAAATAAAAATTGTCCATTTGCAAAAACTTTATGGAGATGGTCATTCACCAAAGAACCTACCAAAATGATATTTTATATGTTTCAAAATACAAGCAAAATGAAGCTCTCTTTGTAGACCTCCACATGACATAAAATTAAATATTTTTTTAAATCCTTTTGTGGAAAGCTAGAAGTCTATTAGAAGACCATCTCATCCAAATTTCGTCTCAAAATAATTAAAAAAAGGTATTCCATGGTACTAAAAACCTCCAAATTGTCATATGTGAGTATGTGACATTCAATCACTAGTACTATTTTTATATTAAACTATTTTTGAAAATTATCAAAAATTCATGTAAGCTGTATGATAGTTATGAGTACCTTCTATAAACACATTTGGAACAAAAGACAAGTTAGGTAAGACTACCCATCTAGGATGACCAAGCCACACGTTGACAAAATTGACAAATCCCTAGAGGCTTCCAACAACCTTCTTACCTATTGTCTTTCTTCCATGGCACCTTGATTGAGCATTCACCTTGCTCATCACATTGAGCCTCCATATAATCATTTAGATATTGATAAAGTACTATTATCTACTCTAGAACCTAAGGTAGTGATAGTGTATGCTATTGAATGTTAAGATCATTTCTTCTTAAGAATCTATTTCAAAATTATTACATGTTTTTTCTTAATTCCTAAGGAACCAAGAGTCCGTTCAATGTACACAAAAAATCTCATGTAGGACTCTATAAAGTCAATTTTGGTCAAACATTTTCAAATCTTTAACTCAAAGTTTGAATGTGTTCTATCTAGATGTTCAAAAATATAATTTTCCCTTTTCCAATTGGTTGCTTAGATCCAAAATTATCTTGTCTAAAACTTTTGCTTAGGAAGGTGAGTCATAGTGGTTTTCAAAATCTCTAAATTCTTTGATATACTATAACTTTACAACAAAATGCAAGGACATTATGAACTGAAGTATTGAAGTCAATTCATGCTACATTATACTTATAGACAATAGGAAAGCATTATAAGTTAACAAGCAACATGATAAGGAAGTCAAGTTTTTATTTTCCAATTAAGAGACTTGTATGTAGAGATTGATTGCTTATGAATATTGAATTATAGTAAGTATGTTCAATAAGTTGTGATGAATGGTGATTATTGGTGCACATAAGGTAGAATACCCTATAAGGCCATAACCACTTATATTTGCAATCTATTTATCTTGTGTAATGTAATCTATTGATTATTGTCTATATTTTTCAAAGAAAGAACTAGTTGAATTGAATGAAATGCAAGTGGAATCACATTAATTTGATAAGATTTACCAAAATTGATATGAACTTTCAAACCAAATATATAAAACAATTAATAGGTGGGGGTCATGATCAACTTAAAGAGGTTCTAATTTCAATGACCTACTACCCTAATCTCATTTGATGAATATTCTAAAGCACAAGTTGAACACCTTTTCAATTGGCAAAAATTGCTACTTATTCTAACAAGTGTTTATTCACAAGTAAATGCACCTAACCAACATTTATGGAACCACATGCTTATCAATCTAAAATCGTTCTTGAATAATTGTAAAGTTGAAGTAATTCTCTAACATTAGCATTCAAGTACTAACCTAAAATATATGACTTAAATAAACTCCTCAAAAATGGGTAAGAAATTGATAGAGATGGGAATAGCAAGTTGATGATGCAATTGCGTCAGTGGCAGTATTGGATTGGTTGCCTCTACCTACTTCTTTCTTGCCTTCAACTATCGATCATCTCTCTTGGGTAGGGACACTTTTAGGTAGAGACAAGCCTTGCATTAGAATTCATGTGCCTTCCGAATGAAATGAACTGTCAACCCTTGAATGGATCAAGTTACTTTGAACATCACCACCCATTTGACAAAACGTGGTGGTGATTTGGTTGGTAAAATGCCAAGCCATCGACTTTGCAAGCTAGGTGGAAATTCACGCCCCACCCATAGCTTCTTAAGAGGCCAAGTTTAAGTGAACTAAGAGGTTAAAAGTTTTTTTTTTAAGAGTACTAGAATTGGAGGTTGTGAAGCTTGTGCAATTTCATCGGAGGAAGTGAAAAGCCACCCAAAGTTGCAGAAAGTCACTTTCTCTTTATCGTAGGTTGTTCTATAGACTACAAATAGGCCATTCAATCAATTCACGTGTGCAGGCCGATCAAACAAGCTAGTCATCTAAAATGTTCTACAGGCTGCAAACAGACCAAAAGGCAGCTACCAAAATGGCCCCAATTTGCCAATCAATTCACGTTTGCAAGCCGATCGATCAAACAAGCCAGTCATCCAAATTGCAGGACAAGTGGAGCAGGTTTTCAGGCCCCAACCAAGAAGTCATCCCAAATGCAGGTTGGGTGGGAATGCTCTTATTGGTGAACTCGGTGCTCCCCAGCCCAAGAGCTCACGAAAGGATCGATGTAATGCGCACATCATGCAGGTTGCATGATATGAGCCGGTCACTGGGACTATCCAGTACCGCAGACATGGCATCCACATGCATGAATCAGGCACTTCAGCTAGCGCACCATGCGGCGGGAGCCAAATTCACTCTTCAATTCATGGCCTTTCGTTTGCCCCGAAAGTTTCAAAGTTTCCACGTCTAAATCACTCGAACATCATACCAGTCCTACTCAGACAGTACCGCAGATCGACACCGCCGTGCCGGCCACCCACGTACATGAAGCAGGCACTTCGATTCAGCACCATATATGCGGCGGGAGTCAAATATATTCACACTTACGTTTACTCCGATCCAAGCTTCTTTGTTTCATCGTCAAAATGACTCGCCTCCACATCGATGCCGAGTCAAATTCACTCGCTCTCACTTCAGCGCCTCTCGCTGTACGTACGTTTGTTTCATCGTCATGCCACAATCGATCACTCGCACAATGCAACATCGATCGATGCCGAGTCAACTTCCATAAATTCGCTCTTCAGTTTACTCGAAGCTAGCTTACTAGCTTGTTTCACCGTCAAAGTGACTCGCACGAGATCGATGCCGATCGAGTCCAAATCACTCGACCTCCGGAGCCTTTCGATTGTTGGCCCCATGCCAGACTAGCTCAATTAAAGCTAGCTACTCAAAGTTAATTAAGGTTCAACGTCTAATCACCCGCACATACATCGCCGGCCATATACTGTATACCAGCCCGGTACGGTCTCCACGTACCCAAATCTTGCGAACATCAATATATATGCAGAGTAAAGCAAACATTGCCCGTCGATCCGCGCGCTGACCAAGCTAGCTAGGCGCGCACAGCATGTGTGAGTCAGAAGTGCCTGGAAGTGTACGTGCCGATGGACACCGTAACTGTCCCGTGGTGCTTTGCTGTGGTGCTGTCACTGCTGTGTAAGGTAGGTACACCCAAAATGGCACCTGTTCTTAACCCCTAACTGCCCAAGGCACCAGAATCTGGTGTTCGCAAAATTTTGAAGTTAAATCAAACCTAACCAATTTTCTATTTTTAGTAGTTTGTGTTTTTGGAAAGTTCTTCTAGAAGTCTAGTTTTAGTGTCAAAAATCTGATCTGGAAAATAAATGATAGTAATTTTTCTATACAAGATTTTGTACAAGGGTACCCCTTGCAATCTTGACTTTGTGTAGTGTTGAGAGCTCTTGAAAATGAGCCTCAAATACACTAAATCTTGAAGAAAAAATCACATTCAAAATTCATTTAAAAAAAATTGTAGAATAGATTTTGAGGAGCCGTAAATTGATTGGAGTTGTGCATGTTAGGCCCTTTCACCTCATATTTTTTTGGTCACCAACTTTTTAGATCTAACTTGCAAAAAGAGGATAAAAATACTTTACATCACTTTTGTAGTTTTAACACCCTCATGGTCAAACATTATAATCTTTCACTCCACAAGTGTTATTGTTGTGTTTTCTTTTCCTATGTAATCTCTAACATGTCTAGTTTGAATTTGTATGGTTACAATTCAAAAAAGATTGATACAATTTATTAATATGGTGGCATTTTGTTCAACTTAGAGCAAATTCTAAGAAGCTAGAAACAGGCCTTGGGCAGTTAGGGGTTAAAGCACCCTGTACAACGTGCATACATTTTCAAAATCAGTCATGTACCCACATTGTAGATGGCGCTTTCAGATATACACTTTGACTGTTAATAACTTTTGCATACGGTATCTAAATCCACTATTCTTTGGTGCGTTGAAACATGCTTTCACTCACCAACAAGACTATAAAAAAATTTGAACAACATAATAATAGGAACTAGGCTCAGTATGAAAAACTGGCGCTTTTGGATGTACCTACCTTATAGTAGAAACTCCCTAACTCAATAAGATCGGGACTGATCTAACACATTAGATAAGACAGGAAACCGCATTAAGGAGGGCATGATCTTCATGAGTGGTTCATATTGTTAACCCTTAAATGCTGGACCTATACCTACAGTTTTCAGCCCTTGTGTCCAACACTTTGTTTGCTCCCATTTCGGGACTATATTTGTATTAAAAAAAATTATATTTATTTTTCAGAGATAAAGCTACATGTTTTCTGTACTTCCCAAAAAATCTAGATTTTTTTGAGGAAAATTGATTTTTCAGAGAATTTTTGAAGAAAAAGTGAAGAAAAATCATGTCAAATAGAAAATTATCTCAAAAAAATTTGAGAATTTCACCATGTGTGGAAATTTCAATGGCAAACATCATGGTATAAACTCAGTTTCTGTGTCATTCTATAATTACAATCCAGAAGACTTTGAAAGTACATATAAAGTTCAAATTGCAATAAAATATTCAAATTATGTTGTTTTTTTCAAAATTCCAATTGGAAAAGAAACTAGAATAAATTACCTTCATTTTGTTAGTTGGGCTCAAACTCCAAAAATATCATTTTTTGGGAGAAATTTGAGATTTAGAGCAAGGAACAAATTTTCCCAAAATACATTGAAAATAGCATATTTTGTGATCCGGTTTTTTTCTATAATTTCTAATTCATGTGAAGAGAAACACTCACATGACTACAAAATGAATTAGGTACTCTTCATAATCCTCTATGAAAGGTCAAGCAACAAGAAATGGATGAAAAATTGCTAGCAATCTCCCTGTATATTGTTGCAAATTCGTCCAAACACCATGAAATGGCGTCGCCAACGCTTCAGGGTTAAGCTCAGACTAACAATTAATACTCTCACAATACTATATTGAGTTAGGGAGGACTCATTCCATTGTAGTCAAGTGCCTCTCACAAACCATAAGAAGATTTTTCTAGGCCTTTGGAAGACTGCAAGTTCTCTAACTATGTGAACTTGCTGAATTCTACTACATAAGGGGTCTAACATGGCCAAGCAATTGTCACATGACATTATAATATTTAATTTATTTTTTCAATATTTTTCAATATTTTTTCAATACTTTAATACTTTGATCATTTAATCATTTATGTTGTAATGGTGTAATGTTGTAATCTTTTAATCTCTTAATCTTAACTTTTTTTTTTAACCGGCTACTAGTGACTAGTTTATAGCATGAGGAATGGACTTGAAATAGTCTCTTGATGCTGTCAAAACTTATCTTATGTAATGAACTTATTCATGTTGTAGTAGGTGTTGCATGCACCCATGCATGCACAATGTGAGCATTACGAATTTTTTTATGTGCTCTTGCAAATAATATTGGATTCAGGGTTGACGAATTGCAACGTTCAGGGCAAAATTACGTCCAAAATCCGGACGTCCGGACGCAGTGGACGTTGTGGACGTAGTCCTCGACGACCAGCAGATGGCATCCATCACAAGCAGACGCGCGGACAGAACTTCGGACGGGCGGATTGGCGGTCGGGACTGCGGATGGAGCAACGGACGGCACCGTCCAATGGGCAAATGGGTGAATGGGTGAACGAGACTATGGGGCTAGACTATGGAACAAGACTATCGGCCTGTCCGCAGTCCCGACCGCCCGTCCACCCGTCCGCAAACAGTCGGAACTGCAAACGGGCGGATGCGCAGACGGAGCAGCAAACAGAATTGCGGACAAGGCGATGGGCGGACAGGCGGTCGAGACTGCGGATGGGCGGTCGGGACTAGGGGGACGGATGAGCGGTCAGAGTGGACGGGCGGACGGCCGACGGACTCGCGGACGGATGTTGATCGAAAGGCGAGACGGCCCCCGATTGGACAGCCCCGACGAGGCGGACACATCCAAAATTCCCAAATCGAATGGGGCTTTTGTAGCGGAACAGTCGGGCGAACAGCTAGGGCTCGCGGACAGACTCCCACCAGACGGCCTTTCTAAGGGGGACGGGTCGGGCAGATGGCCACGAATCTACAATGAGGTGGACGTCCGCACATCGAGGCTGCCATTGGAGTCCGCCCGCCCACGCGACGCAGGTGCGGACGTGCGGTCCGCCCCTTTGCTCGTTGGAGCTTTCGTAGTTCCGTCTGCCCGTTCGTCCATCGGACGGCGCCGTCCGCGTGCTGAAGTGTGGGATTCTCTTGTCCGCATGTTTAGGGCTCCTAGCTTAGGATTCTAAGAGCATCTCCTGCAACCTGCTCAAACGCCCCTGCCAACCAATTTTTGAGCGCCCGAGCAAAAGTTAATCCCCAACAACACTGTAGACCAAGATTTAGAGGTGCAGGGCCTCTCAATTTTGGCTCTACCCCGCCAGAATTTCCATTTCTACAGGGGACCTTGCCGGCAGGGTTGACGAATTGCAACGTCCAGGGCAAAATTACGTCCAAAATCCGGATGTCCGGACGTCCAGACGTCCGGACGCAGTGGACGTTGTGGACGTAGTCCTCGGCGACCAGCGGACGGCATCCGTCGGAAGCAGACGTGCGGACGGAACTTCGGACGGGCGGATTGGCAGTCGAGACTGCGGACGGAGCAGCGGACGGCACCGTCCGACAGGCAAATGGGCGAATGGGTGAATGAGAACGAGACTATCCGCACATCCGCCCGTCCGCAGTCCGACCGACCACCCGTCCACCTTTTGTCTTACTGAAAGGCCGTCCGCATGGCTGTCCGGTCGCCCGTCCGCTGGACGTATGTCAAAAAAAATTCAAATGTCAAAAGACGTCCGAGGGGTAGCGTCTACGTCCCATGGACGTCCGGACATCCCGTCATCCCTGCTTGCCGGCCCCGCTTGGACATCGGATTCCGTATTTCGGCAAGTCAAAGGGCTAAATTAATGAGAAAGTTGCCACCGTGGTAGCCGCAAGCTTTCCCCATGGCCGCCATACCATCTTTAAACTCTCCTTCTAGCGTCTTTATGGCGGCAACAACACGGGTGATAGGGCAGAAATGACAACTTTGACACAAAAATGTAAGAAATATGACACAATTGAGGAGATTTAATTTTGTCACTATTTCTTGTGCATTTCAAAAATCCTAAAATTGATATTCAACAAAAGAAATGGGAGTTTTTGAGAAGTCACAATTGCCCGATCCCCCTAATCTCATGCCTTCTCCAATATGAAATTGTCCCAAAACTTCCCAATCCTTGAAACATGTCCCCCACAAGCACCTTGTCAAAAAAATTTGAAAAAATCAAAGCCCAACCATATTCATTTTAAAATAAGAAGCTAAATCAATCAAAAAATAGTAGAAAAATCCCAAAGGGTCTAACACTTCTAGAAATTTTCACATAGGTGCCTTTTATTATCTAAAATACACATAAAAAGTCTTGAAAAAATTCTCAAACACACACAATAGTTGTGCCAAATCTAGTCAATTGTGACTAATGTTCTTAAAAGTCATTAGTCACATCAATCACAATTGCCCAAATCTCCTAATTATATGCCTTCTCCAATTTGAAATTGTCCCAAAACTTCCCAATCCTTGAAACAAGTCCCCAAGAAGCACTTCATCAAAAAAAATTGGAAAAATAAAAGCCCAACCATTTTCAATTTGAAATAAAGGGTTTAGGCAATCAAAAAATTGTAGAAAAATCCCAAAGTGTCCAATGATTCTAAAAATTTCCACATAGTTGCTTCTTACCATCTTAAACATACATAAAAAATTTTGCAAAATTTCACACATCCAATCAAAATTTGTGCCTAATTTTGTCAACTGTGACTAATGTGATTAATACCCCCCAAGGGCATTAGTCACATTAGTCACAATTCGCCCAAATCTCCCTAATTACGTGCCTTCTCCAATTTGGAATTGTCCCAAAACTTCCCAATACTTGGAAAAGGTCCCAACAAAGCACCTCATGAAAAAAAATTGGAAAAAAAAAGCCCAACTATTTTCAATTTGAAATAATGAGTTAAATCAATAAAACAATTGTAGAAAAATACCCAAGTATCCAATGATCCTAGAAACTTCCACATAGTTTCTTCTTACCATTTTAAACATATATAGAAAGTCTTGAAAGTTTTTACAAACCCAATCAAAAGTTGTGCCCAATTTAGTGGATTGTGACTAATGTGACTAATGCCCTCAAAGGGTATTAGTCACAATCCATTAAGTTGGGCGCAACTTTTGATTGGGTTTGTAAAAACTTTCAAGACTTTCTATATATGTTTAAAATGGTAAGAAGCAACTATGTAGAAGTTTCTAGGATCATTGGATACTTGGGTATTTTTCTACAATTGTTTTATTGATTTAACTCATTATTTCATATTGAAAATAGTTGGGCTTTTTTTTTTCCAATTCTTTTTCATGAGGTGCTTTGTTGGGACCTTTTCCAAGTATTGGGAAGTTTTGGGACAATTCCAAATTGGAGAAGTCACGTAATTAGGGAGATTTGGGCAAATTGTGACTAATGTGACTAATGCCTTTGGGGGGTATTAGTCACATTAGTCACAGTTGACAAAATTAGGCACAAATTTTGATTGGATGTGTGAAATTTTGCAAAATTTTTTACGTATGTTTAAGATGGTAAGAAGCAACTATGTGGAAATTTTTAGAATCATTGGACACTTTGGGATTTTTCTACAATTTTTTGATTGCCTAAACCCTTTATTTCAAATTGAAAATGGTTGGGCTTTTATTTTTCCAATTTTTTTTCATGAAGTGATTTTTTGGAACCTTTTCCAAGGGTTGGGAAGTTTTGGAACAATTCCAAATTGGAGAAGGCATGTAATTAGGGAGATTTGGCAAATTGTGACTAATGTGACTAATGCCCTTGTTCTCTTTCAAAAACACCCAAAATTGTCATTTGAATTGTATAATTGCATTCATCCAAGAAAAGGAAGAAATTTTGTTTCTTAAGAATCTAACCAAAGGATCTTGTACTTTATTTGTTTGAGATCATGTGATGAAAAATTCATAAAGTTAGACTATATGGATTGGAAGATATTTATGTTCGAAGTTGAAGATAAAGATTTTTTTTTACCACCTTGCGATTATAGATGCCTTTGACTCCCAATTGTTGAATATTTTTGCACTATGGACTTTGAATTTAAATTTTTTGGGGTAGAAAAATTCAGTTGGTAGTCTAGGAAAAAAAATTAAAACAAAAATGTTTGATTTTCATTCTTTTAAAAATTATTAAGTAGAAGTAGATCCGAGATTGAAAAGAAAACTAAACCCTAAACCTCTAAGATGGAATCAAAACACATTCATTGCGATGGTGAGACTGTTTGAGTAAGCCAATTTAAGCTTGTCAAACAATTTTCTCTAAAAAATTGTCAAAATTGCTATTAGAAATGCATCCTACAAGTTATTTTTTCAAAAAGATGCTCAAACTTCCCCCAAAACAAGATTGTTCATAACTTTCATATAACTAATCCAAGCGGAATGAATCAAAGCTTTTCACATAGAAGAAAATGTAATCTATAAGAAAAAAACAATTCAAATATAATTTTAAAATTCTGTGGATTTATTGTACTTCCCACCGGGAATAAATTGCAGCTTTTCGTGGAGTAACATTTGCATTGGGTCACGTATTGAAATAAAAATTATATTTCCACAAAGGTAATCAATTTTCCTATTATGTAAGAAAGTTTCCAAAGAAGTCACCAAAAATCAATTCATCGAAGCTTGCCCGATCTCCAAATAGTCCCCCAAAGGAACGATGGGCTTTTAGGGGTTAATACCCCCCGAGTCGCTAAGACGCCAACGGGCGGACGGGTCGCGTGGACCGCTACTCGGACGGCCCCAACGATGCAAACGAGTAGGGCGGACGGCTAGGGCTCGCAGATGGACTCCAATTGGATGGCCCTTCCGAGGTGGGCGGATCTAGGTCAGACAAGCGGAGAAACTGTAGATGGACTGCGGACAGCGGACGGACTATGGACAGACTGTGGACGGATTGTGGACTGCGGACGGACTGCGGACTGCGGACGGACTGCGGACTGCAGACTTCGGACAGCAAGGCGGGTGGACGCGCGAACTGCGAACTACGGGCTGTAGACAACAGACTATGGATAGCAGGGCGGGCGGACGCATAGGGGTGCCGTCCGCACTTCCTATCAGTGGACCGGTTTGTTGTCCGCAATCTATCCGCCCATCCGCACTTCGACTGACCGCCGTCTCGCCTTCCGTCCGCAGTCTGACTGACCGCCCGTCCGCAATTCGACCAACCGCTGTCCCGCCTCCCGTCCGTAGTCCGACCAACCACCCGTCCACCTTCCGTCTTACTAAAAGGCCATCCGCATGGCTGTCCGATCGCCCGTCCGCTGGACGTATGTCAAAAAAAATTTCAAATGTCAAAAGACGTCCGAGGGGTAGCGTCTACGTCCGGACAGACGTCTGGACGTCCCGTCATCCCTGATTGGATTGCCCACTATTAAGCAATGGAACCTGGGTCAAATCACACTCTAATGTACCACAAAAGGGTCAGACACACCGAAATCTGCAATGTATTGTTTTCTAATGCTAATCTATTAATTACATATAATTTAGTTTTTTTTAAAATTAGAGCTTCAAATCATGTTAGGACTAATAGTATTTTTTCATGAAAAAAAAAAATTCTTTACTAAAAATCGAATTGTAGTTGAACTGTCAATGTATCAAGTTTTTCAATGGACAAAAGGAGTCTAATTTTTAATGAATAATAATGTGATTGAATCCAAAAAAAATCATGTAGATATATATTCATATGATAGAGTAGAAAAGGAATTTTTTGACAAAAATTGAATATATTTTAATTTTCTACAATATTCAAAAGTAAATATTTTTGAACGTTTTTTTCAATACATAAAATAATCCAAATGATGATTGTGTGGGAATAAAAAATGTAAATATTATTGACATCTAAATCCCTATATAATCTCTTTTGAAATTAAATGTTTGAATTTGTTTTTAGAACAAATGAACACTTTGTCAATAATCAATAAATTGATTAAAAAATCATACTATATTTACTATTTACAAATCATTTTCATAATTGTATACTTTATAAGCATAAACAATCTTGATTAAAAAAATCCTTTTAAAGTATTGTATTGTAAGAAAATCCTAAATTTAGCCTAATTTACATCCATTTAAGGATTTTTTTCATAAATTTTTTTTTCAAAATCATCAAGAACATACATTGTAATACTATCCATCTATAAACTCTTCAAAAAATGACAACATCAAAGTAATTTAAAGCTTTGAAACTTCAAAAAAGGATTCTAGTCTTGTCCTAATAAAGTAATGCCAATGGTACTTTTGAGTGTGATTTGACCTGCCTATGTGTACTACTCAATATTATTTGTTGGAATGTGGAATGTAATTAGCATTTTTTAGTATGCATGTATAATTATTGTTACATTCTTACACAATCTCAATCAACTATACCAACTAGGGCTTTTTTCCTAGCAAAATTTTGCTAGATTGTCCTTATTCTAATTTGTGTTGATTGGTCCTTCTAAAAACTAGCCTCTGTAGTAAGGCCAATAGGGGGGACGCTAGTCCCCTCCTCCAAAAAAAAGCTCTCATACTAGGTTTTAATTTCAAAAAACCTTGACTATTTCTATTTTGAGTGAACTTTTTAACAATCAAATTTCATAGTTTTACATAATATATTATTGAAAACAAATATTCATGAATTTTTGAACATTGGTTGTAGAGATATGTAGGAAATATTTAAAGGGTGAGTGCAAGAAATACAAGTTGTCCTATTTTGAGTCAGACAAACATGTGTTAATTCTTTTTTGGCCACAACCTTTTGTGTTTTGACTCTAAATGACTCAAGATTTATAGGGAAGGTATTCATGACTTTTATAGGGTGATTGCAAGAAACACTGGTCCTATTTCCCATCAGAATTGGAACGACGTTTTTTTGCTATAATTTTTTTAATTTGAGAATATGAAATAATTAGTGGACCTCTCTTACTTGATGGTTTTACATTCCTTAGTTTTCAAATATTAAGAAAAATCATTTTATATTTAAAATTCATTTCTGTTAATTTGTCACAAACTAAGGTTTAGGATTTTTTATTATGTTAGGAGTCTCCAAATTTAATGATCTAAAGTTGAAATTTTCATGGTCCATTTGCATAATAGGAAAGCATATTCCTACCAAAAGGAATCTTAAAATATATTATTTTATGTCCTCTACATGTGCAAACACAACAGTGACAATACTCCCATTGCACTCTATTTCTGACCATTGATGATGGTGCTAAAATTATTTTTTTGGTGAAATCTCATCACCATCAATTCTTCCCAAATGGCCAATTTTTAGATTTATGAAAAATAACTTTTCCTATTATTTACAAATTAAAATGTACATACACCCATTTTTGTGAGATTTTTCTTTTTTCTAGTTCTCCTACTTAGAGAATTTTCCTAAGCTTTTCCTTCATAAAGTACATAGCTTTGTACATATTTTTCATATTTTCTTAAAATTATTTTTCTAATTAAATAGTACTCCCAAAGAAAAAAGTGTTGTATTACAAAACGCTATAGAAAATGGACAGTGTTTCTTGCAATGACCCTATGTACCTTGCCAACAAAAAATTTATGCACCTTGCCAAATATTTTTTGGATTTAAAAAAAAAAAATCAATTATTTAAAAATAGAGACCAATTGAATGTCACACTTGCCAATATAGAATTTTTAGTACTATTAAGCACCCAAAAAAACAAATTTTGAATTGAAATTTGGAGGAGACGGTCTTCTAATCAAATTTGTAGCTAATGGCCAAAAGAACTTCTAAAATAATGATTTTTATGTAGTGTAGAAGTCCTCAAAGTGAGCCTCCTTCTGCATGCATTTGAAACATGTAAAAAATGATTTTGGTGAGTTCTTTGGTGAATGACCATATCTATAAAGTTTTTGCAAATGGCCAAATTTTTTTTATTTAAAAAAAAAATTCCTATTTTTATTAATTAAAACATCAAATTATATATTTTCTTAAGGTTTGGCACTTTTCAAGTTCTCCTACTTAAAGATTCTCTTAACAAATTTCCTTTGGTGGTTTTCTTCATCTTAAAGGTATATACATTAGTCATATTTCTTTTTAATTTATATCATTTTTCTAATTTTAAATTACTCCCCAAAAAATCATACAAACGCAACAAATAGTACAAATGTTTCTTGCATTCACCCTATATACACATCTTTCTATTCCAAAAAATTCTCAAAAATGATTCAAAATTCACATCAAAGACTGAGAATTCAAAATGTTAGAATGTTGCATGCCCGAATTTTGTAACATAGATATTTATTATAAAAAATTTGAGATACATCCAATCAAGGTAAGTTTTGTCTCAAAGTGATGTTTATTTTAATATATTGGGTCCAATTTTCTCTTTACCTATTTGAAAATTTAGCAAGCTCTTTTGCATTTACAAAAAGATGGAAGATATACATGGCTTAATATAAGTTCTAAATCTAAATCATGTTGCTTTCAATTGTTCAAAGTACTTCCCCAATGACCCATCTAACCTTGGAAGGACATTGAGGACCAAAAGTATCCAATGGATGACAAGGTAGTCTTCAAATACTTTTCATCTACAATTGCCTTATATTTTGTCCATTTGTTGCATACCATTTTGGCTTCAAGTTGAATAAAGTCAATTCCAAATCTCTCTCCTATCTAATACTAAAATCAATATGACTTGTTTTACAACGTTTTTACGATGCAATGTACTCAAAAGAGGTTGTCACCTCCTGGTTTGCATTAGTTCCACCTCCCTCTTTTGAAAAATTCACCAACCATTGATTTAAGAAAAAAAAATTCTTCCCTTCCAAAATGTTGTCTATTTCTCAAAAATCACCAACCATTGATCCTTGTAAGATTTAATTTGAGCCGTCCAAATATGAATTCAAAATATAGTACCAAATATAGATATGGATACTTGAATATTGCATTTGGACATTTGAATACTGAATATAAATACAAATATAGCATAAAAATATAGATATATGAGAAAGTCTCATTATCCCATACTAATTGTATGGAATCCCACCCTCTCAAAATTATAAAAGGAGGTGGTGTGTGTATGTAAAATCAAATTAAATCAAATTTCAATATTTAAATTTTAAATTTTTTGAACCCATTGTGTGATAGTTGGTCACAATGGGCAATGGGCTCAAAAGAAGTAGTTACTATGTACCCAAAATGACTTGTTTTACAATCATTTATGCAAGAGCAATTCAAACAATCTTGGCACAACTTTGTATGTTGGACTTGTTTTCTTAGGAATAAATGTAAAAAGCCATCACCCTTACTTTGTAGTGGTTAATTTTGTATTTCAAAAATTCACTTTGTGTATGCAAAAGGTTGTTTTTTCCACTTACAAATTTGAATTTAAAATTTTTTTACTTCTATGCCGAGTAATAAGTTTAGTATTATCCAAAATGTTTCCTTTAGTAAAGATGAAAAAGGGGCAATGTGTAGAGCAATGCTTGAGGAAGAAGAGATTTTGTGGAAAAAAAGTGTTAACGAGAATGGTAAAAAGTGATGAAGAGGTGTTTATTCCGCAAATTCCTAATGACAAACAAGGAAAATTCTTGGAAGAATCCTCTATACATTAGGAAAGTAACCCCTTATTGAAACAATATTATTTTAGCCGTTTTATGTAGTATAATATTGAAAGTATACTAATACAAATGCAATACTACAACAATATAGAATCAACAAAAACATTGTATTCCTATTGAAATAAATCTATTGCAATACTTCTTTTGTTTTGCAATAGTATATCTTTAGTACTAAAATATTGCATAAACATTGAAGCAACAATGCTACAATACTAAGGAAGGGGGGTGTTTCCCGATGATTAAGAAGAACAAGGTATGATAAAATAAGAAATATATAATGCCCAATTAGAGCATCTCCACGCTTGACTTGGACAAATGGCCCAGCCAAAGACCACTTGCTGTGCCATTAATGAAGCCTGGGCCTGGCTAAAAAAATTACCCCACCCCAACGTGGCCAAGAAGGCAGGGAAGCAAGCTATTTTAACCCCTAAAGGTTTTTCATTATGTTTTCATCAAAACTGCTTCAAAATTGTCATTTCTTAAACAACTACCAAATTTCAAGAAAAAAACATTTTTGGTCAAAAGTAACCATAGGATCTTTTAGAACACAAGTTTAAAAAGATGTGAAAAAAATTTCAGCAATTTCCGCCATGTAGATTGCAAGATATTAGTGTTTGAAGTGACAAAAATCCTTTTTTTACCACTGTGAAAATCCGGGCAACTGCACTTCACAAGGTTACATTTGTATGAAAAAAAAGTTCAAATTGGTGGTTACTCTTTGGATTCATTCTTAAAGTCAAGTTGGCTATATGCAAAAAAAATTCAAATCATTTGGAGTTGTAAAACATAGAGGAAAAAAATAACAAGTACAAAGAAGTAGAAAATGAGCCAAAACACTAAATTGTAAACAATTTATTTATGGAATTGAAAAATTCTAATCCCAATAGTTAAAATGTTTTAATAAAAAATCTTCACCTATTTCAATTATTTTTATCCAAAAATATTAAAAATTGAAATAAGTAAAGGATTTCAAACTTTTTTTGTAGTGTAGGAATTTTGTAACTAGCCATAAACTACCTCAAACTAAACCTCCTCATAACTTTTGACTCACTAATCCAAATGGAATGATTCAAAGATTCCTGCATACACACAATTCTAAATAAATATTTTTTATTTTTTATTTTTTCAACAAATTATTTTTAAAGAAATTTTTTTATCTGCCCAAGCTGCCCAGAGATCAAAAGAAATCACATATCATGCAATAACTTTTTGACTATGTAGTCAAATGTTATGAAACTTGTTGTACCTTAAAGCTACTCCTTGAGTGCATGTTGTGTGAAAATTTCAAAGAAAAAAAATAAGAACTCCATTCATAGTGAGCTGTCCGAAATCGCTATGTTGCCAAAAAAACTCAGTTTGGTCTTTTAGGGGTTAAAATTTGAGGTGCCACCTAAGTAGATTCTGACAAGAAAAAGTTTTTTTTTAATCCCAAGTGCCTCAAAAGTTGAAAAAAAGGCCAAAAAAAAGGCATGTTGAGTTGACTCTTGATTTGGTGATGGCTCGCCATTTGGTCGAGCCATCACCAAATTTGGCTGAGCCTGACCTTTCTTTTCCCTTCTCTGTATGTGCCATGGAGCAATTCAAATGACTGGGCCCGACCACTTGCCCAGTTTGCCTCTTACTTTGCATATGCTCTTATGCAAACACTAAATTACATAATCTTACAGGAAACCCTAAGAAACCCTACTTAGTACTTACAGCGGTGAATCCGCCTGGGAAATGGACTGGACCGATTTCCACTGGTGGTTTCCGTGGGCAGTCTGCCTGGTGCCTCTAACTTAACAGTAAGCTCATTGGCCATTTGAAAACTGCGCTTTCACTTCCTGACAGAGGTCACGCCGCAAATTGGACGCCCCCCTTTGAATTCGGTTCTCCCATCGATTTCAGATTTCTGTACAGGCGCTGGGGTTTCTGTCTTCGCAGGATTTTCTGCCTATGGACATCGCAATCGCAAGGCACGGCGGGCCGGCGCCAATGCTACTGCCCGGCCAGCGCTCTGTTCCATTGCCGGTGAAGTTGTCAGCACCTTTCAGTTCCGGATTTCACCTTAGCTTGCGAAATGGATGCGGCGGGGCTAGGAGGAGCGTGTTCGGCTTGTCTCCCTCCAAATTGGTGAGTGACGTGGTTGAGTCAAGATATAATGCACTTGTGTTTCCTCTGATTAGTAAAATTGGACTGATGTTTGAGTAAGTTACACCTCATTGCCACATTTTATCTGCTGCTCTTACTTTTTATTATGAAAATGATCAGATTATTGAAAACTTCTTGTTAGTGAATTGAAGAGGATTCCAATGCACCGAAGAATGCGTTATAAGGATACCATGTGCAAGTGATACAAGTGTTTAAAGTTTTGTTGTAGGTGATCTGTAACTGTAGATTTCTGCTGGTGAGGTAATTTACATTCTCAGAACTAGTGTGTATTTATTGTGAAAGATTTTGGTGCTTGACACATTGGCAGTTGCCGCAATTAGATGGAATTTTCTTAGCTCTTGATTAGCGTTTCGCTATTGGTAGAGGTCGATGCCTGTGAGTGTCGTTTAGGTTTTCAGATGTAGGCGATCGATAGGTTGAAGATCGAGTGAAAATTCTTGTTGCAGCAGCTCACGACTTCTTCTCCTCTCTCAATCAGTTTACGGCATGGCGCATGTAGGGGTGTCCAAACTAAATACCTCGGGCTTCGCTCTGGATCCTGACAGACAGAGAAGGCATAAGTTGAACGATGCTCATGAGGCTGGGGGGAAGAGAGATTAATCAAGAGTTTTATAGAGGGTTTTCGGTCTTGGCGCTGGTAGCCGAATTTCCAGAGGCATAGTGTAGGTGCGTGGTAATGTAGCTGAGTCGGAACAAATTCCCTGTTTGAATTGAATTGATCTGGTAGTAGTTTAGCATATTCTTTTTATTTTAATAAATTCTTTTGACACAAATGAAAGAAAATTCATTGCAAACAATAGTACTCTCTAGATTGGTTTCAAGGCCTGAAACTTCGTTACGGGAAAACGGAATAATTTTGTTATCTGATTCTACTTCAGCCACATTTTGAATTTTTTTGAATAGTGTTTTCATCAAATATGTGTACTCACAGCTTCAGAACAGAGTCTCTAAAAGCAGAATCGAAAGGAACGTTGCGTAAGGCAATTGAATAATTGTTAGAACGGGAACTTTCCGTTGTCCAGTAACTAAGGCGTGAAACAGCCTAAATTCGTGATATATATCTTGTTTCTTGCGGGTTTTAATGATCGTATGGAATTGATTTCAGACAGGTCGAAATGTATTAAGGTTGCGGTACCAAATGCCGGTGGCTGTGATGGCCGGCTCGGGGAAGGGCGGTTTTCCAGCGTCAGAATCGCGAGCTGCAACATTGCGAAGACTGTTGGAGCAGCCAGGGATTTACCAAGCGCCGGCGTGCTATGATGCCTTGAGTGCGAGCCTGGTGGAGAAGGCTGGATTTGACTGCTCTTTCATGAGCGGTAATACCTTAGTCTATTCGTAGAGTTTTTCTTTTATTCTGGGAGAGTTTAGAAGATCCATCGTTCGGAGTTGCTTGCTATGACTTTTTGAAACTTTTCAGTTCCTTCTCTGTTCCATTGAATAAATAAGTCATTTTGCCCTACAGCCTTCACTTTATCAGAAATTTTGATTAAATTTCTTTCGTGGATGAGAAGAAATACAAATCCTTCTTGGACCTGGTGACATACCTGTTCATTGAGCAATTTTCATATGAACCCTTACTAATTACTCTCTGGCCTTGAGAGTAAGAGCTTGCGGTTGTTGATTGCTCTGAACATCCGGTCAAAAAGGACTGCTAATCTGAGAGCATTTGAATTTCGGATTCCAGGTTTTGCAGTGTCAGCCGCGAGATTGGCATCGCCAGACGCAGGTCTCATATCTTTTGGAGAAATGGTTGACCAAGGTCGCATGATCAACGCTGCAGTGAAGTTTCCTGTCATCGGAGATGCAGATACAGGATATGGGAACGCTCTCAATGTGAAACGAACAGTGCAAGGCTACATTCAGGCTGGATTTGCCGGGCTTCTTCTTGAGGATCAGGTATCATCGTGATTATCGGCTTGTGAATTCATTGTTATATATTATGATCTTGTTGACACCACGTTATCCTAAGAGTTGGGAAGCTATCTTCCGCGTATTTCAATCCTGTTACTCGAGCAGTTCATGTCTGGGCTTTGACCTTCTGTCTTTGGGTCACAGATTTTGAGATGCACGAACAATGTTTTGTATTAATTTGAGTCTTGGAAACCCTTACAAGGTAGCGCCGTATGAGTGGAATTTGTGGGGATTGATCATCATGAGTGGGCGAGCAGGTCTCTCCTAAGGCCTGTGGTCACACAAGAGGTCGAAATGTGGTCTCTAGAGAAGAAGCAGTGATGAGGATTCGTGCAGCCGTGGATGCACGAAAAGAGGCAGGATCTGACATCGTCATCGTGGCCCGCAGTGATGCCCGCCAAGCAGTGTCCATAGAGGAGGCTCTCTGGCGAGTGCAAGCATTTGCGGACGCTGGTGCTGATGTCCTATTCATTGATGCTTTGGAATCTCAGGGTGAGATGCGAGAGTTCTGCAAAGTTGCTCCCGGAGTGCCCAAAATGGTACTGTTTCTTATTGGAACACTTTCTATTCAGATATCAGGGAATCTTTCCACACTGTTAACTTATGGTCCAGTTTCTTATTTGGGAACTCTGTCTATCAATTGCCGACACATCTGCTTGTCTATATGTCTATACTCAATGCCCTTCTCTTTAAGTCTGCTTGTTACGGTTTTAGTGCCTGATTTCTCATTACTTCTGAAGAATCTGTACGCTTTCTCCTCCACGGTAGCACGCCTATAACTTTGTTGCGTGCAGGCTGCTTTTTTTCGCACCAATTTAGTCCTTTTTTAGTTGTGCAGGCTAATATGCTCGAAGGAGGTGGCAAAACCCCCATTTTATCTCCTTTAGAGCTTGAAGACATTGGATTCAAAATTGCTGTGTATCCACTCTCTTTAGTCGGAGTCTCCATCCGTGCAATGCAGGTATTTACTCAGCAAACATTACACTCAAATCAGCCAAATAATTGTGTAATCTTCCAGGGTCTTCAGTCTTATCCTCTTAACGTATAAAGCTACCTCTATGTAGTGAGTCAGTCGCAAGCTATTGATTAGTTAATCTGAGGAATTTTGATGCCAAGGCCAGAATTAATATCTAAAATTTAGAACTGTTTACTTGTGTGTTACTCTGGCAGGATGCACTGGTAGCATTAAAGAGTGGACGTCTTCCCCCTCCGAGTTCATTGCCCTCATTTGAAGCTGTCAAAGACATCGTTGGGTTTCCAAAGTATTATGAGGAGGAGGCTCGCTACTCGACTGACTCTTCGACTGGCCCTTCGCCTACAAGTTCATCCTACATCCGCATGCCAGGTTAACAACAGATTTATCATTTGGAGTGTGTACATATCTACCTTCACCCGAAGGTTTCTGCCACTGTTCTACTCAAAGCTGTGAAGTTCAAGGGTTAGACTGTATAAATGTAATTAGTCTTTAACGATGCGAAGGGAGGTCTGAAGGGTAACGGTAGTCTCGACGGTCCTGTAATGGCGCCATGTCATTCGTGTCATTAGTTGTTTTTATTTTTCCACACGACCTGAATTGACCTGAAATGACCACGTAGTGCGGACAAGATAGAGACAAAAGACAATTATGACACCATTCTTAACAATGTTCCTCTGGTCTTCCCTCGTCTTACATATTGATTGGCCTGCAAATGCTTTTTCTATTTCAGCAAATTCATCAGTGGGACCAAGCAATGAGCAAACTACTGCTGTTGTTCCAGAAGTAATACAAGATGGAGAAAGCAGATCTAGGGTAGCAGATGTTGTTGAAAGCCTTAGTCCAAGAAGCAAGCGCAGCCCCTTCGATGGAATGTGGTCACGTACGATCCGTGTCAAAATTACTGGCAAAGACGGCGCATCTAAACTTGACATCCAAATACCAGTGAGCTATTTATCCTGCAATTTCGATATTTCTCTTGCGCTTAACTGTAGTGTTCCGTGACTCTCAATGCAATGGTGTGGTTTTGATGAGTACGTTACTATCAAATCATTTGTGCTGTCATCTCAATATATTTGTTGTGACCAAAAATTGGCTTGAAGGCTTCCTACATGATGGCTTCTTATGAAGGTCGTTGGGTGATGAGCTCTTTTATCCAACGCATGACATGCTTTGATTCTGAGTATAGTTGATTGTCTTAAACCATCCTTTGATGCCGGACAATCTCTGCATCAGGATGTCTAAATTAATTACTTGTCCTTGCAGGCTGGGTTTATAGAAGGCCTTTCAAATACCATTCCGGGTAAACATCGTGGCTTCCTTGCATCCCATCTCCAGATTGCAGAAAACACCAATTTCCTGAAGTTCAATTTCTAGTTTATCGCATTTCTGATTTATCACATCTAGTTTACCATGTTTTTTCTTAAGAACATCCTGAAGCAGTGTTAGGGAGTCGAGAGTCAGAGGTTGGTCCATGAAAGATGTAACAAATTAGGTACTAAATCATTTGCATTGAAGCTTTATGCTTTCAACACGAATTTATACCACTAATTTCTCCTTATCGGTTCTTCAATGACAATGCATTCTTAGCAAAGAACAATTTGTGCAATGATTTTCTACAGTTGGATTATTGACTTGGAGAATCATGTCTGAAAGACAAGTTTCTTTCTCTCAAGATTAGACCATCTTAACAGTACACTGATGCACGGTTTCAAAACCTCTAAAGCTGTTGCAGGTTTGGATCTTCGGCAAATCCTGGAAAAAGCTCAAATCGACTTGAGTGGTAAACTAGAAAGCGGATCGACTCTCGCGGATTTCAATGACCCGGCTGGAGATCGCATTCAAGTCATTTTGGAATGATTGAATGAATACAGTCGGACCAGAGAGACATCATCATCGGCGGGTAAACATTGGTTACATTTTCTTTTACTTTATGTCACCATGTTACTACAGGTGCTGCCTGTAGTGACTGACAAAAAAAAACAGATTTTGGCTGGACTCCTAATTGCACCTTATTCCGATGCTGATTGCGTAATTGGTTTCTTGCTTAGGAGTGTGCACCTTCAAGGGTATGAGAACCTAGGGTTGCCTAGTGTGCCTGTGCCGTTGCCACAATATAATATAACAAATGCTACATTAATTTGGTTTTTTTTTTTTTCATTTAAAAACTTGAAAATCAATAGCTTTCATACCATAGGCCTAGACACCATGATACAAAGCCGTGCACTCCTTGCTGAGAACTTTCAAATGCTACTAAGAATATGGTTCAGGGATACTTGGTTCAAGAAATGTCATTATAATAAATAAACAAAATAAAGTAAAACAGACAAACTTAATTCCTGAGTGTTCAAGCCTTTCCAAGTATGTTTTGACTGTGAAAAAAGAGCATTAGAGCATTAGCTTGCAGTTATCCTCGATGAAGAAAATTGTTTATTGTTTAAGATCTAACTTTATAGATGTTTAGAGAGTTTGCTTATTAGCATGCATACCAAATTTGATTTTAAAATTGCATAGATATTGTGAGAATATAACAAAAGAAGTGTATTTTCTTTATTGATAGTATGCCACCTTTTCCTACAATGTTTCAAAAATTTGCATATGAAAGTTTGTTGGGATTGGAGGTGATATGAATGACTACAAAGAGTGTTTGTACACTAAAATGCACCTCCAAAGTGATTCCAAAGTGATCAAATTCATTATGTAATCTACCTTACAAATATTGAAATGGAATTTTTTCTAAGAGTAGAAATTGCAAATTGTTCCAAATCAATACTTGCAAGTTTAAATTTTCAATGGTGGAAATCATGGAAACACTTAACTTTTCCGTTGGAAATATTTTCAAAGCAAATGGATAAATACAATTTCTTGGAGATCAAATCAAATGGAATTGACAAATTTTGCTAAAGCCAAGAAATGAAATACAATGTGCAACTTTATTCTTCCATGAATGGTGCATATATGCCTTTGAAGACCTTTCAAGAATCAAAATTTTTTTTGTTGAAAATCAAAATTCTCTTTTATTAAGTCTAAAAATTGCCCTCGAAAATTTTGAAAACAATCAAAAGAATTTACCTACCTAAACATAAATGAGCCTTAAATTTTAGATCGACCATATATAGTTTATTAGGCAATTAGAAGTTAACCCCTCACCGCCCAAGAGGACCAAAAGTGTCCATGCAGTCAGACTCAAAGTGCTGTAACTTTTGCATCCAATGTCCAAATTCATTGAAACTTGTTGGGAAAGTTGCGCATTTTAATCTAGTTCTTATGGAAGAAATTTCAAATCAATAAAAGACATATTGAGTTTTTGAGAGCCATTCAAAGTTCACAGGTTCATTTAGATGCAGCACACTGCATTGTGACAGCTGCAACTTTGGGGGATTGTATCTTTTTCATAAAATCTTTTTTTTTGATAAAATTTGTTGTGTTTTGTTCCTCTCAAGGTCTAGTTATTGTGCTAAAATTTTCATGCCAATCCAAGTTGTTTTGAATGTTTGGGAGCAATTCGAAGTTCAAAATCTAGACATTTTTGCATTTCAGTCAACTTTGGTGGCTCGTAACTTCTTCATACATGATTGCTTTTCAATAATATTTGTTGGAAAAGTTTCACTTACTAATCTATTTTGTGTGGCTAAAATTTCAGATCCATCTAAGACGTTTTGAGTGACTGAGAAGCATTTTGGTAGAAGGAGCTTCAGCCACAGTTGTGATTTTTTCATCTTTTTTCACTGGTTTTTGACATTTCAAATCCATTTTTCAAACGAAATGAGTGATTTTTATGCATTTTTTTCCCACCAAACTGTTTATATTATGGTTTTGAATCACTTTGTAGTTTAATGTTTTTTCATTGGAGTTGGTTTAGAAATCCAATTTCACCTCCAAATGTGTTTTTAAGAAAATTTCAGCACCTTTTTTGAACACTAAAACATTATAATCTTTCAATCTATACGGTCAAATGACCCAAAATTTGTTCCACACCATCTACAAGATACACACTACAAGATTGTACGGTTGAGATCTTCATACCTTACTCTGATTTTGACTTTTCAGACTTGCAAAGGCAGGCAGTTTTTAAGCATGGTTGGACCTTGGGCGGTGAGGGGTTAAGGTACAAACTAGTATATTGTGTCTATTTGCTACAATATAATAAAATAAAATAAAATATTCTAAAAAATGCAATTCGTCAAAAATTCAAAATCTTTTTTGTTGTCAGTTGAAATGCTATATAACAAAGTTTGTATAATCCTAGTTTGTTGTAGTATTAAAGATTGAATTTTTGAAAAAAATTGAAAGCTATATGTATGGAGGAGTGTCAAAGTTTTGTTTTGTGGCATTTCAACATGCACTGTGCAAGTTTTGGTTTTTCCAAAATAAATAGTAATTTAATCTAATTTTTTAATTTAAAATTTATTTTTAAATCCTTAAATTTCACACCAAAGGTCCAAATACCACAAAATAAAGTTCTTGCACCCCTCCTCACAAAGAGCTTTTGAGTGGTACCATGAACACCGTTGAATGTATTGTAGTTTGTTACTTGAACATATCAAACAAACAAAATTTAACAAACAACCTATTTTAAGGTATAGACAAGAATGTCTTGTGCCATTGCCACAACCAAAATAAAAATAAAAATAATTTTTTAATTCATTAAAACTTTGAAATTCAATACCATTTCACAGTAGAATGAGTTCAAGGGCTTTGTTTTGTGATGTTTGAATAGACCATGCAAAAGTTGTGGTTTTTGTAATGAAGAATAATTTAACTCAATTTTTGAATCTATAAACTTTAAAATCAAAGAACTTTCATGTCGCAAGTTCAAATGCCACAAAACAAAGTTTGTACATTCCTCTTCACTAAGAGCTTTTTGAGTGGTCTTAAAATCATCAGTGAACACCTTACAATTTGTTAGATCTCACCATATCAAACAAAATAAAATAAATAAACTATTTTGAGATATAAACTAACGTTCTTTGTATTGTTGCCTAAACTGAAATAAATTAAATTGTACTTTTTTACTTTTTTATTTTTTTAAGAAATTCAATATCTTTTATAGACAAAGGAATGCAAAGGATTTTGTTGTGGTTTAAGAGATTGCATTCTTGATGTAAATAGAAAGCTCTATGCATGAAGAAGGCTAAACAAAAGTTATGGTTTTCCCAAAATAGAAGATAATCTTAATCAATCAACAATTCCTAAAAAATTTGAAATTCAATCATTTTTGTACCACAAATCTAAAGTTCTAAATGCCACAAAACAAAGTCTATGCATTTGAGCATTTGAGCATACTAAGAATGTTACCAAACATCTTACAATTGGTTATATCTCAACATATCAAATAAAACAAACAAGCAACCTATACTTCAAGTATAGATATCAGGCACACCTATGAAAGTTCATTATTTATTCATCATTGTCTAAAATTCATGTGCCAAGAGATTCTATGATTTTTTAACAATTAGAGACATGATCCATCAAATAGAAACCCTTAATTACTTTGATGCTTATTTGGATTATTCTTGAGGTTTTTTCCTCAATGAATGCCTTGATTTCCATCTTGAAGATGTATGGCTATTTTTAGTGGTTCAAATCTCATGCTTACTTTTATGGCAAAATGATAGAATGGCATTGATTACATTGACTTTAGTATCAAACATTTGAAAAACATGCCATTTGCAACTCCATGTAGAAGAGCAATATATCAAAACCATTTCTTTTTTACACTTGTGATATTTAAACAAGAACTCAAATCTTATGTAGAATTTTTTTTTTGATAGGTTCATATTTTTTTCCATAATATAAAATCAAATATTATTTTCTCAAATGGACAAGTGCTTCAAAATGAAACTATCCACAAACTAAAATTCTTCATAACTTTCATCTCATTAATCCAAATGGAATGATTTAAAGCTTTCCAAATCTATATAAGTCTAAAGAACAAATTTCAAATTTTAATTTTTTCTTAAAGTATTTTTCAAAGAAGTTTTTGAATTGCTTAGATTGCCTGTCAAGCAATGAAAATGACATGTTTGACAATAACTTTTTATCATGTACTCAAAAGTCATGAGAATTGTTGGGCCTTAAAGATACTACTTGGGCATAGGTTGTGTGAAATTTTCAAAGAAAAAAAATAAAAACTCCATTCATAGTAAGCTACTCATAATTGTTATGTTGCCAAAAAATACAACTTGGTCTTTTAGGCATTAAACCTTGCACAACGACACTACAATGTGAGCATGTGAGCATGAATCTTAGAGGAGTGAGTAGGGAATGATGAATGTGTGAGCCTAGAGCTTAGAAATTTAAAACATGATGTATTTTCTTAATTTTTATTGGCACTAGAAGAAAATGAGGGATTTTGCAACTATACTTTGCAATTGGTTTTGTAGTTGCATGGGACCCTTGCAACTAGGTGACAATTTGAAGTTTGCACTTATAGTGGACAAGTCATAGTAGTTGCAAAAGTAAGCAAAGGCGTTTTTTATCTAATAGCCTATCAAGAACTTTGTTGATGAACTCTTATAGTATGGTTGCCAATGTGGAACTTGCTTATGTGTGACTTGTTAGTTATTTGTTTGCCACTAATGCATGATTTGTTTGCAATTCATTTGTGACTTCATTGCAATTTGTCCGTGATTCATTTACAACTCGCTTGTAACTAATTTGCAACTTGTTTATGACTTGTATATTTGTATATTTTGAAATTCTATCTAAATGATTTATAGATTTCAAAATTTCAAATCTAGCTTCTTTTTTAGGATACAAAATCCAAAAATTGCTATAAAACAGATTTCACTAGTTCATGAAACTTTACAATTTCATAGATTTAAAACAAAAATTGAACTTTATATGTTAGTAGATTTTTATAAAGTGTAGAAATATACAAATTGTAATAATTTATAAACTTTAAAAATCTAGAAATATTAAAATCTTAGAATTTCATAAACAAAATTCATTACATAAGTATACTACAAGTCTAATGAGTCCAACCTAATGGTATTTTTGACAATTGATATGGGACACTTGATGTAAGACAATTGGAAAACAATGAAAAATCAACTAAGAATCAATTAAAAAACAACAAGAAAATGACTAATAAACAATTAAGAAAAAAATTAGAAACTACTATCATCATTTTATAGTTGTAGTTGTTTCCTAGTGGATTTGAAGTTGTTTTTGCAATTGCAAATTAGCATAATGGATTCTCCAAAGTGTAGAATTGTCTTTCTTAAGAACTATGATGATAATTGGATGGAGAATTCTATTCATATTCATTATAAATTTGAACTTTGTTACAACTCTTGTAATCCAACTCTACATTCTACAATTGCTTTGCAATTAAAACAATGTATGCACTCCATTCTACAACTACTTTGAGACTAAAACAATGTGCTTATGATATATAGTACAACAATGATAAAGATAGTTACATAAGATTGACTGCTAATAGAGAAGGCTATAGTTGCTAAAAAATCTTATAGGACACATACTTGTATTTTAATCCAATGACACCAGTATGTGTGCATAGAAGTGTAAGCCTATAAGCCTTGAGCCTTAGCATAAGTAAGTATCCTACGCTCTTTGAAGGTGTTTATAATTTAAACACCTATAATATAGGTGTTTAGAATATAGATTCACTATTACCATTGAGGTGTCTATAATATAGACACTTATATTATAGGTAACTGTATAGAACTCTAGGCTCATAGGCTCACACTTTCTATGCTCACATACTAGCAACCATGCATTCTAATTAGTTGTGATGGACACATTTCTTAAAGTGTGGTTAAGAAGTTGAAACTTTGATGTTTTTTCAAAAAAAATTATTTTATTTCAAAAACTATGGCCTATACACATGAGACCCATATCCAAGGATTTTTAATTAATAACCTTGGCAAGTTGATGCTATCTATGTTTTAAAATTTATATAATGTTTTGAGAAGCTATCCTAGGATAAGTTAATCAAGTGAGGGTATAAATAATTTAGAAGTAACTTTAAAAATGAGGAAATGACAAATGCAATGAAAATACCATAGGATGCAAAACATTATGTATTTAGTGAGATATTCTTTTATTGGAGGAAAGAATACATATTGGACTATGAATATATTATTTTCTATTAGAATTAGAATTTTTTGAAGATATTATAACGATACTAGGGTCGTTGCAAGAAACACTTACCGGTTTTGTCTCAAAATGGCTCAAAATCAATGAGTCCTGTGAGTCCTGTGACCCTTTGAAATAAATTTTTTTTAAATTGAAAAAAATATGGATAATTTGAAGAGCAATGAGAATATTATGTCTCTTGAAATTCAGACCTAAGAAATTTTTTCTCTAAATGTTATAGACAATGGAAAATACAATGAAAATAGCTCTTTTTTCACTAATTTGGTAAAAATAGTAAAAAAATTCAAAAAAATAAAATGAAAAATCCTTTTTTTCTTCAAGTAAAGGTCTTTCTTTTCCAACAAATTTCATATTTGGAAAAAATAAATTCTATTCTCTACACGTGCGCAAAGTCAGCCACTTTGACGACATGTGGAAGTTGGACAGTTTAATATTTTCAAAAATCCTTTTTAGGGATTGTGTAACTATACTATATATCTAAGCTTGCCAATTTTCAGCTCAAAATTTGCATTTTTGGGTCAAAAATAGGACTAAAAACCCCCAAAATGGCCAAGGTAGACAGCCAATCGGGGGCAGTTTAAAAATAGTAAACTAATTTTTAAAAAATTGAAAAAATTACACAACATATAAAACTTTTGTGCTCACCTTCATTCCAAATTTCAAGTTGATAGGGCAAACTATGCAAAAGTTATAAGCAAAAAACTACCTGTTGGAGGTCAAGGGGACAAAAAATAGGACAAGTGTTTCTTGCAATCACCCACTACATATCTACTTCATATTCTGCTAATGTTTGTCAACTAGCTTGCTTGCTTGTCTGTCTTGATGATTTTAGCAATAACAAGCATTTGTTTAGCTTCATCAAAATTCAAATGAAGAGTGTAGATGAACATAGCTATTTTATAATCCAATTTGCAAAAGTTGTAAAATATGTAATGAAGGCGTTTGTAGTTTATAAATAGGCCATACTTTCTAAAGGAAGTCCCCCTCAAACTTGCATAATGTGGACAAGTATAAGATGAAAAATTGCAAAGCATGATGTTGTAAACCTTCTAATTAATCTAAAATGAAAGGATAATAATAGCACCAAGTATAGTGTAAAGAAAAAAGTTGACTTTAATAATACTTGCAATAACATTCTTTACACTTTCTTGTTGATTGTAACAATTTTTCATAGGTGTTGTGCCTTACTATTCCAGTGAACTCGCACGCCAATTTGAATAGAAGGGATTCTTCTAACACATATTAGATAAGAATGAATTTAGAGCATAGGCTTAAATATTCTAGCATTGTTGGAATATCATAACCAATTCAACAAAAATCAACTTATTTTTCTTATTTGGGGCACTATAATGATTGTTTTCATTGCTTTGTAACTTTCTATAGAAGCCCATAAAAATGGCTACTTTGTTTCAATTGATTTCAATAGTGCAATGACCAAACCAACAAAATTTTAGGGAATCTAGAATCATAATAGAATCTTTTAGAAATCTTTAGACTCTACTTATTGCATTCATAATATTTTGGAAATTATACAATTTTTTGTATCAAAACAACAGGAAGAGATTGGCACATTGATGCCAAATGATTAATTATTCTTTGAGGCCCTATGGCATGATTTCATGCCATTTTGGGTCATTGCAAGAAACACCATGCAAAAAGCGTAGCGTTTTCAAACGTAGTCTTTTTTTTCCGGGAGTGCTTTAAAATTAGAAAAATAAGTTTTAAAAAAAGTAAAAAATACATCTCATGTATGAACCTTTAAGAATAGAAAGGAAAGGCATAGAAAAATTCTCTAAGTAGAAAATCTAGAAAAGTGCAAAATCTCATGAAAATTAGTACTTCCACATTTTAATTTGTAAAAAATAGGGAAACCAATTTTAAGAAAAACTAAAAATTTTCCATTTGAGGAAAGTTGATTTTGATAAGATTTGACCAAAAGAACGATCTTAGATCCATCATCAATGTTCAAAAATTGCGTGCCACGGGAAAGAATTTGTACTCATGTGGAGGACATAAGAAAACATATTTTTAGATTTTTATTTGGAATTTATAGGTTTTACACCTATGCAAATAGACCATGAAAGTTTCGTCTTCAAATCATTAAATTTAGACACTCGAACGTAATGATAACCATAAACGTAATTTTGTGACAGTTGAACGAAAATGTTTTTTAAATATAAAATTATTTTTTACAATTTTTGAAAAATAAGGGATCTAATAAACTTCAAGTTAGGTTTGTTCAATAAAAATTTCATGTTCATTAGACTTAATCTCCAAAAGTTATAGTGGAAAACAAAAAAGTGGTTCACATTGTGTCGCAAAATAGGACCAGTGTTTCTTGCAATGACCCTTTTCAGCTCTTAAGCAAGCCTTTTCAAGTGCAATATTTGTTGAATACATTAGATGAAATCTGAGGGCATTAGGAGACCGTTTCGGGTCTGTTCCCGAAACGGCTCCCAATGCCGCAGATCCTCGTCAGGCCGATTTTTATGGAAAAAAAAAAAAAAAAAAAAAAAAAAAAAAAGGGTCCTGAAATACGAAAATAAGTCCAAAATTTATTTATTTATTTATATATATATATATATATTACGTGGCAGTGTCCCGACCACGTAGGATTCGGGTTCACAGGGCAGAAACTGCGTTCCCGCAGTCCGGGAACCCGCAGTCTCCTAATGCCCTCAAATTTCTTCTAATGTGATTCTTGTGAAATTTTTATTAAAGAAATATTTCACTATTAGCTCAAAAACTAAAATAATTCATACCAATCTAAACGGCAATTTACAAATTTATGTCTCAATAGGTCAATTTTTTAAATAGCAAGCAATTTTAGGTAGCCAAATAGATCTAATTGGTCCAAAATTCTCTTCATATATTTTCAACAAAGATTGTTATATAATCTCAAAAGTTGAAAGGCGTATAAACAATTAATTTTTATTTATAAGCATTGAAATAAGTTTTTCATAGTTGAGCAATGTTTAACACATTACACTTAAAATTCTATATACAATGGACTTTTCTTTTTAGAGTTAATCATTCAAAATTTGGTGATTATGAATAAAGTTCATAGAGAGGTTTGAAAGGACATTTTCTTTAACATTTTCAAACATACTCTCTAAATTTTGTCTATAACTTTTGATTGGAGGCTCAAATTCACAAACAAATATCGATAATGAAAGATGAGTTTTTTCTCAGTTTGTCAACTTTTTTTTAGTTTAAAGTTTTTGAAATAAGTTATTTTACTATATCAAAATGGCCACCAAAGTTTATTGACTTAAAAAACACCAAATTATAAATAAATAAGTAAAAAAATATGTGCACTACATATAGAAATTCAATGGTGGAGTATCAAAGAGAATCTTATGCATTAAAGTATGAAGTCACCAATTCAAACCCAATAGGCAAGTGTATGGCTATACTTCAAGGTTTTGAATAGTGAAATTTTATAAAAAAATTCATACATCTATAAATTTTGGATGGAAAAAAAATTTAGATCATTTTTTTAATTTCAAATAATCAATACTTTTTTGTTGATTTAGATACTAAATTTTGTAGACAAGGTGAGTAGATGTCAAGGTGACATCGACATGTTATATTGCAAGTGAAACCCATCTTCTTCAAGCTTGACAATTTATATACAAGCAAGGTTGGTATCAATGAAAACAATTCGAACCTTAACCCCTTACTACCCAAGAGGACCAAAAGTGTCCTCACACAATCTAACAATCAACTTCAAAGTGCTATAACTTTTGCGTCCAATGTCCAAATTCAATAAAAATTTGTTGGAAAAGGTGTGCATACTAGTTTAATTTTTGTAATATAACTTTCAAATATATCCAAGATGTAATGAGTTTTTGAAAGCCATTTGAAGTTCATAGGTTCAATTTGAGTTCACCACACTACATTGAGATGGCTTCAACTTTGGGGGTTTGTGTCTTTTTCATCAAATGTTAGTTTTCAATATAATTTTTTGGGTTTTGTTTTCCATAAAGTCTACAAGTTATTGTCATATAATTTTCATGTCAATCCATGTTGTTTTGAATGCTTGGGAGCAATTTGAAGTTCAAAATCCAGACATTTTTGCATTACAATGAATTTTGTTGGCTTGTAACTTCTTTAGAAAGGATTTTTTTTCAATAATTTTTGTTGAAAAAGTTTCACATACTAGTCTAGTTCTTGTAGTAAAATTTTCATATTGATACAAGAAGTCATGATTGACTGAGAAGCATTTTAGTAGAGGTAGGTTCAGCCATAGATGTGTTTTTCTACTACTTTTTTCATTGTTTTTCTACATTTCAAAACAATTCTGCAAAGACAATGAGTCAATTGAATAATTTTTTTCTTCTACCCAAGTGTTTTCCTATTGGTTTAGAATCACTCTATAGTTTAAAGTTTTTTCATTTGAGTAGGTTTAGAAATCGAATTTCACCTCCAAATGTGTTTTAGGAAAAATTTAGTATCTTTTTTCAACACTAAAACATTATAATCTTTCAATCTATATGGTCAAAGAATCCCAAATTTGATTTACACCATCTACAACATGCATACTACAAGATTGTATCGTTTAGATTTTCATACATAACTCACATTTAGACTTATAACACTTGAAAAGCAAGGTTGTTTTTTGACATGGTTAGGCCTTGGGCAGTGAGGGGTTAAAGATCTTAAGTTCAACAAGAACATAGAGAATACTTAAGTCCCAAGATGTATAGTACAATTTAGTCTAAATCCAAAAATCTTTGGTCTAAACTGTTGTACCCTTTTACTTATGTTTTTGCCCTTTGTAAATAAGGTTAATAGTAGGTTTTCCATCATTAGAAGATAAATGAATGCATGGGAGGGTTGTTTTAGAATTGTATTCATTCTTATGAAGAAGCACACTACTAGTCAAAATATTAAATAATTTAAAATAAATTTAAAATAGTAAATTTAAAATAAAATAAATAAATAAAATTATCTAATGTGGTCATCTCCCGACCATGTTAGATGTTGATGTGGCAAAGTTTTTAAAGTCCTCTATCCAAGAACTTACAATCTCATATAATGACCTAGCAATCAATAGCTCGTATATGACCTGAGTGTATTCTTTAATGGCAAAAAAAATTTTGACTTCTGTAAAATTCTTTCTATGTGCAATTATGATGCATAGCAATTCATTTCCAATACTAATTGAGTATAGGGCATAACCATGCTAAAATTCTTCAATGATGCTAGTGTGTGAGCATGAAAGTGTAAGCATGTGAGCCTTGAGCATATATGTAAGTAGATATCATACTATCATTGAAGGTGCTTATAATATAAACATTTATAATACAAGTTTCTTTAACATATATGCACTATAATCATTGAAGGTTGTTATTATAATATAAAGACTTACATCATAAGTATATAGTCTTCTAGGCTCATAGGTTGATACTTTTTAACTCACATAATAGCAACCCTAACTCTTCAACTACATTCCCAACTTGCATTATAGCAATGGCCAATTTAGTTTGAATCCAAAAATGAGAGAAGTTAACTTTATTTGGGCAATGAAAATCTCTATCCAAACCAATCAAATTATAAGAAGATTTAATTTTCTTTTGATGTATAATAATACCTCTTTCTCTTCATAGTGTAGAATTCAAGTGCAAATGTCTTCTACTCCATGCATCTTATTGAGTGTAAGGTAGGAGGTCCTTAAATGGAGAACCTCTTTAAATGTACATAGTTTGTACATGTTGCTTTTTCATAGCCTTTAGCAATGTACAAATTGTGTACTATTTAAGAAGTGCTCCATTTTATAGCCCTAGGCCATTTCAACCTCAAAATTTTATCACTAATTCCACAAAACTCAAAAAAAATATGAAACAACTTGGTTAGATGTCAATTCTACTTGTCTTCCAAAGAAAATTTACTAAAAAATATTTCTAGAAGTTTTACCTCTCTAAAATTTGGTTCCAGCCCTTAGATGGTCCATTATAGGACCTTTTACCTTATCTACAAATTTCTTCTCACCTCTTGTAAGTTCTTTTAATAATTCTTTTTAGTTTCAAATCCTTTTTATAGCGACCTTCCTCCAAAAGGCCTCCCACAAAAGGAAGCCCTATAATTGGTCATTTATATGATTTAAGCATTAGAAGGGATTTGAAGTCAATGGAAGACCACAAGTTTTTTTGAGTTCTCAAATTATAGGAACATACTACATCAAAAGTTTGACATGGTCGAGAGATAGCCATGTCAATTTTTTTAATAAATTATTTTAATTTTAGAAATATTTTTTAAATTTAATTTTAGATTTCTTAACACTTTTTAGAATTTTTGGAAGAAAACAATTTATTTTTATTTTTTCAAAATTCAAAAAATTGAGCCAATAGGGTTGGTTTGCAATTTTCTCTAAGCATAAGGAATGGATTGGGGAATGTAGTCACCCCTTTTCTTTTGAAATTTTACCAATTGTCTTTTTCAGTGAAAAACTATTAGTTAACCCCTAAAGTTCTTTGACTATGTTTCCACTAAAAACTCTCCAAAACTGTCATTTTTAGTGCAAGTACCAAGTTTTAGAAAAAAAATGTTTTTGGACAAATGTAACCGTAGGATCTTGTAATAAAGTAGATAGAAATGATGTGGAAAAAATTTCAGAAGAATCCACCGTGTGGATTGCAAGATATTAGCGTTTGAATTTGAAAAATTCATTTTCTTAACCCTGCTGAAAATTGGGCAGCTGCGGTTCAGAAGGTCTGATTTGTATGAAAAAATGGTCAAAATGGTTGTGCTTCTTTGGATTCTTTAGTAAGAATAAGTTGGCTACGTGCTCAAAAAATTTCAAATCATTTGGAATTGTACAACATATAGAAAAAAAATAGTAAGTAGAAAGAAGTAGTGAATCATGTAATATACTAAATTGTTAAGAATTTAATTATAGAATTAAAAAATGACAATCCCAACGGTTGTGACATTATAATAAAATATCTACATCTAATGTTTTTTTTTTTTTTCAAAAATATTGAAAATTGAGTTAGATAAACGATTTCAAAGTTTATTTCAAAGTAAAGAATCCATAACTGCCCACAAACTAAAAAACTTCATAACTTTCATCTCATTGATCAAATTAGAATGATTTAAAGCTTTCCATGTACATATAAGTTTGACAAACCAATTTCAAATTTCAATTTTTCAAAAAAGTGATTTTTTCAGATCTGCCCGAACTGCCCGAGTTGAGAAAAAAGCAACATATTATGCAATAACTTTTTGACAATGTAGTCAAAAGTTATGAAAATTGTTGGGCCTTAAAGATATTCCTAGATCCCATGTTGTGTAAAAATTTCAAAGAAAAATATTAAAAACTCCATTCATAGGTACCTGCCCAAAAAAGTTATGTTGCCAAAAACAAAGGGTTGGTCCTTTAGGGGTTAATGATCAGTTTTGAACCATTGAAAGTAAAAATATCGACTAATAGTGATAGTTTTCCATTACTGAGTAAATGTTAACTAGTAGTTATTAAAACTAATTGTCTTTAATCGGTTGACCACTAGTTTGCCGGCGGTTCAGGCGGTTTCTCTCTCTCTCCCTCGCCGTAGCATATAGTCTTTCAATTTGTTGTTTTCCGCCCCCACTCTCTCGGTTTTCTCGGTATTCATTTCGGTTTTCAGTCGAATTGTTTTTGTGTAATGATGAACTCCTTCAATTTTTAATATAAGTATATTTTACAAGTTGTGTTTGTGGTTGTGCTGTCCAGTGATTGGACTTGTTGTTATTTGAGGTGGAGGCTTATTCTAATTGTTTGTTGTGTATCCAGTGATTGGATTTTGAAGGAGTATATTTTGTGTGATTGTATTTATTGTTAGACCAATTGTGTTATTGTGTTTGATTATTTAACAAGTTGTGAATTACTTGTGTATGTTTGAATTAGTGCTTGATTCTGGTTGTTGTTGTTATTGAATGAATTGTCTTGTTGTTTGGATATTATACCAACCAGTTGTCTTTGTGGGTGTTTGTGATTGGAATATTGTGAACCTGGAAAAACCAGTTGTTTATGTGTGCACAGAATGTGTAGTCAAGTTGTTAATTTACTCGGTGTTTATGTAAAACAATTTGTGCTTATGAGTGATTGTGCTTACTATTTGTTTGCTTCGTTTTGTAAGTAAAATTCAGCGAGGAAATTACTGTGCCAGGCGGAGTTAAAACAAATTGTGTGTTAAGTTGGTTATGCTCTGGGTGTTATCTTTGTTTTGATTAAACTACTGGTCGCTGGAGTGCTGGATTGGGTCACGGAGTTGATTAACGAATTGTTGAAGATAAACAAGTTGTGTTGGAGAAACCAAGCAGGTGCTGTTAAAGAAGATCAAGCTGGCTTGCAGCGCCAGGTCCCAGCGGTGAAGTCTTGGCTGACAAAACGATTTGTTGGAGGTTGCTCCAAGAAAGAGGTAAGAGATTCACTATCCAATTGTTGTAAGACTCTTTTGAAATACTGAGAATAACGATTGGTTGTTCTTTGGAATCGGTTCGTGTGATTCTCTAACTAGTTTTGAAGTCTGCTAAGCACAAATTGCCAACACTAATTTATCAAACTGATCAATTTACAATTAGTGTTGATTCAATAGTGTTGCAAGTATGCATTCACAAACCAGTTGTTGTAATAATGGATTTATTCAAATGGTTATAATTAATTTGGATGGATTTGTATCGAATTATTAACCAACTTGGAATTACTTATTGATATACCAATAGTCTAGTGGGGTTAGCTTTGTCCTAAATACTATTGAAATATCAAACTAGGACAAATTGTAGTTCACAACAGATGCATCAAACTTGTTTGTTATGAATGAGATTAAGGAGAATATTAAAACAAATTGTAATTTGATGTGCTGATACTAATTGATTATTCCTTACGGTTAATTGTTTTGGATCAAATGGATGTTGATAAATCTGATGTATAAATAGGTTATGTGTTATTGTGGTTAGTTGAAACTAATTGTCTTAGACAGGATTAATTCATACGCCAAACAATTTGTGTTATAACATGCTTATGTGTGTCGATTGATTTGTATGTACCTAACTAATTGTTTTGGTCCCTGGTTGTGTGTGATCCTGGTCGGGAGAAGTTGCATCAACAACTAGTTTAATTTATAATTACCTTGTTTTATTTGGCTGATCCTGAGTGGTTATTTTGTGAATTACAATTAGTTAGGTTGTGGAAATTGTCAGTCAATTATGTGCTAAGCATTGGGATTGATTACAGACTAATTGTCGCTATGGGATGGAAACTAGTTGTGCAAGTCTATGAATGATTAAAGGTTAATTACTTAATAAGATAGTTTATATTTTATAGCCATAAACAAATTGTAAAACGAATGGTTCAATCATTCAAGTTTATAGAAACCATTTGTTTTGGAATTTGGTTCTTCGGATTAATTATTGATTATTAGTAGTTCAGTTAGTTGTTGACAGACATTCCTTTTGTAAAACAATTAGTTAGGACTGACTGGTTTCCTTCTCTGTGAGTAACCGGGAAAATTGGACAAATTGTGGGAAGCTGTATTTGTGATTGATCATTCAGGTTGCCTTATAGACTAATAGTTTATAAAACAAAACTTAGAGAAATCATTTGTTGATAGGAAATTTGTAAGGAATTATTTATTGGTTAAAATGGTATGAACAAATAGTAAAATGAAGTTGTTGGATTAGGTTTATTAGATATGGTTGTTGGGAAGGAAGATTTTGTATTGGAATGAGATTGGGATTAAAACAAATTGTCTTTTCCCTGGGTGTTTGGTATTTGGTCTTATCAAAGCTTAATTTCAACCACTTGTTTAAAATTGGGTATTAGCCAATTAGTAAACTAATTGTAGGATGTTTTAACCTATGGTTGTGAAGTGCAGATAAAATAAGGAGCTTGCATTACACACTCATGCCCTGCATTTAGATAGTGACAAATTGTTTTTAGATAGGACAGGGACTATTTCCTTGAGCATCCTAATTAGTAATTCGGATAGCTAAGTAGTGACAGCAACAATTTGTTTGGTAGAAACAATTACCAGTAATTAATGAACCATATGGTTACTCAATTATTGTTATATATATATATTATATTTAAATTGCATTTAAGTCTAGATCATGCATGACAAATTGTGGGTCTACACAACTATTTGTTTATTAGGAATTGAGCCACACACTAGTGAAGGACTGTGACTGCATTCATGCGTCCATAGCATTAATAAAGGACTGGCCAACAAAATTTGTGTACTTGGGAATAAGAGTGGATACGAATTGTTAGAAATTAAAGTGTTATTATTATGTATTTCCTATTTCATTTCTGAATACAAGTGACTTTAGCCACAATACGTTAGACTATTTGATCATTCCCCTAGATTTGAACCCCTATACTATAGTCCTGGGTTTTGTGGAATTAGACAAAACTTAGACTACAGGGAACAACCCTAAAATGGACTTCTCTTGCCTTCAAATCACTTCTAATGCTAGAATTTGGTCATCACATGTGCCAACAAATAAGTCAAATCCATATTTTTGAGAAGCTTACATCCATTTATTGTATATTGTTTCTACTGGGTTGTACATTAGAATGTCTATTAGTTCTTCTACTGATTGTCTTTCAAATATGATGAATGAAGCCTCTATTCAAAGAATTCATAGTTTAGAGTTGAATTAAGAAATAGAAAAAAGAAATGAAGATACAAGTCATATTGGTTCTAAGAATCTACCCCACAAACAATATCATAAGGTACCAAAACGCAAGCCAATCCTCAAGTTTACAAATGGATTGTTCAAATGTAGCTACAAATAACTACCAAGCTCTAATTTCTAATTACATCTGGTCTCTTTAGGACATTGATATTGCATCTTTGTACTACTTACAAAATTGGATGTGCTAATTTTGGACTTTTTTGGTGATTAGCTTCTTTGCGTGCTTTGTATATGCTCAACTATTGCCCAATGGAAGGGTTTAGGGTCTTTTACAATCCACCACTAAAACAAATAGATCCTCTAACTCATACACAATGTGATTTCCATTATAAAAGTTGGCTTAATCATCAAATATGAATCCCTCAAAGGTTAGATCTAACACTTTATTTTTTACTATAACATTATACAAACAAGAAAAAATGAGTCGGAATTTAATACCTTCAATTTGCATATCATCGATAGCAATGGGCATGACTTTAGAATAAGTGGATTCATAGGTGTGACAATTGATTGTTGTCCATAATATTACCCTATTTACATGATCAAATATGCCAAAGCAATTCTTGAGGTCCTTGTCAAGTTGCATCTATTTTATGTGATCAATTCTACTCCTAAATCCATCCATGAGCATCTTCAAAAGTAAAAACCTTTCTTGCCTTTGTCCCAAGAATATTCTATTGTGAATATAAGTCATTTTGGCTTGTCCCATTATGTCAAGTATTCAATCAATCAGTCTCACTACCCTTATTGTTGCTCCAAAGAAAAGATATCATATTGTGTACATTGGGCAAATTAAAGAAATGGAACTTATCTATGACACTCATTAATGCATCACCATAGGGCATCTCCTTTGGTTTGATTCCATTGTGAAAAAGGAACATGTCGAAGAACTCCTTGCTTGTTGCCATGGTAATAGGGAAAGTTTTTGTAGTTGAAGTTAATAAGCAATTGCTCCATTGATTGCTTCCAAAAGAATTTCTACATTGTCCGTCAAAAACTAGATGCAAAACAAAGCTTAAGTAGATGTATACATCTCCAACTTGACAGTAGTGATAGTAGTGACAGTAGTGACAAATCTCCAACTTTGAATACATATTAAATTTTCCAAGTTACATATACTAAGGCAAATAGAAGATTGTCTACAAACTATTGGAGCACAATAGAATTTGGTAGAACAATTGAACCCAAGCTAAAAGAATGTTTGGTGATTCCAATATATTTAGTTTTGTAACTCTTTGAATCTTATGTGTAGTAGTCACATTTCATATTTTGACAAATCAAATGCTTAGCACAAAGCAATTTTCTCAACTTCAAACCTAGCTTATTCTGGCTTTTTGTGAATGTTAGATGCCATGGTGCAACACTATACATGACCGTCACACTATTCATCTATATTGTGTATGTCTCTAGCCCTACATAAAAATCAATCATATAGTAGCAACTCAAAGTATACATTGCCACCAAATCAAGCAAGAAGAAATTGGACCTTTTGATATTCAATGGCATTGAAATCAATCTAAGCAAGTTCATTTTGTACTCTAGACACTAGAAAGAATTTGCAAATACATTACAATACACTTAGGGAAATTCAATAATTGGAAGGGAGAGGGATTAAGAAAATGTGAACAATGCAAAACTACTATGGGTAGTATAGAAAGTAATAGAAATAGATGACTCCACCATGGATGGCCAAGGGAAATTTGAAGAGGATAATAAACAAACTTTAATTGGCATCTTGCCTTCAAAGTCATTAGATAATTCTATTATTCAATTTAGAGTCTCACATTTAACAATATTGACACTAGATAAAATCATATTGTCATATAACATTCTCACCTTGGAGACTCCACTTGTATTGAACATGATATGGGAAGTTTAACATTGGTCTCGCTAGAAATGGATATTAGTATTTCAATTTAAGCTAGTAAGAGCTTTGGCAAGAGATTATAATCTCTATAGCATCATGTAAAAAGAAGCCAATAGAATCCTTTATGATCACTACATTATAATTGCAAGATAGATTCCTTGATAATGTCACAGGACTTCACCTTAAATTTTTTCCTCTACAACATCAAAAGAAAAGGAGAATCCAAAGCAAATATAAAAGAAATGGGTGAACACATGTATAAAAGCTAGACTATCTAATTGATAAAATGAATGGGATTGCATAACCTTTAGCAACATTACTAGCCATAGTAAACCATTAAAGAAAACTATAGGCAAGCAACAATACTAAGAAGCAAAAAGGAACAAGCCATGATATTTGCAAATGCAAGGGATTAGAATATAAAGAAGAAATACATATAAGGTCAACCCAAACAAAAGAAAAATTTTCATGGATGCACCACAATTAGAAATTGGATTAATGATCTAAACTCTTGTTATTATTTATTATATTAAGATTTGATATAGAAGAGGGTATATTAAAAATGTTTGAAATGGAGGTGGATAAGGCAACAGAGTATGCTAGGAGTTGATCAATATACTACAATTTATTTTCTTTTTTTAATAGACAACCATTATTATTGAAGGGTTTTTTTGTATATAGGTTTGCTTCCAACATATACTATGCATTTAGTGAAACACTACAATTTTTTGGCCTTTCTAATGTACAATCATTAGCAAATATACTTTTTTCTAAATTGAGGTTTATTTTCAATATGCACTAGGAATTAGTCAAATGCTATGATTTTTTTGGCCTTTCTAATGGACAATTGTTAATAATTATGATTTTTTTAATTCAATTTTTCTTCCAATATATACTATGGATTTGATCAAATGCTATATTTTGGCCTTTCTAGTCCATAACCATTAACAAAATTATTTTTTGGATTTAGGTTTTTTCCAATATTTTCTAATTATAAGTTAAGCGTTGCAATTTTGGGGCATTTATAATGGACAACCATTCACAACTACACTTTTTAGAATTCAAGCTTATTTGCAATAAATGCTACAATTTTTATAATCTTTTCAATGAACAACCATTCATAGATTCTATATTAATTACATATTTATTTATATGATATCATTCTTTTTAGCTAGGGTTGGTAAAAAAAATTTATTTAAGAAAGCCTAAAATAGAATAAAATGACTGAAAAAATTGCTAAATTCAACAAAAAGTTAAGTGACTTAGTTGCTTTAAACAAAAAAATCCAATATTAACTGGAAAGTTCAAAATAAAGTTGAATTACCATTTACCATCAAAAAATTTGATGGCAAAACAAAGGGGTTACTTTGTTGACATTTTGTAAGAATAAAGAATAGAAAGGTTGTTTTATAATGAAATCTATTGCCCATTATGAATATTTTAAGGGATAATTTGAAGATGAGAACTTTATTGCTCATTGTCAAAACATAGGCATTGTATACAAAGTAGAGTATAAATGTCATGTAGGCATAGTAAATTAGTAATGTAACTTTTTTCAAAATTTTGAATTCATTTATTGCAAAAATTCAAGATAACTTTAATCTCCAAAAATCCATTTCAATTTTAATCCTCCACAAAATATATATATAGACAAAATTTAGAAAAGATGCTTGAAATGTCAAAGAAAATGACTCTTTCAACCCCTCTTTGAAATTTTTTTTAATAAATTTTGTTTGAGGGCTCAAAATATCAATTGGATTTTTGGAGATGAAATTTAGCTTGATTTTTCATATAATTTTAGTTTAAATTTTTCTAAAAAGCAATAGTCTACTATGCCTAAATGAGGTGTAAAATTTTACTTTAAACAAAATTTTGACTTAATCCCTAATGGACCAAGTTACATGTTTTGGCAACATAGAAATTTTGGGCATATGAAATTATTGTTTTATTCTTTGAAATTTTCACACAACATGTAGACAAAGAATATCCTTTTAACCCCTATATGCCCAAGGCATGTTTTGAGCTTCTTGGAATTTGCTCTAAAGTGAACAAAATGCCAACGTTTTGATAAGTTGTATTAGTTTGGAGTAAAAGATTGTAATATTTGACCATAAAGGTGCTAAAACTCCAAAAGTAATGTGAAGTCTTTCTATCCTCTTTTCATCTCCAAAAATCCGTTTCAGATTTTGAGCCTCAAATAAAAAGTTATAGACAAATTTGCTAAAAGATTTGAAAAAGATTCACATAGAAAGATTACTAGATTTTTGAGTAGTTGTTTGGCAGTCATACGAAGTTATTTTGTAGTAGAACCAGAGTGGTGATGTTGTCATTTTATAGTAGAACCAAAGTAGCGATGTTGTCATTTTGTAGTAGAACCAGAGTGAAAAAATGGGACTTAATAATTACTATTGAGTCCTTTCTAAATACCTTAGTGTATGTTTATTGAAATTCTTAATATAGCAAATGTAAATCATATGAAGTGTTCAAAACTAGTGCAATGACAATGGCACACATTTCTAGAAGTATTGGTGGCATATCGATAGGAATTTAAAAAATCATAGAAATGGACTCTAAAGAAGAAAATAGTATACACAAACAAAGAAAAATGCCACAAACAATGCATCATTTCACAATAAAATTAAAAAAAAGAAAAAATATTGTATTAGAAGAAGATTTTCTTTTAAATGAATAAGATAAACCTAGAAGAAACATTCCATGTATTTATATTGTTAGCAAATTACATGCAATAAAAACTTTGGACCCTCTACTTCTTGAATATTGATGCAATGGTCAACAAAATGTATTTTCAATAAGTATTTGAGTTGGAGTACATGTCAATATGAGTCATTTCCTTTCAATATACAATCTTCTTGAAAGTCTTATTATATATTATTTGAGGTGAAAATTTTCAATAGTAGAAATCTAAGTGGTTATTATCAATCAAATTTCAAAATTACAAGTTAAATTTATCATTGGGAAAGATTTCAGCCTTAAAAAAGGCTACAAGTTTTGCACCCCTATAGTGCAACTATAGAAAAAAATAAAAATAAAAAATTATTTTTAATCTTTTGAAATTTGAAATTTGATGTGGTACTACTGGTGCTATGTTAATACTACATGAGATTGACAATTGTTAAATATTTTTGTAATTGTACCATGGATGTGTTCAAAATAAATTCTTAATGGCCTCTTTTAGGGTTGAAAATTTTCCTAATGAGTTTTTAATAAAATTAGTAAGGTATTAAAAAATCATTTTATTGCACATGATATACAAAATCTCCATAGAGTAATCCTCTTAAGAGATAAATTAGGAATTAAAAATTAAAAAGAATAAAAGATAAACTTATGTACGCAGCTCATATATTATAAATATACATACATATATATATATATATATATGTGTGTATGTGTGTATGTGTGCACAAGGATCATTGGTGTTAAAACAATTGCTTTTGCAAAATTATATTGAATTTAAAAAGAACAAGAAGTTATGAAAAGGCCAAATTATAAAAAATTAAATGTAAATTTTTTTGGATTGTGTATATATTAAAAAAAATTCACAATGTATATGAAAAATTGAAACACCTATGAATAGCTTTAAAAATTTGACTACAAGAAATCCCATCTAGTTTAAATTAAAATTTCTTTTAAAAATCCAAAATGTTGGATACCTTATTCTATGATACATGTATTAGAAAAATTCATATAATTATTTTTTAAATATTTTTATAGTCCTCAAAGAATATTAATTTCATATATGTAATTACATTTTTGAATTCCTTGTTAAAAAGGGTATAGGAATTTTCTACATTTAAACAAATTACATCCCTTGAGATTGGATTGAAGTGCATTTGTTTATAAGTGATTGTAATTAGGGCCATATACTATAAGAGTTGCATACCCAAGAAGATAACTTATTAGCTTAAGAAGGATATTAGAGTGTGAGTGTTGGAAGATTCTAAAGGGTCCTTGCAAAAAACATAGTGCATTTTTTAGAGCATTTTAGTATTAAACACTTTTTGAAATACTTAAGTCATTTTAGAGTCATGTAGTAGTCATGCATAATCGCATCGTAGTCACCCTAGGGTATTCAAAGTTCATGCCAACAAATTGTCCTATCCATTTTTTCTACAAAAAATGTTGATTTGGCTTTAGAAGGGACATTGAAGTCATTTTGGAGTCATACTATAGTGATGCACAGTCACATTGTAGTCACACAAAAATGACTAAAGTCAACATCAGCAAAGTGCCCTACTTATATTTTGTATAAAAAATCTTAATTTGGCTTTAAAAGAGACACTTAAGTCATTTTGGAGTCAGATAGTAGTCATAGATAGTTGTGTTGTAGTCACACAAAAATGACTAAAGTCCACGTCACCAAATTGTCCTATCCATTTTTTCTACAAAAAATCTTAATTTGGCTTAAGAAAACATTTAAGTCATTTTAGAGTCACACAATAGTTGTGTGCAGTCACAATTAATGACTTCAACATCCATATTGGATGCCCCCCACTTCCCTCTAATATTGTCAATGTTATCTTGAATGAATAGTTCCAGTGAATGTCACACTTCATCACTGTTTCATCCACAAGTCGTTCAAAATGACTAAAAATGACTTAAATACTTAGAGAGTGCAGCCTTGGTGCAATTGCAGAATTTGCAATCATTCTTTAGTTGTTCTGGACATCCACTTATTTTGCAGTGACATCGCGCAATCATTTATTCATTGTTTTTTTTGTAGTGGGTATAGTCAGTTTTAGAAATTTTACACCTACTTACAAACTAAAACTCCTTATAACTTTCATTTCATTAAATTTAAATGGAATGATTCATAGTTTCTCAAATATCTATATAAACCTAGTGAATCAATTTCAAATTTTTATTTTCTCAAAAATTATTTTTTAAAGAAAATTCTTGAACTGCCTAGAGTACCTGCTAAATAATGAAAATCACATATCATGCAATAACTTTTAACCATATCATCTATATTTATGAAAATTGTAGGGCCTTAAAGCTACTTCTTGGGCACATGATCTGCATAATTTTCAAAAGAAAAATAAATAAAAACTATGTTTGTAAAGAGCTACTGAAAATTGCTATATTGTCAAAAAAACTCAATTTTTGCATTTAAGATTGGAAGACATTATGTATTTTGGACTTATATGGGGTTAATGCAAATGTATTTGATAGATATGAGAACCACTTAAGGTGAAATTTATAGAAAATTTTGGTATTTGCTAAGTTGTATGATACTTGATGATTAAAATGTTCAAAATAGTTACTTCACAATTTATTTTAATTATTGCAAAAAATTGAATAAAGTAGTGTATCTTCTCATTGATTTGGGTGAAAATTGCATTATTTGTGGTAATGTAGAAATGCTATAGATTTTATCCAAAATGATATAATCTTCAATATTACTACTTCTTGAATGACAATCATATTAGGTTAAAATAATTGCAAGTTAGCATTTGTAAGAGTAAAGTGTATAATCAAAATAAGTGGTGTATCACCTAGGTAATAATTGAATGTTTAGATTACTTTGATTCATTCATCCATGTTAAGTTGTTTATAAATTGAATGTATGATTTGCACAATGTGCAAGTCATCATTTATAATACACAATAGGCATTTGGAACAAGACAATTGCACACTTATAACTCACCATCATATATATTTTTAAATAGACATTGTTCATAAAGTTCACTTAAACTTCCCTAATCTTCATAGCTAAACTTCACTAATCAATAAGCCAAGTTATATTGCACATTGTTATCAATTTGGTAGCATTGTAATCATTATGTAGTGAAGATTAATCATTTTCAACTGAATATTAAACATTGTGATTTGATTACTAAAGGATATTTGAACCTACTATAGATACCAAAATTATAGCTACTATTTTCTAATGATCTAAAGAATAGCTACTTCAATGTTTTAGAAAACATCAAATTTATTTAAAACTAACCCTTACACTATTGTGCAAAGTGTTTACTGCTATTTTTTACATTTTATAAAAACTACAAGATTTTTATTTGTTTTATTTTATTTTAATTTTCCAATTAATACTATTAAATAATACTCAACTAATTTGTTTGTAGTACAAAGTCATCTTGTTATTTTGTTATCTTCAATACAAATATGTGAATTTTGAAATTTAATATTATTAAATGTTTAGTAGCAATACTAAAATTAGGAAGTGTGTCTTAATGCCAATATAACTAGAGAGCTTATTTTTGAAAGCAATTCAAGACTAAAGTATAATAAACAAAATAGTTATGTGTTATTGCAATCTTTATTAATATTCAATGAATATTTTCAATCAATTCATTTTCTTAATCATTTGTAAATTTATTGATTAAATAAAGTAGCATATAGAGTTGGATTATGTTTGTTTCAATTATGCCCTATTTCATGTTGTTGTACAAAATATGGGATAATAAATTCAACCATATTTAGTAATATGTAAAAATTTGTTTGTATTTTTTAGTTCAAAATTGACTCTTATGAGTATATTGGCCCACCTCTTTGAGTTATGAAATGAAACGAACTCTATAAATGATAAAAGAAAACAATATCACAAAAAGGCCACTATGACTTCCAAATTTATTTAGTGATCTTTTCATTGAATGTGAATTTGGACATGAAGTTCTTTATAAGGACAATGTTGATTGGTATAACTTAATCTAATTTTTTTTCAATAATATTTTGAATATTCACTTCTATAGGATTGTAAACAACCATGTTTGGAGATAAAAAGTCTTAGTTGTCGTATGATGTTGAAATCACTACTTTTATCTTTTAACCAAATTTAATAAGTGCATCTAAACAAACTCCTTTGCATTCCAATGTCAAACCTTTATCAATTGTCTTATTCCAATGTAATATGGTTTGACAAGGGATGATTTATCATTTATTTTAGATCACATTGAATGTTAAAAAAAATTTGGCTTAAAATGAATATTGGTTGCATAATGTGGTTCAAAATTATTGATATTATTAAAGTTCATTCATTTAAATTGCTCAAGTAGAAACTACATTGCAACATCTAAACCACCTTCCTAAAGAAAAAAAACTAAAGCTATGTATAATACCCTAATATGCATTTGTAAATACAAGTCTTCCAAGTTTTCTACTGTATTGGAGAAAAAAATAATCTTTTTAGTGTTTTTTTGTTGACTATTTTCCTAAACTTTTCTAGCTAAATAGTCACATCGCAATATACATATGAATCCAAGTTTGTCTCTCATTAATTTATATATACATCAAAAATTGCCAAAAAATATTTCTTCTACTAAAATTTGGACATATTGAAGTACAAAGAGTTTGGTTACTTGTATAAAATGTTTTCTTTTAACTGTCAAATGAAATTTAAATTTATTTGAAATTTGATTCAGCTTATTGGTAAGAAAAACTTTCAACACATGTATAAAATGTTTTAGATTATTTAGTCAGTGGAAAAGAATTCTAGAAGTTTATACTAGAAGTTTTATGGATTCTACAGTTTTGTTGAATTGTGACCTCAAATAGTTTTATATTCTTAAACTTCACTCCAAAAGTCTCTAAATAGATCATAAAAAATAATATATAAACATTATGTACTTTGATCAAATTTTCTACAAATTTTTGGGGATTTCTTGAACATATTTTGAAAATATGAATATTTACTATCATATGCAAGTCAATAATATTTCATTCCACTTCTTAAAATCATGTCCATATGTTAAAAGTAATTTTCTACCAATAAATTTTAGTTACATTTTAAAAGTGTCTCAACTATATTTAAATTTTTTGAAAAATCATTTGATACAAATGTGCTACTCACATTTCAATATACCCAAAAGAATTTGAAAAATTAAACTTCTTAATAAATTATGGAAACTTCTATGAGTGTATGAAACAAAGATTTAGGGAGACTCACTTATTAGTTCATTGTCATTGTTAGCTTGTAGGATCGTGAAAGATGTAGTTGCAATTTGAAAACATAAGGAAGAAACTAGTGAAAAAATTAATAAGATTTTTTTTTAGGGTAAAAAATGGGTAAAAAATTTCACCTCAAAAACTAGTTTAATATGGAAATTAAAGAAAAAATAGATGGGAAAAACCCAAAACATTCTCAAACTGTAGTATGAAACATTTTGAAAACCCCTTAGGTGGGCAACCTCCAAAATTGCCACTTCTTGCTTTGGTCCCTAGCAACTATTATAAGACTAGTCAAATTTTTCTATTTTCTTGTTGGCATTAGAAAGGAGGTTCCAACCAAGGTTTTTTTTTTCATATTTGAAGAAGTGCCATAGTAGCAATATAAAATGTTATAGTGGTGCTCCAAATTGCAACATTTATCCACTTATTGGATGTATAGTAAGGTTTTCATCTATAATTAGGCAATTTCATCTAATATATTTTTTATTTTAAAGTTGTCTAGCAATTTCATCCAAGTTTTTTGGCATTTTTTGTATTGGTTTTCAGCCAAATTATTTTTTTAAGTGCAATTTGGTACTAAAAAGCCAAAAAAAACCCTGGTTCTAATACACTAAGAAACATGATATTTGGATTTTGAATGCAAAAAGTTAGAAAGGAAGGAAAATAGTTCAATTCTAAATCCTTCACAAGTGTATAATTCATCTTGGAGATGTACACCGAGTGGAGATGGCAATTTAAGGTTAATGGCACACTGTAGAGGGGACTACCTTGTCACACATGGTCCCAATCACATTTTTCCTCATGTAAATATTGAAAAGTAATCCTATTGGAGCAATGATTGTTAGAATGTGACATAAGGTAAACTATCCCATTCCAAGGCAAATGGGGTAAGCCCATTGTGGAAAAAATTAAAATAAGGACAAAACACCCATTCCCGCATTTGTTCCTTGCACCCAAATGCGTTAGTAGACTTCCCTTAATGTGTTCACCACATGTATGATTGTAATTTGCTGACAGAATTGAAGGATATATAGGGAAATTTGGTTGGCTGAGTGCTGATTTTCGTAGGTTTTAGTTTTGGGGGCACCTACAGGACGGTTCTACAGGTTTAGGGAGCCAACACTTTGAAAATTTGTAGAAATTACATAGTGTATCTGAATTTTTTTTTTAATATTCATGATTTTCACTCGCTAATACTAGAAAAATATCATTTTTAGAAAACGTTGCCTCCAATTATGCTGAATTCCTTGTTTGGACGGTTTTAGGTGTTTCCACTGTAACGATATGCATTTGAGAATTTGAATGTAAGGTAGGGGGCTATAATTGTGACCCTGTCTCTAAAAGCGATCTGGTAGATTTTGCCTCTAACATGTACTAGAAGTGCACATTTCAGGAAGGGGTCGCTTTTAGAACCCATTGTGTTTTCAACTTCAAAAATTCATAACTAATTCCATGAAGGTCCAAAAAATATAAAAACAACTTGGGTTAAATGCCAACTTCATTTTTCTTACCACGAAAATTTACTAAAAATTGTTTTTAAGAAGTTTAGCTTCCCCAAAATGCAAATCAGCTGGTAAAGGGTCGCTTTTACAGCCCCTACCTTACACCACCATTACAATTTTGTCTGCAATGGGCTGGCTCCCATTTGACCTGGAATGGGATAGTTTACCCCCTAGTGACACTTACCAGTTCCTTTCACGTAAATGCGAATTTCGTCATTTTTGTGGCATACCACTCAGAGTGGTGTCATAACTTGGAACTGAAACCGAATCAGAGCGGCCGTTTGGGACAGTGCTGGATCATGAGTAATGGAAGGAAATCACACTTAGGTCGGGGAGCCGATTGGCGACGGCGGGCTAGGGTAAAAGAGCCAGCGGAGTAGTTAATTCCGCTCTACCTTACAGACTTCAAAGTCCGTCTGTCTGTACTCAAGAGGTAACTCAGGTAGTAACTCAGGTAGTAACTCAGGTAGTAAATCATGTAGTAACTTGAGTAGCATGGCACACGCCACTGCCACCTCATCATGCCGTGCTCCCCCACTTTTTTCTTACAGTGGGGAAATTTTCTTACAGACTTGCTATTATTATTACCCATGGACAATTGAATTCAGGGGAATTCAAGATTAAGTTAAGTTATATTCAGGTCAATCAAAGATCTCCATCCATTGTACTACCACAGCATGGCCATAAAAATAGGAGCAAATTTGATGTTTGTCCTTTGTTGTAGGGAAAATGAGGGGCGTTTCACACTATTGGCCGTCCAAGTCAAGAGGCCATGGTTTTCTCCAATCTGATTGGTGAAAATCCTGGTTTCTGAAATCTGATTGGTGGAATCGACAGCCTCTTGACTTGGACGGCCATAGTGTGAAAAAACCCTGACTTGGTGTACATCTATCAGTTAGCCATATTTTATGTATGCACTCTCACTAATATGGTTCCTACAGTAATTCATGGATCAATCAAAAATTGATCTCTCATGGCTGGATTTCTTTTACTGTAGGAGAATAGTGGATGTCATTATCGTAGTAGTATTTCTCAGGGATGATCAAATTGGAAAAATTGAAATTTCTATTCAGAATCACCAAGTTGTGTAGGAGCAAGGAGGGGTCACACCTCATAAATCCAAAATTAACTATCTATATAGTAGGATAATTATCCCTCATTGAACGTAAGTTTATGAAGGAGCCGAGTTCCTCATGGCCAAGGGAATTGCCCCTCTTATTGCCCCTCGTTACGTGCATAGGTTATTTTCAAAGAAAATATTGAAATCTCTTAAATTTACTTACCATGATGAAATTTTGAGATTTAGAATTCATAGTTGCAATGAGAGGCTTGAAATGTGGGAGGATGAAATACATACAAAAAGAAATAGTATAAAATAGGGGGCAAATTTTTACATTTATTGTTAATTCAAATAGTAACAGAATTAGAACATTAACAGTAATTCCTAAAGAACTTCAACCTATTTTTCAACAAAAAACACTTGAAATTGCCATTTCCATTGTAAAGAGTAAAAAGATTTGAAAACTATTATTTGTGGACATTTGACTATAGGATCTTACACATAACTAGCATGAAAAATCTTTGGAATAATTCTCAAAAATTTTGACCTCGTAGTTTGCAGCATACATGAGTTTAAAGTGGAAAAAAAATTCCTTTAGCACATTGCAAGATAGGATTATTTGACTTTGAACTTTCTTAATTTCAATTTTTGTCCTATTAAGTTTTGAGCTCTAAATCTTTATGGTGGGAAGTTGAGTTGAGAGCATAGGGAAAAAAGGGTTAAAAAAAACATAATTTTCATTCTTAAAACAATTGTTAAATAGAAGTAGATTTTGTAGACAAGGAAAATCTAAAGTAACAATATTTCTAACTAAAATGCACTAATTTCATTGTTAAGATTGTTTTAACAAGCAAACTAAATGATGTAGAAATTTCTTTTTGAAAAATTGTAAAAAATTGCATTCCTGAATGAATCTTGTAAGTCATTTTTTCATAAAGATTTCCATGTAAACAAAAATATAATCTATGAAAAAAAAACATTTAAAAGAAAACTTGAACTTTTGGAAAAAAACAATTGTCGCTTGGTCTCCCTTACTTTGAGAGAAAAAAGTATACTCTACAAAGTTAATTAGTTTTTCTATCATTAAAAAAAGTTTCAAAAAATTATGAAAAAGTTAGAGAGTGTGGATACCTATTGAAAATCTAATTTATTGTCCAAAGGAACAATGGTCAATTAGGAGTTAACTAATTGGCTTGAACCACCACCCTTGCTCATCTTGCCTAAGGCATTTAAGGGGTGCAAATAAAGAAAAAATATTCAGTATTTTGTAGTTGATTAATTTATCTTAATACACCTCCCTTGACTAAATTGGGGTATTTGATTGCAAATATGAATTCAAAATTTTCAAATTTAATCATGCATGATTTTTAAAGAAATAAAACCCATGGTTTCCTCTCAAGGACAAGCGAGAGGGAGGATTCACCCCAGCCCATTATCAAGATTAGGGTTTATTGGTCCCCTTGCTTGGCCACTCCAAGTAATTCCACGAGTGTAAGTAAAACAAAAAGCCCTCTATTTTGTGCTTAACTAATTTACCTCATACACTCTTCCTAGCTAATTTGAGGCCTCTGATTACAAATATGAATTTAGAATTTGCAAAATTTATCACATGTGGCAAATGTTGAATTTCAGTATTTTTCTGAGTGACGGAGTGAGAGTGTGGATTCATGGTCAAGATGAATTGGCCCCCTCGCTCAACCACTCTAAGTAATTTTAAAGGTGCAAGTAAAACAAAAAGCCCCCTATTTTGCGTTTATCTAATTTACCTTGAACACTCTTCCTAGCTAATTTTGGGCCTCTGATTGCAAATATGAATTCAAAATTTGCAAAAAATACAAAATTCCAGCTTTTTCCCAAATGGCTGAATGAGGGGGGCAATTCACCCCGGCCGGATTCACATGAGCCCATTAACAGGAACTAACAATACAAACTGAAATAACCTTTGTCGAACCTCTTTGTCTAAGGAGGAGGTCCATAAACTGACCATCTAAGGGCTGGAATAGAATTTTGGGCAGGTGAATCATCTTAAAATGTTTTTCAGTGAACTTTTCTAGAAAGACAACTTGAATAGGCATCTAACCCAAGTCGTTTCATATTTTTTGGAGCTCTGTAGAATTAGTTATAAATTTCTGAAGTCAATATGGCATAGGGCTCCAAAACCGTCCACCCCTTCAAATGTGCACTGTTTGTACATTACTGTAAAGATCAAAAAGCATCATGTACCAGATATATACATTTCAGAAGGTGAGCGGTTTTTGAGCCTGAGCGGTTTCGAGCCTCCTCCTTAATTTATCTTATGTGATGACCATCAATCCCTTGTCGTCATTGTGGTCCGTCCGTCGGTGGGCCAATTCTGGAGAATGGATGAACTGTGGACTTCCACCACCACCACGCTTCCCCGGCAAGTTAAAGCTTCAGCCTCACCCATTTGATTGCTCAGTCCAACTTGGGGAAACACAAAAGCAAAACTGAACGAACCGGACGGACCGACGGACCGACGGACCCCCCTGCCTGCCAACAAGGACCCACAATCCATGTAAGTAAGTGGCGCCCGATTTCCCATGCCAACTTGGAACAGTCAGTTGGGGACTGACTGGGGTCAAGCCAAGCGCATCAACAAACAAAAAAACAGACCGACCGACGGGCGGACGGACGGAGCCCCCCCGGCCGGGCCAGGTGGGGGATGACGGAGGGCCCCACAAATGGCATGCTCCTCACGGCACATATGCACGCATCCCTAATTTCCGTGGTCGTTGGAAAATTCCAGAGGTGAAGAACAATCGCACCCGGTTGGTCCGTCAAGGTTCAGTTGGGGGGACAGAGCTGGACCCCTCCCTCCGTCGGACCCTCCAAGTTCGTTATTGCAGGCCAGGGAGGATTCACCCCTGATTGCCCCGTCAAAGTGTGAATGTAAAATCTGCCCCCCTATTTTAGGCCACATATATTTTGTGTGTTCGTGACACATGGCTTAGATAGTCAAACTATCCCCAACAGACTCTTTATTCACACTGGTCAAATGACCAGCGTTGCTCTTCTTCTTACTCTTCTTCTATGTCCGTCTTCACCTCCCCTACCTAAGGTAGAACCTCCTGTAACCAATCACTTAAGGTATTCTAAATATGATCTGGTGTAGTGCAAGGTAAAGCAAATATTTTGAGAGGTGTAATGATAGAAATGATGGGGATTGCAAAAACCTTGGTAATTTTATCACATGAATTGAAATTACTATGAATTTTTAGAGGCAAAAGGTGTAGCGGACTTATTGACAATCTATGGACTCTTCTAATTCGAATCACACAAAAAACTACTTTTTTATTCACTCTAACTTTCCTATTTTTTTGCACACTACTTTGGGACATAGGCCATGAACTTTTAATCCCAATTTTGAAAAGGAGAAAAAAAAACATTCTAGCCTTAGTTGGAAATATGTCCATCCACGTGGTCCTACCTTAATTTGGGGTCTTTGAGGTAGAGGTACCTATATATCACCACATGCTGTGATATTTGTAACATATATAAATCTTATAAATATAGATACCATTAATATGTACTATATGACAGAAACGATGGAGATTGCAAATTTTTTGGTAATTTTTATCTTTAGAATTGAAATTACAAAGAATTTTGAAAGGCAAAAATTGGACTCGACCCATGACCAACATCTAGAGTCATCCAATTCCAATCATTCAATAATAAACTACTTTCCTGCTCATTGCTTCCTATTTTCTTGTTCACTTGTGTGTCATTAACTTATTGGTCCAAACCTTGAAAAAGTACAAAGAGATGCATCCAAGGTGAAAATGGAAACATATTCCAATCTTAATTGGAAACAAGGTACCCCGTTTATTGTTGATGGGGGGTGCTAGTTAGCAATGGGTACCTCTTCCATAATTGTAAATAAGAATTTAGGAGTTGCAAAATTTTATCATGTGTGGCAATGAAAAAAATCCAATGTTTTGTCTAGGGATTAAAATTGGGAAAACAAGGTGATCAATTTTTCCTAAGCGTCATTCCAAAAGCGTGATTGCTAGTATATGAGTTGAAAAAGTGTGAACCTATGAGCATAGAATTCTGTACACCTATAATATAGGTATCTATATTTTAGACACCTCAATGATAATAGTGTATCTATGTTCTAAACACCTATATTATAGGTGTTTATGTTATAAGCACCTTCAAAGAATGCAAGATACTTACTTATACTTAAGCTCAAGACTCATTCATAGGCTCATACTTCTATGCTCACATATTAGCATCGTTGATTCTAAGGGGTGTTTCACTCTATAGCTATCTCAGTCAAGAGGCCATGGTTTTCTCAAATCTGATTGGTGAAAACCATGGTTTCTCAAAGCTGATTGGTGGAATCGACGGCCTCTCGACTTGGACAACCACAATGTGAAACGCCCCTAAAGGTGCTACGGGAAAAAAGACCCATGTTTTGTGCTTGATTAACTTGCCTTGAACAACACCCCTCCTTGCTAATTTGGGGCCTCAGATTGCAATTATGAATTCAAAATTTCCAAATTTTTTCAAGCATGGAAAATTGAAAAAAAGTTCAGGATTTTCCAGAGGGGCCCAGGAAGACAGACGGCCAAGTCCCCCCCTGGAGAGGCTGTTGGTCAATGGGCTCTGGAATTGAAATGAATATTGTAATGCATGCACATTCTGCATGCTATTAGTGCATTAAAAGAATGGCCAGGTAACCAATACACTTAGTTTTCTGTTCATCAAACTGGTGCCCAGCCGGCCTCAGGAATTGTTCAGTTGGGGACATGAGTTTGGAGGGGTTTTCTCCGCTTGCTTCTCCTCCAGTGGAGTTGTTGTCAAAACAATTTTTTGGCAGGACATTGAGGGGCATTTCACACTACAGCCGTCCAAGTCAAGAGGCCATGGTTTTCTCAAATCTAATTGGTGGAAATCATGGTTTCTCAAATCTGATTGGTGGAATCGATGGCCTCTTGACTTATACAGCCGTAATGTGAATCACCCTTAAACCCGTCTCACAAAGTGGGTAGGATCAGCAGGTTGGATTTACCCCAAGGGTAAATGTTGAAATTTTTATTTTTTCTCACAAATTTTATTTGTAAATTCTGAATTCATATTTGCAATCGAGACTCCAAATTAGCGGGGGGGGGGGGGGGAGGGCTTTATCCCTGGGTAACAAGAGTTTTACCCTGCTGGATTCACTTCATGGGATGGATTTAACGTCTTGCAATTTTTTTGTATTTGTTGGCTATCAACATCAGTCACTCAATTGTATTTATGATTTGTTTGCAAAAACACCCCATGAGGATTCATATTAATAGTGTAAGCCTTCTTAACCCCTAAGTACCAGGGGGACCATATATGGTCACACATCAAGAACTTCAAAGCATGTGAATATGGTTCCATGATGGTGCATTGAAATGCAATCATGTAAATTTGGTGCCAACCCTCATACCAACTAAGTATGGAGAAGATGGCACCTATATTGTCAAAATATCGCCTTTAATGTCAAAATAGCACCAAAACAATATGGCCCAACTTTTTTGATACGCAAAAAATTTCAGCTCAAATTTGAATGGGTGATTAATTTCCTTTGACTGTTCTAACAAAATTTCAGATAGTTTTTAGTGTTAACTATTGAAAACTTTCATTTTTCACAGAAAAAAGTAAATATTTGATTATTTAGGGGTCTTTGAAGGCATGTATGTATCATTTGTGAAGACTAAAGCTTTCCAATTTTACTTCATTTTCCACTTTAGTACACAACTTGCCAATTTTACTTGATTTGAGATCTAAGAAATTGTACAAATGCTTTGAAAATGGTCCCAATAGAAAGAATAAAGTATTTTCATGATTTTCACCATTGAAAATTTCAACATGTAAGTGTTGATTTGAAGATTTGGGCGCTTTTTAGATATAGAAATTTTTTGTATTATCACAATTGCAAGGTGGATTGTGTAATGAATTTGATAGCTTTTCAAGTGAAATTAAGTTTTTTGAAAGTACATTTTAGTATGCTAATACTATCTGTATTTGTTCATGTCACCATTAATCCCAAAAAATTTAATATACAAATTTCTAAAACATTGTGGAGAAAGGCAATATACTGAAAATAAAAAATACACATTTCTCTTATTATAATCTCACAACTCCTTTGCAATTTTGCACTCAAAATTGGTTTGTAGACTAATATGCAAGCTCTTAAGACATCTATACGGTGAGATTTTGAAAAAAGAAAATTTGCTTCATTGGAGATTACTAAAAGCCAATGCTCTTGTTTCATTAAAAAAAACACTTGCCAAGGCTGAGGCACTTAAGGGTTAATAGGGGAGCTTAGGGTTGGTATATGGGTATATGACATCTAATTTCAGCACTATCAAAATTTGGAGGTTATTCATCTATTGTATAAAAAAAGGCATGCAAGTTATTCATCAATTCAATTCCTTTCTAACAACATTAATTTTTTTGAGATGGTTTACCCCCTAAAGGACCACTGTCCTTTTGGAGGACAAAATGTATTTTGGATAGGTTCTTGTAACTTCAATTTTTGGTGAAATTTTTTGAAACTTTCTCATTAGAATTGATTAGCTTTGTGGGAATTAATCTTTTTTCAATTGGTCAACGGGAGCAGAAGTTGAACCACAAAAAGTCCTAATTTCCATTCAAGAAGCAACAATTTCTTTTTCGCTAAAAGTCAAAATAATTTTTATTTTTTTTACTGAAATAATATATTTTTGTCTACATGTGAAGCTTTGATTCATTCTATTTGGACTAGTAATGAGAAAGTTAGGGACGATCTTGTTTTTTAGGCAATCTAATTATCTTCTTGAAAAAATAACTTGAAGGATATATTTTTGAATGCAATTTTTACAATTTTTCAAAAAAATTGTTGGACAAAGTTACGTTAACTTGCTAGAGTAATCTTGCCATTTGTAATTATTGTGTTTCAATTCCATCTTAAAGCTATGAACCATTTAGTTTTTCTTTCAATCTAGGACCTTTTTGTACTTAACAAGTTTTTTTAAAAAGGTAACATCAAGTGTGTGTTTTTTGAATTTTTTATTCTAGATCCTCAACTCAATTATTTAACACAAGAAATTGTAAATTCAAATTCTATAGTACAAGATTTTTTCACAAATGGTGGTCAAATTCATCTAAAATTGCAAACTACAATTCAAGAAAATTTATTTTTCCAATGTATAATGCTCATATCTTTCAATCTATATAGTCAAACTTTATGAAAATTTCACAACATGATCTTAATCAAGTTGAGTATGAGATTCTATAGTTAGATTTTTAAAATTGTTTTCTTGGGAGAACACAACAAAAATGGCAATTTTGAGAGGTTTTTGACAGGAAAAAATGGCCTTTCTCCTCTAGGAATTACTCTCAAATCCTCAATCCAAAAGATGACAAGGTCAAATTTGAAAATATGTAATAAATGATTAATGGTCCTTAAACATATTTGGATTATTCTTATTTTATATAGTAAGAACATTCTCTTTCTATTTTTGTTGATATATTACTTGATTTTTCCATAAGTTTCTTCCATTAATCTTAATTACAAGATGTGCATTGTAGACAACATTCATCATCCATTGAGTGAAGGGTTAATGAATGGAATTGTACTCAATTATTTATTTGGTCAATCCTAGGTACATTCAATATAGAAGGAAGTATAAGTTATATGAACTCATAAATAGAAGAATTTACAAACTAATATAACTCATGGTATATTTGAATTTCTTCATAAGCCAACAACAAAGAATATTTATGTTTGTTGTATATTTGTATTTAGTTGCGCAAAGATAAATTTCCCATTGAAATAGTAATTCATTTGAAGAAAAGTGTCTCATGTAATAACAATTGCCATATTTGATGGTCTAGTTTAGCATTCATTAATAGAACTTATGGATTGCACAAACAAGAAAAATGGCTCATAGAAAGATCCATGTGAAAAATTAGACTTTTGGTAGGTCATCTTCTAGTCACCTTGGCAGATTGTTGAAGACTATGTTTCTATTAGCCATTTCTTATCAAATAAATTAAAGTTGGCAAATGCTATCCACTAGATGCATAATGTATGTACACCAGATTCTATTTTTTCATACATTTAAGAAAATCTAAAAAATTTGGCATCTATTTTCAAAGATATTATTTGTTGGGTCTAACCAATGCTTTGGTACTTGATAGGAATATGTAGGTATATTTATGTGATGAAATAAATAAATTGATTTTTGAAAAAACTATTTCAAACTTGCCATGTTAGTATGATACAAAGGTAACAAAACTTAGCCTTAGAAAAATGAAAGGTAAAGGTAAAGAAGCAAAAATAAAATTGTTGAAGTAAAGAAGTGAGTTGTAGTTATAATTTGAGGATTTATAGTAGAAAGGGATTGATGCAAAGTATTAAATCATAATAAAACACATCAATATTTTTTTTTGTAGATAAGTTTTTATGGAGCAACAACCTGAAATAATTTGTTTTCAGCTTATTGAAGTACAAAATTCAAATTTAAAAATTAAAGGGAGAGAAATGTGATTGTCAAATAATTTGAAGCATTATTTACAAAATTATGATCTTATCAATGAAATTGTAGGTGTTGACCAGAAACCATACTAATTGAAGAAAACATTAATTTTTTGATTTGATATATTCATATGTTATAGCAATTTTCTTATGAACACATGTTTGAGAAAGTTATTGATGGACACCAAAGTTTATTGTGAAATGAAAATTATATATTGAAAATAATGTTTGTCTATATTAATTAAAAATATATATAGTTTTGAAAAATGATGTAGTTTGCAAGATTCATAGTTTTAGCTCCATTTTAAAATTTGTCTTGCCTTGATACTAACTAAGCTAAGTCAATTCATTCAATAATAATAAAATGGTCAATTTTGCTTACTTTGAAGTGATTCTTGTCAATAAAAAGTTTATTCAAGCATTCTATGCCCAAAGAAGGCATCCAAATGTACTACTTTTAAAAATATGAAATGAATCGTATACATTATATGGTGATAAGAATAGTGTAGATTTGAATCATTGCACTATTGAAAAACACATAAAAAAGAAAGTTGAAACGTGGGATTCTTGCAACATAATTTTAACAATTCAAATGGATTCTATTTGATTCTACAATTTGGTACAAAAAATCTTTTTCCCAAAATCAAGAGTGTAGCTTTTATAAGATACTAAATTTTGGGAATATTTGAATAGCTAGTTAAAGTACATAGTAATATATATATATATATATATATATATATATATATACCATAATTTTTACGAGAATTTTTATTGAGCTAGAAAAAAAAATTTAGTATAGATTAGAAACATTTATAGATGAAATTGATATAATTGATGAAGGTTATGACAAACAAAAATTGAGACTTTATTCCAAGTTTAGCATTTAAAAAAGTAATATTTTCTACGTAGAAATATTTACACGCACACATTAGAAGACATATTTTATATCAAATGACTCAAAAAAATTAATGGTTTCCTTTGTTAGGACATTTTTAAACTTAGGGCTAAGCCATTGTTAATTCTACATTCTAAAAACATATACAAAAATGAATTTGGAATCTACAAGGTCAATCTAATGTTACATAGTTTTTTACCCTTCAAATCTCAAGGGATCATATTTTGAAGTAAAATAAAACCTTATGAAAGTATTATTTTTGGTATTTTTGTTTTTCGATGAATATCCTTTAAAAATCTATTTTTAGTATAAAAACTCATTTTTTTTAAAACAACCTCAAAATATTTTTGTAGAAAATTTCATGCAAGGGCATCCATAGCAAATCTTGATTCTTTAGTATTGAAGGTTTTTAAAGATGAGCCTTTAGCCGGCACTAGAACTTGAAGATGACGCTACATTATAATTTTATTTTCAAAAAACTATAGAGTAAATTTTGAAAAGCTTTAACTCCTAAACACCCAAACAATCATTTAAGGGCCCTATCCAATTTCACACAAATTTTTGGGGTAGAATTTTTTTCATTTTCAATTTTCATTTTAAAAGGTTGGTCCGTCTTTCAATATGTAGATTTAAAACTAAAATTGCTATGGTCAAACAAAAACTATAAGAGAAAAAGCACAAAGTGTTTATAATTTGTCTAGTGTTGGAAAAACTTACTATTTGAAAAATGTTTGTCTTATCATTATTAGATCTTATGCATTTTTTACAAAGCCATAGAAACTATAATTCTTGACCAATTAATAAAAATTCAAGCAAAAGATAGAAATCATAATCTTGGTGAATTTTTGAAGTTATATCTTCAAAATTCATTTGAAACGAATCTATTAAAAAAAAATTAATTTTGACCGTGTAGACACTTTCTACTTTTTGTCCTTTACATTTTTTGTTTTGATACAAACTACAACTAAGTTATAGAACTTATATTTTATAGCACATTTGTATTTTGTTCCAAACCCTTGGGCATTTAGGGGGTAAATCAACGATGGTTATTTAAGTTATGTCTATTAACCTAGTATTTTTTTCATAACCTCAATTTTTGATTTGATATGTAAGATGAAGATCCAAAGACTTTAAACTAGTTTCATAGTTTTAACACCCTTTTCATAAAACATTGTCTAAATCTTCAATCTATAAGTGGTATCGTTGGATTTTCTTTTTTATGTCATCCATACCAAGCTTGGTTTGAACATGTATGGTTACAATTAAAAGATTGATAAAACTTATTGAAACTTAAACTTTTTTTAAACATTTGAGCAAACTCCAAGAAGCATAGAAAAGGCCAATTGGAATTCAAAACACACTTGATTGTAGACATGGACTTTTTTTGGTCCAAAAACCCTATTTTTATTTTTACATTGCTAAGTTTTTCATTTATATATTTAAATGTAGTGTCCATATATTGAGATATTCAAAATCAACCTTTTTTTTAAGTGTCTCTTGAAAGACCTCTAATTGTTAAATATTGTTCAAATTAAAAATCAAATACCAAAATCATTCTAAGAATTTTTTAGAAATCAATAAAATATTGAATTTTGAGATTTAAGTATTACTTCATATGGATAATAAAATTATTCAAACCATCATTTTGATGATTTTACATCTTGTTAGAATTTTCAGGATGCATCTTTTGTAAAAATTAAGACAAAGTTTGAAAAGAAAGTGAATATAATTGAAACCACATGCCCTTGAACCTAATTTGGGTATGATGAATTTTCCTATTCTAATTTTGACTATAAAATGAAATTTTGTATAAATGCTGATAACCAAATATTTTTCTATACATAGGTTGTGTATATAATATCATCATTTATTATTTACAATTGACCATTATTTTTGAAAAATATAATGTAGTAATTTAGATATTTTGTCACAACTTTATCGAAATTTTGTCTTCTTTACCATCAAAGTTGAAAACAATTATCATTTTTATTCACAAAGGTCACTAAAACCTAGAGTGATATGATTTAAACTTACATGTATCATGCCCATGTTTGTAAGAGTTAAAAATCTAAAAGATTTAATAAAATAATGTACCTAATATGCTTATGTACTTTGAATTCAAAAAAACAAATATTAAGACCATGTTTTGGCAAGTGGCATTGTAATTTTCATAAGCAATACTCACAACAACAAAAAACAAGAAACTAAAGCACCAAAGTTATTCAATTGTATTTCTTATTTACAATGGCAAAAATGTGTAATTTAACAACACAAGATTGTAAGTAAGTTACCAAGTGAAAGTCAATTCATTGTCATTGTGTTATTTATTTACAATATTTATCATAATTACAAGCATAATAATACTTTGGAAATTTTAATGTGAAGGTAACATTATTAAAATGACCAAAGAATATTGCATTACTGGTTAAGGAAACAAGCTTTTAAAACAAACAATAATCTATTCTAAACCTTTTGAAATTATTTAAAAATATATAATTAAATTATGACTTTTTGATAAATGCATTTAGCTTTGCCATTCTATAAGTGTGTCATTCAACACTTGGGACTATACTTAATGTGCTCTCAATAATAATCATGGAATTTGTGAAGTAGACAAAATATTCAAGGTAGATTGTCAAATCTTCTAACCTATAATTCACCTCACATTCACCTACCCAAACTCTACAGATGAAGTGACCACTGTTCCCCTTGTTGGCCGTGCTCTATAGGCCAATTTTTGGAGAGATCAGTGATGGTTAGTCAAAATTTGATAAATTTGGCAAATTTTTGTCCAAAAAGGGATCCCTAGATTTTATTATGACGTTGGGTACTATTGAAACTACAATAAACAGTCTGTTTCAAAATTTCAAAATTTCAAGTAGACAATCAATTAGCAAAAGAAAGTAGAAAATATGATTTGTGAAGTAGTTGATTTAGGTTTGTGAATGTTTTTATTTTATTTGTAAAACCAATGGCAAGTCATTTACCAAATATTCAAAGAAGCACACTTTAGATATAAATGAAGTTTTGAAGACTCTTTTTTCATGCCTTTGAATGCTTAAGGAGTTTCCTTGAACAATCTCTTTGTAACTAAACAATTAGTATTTTAGGTAGATAATCCATTATAAATGAGAAAGAGGTTTGAGATGATTTTTTCATAGTCAAAAGATCTCTCAAACCCCATCTTTTTTCACCTAAATTAGTTGCATGTCACCTTTCAAATATGTAGAAAAAACACATTCTAAACAAGAGTGATTTAATTGAAGTTTGTTGTAGAGTTTTCTCAAAGTTTACAAATTTATGCTTTAATATTTGAGTTATTTATAAATTCCCCCCCTTTGGGCATGACTTTTTTTGAAGTTGAGAAGACAACTATAGTTGAAGCGTCAAACTTTTTTGCAAGATACTTATGTCACGTGACTTCAAAAGTGGGGACCAAACTTTTTTAGGCACCATTTTGATGGAAAAATAAGTTTCATACCCACTTTTATTTCGACTTTTTTTAACTCAACTGGCTTTTTCACAAAACTCATGGATTTAAACCCCAGTTTAGTGTGCTTTACAAATAACTCAATTGTTTAAAGCCTTTCAAACACTCCACTTAGGAATTGTAGAATTTCACATAGATTACATATGGACTACTTCATATTTACATTATTAAGAACAATTCACTTACTTATTAAGGTTTGAATTTAAAATCCCAAAACATTAGAAAGTCCATCCATTCTTTTGCAAGTTTGATATGCAAAGTTTAATTTGGAGTAGGCAAATGCCAAAATTATACTACCTTTGTCTAACAAAAAGCTTCCTAATTAGGATGATTTACAGTCTTTTGCAGTAGGGTGTTTCTATGCATTTCTTGTGAAGTGCCAAAGTAGCAATATTTCATTTTATTGTAGAGCTCCAAATCTCAACATTCATCCATATATTGGATAGAAAATATCATATTAGCACATAATACATATCTATCACTCTATTTTCATCCATTATTTGGTAATTTCATCTACCATTTTAAATTTTTTTGAAGTTTATTGGCTATTTCATCCAAAATTTTACTATTTTTTTCCTATAGGCTTGGTGCCAAGCCCAAAAAATTGGTGCAATTCTGCACCAAATCGCCACAACAAAAACATTGCTTTGCAAAAATAATTCAGAAAGCTTTTAGTGGGACAAAGGGAGTATTTTGTATCTTGGATTCGGAAGGATCAAGGTTATGTCACGCCATTCGCAAGATGACACTTGACACCAACCTTTTTTTTTCCGGCACCGTGTAGCCAGAGATTACACCATTTCAAAATAAATGTCTTTTTTTCGATAGACAAAAGTAATATTTTTTCGCCATAAATTTTCTAATTCTCTTTAAAATTTGGATGAAAAAGCATATGAATATGACCAAAAAGTGTTTTTAAGTCCAAAAGATGGATGAATGTAAAAACACAATGCTTCACCAAATTTGAAGTGATCGCCATCTTATCACTTTCTCAAAAAGTACAGAAAAAGGGCTGCTTGACACTTTTCTAATACAAAAATGACTTAATTTACGCCAAATCTGATCTTCACATCGGTAATTCCATTTCCACCAAATTTTCTCCCCAACAACGAAATTCTTTGATCTTTCCATTTGAAGAAGTTAGATTTTGAAATTAATGGCAGTTTATAGTGGTCCTCTTGTTCCTATAATTTCTTATTATTATACATTCTCGCGGAGTTAGTGAGGAGTTCAGAGAAATGATTAGAATTCCCATGTGATAACTGTGGAAAAGCATTGAATTCCGATCTCATTAGTTGCAGAATCCAATTAAAAGCCCCAAATCGAAGCCAGTGCTGCCGATTCAATTGAGTGACTGAGCAGCTACACGGCGCCTTTCACATGCCCTCCCCTCCCCTTGGCTGCCCACTGGGGCCACTGGCTTCAGCGGGCCGGGTCCCCCTTCCCTCCCCTCCCCCCCCATTTAAGGGGCCCCTCAACCGCCAAACTTAGTAAGCCATTTCCAGAAAACGGCCTATTCCGTCCAAATTTCAGGGCCCCAAGCGTCCCCCACTCATCCACCAACAAGTAAGACCCAGATCCCCCATCCAAAATTAGTCAAAAAAGAACAAAAGTAAATCTAATATTAAAACCCCCCTTACTAAAATTACCCACACAAGCCCAACGAACAACTCCGAATTACCCCACCCCGTCGGAGGTAACTCAGGTAAGTGAAGATTTTACCCCCCGCCAGATTTCACCCAGGGGGACGGAGATCGAATCCCAGCCGCCATGGACGGATGGATGGATGGATGCATGGTATGGGGATGGGGATGGGGATGCATCCCGTGCATATTATGAGCTGCGGCTGTCTTTGGGCTTAAAGCCCAGATGCTTCCAGGGTCCCAGCCTTCTGGTTTTGGCTGGCTTGGCAAGTCTGTAACTTACTAGTAAGCGAGACAGACTAGTCAGGGCTATTTGATTTTGCGTCGCTAGTAAGTTAACAGTAGTTTTCCCGGCTCAGTTTGCTTGCCTGCCTGCCTGTATTTTGTCTGCCTGCAATGGTGCTCTGGATGTGAGTCAAGTCTCGCACTCTGCATCTCTTTCTCTTTCTCTCTTCCGGAGCCACTCGCCCGCTCGGCTGCAGCTCTCATTGCGAGTAAGGAAGCAGGTAGGGTCTCATTGTGTGTTCGATCACGCTAAGTTGCTGTTTGCTTCGCCTTCGCGCCTCTTGTTGTCGTTGCCGCACTGGTTCGTCGAGGCTGTGGAGTTTTTCTTCGCCGCGTCCGAGTTCGGCGGCCGATTTAGGGTATGGTGGTGGTGTCCCGCAGTGGTGTGCTCGTGGTTGGAGTTTGAGATACGACTCCGCAGTGGCGTGATTTGGAAGAGGAGTTGTTGGCAGGGGACGGCGGGGTCCTTTGTAGGGCACAGCCGTAGGTGGCTTTTTCACGGGGTCGTTGTCGTCTTGGTCTCGTCGTACCAGTACTGATGTGGCCGTAGTGGTTTTGGCGCTGTTGTTGTGATGGTGGTGCGGCGGGGTGTCAGGCTACCTGTTGTGTGCCAGGGTTTGGGAGGGGAGGGGAGAGGAGCTTGTGGCTGTACTTTCTTGTTTGTGTCGTCGGTGGTTTGAGTGGCGTCCGGCGGGGGTTTCCTCTCCTTGCTGTCATGCGGGGTTTGGGAGGCGCGGAGTTGGAAAGTAGCTTTGTAGTTCTTGTGCTGTGATGCAAGTGCGCGTGGTTGTGGTTCGGGTTCCTTGAGAGGGTGAGATTATCGAGGTGTCTGGTTCTTGTGCACCTAGAGTGAACTACCTGATGTTAAGTACTTCTACGTGTGGCGCTTAGGGTTTGAGAGCTCAATGGATGTTTAAGATCGTCCTTGGGCCTATTGAGGTACCTTGCGATTTACTTGTTGAGGGCCATTAGTCGCTCCAGACCACAATGCCTGTCTGCTGTGAGTTTAGAGTTCGGGAGTTTTCAGCGGTGAACTGATGTGCAATAAATCGGTGTACTAAACAGGTGCGGGTATGAGTCTTCTCGTTAGAGCTTCGAATTGACTTTTATATGAGGTTTTAGCGACAGAATTTTTATTGCATGTATGCAGTAGTCCGGAATTCGTAGAAGAGTTGTTTCTAAATGTCTGTCGTCGTAGAACGCTGGTGGAGCCTCAGTCGTCGCTAATTGGCACTGGTAAAAGTCGATGCTGCGGAATCGCGTTTCATGGCAACATGCCGACGCCACGGCATTGGAGGTTGCTCCTGCCCTGTGGTGGTTTTTGTTTGAGCTTACGGTAGATGCCTTCAAAACTTTCATCATGGAAAGCTGATGGCTGTATTCAGACGATACAATGAGCGCCAACTGGTCTGCGGCTACTGTAGATTGTCAGATTGCCACACGAATTCTCGACTATGGATGGAGCTCCTACGTGAGTTGTAATGCGGGATATGAAAGTCGTCAGAAACGCCATTTGTGGGTTTCAAATTAAGGGAACTTAATCGCATGTGCTAATTTATGATTACACGTATAATATCTGTACCCATGATTATGTTATTTCATCTGTGCTCTTGTTTGGGCGGATTGTGCATCAGGCTACTCGAGACATAGTTTACTTGTCTTGAGTGCGTGTTGTTCAATACTCTTTTACGACGCGTGATTTCTCAATCTATCATGCGTCCGTGTGAAAGGGTATGAAATGTCTTGATTCACATATCAATTATCATGTGATTCTTGATCGAAATGAGCTGTGATCCACAGGTTGGTCGAAGAACGTATTGCGAATCTTTCAGTTGGATGCTCAGAGTGTTTCCTCAATTGCCAGTCAGGTCCTGAACTGTTTAATTACTTTAAAGGCTATGTTAATTGACTGCGTATTGATGAAATAGGTAACTGTAATTCGTCTAGGAGATCGAGAAGTGGAGCTGGCGGTCATCAGCGGCCAGGCCTTTGTATCATTTACTCGTAAACCATGCCACGGAGACGGAAAACACCGCGGGAGCTCGAGGAGAGCGCCCGGGCTGAGGCGCTAGCTGAGGCACAAGCAGGGGTGGCAGGGCCTTCAACTCGTGCACCTGCACCTGCCTCCAGTTCGGCTTCAGCCCCAGCCCCAGCGGTTAATGTGCCATCAGCCGCCCAGCATGGTTCTCAGCATGTTGGTGCGCATAGCCACGGACAAATCCACCCTCAGCACGTTGGAGGGGGAGCACATGGCCATGGTCAGGTTCACCCTCAGCATGTTGGAGGGGGAGGTCAAGGCTATATTCACCCTCAGCAGTTTGGAGGGGGAGGGCAGCCTCATGGCCCTGTTCACCCTCAGCATGGAGGGGTTGTTCAAGGTCCGCCCTATTCTCAGGGTCAAGGTCGCGATGAAGGGAGTAGTAGTGCACCTCGTGGCCCACCAAGGGGAGTCGGTGCTGGCGAGCGGGGATCAGGTAGAAGGGGTGGTAGAGGCCGCTACAATCAAGGTCCACCACATAGTGCTCCTCTTTACAACGCTCCCGGTTCTTTCAATCCTCCTGAACAATACAGGGGTCAAGGGGGTCCAGAGTATCATGAAATGCAACCTCAGGGCTACGGACCGCCACCGCCAATGTATGGAAGGCCCGTGAGACCTTCTCAGCCAGCAATGCCTCCCAGTGCAAGGCCTTTACAACCAGTAGGACGGGGTCCCCCATATCCTGGCCCTTCGTATGGACCTGGAGGAGGTCCTCCTGTGCAAGTTCCTGCGCCCTCTGCAAGCTATGGCCCTGGTGTCAGTGGTGTAGTTGAGCAGTTTGGAACAATGGTTGTGAGTGGTCCGGGTCCTCGTTCCAATGTCCAACCCATCCCGGATCCTCCTGTACCTAGATATGAACAACCGGCCACCCCTCCTCCGCTTTCTAGCAAAGGAGTGAGGTTTCCATTGCGTCCAGGTCAAGGAAGGACTGGTCAGCGTTGTATAGTGAAAGCTAATCATTTCTTCGCTGAGCTGCCTGACAAAGATCTTCACCAATATGATGTAAGTTACTTTGTTTCGTGACTTTCGTGATAGCTTCTGCGAATGTTTTATATCTCTTTATGCTCATTGCAGCACGTACATGTACCATCACAAGGTTCGACATGCCTCTAGGTAGCCTTTTTGTTCTCTTCTGGATATATCCGGGTAGTTCTTGAAAGTCGACATGTTATGTGCAGGTTGCCATCACTCCAGAGGTGACATCGAGAGGGATTAACAGGGCTGTTATGGAGCAGCTTGTCAAGCTTTACAGGGAGTCTCACCTGGGTACCAGGTTGCCAGCCTATGATGGCAGAAAGAGTCTATACACCGCTGGCCCGCTCCCATTTCAGAGCAAGGAGTTCCAAATTAGCCTTTTAGATGAGGATGATGGAACCACACGGCCCCGGTATGACCTGTTTCTGAGAGAATTTATGTGTTTCTCAACAATGTGGCAATATCCTTGCGGACACTTTCATCCAATTTGACACAGTTGTGCTTAGTACTGCCTTCCCACTGAAAGCTCATCAGATTTCTAAGTTAAGTTGACTTTTGTCTGCAGGAGGGAAAGACCCTTCAAGGTGGTAATTAAATTTGCTGCCCGAGCAGATTTGCACCATCTTGGACAGTTTCTTGCTGGACGTCAAGCTGACGCTCCTCAGGAAGCCCTTCAGGTCCTGGACATCGTACTAAGGGAGCTTCCTACCCACCGGTAAGTGCTTGGTGCGTAGTTGCATTGTGGGATGCGAATATGAATATGTTGCATTTGCCGCTTTAAGTCGACCAGGAGTAAGTTGGAAGTGCGATTGACATCATGTAGGACTTTGGTATTTACAGGTATTCTCCCGTGGGACGCTCCTTCTATTCTCCCAATCTGGGCACGCGACAGCCGTTAGGTGATGGTCTAGAAAGCTGGCGGGGCTTCTATCAAAGTATACGACCAACCCAGATGGGCCTTTCCCTAAACATTGGTAGGCGCTCTTCTCTCTGCATTCAAGTTTTTTTTCTTTTTAGATGCACGGTAGGCTCTGTTGTCTAGTGCTTGTCCTCTACTGTGAACTAGTATCTATGAATGCCATGTTTTTAGGACTAATTTTAATCCTCTGGTCGTGGTGCAGACATGTCTTCCACAGCGTTCATCGAACCCAAGACTGTGATGGAGTTTATAAGGGACCTCCTTAACAAGGAGTTAACCCGTAGTCTAACTGATGCCGATCGCATGAAGGTGCGTGTTCTCGCCATTCTGATCGCATTAAGTGTCATCCGAACGTGATACCTTCATTCGGATTTTGTAACCCAATTTCTTCTCTTGATCCTTTTTTAATTGAATATGTCTCTGGAGTAAATTTTGAAAGGGACTTTGTGTCGTACAGATCAAGAAAGCTCTCCGAGGAGTCAAGGTAGAAGTGACTCACCGGGGAAGCATGCGACGCAAGTATCGCATATCTGGACTGACTAATCAAGCTACCAACGAATTGGAGTGAGTATCTGTCATTTGAGCATTGATATTAATCCGGATCAGTGCGGATCAGCTCAAGTAGAGGATATTAACTGTGCTTGTGCTGTTGTTTCCTCAGATTCCCAGTTGACGAGAATGGGACTCTAAAGTCGGTGACAGAATACTTCCGGGAAACGTACAATTATGTAATCCGTCATCCCGCCTTACCTTGCCTTCAGGTGGGCAACTCCCAGCGTCCCAATTATCTCCCAATGGAAGTGTGTAAGATTGTTGAGGGTCAGCGGTACTCGAAAAGGCTTAACGAGCGCCAAATCACGGCACTTCTGAAAGTTACCTGTCAGCGACCCAGAGATAGGGAAAGAGATATCATGCAGGTTCGTACTACAATCCTCGACCGAACTTCAATATCTTTTTAATTGTTTAATTTCAATCTATGGTTTTCGGTAAGAAATATTGCTTAGAAACTGAGTGAGTTTTTTGGGAGCAGACGGTGCATCATAATGCGTATCATCAAGATCCTTACGCTCAGGAGTTTGGGATCAATATTAGCAATGAGCTGGCACAAGTTGAGGCCCGAGTCCTTCCAGCCCCACGGGTAAGTTCCTATCTCGTCTGAAGTCATGTGATTTTACCTTGAAAAATGAATTCTGTGCACTTGTGGCAGATACTAATGAATTGTGATTACTTCGTATTTTATCAATGCAGCTGAAGTATCACGATACTGGAAGGGAGAAAGAGTGCCTACCACAAGTTGGGCAGTGGAACATGATGAATAAGGTACGTGTCGTTTTTACATCATTTTTGGTATTGTAGTTTTCTAGGAATCTCTTTTGTACTACAGGTATCTTCTTATGTGAACTATTAGTGGTGTCATTTGATGGGTAATTAGCTTCATTGTCGTGTCTGTGCGAAAAGTCACGTGCATTCAGGCTGAAGGTCTCCAAGTATAGGTCAGTGCGGGAATCGTGTTATTTTTGAAGGATGCCACAGGAATATGACGATAAACTAATATTTCACTTTCTCAACACGCAAATTCTCGTCCTAGTTTTAACAGATTTTTTCTTGTCTTTATAGAAGCAAAGTACTAGTTTTAACTTCATCAAATCGACCGTATTAGAGATCTAAGCAGTACTTCAGACGAATTCCTAATTGTACTTCAACCGAACTTCATAATGGACTTTGCAGTGCTTTGGAGATCTGCGTTAACCCATTTAACACAGTTTCTGGAATTTTTAGATATTTTGTCTATCTTGATTGAAATTCTTCTCTGTCGAATTTCAGAGTGCATCGTGCATTCACTATTTAATGGTAACTGCCTAGTCCTCATCATTTTCTGTTGGCCTGAGAATAGATTTGTTTTGTTTTTCAGAAAATGGTGAATGGAGGGGTTGTCAACTACTGGGCATGCGTCAATTTCTCGCGCAATGTTCAGGACAATATCGCACGCAGCTTCTGCCAAGAGCTTGCCCAGATGTGTCAGACTTCTGGAATGGTAATTGCATGATTTTAGCTTCTGCAATATTTCAATATTTTCTAGGTGCAAGCAATTCAGCTCACTTTATTTCGTTTATTCAGTTTTGTAATCGTCTCTTCATTCTTTTATCAGGAGAAATCGGTGTAACATTATGAGTGGTGACTGTTCTGCAGCAATTCAACAGAGATCCCATTGTGCCAGTACAAAGTGTGCGTCCTGAGCACTCAGAGAAAGCTTTGTATCACCTTTGCGATGATGTGCACAAGATAACGAAGGGGAAGGCCTTGGATCTGCTGGTGGCAATTCTTCCAGACAACAATGGTCCCCTGTATGGTATGTTAAATTCATGATTGCAGTTTGTCGATTGTAGCCTGCACATGAAACCACATGCTCGATGTCATTGTCTAACGTTACTTGTGGATTATATTTGTAGGTGATCTGAAGAAGCAGTGTGAGACTGTCCTCGGTGTAGTCTCACAGTGTTGTTTGACCAAGCATGTCTTTAAGATGAGCAAGCAATACTTGGCCAACGTAGCTTTGAAGATTAATGTTAAGGTATTCTTACGATTCAATGGGCTTTTGCTTTTCAATTTTTATGCAGCTCATTTCAGTGAGGAAATAAATAATGATGACCTGTCCTAACGCCTGGTGGTTTCTCTTCAGGTTGGTGGCCGGAATACTGTCCTGGTGGATGCGCTCAGCCGGAAGATTCCTCTCGTCAGCGATATTCCCACCATTATATTTGGTGCAGATGTTACTCATCCTCACCCTGGAGAGGATTCAAGTCCTTCCATTGCTGCTGTAAGTTGGTGCACCAGACTTTTCAGTAGTCAGTCGCTTTAGGAGTCTGTTTACGGTAATTCTGGTATTAAGCAACTGGTGGATGCTTGCACTGACAGTAATTCTGTATGTAGGTGGTGGCTTCGCAGGACTGGCCGGAGGTCACGAAATATGCTGGTTTAGTATGCGCACAAGCTCACCGGCAGGAGTTGATCCAAGACCTATACAAAGAGTGGAAAGATCCTGTGAAAGGGACAATGACCGGAGGGATGATCAAGTACGGAATTATGTTTATTTCAGCTTGTCCGTTTTCAATTTATTTGCAGTTTTTAATGTCCATTTGTCACTTGGCTGTCGTTGCTGAACTCTTTTCTTGCGTTCTTTTACAGGGAACTTCTCATCTCTTTCCGTCGAGCGACTGGTGAAAAGCCTCTGCGGATCATTTTTTACAGGTGGGGATCAAATAAATGTATCCCGAATGTCATTATTTCGGTTGGTGCACCTCTCTTTTTTCATGGTTGGTGAGGAGGTGCCATTTATTGATATTTAGTAAATATATAAGTTTCCGTGACATTCTGACTTGCTTGGCTTTGGCATGTTGTTAACCAGTTGTTTCTTTGGCTGTAGGGATGGAGTCAGTGAAGGCCAGTTCTACCAGGTTTTACTGTATGAGCTTGACGCTATTAGGAAAGCCTGTGCTTCCCTTGAACCGGACTACCAGCCACCTGTTACATTTGTAGTCGTGCAGAAGAGGCATCATACTCGTTTGTTTGCCAGCAATCACAACGACAATCGAACGACAGACAGGAGTGGCAACATTTTACCAGGTATGGTGCATAATATTCGTCATTTTTTAAATATTTGTATGGGTTTACCTGAACGTGAACTCAGGCCCGAGCCACGACATGAAAACAAATTTCTCTTGATATCTACGTGTTCTCCAGTTTATGAGTTGATCTGCTGGGTTTTTGATAATTTGTCCTCTTTGTTCGGCTGCCTGTCTTGATTTTTCTGTTGCATTCCTAATACAGGGACAGTTGTTGACTCAAAGATTTGCCATCCTACTGAGTTCGACTTCTATCTCTGCAGTCACGCTGGCATTCAGGTCTTTTTACCTCTCCAGATGTTGTTTGTTTCTTTGCCATGAACTAATAGACACAGATGTGTCCGATTGGTTATGCATTTTACTTTTAGTACAATTATAGAATTTCCATCCTTGGATATTCTTTCCGACCGCAATAATTCCAAATTTGATCCCAATGTGGTTATATATATTTATATTTGTTGTTGTGGTGCAGGGGACTAGTCGACCTGCACACTATCATGTGCTGTGGGATGAGAATAAGTTTTCTGCCGACAGTTTGCAGTCGCTAACGAACAACTTATGTTACACGTACGTTATTTCACATTTTCAACTAGTCTCTGTTTTGATGGCAGTGAATAATGTTCGGTTGTAGTGGTGTGAAGCAATTTGCGGATTCTCTTCATGGTCAGATTTTTTCTTGTCAGTTATAATGTCTTGTGTTGCAGTTCTGTTTCTGAGTTATTCCATTTGTGAATGCAGGTACGCTCGGTGCACGCGTTCAGTATCCATCGGTATGTTCAATTTTCTTTTCCAGCTACTACAACTGACGTGTATTAAGGCTCTTTTCCAGTTGGTTTTATTGTTCTGTATTTCTTTAATTTCAATTGTCTAATACATGTGCTTTGGTATCGGCCTGCAGTGCCTCCAGCCTATTATGCCCATTTAGCTGCATTCCGAGCTCGGTTTTACATGGATCCTGAAGCCTCTGACACTGGATCAGTAACTAGTGGAATTGGAGGGGCTAATCGCAGCCAGTTTACTGGATCAACTGCTGGTCGCACGAACAGGGTTTCCGGGGGTATTGCTGTGCGCCCACTTCCCCCTCTCAAGGAAAATGTGAAGAGAGTGATGTTCTATTGTTGATCTTGTATGTGGGGAGCACAGTATTAGCGATTGCAGTATCTGGAAGTTCTGTTATCCAGGCTACCGATATGTAGGTGTGCATTTGTATTTCTGTAAGAACGGAGTGCTTAGGTCATATTTTGTTATCACTCAGAGCCAACTGTTTCTTATACGAGTCGGTTGGCGCAGCTGTGGTGTGGCCTTTTTTTTCAGAATATAGTCCGGATTAGAAGGATACGTAGACTTGTTTTCTATCGAGAATTGTACTCGGTTTAATTGCCTTGAAGCACGTATGTTAGGTGATTGACCTTGAGTTAGTTCTTGAAACTTATATGTACCTTATATAAGATTCGTTTCATGTTGTTTTACTCTTTTCATGTTTTCCCCTTATCAGTCGCTTTAGTAAATTATTGTTTGGCACCATCCACTTTCTTGAAATGTGATATTATTTGTCGGTCCTGAGCATGTGAACTTTTCATAGAATTTTTAAAAGTTACAATGTAAACACCTGATACTGTCAAATTAAGTAATGTAACACAGGCGGAGCGAAAGTTTCCAAGATTACTGTTCGGTGTTGAATATGTTAGAAGGCTATAATGTTGTAGAAGGCTGTCGGCTTTCACACATTCACGTTAGGGAGGAGGTCCATAAACCAACCATGTAAGGGCTGGAACAGAATTTTGGGCAAGTGAAACATCTTGAAATGTTTTTCAGTGAACTTTTCTAGAAAAACAGCTTGAATAGGCATCTACCCAAGTCGTTTCATATTTTTTGGAGCTCTGTAGAGTTAGTTATGAATTTCCAAAGTCAATATGGCATACGCCTCCAGAATCGTCCACCCCTTCAAATGTTCACCGTTTTTACATTACTGTAAAGATCAGAAAGCATCATGTACCAGAAATATACATTTCAGAAGGGGAATGGTTTTGGAGCCTGAGCGGTTTTAGTGCAGAGAACTCTTAAGTGAATTTTCTTTTTCCATTTGGCTCTGGTGCAATGGGATATGGAAGCTACCGAAACCCGTGAATTTCATTGTGGTGAAGTCCTTTCATTGTTCATGAATTCAAACAACTTTGATTCACTAAATTTTGGTAACCTCAAGTGAACGTTTTTTTTGATACTTTGCAATTTTCCATCCTTTGAGCAGCTAGAGTTTTTGGTTCTTTTTTGATGAGGTCCTTCATATGAAAAAGCTATAAATGAAATGTGACATTCATTGCAATTAGATCATGGAACTACTTGGTGATTCAAGTCTTCTGTTTCAAGTTGTCAATCTGGCTATTTTTGTAAACAGTTGAAACCAGCCCTTTTTTTTTTGCTTTTTGAAAAAGTGCCAAGATGGCGATCACTTCAAATTTGGAGAAGCATTGTATATCTACATTCATCTGTCTTTTGACTTAATAACACTTTTCTGTCATATTCGTACACTTTTTTTATCCAAATTTGACAACATCGATACATCATCCATACTTTAAAGAGAATTGGAAATTTTCTGAAATAATAAAGACATTTATTTTGAAATGGTTAAAACATTGAAATGATTTTTGACACAAACAAATTTAGGAAATCAAAGATTTATTTTGAGATGAAGGGAGTTGAAGTGTAGTACAAAATTTTAAGACATTACATTTTAATGATAATGATATAAATTCAACTTGAAAGGGGGATTTGGGATCTCTAAAATAAAATAACTATTTTTTGAGTAGTTTAGATGTTTATTTTTACCTTACAATAGAAATTGAAGCTGATTGTATAGTGCCTTTGCTATATTCACTTAGTCATTTACACATTTTACTCTAAAATTGTTACAAAGACAAGTTTTTATGAAATTTATTGAATTCTTTTATGTTGGTAGATATTCCTTAATACCAAGTTTTGAAGTACAAGACTTCTATTTCAGTGAAGTTTAAAGGCTAACAAGAATTCACATATAATATTTGACCATTTTGCAATTGATTTTGACTTTATAGAGTTAAAAATGTGATACTTACAAAATGTACATTGAAAATCATATCAATAAGAGGGGTCTTAGATTTTAAAAGCTAAACTTGAAAAAAATAAGTTTTTGTATTGCAAGTGACAAAATATTACTAAGAAATCAAAAGTCAAATTTGAATTGATGATACAATAGATCACTTTTTTTTGATACATTGATGTTATTTCAAAGATAGGAAGGTTTAAAGAGAAGGAGGTTTATATTATAAGTGGTGTCAACAATAACAAATTCTTTCTTCTAATAAAGTCAATGGACATAGCCACATTTGAATAAACTCTACTTCCAACACCTTTGAAGCCATGTGATGATATGCCTGTACTTTATAACTAAGATGATGCTAACCTTGAGGTGATGCTTTCTTTCTTGAACTTCTTCAATATGAGAAATTGAACCAACAAGTGAAATTAAATTTTACAAACTATTGTTCAATGAAATAAAAAAAAATTGTATAGAAGGTGGAGACATGTTGAATTACTACATTGTTGAGAGTACACTATTTTCTTTATGAAAAGTTATGTTGTAGAAAGTTTTTGGGCAAGGGAATTTTTCTGTACTCCCTTCATTTCTAAATAAAATAAGAATGTCATTATTTTCTTGTGGCTTAATTTGATACATAGATTAAGGGTTCTTCTAACAATCATGCCTTGAATGGTGATGGAGAAGGATGCATTCAATGGTATCTTCATCTATTGGCTTAAATTCATGATCCTGTTGCTTTTTCATTTGTAGATTGTGAAGAATCTTCAATCTAAGGAACTAAATAGGTATGTAAGATTTGATACTTGCAAGTATCAATCAAAATTTTAATTTAGTCCTAACTTGCTCTACAATAGCTATAGTGAAAATTCATGTATCTTTTACCTTGGTCAAACAAAATGTTGGACTTGCTAGCAATTTACTTCTAAAAGATTGAACACCCTAGGTGTTCACTCTATATGTAGGTTATGTGTACATTAGTTCTTGTGGTTGGACAATTGTGGTAACAATGTGACTTTTCATTGTTGGGTGCTACTAATCCATTATATACTACATGCAATATTTACAATTGTTGCTTTCAAATCCTTTTGTGATACCATTAGCTTTTACAACAAAGCATTAAAATTTTGTAGGTTCTTTAAATAAGTATGTTGTGTCTTGGAAAAGTAAATTGCCTCTCATATAAGCATGTTAACTCTATGAAAGCACAATGCAATTCTGCAAGTCCTACAATTAGCTTTAAGTTTGTACATTTTTATAAATATAATTTTTTTTTGGAACAAAGGGAGTACCTAACAATAGAATTTTTTCCAAGACTAGTATCATTAGAGGAGAATTGAAGGCAAGGGAGGGTCATTTTAAGGAGTCTCTCCTTGTTCTCTCTGCTATGATGATTTCAATTTAAAGAGCTCAAAAAAATTCAATGAATCCATTTAAAAAATAAGCTAAAAAATGATTTGTTATTTTCTTTCAATAAATATTAAATAGAATAAATAATCAATTAAGAGTTTTATTAATCAATATTAAGTGATGTGGTACTCTCTTGACCATGTCTAATTGTTTGTGTGGCAAGTTTTGATAGTGTGGAAACTTAAAGAAATGTGCAAACTCCTTTAGGGCTGAAATCTGTTCCAATGGAGAATCAAATGTGGAAGAAATTTCTAAAATATTGATGATGTAGACTATAAGATTGTTCAATTTGAAGAGAATAAAACTATTGTTTGCACTTGTCTAATTAGAATATAAGACTTTGATTCTTCTTAGCTTATGATTTTATACCACCTATACTTGAATTCAAGTTTTTTATGATGAAGCTCTAGTTGACTTGAAAGTCTAAAAAAAATACTCTAAAAAGCAATTTTAACATTCACTTATTCAAAAAAATTTAAGTGAAAGTTAGTACATGATTGAAGTAAAAGACAATTCATTGATAGGTAAAAGATGGGATTTAAACACAATGATTCCAATAGTGAAATTTTTTTAGGAAATGAATTAAACCTTGTAGACATTTTCTTTTACGAAATTGCAAAAATTGCAGTGTAAAATAATTCCTACAAGTTATTTTTCTAAAAAGATACCTTAATCTCTCAAAAAATAAGGTTGTCTATAATTTTCTCATCACTCTTTTAGTCAAAATGAACCAATTCTTTTCACATAGAAAGAAAATATTTCTTTAAGAATTTTCTTGAATTTTTTTTGCTGAGCTAATTTTAAAATTTAAAAAAATTAAAATCACTATGAAGATAGATAGATAAAAACTCCAGTCCCTGGAAAAGGCCAACATGAATAAAGTGTCTATTCATCTAGACAATGAACTAGTGCCCATAGGAAATCAATATGAAATCTTTTCTTTTTCTTCATACACTTTGCTCATCACATTGAACCTCTACTTAATGTTTTTGCTACTCATGGCTGTAATATACTCAACACCATCTATTTGTAGAACAAAAGCATTGATAGTGTAGGCTATCAATTGTTATGGGATATTGGGGCTTCATGTTTTTTTTCCATTTTTCTAACTACCCTAAAATATAGCAATTTTTAACAATGTATGCTAGAAGAAAGCTCCTATCATTTAGGTGTTGATGTGTACTTTTATTTTTTTGAGACACGTGAACAAATAGTAAAACCATGGAAGCTCAATTTACAAATACAATTTAAGAGGAATTGCTAATTTAAGAAGGTGGAATCATTTATTGTGAAAAAATAAGAGTTTCAGTGCATCACTAGCTAGATGCCAAATCAATGCTAGCAAACAATGTGAGTTTTAAATTTGAGACAAATTTGAGGAAAGACTATTAAAAGTGTCAACGGTGGTTTTTGTACTAAAAATATTTTGATTTTCTATATCAATGTGCTTTTCAAATTTGCATAATATTTAATTAGTATAAATTAGAGTTAATAATGGACATCCCAGTTCTTGTATAAAAGAATGGGCCAATCCAAGTGCATTGTGCATGGGAGTAAAAGCCCTAGGATAAGCTCTTTTAAGAGCTTCCAATTAAAAATGTGCCTTCAATGATGTGTTTTCATACATTAAAGGTTCAGAGAACACAATTGAAATACATTGAAAACCTGGGAATGGTAGCCTCTTCTACCGATTCATTAGCAAAACCAATCATACTCCTCCTTGTAGAGCATTTGTATACCAACAGTGTCTTTAAAGGGATGAAACAATCATAGAAGCACTTAACATGTACCTTCATATTGATTTTGTACCAAAATGTGTATAAAATAATGCATCTCATTTTGATACAACTAATTTGTAGACTCTTTTAAAATTTGAATAGTATTTTTCATATTATGATTTGTTTTAAATATTAGTTTTTTTTCTCTTCTTAGAATAAGAGTCTAAAATCCATAATTTGTATTATTCAAAAAAACTTAATTGAATATTTCACAAAATATTTTCCATGAGTGATCAAGATGAAATCACCAAATTCCCTAGTGACTTCGGATGAATAGATGTCATTTTAGCTATAATATCCATACTTATAAATGTATAAGAGGAGGCTCTTAAATAGAGCAATCACTTTGAACTACCCCTACAAAGGGCCCTAAAATAGTGCACATGCTTTGCAAAATGGATTCGTTTTCACGAACCCAAAAAATGTTGTTAGAAGTGAGTGCTTTCAAGATAGTCAATAGTCAATGTAGTGAAGAATTATGTGTAGTGTATGACTTAGTATTATGTGATTGAATGGCTTGAATGAAAATCCATATGACATTCAATGTAGCATGAAGATGTGAATACTTGTAAAGGTTTGGGCAAATGAGTGACACACTTGTATCTAGCTTGTTTTTGTGTTTTGCTTTTTAAACAAATGAAATGAAATTGCAATTGCAAGAGGAACATACTTGATTTTTGACAATTTGTTGGTGAGCAAACTTTGTTGAACACTTACATCATCTTCTAAATCAATTTCTGAATCTTCTTGCTCCATTAAAAGCTACAATCCAAGAGATTGTTTTTCTACATAAATAACAGTCTATACACCTTTGCCTTCTAAATTTTTTATCTTATTTAGTTGGGATCAAAAAGTTACGAAGAACTTTCCTACACCTATTTTTTTCTTCCTCCATCTACCAAAAAATCTGAAATGTTTGGACTTATAGCTTGAACTTCAGATTAGACTTTTTTCTTAGATGCCCGCTTAGATGGTAAATTTTTGCCTTGGAAATTTAAAAAAAAGATGTAAGTGATGACTTTCATACTAGCCCTTCTTTCAAGGATTGAGGTAGAAGTATGGTAGGTGGCTTTTAAACTGGCCCTCTTCTTCAAACTGTCATCTAAGAGGCTTTGAAATGGATTTGTGATGGTTGGAGAATGGACTAATGATAATGTGAGAATATACTAAGGTTTGGTTTATAGTTCTTCAACAAATGGTTTATACTTCTTCAATGGTTGATTTAAGAGCCACAATGGGTCCATTTCTAACTAAGTGTATAGGTGTTCATCAAACTTTTTCAAAATAAAAATTGACGGCCCAACTACCTTCTTAAGTCTTTAAGGACAGACTAGTGGCTGTGGAAATCATACATTTTGATACCATGTGACATCATCTACTTTGAATAAACAAAATATACCTATTGAAAGTCAAAGTACTATAGAAGATCTTCCCTTTCCACCCCTAATATTGAGAATGAAAAGTTGCAATTCTATCCAACAAGGAAAGATTCTTTGTCATTCGAAGCATGTCAAACGTCTGCAGTGGTGTTCAAGAATTAAGTATGCTAAAAACTCTAAAATTATTAATTGACTTAAGCTTCTATTTAAGTTTTAGAAAGGGGCACATTTAGGAACCTTCTCTATTACTTTGTGCATGTAGTTTTTTCAGACCACATGTGTGATTTTTGCAAGGGCTATATGTTGGAAAAAAATACCTACCACAAAATTCTTTAAAAATTCATGAGTAATTCATAAATGCTCCAAAAAATATGAAACCACTTGAGTTAGATTCCACATCAATTCTTCTTCAAGTGAAAAATTAGTGAAATTTTTTTTGAGCATGTGAACCCCATTAAAAAAAGGCCCAACAGCCCTTAAAGTGTCGCTTCCAGAGCCACCTAAGGGAGGAGGCTCGAAAACCGCTCAGGCTCCAAAACCGCTCACCTTCTGAAATGTATATATCTGGTACATGATGCTTTTTGATCTTTACAGTAATGTACAAACAGTGAACATTTTAGGGGGGTGGGCGGTTTTGGAGCCCTATGCCATATTGACTTCAGAAATTCATAACTAACTCTACACAGCTCCAAAAAATATGAAACGACTTGGGTTAGATGCATATTCAAGCTGTCTTTCAAGAAAAATTCACTGGAAAATACTTCAAGATGTTTGACCTGCTCAAAATTCTGTTCCAGCCCTTAGATGGTCGGTTTATGGACCTCCTCCCTTACCTTAAACTTAGTTGGTGTTGCTCTTTTCTGATTTCTGAAACAGGATAGTAATAGTTCTATTCAGGTCTATTCTGCGGCAGATGCACTTGCGATGCTGTTTTGATTCTAGGGAAGTTTCAACAATTTTCGATTTGTATCTTTTCTGCAGCGAAATTCGATGATGTGCTTGAATGATGAACAGATCCGATTTCACGCATTTCGCCGATTTCTGCAGCTATCAAGGGAAGTGAAGAGCTGCATTTCATGAATACTGATATCATTTCGATATGGAAGTGGGAGAGACGAACAGTTATTGCGATTGTCGATGTATAGAAAAAGTGTTTGATCGGAGTTTTGACGACAAGTTGTGAACAGGAGGATGTGAAGATTAGGGTTAGGTTTTAATTCATGGAGGCCCAAATGGAAGGAGGGGAAGACGAAATTGCGGCATTGCAGGAGCAGTTGCGCCAAGTGCAAGGCAAAGTGGAGCGTTTGCGACGAATTGGTCTGGAGCAGTCGAGGAGCTTGGCTGTCACGGTGCCGGATCTCGAAACGGCCGTCGAGCTGTCGCTCAAGGTGGGCTTTGTGCTGCTTTTTTTGTTCGGGTGGAGTGGAGGAATGCTCGATGACGGGGTTTAGGGTTTTGGATTTTTACGTTTGAACGCGTTCCTCACGTTGGCGTGGTGATTGATGATTTTTCGGACGTCAAGTTGTGGGTTCTCAAATTGTTTTTCTGATGAGCAAGGCGCCTTGCATTGGTCTTTCGATGTGCCTGTCTGGAACTGCAGTCTCTACTGTGCATAGTTTTAGCCACAATTTCATTCAAAGAATGGGTTGAGTTGGTGTTTTAGTGATGGCGTTCTCGAAGCAGAAACAAGACTTTTACTATCTCCCTTATTTATCTACATGTTGTAAATTTGAAGTATCTGTACCTTACAACGGTAAACAGGATGCTGTGTTAGCTTACCGTCGGACTAGGATTCTGAAAACGTTTCACTACTTAACCCTTAAAGTACCAAGAAGCTCAAACTGGACTTCATGCATCTTTAATGAGCAGTTTTGAGTAGGTTGTATGGAGACTCTCATTGTCCAATGTTATTTACGGAGTATTATATTTACCGACACTTGGATTGTTCTTCACTGATTCTAGTGATATAGAATTTGATCGTATTTGAATTAGATTTTTCACTTCATGATCAATTAATTTGTTTTTTTAAGAACCGTGAAGCCTTGGTCCTTTAGTTTGGTCTATCCTTGGATTCTGAGATTGATATAGCTGAATCTATGCTGTTTGTTCACAGAAAGCTTTGCCTAGGGTTCGGAAAATTCAGTCAATGTAGCTGGTCTTTTAAGTATATTGCGGAGCCGGTCTGAGAATGGTATCGGATTTGTCTTCGAGGACATTTTTGCCAATCCGGACCAGAAATGAAACCCTCATGGCAATGAATGATGTCCTGTTTGATTTCTGTGAGACTGAAGCTGATCTTGTGCAGGTCGCGTCGGTGTTTGGTGGACTGGAGCTGAAAAGTAATAGCAGGGCAACTGAGAATCGGGAGGACTTGCAGAAGAAACCCGGTGGTGTTCATAAGGTTAGCGGTGGAGATCATAGAGATCCTGTGACCGGTCCTAGGTATGCAGGTCATGGACCGAGCTTTTCCGGAGGATTGTCAAATGGCTCTGTCGAGCAGAGGGGCATCCTCGGTGCTCCATATAAGGATGTAGACTTAGGCGGACCGAGATTGCCAGGAGACTCTTGGGGTGGAGGCGATGGTTCAGTGGGTGAGGGATGGGGAGCTGACAGTTGGGGTTGGGATGGTGGCCGGCCTTTGAATGCATTAGGAGTCGTGAAGGCCATGGTTGCTGGATGTTTGCTGTCACACACGACAGCTTTGCCCATAGACTCCGTGAACATCCACCACCGAATGCTTGCCAAAGAGGTTAGTCCGTTTGAGATGGACGCGCTTCATGAAGTGGGAGGTGGTGGTGAGACAGGTGGTATTACTGCTGTGGATTATGCCCTGCGAGCAATGACCGAAGCAGGAGGTCTACAGATTGAGGAGATAGAGGATTATCGATATGGAGGTCTGCATGTTTTGGTTCTGAATTTTGATCGAGGACGGTTGATGAAGGAGCTTCCCGGGGGATGCTTGCCCCCACCTCCACTGATGGACCATCATAGAGGCGTGATGGAGCCAAATGGAGGCCCTCATGGTCTGTCTACAAGGCCTGATATGTGGGATCATCATCAGGGAGGGCCGCCACCACCTGGAGGTCCCATGTTTCCAGGCGGAGGAGTTCCCCCTCTCATGGTTCCACGAAGTGGACCGCGGGGTATGGGCATGCTGGGTATGCCTGGAGGAGGTCCTGGTTTTGGTGCTCCCTTTCTAAGGCCTCCACATGGTCCAAGCCTCCATGGGAACATAGGCGGGAAGGGGCGAGGGCCAGCTGAAGAGGAGGACATCGATGCCTTGTTACATAAAAAGTCATTCAAAGAGCAACAGCAGTCTAAGACAGCCGAGGAGCTCCTAGAGCTTTTGCATCGTCCTACTGCCAAAGAAACAGCAAACGCAGCGAAGGTTAGTATCACTCAGACATGTACGTGAAATTTAAATTGATGAATTTTAGTACGTTTCGCTAGCTTCGTCTGAGGATGCTTAAGAAGTGAAAATGTGTTCTGATATTTGATCATACCTGAGTGTTTTGTATGTTGTCTTGTGCACAGTTCAAGACCAAGGGAGGTTCGGCGCTGAAAGAGTACTGTGCAGCTCTCACAAAAGAGGACTGTCGGCACCAGCGTAATTATTTCATTGCTTGTAAGAAGGTTGTATTCTGCTCGACTTTTACTCTAGTTGCCTGTGCGTGTTTGCAGGTTTATTTCTCCTTGCCTCTTAAGGAGATCTAAATCTTTGGATTTGCCGGTTTCTGTGATGGAGAGCTAGTAAAGCAGAGGTGACTTGGAATTCGATTACTTCTGTAGGAAGATGCAGTAGGTGTTGCGGGTATTTGGAAGATTTGTGTGCATTTATGAATTTTAGTCTGCATTTTTCAACCTCATGTTGTCGAACTTGAAATTTCTGAGTTGTCGTTACTCAGATACTATTGAAGCAAGAGCAAGTTCCAATGAAGCGCAAACCTTTTATTTATCTATATTTTCATGAACTCATTAGTTTTTCTATATTAACTATATCCTGTGTAATCTCGAAATCAGATGCATTTCCGCCGAATAATTGCTCCACACACTGACTCAAATCTTGGAGATTGCTCTTTCCTGGACACTTGCCGGCACATGAAGGTGCGTTTTCTTACTTTACGAGTCGACCTCCTGACCCTTTTTCTTTTATTTCTTTTCACCTATTATTGGATATCAATAGATGCTGATCCGATTGCTTCTGTTCCATCTCATAGTTTTGTTTTAGGTGGAGTTATATTAGATTCAAATTACTTGCCTACTGTTTCCTTCGTCCCTCTTAATAGTGGCCTTGAATTTCATGTGCGCTGTGTGTACGATGGATGCAGACATGCAAGTACGTGCACTATGAGCTAGACCCGATTCCTGATGTTCCAGACCTGACCATGACTCCGGGCATTCCGCCTAATCAAAGGCCAGGGTCCAGACCTCAGCGTGCAGAGTATTGCTCAGATGCAGAACTAGGGGAGCCTCAATGGGTCCAATGTGATATTCGCAATTTTAAGATGGATGTATTGGGGAAGTTTGGAGTCATTATGGCAGATCCTCCTTGGGACATCCATATGGAGTTACCTTACGGAACCATGGCCGATGATGAAATGCGAAACTTGAATGTACCAGCACTGCAAACAGATGGACTCATATTTCTTTGGGTCACTGGTCGTGCGATGGAACTTGGGCGGGAATGGTAACTTCTTTCCCTCGTTGACGTGTAAATATATTGAGCTGGTGATCTTAATGAATACACGCATGCTTGTAACGTGTGTCAAGTTATTGTGCGCCTGACTTCCTATTATTGTTAGTGCGTCTCGAGAACATTACCACACGCTGATGTTGTCCATTTTGGGAATTGTGCAATCAGCTTGGAGTTGTGGGGTTACAAGAGAGTAGAAGAGATAATCTGGGTCAAAACCAACCAGTTGCAGCGAATAATCCGAACCGGGAGAACTGGGCATTGGCTAAATCACAGCAAAGAGCACTGTCTAGTGGGTATTAAAGGGCATCCTGACGTCAATCGCAACATTGACACGGATGTTATCGTTGCAGAAGTTCGAGAAACAAGCCGGAAACCGGATGAGGTAAGATTTGGTATCACTTTTCTCATTCCTTCGACATTTTACTTACGGTTCATAAGCACTTCATTTTCAATCAGTCTTCTCCACCACTTTTTCATGAGAACGAATCTGCCATACACTTCTGGACTCATTTCTATGCTGGCCTGTATGGGTTGTTTGAAATAATTTTCCTTTTAATTGTTCCCTGTTTTTTGAGTGACGAATACTGTAGCTTTACTGTATATACGTGTTGGTGTGGAGAGTCAGCAAAAACTGGGATTGTGTCCAGAATGATTCGCGATGGGTAATTCCTGAACGGACATGTTTGAATTGTCACTTCCGATCTAACTCTGCTATTTCTATGTGTAGATGAATTTTCCAAGTTCCTTGTGTACTAAGAATGTCCTGCTGCCTGCAGATGTACCCTTTGTTGGAGCGGATAAGCCCTAGAACCCGAAAGCTAGAGTTGTTTGCTCGAATGCACAACACACATGCAGGGTATGCTGTATATTTCTCAAGTCTTTTACATATACTTGGTTCTTGAGTGCTGTTTTAACATCCGGTGCTCAAGTGCAGAACAAATGTTTTTAAGTCACATGCTTTTAGATTCAATTGAGAGAATACCTAACAAATCGTTAGTGTTGGATTACTGGTAACAAACATTTGAGATTACATTATCCTTGTGAGGTTACGTTGTTAGGTAGAGCTGTCTTGTCCTTCCTCACTCTTGAATTGTTCTTCCACTACATCTGTAAGAAAAACACTGTAAAAGGTGTGGTATTTGGCTCGACCCATCTTATCGTTTATGATGGCAAGCGTGCTTGTCCACAGGTGGATGTCGCTCGGAAATCAGCTAAATGGAGTACGCCTCGTGGATGAAGGGTTGCGTGCACGCTATAAAGCAGCTTATCCAGATCAAGTTATTCAGCCTCCTGATCCACCTTCACGAACTGGTGGCCAAGAGAACAAGGCTACTGTTCATGGCAATGATTCAGCATCTACTCAAACGAAGAGCTCTCCAGCATCTACACATAAAGTTGAGGTTCTCACTGCAGTTTCAACGGTAACTGTAAGTAGTACAGTTGTGACCAACGTGGATGAGAAGGCACCTCCTCAAGACAATGAAATGCTGCTCGATTGACCTTCGCTTTGTACTCCAAAATGACTCCTTCCACTGCAGCTCTTTAGCATCAGCGACTCAAAGAGGTACTCTATGATCTCCTGTTAGTGAGATAACGTCGAAATTGGACACGTCTGCAATGGATTGCTACGTAACAGATAAATTTGATAATAGAGTTATCCCTGGATTGTGTTAAATTGAGGGTGCTAACGCTATGCCAGATAAAAGTTGTTGATCTAAAATTTTCGACTGAATTGATGACCTTGATTATACTTTGCAGGTGCTGGAAATGCGTTCTTTTAATTCACTTTGGAAATACGGTCGAATACCGAATGAGTTGAAGAATTTCTCTTTGCTCCTCAGCGGGCTAGAACCACTTATAGCTGGGCAGGTTCTAATGTAGCTATTTTGTAGCGGGGAGCGTCGAGGCAGGCTGGTGGGACGAGTGGCCCATCCGCCCATGGTAGGTGTTGCAATGGAATGGAAGGGACAGAACTGTAGAAACTTATCGGTGTCCTGTTCTTTAGCGAAGACCTTGTCGGGAAAACTGCATCTCCTGGAGCTGGGATTGTTTACTTCTTATTCAGCCTCAAGTCATTGCAACTTTCAAGGAGAATTTGTCTCGACACAAAACTCAGTACAGACCACTCAACCTCTAAGCTAATTAAGGTAGAGAATAATCAATTCATTGAAGTGAGTTTGAGTGTTTGATGTTCCCAAAATAGATATTTATATTTCTTCATGCCTATTTCCTCCGATCATCAGTACTGATAATATTGTGTTCATCTTACAATTTATCATCCGATTGACCAATTTTTATTGAAAATCACCATTTCTAAATGTCATTTTGTTCTGTTAATCACCATTCATTTGCTTTTATTTGCAACACAATCTCATTGATTGCCATTCTAGTTCTGTCCTAAAATTTGTGGAAAACGTTTAGTGTAAGTTAGAGCCAATAACCGGTGAAAGGCACACCAAACTATTATCACTCTCATCTCATTTTTGTAGTTCCGAATTTCGCATTTTGAAAATGAACATATTCATCATAGGTACATATTCACCAGAGTCAAAGGAACCCAAATTGTTGCTTTGGGATGAATTACCAAAAACACCTTCGAGTGTGTTGAGGAATTCCTTTTTCTTTTTTAATATCAATTTGAGTGATGTAAATGATTTTCTTGGGACTTGAGTCCAACTAATGAAATGAAGCTTAATTAGTCTAGTTACTATTCAAATTTCAAATTTCCTAAAATTGAACATTTTATTGTGTGTTGAACATTGTATCTATTACCATGACCTATTGATTTTTTATTTAGAGTTGTATACAAAAAATTTATTTATACTATAATTTTTTCTAGTATAATACATTCCTATGGAGAAATTTTTAGATATTTTTGGCTAATTTTGATTAAGATATGAATTTTAAAAATATTTTCTTCAAGATTTCATGGTAATTATTTTGAAGTCATCACCAATAAATTTAAAATCCTTATGACTTATAGAAGACACATGACTTCATTTCTTACAAATAAAACAAATTTTTTTGTTGAAACTTAGTTGTAAAATGGAGGAAACAAATAGAAGAATACAAACCTTTGCAGGATGTTGAAAGAAGCAAAAAATGGTTGTTGGATATCTTGACAATGCTTTTATTCTTGTTAAAGAGGTTTGTATAAGCTTGCTTTGCTCCAAGTGGAGCCATTTTGATCTACAAAAGATACATTTTATGAGGAAAAAATCAAGTATACAAAATCCAAAAGCATCACCTTATTTTAATTCCAAAGAAACAAAGAAACAAATATCAACTAGAGTGTTATTATCCTCAAAAAATGTCTATCTACTTTCTTGTTACTACATTCTAAATTGTCCAAAATAGTACGACAATCAACAAACTTTGTTTTTTCTAAATAATCACCCTAAAAGTGTTTAATGATTGTATTACAAAAGACTTCCAAAATTTGTTGAGGGTAATACTAGAGGATAAATGATTATCCATGCAGACAAAAAGTCTGCCTCTCAAAATACAAGGGACATTCTTGAATCAAACAATGTGGTTGTAAGTAATATGCATAGGCTTGAATTTGTGACATTTGTAGACATGAGAATTAAAAGTGAAAGAAAGTTTTAAAATAAGTTGTTAGTAAACTTGAGCGTAAGATTAATAATTAAGAGACTTCTAAAGTAGATATTCTATTTCTATATTCATTTAGTAAGAGGTTAAAGGAACAATTACTTCTATAGAAGTAATGTAATAATGAACTATACATGCAAACTATGTATCAAGAGACCAATTAATACAAATGTCTATCAAGATGTATTTCATAAGAAATATATTTTTTGAACAAATTAAAGAATGAAGGACGAAGAGATATATAAACCACTACTTAAAAATCGCCTCTTTACTTTGCCGATGAGTTTTGTTCTCCAATAAAGTTGTAATGCCTAATCATGTAGTTTTCGCCGTATAAGCAAACATTATGACTTTTTCATCCAATATCCAATTTTCATCCCAAATATTCACCTTTTTCTATTTTTATTTTGTAGTGGTAATTTAGTTTGGGCAATGTTCTCATTGCTTGGAATTGTAGGAAAAAATGAGCCTCCTAATGAGGTTCTACCTCCTTGTTGATGCTTTTTTTCTACAACATTGGAAGGGATTTGAGGGCAAGAAAGGCCCATTTTGCGGTTGTTCCCAAGCTCATTCCCTATGTTGTCAAAAAAGTGCAAACTAATCCTATTGGTTGAATTTTTCAATTTTTTGAAAAAAAATTTCTAAGAAAAAGATTTCCAAAATTTCTAAAAACTGTTAAGAAATATCAAATTGAATTTAAGATAATATCTATAAAATAATTTTAAAATAATTTTAAGATTAATATTTTTTGATATAATAGTCTCTCAAAAACTATTGATGTGGCATGTTCCTACAGTCCAAGATCTCAAAATAACTCGCAATCTCCCATTGCCCTTAAATCCCTTCTAATCCTTCTAATGATCCTTTCATCCTTAGGCATTGCCTTCTACAAACAAAAATTTGATGTAGATAATGTGATGTATGTAGATGTGAAACAATTCAATGTTGTGTGTTTACCTTCAATAAGCTAGACAAACATGTGAGACTTTGTTGAGCTCAATCTTGGATGCATGGTATTATGTGACGGAAGTTCTAGTAGCAAGCAACAATTTATAAGTTGTACTGCATTTTAAGCCATTTGTTACTAATGAAATGATTCTAAATGGAGATGTTAGATTACAAGTTTAGCATTGGACTCTAAAAAGGGCCAAGTAAAACTCCATCAACAAAGTGTTGCACATGCACTCTCCTAATGTTAAGTTGTACATCTTTGCCATGAGAGGAAGTCATCAATGACACTCTCCACTGAAAAGATGCATCACCTCTTCGAAAAATCACAAGCCATTGATTTTAAATAAATAAAAATACTCCCCCTCCGAAATGTTGTCGATTTCTCAAAAAATCACACGCCATCAATCTTTGCAAGATTTAATCTGAGCCCTTTAAATACGAATTTAGAATACGGATATAGATATTGTATACATATGATATATATGGTATCAAATATGGATATCATATGAATATAATATAAAATATCAATACATGCATAGATATAGATATGGAATAGATACAAATACGGATACTAGAAAGGATATAGGATACGAGATACAATCAATATCCCATATTGATTGTCTTATGAATTGGTTGTCAAAATTATAAAGAGAGGGTAAGAGGGTAGGATTGGGGGATAATCAATTTTTGTAAAACCCAAGGGGGAAGGCCCTTGGACTTTGGGAATCTTAAAAATTAAATTTTTTTTGGCACTATCATTTAGGTGGAAGTATTCCTCACTATCCACTGAAAAGACACACCTACTAAGACATTGTCAAGAGGACAAGGAAACAAGGAAGAAATATGAGAGACATGTGCAAGGAATCAATTACAATAATGATGAAATGGCCAAAAACAATTGATTCAAGAAACCATACCTATAGTTGAAAATCCAAGCAAATAACTCAATGCTACCAAAAGATAATAGAAGTGATCACCTTGAGAATGGATTGAGTAATCAGAATTTTCCTTTAGTATTTTCATAGATGGCAACTATATATTGACAATATTTTGTTCACTTCTCTCAATTATCATTCATCTACTTAAATCTCATATATGCATATCTCTCAATTTCACTCTTTCAACACGATTACTATCATTTAGGCAAAACTATGTATGTGTAGAAAACAATCTTCTTTGTAATTTGAGATTATATGAATATTCTTACATTTGAAATTGGTAATAAGTATTGGAATTTAGTCACAAAGTATGGTGGAGATTCTTTGAGGTTATTATATGAGTAGTTCTTTCTCTACAATAGTTTGTGTCTTGTTGATGAGAAGTTATATTTCTATAGTAGTCTATATGTCCTCTAGCAAGAACACTTTGCACAATCAAATTTAGCACAATAGAACCGTGAATATTAGAGTCATATTGAAAGATAGCATAGTTTCCAATAAAGCAAAGCTTACATGATCATCAAACTTCCATCTTGTGAAATATATGATTATCTATGTGCCAAAGGAAAAAGGCTCCAAATGCTTCTTTCATTAGAAGGGATTTGAAGGCAAAGGAAGCCCGTTTCATGCTTGTTCCCAAAATTGTTCCCAAATTGTTGGTTGCTATTAGGCCAACAATCAATAAAAAAATTTGAAAAAAAATTATTGGTCTTAAAATGCAAAAAATAGTCTAATTTAAATTTTTTTTGGGTGATGTAGCACTCTCTCAACCACATTGGATTTGAGTTCTTGTGGTAGTTTTTGTGTTCCCGTAGTTTGGAAACTCATAGTCTTTTGGAGGCCTCAAATCTCCTCTAATGCTTTTTTCTCTAGGACCTTATCAAAAGCTCTTGTAGACAAAACAAAATTCAAAGAGTTAGATGAGGGGAAAAAGGAGTACCTTATATATTATGATTGCATATTATTTTGATGTTGGTTGTAGCTCTCAATTTGTTGTAGGCTATAGTAGAGGTATCCATTATTGACACATGCCTCATCAACAACAAAAAGTGGTACTTATTTCGAATGAAGATTGGAATGGATTTCCATTTTTTCCTTGAAATGTTTGTTTTTGTAATTGGACTAATAAGTTAAAAACACATTAATGAGCATAAAAGTAGAAAATAGATAGTGAAAAAGTAGTTCTTGAATGATCGGAATTGGATGACTCTAGATGTTAGTTATAGCTCAAGTTCAACTTTTGCCTTTTAAAATTTATAGTAATTTCAATTCAAGAGATAAAATCACCAAATTTTTTGCAATCCCAATTATTATTGTAATTCTATCAATGTACCTCTAAAAATATTTGCTTTGCCTTCTACTACCTTAGACCATGTCCAAATGTTTTTATTTTATTAGTTATTGGTACATCTATCATACGATCTTTGTTTATACAATAAATTGTATTTTAATTAAAGAATCCAATAGAGGCATTAACCTACTTATTTTCATGTCTAAAAATTGTTGATAGAAAACTTTTATACTTCAACCATCTATTATTAAAAATGAATTTGGAGACTGTATTTGCAACTCTTTGGATACATGTGTGACTAGTAGGAAGAGTTGTAGGTAAATACATAATTTTAACTTACAACTTGTTGCACTACATTTTGCCATTGAGAGTAGTGCATGTTATGTTGGATTTTAGACAAGATAGCTTCTTGATTTGTAAACAAGAGGATATTTGAGTTGAACTAGTGTTGGTAGAAGTAGAGATTGAAATTATATTCACAATTGTATGCATTGCAATAATGATTAACCCCTAAAGCCCTGGACAATGTATTTTGTAAATGTAGCGATTTTGGGTTGGCCTGTACTCGGTGAAAAAACCATCTTTGGACATGAAACTTTCTGAAGAGGAGTGTCTGAGGAGTATCTTCCGGTAGCACTAAAAATTTTAGCTTCTTGACTTCTAGACTAAAAGTTATTCAATGATAAGTAGGTTTGTTTGCTTGAAGGGCAATACGAGCATGTCACTTTACACTGTAGGTAAAATTTAGATCTGTTGTCTAATGGTCAAGGGGCACAAGATAGGGTAGGGTTGGGAGATCATTGCACACTGGGTTTCTGACTTCCCGTTCTCCTATTTCTTACCCTCCATCATTGATAATTGTGTTGGTTTTGTCAGACTATAGATAGAGATTGCAGTTAGTGGAAGGAAGTTCCTTCCCTCTAGGCGGCTTAGTTGTGGGGACGCTAATATTACTAATCGAATTATCAAGAATTACACAATTTTAAGGGTTATTTAGTATTGGCAAAGTCAACCTCAATACTAATTTGCATGAAGCTCGTAGACTTGAATCATGAACACGATAAGTATTGCCTCCATTTTTGCCTTGGCCTTTTTAGTATTGAATGCAACACCTCTGCATGCACCAATTGCAATATACCTTGGATGGCAAGAAATTGTGCAAGCCTAAGATCTATGTATCCCTTGATTGAATCCTTGCCAGAACGTGGATTCGCACTAATGCTTACAAAGCTAAGCAACAATAAGAAATATTTTTCAATTTTTCCGTACCTCTTGTTATCACATGAATCACTAATGAACCGTCAAAAACCTTAAGAAACTAACATCATGCAACACCTTTTATCACAATCTTGAAAAACAATTTAAAAAAACCAAAAATAGAACCTGATCTTTTATGGCTACAATCATGGCCACAACATTGACATCTACATAGAATTCACTCCCTCAAGCAATTCCTTCTTTGAAATCACAAGCAATTGCACACCATGTCTATAAACACTGACAATCCAAGCAAGCTGGGAAGAGAAAGTAACATCATCAACATTGTAGGTGGCTTCAAAGACAAACATGAGCTGCAAATTCAGCGTGTGCACAGTCCAAGTAGGGAGGGACAAGGAATATTGATCGGTGGATCAGGAGTACCAGCATCATTATTGTAGGCATTGGAAGGTGGAGACTAGACCTCCAAGTAGGGATAGGGCATTGACACCATGTACGAGCAGCTACAAATGGCAGTCGGTATGGAGGGATAAGACATCGACATCATAGGCGGGGACTCCGAGGAGTTGCAACACACGGCTAGTAGGATTGACCAACATCAACACATGTTGTCGTGGCCTGAAGGGAGGCAAGAGCAGCTAAAGAAGTCCGTACTCCCTCGGAATTGACTTGGATACAAGCAAGTGAACAGGTCAGGTTATCTGGTACTTTCAAAATTCAAGCATTTCTCATCGATGTTGTTCGTGGAAGTACAAGTTCCTGTATATTGGAGCTGAATTTAGTTTCCACATACATGAGTTGCTCACAAAGTACTGTCATAATATATGAAATCTATGGAAGACAAGGTTCTTCTTACTTGTCATGTCCACGATCTGTTTCACAGCTTCAATTTGTACCTGCATAGCTAATTGAAATGTCTGTTGTCAACAATATGGTACCAAATATACTAAAGCAATTGTGGACAGTCCACTGAACTACTCTTATTGCTTTACTGAACTGCCCAAGGATGGCACAAAGAACAATCTCTCCAGAATATTAGGTCTTCAATAGTGAACTGTAACAAGAGATAGGGTTTTGTGATCGTACCTTCATCACTATATATGGTTGGAATTGTATAGCCCTTTGAACAATCTGAGAAAAACATGAAGACAATTCAAGACACCCCACGTCCAATAACTGCTATATCCACCAAAGAACCTATACAAATAAGGTCAATTGTTGATCAACTATTCTAGCTACTCACAAAGCACGAGAGGGCATCTTCACAACAAGCAACAAGAGTGGTAGCCTTGCTCAACTTCAGTCACTTGCATTCACTGCCTGTTTTGAAAGGTACATCGAAGTGGCCTGCGAATCCAATACCTAGGAATTTCCGACACCACTTCTATAGACAAGCTGCACACTGTTTGGATTGACGCCAATTCTATCTGCTAATTCCTTTACTTATCAAGGAACAAGTGTGGCCCAATCTTCTTCTAGACACTCCTACCGATACCTTGAAACGACATGCCTCGGATCCCTTTTTTCCAGGTAAAAATGGGTAAGCAAGTTTGATTATAGTACATTTAGTTTTGTATTGCTAAATTGCATGAAACTTTTTTTACAAACAATAAAGGAGTACATGACTAACCTGTGCTTGTACTCTACAACAGCTTGCCAAGGAACATCTTTCACCACAACGAAGTGAGCGCCTGGACCATAGACACCACAACGTCAAAGATGGCCGCAACAGTACTACACCTATTGAGCTATTTCACGTCGATAGCACCTCCTCAAATGAGGACGACTTGCTACATTCTCATAGTACACATAATGTTGACAATGACATGCCAATAGGGGATCCCAATGAAGAACTTCTTGAAAGTCCAGAAGTACATGAAGCATTGCTTGCCACTGCAAGGGATTCATTGATCTATGGCTCCTCTACAGACTTCGAAGATGAAGAACAAGAATGGTACATGGAAGACAAAGACTGGCCACCCAAGCTTCTTCATTTCCAAGCGTATTTTGATTACAAGTGGCAACGCAAAAGGACCTATGGACCATCAGCAGGCGGAGAGAGCATGAGAGAAACTGTTGGAGAAACGGTGGACGAGGTTTAAATTTTGGCATCTGAAGCACAACGCAACGACTCTATGTATGGGAAGAGGCAGGAGATGGAGCATACGCTGCCACATCCCCTCTCTGTGACTACGACATAGAGGGGAGCATTGGCAATAGACTTTGGCACTATTGCAACGAAGCTGCAGCTTCAAGGTGGACAAGGAGAACATTAGCACGAACTTGACGATATGTTGGGGCCTGAAGATGCGGAGAGGAGGTGGGTGGCTTCCCATGACCTCTCACCTTTAGCTTGGAGATGACAGTGGCGGTTTTTGTTCTGCTACAATAGTTAGTTCAGAGTTTCTCAGTGACAAAATAGTGTAGGGAAATCCAAAAAGTGTTATTAGAAGGCTGGATATATAATTGTCAACTTTTTTTTATATATGGAGAGAATTTTGTACAACAAAATTGTGATTGATTTGTAGTTGGTCTTGAGAATGACTTTTTTAGTACATTGCACTTGTGCTCAATACATGAATGGACATGATTTACAAATGCCATTTTTGAATCAAATAATTTAGCAACAGAATAATGAAAATTTATTTATTTATTTATATATATATATATATATATATATATATATATATATATATATATTTTTTTTTTTATCAAAAATAATTTTATGAAGACATAAATTGCCAAATGAAGTACTGAAACATATCATGAAGTACAATAACGAACTCTCTAATTAGAAAAGGAGTAACTCTATTTAGAAATGGAGGATGTTGTACATTTGTCTTTTATATTTTATTTACAATATCACTTCCAACTACTAAATTAATTATATTATTTTTCAATGAATTTGAAAAAAATCTAAAGACATAGAACTCAATATTAATTATGAATAATAATACATGATGCAGTAAATTGACCATAAATATTTTTTTAAATAAAAATAAAAATAAAAACATTTAAAAAAATTATAAGAAGAAAGTGACCACAAAAAGTAAAAACTAAAGTAACTAAGGTAGGAGGCTCCAACTCCAATAGGGCATTTAGAACTAAACATGATTGAGAAGTATATTTCACTTTCTGTAATATTCAAAAATTTACAAACTGTGTACATTCTAGGAGGTGGACACTTTTAGAGTCCTATGGGTTTCAACTTCAAAAATTCATAACTAATTCCACAAAGCTCCAAAAAATATGAAACAACTTAGGTTGGATGTCATTTCTTCTTGTCTTTGAAAGGAGATTTCTTGAAAAATATTTGAAGATTTATTCCCTCCCCAAAATTCAGCTTTAGTGCTTACATGGTCACTATATGGACCTCCTACCTAAATGATGAAGAAAACATAGTAATGATGAGGTCCATTTTCTTGGAACCTCTGTTGAGACACTACTTAGTTCATAGGTATGTGAATTCTATAAGAAGATGTACAAATCAAACCGAATCTGTATAATCCTTCTTCAATCCTTCTTACTATTTCACCTTATTTTCTAACAACATGCCTTTGTACCTTCTATTTTTTAGAACATCTTGGAATGTTACACTTGTCAATCATTTGAGTTCACATCCTCCATTATTTACTGTACAAATTTCAAATGCATTGTACTCCAATTCAAATCACTTCCACTTTTCTAAATGATATTGTTGTATTCTATTTGTGCAATGAAGGAATTGAAAGAATTGAGTTCTTCAATGTTTGCACTACAAGAGAAAGGGGTGTTTTAAGTATAGTCCTAGGAATAACATTTTAAGTAATGACTTTTGTAGGAGACTTTAAGTAAGAAATAAGTGTCTTTCTAGTAAAATTTTACTAGAAAGACACTTATTTTTTACTTAAAGTCTTCTATAAAGGTCATTACTTAAAATGTTATCTCTAGGACTATACTTAAAACACCCCTTTCTCTTGTAGTGTTGGTATGCAGGCAAGCATCAAGATGTAGCATACCTTTTGCACTAGAGCATAGCATGCATGAGGAATTTACTGATGTCAATGACTATGGATCTTCTTCTGGAATACTTGAGCATGAACTAAGGGACATGCATGATAGTCCGATATATGCAAATGTTTCTAGGGGGGCACGGAGAGGAAGGACATATGGAAGGACAATGCATGATAATCCTCTGCAATTGAATGATTCTTCAGAAAATGAGGGTACACATGAGGAAGAAGATAGTAGTGGAGACTCAAGGGATCCAAACAATCCCCTCAGTGTCAAGCACAGATTTAGGGATTCAACGTCGTTGCAATCCAACTTCACATTTTTCCCAAAGCAGAAAACATTTGAAGGTACAAGAAGACCAACAAGTACTTTCCGTACAATGCCAACTTTTATGCAGCTATTTTCATTATTCTGGCCTTATACTCTATTGCATAGAATAGTAGTGGAGAGTAATAGGTATGCACAAGTTTCCAATGACAAAGGGAAAACGAAGGGGGGGGGTGATGGGTGGTTGCCTTTAATAGTTGCCATGTTGAAGGGTTATTTAGCAGCTCGAATGTACATGGGGTTGAAGAAACAACTGAATATGAAGACATATTGGAGCAGCAAAGGATCATTATTTTATTGTCCGTGGATTTCTAAACTTTTCTCTCGAGATCGGTTCGAAGCCATCACTAAATGTTTACACATCACAAACCCGACGAACTATGTGACATTGAGAGATACGCCAGGCTATGATAAAGTGGGTCAAGTTCATTGGCTTGCTGATGAAATAAAGGATAGTTTCAAGCGAGAGTGGTCTTTGGAAAAGTACTTGACCATTGATGAAATGATGATTAGGTACAAGAGCTCATATTGTTCAATTTGACAGTACATGCCAAAGAAATCGCAGAAGTGGGGCATAAAAGTCTGGTGTTTAACAGACTCGATATCAAAGTATGTTTATAATTTCGAGATTTAGTGTAGTGTTGACCATACTAAAGTTCAAGACATACTAACAATGCTTCCAAAAGATGTCAATGTGGCGTATAAAGTTGTTATGAGATTGTTGGATGGCTTGCAGGGAAAGGGACATGTAGTTGTTATAGACAACTATTTCTCAAGTATTGGTTTATTTATAGAGCTAGGGGCAAACGAAATTTATACTACAAGTACGATGAGATCCAATCAAGTGGGCCTACCTATGGAATTCAAAGCCGTGTAGAGTTGGTCTAGTGCACTGCAAGGTACTCTAGCTTGGAGAATGCACAAGTCACAAGGGATTGCATGCATATTGTGGAAGGACAAACGTCCAATTCTTGTCCTTTCAATGAATGCACTATCCATTGGTTTCCTATGTGTACCAGTACCGACAGTTCCACGTAGAAATGGGGCAACTAGATTTGATTTTGACCTCTTCTAGAGTATACCACCTACATGAGAGGGGTGGATGTGGCTGACTAACTACGAGAATCTTATTCAAGTCAAACAAGGTCACACAAGTGGTGGCATCGTGTTTTCTACTTTGTTTTGGATACAATGGTGGTGAATATGTATATAATATACATGTATATATAATCTGACCAGATTATAGCAATACCATTATCCGAAGAAACCTATGTCTCATCTCCAATTCAAGGCTGATCTATGTGATGCATTGATACAGAACTAGCAAGGCCGTAGAGTTGATGGGGTAGATGAAGAAGAAGGATGATGTCCATACCTTCCAACTTCAAGTCAATTGAGGCATGCCTGCATTGTATGTGGTGATGAAAATTGCAACTTCTACTATCGCAGTTGCAATTGAGTATTTTTGTGTCTCAATCATGGCTGCTTTGAGAAGTATCATTATAAGCTGCAGAACCGCATTTGCCTCAACTATGCTCGTGGAGGATAAGGTGAATAACTTCATCCATGTACCAATCATTGTCATATTAGCACAATATATACACATTCTGTATACATGCTCTAAATTATTTAGGAAGTTCTAAATATTCCTTTGTAGTGAATTCATAGAAGATTTAGTACTAATTGTGAAATTCTATTTTTTCCATCTTCATTTGGTTGAATAGCTAATAACTTAGTATAATTCTCTTTGTTCAAAGGTTAGGATACCTTCATGTTTCTATAACTTCAATTTGTTCAATTCTTTGGATATTTATACTTTATTTTCATTTCATGTTTCTCCATTTTAGTGAATACTACCTTTTAGACGGGGGTGATTTTGTTTTGAATTTTTTCCTAGGATTACAGTTTTTAACATTGTAACTCTCAGTTATTTCATCGTGCCCCTTCTCTATGTTATTGAAGATCAAATTCTGTGTTTTTGCAAGCCCCCTCTCTTTACATCCCAATCCAGTTTATTAGTCTTATGTTGATGTTATCTTCAACAAATTTCTAATTTTACTAAGTCATTTAGAGCATTTGTACATCATTTTTATAATTTCTTCTTGAACACATAGTTGTGACCTTCTTCTATATGCAGAAGTTCATAAATGATCATGTGCACATTTTGCAGCCCTGAATTCAACCATTATCCCAATTCTGAATGTCCTAATTCTTGTGGTACTCACTAGAGCAAGGATGAATTGTAGTCAAGGGCATAGGCACTAAGTGTCGCGCTTGCTGGTGTAGCCAGGCTGGACCCAGTAGGAGGTGGGGCAAATGGACAAAGCGGGCTACCTGCAGATGGTGGGCCAAGTAGGGTAGGTGAAGAAAACCACCTTTGGCTAGTCCCTACCACAACTTGTAGAGCGTCAAATAGTACAGGCGTGGGCGTTGGCTTCACAAGCAAACGCTGGGCCTGCCAAAAGTAGCTTGACCACAATTCCTAAAGACAAAGAATGTGGCATTACGCCCTTGGATCATTTTCAATGTTCCCACAAGTTTGTGGTAGTGGACAATGCATATGTATATATGATATGTTAGACTTCACCCAACGACCTCAGAAGAAGGACCCAGAATTACATGGCTACCCTGAATACTAAATTGTACAAAGAAGGTTGTGCCTCATTTTTTGACTTGTAAATTTGAGATCTTGAGTTTTTTGGAAAAAGACAAGTGTTTATAGTAAATTATATATATGATACTCTCCACTATTCACATTTTCAATTAGAAGTGTTTTGAAGTACTAAAATTGATATGGAAAAAAACCCAGTGTATAGTATTTTTTATAAACCTATACCTAGAATCATGAGGTTTTCTTCATGTTCTACATATGCTATGACTTCAAAAAAATTTGTGCATGTATCTAATTCATATGAGAAACCTATTTTGAAGAGTAACTACAAAATTCGAATTTAAACATGTCAAATTTAGCATTGTAAGTGTAGCTACTCGGGTTTTTCATAGTGAAAAAAAACAATAAAAAACTTTGAAGCATGAGATCTCTTTCACTTCAAGGAATTAATGTTTGAAAGTTGGTAGGTGCCATACTTGCATAGACAAGTTCAAGATCTAACAATTGGAGTGTAGAAAACACTTGTCGATTCCTACATATTCCTCACGCTACACAAACACCCTATTTTCCACTATTTTCTTCAAAACCACTCCCCAAGGCTTTAGGGGTTAAGTTAATATAGATATTTAATCAATGCTCATGAAAAGAGAAATTGAAGTTTTGTTTACAAAATACATATAGAAACAATAGTGCATTAGCATAAGTTATTAATCATTGATAACAATTACTTTTTCAATATTTATGTAGTGCCATTTAAATTTCATTTGAAACAATTATTTAGTTCAAAATACCAAATATTTATTGTTTCAACACCATATTTAAAAATTGTTAATAATAAAATAATAAAATAAAATTAGAATAACAGTAATTCAGTTGGACAATTTTCTCAACATTGAAAAAATGTCAAAACAATGAGGGTTTTTTGTTTCAAAAACAAAACAAAAACAAAAACAAAAAAACAATGAGGGGGTAAGTTACAGTAATAATTTGTAATGGAAGTCTTGCACCTCATTCTCCTTTTTCATCCTTCAGCCCGATCATGAAAATCCTAATCCAGTATACCCCGTTCACACAGCGCCTCGCCATTTCGGATTTCCGTCCAGGTTTCTTCACGGCGGTGAGGGGTTTGCAGTGAATTTGCAGGAATCAGAGGTAACTGAGCAGATTGAACGAGAACCAATCTCGTGACAGCGGCGCATACTTTCTCTTCTAATCCTTCTCTCCCCAAAAAATTCGGAGATGGAGTGGTCTCATTTTCTTGCGTTTTGAATGCGAAATTCGCCGCGGCGTTGTCGATGTTGAAGGGATTGGCGAGCCGCGCAGGTTACAACATGGCTGCCGTGTGCCTGTTCCGTCCAATTTGCAGCCCAGGGCGCAGCTCTTATCCCGTTCCGGTCTCCGAGGTGGTGGCCTCTTCTTCTAGGGTTTTGCCGTGGATCCGCTTCGCCACATTTTCGAGTCGGGGTTTTGCGACGCGCGTGAGGATTTTGGAGAATAATGTGACGAGACGAGTGCCTGCGAGGGGTGTGCGGTTCAGGTGAGGTTAGAATTGCTACCGCGAGTTGGATCAGTATATGTTCAGCTCGACAAATTCCTGGTGATTCGCTCGGTAGTTTTCTTTTGAGAAGGATTGGAGCTGCAAGTATTGGCTGTGTGTCTGCGCTGCATACTGTACTGCTGAATTAACGCTGTGATTTATTGGTGTATTAAAATTACTGAGAGATGCACAAACTTTATTATGTCGCATTTTACTACTAGAATGAACTTTATGTTTAGCAGTACACGTTTCTCTTTTTAAGAATTTCTTCAGAGCTTAGTTCAAGCCATTTCAGGTGGAGAAGTCTTTGGATGAGAAATCTGGATTCTCTCTTCATTTGACGTGAATGAGGAATCCAGACCTAGTTAAATGTTTACTACCAAATCTTAAGAAGTTCTGACGTCCACTAGTTCATTTGTTCGCGAGTTCTGTCAATTCATGTTCTGTTTTTGAGTTGATCCGTTAATTAATTCTATTAATTATCGTTAATTAGGTCTGTTACATGTTCCTATCAATTCGCTGCGTAACTCCCTTTGGCAGTCTTTATTTCCGTCTTTTCTTTACTTCCTTGCTGATTAAATGTATTCATTTACTTGTATAGAAATACCGCGTCTGTGGTTTCGAAAAGTGAGGCTTAGTAGGTCTGCCGCATCGACATTGAGTGATCTGTTTTCGTACAGCGAGGAGCTCGAGAGAGGTATGCATCAATGATGCCGTCATGGATGCGCAACTTGGGATTAATGTAGATTGCATTGATTTACTTTGAATACAGGATAGCGCAAGCGGTGACTTCAAATGTGGCTTCAACTGATTTGAAACAATCGGAAGGAGCATTACGTAAAGGTGTTCTGTTAGAGTTCAGCAAAGAATTAGGGAAATATGTGCTTGCTGTGATTCAAAAGCCAGAAGGGAAGCGAAATTGGGTTGCTACCGATCAGGCAAGTTGTTTTTGCTCTTCTTAAGTTTGTGATGGTTCCATCGCCTTAAAAGAGGTGATCAGTATAGCCTACGTTAAACAGCTTGGACGATTTGCCATTGTTGGTGAGAATATGTACGGAAAGACTTAAGGACTTTCTTTTTAGCTTTCATTAGGTCTATTCGTTTTTAATGATTGCTGCTATTACGTCTTACGTAAATTTCTCTTTAGGAGTCCTTCAATTTCAATATGGACTTGATCACTTGTTGTCGAGCTTGTGTAACGCTCCTTTCATCGTGTTGCAGTTTGGGAACGTACATTCTGTGAAGCCGCAGGAGGTCACATTCATCGTCCCGGGCGTAGAAGATTTTAAAATTGCTGATATTGCGACTTTCATCAACGAAGCTAAGACCTTAGAGGTGATTTTCTTTATCCAGTTGGTGTTATCACGCGAAGGCTTCAAATGCCTTGCTTGACGAAGTGCTATTACTTGTCTATTTGCAGCTCTTTAATATTCAGTTGATTTTGGCAAAGAATTTAGTACATAAAAATGTCTGCTTTTTAGTTACACCGACACTTGAATCACTTATTTGGGAGAACATCTTCTGCAAGTTGGGGAACTCTAAATCCGATAGGAATCGCTATTAATTGACAAACTTGTGAGCAGTCAAAGTGCGTCCTTGCCAATTACAAGTTCTGGACTCCCATGGTGCAAGTAGGGAAGAGTCGTTCAGATTCTGCTTCCTCTCGGGACCCATTCATTTAGCAGGCACTAATGTCCACTATCAGTCATATCGTTGCACTGATGGTTTTATACTGGACCAGGATTTTTCTCTTCTTCAGTTTGCTTGGGAGGAGCTGATCGAGGGTAAAAAGGATGTGAATGCGATGGAGCTTGCTAAGGTGAGCTTTGTCTTATTATTACTAGTGCTAGCCATTTCTGATGCCAAATCCTCTAGTTGATGTGTGAAGTTGGAGTTAACAGTTTCCAGTTTGAGGTGTGCAGATTTGCTATGGGGATAGTCCAATTGAATACTATGCTGCTCATCGATTATTAATATCTCAACAAGTATACTTTCGATGTAAACAGAAAGGACCCTTAGCAACTTACGAGCCCAGGCCATTGTCACAGGTATACTGGTCTCGAATTGTAAAGATTTATGAAGTTGGACATGTTTGAATTTCCGTAGGTTACAGTAACGTGGAGACCTTGTATTCAGATCAAGGAACTATTACTTGTTCCGGATTTACATCTATGAGGCCCGCTTCTCTTGTGCCTTGGATTAAAATTTGGTGATTGCTTGAGATTTAATTGTAATTACGGAGAGCAGGTAAACGTGCTTAAGCAGAAGCAATCAATCGACGATGCAGCTCGACGAGAACTTTTAGGATATATCAATGAGATACGGAGTGTGTGTGATCAACCTTACCAGTCAAAACCTTCACCAAACCATTGGCAGTCTTGTGATTATTTTAGTGCACGAACTGATTCGTTGAGAGCGTATGCATTGGAAATCGCCAGAACACCTCAGCAAAGGCAGTTGGCTGAAGAGGTTTGTTGACTCTTACCCCAACTCATATACGTACAATTTGAACCTTTCATTGAATTAAGCTTGTGTCTTTCAATTTTTATCCACGACATTCAGAAGATTGACGATACGCATGTTTCAATTTGGAGCCGAATAATCAACATGGTACTTATAGAGTTTCTGGTATTATGCTCATTGAATTTGTAACCTAGTTCTTCAGATTTGATCTGGTTATTCCTGTTCTATTATCTTGTGGAATCAAGTCAACCATTCCTTTACTAAACGCTTTCTGGCAACAGGTCCTAGAAGGTATGAAGGTCTCCAAAAAGTCATCTGTTGCAGTGGACTTGTTGATTAAGATGGGTGTTTTTCCCGTACATGTGAACCTAGACTTGCTGAAATCGGGTGTGCCGACTGAATTCTCTAATGAATTTCTAGAGGCTGCCCAGCATCTTTTGACAAACAACCCTTTGGACACAAATCTGGTTTGTCACTTGTCTTTTTCCGTGTAAAACTCTTCACAGAAGTTGAGATTTTAGTACTTGGCCGGTTTGCCCTGACACTACTGACACCCGTAGCAAAGGATTGTTGGTTACTTACATTTTAAATCATTCATGTGTCTCACTTACGTCTCTTTGTAGTTGGTGATAAAGACTATCTGTTTCGTCGAACTTTCTATTGTCTTTTATTATCTTACATAGTGTCGCGCTTTGTAGGTTTCGCGCTTTCTGTTTTCAGTAGTAAGTGGTCCTCATTTCTTCAGGTCCCCAGTCTTGCATGTACGTTAATAAACTCACTGTATTGTCAGTTCTTATATGAAATATATGTTTATGTAGGAAGATCGGGTGGACCTCACACATTTGAAAGTCTATACCATTGATGCTGAAGATGCTGATGAGGTACGTGGTCCTTCTTGCTGTTGGCAGTATCCGCTGGTTTTAAGATGTGATTTCGTAGCCTTTCCTGGAAATTGGCTCTTATCTTTTTCAAGTCTATGGAAGCATTAGAATTCGTGGCTGATAAAGAGTGTTGTTACTGTCATCCAACATGACGAAGGCAATAGCTGGACAACGTGAACTTCTAGACAGTTCATGGTGTCTCACATTTTGATTGGCTTTCGATTATGCTGCTTGAACTTCGAGTTTTTTTGTGATGGCTGTAGATCGATGATGGGCTTAGCGCCGAACGTTTACCAGATGGTCGGATCAAGGTGTGGGTACATGTTGCAGATCCTACTCGATGGGTGCCTCCCATGCACATTCTAGATAAGTAAGTTTCATGAATGTTTCACGCTTAGTTGTGAATTAGTAAGGAGGGTGGGAGTTTGTTTCGCTGAATAGATGTATTCTTCATTTAACATCCTAGAAACTCTGTAAAACGTTTTTTAAGGCTAGAAACTCTACGAGGAAATCCCAGAAACTCTACAAGGGAATCTCAGGAACTCTACAAGGGAATTGGCATCTATAATCTCAATCCTATTGCACTAGCAAGCTGATTAATAATTGATCAATCAGGGTCGAGTGATGCAACGTGGAACTTTTAATAAGACATGAAGGTTAAACATGGCAGCAATCTGGATTGTAGTTGCTCTGTTTCACTCTTGTGCATGCGACGTAATGAAGTCATTATATTTCTTTTCATCAACCGTAGAGCTTGCCAATTTTTTTCTTGCTCGCCATTCTTTTCTTACCTCATGTGATCTCCTATGAAATTTGAGTGGATAGTATCGCATCTGATGGTTTTTAGGGAGGCAAAGCGTCGATCAACATCGATTTACCTGCCTACTGGAGTTATCCCCATGTTTCCAATGGAGTTGGCTTCCACCGTCATGAGCTTGAGACAAGGTTATGAGACTTGTGCTGTGAGCGTGTCAATTGTCTTCCGCCCGGATGGCAGGTGAGCCCATGACTCAAATTCATCAGAAACTGTTCACATTTTATTATTGTATGCGAGGATTGCAATTCCCAGTGTTTGGGGCACCAATCATGTGCATCGCTATAATATGTTGTTTGCATCAGAGTTTGTGTAGTCAAAATTGGGGTTATTGACATGTGCGCTACCATAAAAGTATTGCAGAGAGTCAGGTGATGTGCTCTACAATCCGGCCAACATACAGACTATCATATGACAATGCCATTGAACTCTTACAAATGAACGTTGAGGAAGAAGCAGATTTGTATCTGTTGGATGAAGTTGCAAAAGCACGCCGAGAGTGGCGAATGGCACAGGTGAATTCCCTATTGCAACTTCAGCGTAGTGTCCTCAGTGAAATAGCTGGCTATATTTGTAAAGTTTTATTTTGTTACATATATTTTCAGGCTTGGGGAAAGTAGAAGATGCTCATGTCTCTCCTCTTCAGTGCAAGAAAATTCCTTGGAGCTGAATTTCTCTAATGATCTTCTGCCGCATTGCACTTGGTGAAGGTTTTTAGGAGGACTACAGATATGACCCTCATCTAAAGTGTTACTTAGCTCACAACAAGGCAGTTATTTCACACACGGGTTTAAGATCCAGGGCTGCTTCATGAAGTTGGTTTCTCGTCATTTTATTATGTTGCTAATGAGGATGTTGTTTTTCTGACCCCTTCCGTATGCTAACAGGGTGCTATTGATGCAACTGTGCCTGAAGCTAGTATAAAAGTAACAAACCCTGATAGCCCGAAGCCTTTGATTACCGTGTCAGTGGCGGATCAATCAGGGCGTTCATCGCAATTAGTGACAGAAATGATGATCGCTTGTGGAGAGGCATTGGCATCTTTTGGTGAAGAAAAAAACATTTCCTTGCCGTATAGGGGTCAGGCATCCCAAGAGATTCCAGTCGATGACATTAAGGCCATTCCTGAAGGTCATTGTCGGGCCATCGCACTGAGAAGGTATTTAGGGCGTGCAGACATGAGTTTCATGAAGCCCATTCAGCATGCTTCGCTTGGAGTCCAAGGATACGTGCAATTTACATCTCCTATTCGCCGTTATAGTGATCTCTTAGCGCACTATCAGGTCAGCTATTTCTCAACTCTAGCGCATTTTCGGATGATATTAGTATTATGTTTCAGCATGCTGGAATAATTAAGCTGAAATAAGTATACTGATTTATCATGCTAGTTATCAAAATCTCATTACATGTGTTGTCCTGATTTCCACTGCGAGGAAGAATTTGTCGTGACGCTGATTTTGCAGTGACACTAATTTTTCGCCCTCACTAATTGGATAAATTAGTTGAGCTACAAGAAATGTGTATTAGTTTGGCTGGTACGAGACAAATATTATACTCTATCTGCAGGCATTTTTGTTCTTGAATTGCCCAAAAAATTTCAAAAAAAATTTCACAAGCATGAGGGCCACTTTTATCTGTTTTCATACAACTGTATGATAAAGGTATTCCAAATGCGTTTTGGCCGTATGCCAACAGGTAAAGGCCGTTTTACGTGGTGAGCCTCCCCCTTTTTCAAGCGCCTATGTGGAAGCGGCAATGGCGGTGGTCAATCTTCAGAGCAAGCAAGCTCGCAAGCTCCAAGCCTCGAACACCAGATATTGGGCAATAGAATACCTCCGACAACAGCCACGAGGGACACAATATCAGGCACTGGTGCTCCGTTTTGTGCGGGACAGAGATCCTGTGGTGCTCATTGAAGAGGTTTGCCACGAATACCTGATATTACATAGACCGGAGTCTTGGTTACTGGGAGGATTAGGCCTTAACGCCTAAGATCGAGGATTCATGGTTTTGAAATGACTGATTCGGGTGACCATGTTGTGAAAACTGCAGCTTAGATGAGACCAAATTTTAAAACATTAGAATCAGTGGAGCGTCAAATATGATGGTCAAAAAAGAAATTTTAAAATATTGAACCAATGAAGGTCCTCTTATTTTCTAGTCAAAACTACTGAAATCACCAATTATTACTTATTTTTTCGTTGATGGTTTGATGAATGCTGCCGTCTTTCCTCGTCTATAATGGACTCCGCAAGTGATTTGATTAATCATGTCACTCACTGTCGAGAGTTGGGCTACTTGATTCTGTTAGCTTCATGGCAGTTCATGTGCCCCAGCTATCACTCAGCTGTGGGCTTTTCTTTTTCATGTACTGGATTCTTTATATAACAATGGGAACAGTTATGTGTTGAATGTATGGTGGTAACAATTTCCTTTTGGTGGATATGCAGTTGGGTATTCAAGCGCAAGCTAATACGATAAGCACTACTGCAATCGGTAGTGAGATCACCGTGGTGGTGGAGGCAGCGTATCCTCGTAATGACTTTCTTATCTTACGTCAGGTTTGACCTTTATTTGAGATACAGTAAACCTCTCTAAAGCACTACTCTTTAATAACCTCTCTAAAGCACTACTCTTTAATAACCTCTCTAGTGTAATATAGTCAGCCCAGTGATGGTCCTATTACTTCAGATTAGAGAGGTTCTACTGTAAAGTGCTTCCTAAGGTTCACATTTCACATTATTTCAGTGGAAATGATTTACTGATGTATGATGTTAGGGAGGCACCCAAATGGGAGCTCGTTATTTACCAAGGTGACCTTTTATTTTTTGTTTCCTACAGCTTAGGTGGAAATAAGGTTCCAGGGTCTCTTCAAATTTTGACACTTGGTTCACTTCCCAGGAACATTTTTCATGATATTATATTGAAATTGAAGCATCACATATTATTGAACTAGGGGGGATATTGATTCTTTAATTCTCTAAAACGGTCCCAAGCACCGACCAGCAGTTCTTGGGGTGAAACACTGATTTTCACTTAGCTCTTGGTTTCAATGTGGGTAGCCCAAATGTTGTTTGGGTAGTCTTCTTTGTAATGCATTTTGAATTTCTCAAAAATCATTAAATTTGGAACTTTTTGGGCAAAACAAATCTAGCTATGAGATCATGAGAATAATCTAGCTATGAGTTCATCTTTGCAAGTTTTCTCCCTAATCTTTGCATGAGTTTATTCAAAATCATGAGGTTCTAAGGAATTGTGCAAGTCAACTGTTCAAGATTAGATAGAAATCCCTTTTTCCTCCCTTTTTTTTTTTTTTTGTTAATCTTATGTAAAATATTCCATTTAATAGATGTGAAGTCTTTTAGTAATAATTTCAATAGTGCAAAGATGTGTTATCATTTATTATGTATGAGAAATAATTAGTGATGGTTTTGAAACTATTAGGTACCAATTGTAATTAAGGTTACATTCTTGAAATGTTAATTTGTTTTTCTATAGTATCTTGATAAATAGCTTCAATAACTCATGCTAGAAATTGTGATTATAGTAACCTTTTCTAAGTGTTGTATCGAAGTTTGAAATACTTCACCATCCAATCTTCATTGTATGTAACCTTGTGTTGTAATGATATGGCAATTTAAAATGTATTTGATGGATGATAAAGAATCTTTTTGCAATATACAAAAGTATCAATGTTCATCCTTGGAATCTTATATTAAAAAATGTATTGTATAGAAGTTTGACTTTCAATGAGAGTTTTGGTTCTTTTTTAAGCAAATTATTTATTCATAACCAAAATAGACAATTTTGATAGTGACTAATTTGTTGTTCCAAGGTTATAATGTATTATTGTATTTAATCAAAACCTTCATCAAAAATTGTACAATGTTGTTTATATATGAACAATAGTACATTTTTAGAGTTGATGAGTTGCCAAGTGGTGTTTGTATGCTATAAATGTACACTGAATATCAAATGGGAGACAATTTTTGAGATGGAACAATCAAGTAGGCTAAATGAACATTTTAAAAGAATTTAAGAAAATCTTTGTTGGCTATCAAATTAGGTCATACCAAAAGGTTGCTTTGTCATAATGCATTTTGTACATTAAATTCTAAAAAACTCATTGAGAACTATTGAGAATGTTTTTGCTAAATATAAATATTTACAATAGAGTAATTGCATTTTTCAAGTTCATATTGTGAACTTTTTTTAAAATTAATTATCTTTGAAGTTCACAATCTTATATTAGATTTTTGAAATTCTCATTTATATATTCCTTATTTTTTTTTTTTTCAATGTTTGTTTTGTACAAAATGGGAGAAATTTTGTATCTTGTCAAAGGTCACGATTATGAATTATCTATGACGCAAGGGGTAGATATGAGCCTAAAGGACTAAAGCCATTTTTCTTTTGAAACTGCTCAAATATGCCATTTCTGCTATGTTCATCCATGAAAAAAAAAATTTAGAATTTAATTGTAGGATCCTGTACTTAACTTGTTTGAGATCATGTAGGTAAAATTTCGTGAGGTTTGACCCAATAGATTGAAAGATATGAGCAATCAAAGTTATTTTTTCAAGAAGATGCTAAAATTGTCCAAAAATCAATATTGTCTATAATTTTCTTATTACTAGTCCAAATAGAATAAATCAAAGCTTCAAGTATAAACAAAACAACATGCTTTAGGGGAAAAAATTTTCATTTTCATTTTGTCTTTCTGCAAAAAAAACATTTGTTGCCGACCAAGTTCAATTTTGGACTTTTTGTGTTATAATTTTTTCTCCCAAGCACCAATTTAAAACAAAATAATATTTCCACAAAGCTAATCAATTTTTCTATCTTATGAGAGTTTCAAAAAAATTCACCAAAAATTGAGGTCATAGAAACTTGCTTGAAATCCATTTTATTCCCTAGGGGACAACAGTCCTTTAGAAGTTAAGTCCGTGATAGGATTATAGAACTTTGTATACTATAGTATGCAATTGCTTCACTTAACTTTTGGTAACCATCATTCTCCATCATGTTATTGACTTAATTCATCCTTTCAAACTTCTTTTACTTATGATGAAGGAAAGTTCGCAATTGAACGATAGGAACATTTATTCAAGACTTGATGTCATTAACAACCTTTTTTTAATAATTCACCCTCTATGTTAGAGGTACCTATTAGTGAAAGGCACCCCATCACTTATCAATAGGGTGTTATAAATTCAAAGACTTTGCACTACAAGGATTTTTGTGTTCTATTTGACAATGAATACAAAAGTCTATCAACTACTTTGTTAGTAGGAACGTGTTGATTTGGCCAATTATTTGATAAAATTCTGTCAACTTTTTGTCACTTTGATAAAAAAAAAATTGTCAAATTTCATTCCATTGCATCTTCCTTTGTCAGTAGGCCCATTGCCATGCTAACATGACTGTTAATTCATTAGCAATAACCAAAGTGTCCCCCCTTTTTTTTACAAAAGACAAAATGACAAGATGAGGGTGCAAAAACATGATTGTTGTCATTTCCGACAATTCTCTGTCATAAACTTGTCATCTTGGACTACACTTCTTTGTAGTGTTGGGAGTCATTTCCATTATTTTTTGGGGAAGGGGATAAAATAAGCTTCAATTTTTAGTTTGACAAGTGCCAATGATGCGAGAAGTAGGATAGGATAGCCATGTGTAACAAGAATTTAAATATGTCATATTGAAAATGGTGGCATGTATGATTGCCAATAGAATGAATTGCGAATTAGTTTTTCAATTTTAGATATAGTAATTACTAGGCATTGATGATCAATTTGGACACATATATGGTCATAGAAATGCAAGACTGTTTGAGCAATTTCTATAATTTGTGCTAGGTCATTTGAATTAAATCTTCACTCTTTGTTGAAGAGGCCTACATTTATACTTTCAAAGAACATTGCAAATTGTCAAACATTCATATGGTGCATCGATTGTTTAGGTATATGTAGTCCATTACCAACAAAGTTTGTCTAGTATTGCTAAGTCTATGTGAATGAGTGATTAGTAATATGATGCCTTGTAATTAATTAAGCTAACTAAAGTTGCATTTATTGCCAAAAGCTAGTGATCACTCTATATAGAATTCCCATCCTACCTTCTATTGTGAAGAAGTAATTGTAGTAGCAAAATTGAAGTGGGCAGCTAATTCTAAATTCTAAAAATATTTGTGAGTGATTCTTAAAGCAGTATAGAGATTAAAATTTTTGTAAAACATGGCATTAGGGTCTAGAAGCATTACAAAGGATGAAATTTAGTACAATAGTAGCACCAACTAGTACATTGAAAAGGATGCCTCTGACAAGGGTACTAGTTGAGATAACTTGCAAGTGAGCTTGCAAGACTATAATAGTGATGAGTTGCACAATTGTAGTGATGTGGAGCCCCTACAACAAAATCTACACAAGATAGAAACATCGTCAAGGAGAGTAAGCATAGCTAAGGTAAGCTACTAACAACATTCATATCTCTTCTAAAACATTCATAACCTTTTCTTCACATGAATGCATCCATTTTTGAGAGGTTCAATGTAGCTATAGTATAATCAATCAAATCCAATGAAGTCCATATGTTCCATTATGCACCTAGAACTTCAAAACATACAAAACAAAGGTCTAAAAAAGTATGAAGTCATAAATCATCATATGATTATTTAGAAATTTTTTGATGATATAAATGGATTTAAGAAGTACTAAGCTATCTTATGTAGTTATGAAGCTTGAATTTGCAACATATCACCTCAACAAAAGCATTAGGCCTACATTTTTAGTGACCAATATTCACTTGTAAAACACCAAAAATTCAACATCGTTTTTTGAAAACCTAAAATAGAAATGCCAAATGATTCAACTTAGAAATTGGTACCTTGAATAATACCAATAGTACTTCAGTATGAGAAAGACTAGCACAACAATAGTAATTAAATTACCCCCTATTTTTTCCAAAGAGCGCAAAATCATTACTTAGAAAAAAAGAATTAAGTCAAAACTCTCTTAGAAATACGGGTCAAAATTTTTAACTTAGAATACACTCAGGAACCCCTCCAAAAGAATAGCCAAGCACATGGATGTTCTTGACATTGATTAACAACTCTGCAATCTTTCATAATTTCCACAATTGCTAAAGAATGAAGTGTGAATGAGATAAATTACATTCTCAAAATCCTAAATCGTCATTGAAGTTAAGATCTTTTTAGAGAATTGTTTTGAAAACACCCAAATGCAATAGCATAAAACAATAATTACATTACATTACATACAAGTTGTTTAGTTCTAAAAATTAGATTAATTTCCTTTAACCATGAACATGAAATATTTCAACAAGCTTCAAGATGTAAATTCACCTCTTGCAATAGACAAACTTTCCAATGGAGGTTATGTGACAATCTACAATCAAGCTCATGAAAGTAAGTCCTCACAAGCTCCTCAAATTAGGTCTTTTGATTAGTGATGGAGAGTTTGATGAATAAATTATGTTTTGTCAAGTAATTACTTCTGTCCATTTCAAAAATGTATCGGTGACCCCTAATTGCTCGAAGTACAGAGCTTCATCAAAGAAATTGTAGATAGTTGATATTAATGTATTCGACTAGTTTCAACTTTCAAGTGACAATAGGTACAACATTGAAACCTCTCAAAAAAAAGGACGTCTCATAAAAAAAATATAGAAACAAGCATAAAGGGCTTAGTTCTATCACTTTTTCATGACTTGCACAAAGACATGCTACCATGGTAGATGTGCAAGGCCATTGCAATGAAATGCCAACATTGAGCAACCCAAATGACATAAGGTCTTGATCCTTGATTGTATGTTGAATCTCTGCAAGGGTCGATGGCAATCACCTACAGAAATAGTCTACACTACTAAAGCTTCTCTAGAATCTCCTTAAAAGAATATGCCTAACAAATAGAGGATGAAAAGAAGAGCTGATACACAAACTAATGACCAACTTTATCGTATGTTGGTAGCAGTGGACACTAGAAGTATCATGAAGGGAACATCAAATAAATTTTACATACTTTATTGGGTGATTGCAAGAAACATTTGTCCTTTTTTTTGTCCCCTTGACCTTTAACAAATAGTTTTTTGCTCATAACTCTTTCATCTTTTGTTCGTTTGACTTGAATTTTAGAAGGAAGGTTTGCACAAAAGTTTTACATGTTATATAATTTTTTCAATTTTCTTAAAATTATTTTACTATCTTTAAACTGCCTCCAATTGGGTATCTATCTTAGCCATTTTAGGGGGCTTTAGTCCTATTTTTTATCCAAAAATGCAAATTTTGATTTGAAAATTGGCATGAAAGGACCTCTACTAAAGTTACACAAGTGTAAAGTACATTTTTTGAAAATATTATATTTTCCAACTTCCACATGTGCTCAAAGTGCACTGCCTTTGTGCAAGTGTGGAGAATACAATTTATTTTTCCAAAGATGAAACACTATAAGAATATGAGCATTTTATGACTGCCAAAATATGACTGGAGATGACTAGCGACTGCTCGCAATCATATTCTAGGAGTCCTAAATTGTGCGGAAAAATATGACTACAAAATATGACTACCAGTCATATTTTGCTTTTCTACACTTTGGATGTATAGTTTACAGTCATTGAGAACAACCAACATTTTATAGGGAATGGTATGGAACGTATGATGGGAACACTAGTCATATTTGCCAATCATATTTTTGCATATATGACTACATGTAGTCATATTCTACAATCACATTTTTGTAGGTTCACATTTTTTTAAGATTTTTTTTGCGAGCAACCTCCTAAAAATTTGGGCAATAAAAAATATAAAAAATAAAATTATTGCTACAAATTAATAAAATCCTAGCCATTGTTTTGGGGAAATCTTGAAATCCTAGCCGTCATTTTTTAGGGTTTCAAAACCCCTAGCCGTCATTTTTTAGGGTTGCAAAACCCCTAGCCGTCATTTTTAGGGTTTCAAAATCCTAGTCGCCACTTCATTTGCTTCATCTTCTTTGTTTTTTGTTGCTTTAAGACTCTTGTTTCTTCTTCCTCTTTAGTTTTTTGAAGTTCTACTTATTGTAGTGTTGAGTTTTAAAAACAACAACTAAATTAGTTGTTGTTTAATTGTTGTCTTCTAACTCTTGTTTCTTCTTGCTTCTTTTGTTTTTTGAAGTTCTACTTATTGTAGTGTTGTTGCTTAGTTGTGGAGGTTCTACTTGTTGTTGAGGTTTTAGTTGTTGCTTCTTAGTTGTTACCAATTTGTTGTTTCTTCTTACTTCTTAGTTGTTGTTAGTTAGTTGTTGCTTCTTAGTTGTTATTAATTAGTTATTGCTAGTTTGTTGTTGCTTTTTAGTTATTGTCTCTTAATTCTTGCTTCAAAATTGTTACTTCAAAGTTGTTGTTTCAAGATTGTTGCTTCAAATTGAATCTTAACTCTTGCTTAATTGTTGTTTTTTAGACCTTTTTTTAATTGTTTATTATTTTTTGCCTCTTATTACACCTTAACTTGTCTTATTTTTGCTTATTATTATTTTTTAGTTTTAGTTTTTGTTGCCTCTTATTATATCTTGGCTTTTATTTCTTACTTTCTTTTAGTACTAACTTGAACACAAATATGACTCACCATAGTCATATTCTATATCACTCAAAATATGACTCATCATAGTCATATTCCACATCACTCAAAATATGACTCAATATATGACTCACTATAGTCATATTCCATATAACTTAAAATATGACTCATTGTAGTCATATTCCATATTACTTAAAATATGATTCAAAATATGACTCACCATAGTCATATTTCATATTATGACTCAACTTAGTCATATTCCATGTCACTCAAAATATGACTCACCTCAGTCATATTCCACGTTAGCAAAAATATGACTAGATGCAGTCACATTCCACGTAGGAATTTTTATTTTGCCCAGGCAGCTCATGAAAAAGTCAAGCCTCCAAGTATGGTCAATATATATGCCATGTTGGCAAAATACATCTAAAAAAGGTTTATTATACTACTAAATCCATATGACTGCAAATATGACTCACTAGTCATATGACTGAAAGTGAATGACTCGACCATGACTCATCTCAGTCACATTCCGCTCATCTACAGTGATTTTTGCTTGAGTCACATTCTTGAATTTTGTAACTCACTGCAGTCATATTTTGGAGTCACAAAACACTCATTTTTTTGTAGTGAAATTGTTGAAGTGGATTATCTTTAAGTTAAAAATAGTTGTTTTTTTAATTTTAATTTTTTGAATATTTTTACTATTTTTTAAAAATCAAAGAAAAAAGTGTCTATTTTCATTGTATTTTCCATTGTCCTTTTTTTGTGAATAACTTTTAGAGGTAAATTTTCTTAGGTCTGAATTTTAAGAGACATAATATTCTCATTGATCTTCAAATTATCCATATTTTATTTTATTTAAAAAATTATTATTCCAAAAGTCACAGGACTCATGTACGCCTCCTTCTATATTAAGTCCACAAGAGGAGCAAAAGTTGGTTGATTACATTCTCACTATGGGTGACCTTAGCTATGGCTTGACCATCATTGCACTGAAAGTGAAGGTATACAAAATTCTGGTAGCGGGTGGACTCCATTCCAAAATGGAGTTTTTGGTATAAGTTGGCTCAAATGGTGATTGCTCTATGAGGATATGTAGTCTACAATGACAAATTTATCATACAAAATTGTCTAAAAGGACAACAACCATATTTTTTGCTTCTTTATCTTGTCAATTTTTGGTCAACTTGTTGTCTAATTCTTCATTTATATTTGATCTTCCCCCATTTTCAAAACAATAACTCATCATGGATGACATGAAGAAAAACAAATGATTGTAAAAATAGTTGGTTTGCCCGATATATATATGAGGTGGTATCAAATAGAGCAACCCATGTGGGATATGTGATATGTCATACAAAAGTTGTAGAGGCTCAATTGCTCATAGTTAAGTTTGAAATATGAATTGTGCAAAAATTAAAAATTGAGACCTCATTAGGCAAAGTAGAATAACTTTTACAAAAAACTTTGAACAAGGGATAGGTGTTAAATCAAGTTAAATTTCATGTCTAAAAATCCGTTTGACATTTTGAGCCCGCAATCAAAAGTTATGGACAAATTTCAAAGAGGGCTTGAAAAGGACATTTTTTTGACAATTTAAAACTTTTTCTCTGAAATTGGTCTATAACTTTTGATTGTAGGCTCAAAATGTCAAATGAATTTTAATTTGGACATGAAATTTAACTTTATTCTAGACCTTTTCCTAGTTCAAAGTTTTTTGCAAAAAGTTATTCTATTTTGCCTAAATGAGGTCTAAATTTTTAATTTTAATATAGTTCCTATTTCAACCTTAACTATGAGTGGTTGAGCCTCTACAACTTCTAAATGACATATCCCACATGGGTTATTCTACCTCCTACCACCCCATGTGTATATAAAATAAATGGTTTATAGAGAAAAGCAAAGTAGTGGATGAATTCCATATTGTCTTTATACTTTTTGTTCAATATTTGAAAGTTAAGATTTAAAGCAAATTCAATTTTGATATTACGTCTTTTACAATGAAAAGGGACACTTATTATTGCTAATTAGGAGTATGCCAACATGGAAATGGGCCCATAGACAAAGGAAGATGTAAGGAAATAGTGAAGTTGACCAAAAAAATTCTATCAAAGTGACAAAATAGTTAACAAAATTTTGTCAAATATTTAGCTGAATCAATACCTTTCCACTTATTATGCTAATTAGAAGTCATGCCAACAAGATAATGGGCTCATTGACAAAGGAAGATGTAAGGAATATTGAAGGTGAAAAAAATTCTATCAAAGTGACAAAATAGTTGACAAAATTTTGTCAAATAATTGGACAAATTAAAAAGTTCCCATTGACAAAGCAATTGATAGTTTTTTGTTAAGTTATTGTCAAATAGGAGACAAAAATCCTCATAGTGTATGATTAACACCCTACATGAGTTGACACTACAAGTGTTGCAAGTGTCAGATGCATCATGTGCAAAGGGCCTACATGATACTACACCAAAACCCTCTATGACAACTTGTACTATCTATAGTCAACAAATTCTTACTCAGTTGATAGAGTTTGGAATTGCAACAAGACTTAGGTGCAAGCAAGGAGAAATGGCAAGGGTGTGAGGCATGGATTTTTGGTAGCAAAAGTGCTCAAAACATTAATATACTTAGTCATTCTTGAATGTAGAGAATGGATATCTTTGCTAATATGCATCAATGCCATAGGGATAGCCATACAATCGTTCTACATTTTTCATGGCAAGCGCTTTGGAAAAAACTATGTCCTCAACTATGAGCTTGATACTACTATAGCCATGAAAGAGAAAGTGTGAATGACTATCTGGGGTGACTTGCCTATCACCCCCATGTTTTCAATGTGTGGTCCCCCCCTCCCCAAAAATCAAGAGCTGTTGGATGGGGGAAAAAAAATACCCCCCCCTCAACGAAAAATCAGAAGTTGTTGGATGGGGATACGCACATGTATACATATATAGAATACGAATACAGATATTAATATGTATATAGATACAAATACAAAATATAAAATATAGACAATGAATTCAAAATACAAATACAGATACGTACATGATTACAGATACACATTCATCCCATAATGTTTGCAACTCCCTACACCCCTGAAAATTACAAGAGGGGGGTGGGTAGGTAAAAATAATAGTTTTCAAATTTTTAATTTTTAATTCACCCCCCTCCCCCTCAAAATTAAAATTTTAAAATTTTTTGCGAGGGGGGAGAAGGGGTGAATTAAAAAAAAAAATTTGAAAATTAATCATGGTGCATAGTTTCTCACTATGCACCATGAAGTGGCTGTTACAGCCAGCCTTATACTTTCTATTTATTCTCTACCACATTTTACATTTCATTAGAAATATAAACAATTCACATAGAGGTATCTCACCTCAAAGATGGCACTAACTTACTCTAGACACAGAACAACCATGTGACCTTGGAGGTGGTTTGTCAAGCTAAGAAAGCAAGGTGGATGTAGTGACACTTCTATCACACACCTCACACTCTTCAACCACTTAACTACATTGTCCTCAAGCCTTTCAAAGACCATTTCACTAGAAGAAAAATGTGTCCACCACAACCAATTGCAATGCAACTACATATCATATGCAATTGCCCCCCCAACTACACTCCTCTATATTTGCACTAAATTTGATGTCTATATTATTGTAGTCATGAAGTAGTTGCAGAGTAGTGGCAAAATGAAGTTTAGGATTATTGGAATGAAAAAGAACAAAAAAATTGTGAGGTATTCTAAATCCAATATTCATCACAGTTGTCAACTAGTATTTGTGCAACTATTGTATGACTATTGTGTTACTAATGTATGACTTGTCAAATATTGTGCAACTAGCATTCAACTAGTGAGTAACTATAGTGCAACTAGTTTTCAACTACCATGCAACTAAAACTCAACTGATAAGCAACTACATTACAACTAAAAAACAACTATTATACAACTAGAAAACAATTAGAATTAAGTCTATATCAATTATTCCATATCAATTGTTAGCACTCGGGGGGATAGTGAGTAGTTGGAGTAGGAAAATATGTGCGAACAAATGATAGGGTATTTTAAAAACATGGTGGCAAAAAATTATAAATGGATTATTTGTACTATAGGGTATAGGCTATTTGTACTATAGGATATGGGGACATTAGATAGGCTATTTTTTTAATAGTATCCTATAACCATTAGATCACTAGAAGAAAAGCATATTGCCATGAAGAAAAAACATGGGCTAGATTTACAAAATCTACATTTACAAATGCATCATGAAAAAAATCTAGCCCATGTTTTTCCTTCATGGCAATATGCTTTTCTTCTAGAGGATCTTCCTATATGGTTTAGATACCTTTCAAATTAATGATCAACAATTGTAGAAATTTAAAGTTTTATATGTGGTTAGGCATGTGATTTTAGAGGCTAAAGTCAATGGACAAAGTTGAAAGTGAATTGGAGGGGGACCACTTCATGATCCTCATTAGAGCACTTGATGAGGTGGAGGTAACGGCCATCTTTTTTTTTATTTTTTTATTAAAGACAATCTTATTGTCAAGATACTTTCCCTTTTCTGTGAAGTTGATACAAGGAGGTGGAAGATAGGTTATAATATTGGAAATGAGAAGGATATAGTAAGGTGACCACCTTGAAAAACAAATACAATTGCTTTGAGAAAGTAGAGTGCAAGCAATTGCAAGGCTCAAAGAAAGTAGTAGGTTTAGAAAATTGATGTAATTTTTTCTTGCTTATTTTAAAATTCATTATGAACTCATATGTCAAAAAAATCCAAAATTTGAAATCTAAAAATAGAAGTTATAGCCCTTGAAACACATGCTGACCGAAGTTTGATTGAACAAAAATGATGAGAAATGGAACTTCTTTGATGAATTCCGATTCAGAAAATCAGTATGGTGAAATACCTTGAAAATTTCAGAATTTGTTTCAATCATATATCTTAATAAGATCCAACAATTTCAATTTTAAAATTATTATTTTCAAAGTTTTTGTCCTCAAGGTAAGGAAACAACCATATATTCAATGTTTTGGAGCTAGGGCCCCCCTTGGGAGTTTAGGGATTAATCATCATTTAATTATACCTTGTAGCAGGTTCAAAAACTCTAGTGCACTAATTAATAATTAAGAGAAGTTATATTATCTTGTTGTAGTTTGTCTTCACAACAATTTGCAAGATTTTGCAACATTTCCCTCTCATATGGAAGACAATGGTTGTTTTCTTGTTTTCCAATTAGTTAAGGTAGGTGGCTCTACAAGCAACACTTTAAGGTCTATTGGGCCTTTTTGATGGTTTTCAGATGCTTGAAAATATTTTTCCTTATTTTCCTTATTTTTTTCTTGAAGAAGAATTGATGTAGAATATAACCCAAGTGGTTTCATATTTTTTGGAGCTTTTATCAATAAGTTATGAATTTTCAAATAATTCTACCACAGGGACCTATTTGTGACTTGTAGCCCTTGCAAACCCCTCTCTTAAGTGGTCTGAAAAAGATGTAACTTTACCAAAAACAAGCATTGAAGCATCCAAAAAGTAATAGAGAAGGTTCCTAAATGTGACCTTTACTTAAGCTTGAATGGAAGCTTGAATTAAATATTATTTTAGATTTCTTAGCATATGTAAGAAGGTAGTTGAGTTGCCAATTCTCATTTTGAAAAGAATTAATGGACACCTAACCACTTAATTAGAAATGAACCTACTATGGCTCTTAAACCAACCTTTAAGGAAGTATGAACCATCCATTGGAGAAGAATGAACCAACTCTTCTCATTAGAGGGGATTCGAGGCCAATAGGAGACTGTGAGTTCTCAACGCAGTGAACGCATGAATTTGCCGTAGAAATGCAGAACTAGCCTCTGCTCACGTGGTTGAGAGTGTGCCACGTCACCGACTTCTTTTTGAAAAAAAAATTGTTTTTTTTACTTCTTTTTTCATTTTAGGATGAACTTTTCTCTTTTTGAAAAAAAAATATTAATTGCTGACCTGATAGTATCGGGAACAATTCTGGGAACAGGGCTTTCGTAGTCTCATGTTGGCCTCGAATCCCCTCTAATGTTTTCTCTGACATCATCAATAGTTCATCATATATCTATTTTTGAGCCACCAAGAGGACAATTTAAAGAAGAGGATTGGTTTTAGAGCACACTACCATATAGTAGTGCATATTTTAGTTTAGGTGTACAAGCTTGATTTTGTTCAAGTTCCTATGACTAGACATGATATGCACATTTTGTTTCAGTCATTGTGTTTGTAAACACAATGAAAACATTTCAAATACTTCTTACATTGTATTTCATACTATGATTTCATACTACCATAATAGTGCAAAAACAATTCCTACATATTATTGTGTATATTGTAAAAACATGTACATTGAATCAAACAATGTAGGTTAAAGTAAAGTTGATATCAAAAAGCAATCTCTATATCATTCATATTCATTTTGTAAAAATGATACAAACCTAAAGTTCAATTGATACACTACAAGAGATGTGAGTATTTTGAAGAAGAGAGATTAGTAAGAAATTACTTAGAAGTGCTTCATATTCATGGAATGTCATGCTAGAAAGTGGGAATAAGTATATTAAGGAGTGGAGTGTTGATCGGTCACAACAATGTATGGAAATGTGCCATTTTTGGTGGCACGGTTTTGTAGATATTTCTTCAAGTAACATAGTACTCTACCTCTCATCCCTTTGCCTCCTTTTTCTCTTCCTCTCTCTACTGCTCCTTCTTTTGCTCCTTTTCATGCACCACAACATTTCATCCCATATTAAAGTGGAATTTGGTAGAAGATCACAAAGACAATCTAAAGCACGCTTTAAGGAATTTATTAGGTTTAGAGGTGAGATAGTGAGGAAGAAATTTATTTTTTTGCAATATTGGCTCAAATGGGTAGCAGCTACGATTGGCTGAGTTCCTTTCAAAGGGAAAACCTAAGGTCAACAGAGCTCAATCATTGTTGGACATGGTCCCCCTTACTATAGTCCTTCATCATCATCGTTTGTCTTCTCTTCTCTGTGCCCTCAAGCTCTCCACTATCATATCTTGATATACTTTTTGAATGTTTTTGGATGTGAATTCGTCAAGGATAGGGTTAGTTCGAGTCTTCGTTCAATTTCAACTCAATATACTATTTCTTTTAGAAGAAAGGGAATGAACTACTGTGATTGAGAGTTTCTTTATTTGTTTTCTAGAAAGATTGAGAGATTTTTCCGCTTTCTTCTCTTATAGAATACTTAACAATTAATACTTCATTAATTACCAAGTAAATCTTGTTTCTTTCTTTGTTTTAATTAATCAAATCCTCCTTTGAGTGCTGGGTTGATGTAATACATCTGATATGCATGTTGGACTTGTTCTTGCAAGTATAAATGTAAACGTACATAGTATCAGCAAATACCTTGTATAGTTGAGGGTTGTGGTTATCTTTATCTAAAATAGAAGTTTTGATTACTCATTCTAGGTATTTGAATTTGGTACATTTGTATTAATTTCATAGTTTTGTCATTTGGACACAACAGACAAAAGTGAGTTGCATGAACTACAGCTTTTGAAGGATGAACTAGGTGATTATATCTTCTCCATACAAATGTTGTGTTTTTACCAATACGGTTATAAGAATTTTGTTGTTCTTGCGTATGAGATTTGGGCTTTAGTGACCACGTTGAGCTTGGCAAATGTTTATAATTTTGTTAGGTATATTGTTTTGTGTAGGTGTAGTGTCATGTGCTAATGAAAAGAAGCATAAGTCTTTCAATTGGACAACTGAACAAGAGATCTCATAAAGTACTAATGTAATTTGTTGTTCCTAGGGGGGAGCTAGTGATCCTAGGCTTCAAATTTCTGCTTTTGTTAGATGTGCAAATGTCACGTTTTCTTAAAAACAATTGGATAGTTCAACGCTTGTCACATTAATACTACTTTTCATATTTTTATGGATGAATGCATGTTCCATCTCAGTTTCTATGCAATTCTGGACATTGAACATGAATTGACTGTCGTCTCTAATTCTAATTTTAGTAGATGAATCTACGCAAGCAATTGAGCCAGAGTATTTGATTTCTCTAGTGCTTAGAGCTAAGTAAGTGAGTGTTTCTTACAACCCTCTTCTAGTTGATGTCGTTATGGTTTATGATTTGCATCGTAAATCTTTTTGTTTTAATGTTTGGTCTATGAAGGTGATTTGTTCTAGTGTTTTTATATTCAAAAGTGATCTTTGTGATTGAAAAGGGTGAATGCAAGAAACACTTGTACTATTTTCTGTCACACGGCATGTGCTGATCTGTTTTTTGGCCATAACTTTTGCATTTTAACTTGAAATGACTCAAAATTTCTAGGGAAGGTACTGATGACTATCATACACCTTAAATAATTTTTTCATAATTTTCAAAAATGATTTACTATTTAAATAGTACTAGTGACTGAATGTCACAAATGCCATTTTGGAGGTTTTTAGTACTATTGAGTACCTTTTTTTTAATGATTTTGAGCTCAAATTTGGATTTAATGGTCTTCTACTAGACTTGTAGCTTTCACCCGAAGGGATTTCAAAAAAAGTTATTTTTACATGGTGTACAAGTCCACAAAGTGAGCCTCCTTCTACATTTTTTTGGAACCATGTAAAAAGCGATTTCGATGATTTTTTGGATTAATAACCATCTCTATAAAGTTTTTGCAAATGGACAAATTTTTTTTATTTTTTTTATTTTTTTTATTTTTTTACTAATTAAAACATCAAAGTATGTATTTTCTTGAGGTTTGGCACTTTTCAAGTTCTCCTACTTAGAGATTTTTTTAACAAATTTCCTTCGGTGGTTTTCTTCATCTTAAAGGTCTTTACATTAGTCATATTTTTTAAATTTAAAAAAAATTATTTTTCTAATTTTAAAGTGCTCCCGAAAAAATCAGCCAAACGCAACCAATAGTACAAGTGTTTCTTGCATTCACCCAAAAAGATGAGCATAAAGGAAAAAAATCTATTTTTGAATTGTTGGAATTCTTAAGGTAGTCATGTATGTCTTTGTAGTTGGTTTTGATTGGAGATCATTGTCAGCTAGGCCTTGTTATCATGTGCAAAAAAGTTGTTTATACTAGATTTGCTCAATATCTATTTGAGGACCTTGTTCTACTTAGAGAGTTGGAATGAAGCCTATTCGTCCTTAGATAATCTTGTTATCCATTCCTACTATGGATGCAAGACTTTTTCCCTTGTCTTACGTATTGATTGCTTGAGTGGTTAGTTGGCTTTATTTGATGAGTCAAGTTGTGTTTGTATTGGTTTATCCTTTGACGAAAGTGCTCTCCGATGATTCCAAGGATCACAACCTAATTGTCCTTCTATATTCCTCTGTCTTCCGAGATGGAGCAAGAGAAGATTAATACAAGTGGTACTTCATATCTAAACAAAGGAGAAGCTAGAAATGTTGTAAAGATTGTCATGACCTTTTTATAGAGTGGAGTGGTCCTAATATAGATATGTCTTACTACATGACACTAATCATCAATCACAAGTCTAATTCTCACGATATTGCTCATACTATAAGAGAAAGGGATGTTTTAAGTATAGTCCTCAAGATAAGATTTTAAGTAATTACTTTTTCAGGTGATTTTCAATAAGAAATACATATCTCTTGTAGTGTCGTAAGCTTTGAATGTCACAATTTTCTTACTTTTGATGTCTTTGTACAAATTTCTTAAAGACTTTGAAGATTGTGAAATATTTCATTACAATATATCTAACTTCATTATCCATATGATTTTCATTACAAGTCTTTTTTGATTGCACGTAGTCATGGTACATTCATTAGTCTTTTGTGTCTTTATCATGCAATTATATGAAAACTTATATTTAACTAATCATGGACTTTGGCAAGTCTATAAATAACATATGTACTTTCCAAAACATGATGAAAATGTACATACAAAGTACATTTTGGATCCAGAATGTACAAATGTATCGGCTGCTAGCTGATACCCTAGTTGTCTATAATTTACAAAAAAATCAATAATTAGTTAAATATAAGTTTGGAGAAGAATTTTCTAATTTGTATAGATTTAGACTATATTATATGGAAGTAGACTTTTCCATAGATTTGGACATCTCTTATAGGTTTATAATTTTTAGAGATTTATAACTTTTAGAGATTTATAATTTTTCATAGATTTAGCCTTACTTCATAGATTTAGCCTTCTTTGATAGATTTTGAATTTTTCATAGATTTAGATGTCTTTTATAGATTTTAACCTCTTTTATAGATTTAGAATTTTTTTGTATAATTAGATTTTTTCATAGATTTGGACTTTTTTTTAGATTTATACTTTATCATATATAGATTCAAACTTCTTGTAAGAAATAAAATTCCTAATTGATTTGGCTCCCTTAAATGTACAAATTTTTGCAAAGCAAAATATCTCTTAGAGAGTTCATTTTTTTAGTTAATGTGATTTTTTAAGAATGCTGAAAAGACACACTAAATTCATTGAATTGACCTTTTAGCAAGGTATTTTAAGGTACGTCCTAGACATATGAATTTAAGCACATTTTACTTAAAGTACATGACCTTTCAACATGCGTTTTTTGACTTGAAATCCCACTTAAAACACACCTTTCTCTTGTAGTGATAGCATTGAATAATATCATACTTTCCTAATAAATGAATGTAATTGACAATTTTTATGGAAGATGCATTAGTAATATTGACTACACTTTTCTATTAAGTTCTAGGGTTGCTATTTTGTGAGCCTGTGAGCGTGAGCTTGTGAGCTTGCAAGCCTACACAATTTTTTGAAGATTCCATCTAAAACTTTTGGCCAAATTTGATTAACTTTGATAAATTTTAGTGCCTATTACCGTGGAACTATTATTGTGGTCCCTTGAATAATTTTATTTTACCATTTATCGTACTTTGCTAGATTTTATGAAGAAAAAAAATTAGTGACTAATTATAATTTTTTTGAAATCAAATGAGGTTATTTCACAAATTTAGATTTTTGTGAACACTCTCCTTAGTTTTGCTTCTTGATGCCCCTTGGCACCAAGGGGAGTCCCATAGCTCTGATTAAAAAAAATTATTTTTCCTGCTACAATTGTGGGACTCCCCTCGACGCCGAGGAGAATCACTCGGCCAAAAAAACCAATTTTTTTTTTTTTTTTTTTTGTTGCAATAATAATTTTATCGGAGCTGTGGGACTCCTCTTGGGGCCAAGGGGTACTAGGAAGCAAGATCAAGGAAAGTATTCACAAAAATTTAGCAAAGCTTGACAAATATTGTTTCAAGATGATAAATAAACAACCATTGAATCAAGGAAGAAGAAATGAATCCCTTCATTGGATGAACAAGAGGATAATGAATCAATTAATCAGTAATCTTGTGTAACAAAGTTCATTCTTTACATAAGTAATCCCTATCAATCAAATATTTTTTTTTAAATCTTAACAAGTTCCAGCATTGATATATTAAGACAAAACTGTAGGTGCCTACATTGGCCTTTGAGAAGACCTACTCTACTATAAAATACTCATAAACAAAATGAAATTTGGTGCAACTAAATTCTTTCCATTTATAACGAAATCATACAAACAAATTTTTTTCTAAAATTTAAACAAGTCCATTGACTTAAAAATGAAGAGGGAATAATTGATGCCCTCCTATTGGCCTTGAGAAGAGTTATAATACTACAAGACATGATTAACCAAAATAAAATATAGTGTAGCAAAGATTTTTATCAACAAATTTTCTTTCTAAAATCTAAACAACTGTAATAATAATACATCAATAAAAACCATTAGTACCTTTCCCTAGGCCTCAAAAAGATCTACATTATTATAGGATAATGATCAACTAATACTCTATATTAACTTAATTCCATCTTTATTTATTTTTCATATCAATTGAGTTCTTCATTTTTGTAATGTATACTTTTAAGTAAGATTGAAAATTAGAATCTACATCCAATTTCAACATAACCACAGTAATAGGTCCATAGTAATAGGTCTATAAAAATAGGTACTAAAATTTATTAGAAATAAAAAATTTTGATTCAAATTTTAAGATGGAATCAATTTTAATGAATAAAATTAAGTTTTATAATGCTTCTTCAAATTTTTAAGCTCTGTGCTCACAGAATCCCTGCTCTACGCTCACAGGCTCACACTCATAAGCTCACAGAATAGCATCGCTATATTAAGTTCTAGTTGTAAATAGTCACTAGTTCTGGAAAGAAAAAAAAGTTTGAAGGAAATTTAATGTAGGTTGAAAATTGTAGTAGATATTTTTTTTAATCTAAATTACCATATCATTTATTCATACCAATTTAGAATTATAAGTAATGCAAGTCCCTTCTCTAATAACCCAAAGTTGAAAATTACATAATGATAGTTGAGTTATTTGTAAAGTCCCCCCCTTTTGGGCATGACTTTTTTTGAAGTTGAGAAGGCAATTATAGTTGAAGCATCAAACTTTTTTGCAAGATACTTATATCACATGACTTCAAAAGTGGGGACCAAACTTTTTTAGGCACCATTTTGATGGAAAAATAAGTTTCATACCCACTTTTATTTTGACTTTTTTAACTCAACCGGCTTTTTCACAAAACTCATGGGTTTAAACCCCGGTTTAGGGTACTTTACAAATAATTCATGTGTGTTTAAAAAAATAATAATACCCCCCTATAAAATAGTTGTTGTTTGCACCTATATCCTTAATTTTTTAACACATTGACCTCTCCGAGTGTTAGGAATACCATTGGATTAAACATATAAGAATCATAAGTTATAGCATTCTTATATAATGAATTTTGATAATAAAAATCTAATATTTTTATACTTTGTACATTTTTGCAACTTGTAGATTTTTACAATTTGTAGATTTCTATAGTTTATAGAAATGTACAAATTGTAAAAACTACAAGTTGCAAAAATGTACAAATTATAAAAATGTACAAAATTGTAAATTTTTAAAAAGTAGTGAAATCTATCAATATCAATATTTGGATTGCTAATCTAAAAAAGAAGATAGATTAAAAAATTTTAAATCTATAAATCATTGAAATTAAAATTTCAAAATCTACAAATAAACCACTTACAAGCTAATTGCAAATCAATTGTGACAAGCAAATTTTGCAAGAGCAACTATGTCAGAAAAGTTCACCAACAAAGTTCTATAGAGGCTGTTGGATAAGAAACAACATTGTTGTCTTGAACAACTAGCTTGCAACTAATGTGACTTGTCCATTGCAACTGTAGTCTCTAGATTGTCACTTAATTGCAAATATCTGATGCAACAACAGAATAAGTTGCAAACTATAGTTGCAAAACCTCTTGATTTCATCTAGTGCTTTAGAAAATATTGTGATTACTGGGACATAAAAAATGTGGAAGAATCAGAACCAAAGGAAACATTGGCACAATTAATTTCTCTACGCCTGAGGAAAGTATAATCTATCGAAGACATCAAGAATTGGTTCAAGGTGACTTGAATTTGGCCATTGGACCCTTGAGTAGTGCAAAAGCTAGAAATGTTAGCCAAATGTCCCAAATCTATAAAGAATAAAAAATCTAAACCACCTAGAATCAACCACAACAAACATCGATATAAACAATGATGACAATGACCTCCTGATGGTGCAAGCTTCAAAACTAAAGAGGACGCTCATGAAGTCTTACTACAATCAAAGTAGATAGCAAAAGACTTGGTCGAGCAACACAAAGAGGTTGTAGAACATTTTTTTGTCAACATAGATCCTTCCCATTCCAACTTCCCCGATGAATTAGGCACCTTCAACACTTCCTTACCCTGCCAATTGTAACACCAAGGATTAGATATGGATTTTAGCAAATCACTTGTTCACGTCAAATGAATACCTAAATACCATAGCATATATAGGGCATGATGAAATCGAAGTCGTTGGAAAAAATGACAAAGCAAGACTTAAGAGAAGAAAGAGTATAGTAAACTCACTAATAACCACTTTACACTACAAATCTACCGATACTTATCCAAGGAAAACATCTTTAAAAAAAAATTCACGTTACCCTTCCAAGAGGCTAGAATATGTAAATGTGGATGGTCACCGGTTAAATTCTTACTTCCCCTCCTCAAACACACGGCAGCATCCCCAGCTGTCTCCGTATTGTCGCACGCCCGATAGACCACCGACGCGGCGGAGGCATTAGAGAGGTTCATCTGACCTACTCCTAGGCTACATTTAATGATCCAAACCGAAGGCGGAATTCGTGACGAAGGACGGATGCCGTCCCGCGACTCCGTCCGTCCCCGACGACGGAAACCCTAAACATTCGCACCGGGCTACTCTCCTCCGTCTCTCCCCCTCGTCTGGGCTCCCCATGGCTGGCTATGGCCATGCGAATGTGAAGAAGGTCCTCTCGTCTAGGGTTTCATCTCCCTTCGACGCCATCGCTCGCCGGTCTGCCCAACCGGGTGCCTTCGCATTCGTCGTCCCACTCATGCTCACCCGGGTAAGTCTCTTCTTGGGCGATGAACCAAGGCCCTCTCTTGCGGTGACCGTCTCGCTCAGATCCTCTTCCGGTTCGGATTCTTAGTCGTGAGTAGCTTCGTCCGCCATTTTTGATTCGATCGTTCTCGTTCTCCACTTCGATACGTATCCGTGTCCGAGGATGAGCAGTCTGTCGGCCCACCCAGCTTTTGCTCGTTGCGTTTGGTGGACTTGCTTCCTTTCGCTGACCGATGGTCTCTCGCAGCCTTGAGGGTGTCCACTTTGGAATATTTTACTGCGGAGAGGAAAATCTGCGGTGGTCAGCTCGGAGCTGCAGTGCCGTCGTTGGTAGTCTTTCCCCGGTTTTCATGGAGAGAGTAGCTAGCTGGAGTGCAGCCTGCATGGTGCGTTTGTAGAACGAAGGAAGTGAATGGGGCGATGGGTGTCCGTGGCGCTGAGAGATCTTGGGACGTCTAGTTTGTGTGGGGGAATCCAGGTCGGTGGATTGTGGAGGGACAGCGATGTTCCATTTGTTGTGGCAGTGGGTTCCCTGCTGGAGTGCTGCCACTCTCGTGCGGAGTGGAACCGGTAAATTATTTTTGCCCGGATTCGGTGTTTCTGTGCAAGGTCCAAGTCGTGCGCAAATGGCATCAAGTTCACGGCTGTAGGCGTTCGAAAAGCTTAGCAGGTCCTGCTTACCCTACAGCTGAGTGAGGGCAGGCGGATTGCGACGGTGAGTATCGCGTTGAGGCGAATGGACGGCAGATTCATGGAGAGCTTAGTGTAGGATCGTGGTTTGGTTGGGGTGGTGATGATGCATTGCTTATCCCGAGCGAAGAGCGATTCTGTAGTGCTTCGTGTTTTCGGATTGTCGTGGTATGTGTGAGGCCTCTACGTTCATCGGGCATTGGCGGAGATTGCTGGACGGTTCATTAGATTCATTCCTTTTGTGCGTGCGTGGTTGCGTGGGGTGATCGCTCTTTCGTTGGTCCGCTTGGAATTGGGATTGTGCCGACTCTGGGCAGGGCTTGAAACTGAGCGACGATAGTTGGGCGTGTCAATGCTCGAGCTTGGATTACCCTGCTGCAGTGTGCTTGTGTCGGAAAACTCGCAAGCAATCTATGAAACCGGACACGCTCTCCGCGTCGGACTTCTGACACGGTCTGTTGATGGCAGGTATTTGGGACTGAGTGCATCTGGAGCGCTCCCTGAAGAGCTGACTTTTGGTTTTCGATGAAGTCCAAGGCGCTGCGGGAGCTTAGCTGATGCCCGTCTTCCTTCCTGTCCGTCGTTGGGCGAATTGCGGAATGGATCCCAGGAACACGAACTAGGTCCAACAGATGTCCCCTGTCTTTGGGCATCGAAATGTAGGATTCGAGACGAATTCCACCGTGCCGGAAGTGAAGATGGGCAGGTGAGAGACGGAACAGGAATCGATAGGGGCCGCGGAAGTCATGTCAGGTGTCATGCTGGGGTTGTGAAGAGCGCTTTGAGAGAAACCGAGGCCCTTGATGAGGCTCTGCAAGTGGCTTTGGAGGGTTTAAGGGCGATCGAGGGGTTGATGAGAGTTGGTGCGCGGGCCCAATTGGCAATCCTTCCAATTGAGGAGCCTAGGGCATTGTCGGGGCTGCGTTTTCGGTTTCGTTTTCGCTTTGGGGGCGTTCGAGCTGGGGTTGGCTCCCATTGTCCTCGCTGGCGCCAGACAAGGACACCCCCCGAGGGTGCGCCACCGGCTCGTGTTGCCTGTGCTGTGGGTTCCGTTCTCGTCGAGGCTCTGGTCGCCGCCGCAAGGCCGCACACCCGGGCGCCTCGCAGGGTGATGCCGCCATGGCCCCGTCGGCCCCCGTCACCCTTCCCGCTCCGATGCCCGCGCCGGCCTTCGGGTCCAGCGACCGTCTGGGCGTGCAATCCAACGGGCACACGTTGGGCTCGGCCCAGAAAGTGCCGGGCAAGAGCAACCTGAAGCAGACGTCGACGATTCCCTCGACGTCGCACTCCGGCAACGGGGCGTCGACCGTGGAGGGCCGCGACGTGAGATTCGGGGAGTCGCAGGACGCGGATCGCGGTCACGGCGAGGGCGAGCGAGGGGCGAAAGTGCAGTGGATTGACAGCTACGGGAAGGACTTGACGCAGGTCTTCGAGTTCGAGCCCAGGTACGAGTCCCCGCCGCGTCCTGTGTGAGTGTGTTTCTGTGGAACGAATCAGTGTATTCTGGCATGCGTGCACAGCACATGGCAGACGTGCCTGGTGTATGGGTTGAACATCCGTCTGGAGATAATGCAGCTGAGTAAGTGATTAGGACGGTTTCAGTGCACCTCCCTCCGAGGGAGTTCCTGGGGCGTGGATGTTCAGCGTGCACGGTTTTGACTGGTGGAGTGCTCTTGTTTCTGAGGATGAAGGGTAGATGGCAGAGTCGTTTGTTTTGTGAAATGCGTGGACCTGGTCTGCAATTGAGTGAGCACGCGTGATTTCCTGGGAGAGTGAGGATAGTGCGTCGTGCAGGCATTCGGATGTCTTGTGCGATGGCGGGTTGTGTGACTGATCGGTTTGGGTTGTTTGTGACTTGCAACAGTAGCGACTCCGATGACTCGGAAGATGACGACGACGACGACGACTCGTCGCAGGCGTGCACATGCGTGATCCAATGACGGTGGCATGGCGAGAGCGAGCCGGGGGTCGATCGGAGGGATGCGCCGGTCGGCGGAGGGGTTTCCTCCATTGAGTTCTTGTATTTGTATGACCGTTTCTTGGGGGCTGAGCGAAGGTGGTGGCGTGGATGGAGACGGTGCTTTTCATTGAAGACGAGGAAGGCGCTTGTTCACGCCGCGAGTGCGTTGAACAGGGGTCGAGCAGCCCATCCTCCTGGAGGTGGACGCTTGTCTGCAGCCACATTTGTTTTTCGGGGACCAAGTATCTATGAGAACCAACATCTCGAGCGGGAACTTGTTGGGTGAGTTTTTCTAGAGGAGCCCTGTCCGTTTGCCTGGAGTTTGTCCGGTCGTGGGAGGACCCGGAAAGGCCTGCAGCCGGGCGTGTCGTCGAGTGAGTGTGCAGGACAACTAGACGTGATGAGCCCAAGCGTTTGACGCAGCTCTGTCTTTCTCTCCCGTGACGGTTCCTTGCGAATCTGCTCTTGGCAGAGGTGGTTGGAACCCGCCCCATCGAGCGCGACAGGATGGTGGTGGGCCTTTGTGATGGCCAGCAAGTGAGTCGCCGGCAGCGGTTCAATGCGCTGATTGAGCCCTGCCGTTCGAATCGGCCGCACCGGTGAATCGGAAGTGTGGTACTGGGTCACGCAGGGCCAAGTGAAGGAGTCAAGTGAAGGAGGCTTCGCTTGGCAACGGGGCACGGTATGTCCTCGAGCGCGTGTGTTGGTAGAGTAGATCGTTACATTTTGAATCGACGAGGATGGGAACTGCGAGCCTTGGTTGTAGACATGTAAATGGGTGCTCCTTTAATTGTGGGAGCTCTCTCTGGTGCGTTTTAGGAGCAGCGATCTTATGTAAATGTTGTGTTTTTAGCTATTTCAAAAGCAAGCGTCGTGAAGCATTGTCTGGCTCTTTGCGTCGGATGTGTTGGGGCACTGGTTTCGCACATGGTTCCGGAACGGATGGAGTGTTTTTTCAGAACTGGAGCTCGTGTAGGTCTGTGTTACATTTGTTTTTGGCCTTTCAAGGGTGGGATCATCTGGCCATAATGGTTCTTGGTTTCCTTGAGATCGTCGTGAGAGTGTTGGGCGGATTGAGGGTTTCTGAAGTGGTTCTGACCGATGTTTGAGTGGGACTGATGAGGGGAGAAGACGTTCGTAAGCTATTGGGCTTGTGGATTGGTCTCACAAGTTTTTCTTTGAAAGCTTTGATCCCGCTTTGGGTCTTAGCGGGTTGTCTTGTGTGATCTTTTTATTCTTCAGAAGGAATGCATCTGCTTTGTTTTCGTGGATTGCAGTCATTTATGTGGCCATTCCAAATTGAGAAATTAACAATTTGATTTAGAAATCAAGTGTACTGCAGAATTTCAGTTGAAAGAGTTTTGAAATTGACGGCGACATTCATGACATTTGAGTTATGCAGCGTTTTGTGGAATGTTTTGAGTACCTTGCTTGTGGATGTGGCACTGCTTCCGATCAATGTGCACGTTGTTTGACTATGTTTTCAGTCACATCCTTGTGCTCAGACATATTTGTTGTGTGTTGAAATTTAATAAGTCCATTTCGGATATTACTTTTATAACAAGAGTTGCTCAAATGTGATGTGACTATGTTTTCAGACACGTGCGTGTGCTTAGACATATTTGTTGTGGGATGAAAATTAATTAGTTCGTTTCGGATTGTACTTTTGTAACAAGAGTTGGTCAAGTGTGAGGTCTGACTAGGCTTTCAGTCACATCCATGTGCTTATACACATTTGTTGTGGGATGAAAATTAGTAAGTTCATTTTGGATTGTACTTTTATAACAAGAGTTGGTCGAATGTGAGGTTTAGAAAGCTATTAATCAATGGTCTAGCAATCATATCTAGGTGGAGAAATACTTCTCCACTCACAATTCAAAGTTTATGTCATCCAAGGATTTTTGTCATAGATTACAATTAGTATTACATGTCATTGTAGAAAATCAGAATTTCATTGTTTGGTATTATGCATTGGTGAGTATATGGAATTAGGGTCTTAAGAGATACATAAGTAAAGAATATTTCTTTTAGAGATTAAATGTGGATTTTGAAATTATACTAGAGTGTTTTTTTAATGCTTGACATTGGGTTTTTTTAGAATTTATAAAATAGAATTTAGATTCTTTTTTTACATACTTGTATAAGAAGGTATGCTTTAAAACTTTGATTAACCCTAAAGTGCTCCAATGTCCATATTTTGGACGATGAACAGAGGGCTTCAAGGAACTGTTTCATCCAATTAACTTCTCATTTATCAAATGTAACATTTGAATCTAGAAAAGGCAACCTTCCTTAATGACCAAATTCATTCAATTATGGTAAATGATATATTTGTACAAAGCTATAAATGAAAATGCGTAAAAATTCAAAAAAGGATTGAGATGTTTCAAGGTTAATACCATAACTAATTCTAAATGTAGATTTCTTTTTTAAAACACATAGACAAATTCCATTTGGTAAGGAAAGTGTACACAGAACCAAAAGAACAACACTCCAACAAAATTTATAGTTTATGTTTTTTGTTTTTAAACCAAACAACATCTAATTAGAGAATAGGTTTTATTTTTAAAGCGCAAACAATTAAGTTGATGCCCCATTAATGTATTTCCAACACTTTTTTGACCAATTTATATTCATCATCATTCTAAGTAAACCTTATAGTAAAATAGACAATGCCATGATTTTTTTTACCAACAAATGAATCATGAATGCCACGTGAAATAAAGATTAAGTAAATGAAAATTTTGAATTAATGCATGAGTCATTGAGTCTAATAGTTCTAATGTGAACACTTAAAAACTTTGAATATATTTTCATCTCATTCGTATTACAGGGGTCCCTCATAAAATTAATGATGAACTACTTGAGTACTCTAAAATGAGAATTCATATTCAATTTGTACACACCATGAAAATATATGAAGAAGATGGTTGTATAAATCTAAGTTCATTAGAGTTATACATAAAGTCTCACTGAAAACTCCAGTTTGTATCTTCAAAGAGGAAAGAGGGTACCAAACTTTCTAATCTTAAAAAAAAAAATAAAAAAATTTGGACCTCAATATGAGGCAACCAATGAGTGAGCACTGCACATCCTAAGAATGTAGCTACCAATGTCCCCACCACTTTCCAACCCTCATACTAAAGCTCTTACCATGCCTAGTATGGGCCATTGTAGGGTCCCTACTCAATTAATGTGTGTCAGACTTGCTAAACAAGGTTACAAAAGTCAGGATCAGAATTTGGAAATCTCTAGTTCACTTTACAAATAACTCTATTAACCTCTAAAGTTCTTTGACTATGTTTTAACCAAAAACATTCAAAAATTATCATTTTTACTACATGTATCAAACTCTAGAAAAATAAAGAATTTTGACACGTGTAATGTAAGACCTTATAGTGCACTAGTTTGAAAAGAAGTGGATAAAATTTCAGAAATTTCTACTTTGTGGATTGCAAGACATTAGCATTTGAATTCATCAAAAATCTATTTTTGACCTTGCAAAAAAATAGGTGGCTACACTTGACAAGCTCACATTTATATGAAAAAATGTCCATATTGTTGTTGCTTCTTTGAATTCATAGTTTTGAAGTCAAGTTGGCTACATTCTTGAAAAACTTCAAGTCGTTTTGAATTGTACAACATATAATAAGAAAATTGTAAGTAGAAAGAAGTAGAGAATGATTCAAAATACAAAATTATCACAAATTTATTTTTGAAATTTGAAAATGTAAATCTAAGTGGTTGTAGTGTTGTAATAAATACTATACATAATGTTTTTTTTCAAAAATATTTAAATTGAGTTAAATAAAGGACTTCAAAATTTATTATAGAGTATAAAATCTATAACTGCTCACAAACTAAAAGTCCTCATAATTTTTATCTCAATAATCAAAATGGAATGATTCATGTATATATAAATCTAAAGAATCAATTTTAACCTTTTGTTTCCAAAAAAATTGATTTTCACATTTACATCAATTGCTTGAGTTGAGAAAGAAACAACATATTATGCAAAAACTTTTTTAACTACCCAATAAATACTTATAAAAACTATTGGGCCTTAAAGATATCCCTCGTCTACATGTTGTGTGAATTTTTATTTATTTATAAATCTCTAGTCTTATGTACCTACTAAAAATTTATATGTTGCCAATTTGACAACCTTTTCTATGAAATTTGACTTTAAGGTTCAAGCAAATCTTATTCAACCCCATAATGCTATAGAGCCATTTTGTGGCTTCTAGATGACAATGCGGTGATCTATAGATAGATTGATTGAAAGTATTTTTTCATCCATTTTTTTCTTGTTAACCTTTCATGGAGGTTTGTGAAGAGTACCTCATTGAGTTTTTAGTCTTGCTAGTGTTCGCCTTCACATGAATGAGAAGTTAGTAGAAAAAACATATCACAAAATATGTCATTTTGATGTATTTTGGGAAGTTGCTACTTCTTGCTCTAAATCTGAAATTTCTTTGCAAAAATGATGATTTTGAGTTTGAGCCCAACAAACAAAATCAAGGTCACCTAACGTAGAATAGCTTGTTGTAGTCAAATAACCCACGATGGACACTTCATGACCCATAATGGTTTTTGAAGCTATAATCAATGTCTAACTTGATACCAATGGAGTGATTAGTGATCTCATTAGAACCCCCTTACTTTTGAAATATAAATCACTATAGGAAGTGACTTTTTATGACCTTCCACTTTAGAAACTATTGTATGTGCTTTAAGTGATTAAAATGAACATGTTGGATACAAATTTTTTTGGTTGCAAATTTTCTTGGTTATGAATAGCCTACAAACTCTTCTAGGCAAATCACTTTAAAATTTCATAACAAATTCATACTTTGTCTAGAAAATATAATTGCAATTGCACTTGCAATGACCTACTATTTCTTACATTTGTCTTTACGAGGGAAGTTTTTTCAATTATTTCAACAATGGCATGAGGTCAAACTCCAAATTCTAACTACAATGGGCTGGTTTACCTTACTCTAATTTCTTTTCCAAGTAGAATTATGAAATGACTCCTAAAATTTAATTTTCAATGACATTTGAACTTTCAATATATTTTCAATGTCTATCAAATTCCAATTATAGAATGACATACAAATTGAGGTTATACTACACACAGATGATGAGATTATCAGATTTTCTGAAAAAAAATTCCATTCGATGTCATTTTTCTTCAACTTATCTTGAAAAATCTCAAAAAAATCAAATTTCTACAAAAAATTTTATGAAGCAAAAGAGGCATGTAATTTCACCTCTGGAAAATAAATAAATACTTTTTCATACATATCTAATAGAAAAATGGCAACAGATTGAGGTTATACCTTGCATATTATATATATACATAAATAATCAAAATGTAATTTGGGGGTTACCATGTTTGTATTGAATGCTGCCCGAAATATTGCGCAATTGCAGCACCGAAATTCTTCCACATTCAAGAAAGCCAAGTTGCACACAGGGTTGACAATCGAAGATCTAACGAAAAGACCAGTCTCACAAAGAATAAGAGACACGTGAGAGACGACCCATGATGAGGCCGCTCACATCTCACCGAGTACAGCAGAACCCGAAAAAGACAGGTAGAAACAAGCAACATAGCTGAATAACCACCAAAACCCGAATTAACTCACTCCGTCCGCGTCCAACCACAGAAACAACACCCGCAGCAAAAAAAAAAAAGCTCCAACTGTAAAACGCAACTGAATACTGTCTTCTCCCCTCATCAGTCCCACTCAAACATCGGTCAGAACCACTTCAGAAACCCTCAATCCGCCCAACACTCTCACGACGATCTCAAGGAAACCAAGAACCATTATGGCCAGATGATCCCACCCTTGAAAGGCCAAAAACAAATGTAACACAGACCTACACGAGCTCCAGTTCTGAAAAAACACTCCATCCGTTCCGGAACCATGTGCGAAACCAGTGCCCCAACACATCCGACGCAAAGAGCCAGACAATGCTTCACGACGCTTGCTTTTGAAATAGCTAAAAACACAACATTTACATAAGATCGCTGCTCCTAAAACGCACCAGAGAGAGCTCCCACAATTAAAGGAGCACCCATTTACATGTCTACAACCAAGGCTCGCAGTTCCCATCCTCGTCGATTCAAAATGTAACGATCTACTCTACCAACACACGCGCTCGAGGACATACCGTGCCCCGTTGCCAAGCGAAGCCTCCTTCACTTGACTCCTTCACTTGGCCCTGCGTGACCCAGTACCACACTTCCGATTCACCGGTGCGGCCGATTCGAACGGCAGGGCTCAATCAGCGCATTGAACCGCTGCCGGCGACTCACTTGCTGGCCATCACAAAGGCCCACCACCATCCTGTCGCGCTCGATGGGGCGGGTTCCAACCACCTCTGCCAAGAGCAGATTCGCAAGGAACCGTCACGGGAGAGAAAGACAGAGCTGCGTCAAACGCTTGGGCTCATCACGTCTAGTTGTCCTGCACACTCACTCGACGACACGCCCGGCTGCAGGCCTTTCCGGGTCCTCCCACGACCGGACAAACTCCAGGCAAACGGACAGGGCTCCTCTAGAAAAACTCACCCAACAAGTTCCCGCTCGAGATGTTGGTTCTCATAGATACTTGGTCCCCGAAAAACAAATGTGGCTGCAGACAAGCGTCCACCTCCAGGAGGATGGGCTGCTCGACCCCTGTTCAACGCACTCGCGGCGTGAACAAGCGCCTTCCTCGTCTTCAATGAAAAGCACCGTCTCCATCCACGCCACCACCTTCGCTCAGCCCCCAAGAAACGGTCATACAAATACAAGAACTCAATGGAGGAAACCCCTCCGCCGACCGGCGCATCCCTCCGATCGACCCCCGGCTCGCTCTCGCCATGCCACCGTCATTGGATCACGCATGTGCACGCCTGCGACGAGTCGTCGTCGTCGTCGTCATCTTCCGAGTCATCGGAGTCGCTACTGTTGCAAGTCACAAACAACCCAAACCGATCAGTCACACAACCCGCCATCGCACAAGACATCCGAATGCCTGCACGACGCACTATCCTCACTCTCCCAGGAAATCACGCGTGCTCACTCAATTGCAGACCAGGTCCACGCATTTCACAAAACAAACGACTCTGCCATCTACCCTTCATCCTCAGAAACAAGAGCACTCCACCAGTCAAAACCGTGCACGCTGAACATCCACGCCCCAGGAACTCCCTCGGAGGGAGGTGCACTGAAACCGTCCTAATCACTTACTCAGCTGCATTATCTCCAGACGGATGTTCAACCCATACACCAGGCACGTCTGCCATGTGCTGTGCACGCATGCCAGAATACACTGATTCGTTCCACAGAAACACACTCACACAGGACGCGGCGGGGACTCGTACCTGGGCTCGAACTCGAAGACCTGCGTCAAGTCCTTCCCGTAGCTGTCAATCCACTGCACTTTCGCCCCTCGCTCGCCCTCGCCGTGACCGCGATCCGCGTCCTGCGACTCCCCGAATCTCACGTCGCGGCCCTCCACGGTCGACGCCCCGTTGCCGGAGTGCGACGTCGAGGGAATCGTCGACGTCTGCTTCAGGTTGCTCTTGCCCGGCACTTTCTGGGCCGAGCCCAACGTGTGCCCGTTGGATTGCACGCCCAGACGGTCGCTGGACCCGAAGGCCGGCGCGGGCATCGGAGCGGGAAGGGTGACGGGGGCCGACGGGGCCATGGCGGCATCACCCTGCGAGGCGCCCGGGTGTGCGGCCTTGCGGCGGCGACCAGAGCCTCGACGAGAACGGAACCCACAGCACAGGCAACACGAGCCGGTGGCGCACCCTCGGGGGGTGTCCTTGTCTGGCGCCAGCGAGGACAATGGGAGCCAACCCCAGCTCGAACGCCCCCAAAGCGAAAACGAAACCGAAAACGCAGCCCCGACAATGCCCTAGGCTCCTCAATTGGAAGGATTGCCAATTGGGCCCGCGCACCAACTCTCATCAACCCCTCGATCGCCCTTAAACCCTCCAAAGCCACTTGCAGAGCCTCATCAAGGGCCTCGGTTTCTCTCAAAGCGCTCTTCACAACCCCAGCATGACACCTGACATGACTTCCGCGGCCCCTATCGATTCCTGTTCCGTCTCTCACCTGCCCATCTTCACTTCCGGCACGGTGGAATTCGTCTCGAATCCTACATTTCGATGCCCAAAGACAGGGGACATCTGTTGGACCTAGTTCGTGTTCCTGGGATCCATTCCGCAATTCGCCCAACGACGGACAGGAAGGAAGACGGGCATCAGCTAAGCTCCCGCAGCGCCTTGGACTTCATCGAAAACCAAAAGTCAGCTCTTCAGGGAGCGCTCCAGATGCACTCAGTCCCAAATACCTGCCATCAACAGACCGTGTCAGAAGTCCGACGCGGAGAGCGTGTCCGGTTTCATAGATTGCTTGCGAGTTTTCCGACACAAGCACACTGCAGCAGGGTAATCCAAGCTCGAGCATTGACACGCCCAACTATCGTCGCTCAGTTTCAAGCCCTGCCCAGAGTCGGCACAATCCCAATTCCAAGCGGACCAACGAAAGAGCGATCACCCCACGCAACCACGCACGCACAAAAGGAATGAATCTAATGAACCGTCCAGCAATCTCCGCCAATGCCCGATGAACGTAGAGGCCTCACACATACCACGACAATCCGAAAACACGAAGCACTACAGAATCGCTCTTCGCTCGGGATAAGCAATGCATCATCACCACCCCAACCAAACCACGATCCTACACTAAGCTCTCCATGAATCTGCCGTCCATTCGCCTCAACGCGATACTCACCGTCGCAATCCGCCTGCCCTCACTCAGCTGTAGGGTAAGCAGGACCTGCTAAGCTTTTCGAACGCCTACAGCCGTGAACTTGATGCCATTTGCGCACGACTTGGACCTTGCACAGAAACACCGAATCCGGGCAAAAATAATTTACCGGTTCCACTCCGCACGAGAGTGGCAGCACTCCAGCAGGGAACCCACTGCCACAACAAATGGAACATCGCTGTCCCTCCACAATCCACCGACCTGGATTCCCCCACACAAACTAGACGTCCCAAGATCTCTCAGCGCCACGGACACCCATCGCCCCATTCACTTCCTTCGTTCTACAAACGCACCATGCAGGCTGCACTCCAGCTAGCTACTCTCTCCATGAAAACCGGGGAAAGACTACCAACGACGGCACTGCAGCTCCGAGCTGACCACCGCAGATTTTCCTCTCCGCAGTAAAATATTCCAAAGTGGACACCCTCAAGGCTGCGAGAGACCATCGGTCAGCGAAAGGAAGCAAGTCCACCAAACGCAACGAGCAAAAGCTGGGTGGGCCGACAGACTGCTCATCCTCGGACACGGATACGTATCGAAGTGGAGAACGAGAACGATCGAATCAAAAATGGCGGACGAAGCTACTCACGACTAAGAATCCGAACCGGAAGAGGATCTGAGCGAGACGGTCACCGCAAGAGAGGGCCTTGGTTCATCGCCCAAGAAGAGACTTACCCGGGTGAGCATGAGTGGGACGACGAATGCGAAGGCACCCGGTTGGGCAGACCGGCGAGCGATGGCGTCGAAGGGAGATGAAACCCTAGACGAGAGGACCTTCTTCACATTCGCATGGCCATAGCCAGCCATGGGGAGCCCAGACGAGGGGGAGAGACGGAGGAGAGTAGCCCGGTGCGAATGTTTAGGGTTTCCGTCGTCGGGGACGGACGGAGTCGCGGGACGGCATCCGTCCTTCGTCACGAATTCCGCCTTCGGTTTGGATCATTAATGTAGCCTACGAGTAGGTCAGATGAACCTCTCTAATGCCTCCGCCGCGTCGGTGGTCTATCGGGCGTGCGACAATACGGAGACAGCTGGGGATGGGGCCGTGTGCTGAAGGAGATCGGGGTGAACTGGCCCTCGCTCCGCCCCCTCTAAGTAACTCCAGGGGTGCAAGTAAAACAAAAAGTTTCCTATTTTGTTCTTAACTAATTTACCAAGTTCACTCGTCTTAGCTAATTTGGGGCCTATGATTGCAAATATGATATCAGAATTTGCAAATAAGATTATTTGTAAAAAATAAAGAATTCCAGCATTTTCCCAAGTGGCCTAGCGAGGGGTTCAATTCATCCCAACCTTTTGAGAAGGGGAAGTAGAAGTTAACTAGTTACACCCCAAATATTCACCAATTCCGACGACATGTACCATATGTGGAGGTCAATTTTGGAAATAGCTAGAGAAAATTTTGAACATGTCCAAAATTTCAAAAATAGTAGATCTTTTTTTTGGAAATCTGGAAGTTTTCATTTTTACCAATTTTGATTTTTTAAATATTATTCTTGAGAAAAGTTTGAAAAAGTTTCACATTTGCACATGAATAGAAAAAATTGATTTCAAATTTGGAAGTGTTGAATAAGGAGGAGATATAGGGTGCTGAAATCCAAGAAAAGGAAAGCAAGTTGCCAACTTGTTGAAATTCTAAAATTCTAATATTTTAGCAATAAGCTGTTGATTTTGTCTTGAGTTTATAGTAAAGGTAACATAAATCTTTTGTTTTAAAGATAAATATGGATAGATTTGTCGTGTAAATGGTGATTAGTTGGTTTATTTTGGCAATGCTCTTCACATAAACAATAATTAGCAAGAGTGTTTGAATTGTTGAGGGGTTGGGGTTAAAAATAATTTAGTGAAACTTTGAAGATGGCACCTTATATTCTTTGGAGGAAATGAATAACCACAAGCACAATTTTTTCTCATTTTAGTGTTTAGTATTGCTTTTCTAGTGTACAGTGACTCACAAAAGTTCTTGGCCTTTGCTTGTGACCATGAAAATGGGACAAAAGCTTTTGGACTTGTAAGAAATAGTAAGCAAGATTCATCATAGATGCTACACATGTTGTCAAGAATAGGTTACGAAAATTTGTGAAAAGAAAGTTGAAATGGTAAAAAGAAATTGAAAGAAGTATGCAAAAAGCATGGCCAAGAACATATGTTGATTAAGTAGGAAATCATGATAACACAAAGAAAACTCAAAATGAAAAGCTCAAAAGTAATAAATGCTACATATGTACAATAACTACAAGTCTACCAACGTGTATATCCACCCTTAGCTGTAAGAAGATTAGCCACTCTTGTTGGCATTGTACAGATGAGATTTTGTACAAATTCTACTTCAATGCTTTGCCAAATAATCTGGATCTTCTCCCACAAATCATCTCTACTTCTAGGTGAATCACCAAACAACCTTAAGCATCTGTCTACTTCATTCTACAAGTGTTCGATAGGATTTAGGTCGAGAGATTGTGGTGGCCACTCCATCACACAGAAATCCTGTCAACCTAGCCATTGTTGTAGAAGAGCAGATGTATGCTTTGGGTCATTATCATGCTAGAAAATCACTTCTGCCTCATCAAGACCTTGTCTCTCAATAGTGCCCAACAACTATGAATCTAATATGTCAAGATAAACTTGCGAATTCATAATGCCATCAATGTGATGAAGGTTTCCTACACCTACCCAACTCATGCATCCCCATACCATAATGCTACCACCACCATGTTTAACCGTATGTTGTACATGGCAATCACAAAGAGGCTCTGTAGAATTTTTCCAATACCATTGACGACCATCTGAACCAAAAACGTTGAACTTAGACTCATCTAACCAAATGACATGACTCCAGTTTTCTACATTGCAGTCTTTCGAAGCCTTTGCCCACTGTAAACATTTTTGCCTATGCCTTTTTGTTAGCAAGGGTTTCTTCTTCTTCACTCTAGCTCCAAGCCCTTGCCTCTGAAAACTCCGACAGACAATCTCATCGCACAAACGAAGGCCTTGAACTCTCAAACTACGCCCAACAGCCTGATTCAGAGTCCTCATAGCGAGCCTCTCATCCTGAATGCTCAAAAGTTGTGGTCTCCCTACTCTGGGACGATCAGACACCTCCGCATCTTCTCTGAACCGAGCTAAAATGTGACCAACTGTACTACGGGGAATGGTAAGATGGCTAGCTATGAAACGTTGTGAAAATCCTTGTTCACTCAATGCTATGACTTGGAACGCGCATAAAAATCCGTTTTCTTCATTGTGACTACTAGAAATGTGAAGATTCTTAACTGAAGACCTTTGGAAGCTCTCACAAATCTCTACTTACAATGGAAACACAAGAGGAAGAAGAAGTCACCATAATCAACATATGTAGTTATCCACCTTTGAGATAAATTGAACCACTCCAAAAAAATGTACCACTTGGATTAGCCAACATATGTAGTTGTCCACCTTAGAGATAAATTGAACCACTCCAAAAAAAATGTACCACTTAGATTAGCCAAATGAAGCCACCTATTATTGCATTAAATGATGTTGATTAATCATAATTAATTTTGGAGGCGGCTTCATTAAACTGTCTCCACAATTTCATGCCAAGTGGATTCATAGACAGTGGCCAGGAACTTTTGTCAGTCACTATATGTGTAAACTTGATATGTGAATTTGATTTTGAAAGTTGTGATTCTCTTAAAAAAATTTGTTTAGATCCATTCATTTTGTAGTTTTAAATTAATATTTTAAGAGGTCAAAAAATTCAGAGTATTGAAATGATTCTTAAATATAGTCATTACAATAATAAAGTGTCAATCAATTGACATTGCATTAAATCAAAGGAAGATAATTGGTAAAAGTCTTTGGTCTTCAATGTTAGGAAAATATTTTTATTCAAATTTCTTTTGCATGACATTATTTAAAAGGAAAACATTTAATTTTTGTTCAATTTATTTCCAGTAATAGGTAATTTGAGCAGATTAAAAAAATCTCTTTTTCAAAAATAAGAATTCAAACAAAGGTATTCCAATTGCAACCTCTATTGCCCAAAAGATGTTAGGGAATAGTAGACATGGCAAAGGACACAAGGAGGATAGATTAGTTTAGTCAATATGGGGTTAGCTAGTTTTTTTAGAGATAATTGTTAGAAAACAATAAGGTGGGTAAGAGATGCAATAGATGGAGGTCTAGTATTGTGATGAAGAACTCTTGTAAGAAAGATGTAGTAGAGGGAGTTTTGAAGTAGAAGAGAAACTTGTTGTGGATAACATTAGTAGGAGAATTTAGACAAGGGAAGATTGTTTTAAGTTTGTTCCACATATTGTAATCCAATTACTACTATTCAAAATTTTATACTAAAAAAAGTTTAAAATTTTAAAAAAATTCTTTGAAAATTATTAAAAAAATAAAAAATTCATGAAAAAAATTGATTCAATTTTCATAAAAATATTTCAAAATAAATAAATTATATAATTATATAATATTATCAAATATGGATGGAATTGATCTACATTAGATTGTTGATGTTGTGCAATTTTCAAAGTTCTCTATTATTTGACAACTTCTAGTGTTGTTTTGGCAAAAATCCGAGCAAAAATCTCATCTAATGCTAACAGAGGCTAGCTAGTGCTCAAACTCTTCAAAGTGATAAAAATAATTTTCTTTAAACCAACCGCTTAGCAACTTTGGGGAGATTTTTAAATTTCAAAGATGTTACAAGTTAAATTCAATACTGTAGAGCCATTTCAATTCAATGTACACATTGAAATCACCTCAAATTAATCCAATTTTACCATTCTACTCCATTAAATCTTTCCAAGTACAATCTAACTACAACCACAAACATAATGGGAAGCATTCAAAGTGACAATTTTTACACTACAAATTGACAGTACAAGTGGTTGTTTTAAGTTCATAAATAAACATAATGAATTGTCAATTGCTCATAATGAAGCCATCTTTGCAATTTTCAAGAAATATACACACCTATGTTGGCTAATTCCTCGTGAAGACAACAAGTGGAACTCCTCTTATTTTCTTCGTTAGTATTTTTTCTACCTTCTACTTAAAATAGCACAAAGCCTTCTATTGGTGCTTTTAGAAAAGAAGAAATAAGATCTTTACACAAGTAGAGGGTAGGAGGTAAAAAAATCCACGTGAGGTATGTAGTATAAGAAGTTTGTGGTGTCAAAAGGCCATTTAAGGGAGTTCTTGAAGCTCAAGACTAGTACAATATTGGTTAGATTATCAATAATTAAAATTTATAATAATTAAAAATATTAAAATAATCATAAATAATCACATATACTAAAATAATCACTATCTACATAAGGGTGTCCATTGCAATCTTGACTTTCCGTAGTGTTCAAGATTCTTGGAAATGAACCTCAAATGCATTAGATCTTAGTTTTAAAAAAATGAGATTAATGATTTTTTTTTAAATTATAAAGAAGATTTTGAAATCCTATAAATTGATTGTGGTTATGCATGTTAGGCCCTTTAACCTCATTTTTTGTGACCAACTTCTTAGATTGAGATGTGAAAAGAGGGTTGAAAGACTTCAATTTTTTTATGCAACTTGAATACCTTCATAATCAAACATTATAATCTATCAATCCTTAAGTGATATTTGAAATAAAACCATATAAATTCAAACAAGATGTGTTAGAAATCACTTTGGTAAAGAAAATACAACAAAATATTCATGAAGCTTATCAAGATGTTGGCATTTTGTTCAATTTAGAGCAAATTCCTTGAAGTTTAGAAAAGGGCTTGGGCAATTAGGGATTAATAGCAAGTTTCTAATTTTTTATATTCTATTATATAAAGTATAATTAAATTCTAATTAGATTTTATGAAGCACACTCTAATTTCTTGTTCAAAAATCCAAAATTTGAGGTTGAAATATAAATTGATTGGAAAACAATAAAATAGATGAACTTTGTAGAATGTTCAAAAAAGTAGATATATTTATACTAGATTCATGCATCAGTTTGATGTCCAAATACAAATTGATATTAAATGATACTTTTGATATTTCAAACAATGAACAAGCTTGTAAAGCCAAATAGTAACTTGAAGATAAGATAATGAGACTACTTAAGTCTTCATTCAATACACTTACAAATCTAATCTTATTAAAGTAAAATCATTGTATAGATGAAATAATGTGCTTGTGATTCACGATTTGATTACTAATGTGTCACCACCCTCACTTGTTACATAACAACCTTCATCTTTATATGCACATTTTCAATCTAGCTATGATTGATACCTTGCAACTTCAAGTTTTTGAAAGGTAAATTACAAATTAAAGATGCATGCATCAGAATGTCTAAATTAATGTGGAATTAATTTGTAGAATTCAATATGGAAATTTCAATCATTGTTCGAAATTATGAACTTAAATTTTAAAAGGTTTACTTATAAGTCCTTTTCAATTGATGTCTTTCATCTCAAGCACTTGGAGAATATATGGCCTTTCCATTTCAAACAATTAAATATTGGATGCTCAAATCCTTCACTAAATAGTCAATATAAATTCTAATGCCCAAATTGTCCATTCAAATTTTACAAATTTATTTTTGTAATAAAATCTATATCCTTGCTTTTGTCCTTTTAAACTCCAAAGGTCACAAAAAATAACAAATTTTTGGTTGTTTTGCATGGACAAATATATTAGAAATGAAATGATAAAAATCAAATTCACAATATTTGTGGCAATATCCCTTATTTTGAAGGTTAGATTTAGTAGGAATTAAGTCATTTTTGAAAAAAAGTGACATGCATCTTCTTGTAAGTAGTATGAAGTGACATAAATCCCTCAAATTGTACTATTGAAATTCAATTTTGACACTTTGACCTACCAAATCAAACCTTCATGTATCATAAAGGTAGTAATTGCTTTTTCAAATTTAGACTAAACTTTACATTTTTTAGTACTTTACCAATTATATTGATTTCCTCTATTAGTAGAAGTGAAAATAAGTATTACTATAAAGTGCAAATTTTGAGAAAATTTGTATTATATTGTAGGCTTTTAACCTATATTAATCAAAAATAGAAGTAATTTGATAAACTAAAGTGACAAGTAGGGCAAGAATTTGTGTAAAATAGGGGTATCTATAATTATTAACACTACAAAAAAATGAGTGTCTACAATGACTGCAAGATGATTGCAAAATGACTATTATAGTCATTTTGCAATCATTTTGCAGTCATTGTGGACACTCATTTTTTGTAATGATATAAGGCCGCTTTATAGCTAGAAGCTAAGCCAAATTGTCACTAAGTCAATTGTCCAAAATTTCAACCCATTCTTGGGTAGGAAGCCGGCCTCATCTAATCTCACATTGGCCTCAAAATGGCCTTCTATTTTTGGTGCATCCAATTCAATAAGCTTGGGCCATGCTTAGGCCATGTCAAATGATCTATTTGAGGGAAAAAGAACTCTGACATAGCAAATTGGCCCAAACTCTTGGTGTCAAGGGTTTGAAGCTAACTTAAGCCTTTCAACGAGTAATAAATTAGGATTCTTAACCTTTGATACACCAAATTGGCCCAGCCTCTTGGTGTAAAGTGATCCTTGATATATCAAATTTTTGGCACTAGAATTCCCTAAATCCCCAAAAAATGAAGGCCATTTCTCTAAAAAAACATTGAAAATTGCCCCTATTACTGCACTCATCAAAACTTTCAAGAAAATGTTTTTTATTAAATCCAACCATAGGATCTTCACCTAAACTTCTACAATGGGGTCCCAATCAAAATGGCATTTTGGGATCTACAATAAAAGCAATTTCAGCTCTGCCAACTTTGACAACCTCCCGAGAGCTCAAAAATTGATATTTTACTATGAAATTTTTGATTAAATATTTTCTATAAGTAAATGACATGCATAAAAAATTTCTATGCCAAAAGATTTACACAAAAAAAGATATTCAAAATCTACCAACATGTGTAGTAGTAAAAAAAAATTCACTACTTTCAACTTTGACACCCTCCCAAGGATTGAAACTTTTTTTTTGCCATGAAATTTTTGGCATGAAATTAAATTTATATAGTTAATATGTATAAGAAATTTCAAGGTCAGAAGATCAATTTAAAAAAAGACATTAGAAATCTCCCAATATGTGTAGTTTTGAGAAAAATTTCACAATTGCCAACTTTGACACTTTTTCAAGCATTGAAATTTTTTTTTACCATGATTTTTTTGTGTGAAATCATCTCTATGTCGATAATATGTATTCTAAATTTCAAGTTCAAATGAATTACCAAAAAAAAGATATCCAAAATCTCCACATGTAGAGTTGTGAGAAAATTTTCACTATTGCCAACTTTGACACCCTCCCAAGGGTTGAAAACTTGTCTATTTACCATGAAATTCTTTACGTGAGATAACCTCTATGTTGATAATGTATTTTGTAAATTTTAAGTTTAAAAGACTTACCTAGAAAAAGATATTCAAAATCTCCCAACATGTGTAGTTGTAAGGATGAGTTCTTACATCCGTGTCAAACTTTGATCCACAAAATAACACTATACTTAGGGCTCAAAAACTCATCCTCATAACTACACATTTTGGGAGATTTCGAATATCTTTTTTGGGTAATTCATTTGAAGTTGAAATTTAGAATACATATTATCAACATAGAGATGACTTCACACCAAAAAAATCATGGTAAAAAAACAATTTTTCAATGCTTGAAAAGGTGTCAAAGTTGGCAATTGTGATTTTTTTTTCAAAACTACACTTGTTGGGAGATTTCTAATATCTTTTTTAAATTAATCTTCTGACCTTGAATTTTTTTACACATATTAGTTATATAAAATTTATTTTATACCAAACATTTCAAGGCAAAAAGAAAATTTCAATCTTTGGGAGGGGGTCAAAGTTGAAAGTAGTGAAATTTTTTTTACCGCTACCCATGTTGGTAGGTATTGAATATCTTTTTTTGTCCAAATCTTTTGGCATAGAAATTTTTTATGCATGTCATTTACTTATAGAAAATATTTAATCAAAAATTTCATAGTAAAATATCAATTTTTGAGCTCTTGGGAGGCTGGCAAAGTTGGCAACGCTAAAATTGTTTTTATTGTAGATTCCAAAACACCATTTTGATTGGGACCCCATTGTAGAAGAGAAAGGGGTGAAAACTTATGACATTTGACTATACATTTTGAAAGATATAAGCATTTGAAGGGAAAGTTTAGTGAATTTTTTTTTCCATTGTGCTTCACAACTTCACATGCCTTTGACCAATGATTGTAGAGAATTTCTACTCTATGGATTTTGAATTAAATTTTTTATCATATTGAAAATGATGTTAGTGACATAATCTAAAAAATTTTAAGCTAGAAAAAGATGTAGAGAACATCCAAAAAGATCTTGTAATGCAACAATGCCTAAAAGTTTGCAATGCACAATATAAATTTTAGAACACATTTTCCCCCACATATTTTTTAAAATTAAAAATTCAAATAGTGGACTTTAAGATATACTAATGATTTACAAAGCCCTAAACTTTTTTTTGTAAAGAAACAAAATTGTCTACTTTCTAGACTATTTAGAAGGATTATATGAATAATATGTAGGTTAAGGCTTTGGGCAATCATTGGGAAATGGGTCACCTTTGTATCTAGTCTATTCTAGATATATTCCCTTCCTTTGGGAACTCTAACCTTGATTTCCTTCATCAACCTTCCTATCATGGTGGAAAGCGCCTTCCCTTTGCGCGTTGTTCATTCCATTGTTTGCCTTCACCTTGAAACCTTTGCCCCCTTCCCTAATCAAGGAAAAAGTGACTGACTAGCTTGTCCCTAGTTTCACACAAAAAAACCCTATAACTTCTCCATATGATGTTGGATTGAAATAAAAAAAATTATATGTTCACAATGCTCTTGCAAAACTATACATCCTAAAAAAAATTTAAAAAAAATTTAAAAAAATTTTAGCTCATCGGAACCTATTGAAATTCCAATTTGTCCTCTAAAAGGACAACACTCCTCTAGGAGTTAAAGTATCTCCAAAAGTATTTTGAAACCATCCCTATGCTTTATTGTAGATGGTGGGCTTTGATTTTTAAAATTTTTTTGTATGAGAACCAAGGCAACTTTATTGGAGTGTAATTTAGGGTGCCCTAGTTGAAAATTCAAAGAAATTAGATGATTTATTCAAAAATTCTACTTTTTTAGGATTCATGATTTTCAATTGCTAATAGTGCATACATATTTTTTCAAGAAAAAAATACCTCCAACTATATTGAATTGTTTAAATTGACAGTTATAGGTGTTGCTTCCTTAGAGAGAGAGTCAAAAAATAAATTCAAAGCTCACATGGTATTATTATTGATGTTCTTCCTCTTGTATTGATGGAAAAGCCTTTGGTGTGTAATTCCAGTTGCCAAAGGTGTCATGGTGCGTCAGTCCTTGTTGTGACCTTTGGAGGTCATATCCATACCTTAAGACAGGTAGTTTGTTTTGTTTTGTTTGTCACATTGACATCTCCCGGCCCATGCGTCCCTTGGTTGCGTGCTTGGTACTATCGGAAAGCTCTCGGAAAGGAGGGGTGCATGAGCTTAATTTTGTGATGTTCTGACCCATGGTGTGAAAGTTATTGAATTTCAAAATTTTTATGGTTCTCAAAAATTAGAAAATTACTTTTACTTTAGTTCAAACTGTGGCATTGGCACAAGGCACACTAGTGTTAATAACAACAACAAACCAAAACCAAAACCAAAAACCAAAACCAAACACAAACCAAACCAAAAAAACCAAAAAATTCAAGACGGGTTAGCGGCAAAATCCAAAAAAAACTTCATTTCATTCTGGAATTTAAGTTGAAACTGAGGTCACTGGGTCCGGGTGAGGCAATCCCGCAGGGGCGGAACGAGGTTCGGGATTTGGCTCGGCACGCGGCAATGAGTTCATGCACTTCGTCGTCGTAGTTCCCCAGGCAAGGCCCGCTCTCTAGGGTTTCGTCCAAAGTCATTTGTCCTTCAGCCCCGCTCTCATTCATTTCCATGGTGCTCCTGTTTTCAAGCGCATGCTCACCAACTTGCCGATTTTTTTGCAAACCGGCCGATCGTCGTCGCATTCCAGTATAACAAGTTGTTCTTCAGAAAGCTTTGTCTTTCCTTCTGACCCTTGCCACTGGAGGTCAACGGATTGAGATCGCGTGCAAGGCTGTGTGCTCGGTGTCGGGGAGTTGGAACTGCGTTCAGTTCACGCAGAGCGAAGCAGTTTCGGAGTTCTGAGAGTATGGTGGTGGAATGCGGGCTTAACATGGCCGCTTCCAACTCGCTTTCCGCCGTGCAGGGGCGAGGCAGCATTAGCGGGGGTAGCGCGGTAGAACAATATGGGAACAACGCGGTGTTGGCTTTGCAGTCGGAGGTTCGCGATGACGACTCTACGCGCGGTAACGGCAACAACTGCGAGGATCACCAGCAGTTCAGGCCGGAATTTCTAAATGGCAGTCGTCGGAAGAGGGTGCGTTGTTTTATCTGATCCGTTAGGCAGATGTTTTTTGTGCGCTTGAATGTGCGATGAATTTTAAGGATCTCCTTGGCGATGGCCACTTTGATTTGGTTTTCTGTTTTTTGGAAATTCGACGTGTCGCTCTGGTTCTTCTCAATAGATGTCCGATGCGAAGGTAGAAGTCGGAAATATCTGTAGATCTGTAGTTTCTGGTTTTCTTACTCATCAGCCGGTAATTTCTGGAACGTCTCTGGATTTGCGATCCTCAAACCTTCACGCTGAAGGAGCAGGTGTCACATTGTGAAGTGTCGGCAGGGGTTAGGGCCTAATTTCACAGCGCATGCAATTGTGTCTGCGCCCGTGGGTGTCGTTGATGCAATTTCTGTCTGTGTTGATTCGATTTTCTGGTTTTAGAATTTCTTCTAGTTCTTCTCATTTGATATCCAATGGAGTTGTGAATGGAAGGGGTTCGAAGTGTCTGCAGATCTGTGTTATCTAGATTTTTCACTCTCCATCTGCCAAATTCTGGAATTGCCTCTCTTTTTTTGAAGCTCGGAAACTTTCACTTTGAAGTAGCACTTTTTGCAGTGTCGGTAGGGGTTGGATTCATTTTGTGTATGTGGTTGCATACATGTGTGTCGGTAATGCAATCTTCACTTTGTATTTTGAACTTGTTCTGCATTACAATCAGCTTCTATTTTGTTTATCTCCTCGCTGGTTTGCATATGGAGACATCTGGACTGAGCATATTTCGAGATACTTGGCAACGTGCACCTGCTTGCATTTGGTGTTTTTAACGTTTTTTTGTCTGAAGTTATGATGTTTTTTATTATTTTGCATGAATATTAAAATTTGTTTATTCCTCACACGTTTTGTTGCGTAATTAGTGTGGATTGTGTGGTATTAAGCATGATCCGAGTTGATTTTCTAGCATCTACTCCATATCAAGTAACCCTTGTGCCTTTCATACGTAAGTCCATGCATTTTCAATCCTCTTAAGCTATCACTTTCATGATATGAAACTCAATTAGAACAGGTGATAACATACCCTGGTCTCTAGGCAGACATTCTGTCTTAGACTAAGTTATGCTACAAGAGATGCACAAGGATGTGGAAACGTGAATTGGAGGAATGGCGTGGATGTAGGTGTCTTGCTCAGTCCGCTTATGCTTATTCATGATCCGCTCCTGCCTCACGTTTTTTGAGTTTTCAGAAGAGGTAGGAATTTCAGTGAGGTTAAGTTTAGTGCCAAGGACGGTTATTTGTGCATTGTGAGTGATTTAGAATCGATTTGGTGTTAAAAGATTGTTCTTCCCTTGGAGTGCTACGTGTTTCTTTCGACCTCTAATTTTGTTCCATAGTTGTATTTTGACTTTTTCTTTGTATGTCTGTTATTATGCTCTTAATTAGCGTTATATTCTCCAGAAATTGTGATTAGGCATGTGGATATGTGGGATTGTCTTGGGATTCCAGGAACTGGGAATTTCGAAAGTATCATCGTCTTGGAACTCTTCCTCTCCGGTAGTTTCTGATAGTCCAGACATGGAAGTAGCTTATGGAGTTATTTGAAACTCGACGGATTGATGTGATGAGAAGCTTCTCGTCAAACGCCATCTAGTATTAAATCAATATTGGGGATATGATCTATGTGTTCAGGTGAACCGGTCTGCTAAACTGAAGCAGTGTAAGCTGGACGCTCGCAGAGAGCAGTGGTTGTCACAAGGTTCACAAGGTAGTGATTCTTTCATGTAGAGCTTTGGAAGACAACAGTTAAGAATCGAGTATTAGCAGGTTAGGATCCAGCTTGATCTCGTGCGTTGTTTCGAGTGCTCTCTCGTGTTTCCTCCTGATTTAAGAGTGATTTGTGTGCAAAGTATGTCTATCATTATTTCCTTGAAGCGTAGCTTACGTGGCGCTTAGTTTGCTCAGGCAGCGGCTGCCCATCACTAGTCTATCACTAGTAAGGGAGTTTCTGCATGAGATAGGTTTACCTTTCCTTATGTACGTGGTACTGGTAGAAACTGTAACATGATCATCTCCTGGGCAATTCTTATGCATGTCGATGTGTCGGTAGGACATCTTAAAACTTTTTTGAATTCCACCGTCACCAGAAGAATGCGGTACCGTCCCGAAGAATCCCATGTTCACAGTGTAATGCAAGTCTTTCTACAATTGTTTTTTGCAATTCTTCTGCTGTACTGTATTTTGACTCAGGATTCCCTATTCCTTTATTCAGGAAAGCAAGGGAAGGTCGAAGAGCAGCAACAAAGTGATGAGCAACAGCATTGGAATTGTGAACATCATTACAAGTCTGAGGGCCGGGAGTGCGTAGCCCAGGAAAGGGCAGGTCCATCTGGAAATTCTCGAAGTCAAAGCTCGGGTTCAAGTGGGTCTATGAGTGAGCGAACACCTGCAGGCTCACCAGCTACATATTATCGCTTTTCAAGCAATGCGATGGGCAATGAAGTGAAGAATTCTAGAAAGGAGGCTCCAGCTAGGAGGCAGGTTGTATCTTCCAGGGCACCCAGGTATTTCAGGGATGAAGAAGACCTGCATGGAGAAAGTGAGCATCGGCAGAACTTGGCTAATAATGGGCGTTCAAGTGGCGATATTAACAAGCCGAGATCAAATAGCTCTTGTGCGAGTAGCAGCTATACAGGAAGTGGTTCTGAAGACAATGATGTGTCTCACGATGCCGAGGATGACTGGGAATCTGCTTTTGATGCATTGCATGTACAAAGCTCCCCGCGTCGATCTGAAGCGTCACACAAGGGTCCTAGTTCCGATCGTACTCTCCATAGTGATGCAAAAGAGCTGCACGACAAAAAGCAGAATGGCGCTCATTATCACAACCATCATCACCATCTGCATTATCATCACCATCCTGATATTCAGATTGCTCAATTGAAACCTGAATACAGATACAGGAATTCGGGTTATGGAGGAAGGAGAGGAAATGGTGGAAGGGCTTGGCGGCCTGATGATGTTTCTCGACCTCCAACATTGCCGAGGCTTCGGGTACAGCATGCGTACTCAAACCACTCGAGCAATAACAACCATCAAGGTTGGGGTAACATGCATGGAAACATGTGGGAGGATCAACAACCTGCATCACCATCTTACTGCCCTATATGCACGGAGGAGCTTGACATGACAGACTCGTCGTATCTGCCGTGCTCTTGTGGGTTTCAATTATGTCTGTTCTGCTACCACAGAATCTCATCAGACGATGGGCGTTGCCCAGGGTGTAGGAAGGCCTACAACACTGACTTGGCAGTGGCAGTGTCACGATCTTCCTCGGTTTGGTTGCAAGTTTGATCATGCACCCATGGTTACAGTACTCTCTCCTGAATGGGAGCAGGACGATGATTGAATATAGTGTAGCTACAGGTGTGAGCGTTCGGGTGCTTCAAAGACTATATATGTAGCATATCGGCTTGGCTTCTCTAGGAATGGTAATATGTTTTGCTGCTAATATGCCTCATAGCAGTGCTGTTTTGTGACTCTTTGCTAACTACTGCTGTACCTTCTCTTCTAGATTACGACATTGTACACTCGTGATCTGGAACGAGTATTTTTTAATCTCGTTCCCTGAATCAAAGTATTTGGGTACGATTACCTGCAAGTTTTGTATGTTTCCTGTACATGATTCTAAGTCTCAATGGCGATGATCCGTCAGTTATGGGCTTTGTTTGAACCAGAAAATATGTGAGAATATTTTGAGCAGAGATGGCCAACAGTGAAGAAAATGCTGCCTGATGCAATTAGTAGCAGTACGAGTACACATCACAGTTCACTCGTTGCTTTGTTTTGATTAAAAAAGTAAAGAACTTGATCACTTTTTAGTTTTTTAAATATTTCAATTTTCATGCCATTGTGCAACAGAATTTGGCTATGGTGGAAGCACCCAAAACCGTCCAAATAAGGAATTCAGCATAGTTGGAGGTAACTTTTTATAAAATGATATTTTTCTAGTATTAGCAAGTGAAAATCATGAATATTAAAAAAAAAATAGACGTTTTGGATGTTGTATGTAATTCTTTTGATTTTTCAAAGCATTGGCTCCCTAGACCATTGAAACTGTGCAATTGGTGCACCCAAAACTAAACCTTGCTAAAATCGGCAATGAGCCAATCAGATATTTATCTGTCCTTAAAATGCATTAGCCAATTAAAATCAAGCATGTGGCAAACACATTAACCCCTAAAGGACATGGCATTTTCAAGCTCCAAAATCACTCAAAACCTGCCATCTTTGCTATAGTCGCTCAAGAAACCAAAAAAAATGTTTAAAAAAAAATCTAACTATAGGATCTTTTACTTTACTTGTCTTAGATCATGTGCTAGAAAATTTCATGAAGTTTGACCGTACCGATTAGAAGATATTAGTATTCAAAGTCGGGAAAGAAAGTTTTTTTGAACTATGAATTGCAATTTTGACCACCATTTGTGGAATTTTTTTGTGCTATGGACCATGAGGTTAAAATTTTTTATATTGAACATTTGAGTTGGGAGTTGGGGGAATTTTTTTTAAATCACTTGATTTTCATTCATTAAAAATTTGTTAAATAGAAGTAGGTCCAAGATTGTAAGAAACACTAAATTGTTAATAGATTTAAGATGGAATTAAAACACCATAATCCCAATGGTGAAATTTTTCTTGCAAACAAAATTAACCCTAATAAGAAAAAAAATTTGAAAAATTTGAAAAATTGCATTCAAAAATGAATTCTATAAGTTGTTTTTTCAAGAAGATGTTTGGGTTGCCTAAAATACAAGATTGTCCGTAACTTTTTCATTATTAGTCCAAATAGAATGAATCAAAGCTTCAGAAACAAACCAAAACATAATCTTTGAGAAAAAAAAATTCAATTAAAATTTATATTTATTTATTTATTCTGCTTGACGAACTGCTTTTAGGACTTAGGATAGCATAACTTTTGCTTTCGGACACTAATTGAAGTAAAAATTATATTTTTGGAAAGCTAATTTGAAAAGTTTCAAAAAATATTGTAAAAAATTCAGGTCACAAGAGCCTACCCAAAATCCCAAGTGTCCCTAAAGAACTTTGGTCCTTTAGAAATTAAGGGAACTCTACTAATACAACTGGGTGAGTCTACAATCTACTACAAGGGACATATTTAGGAATGGGAAATTCTCCCTTATCTATTTTACTTTTGAATGATACGCTTAATACTTTGTAGAAATTCTGAAAATTGTTTTACAAATCTCATACCGAAGTATTTATAAATTTCGGCCAAAGTTCTAGAAAGACTTTGGGGCATTGACATCCCAGGCCTAGAAGTTATTGAAAATGTGTTCAAATCTAATACTCCACTAATTTGTCCTTAGAGCATCCCCATGCCTATTCTCCAAAGCAACACTTTAAACATTTTGAACCATTGATCTTTCTTGTCAAAGGAAGATCAATGGTCCTGAATGTTTAAAGTGTTGCTTTGGAGAACAAGCATGGGGATATTCTTACAATATGTAAAATCCAATCCACCAAATAAAGCATTAGGGGACATTTGTTCTGTCTTCTCACTAATTAGAGTAATGGACTACAAAAGCCACAAGTTTTTATTCTTCATATTTGATTTTGCACTATATCAATACCTTAAGATAGTTTATTTGTTTTGTTTGTCATGTTGAGATCTCCTTGACCATGCATCCCCCGGTCACGTACTTGGTATTGTTGGAAAGCTCTCAACGAGGAGGGGTGCACAAGTTTGGTTTTGTGGTGTTCCAACCTACAATGAAAAAGTTATGGATTTTTGAGTTATTTTTTGTTTTAAAAAATTAGAAAATCACTTTTACTATGATTTTGGTTGTAGCAATGGCACAAAGGCATACTATCCACTAAAAAGATGGCACCACCTCATGGTTTGTGATTAATTCCTTCCTTCTTAAAAATCACATGTTGGTTTTTTCTTAAAAAAATGCTTCTACTCCAAAATGCTATCGATTTCTCAAGAAATCACAAGCCATGGATCTTTGTGAGATTTAAACTAAGTTGTCCAAAGACAAATTTAGAATATGGATATGGATATTGTATGACTACAAAATATAGCTATAGTACCAAATATGGATATGGATAGTTTATATGATATGAATATTGAATTATAAATATAGGTATGGGTACGGGATATGGGATTGTCCCATATTGATTGTCAAATTAATTGGGCTTGAAAATTACAAGTAGGGGAGGAAGGGGAGGGCATTAATTTTAATTAATTAATTTGTTTTAAACCCAAGGAGGTAGGTGGGTGGATGGAATTTTAAAAATTTAAATTTTTTTTGACCCAATTTGTCTCACTAGGCATACTAGTCACTTTGAAGAATACATCTTCCTCTTAAAGCACAAATTTACTCTAATGACGCAAAAGCTTAAAAATCATTTTTGAAATTTAGTGTCTTCACTCTGTAGGAGAAATCATCACCAATTGAACACAATAACAAAGTGAAAAGTGAAGCCCTAATTGATTTTAAAATGCTATAAATTTAGTTCTTCATAACATTCAGTAGCCCATAGGAGGACTGCCTTTCCCTTTGTGAAGTCCCCATCACCTAATTTCATCTGACATTTCTTGAAGTTTGCAACTTTAGTTACTGAATGGTGTGAAATATTTCACACCATTTCATCCGCTGGGAGGCAGTGTGACAGGCTACTACTGAATGTCATGTTCATGAATACTAATGTACCTTGAGCCAATACTACAATCAAAAGAAAAGTAATAGTAAATTATTTAAATCACAAATTTTTTTTAATTCAATATATTTCAAACCATAAGTTCCAACATCACAATACAAAGCCTTGTGCATTGTGTTGTTGCTGTTGCACACAATGGGATGTCAACTGTGATGACTAAGCCTTCATAAAACTCCTTAAAATAAAAATAAAAGTAATATTCTAAATTTTTTACATTCATAAAAACTTCAAAATTCAATATCTTTTCTCTAATAGATCCGAATTCCAGGAAACAAAGTCCGTGCACCCCTCCTCTCTCTGACAGTACCAAGAACGCGGGGATGCACGGTACAGGAGATCGCACTGGAACAAATAAACTAACCAAACCAACAAACAGCCCAACTTAAGTAATGGATTTTACTAAGAGCAAGGATATCTCTACTACCAGTAGTTTTCAAAGACGAGGCTCAAAGTGACGAGGTCAAGTTACGAAGCTTACTGTCTATATGTGATCGAAATCTCGAATATTTGTACCAAAATTTCTCAATTTTTTTCCAAGATCTAATTTCAATAGCAACTCCGATGGCGAATTCCAAGTCACAGATTATCAATATCACAGACTCCTGGAAATATAATACAATCCATTACCTTGAGGCACTTCAAATTAAAGTTAAAGAATGTCAACTACTGAGCTACAGGTCACCCCCACATGATAAAGGAACCTAAACCATAATCTGAAAAAAGAACGAACTTACATGAAAAAATGGACTATTTCAGGCTGACCTTGGCCTTGAATGTGCTCCAGATTTTCAGTGAAAGATCAACTTTCAAGCAAATTACAGTTGAATGATGAGAGGTAACCATGTTCTACTTTTTTTTTAACGCCCATCTAGAGTAAGTTGAGGGAATCTGTTTGGCTTCTGCTGCAGCCGCAGCATCATTCGTGGAATTAGGAAGATCCCAGCTTGAAGGACCCCCTGTTCCAATTTCGGGCTCCTTCAATGCAGTCAGTGCCTCAATCCCTCGTTTCCTCTTCCACACCCCAACCGTTTCTTTTTTCACATCAATTACAGCAACCACCCCAGAGTCTTGACGAACATCTGGTGGTCTTTTACCATCTACAGGCTGTAACTTGATCAACTCGACAAATGGTTTGTCTGGTGCGTCTTCATCCTGTGTACCTTCCGTTCCTTGCTCCTTCGGACTGTCTGCAGTACTTTTAAGTTTTTTCTTTACTTGATCTTGTTTCTTCTCCACAACTGACTCATCCCTCACTTTTGAGAATACTTTCTTACCTTCGTACTTCCGTTTTACTTTCCCAGGGACTAAAGGATGCCCATCTAGTATCTGCAGCGTTGGAACAAGATTTTTCACCTGCTTCACGCAAAACGATAAGTTTCCAGAATGGAATTTGAAGCTCAAATATGTAAGTCAAATCTATGTCATCTGAAACTCTTCATTGGTAGGAGGTCGTAAATATTTAAAGAATCATAATGCATTTGTACCTGATGCAAGATTTGAGATCCTGATCGAAAATGAATCTTACCTCTTGTTCATAATTCGCTGCTGAGCAGATGGGGCTCCCGCGTAGATTGAGGTTGGATAGACTGTGCAAAGATTCTAGCACCTGTTTCCACATAAGGGTCAGATTTTACTCCATATAGTCCTGGCACTTTCGAAGGTAGCAAAGTATGCTAAGAGTTCACACCGAAATCGAAGTAATAAGGAGAAGACACCGTTGATCTCTGATAAAGACATGAACAAATACAATAAAGTCCGACCTTGACAAGTATCTCACAAACGATCAACAAGCTCATTGTAGAAAACCAAAGTACCTGAAGGCTTTGCCAATTTTGCAAGTTATTGCTGCCAAGGTCAACAATACGAAGTCTGCCGTTCCTTTCTAACTCCTTTGGCAAGTCCTGATAAACAACAAATGAGTCCACCATCAGAAATAGCTTCAGCATCAGCATAATAAAGCATTGCTTTAGAATGTTCACTCTAGCCCAGAGAACGAAAAGAATCATACCGATAATTGATTATGAGCAAGTCGCAGTTCTTCCAATGCGACACAACGCTTCAATGATGCTCCCAGTACTTGAATTCGACAATGAGAAACTGAAAGCTGCAAACACAAAACACAACTATCTGAAAATTAGCTGAATGAACATACGCTTGACTTACTCCAATCACTACAAACTGTATATGAGACAAACATAGAGGGCAAGAAGACCCCGTTGTCGTTGCTCAGAAGGAGGACCCCTACCAGGAAAGACAAAAGCAAGCAATTCTCGTAAAAGAGTGGAAGGATGCAACAGAACCAAAATCACCTTCGTTAGCTCTAATTGCTTGTTCAACGACTTCCCCAACTCTCGGATCGGGTTATGTGATAACACTGTCAAAAAAGAATACGACTCGTCAGCTATTGCAGCGACTAAAACTCGATGGATTGACACAGTATGCTTCATTCCTAAAGAATGTGCACCAAAGTCCACATCCATTCTATGTCAACTTAAAAAGCAATTAGTTTTTTTTAATGTAAGCAGTGAAAACAAAAAAACAACAGGAAAAGAGCAATCTTTCGCACCTAGAGTATTCAATTTGACTAGGTTATCAAAACGAGTGACACGCGCAATCTCGTTGTCTGCATCAGAGGCAGGAGGATGTCAGAAATTTGGGTAGAAAATCTAAAATTCAACAAAACAACTCATGTTTATTCCATGGACTGTTAGATTAAATGCAAGTCTTGTTCAATATTAAGGTCTAACTCCAAAAAAAATCAACGACGAACATGCTCTCCTAACCTCATTCCACAAGAGTCAGCCCTAATTTGGCGAACAGCGATAATTTGCCATTGTTACAAAGTGACGAAACTCACTATTCAGGATGAGAGCCCGCAATTCTACGAGGCTAGAAATCTCAGAGACGGAAGTAATAGCGTTGCGGCTGGCGTTCAGGACCTCCACCCAATCATCAGTACCCCCCAAATTACCCTCAGATTTGCAATCTTTGCCAAAAACTCTAGCAAAATAAGCATACATTTGTAAAGTACGAAGAGTATGACTTAGCATCACCAGTGAGCGAATAAATGCGCAGTTGGAAACGTAACAAGAGCTCACAGCATGCCACATTACACCTAATTACCATAGAACCGTAATGAAGGCTAAGATACATGAATTTGGGCTCTCTTCAAGCTATGAACATTGATCCAGTTTATAAGAGACCAGTATGATTGGGCACTTCCCAAGATAAAGAAAGACCAGGAAAGCAGAGAAACGCACTGTAAGTTTTGTGAGGGTTTCAACTCCCTTCAAACTAGTTAGCCCATTCCCTGCGACTGATAACCACTTCAAATTGGTGCACATAGAGATACTCTGCACCATACCAAGCCAAAAAAACATCAAATCAATGAAACCCTACCACCAATTCTAGTACAACCTCTGTTTCGAGAAACCGATTACTCCAATTTTTGATTGCAATATGTTTTTCTTACCATTGACAAATATTTTTTCAAGCCTGTATTTGAAGGCCTTGTTCCTAAGCTGTAAGCACACATGCAAGATTGACAAAGGTCCCTTACCTCAAGATTGGTTATACTGTTGCCCGAGATATCCAAGCGCGACAGCCTCTCGCACGCATCAATGCCGGATATCTGTTGCGACGGCAAGCTTGTAAGCTTTTGCTTTTAAAGAAGGCATCACTGCAAATCGAGCAAAAGCAAGCAAAGTTGGAAGACGTTGAGGGAGAAACTTAAGCTGGAAAGAAATGTTTAACCTCGTGAAAGTAGCGATTAGGGACGGTAAGCGTCTCAATAGTGGCCAGATCACAACCATCGTTGAGTGCAGAAATCAACGCAGCTGTGAGGCGCACCATCGTTTCTGATAATTGAGAAGATTCGCTTAAACCCTAAACCCTAAACCCTTCATAATCCTCCAGTGCACAGCCTCTGCGTCTACTACTGCACTTCTCCTCTCTGTAAGCACATTGCTTTTAAGGTGGAAGGGTGCTTTCCCGTGGGTCTTGTTGCCGTGGCCGGTAAAGTTTCTTTCTTTGAATGCTTCTAAGATTTCGACACGATTTTGAGTAAAGGAATTCCACGTAGAAATTATTTGAACGTGCATTTGAACATGGTTCCCATTATTGATTTCTTTACATTTTTGTTAACTTTCGTTGGAAGTCATAAGAATATTCTAGTTTTTTTTAGCATGCAGTTTTAGGCACTATTATGGAGATTAATCATGAATTTCAAAATGATAAAAGCAAGTATATTCAAAGTGGACAATAAGTGGTGTTTCACTCTATGGCCGTCTAAGTCGAGAGGCCATGGTTTTCTCAAATCTGATTGGTGAAAATCATGGTTTCTCAAATCTGATTGGTGGAATCAATGGCCTCTCGACTTGGACAGCTATAGTGTGAAACGCCCCTAAGCCCCTAGAAATAGTAGGTATATATTTAAGATAAGAATTTGTAAGTTTTAGTTAAGCAAAGAGATTGCAATTAAGTAATTACAAAAATGCACATCATAAATTAAGTAATTCTAAATAATTTCCAAGTCAATCAAAGACATAGAGCACATTTCAAAAAATCTTGTAATGTTACTATGTCCCAAGATTTGACAATATGCTATCCAAATTTTGCACACATTTTCCCACTACATAATTTAGGTAACAAGAATTCTAAATGGTGTATTGAAGTAGGGTATCATCTATGACAAGACAAAAAAAACCCTCTAAAACTCAAAAATCTTTAGTTTTTATGTATATTGTAAAAAATCTCTTGTAGTTTTTATGTATACTCAATATAAACTTTAAAATATTTGGTAGCTCTTCAATAATAAGCTTCTTAATGTATCCAAGAATTTTTCTTGTCGTTCTCAACCTCAGTATTTGTTCCCAAAGTTCCCTCTTGTTCATCACATTCCTTATGATCAATGTGTCCTAAGTTAGCTATGGCCCCCTACAAGGACAACAACCTCCCACCTAAGCCTCCTGTACTTGATCCCTTGTCTAAGCTCCCTCCCAAGTAATCCATTGCTACTCCCACTCCCCTCTCTTTGAAACTTGTTTCCCTTAAATCTCTAGCAGCTTGATTTAGAACAAAAAGTTTGGGAAGTTAATGAAATAAACCCTACCCAAGTTGCCTCTTCTCCTCCATTTTCAATCAAACATAACATATTGTTTGCATCAAAGGTCTAATTTACATTAAAAAAAAATTATATGTACTCAAAGTTCTTGAAAAATTACATGTGTAGTAAAAATATAAGAAATGTGTGGTATAAAGTGAAACTAAACAAGCCTATACAAAATCAATTTTGTCCTTCATAGGGACAATAAAGACTTTAGGGATTAAGGTGTTCATTCATTATGTCCTCAGTTTTTTTAAATGTATCTCTTATCAACAGTTTTCAAAGATTTTGCTTGGGTGGGTCATTCTTTGTATGTTTCATACCCCCCGTGCGGCAAGGGGGTATTTTTTGGGGGGCTATTTACCTCAAAGGCTCAAATAAATGGTCCCCTATAATTACATAATTTGTGAAAATGTCCTATATTATGGCACCCTATACTTACTTATATTTCATAGGTGAAAGTATTTTTTGTAGGGTATTTTCTTTATAAGGAGAAAAAGTGAATTGAAGAGAAAGTTAAAAGCAAGAAGATTAGAAAGAAGATAAAGGAAATTTGCATGAAAAGTTGAGATGTTTAATTACTTTGTTCAATATTCTTTTCCGTTGTCACACCCTTTTTTGTATATAGAATTTAGTCAAGTGAACTAGTATGACAATTTTACCACTTGCAATACACAAAAATCCAAAAATTGAATGTACAAGAACCTCTACAGTCTACAATGTATAAAAAACATAGTTTGACGATACATGAAAGGAAAACAAAAGAATCGTGGTTTATAGAAATTGTAATGCTTTGAAAAGTGAGATACATATTGCAATGGAAAGTTCACATAACCTTGACTTGAAGATCAAAGTCCATCCATCCATCTTCAGCTATATCTCTATTGCCCCTATTTTCATCCACCCAAGGTCTATTACTCAGTACAACACAACAACTAGCTAAGCAAACATCATGTAACACCTTTATACTCTAACTATTTTGTACAACCAACTATACAAACATCATTTACCACCTTTATACTCTGACTCCTTTATTTGTACAACCAATTCTAAATAAAAGTGACCCTACTAAATACAATTTCCAAGATCCTAATCTCTAGTCCTTAAATTATATGTAAATTTTTTTAATACTTGAGATTTTTTAACTACCTATTTTATTTATAATGCATCTTTGACTTTGAAAGTCCCCTACTTTATTTGTAAATCTTTTATAAAATTTACTTTGAAACAATAAAGTCTATGCTATATTATGCCGCATGTGGTTTTTAAAATGCGGGAAGTGACCCACTTGAGAGATTTTGTATTGATGTGTTAAAGAGATATGGATAGGAATCGCAATTGAGAAAGGGATGATAAATGTCATGATTACATCAATCCCTAATCAAAAGAGCTTGGTAGAAGGATGAATGAAAATATAGTGTTTTGCAAGCAATACAAATTTATGCTTGAATAAAATCTTGGCATAAATTTTGTTCTTTGAATTTATTATTTTTGTCCATTCCTATATGAATGAATTCAAAAGTATCTTTGAGGTTAAGTTCTACTATGATTCAATCCAATAGGAAATAACATGAATCATTATTTTGCCATTCAATTTGATTCTCTCTCTCTCTCTCTCTCTCTCTCTCTCTCTCTCTCTCTTACATCTTTGTTTTGAAATGTATTTAGTCCTTGTATCCTTGTATACATAAGGTTGGACTTGACATGAGAGTAGAGTGGAAATAGTTGAATTTACCTTAACTTATAAGATAGGGACACCTTAAATTGTCTTTTTTTTACTTTAAATAGTAGTTTGGCACTATGAACGCATCATTTGTAAATTGTATGCAAAATTATAAAGAAACAAAGTAGTTTTAGTCTACATTCTAAAATCATTTCTTCAAGAATAGGTAGAGATTGATATAGGAGATGTGTGCATTATAATCATCTCATTAATACCTTAAGAATTAGAAAAGGGGGAAGTACAATAGCTAGTTTAAACTATAAGTTTGGCTAGTGATTTTTCTATTAAAATAGGATTTTCAAGACAAATGAATATAAATGGCTAAATGAGTGCTCTTTGAAATAGATTATGGCTAATCATGAACTTTGAAAGTAAAACATTGTCTTTCATTTGATGAAAATATAGGGGGAATAAAGGTTGGATAATTTTGAATGGATTGTTTTCTTATTAGTTCAAGAATAAGTTATTATATACAAAATTAATTTTTTCGGAAATTGCCCCAAACATATAATTATTGATTGCTAGAATGAAATTGGATTTTACCAAAAGGATAAATAATTGTGAGGTTACAACAAAGTTGTTGAGTTTGCAATGAACTATAGATTTAGAATCCCCCCTCCCCCCCCAAAAAAAAGAGGTTGATGTTTGTCCAAGGTGCAATGCAAAGAAACATAAAAAATTTGTTGTTTCATGAATTTTCTTCTCTAATAGCATATGATACAACCAAACAATCATTTCTATCAACATGGCTACAAATATTTCAAGTGAAGGTTCACAAAAACTTCTCAAGGATAGTCATCTTCTATTGGAATCCAATTTGTATCTCATATTTATATATTGTAACACCATATAAGATGAATGGAAAATTTGTGCAACAATCAAGGGATCTTCTTAAAATATCTTACATTCTTCAATCCACTTTCATCTATGCCCAAATATAGAAATAATAATGATCTCAATCTATTTGAAAGGTAGGGACATCTAAAAGTGCTACTATTTAGTATCAAATCATATCTACTATTATTTATTTTAATCATCAAAATGTGGGTGGAGGATAACTTTCTATATCACTATAAAAATAAAGAGCAATCATGTTTGGCAAAGTACGTTGGTGGTAGGCCTCTTATTCTTTCTTGGTTAACCCCTCATTGCCAAAGGAGACAAAAAGTGTCTTCATAGCTTGGTAGTTTTATTCAAATTGCTATAACTTTTGCATCCAATGTTTGAATTCAATAAAACTTGTTGGAAAACTTGCACATACTCATTCTTGTTTGTGTGGTAAAATGTCCAAATCAATCCAAGATATAAAGATGATTTGGGAGCCAATCTAAGTTCACAAATTCAATTTGAGAGTTCACCATATTGTAGTTGATGGTTGCAACTTTGAAGGCTTGTATTTCCTTTATCCAATGTTTATTTTCAATCAAATGTATTGGATTATCTTTCTCTAGAATTCTAGTTATAGTGGTCAAATTTTCATTGCAATACAAGTTGTTTTGAATGTTTGGGAGCAATTCAAAGTTCAAAAACCTAACATTTTATTTTATTTTATTATAATGGACTTTGGCGGCTTGTTTTTTCCTCATATAGTGTCCACTTCTAATAATTTTTTGGGGGAAAGTTGTGTATTCTAATCTAGTTTGTGTGGCTGAAATTTCAAATCAATTCAAGAAGTTATGAGTGACTAAGAAGCATTTTAGTATAAGAAGGTTTAGCTACTGATGTGTTTTTTCACCCTTTTTTGCTATTTTTTTTCCATTTCAAAATAATTTTGCAAACACAATGAGTCAATTGACTGAAATTTCTTTTTGACAATGTGTTTTTATGTTGATATTGAAGCACTTTCTAGTTTAAATTTTTTACATTTGAGTAGGTTTAGAAATCAAGTTTCACCTCCAAATGTGTTTTCATCAAAATTTCAACATCTTTTTTCAAAACTAAAACATTATAATCTTTCAATCTATATGATAAAATGATTCCAAATTTGATCCATGTCATCTAGAACATGCACACTACAAGATTGTATGGTTAAGATTTTCATAGCTTAGTGGTATATAGACTTATAAAGCTTGAAAAGCAAGTAGCATTTAATCACAATTGGACTTCCAATGATGAGGGGTTAAGGACTGTAAGTGCAAAGTTTACTCTTAGATAGGAACATCTAAATCAGAACTAGTAATTTAAGAGTGTCATCTTTACTAGATTGCAATGGATACCCTTGCTCAATAATTTTTGGATTACAGTGAACTTAGGCGGCTTGTTTCTTCCTCATGTAGTGTCCATTTCTAAAAATTAGTTTTGGAAAAGTTGTGCATTCTATTCTAGTTTGTGTGGCTTAAATTTCATATTAATCGAAGGAGTTATGAGTGACTAAGAAGCACTATTTTAGTAGAAGGAGGTGCATGTGTAGATGTGTTTTTGCACCCTTTTTTGCTATTTTTTTTACATTTCAAAGTCATTTTGCAAACACTTCAAAGCATTTGACTAAATTTTTTTCACCAATGTGTTCATATGTTCGTTTTGAAGCACTTTCAGTTTAAATTTTTTTCATTTGAGTAGGTTTAGAGATGAAATTTCACCTCCAAAATGTGTTTTTAGGATAAATTCAACACCTTTTTTAACACTAAAACATTATAATCTTGCAAACTATGCAATCAAATGATACCAAATTTGATCCATGTCATTTACAACAAGGACACTACAAGATTATATAGTTGAGATTTTCATAGCTTAGTGACATGTAGACTTATAAGGCTTGAAAAGCAAGGATGTTCTTGGACATTAGGCAATGAAGGGTTAATCGAGTTAAGTGGCGATTTTAAGAACCCGTTTAATCAAAACCCTCAGAACATGGATTGAAAACCAGGAGAATGGATTGATACCCGGATTACGATGTCCTCTCAAGGCCCTTCATAGAACTCTGGTCATCACCAGCAATGGGCACCGAGCTTCAGTCCCGGCGTCTGGTGCTGCCCTTGCGATTCCATTGCGTCGCCACGATGATGCAGCGTCCTAGATCCCTAGCTCGTGCTTTGCAACGCACTTTGCAACAACATCGACCAAACGCATTCTCACAGCCTCCTACATCGAACATTTCCCCACCACATTGGCACTCATGGCGGTTCCTCTGGGGCTCTCGTGGAGGAGAGACTCCCTTCGGTGCGTCGTCGGAACTCATCTGCCACCGTGAGGGATTGTCGGGTGGAATTTGGAAACAACAAGTTCGACATGCAAAAGTCAATGGCTCGGAGGTGCACCATTTTTGAATTTTTGATTTTGATTTGAATTTTGCATTTTGCAATTTGCATTTTGCAGTACGTTCGCTTCTTGATTCCCATTCGAATTCCAGCTTTCGATCCGCGAAGCTTTTCATTCTGTAATTCAGTGCGCAGCAATTCAGTTTGGGAGTGATTCGTTAAATTAGAATGAATTTAGTTTATTTGGGTTCTTGAGAATTATGTTGTGCGCGTACAGGTTAAGCAAGGGAATGTTATCGAGAGGAAAGGTAAGCGAGCACGCAGTTTTTTCAATGCGGTGATTGATCTTCTGGTTCAGTGTGCAAGTACCTGTGACTTCGTAAACTATGGGGGTGGGGTTTAAGGAGTTTAGGGTTTAGGGACTTGTAGTCCGGCAATCCAGGCGCTTTTTTGAACGATGTTCGCATATTCGCAAGTCCAGCGAATGAAACGTTTTCATCTCAAAAGGTGTCTTTATTTGATTGACAATCTATTAAATGGTAAGGTAATGGTGATCTAATAGGATATTAGATTAATATCAAGATAATATATAGTTGATGTTGATTAATAGTCACTAATATAATATCAAGTTAATGCTAATGATACTAACTTCACAGTTGACACCATTAGAATGCCTATTAAGTTGGCATTAAGGAATTTATGTAGCTTTTGTGATGTCATACTGTGCATTGCAATCGTGGAATGCGTTTAAATTTTCTGCATGCATGTGAAGCTTTAGTTCCTATTGTCTCTGGGCTAGTTGAGCAAGGCTGATCAACGAATCCTGATGGTGTTTGATGATCTTGGCAGGACGCATTTACCAGGTACGGCGCCATTTTTCCTCCTCAGGCTTTGTAGTATTGATGCCGGCTTCTAGATGACGTATAATTTTTATCACATGCAATTTTGCATCTTTCTTTTCGACAATTCGAAGTTCAGAGAACAGAAAATTATTGGCACTATTTAATGCCTTAATTGACTACAGAATGTTTAATAGAGAAGATGGTAAATAGTGCGACTTTATTTTCAGGTACTGAAAACTCAACATACTCAGCAGGGTCGCGGTGGAGCCACTATTCAGGTGCGATATGCAGGAAAATTATTTTGGCTCCAGCTTACTTTTATCTGAGTCGGAGGATGCTTAGCTGATGCTTTTTAAAGTGCAGCAAGTTAACTGCCAACCTTAGTCATTAAGGTTACGACTATGTGACTTTGATCTTCAAATAGGTGGAGCTGCGGGACGTGCAGAGCGGGCTGAAATTAACTGAAAGATTTCGAACATCTGAATCTATTGAAAGTATGTTATGTTTTAATCCTCGTGAATATCCATGTGATTCTTAACTGCTTGGGTTTAGTTGTTGACAAGGAAATACAGCATTCTTGTCAGCCTATTATTTGGTATGGTACCCGATTCGGCTGTTTCCATGTTATATTGCTGATCCAGTCAGCCGAAAAAACTGGAATTATCGAACTTGTGTTTTATACTCACAATAGTCACTTCACTTGTATTAAAGAAATCAAGTTTAATGTCCCTTTGTTGGTTACATCAATGTCTCATCTTTGGTGCAGGAGTGTTCGTGGACGAGAAACCCTACACCTTCTTGTACATGGAAGATTCCAGTGTCGTTTTGATGGAGTGAGTTTACTGTTGCTCATCTGATGGGAATGCAATGACCTAGGCCGTAAAACCGCATGAGCTATTGTCTGATTTATCTCGGTTTTACTTGTTTGGCATTATCCTCATCTACTATCATGTGTCGTAGTCATGCTTTGTAGAAGTGAATGCATGGCTGCTCTTCCAATCTGATTCTTAACTTTGTTGCGACGTGCAGACCAAAAAGTTTTGAGCAAATAGAACTTTCCAAGGATTTGCTGGGCAGCGGAGTGGCCTTCTTGTCGGGTATGTATGAAACTCTATTAGTCTACTGTCTCTTCATGCGTCCCTTTATTTTTAATGATTTCAACTGGCTCTTTTGTTTGCAGAAGGGATCTGTTATAGGAGATTAGACTTGAGGAATAGGAAGAGTGTTGTGGTGTCATACCCAGGATTCTGAGGATAATTGGAATATCTGAATATTGTTGGATGGTTGGCCTTGAGCGTTTCTTTTCGACTTCGGTCATCATGTTGCAAGGTCACCTGATCGTACTTTATTGTGTGGAGCAGATGGTATGGAGGTGATGGTCCACCAATACGACGGTCAGCCTTTTTCTGCGACTGTTCCTCCGAAGGTCACCTGCACTGTTTTAGAAGCAGAACCGTATTTCAAAGGCCAATCCGCAACACCTACGTGAGTAATTTGATACATAGCAGTTAAATTACTGCAAGATGTGGTTTTGGACATTCTCGATAATACACATTATCAGTGAAATGAAATTATGTTCAGAACATCAGTTTATCGCAAATACTCTACCTATCTAAGAATTGGATGTTGTTACCTAAACTTCTGAGGTTTGATATGGCTGGGATGTGGTCACAGAATAACAGCAAAGTTTTGGTTTCCCTTTTCAGCTCACTCCTGATTTTTTTTCTGTTTCAATGAATTGATACGTGTCAATGACTTCTATAATTGGTACAGGTACAAGCGTATTGTACTAGAGAATGGTCAAACTGTTTCGGTGAGCTACTCCAAGCCCTCCCGCAGAATTTTTTGTTCCGAGTAAGCATAGTTGTTTGGCGGCTTAACTGATCCGTGCTAATATCCATCGTCCACATAGGCAATTAATTTATTGTTTAGAAAGCCTTTTTATGTAAAAGCTCGTTGTTGAAACATTTTTACAAAATGGAATTTTTGACTTATTCATATTATGTGCAGGCACCATCGTTTATTACTGCAGGAGATCGGGTGGTCATTGACACAGCAGAAAATGCTTACGTTACTAGGTGCTCTTTTCGTGCAAATGCTCTTGGGTTTAAATATTCATTCTTGCTGATCTGATTCCTTGTCAAAGTTGAGTTCATCTACAATACCCTTAAGTATCTGTTTTACATTTTCTTGTGTCAACTGAAATTGATAGGGATTAGTGTTAAATTACTAAATTTGATCATTTGTCTAAGATCCTGCATATTTGATCCACAATTCTTGGTTCATATCAACGGAATTGCCATGCCAGATCTTGCTGATAGTGATGCATCAAGTCCTTGACAGTTTATCAAATTCATGAACTGTATTTCGTACAATTGTGTGAGCAGAGAAAAGAAATAGGAAGTACGCAGGAGTTGCGCACTTCCTTGAGATGCAGCTGCTAGAGTTTTGTACTGGAGATAGGAGAGGTACACCTTTTATATCATGAAGAGCTTACAGGTATTGGAGGCTGTCGAACTAGGCTGATAACTGACTTCCTCTTGTCTATAAGATAAGCGTGGTTGGATTACTGGGGTGATTAACCCGGGTTGGTGTATTCTAAATTTCAGCTCCCTGTTCATCTATTTATGCATTATAGCGCAGATTTTCTAGTTGCTTTGTCATGGTGCTGGTAGACTTGTTTTGTTGGGTCGTGTGATGGTTTGACGAGCAAGCATAGGGCAGCGAAGATTGGCAGTGTTCCCAAAATAGATTAGGAAGAAACAGCGTGGAATTTAAAAACAAGAAACTTGTGCTTATAAAATTCATGATTTGGCGTGAAAAGTCCAAGAGCGGCGTTGTCAGTGACGCGGAGGTTTTGAAGTAAGGCATTCATTGGAGTATTCTGGAAGCAACATGAAACTTTGGACTAGCATTTTTTTCCATGGAGCACAGTTTTACTTCGTTACATCTTGAAATTTGAGATACAGTAGAGTTGTAGCTTTATAACATGTAGACTACCATGCTCGAGCTCAAGCAATCTATAAAGGGAGTCATAGTAAAGCACCCCCCCTCCCCTACTTTGTTGAACATTAAATGTGGCACAAGGTGAAAGCAACAAGTGAGTTCAATTGAGTTTGAGTTTGAAGAATTTGCTACCTTACAAAAGTACCGAGTTCACCTCAAATGAGTTTGTCCAACTTCTGGAATGTTACATGACAAGTACTACTTTCACAATCCAAATCATGTGGGCGTTCTTTTATTGAAGTGAAGGTAGAAGGTTCTAAAAGTGCTGAGGCTTCAAAATTGCTTACCTCTTCAAATTTACACTATTTGTACATGTTGCTTTTCAATTGTGTAAATAGCAATGTGTAAATAGTGTATGTTTTAGGAGGTGGGTGGTTTTAGAGCCCTATATTATGTGAACTTCAAAATTTCATAACTTATTTACAAAGCTTCATAAAACATGAAACAACTTGGGCTAAATGCCAATTCCACTAGTCTTTCAAGGAAAATCTATTGAAAGATATTTCAAAAGTATAGCCCCCCAAAATTCAGTTTTAGCTCTAAAATGAGCAATTTATGGACTTCTGACCTTACTAGTAGAGATTGGATTAGTTTCCTTCTCCTTTTGAAGGTATAAGGTAAGTCCTGTTAAAATAAAAATATATTTCTCTATGTCCTTTTCACTTGTGCACTTGTACTCCTTGGTTATAATACGTGTTGGTGCAACTTTCAATAGATAGATATAATAATGATAGAGGGTTATCTTAATTCTCTACTTGAGTCTTAGAAAGTGAGAAGGAGTTTGTAGATTCCTCAAAAATATAGTTTAGTTCTTTAGTTCCTGAAGTCTTCCTAAATTTTCAAGGTGCTTTAGATTTTGGGTGATCTTTGTTGAACTTTGATGTTGATTCATTTATTTTTGAAAACCATAGAGAAAGATTGCTAAAATGTAGGTGAAAGACTTATTGCATTTAGAAGCAAAATTTGCCTCAATTCATGGTTTTGATTTGATACATCCCCAATGTATCTTAGCAAAATTTGTTCTCCAAGACCACAAGAAACAATTGATACTATGTATGGTCACTAAGAGGAAGTGCGTGCATGCTAGAGGAGTGTCAACTATAGGTGACAAGCGTATATGAGACATGACCATCATAAAGAGGCAATGCAATGAGCTTCATGCAATAGCAGATTTTGCTATTGTGCATTGTTTTCTAGAATGGCTAAGTTTTGATGTATTTTTGTTTTACCTTTCTTATTACCTTTGAATACTACTTATATAACTTAAGCTAAGTTGTGATGTTTTTATATATTCTTAATATATTGAAAATCCAAGACATTTTTGAATGATTTCATGGAGCATATGCATGATTATCATAGTAGTATACAGCATCATAGTACACTATCATAGTAGTACACAACATACGCACAAGCTATGAAAAAGGCCATCGTGACAAAAACCATTAATTAGATCTTGGACTCCAAGACTTTAGGCCATCAAGCTTTGTATTGTATAAAGAGGTACCTTGTTCATATCGTAAGAAAGATAGGCAAGTATTAGATCTATTTTCTACATTGAATCATTCTTTGGGGTAAAATAAATGCTTCAAAGTGATAGTTTGTTGTTAAGTTAGACATGTGGATTTTATTAGTATTGATGCACTATGAGAAACCTACATTTTAGATAATAAGCCCTAATTTCTTTAAATGAGTTTTAGGTGATGTCAGTGTTTACAGCCAAATGTTTTTATGTCAAGTGAACAAGAATGTCCAATGTAACAATCATCAATATTGACATAAAAACATTGGATTGTAAACATTGACATCACCTAAAACTCATTTTAAGAAATTAGGGCTTGTTACCTAAAACATGGAATTCTTATAGTGGTGCTTTGCAAAGGATTGAGTATTTGAATTTTGGATTATTGTTTGTTAATCTATATTTTGCCAAACGGTGCCACAACAAGCAAGGCAATTGATTTATGTATTTTGTTTCAACCAACTCATACTTCTTACTGTTGAGTAGAAATTCAAGATGAAGAGTTGTTAGAAAACTATACTTGTTGTCAAATTTGTAATGTGCTATCTCTTGCTTTATCATCTTTTTTATATTAGGTGATTGTTTGTTATAAGCATCATCAAAAAATAAAGAAACACTTCTAAGATATTGAATGGAGTTTAGTAGACTCTTGTCATCCAATAGCTAAATTAATTTGTCAGGTTATGATCTTTATTTTCTTACCTCATGTTCTACTTACTATGTAAGTTGCATATTATAGAAGTAAATTGTTGGTTTTTCATTACATTCTCTAAAATGGTGCCTAGGTCACACAAGGCAATGAATGAATTTCCCTTTTTTTTGGTGATAACAAATATCCTAAGATCCAAAATACATCAAGAATTCCAAAGAACTTTGCCTTTTTAGCTCCAAAACAATTCCTTCCATGCTAAAATTTTCCACCTCTTTTAAATCATTTGTACCAAATGGATTTTCCAAAAGAATAACCATCACTAGTGAAAATCATTGACAAAAATGTAGCCCTTCCCATATGGGCAATGGAAAGAAAGACAAATATAGCTAGTTTGACTTTTTGCCAAAAACCTTTAATAAAAATGGAGGGGCTAGTGTGGAGTATTAAGGTTGCATTTAAAAATGATTTAGGAGTCAAGTATAATGACCTTTTGTGCATTTTTTACTTTGATTGTAATTGGCGGCATTCTACTAAGTCTACCAAGTTGGGAATGTCATCCTAAAAGCAACATTGGGCTTCCTTCAACTAATGCTGTGTTTGGCTATATTTTGAAGAAATGATAGAAAATAATAATTTCAAAAGTAATTAAAGGACAAGATTTGACAATAAAATGAGTGCTTAAGTCATCTAATAAATAGGATAGTGTAGACAAAAATTTAAACTTACAAAGCGAGATAATGGCTATAAGAATTAAAGCATGATCCAATTGAAACCAAAATATATTCAAATTTGGGTTTGAAATGTTAGAGCAATAAATTCCTATATAAGAACAACTGCCTATGGCAACTTTGACAAGATCCAATTTTTGAGTTTTTTCAAATGTCTAGGGAATTGAAAATTCCCAACAACCATCATAAAGAGCTAAAAATTTATCAATCTTTGTTATTATTCATTAAAAAGTATTACTAAAGAAGCATAATAGCACACCCAAACAAGCCAACATTTGTGACCTTATTTATATCATCCCTTGATTCTCATATCAATAGAAGTCAACCAATTGAGCATTAAACATTGCATTAGCTAACATATTTGATGAAGATCAAATGACTAGTCACTTATTAAAAAAAAGTGCTAACATATGATCAACTCACCACCAACAAAGTTGTGACAACTTGGCCTTCATGATTACTTGTTGCCTTGCTGTCCCTTAACTACTGATATCTTTTTCCCAGACTCTAATAAATGTAGCAAAAATCAAAGTGCAAAGGACCATGCAAAGGCAATTTTTGGCATGTGCATAAGCAAGGCTTGCCAGATAGAAGTGGAGACATAGGTGACATAATTTCAACAACAAATGAAATCCAAACACTTCTCAACCACTTTCCCCTAAATATCTATGGTGATAATCCAAATCTCCATTGCTTGCTCTTGTTGTAACTAACAACATTACAAAGCCTTGTACAATGGGGTACCAATCAAAATGTCGTTTTCGAATTCGAAGTGAGAAAAATTTCAGTACTGCCAACTTTGAAAGCCTTCCGAGAGCTCAAAAATTGGTATTTTACCACGAAATTTTTACCACATCACCATCTTTAAGTTAATTATATGTACGCCAAATGTCAAGGCCAAAAGATTCACCAAAAAAAAGTTATTCAAAATCTCCCAACATGGGTAGTGGTGAGAAACTTTTCACTACTTTCAACTTTGACACCTTCCTAAGGATTGAGTTTTTCTTTTTGCCATGAAATTTTTTCACAAAACAATCTCTATGTTTTCAATATGTGTAAAAAATTTCAAGGTAAAAAAATGTTTTTTTAAGAAGATATTTGAAATATCCCAAGAGGTATAGTTTTGAGAAAATTTTCACAATTGCCAACTTTGACACCCTCCTAAGGGCTGAAAAATTGGTTTCTTACCATGAATTTTTTTGTGTGAAGTCATCTCTGTGTTGATAATATGTGATACAAATTTCAAGCTCAAATGAATCACCAAAAAAAAGATATATAGAATCTCCCAACATGTATAGTTGTGAGAAAATTTTCACTATTGCCGACTTTCACACCCTCCCAAAGGCTGAGAATTTGTCTATTTAACATGAATTGTTTTGAGTAAGATCACATTTATGTTGATAATATATGTTCCAAATTTCAAGTTCGAAACACTTACCCAAAAAAAGATATTCAAAATCTCTCAATATGTGTAGTTGTGAGGTTGAGTTCTTACATTCGTGTCAAACTTTGCTCCACAAAATAACACTATACTAAGGGCTCAAAAACTCCTCTTCTCAACTACACATGTTGGGAGATTTTGTATATCTTTCTTTTGGTAATTCATTTGAGCTTGAAATTTGTATCACATATTATCAACATAGAGATGACTTCACACAAAAAAATTCATGGTAAGAAACCAATTTTTCAGCCCTTAGGAGGGTGTCAAAGTTGGCAATTGTGAAAATTTTCTCAAAACTATACCTCTTGGGATATTTCAAATATCTTCTTAAAAAAACTTTTTTTTACCTTGAAATTTTATACACATATTGAAAACATAGAGATTGTTTTGTGAAAAAAATTTCATGGCAAAAGAAAAAAAACTCAATCCTTAGGAAGGTGTCAAAGTTGAAAGTAGTGAAAAGTTTCTCACCACTATCCATGTTGGGAGATTTTGAATAACTTTTTTTGGTGAATCTTTTGGCCTTGAAATTTGGCATATGTATAATTAACTTAAAGATGGTGATGTGGTAAAAATTTCGTGGTAAAATACCAATTTTTGAGCTCCCGGGAGGCTTTCAAAGTTGGCAATACTGAAATTTTTCTCACTGCGAATTCAAAAACGATATTTTGATTGGTACCCCATTGTACATGAATAGGACCAATATTTGACTATCATTATGTGACATAACTCCTTAAACTTGTAGTCTTGTATATAGGCAAATGTAATTTTTTGCAAATTTATTGCCAAAAGGCAACTTAGTCTCAAGGCTAGCAACAAGGATGTATAGAAATTTCAAGTTTTTTTAGGAAAATTACTTTCTTGTTTTATTTAATTAAAATCATACTTTGTTTTTTCTTATTTTACTGCACTATATAATTTAAAACGAATCAATATGGTTTAAGTTAATATAAATTGACACCTTTATCTTACAAGCAATCACTATAAGAAAAATATGTAAAAATAAAGAACAAATTATGTTGACCTTGCTAAATCGAGCTTTTCAGTAACTAGAAAGAATGATCATCCTTTATAATTAATTTCATGAATTTTATAGGGGTGTAGTAACCATAAGATTCTTAACTTTGAAGGCTAGAGGTCCTTAATTTGCTTCCCATGAATGAAGGCCTCTTTAATTGTAGAAAATCTTAAATGCAAGCTTGCACATGAATTGTGATGCACTGTAATACAATGTATTCTTGATATACTGATTAAATTTTAGAAGAACCTCCAACCTTGTCACTCAAGAATGTTATAACTTAGGTAAGAAGCCTATAATAATAAAAGTACTTGGGCTCTAAAAATGATCCCTCTAATGCAAAGGTGCATTTTTCTTTCTCATTACACTGTAAATGTACATATAATGTACATTTCAAGATGTGGTCGCCTGCAATAAATAGTGCATTTCAACTTCAAAAATTCATATCTAATTCCATGAAGCTCCAAAAATTATGAAAGAACTTCAGTTGGGTTAAAATGTGAATCTCATTTGTCTTCCAAATAATATATATTGAAAAATGTTACAAGAAGTCTAAAATGGGCGCTTTATGGACCTCCTCCCTTACTTCTATCTTACTCCCTTACTTGGACTTTATTTTGGCAGCCCCCAAAAAGGCTGGTTGGTTCACCCCAGAGACGAATGCGGTCTGGTTCCATCCAAAGCGTGGATGAAAGAATACCCTCTCTCTCTCTCCCTCTCCTGTGGCCTCGCCATTTCCCAAGGAGGGACCGCAGGGAAACCATTGCCATTGCTTTTGCTTGTTTGCGTGTGCTTGCTTGTGTTGCAGGAATGGTGGTGGTGACGCTGCTGCTGCAATTGGAGAAGAGAGCCTGATTTCTCTTGTTGTCCTCCTCCTGCTGTTGCTGTTGCTGTTGCTGCTGCTACTACCGCCATCCGGTTAGGCTCATTTGCTTTGTTTTCCCATTTTTACCACTCGTTGCGCGTCTTCTATTTTTCTCTTCGGTGGTTTTTTGTGTGTTAGGGTTGTTTTGCCATGATGTTTCGATGACTGCGAGTCTATGGCGTTTCGGGACTGAATTGACCATTATTTGTGACATTTTTCGTTTCTTCTTTCTCTTTTTCTGTAGGGTCGTCGTGTTTTTTTATGTTGATGCCTGTGTTGGAGTCAATTGCGTTCGTCGAGGATGGTGCTATGTAGGGTTCGTGTTGGATTTTCTATGTCGAAGATGCTTCGTCAATTGATGGTGTGCTGAGGTTTCGGATGCTAGGAGACGTTATTGGTTATGATGCTCAATTGTCTTCACGGTAGACTGGCAATCTTAGTGGTTTCCACTGCAATTCGAATGGCACCAGGTGGTTAGAGAAGCCCGTTTTCGCACGAATGCCTTTTTCGAAGGTGTCCTCGTCCTTGAGTTCCGCTCGTGTATGTGCGTTCAGAATCCGCCACTCGTGTATGCCTCTCGTTTACTCCGTTTTGTGTCCCCCATCTATATTTTATATGATTTCTGGAAGCGATCGAGAAATAGGAAACTGTCCCAATTGAGGACCCAGTCAGTCGGACTTTTAATTTATAGCATAGTTTTATTTTAAAGAATCTCACGACACCTTGGTCCCGTCTTCCAAGTCAAGGTATCCAAGATGCTCCAATCCTGTGACATTTTGAAACACATCCTCTTGCATAAATTTTTTGGAGAAGAAATCCCCTAAAGCCGATCATTCCAATAGCTTGTGGGTTGACACATGTGAGAAAGCAGAAGTAGAATGCTCTCGCACACCTTTCTCAGACGATAGTTTATTGAATCCAAATCACATGTTGTTGTCAAATAGACCATAAGTTGGGCCTCTTACAATTGTTATGTCTGGATTGGAGGTTTATCCAGAGATTATCATGTGACTTAAAACACTGATTAGGGATCCATCTCGTGTGATGGATTTCTCTTCATCTTTGACACTTGCTTGTTTTGATTGATGAACTTTCCCATGAATGCTGTCTTCTTCTGCTCCTGTTCATAGGGAATGGCTGGATTAATGCACGAAGGCAAGCATCTTGGTTTCAGATGCCAAAGGATTCCATTTCCGCCTCTTCGTAGAACTGAACTTGCGATGCTATGTCGTTACTTCGCATCTTGTGGAAGTGTCTTTTAATAGTGCTGTTCATGAATGCAGGTACCATAATCAGTGCATGTCGTAGAGATGACAAAGTGACAGATGTACTCTGGATGTGCTCCCTGCTGATCCGATTTCGAAGAAGATAATAAATCAACTATTGTGCTGCAATTTGGGACTGGAGTTGATCGAAGGGGCGAGAGGTTTTGAATATGGGCAGATTATACTTGATACAGCTGGATGGCCGTGTGTATAGTTGCAAACTCTGCCGTAGTCATCTGGCTCAATCCGATGAGCTCGTCTCCAGGGTAGTGACACAGTTTTCTAATGTTAAGTTTTAAATTTGGGGAAAAAAATCTTGGTTGTTACTCGAAGCAGTCACAGTTTCTATTTGTGTAGGATTGAATTGAACTGCATACACTCTATGGCGGTTTCTTTCACGTCTTTTGAATCCTTATGAAGGCATTAAATCGTTTTTGTGGTTCTTATATGTCTGATTTAGTTACTGGTACCATAGGATCCGAATAAACAGGCATTATTTCAATCCCTAACAAGCCCCCTTTGTTTGCTCGCATGTGTAGGCATTCCACTGTCGACATGGGAAGGCGTACCTATTCAATACAGTGTAATTTCCCCAGCCTGACTGGGTGTCTTGTCTCGCTTGCTGTGTTGTCAATTGAGGTTTCTTGACCCTTTCTAAGAATGCCCATTGACATGCCGACCCTTACCCGATATATGAGGTGAAGTAATGCTGAATGTAAGAACCCCTGCAGGACCCAGCATTCGTGGTTTTAAAATGATCCATTCTGTTGATCATATCGGTAAAGACTAATTCAGATGGGGCCAGATTTGGATATCACTAGAGTCAGTGAAAGGACACTGCTTGTGTTGGAGAAGTCCAAGTATAATTTCTAGCCATCGAGAAATATGCAACTGAGAGTGCCCGAAAAAACTTGAGGTCCAATTTGGGCGTCTTGGTCTCTGGGGTTAAGCCAATTGGCCTAGTCTTGTCAATTATGAGACGAATGGGCTCTTTCAGTTGCATATTTTACGATGACAATGTGGATGTTGACATTGCCTCCCGAGTCGTTTCTGGACTTGCTCATTAGAATAGGCTTCTGAGTCTCCTTGTCGTTCTTGAATATCCAGGGTGAATGTCTCACTGGGGCCGCAGGAAGATCGTCTGATGACAACCGGCAAGCACACGGTGGCTGACATCTGCTGCAATTCTTGCCAGCAGGTTGTGGGCTGGAAATATGTAAGTCTTTCTCATCCTCGTCCCAATGTTGGTGCTGCGGACTTGATTATTCTTTTGAGATTTCAGTCAGTTCCTTATTTGATGGAAACTTTTTAGGAGCTTTCCCTGTCCGGTTAGTCATGTATATTGTTTTCCTTTGCGTTTTTTTTCTGAGTCCTTTGATGTGGATGTTTGAGCAGGAATTGGCTTTTGAGAAAAGTCAGAAGTATAAAGAGGGAAAGTTTATTCTTGAACGGTATGTCGTCTTTTGTCACCGAAACACAATTTTGGAGTGTTTTAACTGAGCATTGCATGTAGTTATGAAAAGCGTGTTCATGTTTTTCATGGACCTTTGAACGGCCATGGAGGTTATTTTATGAGCAACAGTTCGCATGGCATCACTGGTGTGCTGCTTAGCTGCTTGGTTTGTCCGATCTTGCAATGCAATTTTGGTCGCCGTGGCCAAGATATGTATTACTGGACATAGTGTAAGTGTCATTTTTCACTTGCAACCAATGTCTGATCCTTCCTGCTTAATCAACAAAATTCAAGCATAACATCCTAAAGATCATATTCTGTTTGACGATGATCCAGGGCTATGATTGACGGGGACGGGGCGAGCTTCTATCTAGATTCCCATGAAGTCGACAGTGATGCAGATAACGAGTAACCTTCGGCTGTATGCGGTCTTGAATACAGCACATGTTTCACCGTGGGAGTACAACACCGTGGTCATGGTGGCTTCATCAAATGTCAACCTGCCTTCTCCTTCACCTCCCCTCCCCCCAGTGCTCCAAAGTCCATGAGGAACAGATCGCTGTGAGGGCAATGTTTTGTCCAAATAATCTCTTATTGATCCAAAGTAATACTTGGTTCATTAAAGAACAACCGTTTTCCAATTCGATGAAATTTAGGTAAATAACATGTACAAAGATCTAAGCAACTCTGTGCAAAATTTTAAAAATGGGTTCGGGTGTTTATAGGGTCAAAGAATGTGTAGGGATTGTTATACTGCATCCCTTCCACTCTCCTTCATTATCTGTATGCAGCATACCTGGTTCCAAAGCTTACAAAGTGGCGGATCGTTCAGCTTGTAGTTTTGCTGGTGTGTATGCGTCTTGTACAGACTTGTGAAAGCTACTGTGGCCCGTTTCACAGGAGCTCCTCTTTTGATTTTAATGTAAATATCTTCTATTCTTGGGTGAAGACCTGCGTTAAGGACTGGAGAAAAGCTAGGTTTCGCTTGGCATGAGGGCATGTTGTGTGGTGGTTATATTGGAGCACTCCAGTTGTTTTACTTGGGGACCTGGACACTGTTACTACTGCTCAGTGACCGCCATTTGGGGTTTAGATCTCATGCTTTGAAGTGTTGTCAAGTTACGAGTTCCTCATTGACCGCAGTTGTAATTTCGACCCAGAGTATGATGGCACAAGGATTTCAGAATCACGGTGCTTGGATTAGTTGCAATTAGATCTACTCTGTACAAAAGATTCGCAAAAGTTTCCTTTTCTTGTTCACATTTCGATATGATAGATTTTCAAAATTTGAATGTCTGGTCTAAAAGGGGTTAAAACACTTTTAGTATTTTTGGAAATTGGCATGCAAGTAACAAACATAATCAATGAAGCAACTTAACACTCAGTAGCTAGACCAAGCTTTGTCTTTCCCTTTTGTGACTTTTATTTAAAAGTCTACCTATATTTTCTAGACTTTCATCTAGAAGTTTATCCATGTTTTCCTTCTAAGTATAGAAAATATGAATGTAGGCATATTCTTTTTTTGGTGAAGGGTATTGATGAGCTCAATACATTTAAGTTACTATCGTGTCATGTCAATTTGTCAACCAATCTTAAACATTCATATGCATTAGCTAATCCCTAGTTAACTAAATTAAATTCCATCTTCTATCAGTTTATCTACTTCATAATAAATTTCAAGATTATAAATTATTCAATAACAAATTCATGAATTGTTTCCTACTATACCTCCTTTGCTTGTGTTCTTTTGACTTATTCCATGACAACATTGGTAGTTATTGATTTGGTGTAGAATATTCTACACCATTCCATGCAAAGGATGGAATGATGTGGAATATTCCATACCATTCTCTCAAGGAGTCGGCAAATTTGGTGTGGAATATTCCACATCATTCTATCAAGGAGGAGGCAGAGTTTGGTCTCGCTAGAGAATGTTATGAATTGCTGAAATTTCCTAGATTGATTAGTGGCCAGTTTCTTTACATAGTTGAGTCAAACTATGTAGGTCATCTTGGATACAGCTAGTTGAAATCTATTTCTTTCTATCTTCAAATATTATAATCCTACATGGTAGTATCATACAATTTTGTAGAAAGCAATTGTTTGAAATTCCTAAATTGAATAGTGATCAATTTCTCCACATAATTAAATTGAACTATGGAGCCCATATTGGAAAGAGCCCAAAAGCTATGTCTTCTATCTTTAAATATTATGATCTTATAGTTCAATACAATTTTGTATTGTTGATCATTTAAAATTAATTAATTTTTAATTACGCTACTTCTTGGTCAATTTTGTAATAATCAAATAAAATTTGAAGCATGTCCAAAATTTCATAAATTTACAGAACCAATAAAGAAAGTTTTATTTAAAGTTCTTTAGTTCATTTTGAGACCTTAAATGGTATAATTGAAAAAATTCCAAGTAATTTGAAAATCAAAAAGTAACATTTTGTAGAATCTAAATTCCAAAATAAAGCCATTTCATCAAACAAGTGTTGGAATTGACTTATGGGTACATTATGGTATGCTCATAGCACTAAAAAGTTCAAGCTAGTTTGGGATACTTTTGTGAAATGGGAGTAGCTAAAAAACTATAGGATTTGTCACGTCTTGATTTTAAAAATTTGCCAAAATTACCAAAATTACCAAAACTCTCAAGAAAACCAAAAAAACTAGTTTTGTATTTTTAAAATTGACAAATTTCATTTGGCTACAATTAAAAAATAATCTATAATTGTAATTTTCACTTTCTCTATATGCATCAAATCAACTTTTATAGGTGAGTTTACAATAAGGTAGAAGCATCCAAAAATAATATGATTTGTTTATTGATATCTAGAAGTAGCCCTATAGTAATGCATAGGTAGAGTCAAAAGCTAACAAGTAGGATATAGGAATTAATTACAACAATGGGGGTAGGGTTTATACTGGCTAATATCCTACAAGTGATACAAGGTTAGAGCCTATTGCTTTCTTGTGTTTGGGGGACAAGTTGTGTGTTAGTCTATGGTTCACAATAGGTACATGTATGCAATTGTTTCCACAAATTTGTATTATATTTATGTAAGCTTAAAAAAATACGAAACTAGTTTTTTTGGTTTTCTTAACCATTTCCTAACAAGTACACATCATTTTATTTTGTAGCTTCAATGTCTATAGATCTTGAACAAGTGTTTTTAAACCCATGTACTATATTGAAGTTTTTTACAAGTTGATGAATGAGAAAACATCTTATTGTGTAGTACATAACTACAACTATTCATCCTCAAAATTAGGGGTAGATAGAAAAGATTTCGGGAAAGATTTTTTACAATAGTTGGACTTCCAATGCATGCTTTTGAAAATTTTTTAGCCAATAATTCCTATAATATCAAAATTGATTATTTCTATAGTTACGAAGCTAGCATTGAATCTTGTAAGGATGGGCTTGTCTATGTAGAAATGATCCTTTTTAAAATAGTCAAAATCATTTACTTAAAAAAATTCAAAAGTATTCAGTGGAGACCAAACTACTATTTATGGCCATCTCTTTTTTGCACAAAATTCCATCAATGAACAATTACACTACTCTCTTACGTGCAACAATTCTCCATCATCCATTAATCCATTCTAGTCTACAACATCCTTATAAGGTTAAGGATTGAGGTATGTCTACCTTGAGAGATGACTAAAAGTGTTTGGTACAAATGGAATTGAAGTTAAGGTAGGAGATCCATTTATTTCACTGTACCCACTCTTTAACACTAGAGTTCCATTGAAAGTGTCCCTAAAAGTACTTTCAAACTTTAATTGTAGTTGGTGGGCTTTGATTTTTAAAATTTTGGTGTGAGAATCAAGGCAAATTTACTAGGAATGCAAATGTAGGTGCTCTTGTAAGTCATGCTTTAAAAATTCATAGAAATTAGATGCCTTATCTAAAAATTCATGATTTTTAATTGTTGATATTGCAAAAATATTCTTAATAGGAAAAGGTGCCTCCAACTATAGTGGAAACATCCAAAACCGTCCGAATAAGGAATTCAACATGGTTGGAGGCATCTTTTTCTAAAACTGATATTTCTCTAGTATTAGCGAGAGAAAATCATGAATATTAAAAAAAAAATTAAATTTTTCGGAATCAATTTGTAATTTCTACAAATTTTCAAAGAGTTGGCTCCCTAGACCACTGGAACCGTCCTATAGGTGTACCCTAAACTGAACTCTGCTGAAATCAGTTGTCAGTGAATGAAAATTATACATGTGTCTTACAACTGCGTCAGCAAATTAGAGTTAAACACTTGTCAGACACTTTAATGAACGCTCATGGACAGATTTAGTAACACTCTAGGGACCATGAATAGGTAGAGGGACGGAAATGGGTGTTTCTCCCTTATGCTGAAACTGCTTAAATTGGCAGTAATGGGCGCTGCTACCTTATTACCATCTAAAAATAACAGGGCCTTGCTTGTGTGCAACCCACAAGCAACACAAGTGACTGGCCAGTAGGCCCGGAATTAGGAGTGCCGCGGCTCTCATCATCTCCAGCTCATCCGTCCTAAAGACGACGGAATGCACTCTCTTTCCATCGAAGGCGTAGATGAAAGAACACCTCTCCGTCTCTCACCTTCACCCCGGATAGCCTCGGGATAGACCGCCAGGATAGAGAACCATTGCCATTGCTTTTGCTCGTTCCCATGTGCTTGCTTATATTGCAGGATTGGTGGTGCTGCAAATGGAGAAGAGGGCCTGATTGTTCTTGTTATCGTCCTCCTCCTGCTGTTGCTGTTGCTGCTACTACTGCCATCTGGTGGGGCTCATTCTCTGTGTGTTTCCATTTTTCGCTCTTGTTGTGCGTCTTGCTTTTATTGCGCCTGTGGTTCTCTGTTTTTTAGGGTTGGGTTTTCATTCGGTTGACGATTCGGGGAGGCCATGGGGTTTCGGGGGTGAACTGGTCATCATTTGGGTCATTTGCTGTGTGTCCTTCGTTTTTCTATTTCTGTAGGGGTCGTGGTGTCTGTCTTGGAGTCGATTGTGGTCGTCTCAAATATTGCCATTTAGGGTTCTTGTTGAATTTCCTGTGTCAAGGATGCTTTGTCAATTGGTGGTGTCCTGAGGATTCGGATGCTCTGAGACGTGCATGGGTAAGCCTTGTCGTTTCGACTGCAATTTGAATGGCGCCAGGGGGTTAGAAAGAAACGTTTTCGCACGAATGTCTTTTTCGAAGGTATCCTTGCCCTAGTCTTTTGCTCGTATATGTGCGTTCGGAATCTTCAACTCCTGTATGCCTCTCGAGACCTCCGTTTTGTGTCCCCCGTCTGAATTTTGAACAATTTCTGGAAGCAAATGAGGAGTGGAAAACTGTTGGAATTGAGGGCTCAGTGGGACGGGGTTTCATTGGATGCAATGGGTATTTTATAACATTCTTCAAGGGATCTCGTAACTCCTCGGTCCCGTCTGCTAAGTCAAGGGATCGAAGATGCTTCGATCCTGTGACATTTTGACACGCATCCTCTTGCTCGTTTAGTTCTAGAATTTTGGACAAGGAATCTCATAAGGTCGATCAGTCCAATAGCTTCTGGACTGACACATGTGAGGAAGGAAAAGTAGAATGATCTTGGACACCTTTTTCATACATATTGATTGAATCCAAATCATTTACAGTTAGATCAATAGGACATTCATAGAAAAACTTACAAATGTTATGTCAGAATTGGAGGTTTATCCACAGATTATCATGTGACTTAAAACACTGATTAGGGATCCATATCGTCTGATGTATGTCTCTTGATCTTTGACACATGCTTCGTTTTGACTGATGAGCTTTGATTTATTAACTTTGCTGTCTTCTTCTGCGCCTGTCCATAGGGGATGGCTATTGTAATTTATGAGGGCAAGCATCTTGATTTCAGATGCCAAAGGATTCCATTTCCACTTCTTCGGCGTTACCGCCGGGCATCTTGGGGACGTTTCTGAAACATAATGTTGTTCTTGAATGCAGTTAATGTAATCGGTGCATGTCGTAGAGATAGCCAGGTGACGGATGTGCTATTGGATGGACTCCGTGCCTAACCGAATAGGAAGAAGATAACAATTCAATTGTTGCGCTGCAATTTGGGACTGAAGTTGACCGAAGGGCAAGAGGGTTCGAATATGGGCAGACTATACTTGATACAGCTGGATGGCCGTGTGTATAGTTGCAAATTGTGCCATAGTCATCTGGCTCAAGGCGATGAGCTCGTCTCAAAGGTAAATTTTCTAATTGTTTTTATTGTTTTAGTTTGGAAACAAAAAGAAATCTTGCTTGTAACTCGATAGCGTTCACAATTTCCACTTGTATAGGATTGGTTTCAACTGCAGAAGCTTTCTGGCGGATTTCTTTCGCATCTTTTGAGTCATCATGAAGGCACTGAATCTTTTTTTGTGTTTCAATGTATGTCTGTTATAGTGACTGGTAGCATAGGGACTGATTGAACTTGCATCAGTTCAATTTCTAACAGCCCCTCTTGGTTCCGCATGTGCAGTCATTCCACTGTCGACTTGGGAAGGCGTACCTATTCAATACAGTGTAATTTTTTCCAGCCCGACTGGGTGTCTTGCCTCACTCTTTGTCTGTCACTGCAGGTTTCATATTTGACCCTTTCTAAGATTGCTGATTGACATGCCGACCCTTACCCGATGTATGAGGGGAAGAAATGCTGATCTTATTACCCCTACAGGGCCCAGCATTCGTGGTTTCAATATAACCAAATCATGAACTTATTGAATTTGGATCAAATTTGGGTCAGATTTGGATATCGGTAGTCAGTGAAAGAACACGGCACGTGTTGGTAAAAAAGTTATTGAAGCAAGAAGAGTCCCTATATGATGCAGTCAAAAATGCCAGAAAAACTTGGGCCTCCTGGTCTTTGGGAGTTAAGCCAAGCTAAGCCAAGTCCCGGGCAATTATGAGATAAATTGGCACTTTCAGTTGAATATATCACAAAATCAATGTTATTTTGGGACTTGCTCTTTAGAGAAGACTTCTGAGTCTCCTGGTCGGTCTTGATTATCCAGGGTGAATGTCTCACTGGGGCCGCAGGAAGATCGTCTTATGACCACAGGCAAGCACACGGTGGCTGACATCTGCTGCAATTCTTGCAACAGGGTTGTGGGCTGGAAATATGTAAGTCTTTCTCATCCTCATCCTAACCTCGTCGCTGCGGACTTAAAATCATTTCACTTTGATTTTTGTGGATTGCAAAGAGTTCCTTTCTTGACAGAAAAATGATATGCGCTTGCCCGATCTAATTTGTTCTGGAGCTTTTAGAAAATTCCACTTTACTAGTACCTTATGAAACATCATCGACAATTCATTGCTGTGACTCTACAATCGCAGGCGTGTGTAAATGTATGTTGCTCCAGCTTGCTGCAAGTGAAATTGTATATTATTCCTTTCTGAGTCCATTGGTGTGGATGTTTGAACAGGAATCTGCTTTTGAGAAAAGTCAGAAGTACAAAGAGGGAAAGTTCATACTCGAACGGTACGTCGTCTTTTGGCATCGAAATTGAGTTCTTGCTTGTTCGAAACTGATCTTCACATGTAGGTTTGGAACCATGTCCCAGGACAACGTCTTCATTTCTTTTTGGACTTGTAGTGGCAATTGAGGTCATTCAATCGAAAATAGTTTTCTGGGTATTATCTACTACGCGTCTGAGCTGCTTGGTATTTCCCAACTTGCAATGCAATTCTGGTAGCCTTGTCCAAGATCGACATTACTAGACATAATGCAATGGCATTTCTACTTGCAACCGATGTCTAATCGTTTGAATAATGAGATCTTAAAGATCGTGTTATGTTTGACGATGATCCAGGGCTAAGATGACTGAAAGGGACGGGGCGAGCTTCTATTTGGATGCCCACGAAGGGGACAGTCATGCAGATAACGAGTAGCCTTCGGCTGTCTTGCAGCCATGAGCTCGACCTACTAAGAGGTGGGAGTACAGCACAGTGACCATGGTGCGGTGGCTTCATCAAATGGCCACCTGCCCTCTCCTTCGCCCCAAAGTGCTTCAAAGTCCATACTCTGGTTGGAGGAACAGAGTGCTTCAGGGCCATGTTTTGTCAAAATAATTTCTTATTCATCCAAGGTAATGCTTGGATCTTTAAAGAACAACCTTCCTCTTTTGATGTAATTGAGGTAATAAACATAATTGTACATAGGTATAAGCAACAATGTGCAACATTTCGAAGAAGGATTTGGGGCTGGTGTTGAAGGGTTATTATCTTGTGGATTGCATCCTTCCACTCTCTACAGATAGTGGTCCCACAGCTCACAAAATGGCAGAGCAGTGAGCTTGGAGTTTTGCTGGTGTGCATGCGTCCTGTACAGACTTCGGAAAGCTAATGTGTCCTGTCCACAATAGCTACTTGTTTTAATTTAATGTAAATATATCTTGTGTTCTTGGATGAATATCTGTGTTAACCCCTAAATGCGCAGGGCCTTTTGGGGTTTAAATCATCGTTGCTTTTGAAGTATTATAATAGGTCTGAATGTCACTAAAGTATAGAAATCTCATCTTTACAATCTTGAAGTGATTGTTTTGTAGATGACATGAATCAAAGTTTGGAGACATTTGACCATGTACAATATATTGCAAGATGGTTGAACCTCCTATTGAGATGCCTTGAACCTCTTATTGATATCTTAGTCACCTGTAGCCTCTTGGATTGATATGAAATCCTACCTTCACAATAGTTTTGTTTTTTGGACAAATGGTTATGTGACCTTCCTTTCAAGAAGATTTTAATTTGTTTGGCTATTTAATTTTAGGGGTTTTCATCAAAGGAGGCCAATTTTGAGTATACAATTTTCAATATGCAATTTTTGTGTGTATTGGCTTTGTGTGACAGATGAAATGAGGTTTTAGAAGCATTTTGATAATAGTATAAAGGACCATGATTATAGTTTGGCATTCTTTAATACATTTACCTTCATTTTTTTCTATAGGTTTGAAATTGCCCTTTTTTTAATGAAGAAATTTGGCATTTAATTGCCTAAAAGAAAAACCATGTTGTACAAATTAGACTAAAGAAGGGGCTCTAGAAAGTGCATATATAAGAGTTAAAATTGAATTTTGGAGAGGTGAAACTTCTTCAATTGTTTTTTAGTAAATTTTCTTCAAAAGACAATTGGAATTGGCATCTAATCTAAGTTTTCATATTTTGGGGGACTTTGTAATATTAGTTATCAAATTTTGAAGTTGAAATAGCATAGGGCTCCAAAATTGTCCAACCTCTCAAATGTATATTGTTTGTACATTTTTGTAAAGATGAAAAAGTAGCGAGTATAAACAATGTAAATTTGAGAAGGTTGGTGGTTTCTGAGGCTAAGAAATTTTCAAGCCTCATTCCTTAGCATGTGCCTTTTTTCCAAAGAAAATGATCAGAAACTAAAATTGTATAGAATTGATTGTAATCCAAAAATGTTGGAATTCTAAACTTCAAATTGCTTCCAAACATTCAAAAAACAACTTTGATTTATATGAAAATTTTACCACATTAACTATTCTTTAACAAGGATAAATCATGGCGAATTTGAAATGAATAGCTTAAACTTAAAAAATCATGTTTATAATTCTAATCTTCATTTACTGTAGAGATTCTTAAATATTCTGACAAATAAAAAAATTTGTATACTTTTGTGTCTGTTTTTTACTTTAAATAACATAACAGTTTGATTTTTCCATCAAAAACTCTAAGAAAATCAAGTTCAATAGAAATTAAAATTTTCTATGTATGATAAATATCAAAATATCAAAAACCTTATACATCAATTATATAAAGACTAAATTTAGCTTCATAGTAGAATTTTCCTTGGAAGTCAAGCAAGGATGTGGGAGTTAAAAGAATATTATAAATAATTGTTAAATGTTCACATTAATATTTATTACTACTTGTATTTTTTTGAAATTTTTTCAAAAAATTATTTAGATTATTTAGACTATATTTACTATTTTATTTTCATCTTTTCCTACAAAATGATAAGAATAACAACAATGCACAAAACAAAATGAATTTTTTTGTAGTGATAGGCAATCTACAATGTTGTGTATTAAAAATATAAATTTGATACTTGAACAAAATTTAAAAGGCTAAATTTTGCTCAAACATGATATTTGACCATTTTGCAATGGATTTAATTTTTTTAGGGATTAAGGTTTACTAATATAGAAATCTAGGTTTTCCTTGGTATGACGGCATATTTTGTCATTGCTAAAAGAGCCACCGGTGTAGGAATTTTTCACCTTCACATTGTAATTTTCAATTGACGTATTAGGGGAGACCACAACTTTGATACCATCCATAATTTTTCAATCACACTCTCCATTGGATATAGAATTGACAAGTAGAAGGTAGACTATTTAGATTGAAGCAATATCATCCATATAATGTTAATTTCCTTGATGTGAACTTACTCAAATGATGTGATTTATTCACAATCATATCATAGTAAAAAATTTTACAATTACAAAATCATGGAAAAAAACTTGTAAATTAAGAACTTCAATCTAGTTGATATTATTCACTAGAAGAAATCTATATTTGCCTCAACAAAATCTACTTGATGTGTTTGTTGAGGCAAACACAAAAACTGCGTTGAAAAACGCAAAGAAACGTAGCTTTTATGTTTGCCTCAACAAACACATCAAGTGGATTTTGTTGAGGCAAACCTAGATTTCTTCTAGTGATTTTTCCTTCAACCTCTATTCTGTGATATTGTAATACTATAATACCGTGATATAAGTAGTCAAGTTGCTACTTGTTTTTATATTGGTGGTGGTGAAAACATTTTCTATGACCACTACCAAAAGGAAAGAGCAATATACACATCGTTGCTAATATCTATTGTTTCTAAGAAATATTATAATTATCTAAAAAATTAAAGATTGTTAGTTATAAAACTATATTTTTATAGATTTAGAGTTTCAAGATTGTTAGTTATAAAAATATTATAATTATCTAAAAAATTAAATTAAAATTTCCATATTTTCTTATGATTTTTTTCTACAAAATGTATATTATTGAACAATGATGTCTTTAGCCTTGTGTATTTTTAGTTTTGGAACATAATCCTCTGTGAGACTCTATTCATATCCTTGGATAATAAAGACTAACTTGAGTATATAACAACTAATAGAACTAAATAAAATTTTGAAATGTTATTATTCAAACAACCATATCATGAGCATCAATGGATAAAGTCCAAAAGTATGTACACAAAAGTTGTAGAGTATGACATATTCCACATTACGGTGAAAGTTTGAAGAAAAAATTAGTTGTGATTTGAAAGAGAATTAATTTCAAAGTTAACCATGTCTAAAACTCAATTTTGCTAACCATGAATTGAAATTACTTATCTTCTGTCGATTTTATTTAAAACTCCAAATTTTTTTCCCCTTAGCATATTGGTATACATTGCTTAAGATTGTTGTATGCAAAAATTGAAGGAAATTTACATTTTATAGTATTTGAAATATCAACAATTTGACAAACATACAAATGATGTTGGTTCACAATATTTGAGTTTCCTTGTGGAATCAAGAGCATGGGACTATATTAGCGATTTTACAAAAAATATAGGTTGGAATATAGACCATTGTTACATCTTTATGCCCTTACATTTAAAATATTTGTTAAATGGGACAAGCATTCAATTTTAAGCCACATAATTTATTTTTAGGAGCATTTTTTAGTAAGTGGTTTAATGCATGGCACAAATTTGGGTGGACCCACCTTCCTATACAATTCACCTACACAAAATAGTGAAATTAGGTTGCTTTAACAATTAAGTTGCTTTACTCCTAGAAAAGTATTTTATAAGCAATCAAAATCAACAAATACTTCTACAAATATTTTCATTTGTACATATGGGGATTTATGAATCCCAATTTATACAAATACCTAATTCAAAAATCATGCATTCTTGTATACAAACAACAATTATTCATATAGTATCAAATGTCAAGAAATTAATATGAGAAAACTTAATTTCACTATTTTGTGTCCAATTTTTTTGGCACCTAGTCTTCCTTGGAGTCATCCTTCATAAGTCAAAGACCTCATCAACAAATGCAAGGCGAATGTCAATGAATCTAACACAATGTTTTTTATTTGGGCAATATATTGCTCTAATCGTTTCCATTTCCACCTATGCCTACCTAATGGATACTCCCTCAAAACATTTCACAATGTTAAGCACGGCTTTTTTTTCATTTTTTTTAAGTGCCAAGGTGGTGATATAAAATGTCATAGTGGTGCTTCAAATTTCAACATTCATCCACATAATCGACAAAAAATATCATATGTCCATAGTTTTGTTTTCATCCACTATTTGACAATTTCATCCAAGTTTTTAATTTTAATTTAAAGTTTTATTGCATAGAACTTTATAATTTATTGTCATTGTTTAGCCAAATAATTTTTTTTCTATTGCAATTTCGCACTAGAAAGCCAAAAAAAAATCCTAACTGCTAAGAAGACATGAGGGCAAGACTCATGCCCTCTTAGTTAGGTTCATGCCTTCTAAGAAGGCATAAGGGCAAGATGAAATTGTCAAATTGTGGATGAAAACAAAACTATGGACATGTAATATGTATGAATGTGATATTTTTTGTCCATTATATGGATGAATGTTGGAATTTGGAGCACCACTGGAACATTTTATCATTGCACCAATAAATATTTTATTAGCATCAGGGCATGACTCATGCCCTCTTGAACCTTTATAGTCATGAAACTTTAAAGTGCAGTGATCTCTCTATTAACTCCTAAAGGACAGTCGTTCCCTTGAGGGGCAAAATGGATTTTGGACAGGTTCCTATCACTTCAATTTTTAATGAAACCTTTTGAAATTTTCTTACAAGAATACAAGATAGAAAAATTGATTAGCTTCGTGTAATTTTTATTTCAATTGGTGACTGGGAACAAAAGTTATACTTCAAAAAGCCCAAATTTTCATTCAACAGGCAGAATTCTTTTTTTGCAAAAAGTCAAGAAAAAAATTTACCTTTTTTTCTGAAATAATATATTTTTGCCTACATGTGAAGCTTTGATTAATTCTATTTGGACTTATGATGAGAAAGTTATGGACAATCTTGTTTTTCGGGCAATGTAAACATCTTCGTGAAAATAAAACTTATAGAATTCATTTTTGAATGATATTTTCACAATTTTTCAAAAAAATTGTTGGACAAGGTTATGTTTACTTGTTAGAATAATCTCACCATCGCAATTATTATATTTCAATCCCCCATCTTGCTGAGAGCTTTTTCTAAGTATTAAGCATGCATCATAGAGACATATGGTTTTGGAGATCTTAACCAAACAAACTAACTAACAACTTGTCTTAAGGTATAGATCTTGGTGTGGTTTCCATTACTATTAGGTAGGACCACCTATAAGCAATCAACACCCCATAACCAAGTTGTTGATGGTTGTATTTCCAGCCAAAGCTAGAATGGTTTTGTGTTTTTTATCCTTTTCAAAGTTGAGACTAAAAGTTCATCGTACATGTTCCAAAGTGGTGTGCAAGAAAGTAGAAAAGAGTGAGTAAAAAAATAGCTTTTTTGCATGATTTGAATTAGAAGAGTCCACAAATTGGCAATGATCTTAGAGTTATTAACCATTTAGTTTGTTTTTTCAATTTTGAACCTACGTCTACTTAACAATTTTTTAAAGAATGTAAATCAAGTGTTTTTTGTCTGAATTTTTTTTCCTAAACTCTCAACTCAATTTTTCAACACAAAAAACTGTAAATGGAAGTCACAATTTTTTACAAATGGAAATCAAAGTCATCTAAAATTGCAAAACAAGAGTTCAAAAAAACTTGTATTTTCAACTTTGAATGTTCATGTCTTCCAATCTATACAATTAAACTTCATGAACTTTTTACCACATGATCTCAATCAAGTTAAGTACAAGATCCCACACATAAATTCTTAAGAATTTATTTTTAAAATTTTCTTGGATGAATGCAACAGAAATGGCAATTTTGAGAGGTTTTTGACAAAAAAATGGCCTTGGTCCTTTATGGGTTAACACAATAATATATATTCGGTTATACATGGTTTTTATTTTATCCAATAGCATACAAAACCCCTATAAGAAATTTTATCCACATAGACCGGTTTATGAAATCTTCCATATAGATGTGAGAAAGTCAAAGTAGCTACCTTTTATAGACACACTTTCAGGTATATAAAGCTAGTTGATCTAATTGCAACATGTCCAAGTACCTTATTGATTAAGATTCAGAGATAATTGTACAATCACATTCTGTGCCAAAATTACAAGTGCGGCATAATGAGGAACTCCTAACTTGACAATATTTTAAAGCATGAGATGTAAACCCCAAATGATGGTCATTGAGCAATACTAATAGTGTCTAGGTCCTTAATCCATAAACACCAGACCTATAATCATTGGTTTCAAGCTTCAACCCCAAATGATGGTCATTGAGCAATACCAACAGTGTCCAAGTCCTTAACCCCTAAGTGCCAGAACTATAACCACTGGTTTCAAGCTTCAACCCAAAATGACAGTCATTGAGTAATACCAACAGTGTCCAAGTCCTTAACCCCTAAATGCCGGAACTATAATCATTGGTTTCAAGCTTCAACCCCAAATGGCGGTCACTAAGTGATACTAATAATGTCCATGTCCTTAACCCCTAAATGCCAGACCTATAATCATTGGTTGGTTTCAAGCTTCAACCCTAAATGGCGGTCATTGAGCGATACTAACAATGTCCAGGTCCTTAATCCCTAAATGCTGGAACTATAACCACTAGTTTCAAGCTTCTATGCCCATCACTAAAGTTGTTGCCATTTTCAAAGTAGATATGTATGAAAATTTTATATTTATTTTTCAAAGATGAAGCTACATGCCTTCTCTACTTTTAAAAAAAAATAGATTTTTTGGAAGAAAATTGTTTTTTTTGAGAATTTTTGAAGGAAAAATGAAGGAAAAATCACATCAAATAGAAAATTATTCCATAAAATCTGAAAATTTCACCATGTGTGTAGGGTAAGAGGCTCAAAAGCGATCATTTAAGCGTTGATGTGCCTTTTTCATGTATCTTTTAAGATGGAAATATTTTTAGTTTATTTTTCAGTCCAAGAAAAATAGAAGAAGAATCTAATATAAGTCGTTTCATATTTTTTGAAGCATTATTGAATTAGTTATGAATTTTCAAATACAATATGGTATAGGCCCTTGGAGACCCATCTATGCATAGATTGAAAAAAAACCAAGGCTTGTTCAAAAACTAGCATTGCAACATGTATAAAGCAATGGAAATGGTTTCTAAAAGCATCCCTTTCTAAATCTGAAATGAATGCTTGAATTAATCATTATTTCAGATTTTTCGATACTTGTAAGAAGGTAGTTGAACAACAAATTCTTATTTTGAATTAAATTAGTAAACACCTAGCCACTTAGTTAGAAATGACCCTAGTGTGGTTCTTAAACCATTCATTGTAGAAGTAAAAACAAATCTTATCAATGTCCATTGTAATCCACAATTCATTTTCCCACAATTCAAGTGTCCATTTTACAACCCCTACTAGATAGTTGCAAATGCCCACTCAGTTTTAGAGCCCTCTCCTATACATTACAATGGCAAACATCATGGTGTGAACTCAATTTCTGCGTCTTTCTATAATTAGAATTGGAACAAAATATTCAATATTTTTCAAAAATTCCAATTGGATTAGAAACTAGAGTTCATTCCATTAGTTGGGCTCAAACTCCAAAAACATCATTTTCAAGGAGAAATTTCAGATTTAGAGCAAGGAGCAAAAAACATTGAAACAGCAAATTTTGCCATCCATTTTCAGTACTTACTTCTCATCCCATGGAAGGTCAACAAACAAAAAATGGATGAAAAAACACTTTCAGGTCTCTCCACAGACTTTTCCAGTCATCCGAACGCCACAGAATGGCGTGGGTGTCGCTTAGGGGTTAAGTAAAACAACTGGAGTGCACCAATATAACCATCACACAACATGCCCTCATGCCAAGCGAAACCTAGCTTTTCTCCAGTCCTTAACGCAGGTCTTCACTCAAGAATAGAAGATATTTACATTAAAATCAAAAGAGGAGCTCCTGTGAAACGGGCCACAGCAGCTTTCACAAGTCTGTACAAGACGCATACACACCAGCAAAACTACAAGCTGAATGATCTGCCACTTTGTAAGCTTTGGAACCAGGTATGTTGCATACAGATAATGAAGGAGAGTGGAAGGGATGCAGTCTACACATTCTTTGACCCTTTTTAAAAATTTTGCACAGAGTTGCTTAGATCTTTGTACAAGTATTTTATTGACCTAAATTTCATCGAATTGGAAAACGGTTGTTCTTTAATGAACCAAGCATTACTTTGGATCAAAAAGAATTTATTTGGACAAAAAACTGCCCTGCAGCGCTGTGTTCCTCATGGACTTTGGAGCACTGGGGGGGTGAAGGAGAAGGCAGGCTGACATTTGATGAAGCCACCATGACCACGGTGCTGTACTCCCACGGTGAAACATATGCCAAGCTCAAGGCCTTATAGAGCCGAAGGTTACTCGTTATCTGCATCACTGTCGACTTCATGGGCGTCCAAATACAAGCTCGCCCCGTCCCTCTCAGTCATCTTGGCCCTGGATCATCGTCAAACAGAATATGATCTTCAGGATATTATGCTTGAATTTTGTAGCTAGGCACCGAAAAAAATACTGGAAGGATCAGACATTGATTGCAGGTTAAAAATGACACTCACACTGTGTCCAGTAATACATATCTTGGCCACGGCGACCAGAATTGCAAGATCGGACAAACCAAGCAGCTAAGCAGCATACCAGTGATGGGATGCAAACTGGTACTCATAAAATAACCTCCATGGCCGTTACCAAGTCAATAAACACGTTTTCAAACCTACCTGCAACTCTCAGTTTAAAACAATGAAGAATTTGCATTCCGGTGACAAAGAACGACATACCGTTCAAGAATAAACTTTCCCTCTTTATACTTCTGACTTTTCTCAAAAGCCAATTCCTGCTCAAACATCCACATCAAAGGACTCAGAAAGAAAAACGCGAAGGAAAACAATAAACATGACTAACCGGACAGGGAAAGCTCCTAAACAGTTTCCATCAAATAAGGAACTGACTGAAATCTCAAAAGAATAATCAAGTCCGCAGCACCAAGGTTGGGACGAGGATAAGAAATACTTACATATTTCCAGCCCACAACCTGCTGGCAAGAATTGCACCAGATGTCAGCCACGGTGTGCTTGCCGGTTGTCATCAGACGATCTTCCTGCGGCCCCAGTGAGACATTCACCCTGGATAATCAAGAACGACAAGGAGACTCAGAAGCCTATTCTAATGAGCAAGTCCAGAAACGACTCGGGAGATAATGTCGACATCCACATTGCCATTGAGAGATATTCAACTGAAAGGGCCTATTCACGTCAGAATTGAATGGAATTGGCTTAGCTTGGCTTAACTCCCCAAAACCAGGAGGCCAGAATTGGACATCAAGCTTTTCTGGCATTTTTGGCAAGACCATGTAGGCACTCTTGTGGATTCAATTATATGTACTTTTCGACCAATACATGCAGTGACCATTCACCAACTTTAGCGATATGCAAGTTTGGCCCCCTCTGAATTGGTCTTTAACGACAATCTATACAATGAGTCATTTTAAAACCATGAATGCTGGGTCCTGAACGGGTTACTACATTCAGCTTTACTTCACCTCGTACGTTGGGTAAGGGTTGGCATGTCAATATGGGCATTCTTAGAAAATGTCAAGGAACCTCAATTCACAAATACAACAAGCGAGACAAGACACCCAGTCTGGCTGGGGAAATTACACTGTATTGAATAGGTACGCCTTCCCATGTCGGCAGTGGAATGCCTACACATGCGACCAAACCAAGGGGGCTTGTTAGGATTGACCAGATGCCAGTTTAATCAGTCATTACGTTACCAGCCACTACAATAAGCATAGATAGAACCACAGAGACCGATTCAATGCCTTCAAAAGCATTCAAAAGACGCACTGCTTTCGAGTTACAAGTCGATTCTTTATACTATTTTTCAAACTGTAAAACTACACATTAGAAAACTGTGGCATTACCCTGGAGACGAGCTCATCGAATTGTGCCAGATGGCTATGGCAGAATCTGCAACTATACACACGGCCATCCAGCTGGATCAAGTATAATCTGCCCATACTTCAACTCTTTTGCTCTTCCGGTCAACTCCAGCCCCAAATTGCAGCACAATTGTTTTATTGTTATCTTCTTTGTAATCGGTTCAATGAGGAGCACATCCAAGAGCCCATGTGTCACCTTGCCATCTGAAATATATGCACTGATTATGGTACCTGCATTCACGAACAACACTATTTCAAAGACACTTTTACAAGATGCACAGCGACGGCATAGCATACCATCGCAAGTTCAGTTCTACGAAGTGGTGGAAATGGAATCCTTTGGCATCTGAAATCAGAACGCATTCCCGCATACAATACAACCGCCATTCCCTGCGAGCAGCAGCAGAAAAAAGAAGACAGTATACATAGCAAAGATCATCAATCAAACAAGCAAGTGTCAAAGATGAAGAGAAATCTATCACACGATATGGATCCCTAATCCGTGATTTCAGTCGTACGAATGATAAATCAGGATTGGAGAGTTATAAAGAGAATATCGTAAGTTGCCCAACCGATCGTCAAGTGCGAAACAGTACATGATTTGGATTCAATCAACTATGTATGAGAAAGGTGTGCAAGAGCATTCTACTTCTGCTTGCTGACATGTATCGATCCACAAGCTAATGGAATGATCGGCCTTAGGGGATTTCTCCTCCAAAACTCTTGAACTAAGCATGCAAAAGGATATGTGTCAAAATGTCACAGGATCGGAGCATCTTGACTGCCTTGACTTAGCAGACCGGCACAAGGTGCTTCGAGATCCTTTCAAGAATGTTATCAAATATGCATTGCATCAAATGAAACACCGACTGATTGGGTCCTCATTTCCTCCCGTTTCCCATTTCTCATTCGCTTCCAGAAACTCCACAAGTATAGACGGAGGACACAAAAACGGAGTAAACGAGACAAACACGAGTGGTTTATCTGAACGCACATACACGAGCGGAAATCAAGGGCAAGGACACCTTGGATAAAAAGGTAGCCGAGAGAAAACGGACTTTTCTAACCACCTGGTGCCATTCGAATTGCAGTCGATAGCATTAGGATTGACAGTCTCCCGCGAGGACAATTGAGATGGTATCATAGCATCCTAAACCTCAGCACACCATCAATTGACAAAGCATCCTCGACACAGAGAATCCAACACGAACCCTACATAGCACCATCCGCGACGAACGCAATTGAACCAACACAGGCATCAACATAAAAGAACCAACAACCCCATAGAAACAAAAAAAAAAAAAAAAAACACGAAAAATGACCGAAATATTAGCCAATTCAGTCCCGAAACGCCATAGCCTCGCAATAATCGACGATCCCACATGGTGAAACAAACCTAACACACAAAAAAACACGGGAGAGAAAAACAGAAGTCGTGCAACAAGTGATTAAAATGAAGAAACAGAGCAAATGAGCCTAACCGGATGGCGGTAGCAGCAGCAGCAGCAACAGCAACAGCAGGAGCAGGAGGAGGAGGAGGACAACAAAAGCAATCAGGAACTCTTCTCCAATTGCAGCAGAAGCGTCAACACCACCATTCCTGCAACCCAAGCAAGCACGCGCAAACAAGCACAAGCAATTGCAATGGTGTCCCACTTTGGGAAATGGCGAGGCCATGGGAGAGAGAGAGAGAGAGAAGGAAGAGTGTGTGGTTTTCCATCCATGACTTGCGGAAAAGAAAGATCATTCATCCGTGGGATGGATGAAATGGACGTGAGCAGCCAGAGGGCTGATATGTAGAACACATGGGAGTCGTGCGCCTGATCAGGTTCTAATTCCGCGCATTCAGGGATTGACTGGCCAGTGGTTGCAGGCGAAGAAGGGGGGCTGCTATTTTTAGTTGATCAAGGACCTCTATTTGGGGGGTTTTTGGGTCTTTTTTTAACCAATGGGAAACCCCTCTGCAAATGACCTCTATTTGGACAAGACACTTTTGTCTTCTGTTCACTCATTTAATAAGCTGATGTGCATAAATAAATATATAGAGTGAAACTGACAACTTACACTATAACTTACATTGAATAGAGGTTTTTAATGGACCCATACTAATTAGTTGACATCTCACACTATATACAGTGGAAACACCCAAAACCGTGCAAATAAGGAATTCAGCATAATTGGAGGCAGTGTTTTCTAAAAATGATATTTTTCTAGTATTAGCGAGTGAAAATCATGAATATTCAAAAAAAAAAAAAAATTCCAATACAATATGTAATATCTACAAATTTTCAAAGTGTTGGCTCCCTAAACCTGTGAAACCGTCCAGTAGGTGCCTCCAAAATTGAACTCTGTGAAAATCAACACTCAACCAACAAATTCTCCTATGTGTCCTTCAACTGTGTCAGCTAATTATAATTACACATGTGGCAAACACATTAAAGAAAGTCTACTGACACAATTGGGTGAATCTATAGTCCATTCCAAAGAACAGGTGCGGGAATGGGTGTTTTGCCCTTAAATGTCTATCTTTGTTGTACATCAATAGTTATTGAAGAGTTTTGGGGTTGTACATCATATTTCAAACATTTACAATTTTCCAAGATAAGTCCCTTTAATTTTTGGTCCCCTTCAAGGCTTAAAAATCCTATTTAGTATAGATGTTTAGAAGTTCATGTGCACATGTCATCATCCAAATGTTGATCTTGTAAAGTATTCTAAACTCGGGTCACATTTGTTAAAAAATAATTTAAAAAATAATTAAATATGACATGTAATGAAATTTTCAAAAATTGTATGACGACCTAATTAGATAGTGTAGAAAATATTAATGAAAATAATTTGAATGCTAAAAAAAAAGTTGATGAAAAATGAAAAATGAAAAATAACTCCTTAAGTTCTTTGACTATGTATTAACCAAAAACACTCCAAAATCAATTTCAAATTTTTATTTCTAAAAAGAGTGATTTTTTTCGATTTGCTTAGACTACTTGAGTTGAGAAAAACAACATATCATGGAATAACTTTTAAACTATGTAGTCAAAAGTTACGAAAATTGTTGGGTCTTAAAGATATTCCTCGTCCATAGGATTTTTAAAAATTTCAAAGAAAAATATTAAAATCACTAGTCACACATACGTGCCAAAAATTTCTACATTGCCAAACAACACAACTTGGTCCTTTAGAGGATAATCTACATACCAAAGTAATTGCTTTATTAATAATGTGAAAAATCCATGGAATACATAAACATACTAGACTTAATCCTTTTTTCCCTTAAAAGAGATTGTGTTCATTGAAAGAACTAAAACTTAACCGGTAAAGCAAGATGTGAGGACCCTACTATTACCAAGGGCTTTGAAATGTGACATTAGTAGCTCCAAAGGTTTAGGAGGGTTGTTTGGCTACTAAGTACAAACCTTCATTGTCATGTTATTTATGTTAGCTATTTTGTTAGCGGTGCTTTACAAAATGAGGACAATATTATTACAAGATGTGAAATCACTCAAGATTTTGTAAAGCTTTAAATAATGCAATAAAGCTTTAAGGATCCTATTGCTATAGTTCATGAAATATTCCATATTTTGTATAATGAAATTCTAAAAATTTTAAACTTAGCAAACAAAAAGTCATTTCATCCAAATATGAACTATTTTTTAAGGGTCTTACAAATTTAGGCCCAATGTGTACTCTAGGGGACACTTCCCACATTTTAGGAACCTACATGCGGTGGAACATAGGGTGGATTTAATTAATTTTGGGTAATATTTATAAATATTTATTAAAAAATTACATATAAAGTAGGGGACATGAAAAGTGGCAAGTCCATAATAAAAAATGTAGGTAGCCAAAAAATATGGTCCATTAATTTTTAGGTATATATAATTTAGGAGGCAAGAGAATTGGATTCAAGGAATTGTATTTAGTAGGATCTATTTGTACTATGTCAAAGTTACAGTATAGTACTCATATGTCAAAGTTATAGTACAATACTACATCAAAGGCTGAAATTGTGGAGCATTACAGTAGTAGCTCCAAATCAGTGGATGAAGGTGCGATTTCAAATCCATATACTTTAAAGTTAGGTCAATTCATTAGCAATTCACATACTACAATCAAAAGAAAATCTTCATTCATCCTTCATTCATAGATTTCATCTATTACTATATGACTTAGACTAGAAATGATTGGATCTTTGAGTTGTATATATTATGTAAATTTTTAATTATTTATATGCAATTTTCATTTGAATGTTACTTTCAATTATTTGCAAATAATCTTTTTAATCATAAAAGTAGTTTTGGTAATATTTTCTTAATAAGAAAAAACTATTGTAATTAAAATGAATCAAATTACTAGAATATTTAATAAATAAATATACTTATGCATGTATTATAGATATATATTACAAAAACTCTTACAAGATGTTGAAGCAATACATCAATAGTACAAAACAACAATTTGGTTTGAGGAGACATTTTTGTCTCTGAATGAAGTTGATATCCAATGGTCAATCTAAAAGGTTCACATTTTTCAATAGCGATATAGGTAGCCATTGAAATAATAGAGATACGATGAGGTTGTATACAAACAATGTTACAATTATTGGTGGTTTCATTTTCAATGGCCTCATCTAATATGAATTGAGGGAATTAAGTTGTCTTTCATGATCTTGGGTCTTTAGAAACCACAACAACCTACACTACATGTTTGAAAGTAACTAACATAATTGTGATCAGTTTTGGAATTTAACTAGCAAAACAACTTCAATAAATACTTGAAAGTGTGTCTTACAGATTATGATAAATAGCAATTCACATACTAAATTTGATAGTTGCAACAATATTACAAAACACCTTATTATTAGCAATTGTCTTCAAAAGTTCCTTTTTCAATTTATATATTAGTAGGGCTTTCAATTCTAATGTTTTGTGTTTGATTCATTCGATCATGCTAATTGGTATTGAAGTGTACTTATTGTTTACATTCACATGTCAATGCATCTAAGAGTATGTATGTTCAAAGTGCTCTTTCAATAAAAATTGCATTTCCTAAACCTTGAACATATCATTGTTTGAGATTGCATAAGATTTTGAGTTAGAAATTGAATCCTTTTTTCTATAAACTTTTTCCTTGTCATTTTTACTTTTTCATTAGTTTTTTATTTAGTTTTTCTACTTACAAAAAATATAAGCTAAAAGAAATTGCATTGACCTATATATTATAAGTAATGATATAAATGATTATATAGGAGATTTTTCCGCATTAGGTAATGATAGGGGCCCTCTTGATGTTGCTTAGGAGGTAAATAGGCCCCCCCAAATACCCCTTCACCATACATGGGTCCCCCAAATGTAGTAAGAGGGACCCCCGACCCTCCTACCCGCCGAGAATGTTTAGTAGTCTATTCTTAACAACTTAAAGACTAAGGGGATATAATGTGTTTTCTTCAAATTTTCAATGGCAAATTTTCAACGGCAAATTTTCAATAGGGAGAAATAAACTTGTAAATTAGGATCTCGTAGAATAACAAGTTTACATGCTTGCTACATTTTTTGGTTTTCAAAATTTGAATGTATGAAGTATTTAAAATTTATTTAATAAATGTAGTCTAACACAAAAAGGGAGCAAGTATGATATTTTTCCAAGAAAGAAGTACCTAGGGAGGGAAAAAAAATAACTCCTTGGAGCTTTCTAGTCTTTATACTACACAAACAAAAAAAAGATTTGGAGAATTTCTTTTCAAATTTTTATTTTTAGCAATTTTAGAATAAAATGTTCTATCTTATGTGATTAAGAATACAAAATAAATAGAATGATTTGGAATTCTTTTTGAAGATGTTCCAAACAATATGATATTAATATCATATTAAATATTTCAAAAATTTACACATATCTAAATTTTTAAAACTTTGTAAGATCTAATTTAGTTAGTTTTAGCTTTCTACTCCTATTTGAAAATGTGTACAAATTTGAGAGAATTTTTTGTTTTTCAAAATTTTAAATAAAAAAATACTATGTTTGCCTCAGATTCCAAGACAATTTTTTTGGGGGGGAGGTAAAAATGTATTATTCATCCTTTTATAAGAGTAAAAACTCTAAAATTTGTCCATTTTGCTTAGAAAGTTAATCATCCAAAATTGTTATAATATAAAAATCAAAAAATCAAAATTTTCTACAATTAAATTCATGCATACTAGACAAAGTACTTTTGTACGGTTCAAATTAAACATTTCAAACACATTTGTGTACAAAAAAATATCAAAGTGGTACAATTCATTGAAAGCCTCCATTGCCAAAAAGTTGTTGGACCTTGAAGAATTCAAAGTTTGTTGAGTTTGAAATAGAGATTTTCTAGACCCATGACCTTTTGGTATTCAACTAAAGTGAAAATAGTGTATTGCATTCTTTAATGCATCATTAGTGTACAAATAGTATACATTTCAAAAGGTGGAATGTTATTAGTAACAAGTACATTTTGACTTCAAAAATTTGGTACTAATAAATTCCACAAAGGTCCAAAAGATATTAAAAAAAATGCTAGATCCATTTTTCTTTCGAAAAAAATTTACTTAAGAAAATTTCTAGGAATCAAACTCCTTGAATTTGAAAAGGAGTTGGTTAAAGGGTCACTTTCACCCCTAAAGGACCAAATTGCAATTTTTGGTACCATAGCGATTTCAGGTAGCTCATTACAGATGGAATTTTTGGTTTATTTCTTTGAAATTTTTACACAACATGTGCCCAAGGAGTAGCTTTAAGGTCCAACAATTTTTATGACTTTTGACTACATAGTGAAAAATTTATTGGCTGATATGTAATTTCTCTACTCGGTGGGCAGCCCAAGCAGAAAAAAAAACTTCTTCAAAAATTATTTTTTTAAGAAATTAAAATTTGAAATTGGTTTCTGTGATTTTTATCTAAGTAAAAACCTTTGAATCATTCTATTTTGATTAATGAATAAAAAGTTATGAGGATTTTTAGTTTGAGGTAGTTTCGGCTAGTTATAAAATCTCTATACTACAAAAAGAGTTCGAAATTCTTTATTTAATTCAATTTTTAATATTTTTGAAAAAATAAAAATATTGGGTGTATATTGTTTAACACAACATTATGACCATTGGGATTGTCTTCTTTTAACTCTATAAATAAATTGTAAATAATTTAGAATTTTGGTTCATTTTCTACTTCTTTCTGCTTACTATTTTTTTCTTATATGTTGTACAATTTCAAATGATCTGAAAATTTTCAAGCATGTAGCTAATTTCACTTGAAAAATGAATCCAAAGAGTTACAATAATTTTGGACATTTTTCCATACAAATATGGTCTTCTGAAGTGCAGATGCCCGGATTTCCGCAGTGGTAAAAAAATAATTTTTGTCACTTCAAACACTATTATCTTGCAATCTACACAGCAGAAATTGCTGAAGTTTTTTCCACATATTTTTAAACCTGTGCTCTAAGGGATCCTACGGTTATTCTTGTCAAAAAATATTTTTTTCTCAAAATTTGTTAGTTGTCTAAAAATTGATAGTTTCAAAGCGGTTTTGGTGAAAATATAGTCAAAAACCTTTAGGGGTTAAAGACCTCCTACCTTATTAGTTTTCCATCCCTTCCTCTCCTTTTCAAGCTCATGGTTTTAAAATAGAGATGATACAAGATGCTCATACCTTATCTTATATGGTACAAGAGCTAATCAATAAACTATGTGACAATAGCAACTTTGAAAACTTCAATATTATAAGACCAATAACAATTAGTAAAGTAGTAGGTCAATTGATAAGATAGAAACACCCAAAAGTATCCCTATTTTCATTCTTGTACCCTAAACTACCTTAACATTGTTAAACCCATTGACATTCAACCTTTCAAGTGGAGGTATAATTCCTTCCTATATGTATGGAGGGAATTCAGTTTAATTGTAACCAAACTGATAGGCTCCTTTCTGGTAATTCTAGAGGTGGGTGTCACAACTTGGGGATGGGTTTGGTGAGGTGGCTTGGTGTGCAATATAGAGTCACCAAACTATACATGGCAGGCTTTTGGCTATTTTCAGATTCTATAGAACAGGTGCCACTTTCAAAAAGAAGTAATTATATTTGAACATGGTAAATTCAAGTGTAGGGGGTTCTGCTTTGTGGGGGAGAAAAAGAAAAAACCCTAGAAAATGTTAACAATAATATGACCACTAAATATGTCCGTAGACTTTCATTATTGGATACTCCATCCATCTTGAAATAAATCAAAGGTTTTCAAACATACTTGTTTGAAATTAAATAAAAAATTAGCTATCAACAATTTAATGGACAACAACTCAAGCTAATTTGAAGCCCTAAAGAAAAAGAATCTACAAATGACATACTCCAAAGACTATATAGCAATTTCATCCTTGCAAAGGGAATCAAAATGTGACCTCTAACCAACCAAAGGCAAAGAATTCAACCCCAAACTATACAAGAGTCGCTACTAACAAATCTTTTGTTGGAATCATAAGACATCATTGGAATCGAGTGAAGAAGACATCAATGAACATCACTCCACCAACATTGCTTGGTAAGTGATCAAAATTAATATCAGTGGAGTAATTTTAAAAAGGGAAAAAATCTGTCACTTTTGCTTCTTGTTTTCAACATGCATTACTTCACTTTTGATTTCCATTCTTTCACACCTAGTGGGATTCAATAGAAGCTACAATAAATAAGAATCCCTTATAATCCCTTATTAATAGGAACAACTCACGCATTAATTTAGCCATTTTTAGGAAATTCTAGATGTATTTCAAAATGGAAGGAGTCCTCCAAATGCGTGAGCCTAATTTGTTGACGCTCTTGAAAGACACCTATTTAACAATGATTCACTAACTACTGATTTTTGCAAATTTCAATTTAGGGTCACATCATTGATCCCAAAACTGGCTAAAGTTTGCTCATTTTGTACTTAATTTTTTCATGCCTTTTGTATAAATTTTTAAAATTTTTTCAAAAATGAACATTTGGCTAAAACCTTGAATTTGTTTTGAGATCATTGGTCTTCATCTGTCACAAGTTTAGTGGTCTAGGGAACTGGCACTTCAAAAAATCATAGAAATTATATACTAAGGTAGGTCCTGAAATGGACCATCTAAGCATTGAATCTGAATTTCAAGCAGGTGAAAGTTCTTGAAATATTTTTCAATAAATTTTTATTGAAAGACAAGAGGAATTGGCATCTAACCCAAGTTGTTTTACTTTTTTTGAATCATTTTTGAATTAGTTATGAATTTTCAAACGAGATGTGTCATAGGTCCCTATTTATGATCCTAGGTCCTTAAAGTGTTCACAGCAGCTTCCAAAGAAAAATGGGAAAAGCAAGGGAAATGATTAGCTCTTAAAATAATATATAATATTTTTCTTCATTCATTCAATGACTACTGAGATCAATTTAATAACCACATCCAATCCATTCAAGCGTCATTTTTAGGGTCCATTCTTAATGCCCACTCCATTTCAGGACCTCCTACCTTACATCCAAATCTACTTCTCTTTTTGGAATAGACGGTTTTGGGTGTTTCCACCATAGAGCAGGGCTCCCTCTCCACCCCTCATAAAGGTGTGTCCACGCCTTGGTGTGACAACGACGGAACAAATGTAAAATTGAGAACCAGCATTTGAACACTGTGAAACATCATTCAGAAACAAAAATAGAGCGAATCGAAAAGCAGTGCGCATAAAAGTGTGCAGTATCTCCAATCCAGAAGGATTCTCAATTTCGTGAGCGTATTCTACTACATAAGATTTCTAGAGACCAGAAAATTCACTATACAGAATTCATCATCTTCGCGCTTGCAGAGAAGTCCCCATCCTTAAAGTCCTCCAGGAAATCTCTCGAACATTTCGGCTAGATTAACCTTTCAAAGACGACGCCCTGCTTGAATACTCCACCTGCAAAGACTAACCCAACGCCGTACCTCACATGTTTTTCGATAAATTACCGATTAAAATAATCTATCCCACACGTTCCTACGAAAAAGGTCTACACCCTAGAGGATGAAAATGCTCTTTTGTCAAGAATGTTGCATACAATCAGAGTCACTCTCCATCTCGTTCCGTTGACGTCTGCGAGGGTTGCTGGAAGATTCGGGCTGCGTGTGGGAAGCGGGAGCCATCGCCAAAATCCGCGTCTGCTGCCACGCGCGCAGCAAGGTCATTGAACAGTACAACCAAGTAGGCCTGCCATCAGCAGGATGCACCCATCCATTAGGGTATACGAGCCTATAACCGGACAAGGGACCACTAAAGATAACAGGATCTACACTACAGTTGATTGAGGAAGTTCACGTTGTGGGTTGTCCCAAAATGTTGGGCCTAATCACCAAGGTGCAAATCTTAAATGAGTTCTCAACATGTCTTTATAACAGCCACATGACGAAGCCATATGGATATTATAACACATCCCGTATCCTTGCACAAAACTATGTAGGGCTGGAAACTACTGTCCGGAAATAGGCCAATATACCCTCAATTGCCCGCATGCAGAACAGAGGAAAGTTGGGGGTGGCTATGCGGCTTATGATAACAAATACGTCATCCCACCGAATATTCTCTCAAGGACGAAATGTCCAGTTTAAGCGAATCCGATGATAAATTTGTTCAGCAGACCACATTATAAGGTCCTCAACCTTCGCTATCATAGAGAGGTGAAGTGAACTATCAAGCAACACTCACAAGCAAGTCACAAAATAAAGAAAAAGAAAAAGACAAACTGCATTGTTTCTAAGAGCTGAGTCTTCTTTCACCTAAAATTCCTCATCGAAGAGAAAGTTTGACTTACCTCAGCAAGTCCATCAACTCGAACTGCTGGTGTGGACAGGTCATCAGTACTTGAAGTCCTATTATTGCCAGAAATTTCTGCACTCGCAGCATCAGCTAGGTCTCGTAGAACAATATCTGCCGATCCTCCATCCTCAAGCTTCTCTGATGTGGTCTCCACGGCAGTCTGCAGAACGTATTTCCAAATTTGTCAAAAAAAACTTATAACTGGATATGTCATAAGGTCATAACCCGATAAGTCCGAGAATGAATAAGACTGGTGACTCAGCAAGTCAACTATGTCATCGAAAGTACGTCTTCACATGTCCCAAACACAGATCGATTCCAAAATCAGGCGAAGCAGAACAATGTCCGTTCTGGAATATATCGGAAAACGTAAATGAGATATAGGCCAGAGAGACCGTTCCATCATGACATACATAGGATACTTTCCAATTACTGTAGTCACAAACCTTTTGACGTTTTGCAGCAGGTGTACCCCGGCGGTAAACATCACTTAATGGACGCTGCGGTGGCATTGATTGTTGAATCTCTTCGTCATTTGCAATCGTCTCACTCCAAGCAGCGACCTCCTCCTACAGATCCAATATCAAACATTAGCTAACAAAACCATGATATAATTAACATAATAAATCGTTAAATAACTTTTTCCTCTTTTCACGAAGATGTCAAACACGGCACCTCACAATAAGTATCCATCTCACGTTTACAGACCTGAAAGATGGACAAAGGTTAGTGATTGCCATTCTATCGCTTGTTCAAAAACGGTTGTACTCACCTCTGTTAGAGCGTCTTGCCATCTTTCAGTCTCGGATGGCTGGGTAGTTGCCCTTGCTCCATTATCACTTGATGTCCTAGCACTAGGACCTGCTGCAGAGCCAGGCAATACCGCTGAAGATCCTCCACCCAGCATTTGCGTGACTACAGGCATCATGTGTTGCAACATACCCGAAATATCTAAGCCACCAGTTGTAGGTCCATGACGACCTCCATCTCCACCATCTACATCACCGACGCCCTGCATGACCTGTTGAACAAGATTCCCCATAACAGGGCTCCTCATCAGTTGCCCTAGAATACCTGGGCCACCCTGCTGCCTATCACCACCTCCAATTGCTCTCACAAGATTGCCCAAGGGTGGCATAGGCATGCTGGCACTTCGATTCGTTTCATTTGCTAGTTGGTCCCTTTGCGCTAGGAGGTTCTGTAAAGCATCCTGCCCCGCTTGACGCTGATCATCTGGACTAGGTTGTGGTGCCTGCCGCCGCCTCCTTCCCTGCAACACAGCAAATGCTGCTTTGTCAATTGTATGTTTACACCTACACGTATTGTTCGTCTCTTAGCGCAGTTTCGAAGCGCATAAACCCGCGTGCGCATCCAGTTGCCACGCTCATGAATGCCTCTTGGAATCCACTGTGTATTTAACCAAAATACAAGCTACATAAGAATATCACTTACTCATACCCTGAAATAAAAGTCGGCCCATGCACCTTAAGTCCCCTCCACATTCAGACCAATTCATAAAAAATAAATTAGAGAACAATGACATCTACCACCAGAAATATGTACTCACTCACCCTTGCAAGAGGCTGAAGGCCACCAAGCCCAAGTCCAACAGGTGCAGTAACGTTTGCATCCACAGTTCTCCCACTACCGTTTTCATTCCCACCCGGTGTCTGTCCTTGAGAAGCAGGCTGAACTATCAACCCTGGTCTCTCGGTATCCTCACTTCCATCACCTGTCACCATGCTCGTAACCCCAGTTTCCAAAGACGGTTCAACAGAACCCCCATTATTCAACTCTCTACTAGCCAGTGCATCTTGTGTAGGTCTGACTTCGGCATCTGCAGCCCTTTCAATTGAATTTGTTCTTGGCGGCTGCTGAGGTTCGGAATTGGACTGGTAGAAAATCAACTCAAAGATCAATTGACGGTCCGCTTCTGTCGTGTCATAAACATCACGATGCAAACATTCACGAAATCTCTCCATAGTAGACAATTCTAATTATCCCGTCCCCGCACAATCCTAGATAATGATTACTCCCCAATAAATTAAGAATTCTTTACGGTCAATTACTAGATAGTTAATACTCCGAAGGACGCCACAGCTGACTTGAACAACCGTGTAAAATTTCATGGCATGACCCTCAATAGTTTTGAGCCTGAATTCCAAGGACTCTAATGAGCTTAAAAGTATACCCTTTTAACTGGGATGTGCAATCATTCCTACTAGCTATCAATGCGTCAACCTGATTACAAGCCACCTTAGTTCAATGTTAATCCTTCACTCTACAGGATTGAGATGACTTCAACGTCGGTGACAACTTTCACGAAAGACGATTCCTAGCATAAAAATACTCAAGTTTGTCAGAGAGGTAAGAAAAGAACCTGCGGTTGAACTGGTGCGGGATCGCCTGACTGCTGCAGTGCACCAGCTAAATGTTGCAGCAATGGGGCCAAAGAATTCATAAGATCTGCAGCCCCACTTCCATCCCCTGGTAACATACAACAAGAACCAGTGATTCTCTGTCGAGAACATACAGCCAAATTTTTGGCTTCCAAAAGCAGCGCATGCAATGAAAGAGTAAAGAGGAATAGAGAGAACTAGACTAAGGGTTCTACTCAAAAGCAAATCACCAAAATAATGCTAATTCGTTGAAAAGACACGAAGTTCACAAAGACCTGCTGAGAATTCTCTAGGATTAGGGACTTCATGAACATCGCAAAGCATGGTTAGACCTAGACGATGTTTGCCACTTAGCCCATTAGAAATTATGCAGAATATAGGCCATACCTGGTACATTGCGACTTGATTGATCGAAATGCCTGGATGACTCAGCGGATGCTGATGGCACAGAATTCGTGGCTGCTGGAACAGATATGTCATTTGGAGGATTAGAAGTCGGTCGAACAATAAACTGATGCTGAAATCTTGAAACCAAATCGGCATGATTGCTAGAAAGAGGATGACCAGCACCACGAGAACGAACAGGAACCACTCGTACAGCTCCATTCTCATCAAATGTCATGAAGGCACCTTGCATTCCAGTCGGGCCAGAAGAAACACTGCCAGGAACTGAATTGGATCCGTCAACAGCCTCATTACTGGAACGATTTGGACGGGCAGGTCCACCTGCATCATTTGGTGATGCACTGCCGTGTGATGCATTCCTAGGGTCTGCTCGCTCTAGGAGTTGCCGCATGGTAAAGCCAGCACCACCAGCTGGTACGCGAACACATTTTTGGAGTCAGAATTGCCAGGAAGGAGAAAGAAGGGGAGTAGAGCGAAATACATAACCTGAGGGCACTGTACGGACATTGACGTGAAAACGACAATGCACTCCAAGTACACCAGGTGATCAACCAAACGTACCAGGAGTGGATGGTAGAGCTGCTCCAATAGATAAACCACCACCTGATTGTAGTGGCAAAGCCTGCAAAACGAAGACACTTGTCAGAAAAAACTAACAAAAAAGACAAAGGGCAGCCTGAATACGCATGTTCATGTAGCAGACATTGTACCCCACATAGACCAGGATAAATCTCGCTTTCCTTGACATTAGATATGGTCCACACAGTAAGTTCTAACTAATGCCAATGAAATTTGAACACTCCAAAAGCATGTTTATACTGTGCATCACAATGATCACATCAAAATGCTGTAAACTTCCTTTCTTACACCTTTCCTTCATATACAATGTCAAAAGAAGCAGCATTTTGCAGCCGGAAAATGTTGCATTAATAATAAACGAAACCACAAAAGAAGTGTTCGTGCATCCAAGAAGCGCTAACCTGAACCATCATTGGGTTTGGCCCTGTAGGTGAAATGAAGATAGCCGGCCCTGAATTGACTACAGACTCGCTCTGCAACATAATCACAGAAGAAAAGCCGTTCACTATATTAGGACAACTCGTCCTACCGCCTCATACGCCACTATGCAAAACAGAGATAAGATGCTTGCGTGAGAAGATAGAGTAAGAATCCCAAATCTTACAGGAGATTGACCCATGCGGAGGGACAATGTGGCCCGGCCCAGCTCTAAAAGAAGAGCACCTATCTGCTGCATCACATTGCCATCATAAGACGCTGTTCGTTGTAAATCTTCTCGATCACCAGAGTTCAACATTGTCGGTTCACTTTCCAATCGAGTGGCAAGGCGCTGCCAAGGACAAACGCAAGCCAATAAGAATCCACACAACCTACTGTAGAATATCATGGGTAACCCCAATTAGCGAATATTGCTGCTGGGGGAAAACCTTCTTTAAGTCTGGTATCAAGGAAAAATGTGAAAAAATTCTTTCTCAAAGTGTAACCTGCATCATTCGAAAGCACACAACGAGTGACAAAAACTTTGATCTAAAGAAAGCAGCAAAGAATAAATGACTTACAGAAAGCGCAGAGCTAGCTTGGCCACGCAGTAAATTATTCACTCGATTCACAAGGGCTCCCAAAGCAGCAGGTGAAGCTCCCCGTTGAAGTTCTCCCCCACTGGGACGGACATCAGTAGCCACCCTCACTTCCATAGGACCGCCATCACGAGAATTGGATGATCTTGCTGACTCTGCATGGATAAAAAAGTATTCTCAAATGTCATCTGAAATGAAGAACTAAACATTAAAATTTCGGAATCTGTAATTACACAAGCTTTCAAATACTGTGCACTCTCAACAATTGTCAAAACCAAAATATATACATCGTCCAACATCAAACTGTATAAATAAAGTTCGTGAAAGACACATCTTATCCTACTAAAGGTAGGGGAGTACTTCCACCCAGCCGTAGCAGTAAAAAAATTTCAAAAATCTCTCAGAATGAACAATTTCTAAAGATAACTGTCCAAGAGCAGGAGAGAAAAATACCTTCTGCAGCAAACGACTGCTCCAAACGGTCCAAGTACTGGGACATGGTTGTCAAAGCGTCAGGGACAACCTGGAAAAATATGTAGAAGTGACATTGTATAGAGCATTATTGACTGCACCCACTCTTATTAGCCCCGTACATGAACCCCAAAACAAGAAGCAGTTGCAGGAGCAACTGCTGGGAAAGGATGAGAGACAAAAAATTCCAAACTCCATTCCGAACCGGGCGAATCATAACAAATACTGAGAAACTTTAAGAGGCGAACAGAAAGAAACCTTACCACAGGAGCCTGAACAATGCGTATCGGACCTGTTCTGTTTTCATTAGCACTAGATGGCATTCCATAGAGTGCATCAATCTGGAGCTCCAGCTCACGAACACCAGTGTCATGGTCGCCAACATCATTTCTACCATCAGCATCAACTCCACCAGGTGTGGGTAACACTCCCTGTAGTAATGAGTAACCACATAAGCAGGGTATGAAGACATGCCAAATTTCTATGTCTCATAGATCGTCAGCTCAAACCATGGTCATTAGCTTGAAGCATCCATGTTGCATACAAACAATAGTTCATGTTCCAAGAAACCGCGCAAAGCTGTTAACAACTTATAGTCCTCGACATTAAAGAACAAAATTCAACTTGGCACGAGCGAACGTTTCATTGTTCTATCTTACAAACCCCATAGACAATAATCTGCAACCTATGAACAGTACAGATACCAACGGGTTTTAACAAAAATCAAAACTAGGTACTATGGATAGGCTTTATTGATCACTTGATTGTGAGCTTGAAGCACGGAATCCGCGAAGAATGAGCTCGGAAGACATGTATCAGGCCATATGGTTATTACTTACTGTCGCTAAGTTATTGGAATTTCCGGTACCACCTTGCACAGAGACACCATGCATTCCGATAGAGCTGATAACTGCATTAATAATCTGCAACAAACGTTCAAAATTATATGAGTGCCTCCATCTTTCCAAGTAAAATTATATATACAACAATGAAAACCCCAACATCCAAGCCGCTTAGAAGGAGAAAATTGAAGCTCATTGCAAGTGTCCACGATAGATGGACCCATGGCACAATAAAAAAAGCACCTAACTGTACTTAAGATATTTTATTCTGTAGGCTTCTCTCTCACTAACAAATAAAAGGATAAACAAACCCAAGAGATTTCAAAGATATCCAATATAGTATGAATAGGGCAATACTCTAGAGCCCTATGTATTAGAATCTAGATAGCCAATAGTGTGTCTGACTTTTGGTGAGAAAACATAACACTTCAACTTGAAACGAAACCTAAAATCATCAAAAACCAAAACCACTGCCTATTGAGAAAGATGTGATTGAAGGAAAACGCTTCCCAAGCACTCGCATGGCAACCGTCCATTCGAAAGCACGCTCTAAGTAACTTCGATGGAAAATCAGATTGTTCCATCAACTTCCAACTTCAACTTCATTTTCACAGAAATTGAGTTCATGAATTCAAGGCTCAAGTCAAGAACAGGTTATCTACCCTCCGTAATGCAAGCGACAAATTTCAAGAAAATTTGGAGATAAAAATATGCCAGATTGATTGACCAAAGTAACATTAAAAAGAACCGCGGCATGTGACTTACCCGGTTCAGATCAGGCATTTGCCCTTCACCATTATCTGGAAAATTTATGGTTCCCATTAAAAGACTGTGTGAGACATGACCAGACCTGCTTCCTGGTGGAGGCAAACCTGTTTCTCCTTGACCACCTGCACAGCCATCATGATTTTCGACAGTCTTCATCAATAGAACACGATTAAAATTCTGATCATTTCATGCAATGCTTCCCATCAGCAATAAAAGATCAAGTCGGCAACCTACACGGAGAGGTAAGAACTCCGTACAAAAAACACTAAAGCAACGTGTGAACTAACCTTCACTGCTAACAGTGCTTGGTCCAACACCGGAGGTTGACGGAGGTTGTCTAGCCACCAGATGCAACGTGTGTCCATCCTCAACGTCTGAGAATTTGGCTCAGGAAAAATCCCAAAACAAAGTTCAGCCTTCCATAATCAGTCCGAGTAGATCGCTACAGAAAAAAGATACAATGGTGGGGTCTATCTCTATCCCCAACACCAACACCACTAACCCTAGTACTTCCATACAAACTACAATTTGATCAACATTAATAAATCAATGGTAAATGAACAAGGATACTGAATTCTGACAACAAATGGTCATCCTTCAAGACCTTTCCTCTGCAAATCAATCGCTGATTCTCCACAGGTACACCGACAACTGAGGCCAGTTGTTCCTTCAGCGCGGGAACCGAAACCTGCATTGCATGAACCACACAAATTCAAATCTCAAGGAAAGACATGGCTCACACTCGAGCAGAAACCGAGCGATAAAAATCCGACTTCATGACGACGTTTTAAATCAACGATTCCAGGAGCGTCCATGACTGCCTCTAAGCAATAAAGTCTTTGAAACTGATATCCAGTAATGACAGACTCAAGATCACCCGGATAATTGCCAGTAACTGCCAATTGTCTAGTAGAGTTATCAGACAAGACTCACATTCTTCTGCACACGCAGAGTATAACTTTGTGAATCAAGAGTTTTGATTTTAATCTCCACAGTTTCTCCTACAGCAGTCTCCACATCAGGAATTGTCCCAGAACCGCTGCGGCCTTCCTGGTTCGCGTCCATGCTGCCTTCATGGTTTGCTTCCATGGATCTCGACAGCCCTTATCGGTGATCACGAACGAAGAAAAGGCAGGCCTGTCAAACAGTTTATCACAATAAATCAGTATCTCACATGATAATTGCCAAATCCAATCATCCTCATGCCAGACACATTTGAACGAGGTACTTTCTTTCTAAAACGTATCCTGTATCTCAAAGGGTCAAGAAAGCACACCAGACGTCACCACTAATTCAAGAAATAGCAAGGTCTGCTGTCAGCAAGCGGTGAGGTGCCCTTGGGTACACAAGTGAAAACGTAAGGAACTACTGCGCCCATGCGTGCCAATACCCTAAAACGTGCAATCTTTTATTCCCCCACTATCAATATCAACTGAAAACTGTCCGCTCAGCCAGGTGGAGAGCTTGCGGAAAGACTCCATTCGAAAATAAAGAAAGTCAATCAAGAAATACTTTCAGTCTTCAACGTCTCTCTGCATTTCCTCATTTCATAATATCATCCATACCATGCCAGAATCACAGTAATCAATGCCTAGCAGGACCAAAACCATCCCTGGCGTCCGAGTTCTCACTCGAAGGATCAATCCGCCAAACGTACTCAATTCTATCCCGAGAAAACGGATATTAAAAAAAAGCGGTTAGGGCAGTCTCTTAACTCGCGGAAATACCTCCAAAGATCTCCACCTTCCAATTGCCGTTAATGACGCTAATTAACATCACAACACCGCGAAGCAGTTTCAAATACGCAATCATACATCAGAGAAAATAAAAACAGCAAAAGTAAACACTCAGAAACCTAGAATCCGCCCCGACTTCCAACAAATTACTCCAAGCACCGGCAAATTACTACACCGCTCTTAAGTACAACCTCACCAGGATCCGGTTCTCAGTGTCTTAGATCCGGCGCAACACGAGTGCCAAAGACAGGCCGTGTAAAACAATCGAAATGACACCCTAAGACACCCGCCACTAAAACGAAACGCCAGTTTCTCTCCCTATCTCTCCATCCCTCTCTCCCAGGGTAAAACTATTCCGAAAAAGAAAACAACCTCGCCAACACAAAATTCCGAAACGAATCACATACAACCGTTTCGTCCACATCTTACCCTCCCTCCATAACCTAACCACGAAAAACGCAACCAACAACCAAAGCATGTGCGACTTCCACGGCGCAAACCCCAATGGCGAAAGAAACAAAAATGGCAGCAACGACGAATTTGTGAAAAATCTACCTAATCCAAACCAAATCACAACGCCGAGAGGTGAAGAAGCAACGCACAGTACCTGCTGGAACATACACAGGGAAAAGACGAGTGAGAGAAATGGAGTCACTGAAGTCGCGCGGCTGCGATGTGGAGTTTCTAGAAGCGACTCGAAGAAAGAAAATGGCCGCTGAAGAAGATCATCGAAGCCAGCGACGTGTGAAGAAACAGCAGCAGAAGGGCAAACGCGGGTGAGCGAGAGACGACGAACGACTGAAGCGGGTGGACGGAGCTGAGGCGCTTGGCGTGCCGCCCTGGCTTTGCACGGGTGCGACAGTTTTGCATTTCGGGCTTACACTTGGAAAAAAAGTGAAGTTACTTTAGAAGTTAGAACTATTTGCGAGAGAGACGACGGATGACCTCCGACTGACTTCGGGAGGGGGGCCGCGTTTACACTAGCAAAACTTTAGTGAGAACTTTCTCCGAATTTACCCTCATTTGGGGGTCTGGCTATAAATGTATTATAAATTTTATGAATTTTGGAACATATGGCTCGACATAACATTCTTGGCTTTCCCAGCCCTCGGTCAGAGAAAGCATTGATGTTTTCAAATATAAATTACAAATGCATTAGAATAATGCATGGGATACTAGGGGTTGTGAGCTACTTGTGAGGAAAGCAATTAAGAATAAGTTAGAAATACTTATTTTGAATAAATCTCCTTTAATGGTTTCATAGGTTGATCTATTCTAAACAACACTTGGATGTACTATTTATTGAAAAAGATTCTTTGTTTGTACCTTGTTGAATCATCTCTCTTCTTTTATTGCTTAGGAAAAAGTGTCAAAGCTAATTGTAATACGTGACTTTATGAAACTGGAATGGGTCCTAATGAAAAATCTACATTTATATTGAATAAAGTATTCATTTATGAGAATTTTATTTTATTTTGCATTGTTCCCCATCCTTGTGTTTGCACACATTAAGCTGGATTTCACAATGAGTTTTCCACATCTTATATGCTAAAATGCTTAAATTATCTATTATAGGTATTTCTATCTTATTATAGAAGTTGCAAAAAGAAGTATTTGGGCTAACTGAGCTCTACCATCTAAGCTTACTTCAAGGATGACATCCAGTCCATGAGAAGGATATTTGTTTCAACCACCAAGCTAGATGATGATTGAGCTTTGGCTACGGATATTGTCACAAATGAAATCACATTCATGGTCCTAAAAAGTCCAATATGCCCAACCATTTCAAACTACTTTGTGGGGTAGTTTAAAAGCATTTCAATCTAAATTGACTATCCAAGGGAAGTAATCCATTTATGACCATTTAAACAATTGAGCACATTTAGAACTAGAATATGTTGAGTGGGGGAAAATTCTTTATTTACACAAATAAGTTTTAGGAAGGATCTCATATCTTTCTAAAATTTTATTTCCCAAAACAAAATTACCATAAACTTTTTAGTTGAAGATTAATTGACTTCATTCTACTCAAGTCATATAGATCTTTTCATTTTTGACTAAGGATTGGTGGCAAAATCAATTAAGGGTTGGTTGCAATATTGAAAGATTTGTAGCCAATCATAAATTCATAATGTAAATGGCTACAATTATGTTGCAAACTATACTGGAAATTGTGCTACAATTAATCACTAATCATTTTATTATATAGAAAGACATCACCCTGTATGGCGAGAATGGGGAGATCGAAGTATTCAAGAATGGGTTGCCTTCCATGTTTTTAAGAAAAATAGGTGACAAAAAAGATGAAATTATTAAATCCTTCTCAATAGAGAAATAGAGAAATCACTAGAAGAAAATCACAGAAATCCCTGTTAATTTCAACGCAGCACGTCAGGTAGATTGTATTGAGACTGCGTTGCTGAAAACGCAGAAAAAACACAGAAAACGCGTTTTTTGGTGTTTTTTGGTGTTTTTTCCGCGTTTTCAGCAACGTAGTCTCAACACAATCTACTTGACGTGTTGCGTTGGAATTAATAGTGATTTCTTCTAGTGAATAATAATAGCTTTGTTGACAATTGGATGAAATTACTCACTTTAGGTAATTTTATGTACAAACATAGAAATATAAATGATCATGCATGTCAACTGTTTCCTTCCTTGCATGCACTCTAAGGTGCAAGTCACTCTACCAAAATCCTAGACAAATGAAAAACAAATAAAATTTTAGTCAAAAATTAGTGTTCTTAAAAATATTAAATTGCCATTTGGCAAATTTTTCCAACTTAAAGTGGTTATTATATACTATATTTGTCGAGGATTCTCATGACTTGTAGTTAAGTGTTTTAATTCTTGAATGTCAAAATCTTTTTTGAAATTTTTGCATAATTTTCCTTGTACATTTGAATAATTATAAATTTTCTTCAATTTCATCAAATTGACTATAATAGTGATTTTTCCTAAAGTTGCAAATGTTACTTTAGATGAATAAGAAGTTGCTTTGATAAAATGTCATCTTCAAGAACTTTGTTTATAATTTAGACTATAGACTTCAAGGAAATGAGGAAATTATCATTGAAGGTATTTCTAATATAAACATCTACAATATAAGTTTTTACAACATAGATGCACTATATTTATAAAAGGTTTCGATAAAAAAAAATTGGTTTAGCCTCTACTTGAAATTCTAGATCTTGCGACTCTATAAAAACCCTCTCGTTTATACATTATAGATACTTATTCTATAAATGTATAGTCTTCTAGGCTCATGGGCTCACATTCTTAAAGTCATATGATAACAACCCTTGTTTATGATTATGGAATATGACTCTAGTGAATTATGACTCATGCTAAAATCATTATAGATGATTTAAAAACATAATTGGGTTCACTCATTATCAATAACTAAAGTCACTTTAAACATCAATCATATTTCTTTCAAAGTGATGGTGTCCAAAAAAATGATTGTAAAGAATTGTCAATCATCTTTAGGTAGTGGAGACATGTCTGGAGGTATATGGAAAGGGATGTGTCCTTTGACTGTACCATTGACAAGATTATAACAGTCAAACAAGGACATTTTTCAAAATTGAGAGGCCAAATTTGAAGCTCTAGGTCAATGAGGGGTTAATAGTTGTAAGATAGAATCAAATTGCATTTAATCCCAAAGTTGAGATTCTTTTAGTAATGTATTTAGCCTTGGACTTAAGTATGAAAATTGAATTCAAAAACAAATCTAGGATATTATTTTTGAAGGAGGTTTCTATGATTGCTTACAAAACAAGAAACTTTATAACTTTCACATCACTAATCCAAATGGAATGAATCTAAGCTTTCCATATGGTCAAAATATAGTATGTGAAAAAAACAAATTTCAATTTTTTGTGGATTTTTTGTTGCCTATTCTCCCCCATTTTGACATTACTGGGGCATAATTTTTTCTCGTAGTTACCAATTGAATTACAAATTATTTATTTTAAAAAAACTAATATATTTTTCTACTTTAACTCCTAAAATCCCATTTCTTCTAGGGAAGACAAAATGGATTATGGATAAGCTCTTATTTACTGTGATTTTAAAAACTTTTTTCAAAGATAGAAAATACATTAGGTTTTTAGAAATATAATTTTTATTTCAATTAGTGTGAAGGAGCAAAATTATAGAAAAAGAAGCCCAAATTTTAGATCAATACTAAAAAATCATCAAAATTCAAAATTTTAAAGATTTATTTCTCACATACAATATCTTTATGTCTATAATAAACTTTGACTCATTCCACTTGGATTAGTTATGTGAAAGTTATGGATGATCTTATTTTAGGATAAATATATGCATCTTTTTGTGAAAAAAAACTTTAAGGATTTATTTCTAAATTCAAGTTTCACAATTTAAAAAGAAAAGAAAAGGTTACACATATTAAAATCTCTTGGTAGAACAATCTCATTATTGAGATGAGTGTATTTAGATTTCATCTTAGAGCTACTAAGTTAACAATTTAGTTTTCTTCTCAATCTTTAGTGTCTTTCTATTTAACAATTTTTACATAACTAAAAATTCACTTATTTTTCTTAAATTTCTTTACCAGATACTCAATTCAATTCCTCAATATTACAAAATTAATTAGAAATTCAAAATTAATAGTACAAAAATTTTAAGCATTGAAGATTTGAAGATAAGAAATCTAGTTGAGCAAGGTATAAAAGAACTTTTCTTCACCTTAAATGCAAATTTCTTGCAATCACATACTTAGTCAAAGTTTTTGAAACTACTTCTATACATTTTACACTAGCCTAGTACAAGATACTATGGTTAGATATGCAATTTTTTTTAAGTTCAATGCTCATCATAATGGAAATGTCAATTTGAAGCCCATTGATTTGGAGTTGTTTGTGATGGATAAAAGGCCTTGGAATTTTAGGGATTAAGAATAAGTTCAAAAAATCATGTTAAAAATTGAACTTAAACAAGCCTAACCAAAATAGATTTTATCCCTCAAGGAACCTTAGGAGTTTCAAAAATTAAGATATTTCAAAGTTTTCAAAATTTCCTTCTAGTCAAGATATGCAGTCTTAAAGTGTTCAATGATGTTGTAGAAATAAAGACATTAAGTTTTTCATTTTGAGTATTCTTTGGGCACAATTGTTGTATTACATCAGTGTAGCCCATTCCTAGGCCCATTTTGTTTCTCTTAGGCACATACTATCAAAAATCATAGTAGAAAAATTAGATTCGTTAATTCTTAGTCAAGTTTATTTGGCATTTATATTAAATGTTGTGAAAACTATTATTTAACATTTTGATATTTAGTATAGGTGATATATCTTACTTGGATTGAATTATGCAATATTTATGATGTGCCATGTGTACCAAGTAGTAAGTAAAAAGTAGTGCTATTTACACCCTAAATTTATATTGTATGAATTTTATATCAACCATATCAATTTAGTAGATCTTTAGTTCTTGACCTATACTAAATAACCATTTTGGTATATTTTATTTTTAAAATTTGAAATTTATTGTTTCATCATAGTTTTTATTTAAAATATTTTTATCATAAAAATTGAAAAATAAAAATGAAAAAAACCCTCCAAATCTCCTTTCCATCAAGATACAATTAAATATCAAGTGAATTTGACATATTTATCTTCTTCTTTTTTATTGTTGAGAGGTATTTTAATTTTTTTAATGTATTTTAAAATATCTATTTACAAAACATTGTTCTTTATAAAAATATAGATTTGCTTATATAGAATTCAATTGAAGAAAGTGTATATTTAAGTACTATTATATGGCAAATGAAGTTTGCATCCAAAGGTGTGCTTAGAAAAAGATGTTAGTTGTGCACTAGTGTGAAGCATAGAATTGGATAGTTTGTCTTTTATTATAGACATTGTCTTATTTTTCAACATATAGAGATCACAATAAAAAATAAAGAAGTAAAGAAGTCAAACCTCGACAAAAATGTCCTTAGATATTCTAACTTGTATAGTAATGTATTGCAAGAAAATTTATAATTAATGCATTTTTAGCATATCATTAATGTGTGTTGTAGTATTTGGATCTTATGTGCTTGAAATGAGTCAATTCATTTACCACTCGATACAATAAAAGATTTCAAACATTCATCCACTTTGTATAAAATTCTAAATTAGAACAAATTTGATATTATTCACAATTATATACTTACTAATGTAGGAATCTTAAACATCTTATTTAAGGATAGATTTTCATGTCTTATTCAAAATTACATAACCACTACTATAGGCTTCAGGGTTGCTATGAGCTTGTGAGCGTGAGTTTGTGAGCCTACCTAATTTAAAAAAAATTCTATCTAACATTTTTTGCCATATTTTATTAAGTTTAGTAAATTTTATTGCCTATTATGGAGGACCTATTACTTTGGACCTATTACCGTGGTTCGTTGAACAACCTTATTTTACCATTTATTGTACTTTGTTAAATTTTAAGAAAAAATTGGTAATTAACTAGATTTAAAAAAATCAAATGAGGTGATTTTTTTGGGATTACTCTCCTTTGTCTTGCTTCTAAGTATCTCTTAGCGCCTAGGGAAGTCCCACAATTTCGATCCAAAAATTATTATTATTATTATTATTATTATTATTATTATTTTTTGGTTAAAGTTGTAGGACTCCCCTCGGTGTTGAGAGGTACTTAGAAGTAAGACAAAGGAGAGTATTTCCAAAAATTTAGTAAAATTCAATAAGTATCATATTAAGGTGATAAATGCTCAATGCTCTTTTTAGTGTTGAGAAGGTACTAAAAGACAAGAAGTAATTAATTAATTCAACAACCATTAGATTAAGAAAAAAGAGGTGGAGCTCTTGATGAGTCACATAAGAGGACAATGATCAACTAATCAATAATCTTGTGTAACTAAGTTCATTCTTTACAATATTAATCCCTATTGACTAAATATTTTTTTTTAAATCTTAACTAGTTTGATTATTGATACATTAAGACAAAAGTATTGGTGCCTACATTGACCTTTAAGAAGACCTACACTACTACAAGATAATCATGAACAAAATGAAATTTGGTGTAGCAAAGCTCTTTCTACATATAATGAAATCCTATGAACAATTTTTTTTCCAAATTTTAAACAAGTTCTCTAACCTACAAATGAAGAGGGAATAATTGATATCCTTTTATTTGCCCTAAGAGGACTTATAATGCTACAAGACATGATCAACCAAAATAAAATTCAGTGTAACAAAGATCCTTATTTACAAATTTTTTTTCTAAAATCTAAACAACTCCTATAATAAAACATCAATAGAAAATTATTGGTCCCTTTCCTTAGGTCCCAAGAGGATCTATATTATTATAAAACAATGATCAATCAATATTCTGTATAAACTTAATTCCATCTTCATCCAATTTTCATATCAATTGAATTCTTCATCTTTGTAATGTTTACTTCTAAATAAGATTGAAAATTAGATTTTTCATTCAATTTCAACTTAACCACAGTAATAGGTCCATGATAATAGGTTCACAAAAATAAATACTAAAAATTATTAAAAATAAAAAATTTTGATCCAAATTTTAAGATGGAATCTATTTTAATGAATAAAATTAAATTTTCTAATGTTTTTTCAAATTTCTAAGCTCTATGCTCACAAAAAACCTACTCTATGTTTATATGTTTATGCTCATAAGCTCACAGAATAGCACCGCTGCTATAGGCTTCTCAAGGATCATATTTAAGGATTAACACTTAAGGACAGACATATAACTACTAATTTCAAGCCTCATTGCCCATTACCCAATTTGTTTTCATTTTGCAATTAGACATGTATGAAAAAAAAATTATATATTTTTAAGAGATAAAATTATATGTCTTCATTACTTTACAAAAAATTTAGATTTTTTTGTAGGAAATTTTTTTTCTTAAAACTTTTGAAGAAGAAGTGAAGAAAAATCACATTACATAGAAAATTATTTCAAAAAATCTCAAATTCACCATTTGAGTATATTTAAATGACAAATATCATAGAATAAATTCAATTTCTATTAGTCATTCTATAATTAGAATTCAATAGACATTGAAAATATATCTCAAGTTCAAATTACAATAAAAATTTGAATTTCAAGAATTAAAAAATGTTTAAATTCTAATAAAAACTAGAATAGGTGACCTTTATTTTGTTAGTAGGATTCAAACTCAAAAAATATAATTTTTATGGAGAAAATTCAAATTTAGAGTAAGGAATAGCAACTTTCAAAAACACACCAAAATAGCATATTTTTGTAATCTTTTTTTCTTACTAACTTGGTGGTTCCTTGAAAATAAACACTAGCAAGACTAAGTCACATGGATACTCTTCATAATTGAGTATGAAAAGTCAAAAACAAAAAAAACATGGAGAAATGATTCTAATCCCTTTCTAACTCATTGGATTCTCATCCAAATGTTACAAGATGGTACCAACAACATTCTAAGGTTAAGAATTGATATCAACATTCTAGGGTTAAGAATTGATATGGGAACATGTGCATAAATTTCTCACATGACCCACCCAACAAGTAAAGGAAGGGTTCAGAAGGTGCCCATGTAGGAGCTAAAACTAAATTTTGGGGAGATGAAACTTCTTGAATTATTTTTCAATAAATTTTTGTAGAAAGACAAGTGGAATTGACATCTAACCCAAGTTGTTTATATATTTTCAAGGAGCTCTATATGAAATTTTGAAGTCGAAATGGCATAGGGCTCTACCCTTGACAAATATACACTATTTGTACATTCCTATAAAGATGAAAAAGCAACAATGTACAAACAAGGTGGGCCAGTTTTTGAGCCTAAGCGGTTTTCGAGCCTCCTCCCTCACAGTTCAAAATACATTCGACACCTCACACTCTCTCACTCTCTTCCAAGGTAAGGAGATTGGTTGGATTTGTTTTATTGCATTTCATTGTGATCAACACATTAAGAAGAAAGAAAAAGAGAGGAAACTCAAAACACTGAAGAAACACAGGAGTAGCCTCAGTTCGATGAGCTGAAAGCCATGCTTCCCTTCCGCAATGCAACTCGATCAAAGCTAAAAGTCATGTTTATCTCAAAATTTGCACCGAGTTAGTCATGACTACGTGTATTACCATGATTTCATCACCTATTGAGTGGAGGAAACGAGAGCCAGAGGAAAGATATTTCATAGAGCAGGAAAAGTCAAACTCAGAGGCCTCGAATACAAACCTACAAATTCTTCACACTGGCACCCCTTCCAAGGAGGTAAAGATTGAGTTCGTCCCATTCTAGAAACCCCACAATGGAAGTGGAAAGGACAGTCACTTGCTGGACATTTTCCTGTGCTGGACAACACCAAAACCATTCAACCAACTACGTTAAGTCTATCTACTTCCTCATCCCGATGAGGACGTCCTCCGGAACGATAGAATCCTGCCTACATAAAAAGAATGGAATGAAATACACGGCCCACAAGCAAAGGACCCATAGTGCAAAGATTTAAAAAAAAGGGAAAAAATGTATGCTACAATACTGGCAACAAGTTGGAACTGATTTTCACGAGATAGATCGACTTGTCGCATAAAGGCGTAACGAAGTCTGTCAACCAAACCAGCACCTGCTCAGTCCGACTTCAGGTTTCAGGTATCAGGTTTCAGGATTTTAAGGGTTTAGGGTTTTAAGGTAGGTTAATGCAGCGTGAGACTGTTCCCATCCAATTAGGGCGAGGAGTTGTCCATGCTGATGTCGAAACTGGAGCTCCGCAATTGAATTCACGACATCAATCAGGACTTGTAGCATAAAAGTCTCCTCATCGCTACAAAACCAGCGCCTGCGCAGTCAGTCTGCAGGGTTAGGGTTTTGAGGTTCTTTGGGATTCAGGGTGGGACAATGGAGAGAGTGAGACAGACCCCATCCCATCAGGGTGAGGAGTTCCCCATGTCGATGCTGAAACTGGAGCTCCGCAATTGATAAACCTCCAACTTGGCGATGGCATCGTTGATCAGCGGTCGTGCAGTTTCATGTTTGGCGAATAGCTGCGACAACTGGTTGGCGTGGATGGTGGACTTGAGCACATGGATGATGTTCGCGCGGGCCAAGGCTTCGCTGTCGGGGACGTTGAGGGAAAGGTAGCACAGAAGCTCAAGAGCTGCGAGTTGTGACTCCGAGTAGCCGAAGTTGAGCGCCAGAAGGACCAGATGCTCCACGGCGCCTTCTTGAATGATGTTCTTCGAGTGCTCCAGGTGGAGGTAATTCTCGTCGCTGGCGAACTTTGATAGTGCAGATGCGGCCTCGGTGGCGACTTGGATGATGTCCTGGTTCTGGTTTTGTAAGGCGGAGGTGAGGGCGCGGATGGGGCCTTCGGCTGGGGCTGGGAAAATGCGAGCCAGGCTTCCGATTGCTTTGCAACACGCGACCTGTACGGGGACGCCACCATCATAAGTCCATCAGTCAACGTAACATTCTTGAACTTCTAAGGCAGGAGTGCCTTTGCTTCCCGTAAAATCAAGGCAACTTTCACTGGTTACAGTGACACTCTAGGTAGACCTCCCAGCCTCACTATTCAAGAATGTTATGAATCAATCAACCGCTGGTGAATAGGAACTAGACTGATTAAGTTAGGGCGCCTACAAAATATTTAATCACCTACAAAATCAGTGTCACTACCAAAAAAATTGTGGAAATTTGTACGACGCCATAATATTTCAGCCTGCACTATCGATAGTAGTGTGACTTTGGTAAATTCGTGTCACGCTCACTAAATCAAGTAGAGGAACAATTGTTCCATGTTCTTCTGGGGAAACCAAAATCAGTGTCACTACCCAAAAAATCTGTTGAAAGTAGTACAATAAAGCAATATTTCAGCCTGCACTAACTTAAAGTAGTGTGCCTTCTCATGGGAAAATTACATTCTCGGGGGATGGTGTACCTGAAGTTCGGGTTCTCCATTCTCGCTACTGATCTCCAGCAACAACTGCTCCACGACCGCTTTCGCACTCGGCGAATTCGTCTTGAACGCAGCCCTTCGCAGCTCCGGATCGCTCTCCGCGGCTGCCGCGATCTCCATCACCGCCATCACCGAGTTGTACTTGAGCTCTCCCCAACTATGTTTCATCAGCTTCGCAAAGCACAGAAGCGCACACGTATCCGTAATCAGCTTACAGTTCTTGATGTTCCCTGCCGCGAGCTTCCAAAGCGCATGCGCGGCTTCGACTTTCAGCCCGAGTTTCACCTCAGGATCCTCGAGCTCGCGGTGCGCTCGGCTGGAGGTTCGCATGGGCGGCATCCCGCCCAACATCATCCTCCCGGAAGTCGGATCGGGGTTGGCGCTCCGCATCCGCGCCATCACAGAGGAAGCCGCCATGGCCACGGGCTGCACGCGCGCGTCGGTGGAGTTCGTGTTGTTGTTGTTGTTGAGTCCTCTTGCAGCTGAGCTTCGTAGTTGCGTGAGATTTGAACGCGCTACTATCGCTGCTATACTGGATACGGGACCTTCTTTTCCTTCTGCTGTGTTCGTCTGGTGGGCTAGGAGCGCCACTAGGAGACGGATCGCACCCTGTTTTAACGAATTTCGGTTAGATTTGTATCCATAGTTGAGATCCTTTATTGGGAGGAGACACAGGCACTAAGTAAATCATTCTCACCGAAGCAATCAAACCCGCAATAACTACAATCAAGCCATTTTATTTTGACCTTCTGTAATATGATATATTCGTCACCCTTGCCATACTAGCATACGCTGGAGCACACTTATGCTCGTTCAAAGTTCTCATTTTGAACAATTCGGACCCCAGGTGGGAAGGTTAAATAGGTTTGAGTGTCGCATATTCAAACGATATCGTAACGAAACATTGGCACCCTACGCGGTAAGATTAAGAGCTTTGAGTGTACACTCTCGAATCTATCTAGAGAGGGTCACGATAGTTGGAGCAAATTTTAATGCACCGATCAGCTTGCATCCATCTACTTAAGAATCTAATATGGCTTGATGACATTCTTAGGCTGCAATGACACGGCGCACACGCTGAGTTAAGAGTGTGACTAGTCACATCTCCTAGTTCATGATTATGAAGAGGAAGAGATTTTGTGATTTTTGAGAGTAATACTCCGTAATAAACACAATACTCTAAAGCATGGTGCACGGTCAAGGTACCTGTTGCGCAAGTTCGCCTTGCGCTTCTTCATCCTGCGACGCGAATTTCGCAACAACTCTCGCCACTTGAAGCTGCACCTTCATGGAGGTGGAGTGGCTTCCCAGAATGTGCGTGAAGACGCTGCTGGCGCCCTCGTTTCGCAGCTGCCGCACTCGCTCCTTGTCTCTCGCGAGATGGCCTAACGCAGTCGCCGAGGCTTCTTGACCCGGAATGGTGCCCTCCTTCAACAACCTGCAGATAAAAGATGCACGCAAATGCAACGGACCATGACCATGTTAGCAAATCTCAGCGACAATTGGCGGCATGGGCTTTCGGAAATTTTCAAGCCCGAGAAAAGAAAAGAAAATTTTTCAAAAGTTGAGAACCGAGTATTTGACAATAGACCTCCTTTCTCGGACACCCTAGAAGCACAGAAAATGTTTCAAATTCCATTTTCTGCCTCCAAGAACTCTTCTACTTCCATTGATTACTTTGAAATATTGTGTCAGATATAGAGACTTTAGAGTTCGTCTTTTAAGGCTTAAACTAGGCATTGCAACTAGGCAACTAAGCATTGAGACTCTAAAAATTCTCTGTAGCGCAAAAACTAGGCATTGCGACACAGATGGTGTTCCAATTGGGTTTTTTCGAAAACATGTGCTGGTTGTAGAGACTCTGAAGATTTTTTAGTGCTACAACTAAGAAACTGATGGTGTCGCCATTTATTACTGTCGATAACTTGTGTTGGTTTCAAAGACTCTAAAGTTTCATTATAGTGATAAAACTAGGTGAGGTAAAGCGGATGCTGTTGCAATTGATTGCTTGCAAGTTTTTTCGGAAAACTTGTGTTGGTTCAGAGACTCTAGAGATTCGTTTTAGACCTAAAACTACGCATTGCAATATAGATAATGTTCCAATCGAATACTTTCGAAACCTTGGCTTCCGAAACTACAGAGTTTCTCATTCTTGTGCTGAAAATACACATTGCAACACAGATGGAGTCCCGAATTATGAATTTTGAAAACTTGTGCCAGTTCCAGAGACTCTTTGAGTTTCATTCTAGTAATAAAACTACGAGTTGCAACTCAAATGCTGTTCCAGTTGATTACTTCTGAAAACTTCTATTAATAGTAGATACTCTGGTTCTGTTTTTTTAGTGCCACAACTAAGAGTTGCAACACTGATGGTGTTGCCATTTATTACTGTTGATAACTTGTGTTGGTTTCAGAGACTCTGGAGTTTCTTTGCAGGTGCTAAAACTAAGTGTTGCAAACACGGACAGCATTGCAATGTGCGCCATTACCTCAACAACGGCGGCGCTGCGCCTTCCTCGATGATAATCTTCACATTCCTGTCATTCCCCTTCGCCAAATTCCCGAGATACTCCGCCCCATCCGCCTTCTCCTCCGCCGTCCCCACATGCACAATCGACACCTGCTCCCACACCAACGCCAACACCGGATCCGTGCTTGCAATCGGCGGCAACCCCGCGAACTCCGACCTCTCATCCCCACTGCTACTAATATTCAGCAACCACGTCACATCCCCAATGGAGCTTTCCAACCACAAATTCACTTTTTTGAAATCCGCAGTGGTCGTAATAGTCATCACTCTCCTCAGCATCCCACTCCGTCGGCATTTCTTCACCAACCCTAGCGCCTTCTCCAAGGCTTTCAGAACCTCCAGCATGATGCGACGGGTAGGGCGCTCGTAGAGGCCGACGGCGTTGGACGTGGAGAAGCGAGCGGCTTTGCGGAGGAGTTGGATGAGCTTCTCCACTTTGTTGTTGAGGTCGGAGCACTCCTGACGAAAAGAATCGGCTTCTTCGGCGCCTTTGCGGACGAACTCTGCGACTTGGAGGGGGAAGGCGAGGAGGTCCTCCATTTTCAAGTCCATGTAGTGGGTCAAGTAGGCTTCGATGTTCGCCTCCATGGTGAGATGATGGGATGCTGCTGCTGCTACTACTGGTCCTGCTGCTTCTGGTTCTCGCAATGGACAATTTAAGCGAGGTTCTAGGCTACGAGACTCTCATCCGCAATCTTCGGAGCTTACCCTAGCAAGCGCTGGTTTCCATCGCTGGGTTTCATGGCCTTGAATCATGGGATGGGCGAGAAGCTACGAGAACAATATTACAGAAAAATGGCAAGAGGAAGAAGCGCGTTCGCAATCTTCGCAGCTTAGCCTAGCGAGTTTTCCATCGCTGGTTTCCACGGCCTTGAATCATGGAATGTGTGCGAGAAGCACGAAAACAGTACTACAGAGGGTTTGCAAGAGGAAGAAGCACTTTCACAATCTTCGGAGCTTAGCTTACTTTCACGGCCCTTGACTCATAAGATGTGCGAGAAGCACGAAAACAGTACTACAGGAGATTTGTAAGAGGAAGAAGTGCGTGCGTTACATTGCAGTGCCGCCATGGGAAACGAAACTTAGGTTTCGGTAATCGCAAACCTCCACGACGTTGTGCTCCGTCCTTAGCCCCATTCGAAGTAAACCCTGTTGCTGCTAAAAACCTAGTTCTAGCAACCTCTTCGACTGGTCATAGAAATACTCCACTTTGCTGAATCCCAGAAATTCAGGACACCATTTGGGAAGACAGAAAAAACTGGAGAGGCTGGCTCCCGGAGGATTGAACACGAACGAGACTAGCAACGTAAGCGAGCAGAAGAGTCGCCATAGCTCCAAAGCTCCATAGCTCGCTCGCCTCACAAACACAAGAACCCAAACGCACCGGCTCCTGCTCCCCACGCCCCAACCATCACCTTGCCCCAACCAACAAACCTCTGAAGAAACCAACAACCTTTGGAAGAGAACAGCAACCAAAGAAGAAAGAAAAAGGCTTGATCTTTGAGGATGATGTCTTGTTCTGAGGAAAAGAGCTAAACCCTCCTCAAATTGCAGGTTTGATAAGAATACCGACAACTGGGGGGGGAGAACAGAAGAGGCCAAGAGGGACCCAACTTGCATCAGAAGAATGGCGATGAAAGGAAATGAAAGGAGGACGAAGATGGACTGACGGACTGGCTGACGGACCAGTGACAGTCGTTGGAGCAATGGCCGGATGGAGTGAGATGGTGGCCCTTCTGTTCTGTTGAAGTCAAATTCTGTTGAAGTCAAAACGTGTGCGGAGGATGATCATTTCTTCCTAATTTCAAAGACACGGAGACCACTTTTATGGGACCGATGAGCATCACACCGCGCTTTGCTTTATCAAGATGATCTCCTATTTCCAATTTAGCCTGTCTGCGGCATAAGAAAGGTTGAGGAAAAATTTTCACCGGGTAGAAAGACAGATCCACAGAGGATTTCACCATTTTTTTCCCCCCCTCAAAATTAAAGTACTATGATTTCTACTGGGTGAAGATTCCATTTGTCTCATTATTGATATGTAGGCAAATCTATTTCCAACCTTAGGCTCGTTATGAAATTGATGTAAGTGATCATTGCAGATCTCTATGTACATATTGTGGGCATTGTGTGCTTTCAATAAACACCTCCCAACCATTTCAACTACTCCTACAAGTCTTCTTGTACACAAGCTCCACTATAGTTGCTAAGAAATAAAGCACCTTCACCTATGAAAATGAAAGGCTAGTCAAAAATGAATATTCTCCTTTAGAACTTAAACAATAGGGTGGTGAATGTGAAAATCTTTCCTTTTGATATTGTTCAGATAAATGGTTCACAAAATTCCAAAAGTATATTTTTTGGAAGTCAAACTTCTACACAAAACATCCCCTTCCCACATAAGATTTTAAAGATGAATAGTTGTATTTCTATCCTTCACATAAGGATTCTTTGTCATTGATTGATCAAAAAATGGCCACAACGTCATTTATGGGTTAAAGTAGAAACACCAATATAAGCAATTTTGCATAGTTGGAGGCACAATCTTCAACAATTTAAAAAATATATATGGGCAACTAAAAATCATGAATTTATTAAATTTCTTTTTTTAAATGACATTTAACATCTCTGAGTTTTTTAAGTAGAAGCTTGCTAGGCCATTGAAACCATCATATACAATAGGGTTATTAATAATGGTGCCTCCTCTCTATTGGCACTATAAAGTGTTTTAGACAATAATTGTCTTTATTGTTGAATATTAAAAGATTCGATTTGCTCACACTTGATTGGCTCACACTTGATTAGGAACAAGTTCAAAAAGTAGTTGTTTTAGATGAAGCTATGATACACTAAAGGACCAAGGCACATTTCGGACATAAATTGTCATAAATTACTACATTTAAAATTGTGAGAAAAAAATAAAAAATAATTTTTTTAAAAATTCAACCATACAAATTTGTATTTGAACAAGAATGGAAATGTTTGGAAAAAAATTCAAAAACTTTGACTATCTAGATTGAAAGATTATAGCATTCAAAGGTTCTAAGAATTTTTTTTACTCAACTAGATTAACAAACTTTAATTCTTCAACCTAAAGTAAGTTTTTTTAATTTTACATAGGTTTTTTTATTTAACATTTCCATCCTATATTATGTAAGATACCTACCCACCATATTTGACATGTAGTAGAGATTTGCACTGCTACTTGAAGCTATGTAGACTACCCATGGGGGGTGTACTCAGTTCTACTACAATAAACTATGTGTGAACAAGTGGTTTCTGAAAAACTATGTTTTAAACTTGAAATTTTGAGCATTGTTTAATAAGGACCATAAGTTTCTATTGCCAAAATTTCCAATTAAAATAAAATGTGAAATGAATTCTAGAAGAATTTGAAAATGAACTAAAATGACATGTTTTTCAACTCAAATATTTATAGTGAATACATTTAGATGACCATTGCATCAATATTAAACTCAAAATGAGCTTCTTGGATGAGCTTTCAATATAAAGTTATTTTAAGAAAAAATTTATTCATTTTTAGACAATTTTTTCTTAGAGGTGTGAAAGTTATTTTTCAGTTTTACAATGTATCTTTTTACTTTCAGAATTTGTAACTAATTAGTATAAACAAATAAAAATATCAATAATTCAAAACACAAATTTTCAAAGTAGGAAAATGTGTTGAATTTTTTTATAAATTTTATTATAATTCAAAAAGTAAATAGGGGGTCAAAAGTTTTGTTCACACATGGTTTCATATGGACACTCTAAATGAACCCCCCGAAGGACTTCCCAAAAAATTAAAAACATCATAACTTTTGATTCATGTAACCAAAAGAAAATAACTTGTATTACTACCAAGGGGGTACATAATCTCATTTTGTACCAATATTTTCTAAATACCAATTAGAATTAACTTTGTGCACAAGTACCTAAGACTTCTTGTGTACCATAAAAGGTCACCTGGTCCATGAATGATGGTCATAGAAAAATGTTTGTAGGTCATGAATGAGGTCAAGTGAACACTATTAGATGAAGGAATTGAATGAGAATTTTTATCCAATGATTTTTGAAGAGCTCCTTGAATCTATTTGCAAGAGACAGTGGTCCTTCAATATGATATCTTTGACTTTTCAACAAATGAAAATGCTTCATCCATGGATAACCAAAAAGTGTTTTTCTATCATATTTTGGCAATTTTTGGTTGTATATTTTTATTTATAATTTAAGCCATGAAATTGCTATTTTTGAAATTGAGGTTGGTCTAGTAAAAGTTTAAAAGAATGTACAAGTTCAGCTAGTAAGCAATGGAATTGATTGTGAAAAATATGTATTGTTGGATTTAGGAATTATATCTTGAATAACTTTGTATGATCAATTTATTTAGAAGTAAGAAAAATGGCATGTCTTTTGAGGGGGAGAAGATTTATAAAAATGAAAAGTCTTTTTTTTTATAGAAACAATAGATTAAAATTCAAGAATAAGTGAATCCATTTTAAGTTTTTGAAAAGGAAACAAATAAATATCTTATAGAATATTATAAATCTTCAAATAGTTAGGTGTAATATAACCAAAATCTAATTGATTGGTTCCTAAAAAATAATTCTAAAATATGTGCATGACATTTTTTAGAATCCAAAAGTAAATGCTTTAGATTTTTCTTTTACAATGTCTTAAAAAAATTTGGGATCATTCTAGTATTTTTATTTTTTTCTCCTATATTAGTTTCAACATTGTAGAAGAGATTGACATTGAACCACTTCTTCATCTTATCAAAATAAGGTTTTGTAATTGCCGCAAGTTGTTAAAAAAAGTAGATTTTTTCTACCCATGCTACTTATGAGGAAGGAGCTTGTCCTAAAATTTTGTCCACCCCATCTTTATTCAAGATTTTTTTAGTAATTCTTTTGCAATAAATATTAGACATTTGAAAATTTTGAAGATCAAATCCAATTTTAGAGACATGTGCACATTTCTCTCTCAATAGTTAGTTTAATAATTCACAAGATATTTTGCAATCTTTCAAACTTGCAATCAAATATTTAAAAATGATATGGTTGTCTTTATATATTGTGAGGGATTAAAGGTCTTTCCATTCCAAAACAAAGTAGGCCTTGGTAAAACTTGATTGTAAATTTACATCAACCATTTAGTAACCTCTAAAGGACCAAAAGGCCACCAAGTGGCTTCTACAACACTCTTTTTTCCACCTTAATTCTTTAGATGTTAACATTATATTTAGACCAATCCTACAAAGGCTTTATTTAATATGATAATGGCAATTTGAATTGGAGCTTATTGGATTTAATGTTCAAGTAATCACTTCAAAATAATATGTATAAGATGAGTAGTTCCATATTGCAATGTAAGTATGTAACCAATATTCATATGTAGTGAAATTTTTAATCTTTTCATTTGTATTTTACAATTCTCCAAATTTGCAATCGAAAATTCAAAGAAGACATAGTGTATCCTCATAATATGTGGTGAGGGATTGAAGGTCCTTCCATCCCATAACAAGGCAATACTTGATAAAAATTGATTTTTAATTTATATGAGCTATTATTAGCATTTTATTTTGACCAAAAATTGAAGCCTCATAGATTTTGTTTCTATTCTATTTTTAAAATTATAATAAATCAAATAATTCAATGAATTATTGCACTTGCAAGCTCTATGTATCAAAATTCAAATTAGACACCCATATTGTCTGTTGCCCATTTTTATAATTTATTTCTAAATGATTTTTAATTTAAATTTAAAAAGTGACAATGTCATTATTACCTTCATTTTTTTAATAAGAATCTCAAATCACTCTAATATATAATTGAACAAGTAATACATTAACAATAAAAGTGTTCATATTATATTATAATAAATCCCAACTTTCTTATTTTTCACCAAATCATTTGAAAACTAAACATTCTTAAAGGGTTGTTTTAAAGTATTTTTTCTTCACCATTTTTAGAAAAAAAACTACTAGCATATATTTTTTAGCATCCTATTTTTTGTATTTGGTTAAAGAGACTAATTTTTAGCACTCTATTTTTTTATACATTGTAGAATTGCAAAATATTAAAAAGAATACTATAACAATGCAAAACCAAATACATGAGCAATAAGTATTTTATACCATTCAAACTATTGTTGGGTACAAGAAGCAACATCAATTGTTTACTATCCGAAGAGCCACTGAAATCACTATAATCAATAGGAAGATGAAAATTAATGAAAGCAAAAACAACAAGCACAAAGCAAAATGAGAAAGCTACAACAAATAATTTGCAAGCATTGAACAAAATACAAGCTATATTCCATACAATCAATTATGACATGTAATCATGTATATTCACAAAGTCTAGAAGACAAGACAGAAAACAAATACAAAAAATTCAAATAAAAAAGACTAAATATGGAAGTTGTATTTACAAACACATTCAACACTATTCTATAGGATACCCTACCTTTGAGCAAACATTTATTGTATCACTTGTTGAGGTTTAGATTATGCATCCTACAAAACTAGAAAACTACAAGTCTAATGTTAGGAAACATTGAAATTCCACATAAACAAAGTCATTGGGATGTCCACTAGTAATGATGTCAAACGACTTTGAAAGTAGTTGCAACATTCGACATAATCAATACTAATAAAAATAAATAAAAGTATATTTCCAACAAATAGAGCCATGAGTTGGGGAGGTAATCTACAAAGTTGGTGATGGCTCAAGGTAGTTGCTCCTTGGCACCTTCAACCATTCCAACTTCAAATCCATTGATGCCAAACACAATCTTGCTAGGGCACCCACTGGAAAGTCAATAAACGCAGTAGAATGCCATTGATCATTGAAAGGGGATGTTAAAGGATCCAATTTGTGGTGAAGAAGGTGTGATATTTTTCAATTGGAAATTACAATGGATACAAAATACTGTGTACAACAATCACCAAAAATGGTGATCAAATACAATAAGAAACTTGTGTTTTGGTGTTGTTTCAAAAAAACTTGTTGTATTCTTAAAAACATATCCTATTTTTTAAGACATCACTTGCACGGTCACTCATTGAATAATGAACGACCGTGGGAGTGTAAGTTTTTTGTGATGTTGCAGAAAATGTGTGTGGCTAAGTTGGAATTCAGCTAGATGTCACTATAGATGGACATGTTCTTAATGATGTTTGAAAAAACATGTAGATGTTTGAAAAAACATGTAGATGTTTTTTTGGACATAAAAAACCCTAGATTGCTATGTCAGATTGTCAGCAAGTTGATCCATTTTGACTATAGGTAAATTAATAAAAATCACTATGATCAGTGATAAAATGTTGACCATATGTGAAAAATTTAAAGAAAGGGTAGCCACATGGCATACTTTGCAAAAAAAGAGAAATGGATGGATGTACACCATGGATGAAAAGAGGTAGTCTTTATACAAGTGGGGTGGTAGGAAGTGAAGCAATCTATATGGGATATAAAAAGCAATAATTGTGTGCAAAGTAGAATGTTTAAAAAAATGTCACATGTTTAAAATAACATGTAGATGTTTGAAACAATATCAACATATATAGTGGTCAACTTCCTATATACTAGTTATCCCATTTTTTTTATCACAATGGACAAAGAATGGATATAAATATATATGACCTTTGTTCTCTTCATTCTTACTATCTTTCATTAAAGTAATTTCCTCAATTTGCCATAAAAAGATTCTCTTAATGGTAGATGCCTAGATGGTAAGTTTTCCTAAATTTTTGTTGGCACCAATTGATGGCTCTAAAAATGTATAATTTAATGTCTCAAAAAGCGGCATCAAAATCTCTAAATGATATAAAATTGCATTGACTAGGCATGCCACGTCAACTACCATAACTTATATTTAACTAATTATGGACTTTGGCAAGTCCATAAATAACATATGTACTTTCCAAAACATGATGAAAATGTATATATAAGGTACATTCTAGATCCAAAATGTACAAATGTATCAGTTGCTAGTTGATACCCTAGTTGTCCATAATTTGCAAAAAAGTCCATACTTAGTTGAATATGAGTTCCATGTCATAAACGACATGGATGAAATTTTTTCATGTGGCTCTCCTTGCCCATGTGGCACTTACATGGCATCCAAGGTGAAAGCATGAAAGACTAGTATTATTTTGCATCACACTTGGAATGACAAAGTTGTCATTGACTATAACTTTTAAAGTATAAACGAGATTAACTTAAAATTTTGATTGGAGATGTCTAATATGACAACAATCAAATTTTTTATTTTTCAAAAAATTTCAAGAATTATTTTATGATTAAATTTCAATTTAGCTAATTTGTCACACTTTGCAATATAGGGGGTTTTAGTATTGGGGAGTATCCAAAATTAATTATCTAAAGTTAAAATTTTTGTAGTCTATTTCCACATTAGGTAGGCATATTTCTATCCAAGGAAATTTAAAAAATCATCGTTTTCTTTCTTCTACATGTGTGTTAACAGACCTCCCTTGTGCGTGTACTTCTGAACATTCAAGATGGTTTTACGATCATTCTTTTGGTGAATCTCTTCATCATAAAATTCTCCCAAATTGAAAATCTTTAGTTTTTTTTCAAATTCTTTTCCTTATTTTTTACAAATTAATACATCAAAGTACTTTCAATTGTTTGCATAGAAAATCAAGTTGAAGTAGCCACCTCACTTTCGTGTTTTCTATAAACAATATTCTAAAAAATGTGTAGAAAAAACATCAAAAAGGCATTCAAAGTTCTAAAGTTGTAGGGGAAAACACAACCGTTGCAAACAAGTTGAGTAAGTTGTCATCTTCTAAGGTAGCATTGAATTTCACACACATTATAAAAAACACATTCAAGAATCCAACAACTATTTAGAGCACTAACACACCAACGATGCTAGTTTGTGAGCCTAAAAGCATGAGCTTGCGAGCTGTGAGCGTAGGTTTTGTGAGCCCTAAGAATTAACCAAAGAAAACTGTGAATTTTTTAAGCCAAGAGAAAAAAAAGTGAAGTCATTTTTAAAAATCTATTTATAGTAAAATTTTAGATCTATGACCGTGGACCTATGACCGTAGAAATGTGGTTAATGTATTTTAAAATTTCAAACCCAACTATCTCTAAAGGGCCTCTCAATACCTTCCAAAAAAGATTTTGAAATTTTGAATTTTTTTTTGAGGTTCAAAATCCAAAATCTAACAAGGGTTTTTTGAGGGTGATGGAGTCATGAAAAAAAAAAAAAAAAGGTTTTTTTTTTTTTCCAACTTTATCACTCTGAAATTGATCTCTCGACACCGAGAGAAGGTTTTCGAGGGTGAAAAGTTGCAACAAAAATGAACTAGTAACACATAGTCAGAAAAAAAAATTGAAAAAAAATGAAAAAAAAAGTTTTGGGAGCTCCAAAGCTCTCTACCTCTAAACCCCTTTCAATATCAAGAGGGATTTTGGAGGGTGATGGAGTTGCAAAAAAAATTTGAAAAATAAAAAAAGGAATGAAAAAAAAATTAAAAAAAATTAAAAAAATTTGTTTTTGAAAAAAAAAGTTTTGAAAGTCACAAATTTCAAATCTCATGAGGGGGATACTAGATATACAAATCCAGAATTTTTAAAGCATGATAATAGGTCCATGCCCTAAAAATCACTGAAAATTTCACCAAAAATTCTAGGCTCACAAGCTCACAAGCTCATAGGCTCACGCTCACAGGCTCATAGGCTCACGCTCACAGGCTCACAAAATATATATATATATATATATAACATACCCGCTAACACACATACACATATGAAAAAATCAAAGGCATTTCCCTCGATACAGGTACTTCATTAAAAAAATGGACAAAAAATAAGCTATTCTTCATCTAGGTATTGCAACCTATAAATTACTTTACTCATCCTACTAAATACTTTTAGAAGAATCTTGTATCTATGATCCTATTTTTACTATTTAAAAAAAAATGAATGAAGTAAATACTACCCTAATTTACATATAATTATACAAGAGACATATTTCCAATGTTATGGTAGATCTAACAAAGTTGTAAGCTTATCTTTAATGAATTCTTACTACTTGGAAAAGAGAACTATAATCAATAGTTTTAGATTGATTTGGGCATTTTGATTTGGCAATTTTCAACATAGTTGTGTTGATTTGATGTTTTCTATTTATGAAGACATCATGATTTGGGTAGGACATTCTAGTAGTGTAAATTGACTCTATTTTTTTTTATTTCACCTACTTTTCTAAAATTTTGATGGTCTTCCTTTGAGTAAACATCCAAAGAAGAAACTCTTGTTACAAAAAAAACTTTTCATAACAAATATTTTAGCCCGGAAGCCTTAACACTTCACTTGGGGATCTTTGACCTCAACGCCATGTGCTTTATTATATTCAGAAATGAGAAAAGTCCTAATATCCTAATTTGATTGACCAATCATATAAAGGTTATGTTGAAAATGATTGTGCGGCACTTTAACTTAAAGGGCATTCAATTTGAAAAATGTAAATTACTACTCAAGAATAATCCTTACCATGCCTACAATTAAGAAAGATGGATAGTTCCATACTATAATATTCATGTAAAGTAAAAAAATTAGACAATACCTTTGATTAATATTTTAGAATTGAAAGACTTTTCTTTACCTTTTCTTCAAAAACTCTTAACAATTCTGATTCATCTCAAAAGATTTGGAAATTTTCCTACTCTTAGAAGGCATGTTGTTTCATCTTTGAGATTTTTGGTTTTAGTCATACATATAGAAAGTGAAAAGTATAAAATGAAAGATTTCATGGTTTCTGTATAAAGATTGAAAAACTATAGAGACTACAACATTCTCATAGTGATCAAAGGACAATCGAGACAATAGAACATCAAAATAGAAATGGATCACATTCAATTGGACCAATTCAAAGTGAACATAGGACCAAATGTCAAAATATGCCCTTGAATTGCAATGAGAAAATTAATTGGTGCCAATCACCATTACCATGGCCTTCATGAATCATTCAAAAGAATCTTACACTATTGAATTAGGAGAAGGTGCATTTGAAGTACTTACAATAGAGCTATGTGAGAACTCCAACAAATGATAGAATCCAAGGGGGCGGGTGGATGGCAATGATGGCATTAGTACCGTTGTGATGGAAGACTCAGTTCCTAAGCCTCGAATCTTCTCCAATAGTCTAGTTACTTCTCCCATAGAAGGTTGAGCCTTGGGATTGGGAAGGCAACAAAAGAGTCCTAATTGAAGCAAGCTTGTAATTATCACTCTATTGATTTCTAAGTCCACATCTTTAACTATAGATTCTAAGGCAATGTTACCATTGAAATATTCAAACTTGCTTTGTGGTTGAAAAGTCTCAAGTATTTTTGGATCCACAATAGTCAAAAGTGATCCACCTTCATAAGTCCTGGGGAGATTACTCGCGATTTTTAGAAAACTACGTGAGTTAAAAGATAGGGTCTATTTAATTCAAAGGGGATAAATTTTATATATATGTAGAACTACTATAGGGTTCTTGAAATGTCACATATCCTATTATATATAAATTAGGCTATGTATAAACATCATTTAGTAGAAATTTTTATTAATAAATTAGCCTTTACAAATAGGATTCATATAAAAAGTTTGTAGTACAATGAGTATAGATGTAAACTAACTTTTTTAATTGAATGATAAAACTTACACAATTTAGTAAATCTAAGGATGTTTTTCAAGAGATTTGTTGTTATCATCAAATAATTCTAGCCTATACATACAAATCTTTCCTTGAATATACCAATTATGTAAGAGCATGTAAGAATCTATTGTTTTAAGACAAAAGAATTGAGCTGTAAATTTACAATGAGGTTGTACTATGAAGATTTGTGTTCACACAAAGTATCCATTAAGAAATTGGTGTAGAGTGTGCAACATTTGCATGAAATCTTTTCTATACTTTGACACTACAAACTCTAGATTTTCCTCAACTACTTGAACATATACTTGTAAATGTTTAGAATCATCTTCTTTTTACTAGTGTTTAATAAACACTCTTTTATTTTTTGATTCTAAATTCAAAACCATTGTAAATGCATATGTAAAAATAAAATATATAGTCTCTATATTAAAATAGAGGTCATATTCTTGGGTTAATCTACAATGTTTTTAGAGTGTCAATTTCTCATGTTGTTCATGTTATATTACTAGTATTGGTGTTTTTATTAGTTTTAGTATTATAACTATATTTAATGTTTCTATGATGTTTATTATTCACCATATTAGGTTGTTTAGAATACATGGCATAGAATTTAGAATATCTAAAACTATTGTTGCATTTACAATTCTTTTTGTCATTTGGAATTGTACTACAATACAAGTAGTGCATATATTAAGAAAATAGTGTATATGTAAGACACTACTTTTATAGTGTATTGTAAATGGATATGAAAAAATTAGACATATAAATTTTGTATATAAGATAGCCTAACTATAAAAACCAAATGATTGAATTTATATGTAAAAATACGGTCATTTTAATTACTAAAATGAAGGTAAATAGCCCTATGTTAAATACCCTCTTAACTCACGTGTATGCTTAAAATTACAAGGAGTGATCTCCCCAGGTCATAAGCACGCCAAACTTTGAACAACAATACAAGATCCTCAAATTCAACGCTTTGCAAATCCAAGGGGCGGCTTCCACACACCACTTCCAATACCAAGATGCCAGAACTATAAACATCAGATTCTTTTGTAGCCTTGCTCGTGTATGGCAACTCAGGAGCTATATAACCAAATGTGCCCGCTGCCAAAGTGGTCTTTTCTAACTGATGGTGGCCCATCAAACGAGCAAGTCCAAAGTCTCCAACAAAGGCATTGAAATGTGCATCCAACAACACATTACTAGACTTGATGTCGCGATGCAAGATACAACTCAAGCAATCTTCATGCAAGTATTTTAGAGCTACTCCCACCCCTTCAAGAATGGAAAGTCGCATTTTCAATGATAGAACTTGTTGTCTATCATTTTTGTAAAGCCAATCATAGAGAGTTCCATTGGATAGGTATTCATACACCAACAACAATTTGCCTTTTTCTTGACACCATCCTTGCAATTGCACCACATTTCGATGACGGATTTGGCCTAGACTTTCTACTTCAGCATGAAATAAGGCTTTGGCTTGTGTAGATTGTGACAAGTTGATTTGTTTCACAGCCACCAAATGACCACCACCTAAATCAAATATCAATTTCAAAGACATTAAATTGAGTTGAACCTTTTTCTATTTGTATAGAAACACCTTACAAAGATTGTGTACAAGGAGGTGAAATGACTAACTAAATTTATGTGTACATTTCATGAATATTTAAGCCTATATATCTTACTTTGAAAAGAGTTGTATTTGATGTTTAGGACTATTACAAAATGTAAGTTTCACAATATTGTTAAGGAACTCATGCATATGAGTCCAAACACATTTAAGTCTAAGAGTTCACGCATGATTCATTCCTTTGTGTAGGGGCCACCACACATTATGTTTCAAGATTTCAAAAATCAATAGTGATTGTAAAGTAGGAGGCTCGAACTTTGACCAAAAATTAGAAGTGAACATGACTTTGAAGTAGATTTTGTTTTCTTCAATGTACCCAATCTGCACATTATAAGAAGTGGTTGCTTTTGATGATCTCAAATGACTATTTTTTTTCAACTTCTAAATTTTGTAACCAATTCTACAAAGCTCCAAAAAAATTGACTTGAATTTGATGCCTATTCAACTTGTCTTTCACGTAAAAGTTACTAAAAAATATTTCAAGATGTTTTGCCTCCCCAAAATTTAGTTCCAACCCTTAGATGGTTGGTTTATGGACCTCATACTTTGACCCTAGACCACCCAAGGACTAAAAAGATTCAAAAACATCATTGCTTTTGAAGTATTATAGATCTAAAAGTTGCTAAGTTATACAAAGATTTCTCAATCGTACAATTATAGTATACATCTTGAAGATGACATGTATAAAATTTGGAATCATTTGACCACATAGATTGCAAGATTATAATGTTTTAGTATTGAAAATGGATGTTGAAATTTTCCTAGTAACACATGTGGAGGTGAAATTTGATTTCTAAGCCTACTTAAACTTCAAAGTGGTTCTAAATTACCTAACAAACACATTCGTGAAAGAAAATATCATTCAATTGACTCATTGTGTTTGCAAAATGGCTTTGAAGTGTCAAGAAATAGAACAAAGAGTTGCAGTAAAATACATCTAAGGCTAAACCTCTTTCTTCAAAATACTTCTCAATCACTCAAAACTTCTTGGATTAATATAAAATTTTAGCTACACAAACTATACTAATATGTGCAACTTTTCCAAAAACAATTATTGGAAATGGACTATGTATGAAGAAGAAGCAAGCCACCGACATTCATTGTACTCCAAAAATATTGTGATTTTGAACTTTGAACTGCTCCCAAACATTCAAAACAACCTTGATTGACATGAAAATTTTACTACAATAACTAGACATCAAGAGAAACAAAACCCAACAAATTTTTATTGAAAAAGAACTTTGGATGACGGAGATACAAGACTACAAAGTTAAAGCCCTAAAATGCAATTTGGTGAACTCAAATTGAAGTTGTTTACTTTGATTGGCATCCAAAAATTCATTAAATCTTGGATTGATCTGAAAATTTTATCACACAAAGTAGAAAAGAGAGTGCAACTTCTTCATTCAGTTTTATTGAATTTGGACATTGGATGCAAAAGTTACAACACTTTGAATTTGCCTTGAAACTATGGGAGAACACTTTTTGGCCTCTTCGGCGGTATAGGGTTAACTGAAAAACAATCCTCTCACCTTCCAAAGAGCCTTTGTAAACAAGTCCCGATCCGCCACGTCCAAGCACATTTCTTTCAGCGAAGTTGTCGGTGGCCTTGCGCAGCTCATTGTATGAGAATACACGTGGTCCTGTGGAATAACCCAAAGCAGTGTAATTGGCGGATGGCGATGCAAATGAAAAGACGGACCAGAGAATCGCCAAGGCAGCAAGCGTTCCAAAAAAAGCTCCTGAAGTGACACCAACCCACGTTTTCGACTTCAAATACTGAAGTATCACTAGGAACTTGGACTCTGAAATCCCGGTGCTGGAGAAGCTCCAGGACAAGAGCTCATGTTCTTCCAAATGGTTGGCATCCGAGCTTCCCCAGAACGCGAGCATCACCTCATCTCCGATCCCCTTCGGAAATTTGTAATTGGAAATGAGCAACAGAGGCTGGACGGGCTTGGGAGCTGATCCTTTGGCGATTCTCAATTCGAGAGTCTGGGATGAGCTGGTGAAATCAATCCAAGCAGTGAAAATTTCCCCGTTGGAGAAATACGAGCAATGCGTGTCATTCCCACAGAGGTTGTGAGTGTACGCTTGGACATCATGTTCATTTTCAAGGTTTCTGGCGACCCTGATGAAGTTATTGCTGGGCTCCTCGTCGTGATTTGGATTGTAATCCGTATCGAATTCGACAGCAAAGAGTGGAGGTCTCACTCCATTGCTTTGATTTCCAGGTATCTGCTTGCATGCACCGCTGTGTCCCAATCTGGAGTAACTGTCGTGAAGGGTAGCCATGGGTAAGTTCGGGGACAAGTAAAAGCTAATTCCGCTCCCACTCAAGGTGTTGTTCATGTTGTCCCTAGGTACTCCATAAGTGGTGAATGTGAAATTGAAAGAGGAGCTGAAGGAAGCCACCCTCCCAGTTGCAACATTCTGAATGTGGACCTTTTTTCTGTATATTAGCGCTCCACAAGATCCTTCGGATGCAAGCGTCCTGGCACCTGCGTTGATGATGGAGGAACCATGATCGGGGTCGTACGCAACATCTCCAAGTGTGAAGAAATCTTCAAGAGGCGCGATGTTGGGGTAGTTGAGTAGCGTGTCTGCAGTTGCAATTGGGGTATGGAACATAAACAGGACGATGAGACCTAGAACAGCCCTTGTGGGCATCATTGAAGCCGTCACTATTAGCAATTGTAAAGAATGATCTCAATGGTTCTCCCACGACCCCACCTGGCCGGGGCCTCCGCTCGATCTTACCACGGTGGGGCGATTACTTCTGGTTCCCGGATCGAATTGCTATCCAATACCCGCTTACAGTCCTACGAATAGAAAGCTTTATGGCCGAGACTCTGTCTCTTGCTCTCTCTCTCTCTGCCGCTAACAGTACTTGACCTGATTATGCCCTTCCGAGAACAATTGCTAGGATGTGGGAAACTTCAGATACTCCCGTGTAGAAACAAGCCAGAACACATGCACGGGAGATCACCGTCCCTCAAGCTAGGATCGAACTTCGCATTCAGATGCAATCCAGTTTCTCCGCGCTGATATATGAAATTTGCGAGGGTGGCAGCGTCATGATAAAGTTGGTGGTGGACTGCGGCTGGGTTCGATCTTTCTACGATACGCTTACGGTATTTGATAAGTTAGTACTGTCGAAGTTGCCGGCTGGCTCACACAACGTGGCCACATCAACGCTTACGGTATGTTGTTGCACTGTCACAAAAATCAGTCAGCTTTTAAGTTCTTAATTAAATTTTGCCAAAGGTGACCTCACGCTACGGTATACGTAGAAGCAATTCGAAGACACCATGGCAAGCAACATGGGGAGTCAAGAACTTCTCTTTTCCGATGTTTTGAGACCTATACGTAAAAGTTGATTGCCTTTGAATATTGAATAACAAGTACGCTCAGTTCAATCAATGGTGATTATCGGTCTCTGTCATACCTTTCTGGCCGGTACCGGTTGCCGCCAACTTTGGATAACAATCTGATCACTTCGGGGTTGGGACTTCGAATTCGGATTCATATGCCATGGTGAAAATCAAACGAAACAAGTTTGCAAGGGTGGCAACGGCAGTTTCGCAACATGTCGAGTTAAATTCACTCTTCAGGGCCTTTCGTTTGCCCATGCCAGACTCATTTGAAGCTACAGAAAGTTTCAACGTCAAAATCACTCGCACATTGTGCGAGTCCTCCACCAGAATTCTACGAACATCTACGTAGAGAAAGTAATTAATTAAACCAAACATCAATGACTGCTAACCAAGGAACAGCTAGCTTGAGTGGAACAAACACGTGACCGTAAGTCCAAAGCTTGGAAAGAAATCGCTGCAGACGTGCCTGGAGATGTGCACACCTACTGTATATATCAGAGCTTAATTTCCTTCAAGCCAATTCATTTTCGTGTCAATTGATTTCCCATGGAGCTTAATTGCTAGTTGCAAGTGGTGCCCTTTCTTCACTGGTCTCTCAGGAACTATCGGCCATATCCTGTTGCCACCTCACATACACGCACAATGTGGGCATCGGAATTCTCGTACGCTCTTGGAAAAACTAAGACTTGGGTCGAACAGCAACAAGAAGTACTTGAACTCCATTGAGGCATCTACGTTCAGTTTGAAGAGACGATGCAGTTTACGACTGATACAAGGTCTTCACTCACGTCTCTGTTCGAGAGATCTGCATCAGATTATCACTTCAGATCTACGGTCGATGAACAACTCAAGATGCTGCCAATGTAATTTAGTAAGCCATCAATGACAAGAGGATTCGCACGTTGAGAAGACCGAGGTTTGGATAAATTTACACATCGGATGCGCGAATGCCAGTTGGTGGAGTGGTGGCTGAGAGATCGATCGAGGGCATCCTGCAGCTGCCATTGGGAGAAGCAGCAGTTGCGGCTGTGAGATCGAGATTGCCGGCGATGGCTTGTCTCCCTACATTGGAAATCTCAGAAGATTCAATTTCCAGATGCGTTTACACTCGGAATGGGGGCATCAGGTGGGTGAAATCCAACTAAAGCGACAGACGTGCCTGGAGATGTGCACACCTACAGTATATATCAGAGCTTTAACCTTCTTGAAGCCGATTCATTTTCGTGTCAATTGATTTCAATTCCCATGATGCTTGCTGCAAGTGGCACTGCCCTTTCTTCAGTTGCCTCTCAGGAACTATCGGCCATATCCTGTTGCCACCTCACACACACGCCACAACGTGGACGTTTGAATTCTCGTACGCGTGCTCCTGGAAAAACTAAGATTTGGGTCAAACAACAAGAAGTACGTGAACTGCATTGAGGCATCTACTTCAGGTTTGAAGAAACGATGCAATTTACGACTGATACAAGCTAGGTCCCCACTCACAAGATGCTGCCAATGTAATTTAGTGTAGGAAAGCATCAATGACAAGAGGATTAATATTCGCACGTTGAGAAGATCGAGGTTTGAATTTCCACTTCGAATGCGCGAATGCCAGTTCGATGGAGTGGTGGCTGCACGGACAGATCGATCGAGGGCATCCTGCCATTGGGAGGAGCAGCATTTGCGGTCATGAGACTGAGATCGCTGGCGATGGCTTGCCTCCCCACACTGAAAATGTGAGAAGATTCAATTTCCAGATGCGTTTACACTCGGAATGGGGGCATCAGGTGGGTGAAATTTAACTGAAGCGGCGAGCTCGATCGGCGATGAATCAGTGGCACAATCTTCTGCTGTTGGCGAGACTGTCCAAGTGCGGGAATCAATGGCAATCCGGGAACCAGAGATAGTCTAGCTCTGCAATGGGGGAAGAGCAGGGGCTTCTCGTGGGAGCAACATCGGCGTGAGGCCACCACAGTCGACAAACTGATTCCACAGTAAGAGATACGGAGTATTTGATTCAGTTCGGCCAGTCACCCAAGTCTGTACAGTCGTGGGCTAGACTGTAGCAGCGGCGACCTCGGTGATGACGCTGGGATGTGAAGCACCTAAATGTATAGGAGAGGGCTCATAAACCGCTCATGCTTTTGCACCTGCCCACTAGGAGGCTCTGAAATGGATCATTTACTGTGAGAAAATGAATTCTGGATTATATTGAAGCATGCTAAGAATTTGTTTTCACTAATTGAATGGATGGTTTCAGAGTCCCAATGGCTTCATTCTCAACTAAGTGGTTAGGTGTCTCTTGATTATATTTAAAATAAGAATTAGTTGTTGAACCACCTTCTGTCAAGTGTTCAAAAATCTGAAATATGATTTATTCAAGAATTCATTTCAGTTTTAGAAAGGAACGCTTTTAGAAACAAATGCTATTACTTTTTACATGTTGCAGTGCTAGTTTTTGAAGCAAGCCAGATTTTTTTTCAAACTGCACATGTATGGGTTTGCAAGGCCTACTGATCACAGATAGGGCCCTATGCCAGACTGTGTTTGAAAATTCATAACTAATTCAATAATGCTTCAAAAAATATGAAACACCTTGTGTTAGATTCCTCGTTTATTTCTCTTTCACTGAAAAATGAGCGAAAAATATTACCATCCAAACAAATACATGAAAAAGGCGGACCAGCCCTTAGATGAACGGTTTATGAGCCTCCTCCCCTAGAGAAACGGGTTTACGGGTGTGAAGCAAAGCATAGTATAGGGTAAACGTGAAGGGGGTAATCCTATTTATAGCTTAGATCTTTTGTTTCTTAGCTTTGATTTTATAATTTTTTTAATCATGAAGGGTTACTTAGAGCATCCCCACGCCTGGCCCGGGCAAATGGCCCAGCTAGGGACCACTTGCCGAGCCATTAAAGAAGCCCAGGTCCGGCTAAAAAAATTTGCCCCACCCCAACACAGCCAACGAGGCGGGGAGGCAAGGAATTTCATACTTCGAGGTGCCACCTAAGGAGATTCCAACATGCGAAAGCCTTTTTCTAATCCCAAGTGCCTCGGAAGTTGGAAAAAAGGCAAAAAAAAAGACTTGCTGGGTGCACTTGATGGCTCGCCATTTGGCCGAGCCATCACCAAATTTGGCCAGGCCCGGGCTTATTTTTTCTTTCCGCGTGCGTGCCGTGGGGCAATTCCCATGGCTGGGCCCGGCCAATTGCCTAGTTTGCGTCTTCTTTTGTGGAGGCGTGGGGATGCTCTTAGTCTTTTTGCTGGTAATTATCACATTATCTTAAGATAGGTTGTTTGTTTTGTTTTGTTTTGATTGTTTGTTTGTTTGTCACGTTGAGATCTCCTGGACCGTGCATTCCCTAGCCGTATGCTTGATACCATTAGAAAGTCCTTGGCAAGGAAAGGTACATGGGGTTGGTTTTGTGGCATTCCCATTTACGGTGAGAAAGTAATTGAATTTCAAAGTTTTAATGAATTAGAAAATTAGAAAATTACTTTTATTTTGATTTTGACTGTGGCAACGATACAAGGCACTAGTGTCTATACCTTAAGACAAGTTATTTGTTTTGGTTTGTTTGTTTGTCATGTTGAGATCTCCCGAACTATATATCCATTGGTCACGAGCTTGCTACCATTGGAAAGCCCTTGAGGAGGAAGGGTGCATGGGCTTGATTTCATGGCATTCTGACCTATGGTGAGAAAGTTATGGATTTTTGAGTTTCTTTTGGTTCTAAAAAATTAAAAAAAACACTTTGATTTGATTTTGATTGTGGCAACGGCACAAGGAACATTAGTAGAGGTTGAATTCATGGTTGCTATGGGTGTCTCTAGTTGGGTCTAATAATCTCAAACACTACCTACTATACCATTCAAGGAATTTGTACAATATAGAATACAATTGGCATTTTCTATCTAATTTGCATAAGCAACATTCAATTCTTAAGCAATCTCAATCAAGAATTGAAAATTTCAATTTTAAGAAATCCAAACTCCATTTTTGGTGAATTTCTAAACTCAATTTTAAAGGTTTTACATGTCTGATAATGTATTGAAAACAATTGTATTCAAAAGTTAATTGTCATTTGGAGCTAAAACACAAAAGTTATGACCAAAAAAGAGATTAGCACACAACATGTGATGCAAAATAAGACAAGTACTTCTTGCAATCACCCACACTTTGAACCAAGTAGGACCAGAAGAAGATTTTTAGACCCCTGGAAGAACCTTTTAAGGTCGCACTCCTATTGGTCTGAATTTTGAAAAAAAAATTAAAATTTTTTTTCAAAAACTTCAAAATGTATTAAAAAGAAAAAAAATGAATTAAAAAAATTTTAATGTTTAAAAAAAATTATAAAATAATTTAAATAAATAAGTTATTATTATTATTATCATCAATGGTGGCAGTCACTTGACCACATTAGCATGCTCATGTGACAACATTCACAACGTTCTCTACGTTTGGGAACTCATAGTCTTCTAAAACAGCTAGAAATCTTTTTATAAGTCTAATAGTATAAATTGCACTTATTTTTTTTATCTCACCTAATTTTCTAAAATTTTGATGGTCTTCCCCTTGACCCCTTGAGTATTCAATTAAAGAAAAAACTTTTGTCACAAAAGAAAAATATCCTAATTTGATTGAATAATCATAAGAAGGCTATGTTGAAAATGATTGTACAACAATTTGACTTAAAAAGCATTCAATTTGAAAATGTAAACTACTAGAGAATAATCCTTTATATGCCTACAATTAGCCCCTGAGCACCCCAACAACAAGATCCTATGGCTTAGAATTGGAGAAGAGGGTCATGGCCTGTGACTAGAAGAAAACCACGTTTTTTTATGACAAGTCCTTAGACATGGTGAGATGTTTGAATTAACATCAAGCATGTCTACTTTGCATGTCTAGGAAAATCCGTCAAGATTGACAAGCAAAAAACACGAGAAAATCTGGAAAAACATGCCTTGTTTTTAGAGCAACATCATAGAAAACATGGACAAAGAAGTTGTCAAAAGTGTGCCATTTGGCAGCCTCGTAAGCACCACGTAAGCAAATAGTGCCACATGGGATTTTTGTTCACCTCACAAAATTTTTAATATTGTTTTTAGCAATGTCAATTGAGACGTCTAGAAAAATTTCAACTTTGTTTTCAGCAACATCAACTTAGACACCTAGAAATGTTCTAAACCATCAATTGGTACATACCATGTAGCAGGCAAGGTTGGTGCACATTAATTAAATAATAATAATAATATATTATTATTAATCAATTAATTATTTTATTGTTAATCAATTAATTATTTTATTGTTAATCAATTAATTATTTTATTGTTAATCAATTAATTATTTTATTGTTAATCAATTAATTATTTTATTGTTAATCAATTAATTATTTTATTATTAATTTATTAGTTCATTATTAATTAATTAATTAATCATTCAAATTATTATTAATTAATAATTATTTAATTAATCATTCAACTCATTATTTATTAATTAATTATTTACTTTATTATTAGTTAATTAATTAATTATTCAATTAATTGTTAATTAATTATTAAATAATTAGTTTATTATTTACTTGTAAAAATGAAGATGAAAGAGGTCATATTTATATCTATGGTCCACCCTTGTGGAGACAAAAGATATGGGATAACTGGAATGAACTCAATGTAGAAACTTAACCATTGTAAATCTCAGATGTTGTTATAGACATTGTTTCAAATGTTGTTTTAGATGTTGTTGCAAACATATGGATGTTGTATCAAACATATGGGTATTTTTTCAAACAATCTATTTTGAATACAGTTCTTGTTTAACCCTTTAAGGAGCAATTGAAGTTGTGTTGTTTTGGCAACATAGTGATTTTAGGTAGCTCACTATAAATGGATTTTTCTTTTTTTTTCTTTTAAATTTTCAGGCTATATGAAAACAAGGTTTTTTCTTAACGCCTAGCACTTTTCAAAAACTTTGACTACATGGTTAAAAAATTCTTATATGATATGTAATTTTTTTTAATCAAGAAATCTAGGAAAATAAACAAAAATCACTTTTTTCCTAAACAAAAATTTGATATTGGTTTTTCAAATTTATGCACACAAGGAAATCTTTGAATCATTCCATTTTGATCAATGAGATGGAATTTATGAGTTTTAGTTTTGGGTAATTATAGATTATCTACTTTGAAATAAACTTTGAAGTTCTTTATTTAACTCAAGAATCAATTTATTTCTTAGATTTAGATTGTTTATTAAAACAATAAAATTGTTGGAATTGATTTTTTAAAATTCCATAACTAAATTCTTAAGAATGTATTATTTTGAATTGTTCTCTACTTTTATTTATTTACTATTTTTTTCTATATATTTCACAATTCCAAATGATCTTAAAATTTTCAAGCATGTAGAAATACATTTTTGTATTCATTTTGAATACAAAAAAGCACCAACAACATGGAGAATTTTTCTTACAAATGTGACCTTAGAAAGCGTAGCTTCTTTGTTTTTTGGAGGGTCAAAAAGAATTTTTATCAATTCAAATGCTAATATCTTGCAATCTATATAGTGGAATATTTTGAATTTTTTTCCCCACATCTTCTCAAATCAACACACAATAAGGTTGTATGGTTATATGTTTCTAAAAATATTTTTTTCCTAAAATTTAGTATTTGTACTAAGATTGGCAATTTTAGAGAGGTTTTGGTAAAAATATAGTCAAGAAAATTTAGGGTTTAATATATCCCATATGAGTTATTGTACAATGGGGTCCCAATCTAAATGGTGTTTTGGGATCCGCAGTGAAAACAATTTCAACTCTGTTAACTTTGATAGCCTCCCGAGACCTCAAAAATTGATATTTTTCTATGAATTCTTTTTTACAACATCATTTGTAATTGAATAATATGAATGTCAAATTTCAATGCCAAAAGATTTACCAAAAAAAATATTCAAAATCTACCAACATGTGTAGCAGTGAAAAATATTTCACTACTTTCAACTTTGACACCCTCCTAAGGATTGAGTTTGTTTTTTTAGCCATGAAATTTTTGGCATGAAATAAACTCTATGCTTTTAATATGTGTGAAAAATTTCAAGGTCAAACGATTAATTTAAAAAAAGATATTTGAAATCTCCCAACATACATAGGACCAAGTATACAAAGGTGCACAAATATACCTTTGCAATGAGAAAACTAATTGGTGCCAATCACTATTACCATGGCCTTCATGAATCTAATAAGATCATTCAAGAAAATCTTACACTACTGAATTAGGAGAAGGTGCATTTGAAGTGCTTACATTAGAGCTATGTGAGAATTCCAACAAATGATAAAATCCAAGGGGTTGGGTGGATGGCAATGATGGCATTAGTACCGTTGTCATGGAAGATTCATTTCCTAAGTCTCGAATCTTCTCCAATAGTCGAGTTACTTCTCCCATAGAAGGTCGAGCCTTGGGATTAGGAAGGCAACAAAAGAGTCCCAACTGAAGCAAATTCCTAATTATCATTGTGTTGATTTCTAAGTCCACATCCTTAACTATAGATTCTTGGGCACTCTTACCATTCAAATGTTCAAACTCGCTTAGTGGTTGAAAAGTCTCAAGTATTTTTGGATCTGTAATACTCAAAAGTAATCCACCTTCATAAGCACGCCAAACTTTGAACAACAATACAAGATCCTCAAATTCAACGCTTTGCAAATCCAAGGGGCGGCTTCCACATAACACTTTCAATACCAAGATGCCAAAACTATAAACATTAGATTCTTTTGTAGCTTTGCCCGTATATGGCAACTCAGGAGCTATATAACCAAATGTGCCTGCTGCCAAAGTGGTCTTTTCCAATTGATGGTGGCCCATCAAACGAGCAAGTCCAAAGTCTCCAACATAGGCATTGAAATGAACATCCAACAACACATTACTAGACTTGATGTTGCGGTGCAAGATACAACTCAAGCAATCTTTGTGCAAGTATTTTAGGGCTACTCCCACTCCTTCAAGAATGGAAAGTCGCATTTTCAATGATAGAATTTGTTGGCTATTGTTTTTGTAAAGCCAATCATAGAGAGTTCCATTAGATAGGTATTTATACACCAACAACAATTTGCCTTTTTCTTGACACCATCCTTGCAATTGCACGACATTTCGATGTCGGATTTGGCCTAGACTTTAGCATGAAATAGGGCTTTGGCTTGTGTAGATTGTGACATGTTGATTTGTTTTACAGCCACCAAATGACCACCACCTAGATCAAACATAGATTTCCTTGACATTAAATTCAATAGAACCTTTTCTCCATTTGCATAGAATCATCTTAACATCTTTTAAATATTGTGTACAAGGAGGTGAAATGAGTAACTAAATTTATGCATACAATTCATGAATACTTAGGCCTATATATTCTGTTTTGGAAAAATTTGTGTTTGATACTTTGATGTTTAGCACTATGATTAGATGCAAGTTTCACAATAGGGTCATTGGATCATTGCAAGAAAGACCGACTGATTTTGGTAGCGTTTTCCACAATACTGCTGAAATTTTCGGGAGTACTGTATAATTAGAAAAACAATTTCTAAAAAATGTAAAAAATATGTTTTAGGTATATACCTCTAGGAAGAAGGTACCCTAGGAAGGAAAAGTGTAGGAAAATTCTCTAAGTAGGAGAACTAGAAAAGTGCAAATTTTCATGAAAATAGCTACTTTGACATTTTAATTTGTAAAAAATAGGAAAAATAATTTTTTTAAAAACTAAAAATTGGAAATTGGGGAGAACTTTATGATGAAGAGATTTCACCAAAAGAATGATCTCAAAACCATCTCAAATGTTCAAAAGTATGCGCGCAAGGGAGGCTTGTTTGCGCATATGTAGAGGAAAGAGAATAATGATTTTTAAGATTTCCTTTGGTGGAAACATGCCTATCTAGTATGAAAATAGGCCACAAAAATTTCAGCTTTAGATCATTAATTTTGGATTCTCCCCAGTACTAAAAAACCCTAAACCGCAAAGTGTGACAAATTAGCTTAATTGAAATTTAATTATAAAATGATTTTTGAAAATTTCTGAAAAATAAGGAATTTGATTGTTGTCATGTCAGAAATCTTTAGTCAAAATTTCAAGTTAATATGGTTCATACTTTAAAAGTTATAATCAATAACAACTCCATCATTCAAAGTGTGACGCAAAATAGTACCGGTCTTTCTTGCAATCACCCCATTGTAAGAAACACCGTTCCTATTTCCCGTCACAATGAGAACCACTTTTTGTTATCTACTATAACTTTTGGAGATTAAGTGCAATGAACATGAATTTTTTATTAAACATATCTAACTTGAAGGTTATTAGAACCCTTATTTTAAAAAACAAAACAAAAACACTTTGTATTTTAAAATCATTTTTGTTGAGCGTCACAGTTTATAGTTTACAAAAATCGCTACGTTATGAGTACCCAAATTTAATGATTTATAAACAAAACTTTCATGGTCTATACGTATAAGTGTAAAACATATAAGTTTTGAAAGAAATCTAAAAATATGTTATTTCATGTCCTCCACATGAGTGCAAATTTTTTTCCGTTGCACACAATTTTTGAATATTGAAGATGGTTCTAAGATTATTCTTTTGGTGAAATCTCATCAAAATCAACTCCTTAAAAGTGGCCAATTTTAAGTTTTCAAAAAAATTGATTTTCATTTTTTTTACAAATGAAAATGTAAAAGTACCAATTTTCATGAGATTTTGCACTTTTCTAGTTCTCCTACTTAGAGATTTTTCTTATGCGTTTCCTTTCTAGTGGACCTTCTTTTTAAAGGTGTATACATGAAACATATTTTTCACTATTTTTAAAAATTGTTTTTCTAATTTTAAAGCCCTCCCAAAGGGAAAAGAGTATTGTGAAAACGCTATGTTTTTTGGACGGTGTTTCTAGCAATGACCCAAAATTGTCATGGTTCTCATGCATATGAGTCCAAACACATTTTAGTCTAAGAATTCACACATGATTGACTTCTTTGTGCCGATTTCTTCCACACATTAGAGTTTTAGATGTCTAAAAATCACTAGATATTGTGAGGTAAACCATCCTATATAAAACTAGTAGAGTGACTGGTTTCCTATGTTGATACTTTTGAAATATATCATTTTTTTCCTAAAGAAAGACAAACATGAAAAATGGAGGGAGTAATTGAAATTTCATTATTTTGACAAAATATGAGTGTGTTAAGAATTTGTGACATTGTGTGTAATTCAAATGGTTTAAAACAAGCTATAGACTACCCCCCAAACCATCAAAATTAGTGCCCATAATGGTTGTGGGATCACTTAAAGTAGTCACAATATTTCCTAATATGGTTGCAAAATTTTTTAATAGGCACATGACATGATGGAATAGAAAAGTTAATCCTTATAATGACTTTACACTGAAAAGGTGGAAGTTTCTGAATTAGTCTTTAATAACTCTATCACCATCATACAAAGCATTAAATTAGGACATTAAACTACATAATCTGACTTCATTAATGAAAAAAAATCTGCCATACATTGATAGAAAACTGGAATGGGTCCTTTTGTGGATGCCTGCATAGGAAAGTTAACCTATCATGGGCTGGTTTACATCAACTGAAAAACAATCCTCTCACCTTCCAAAGAGCCTTTGAAAACAAGTCTGGATCCGCCACGTCCAAGCACATTGCTTTCATCGAAGTTGTTGGTGGCCTTGCGTAGCTCATTATATAAGAATACACGTGGTCCTGTGGAATAATCCAAAGCAGTGTAATTGGCGGATGGCGATGCAAATGAAAAGACGGACCAGAGAATCGCTAAGGCAGCAAGCATTCCAAATAGAGTTCCTGAAGTGACACCAACCCACGTTTTTGACTTCAAATATTGAAGCATCACTTAGAACTTGGACTCCCACTCGGACTCTGAAATCCTGGTGCTGGAGTGTTAATTAGGACTATAACTTAGATTTAGTCCTTAGCTTCCAATAGACTCAAAGGACACAACCCTTCACGTAGATAGTATAAATGAACATTGTTCTTTCAAACTATATATTCTCTTTATTATCAATATATATACTTCTTCTTCTTGCATAAACTCTCTTATTATCATGGTATCAGAGCGAAAATAATAGTAATCATGTGTTTTATTAAATCTCCACAAAAAGTTTCAATGCCTAATAATCCAAATGAAGAAATTAGGCATAAACAACATTTTGATACACAACGTGAAGTACAACAACAAACAATAGTACCTCAAGCCATAGTGAATCAAACAATATCAACACTTGAATCGATAGAAACTGAAAATTTTCTATTAACCTGTGAAGTTGTAGATGACATGACCAATATGTGATTTGTCTATGCTAAATATTCCACACAATTGAGGGACGCCTTAATTGTTGATACAAGGGACGTCTTGTATAATTGGAAGAATTAAATTAATAAAAGCATAGATCTAAATAAAAACACATATTAATATACATATTGTTTCTATTTGTGAAATTTCACATTTCTATTCATTGTATAAACAAATTCAATTTCATAAATTCATTTATTTTTTCCGGTGGTGAAAAAAAAAATTCTTATTTCTTCAAAAGTGAAGAATTTAATGCAATAATCAAATTGATTATCTTTACATTTATAGATTTAAATCTTTATATAAATTGCTATAAAAGCAATCATATCTTTTGAAGTAGAAGATTCTTAATATGATTGGAATTTTAAAGGTAAGTGACTTACCTAAGTTTGACGGTACATACTTCCATATATGGAAGCGCCGACTATTATTATTTTTAACCACTGAAAATTTAAAAGAAATTGTTGAAGGCACAAAATTAAGACCTTCAACACCAATACCTCAATCTGGTCATGAACCAGTTCATACTCCTACCTCTGGTGTAGGGAGCAAACAAGAATGGTACAAATCCAACACCAATGCATTATCTATAATCATAGCATGTTTAGAAAATCACCAACAATCACATGTATCAACTTCTACATTAGCCTCCGAAGCTTGGAGTGAATTGTCTAGATTATATGAATCGGATGACCATGTCACCCAAATGTTTCTAAAAGATAGATTAGCTACTATCAAATTTAAAGAAGGTGATAGCCTCACTAATCATATACAAACATTTTGGACTATTATTGCTCAATTGTTTTCCTCAGGAATCCCTACAACTGACACAAATGCCAAATTGGCTCTTATGCGAAGTATGCCTTCCAGTTATAGGACATTTCTTACAACTTTAAGAGGAGACCATACACTTACGTTACAACAACTCATAACTTATCTCATTCAAGAGGAGACAATGATGAAGCTCACAGACAAATACGAATCTGCCACCTTACTAAATGTACAATTTAAGAAAAAATATAACAAAAATTATCGTTATAATGTACCAGGTAATTCACTAAATCGTTTCAATTCAAGTACATCAAGCAATCCTACCCAAAGGAACTCCATGGCCACAAATCAAAACTATCAACATAATTCACGTCCAAATTCAAACATATCCAAAATTAAATGTTTTTATTGTAAGTTAATGGGTCACCATATTAAAGATTGTCGGAAACGTATGGCTGCTGAAAATGGCTCTCAGTTATCACACGAGAGACAAATTAGAATGCTTCTCGTAATGAATGCCTATTTCAACAAAACTCAATGTGATAATAATTGGTATGTAGACACAGGTGCCACACATCACATGGCTCATGATAAAAATTTATTTTTCAAATGTAGGCAATTTAACCCTCCTGAACTAGTATACCTTGGTGATAGCACCACTCAAGAAATTCAAGGTGAAGGTGATGTTTACATTAAGTTACCCCATGGAGAACTAATTAGCATTTGTAAAGTATTACATATACCCAACTTAAAGAAAAATCTATTTTCAATCAAACATTTTGATGACAATAATGGAGACACTTACATTCAAAATGGTACTTGTACCCTTAAAGACCCCTTAGGCCAAATTATTGCCAAATGTCATAGACAAAATGACCTATATAAACTTGGAGAATCATATTACACTTCATCTCTAATAGTTGCTAATCCAACCACAACAAGTATAGAAGGTACACTTTGGCATCACTGTTTTGGACACATTGGCTCCTACAGACTACAACAACTTATCAATAATAATATGGTCATAGGATTAAATAAAATCAATATTATTAAAGACATTGATCAATGCATACATTGTATTCACGGAAAAACACAAAAGTTTCCTTTTCCAAAAACTAGCAATATACGAGCTATTGAAGTATTAGAACTCATGCATTCTGATGTTTGTGGTCCTCTTAAACCACTAACTCATTCTGGATTTGAATATTTTATGACTTTAATTGATGACTACTCTTGATATTGCACTATTTATCTATTAAGAAAAAAATCCGATGTTTTTAATACATTTAAACAATGAAAATTTTATATTGAAAATCAATTTAAAGACTACAAAATCAAAATATTATGATCAAACAACGGAGGTGGATATACTTCTATAGTTTTCAATTCTTTTTGTACTAAACATGGCATACATGGACAATATACAACTCCCTATACCCCGCAACAAAATGGTGTTGCTGAACGGAAAAACTTAACCCTTATGAATGCCGTACGTTCAATGCTACATGATTCCCAATTACCAAAAACATATTGGAGAGAAGCTCTCTTAACGGCTAACTATCTACAAAATCGTCTTCCTACTTCGGCAATAGCCCCACATCTTATCCCTTTTGAACTATGGTATGGCTCCAAACCTAATATAGCTCATCTAAGAGTTTTTGGTTGTACAGACTTTGCTTTTATAGATAAAAATATACATTCCAAATTAGACCCTACAATCCAAGAGTGTCGATTTCTAGGGTACAATGATAGTTCCAAAGCATACAAACTTGAAAATCTCAAAGATCATCGAATTATTATAGCTCGTGATGTTAAATTTATAGAAAATACCTCAACTTCTCAAATCAAAACACCACCTTCTAGTGATGGACACATATCAGATGAAGAATTACAATCTAACTCTACCTTTTTTCAACAAATTTTAACTTGACCCCATATAAATTTTGATCATGGTGATGTACCTCCACTAATCCCTCCCCCAATTCAACAACCACAAAATCATCCATTAGTTCCACAACCCAACCCACCAAATGACCAATTTCAAGATATTATTCCTGGTACTCCATCTTTCAAAGAAACTCTCCAATCACATTCTTCTGATGACGAGACTTCTCCCCCTATCAATACACCTTCAGCACCAAGGCGTAGTCAACGAGCTCCTAAGCCTAATCCAAGGTACATGTTGCCCACAATACACTCTACATTAAAACAGAGACCTAAAAAGAGAGCTATGGTTGTCCAAGCTTCAGTTATATTAGAACCCAAAACTTACTTTGAAGCACTTAATTTTAAAGATGCTCCTCATTGGAAGAAGGCTATGGAGGCAGAATTAGCATCTATGTATAAAAATAACACTTGGACAATTGTACAACTACCACTAGGTCGCACACCTATTGGTTGCAAATGGGTATATAAAATTAAATTAAATCTTGATGGTACAATTCAACGATACAAAGCTAGATTGGTGGCCAAAGGCTACCACCAATCATATGGCATAGATTACAACGAAACATATTCCTTTGTGGTCAAACTACAATCTGTAAGAGTTCTATTTGCCCTTGCGGCTCAACATGATTTGGAATTACATCAATTAGATGTTAAAACAATGTTTTTTAATGGCTATTTGGATGAAGAACTATATATGGAAATACCCCAAGGTGTAATAGCCAAACTCCATGAAGTTTGTAAATTAAATCGTTCTATCTATGGCCTTAAGCAATCCAATTGTATGTGGTACATCCGTATTGATAATTACCTAATTCACATTGGATTTATAAGATCCACAGCTGATCCAAATGTATATATTTATTCAAACAATGACTTTCTTATTCTTGCTATCTATGTGGACGATACTATACTAGCCACCAATAGTATCCAATTACTTCAATTTATTAAAACCACTCTTAATACTGAATTTGAAATGTCTGATCTTGGTGAAATTCATCATTGCTTAGGATTGGAAATTATTCGAAATAGAGAAGAAGGTTACATAAGAATAACCCAAGAACGTTATTTACAACAAAAATGACAAGAATTCCATTTTCAAACATGTAATCCAATCAGTACACCCATGGAAACTTCCCTTAAACTTAGTGCTAATGATTCCCCTACCACTGATGATGAAAAACAACTTATGACTAATATACCTTATAAAGAAGCAACTGGATCATTTACATGGGCCATGATAAATACTCGCCCTGATTTGGCATATTCTGTGGGTATAGTTTCCCAATATATGTCTAATCCAGGTCAATTACATTGGCAAGCTATGAAACAAATCTTTCGATATATTCAAGGAACATCACACTCCTATATCCAATATACAAAAACTACTAATCCCAAACCACTCCTTGGTTATAGTGATGCTGATTGGGGGGGACATCTTGATACTAGAAGATCCACCTCAGGCTTCACATTTATTCTAAATGGTGGCGCAATTAGTTGGTCAAGCTCTAAACAAAAATCTGTTGCATTATCTAGTACAGAAGCCGAATACATAGCACTCACAAAATGTACTATAGAAGCCATTTGGCTTTGTCGACTTTTGAGTGATTTACACTTTCCAATTATTTCACCAACAACAATATTTTGTGACAACCAAAGTGCCATAGCTATGTTAGACACAAACAAATTTCATAATCGTACAAAACATATTGATATACAATATCATTTTGTACGCGAACAATTAACATCCCAAGAAATCAAAGTACAACATTGCCCAACAATAGAAATGGTGGCGGACATAATGACAAAACCATTAGGACGAGATAAATACTTCTATTTGCTACAACAACTAAGGTAGGAGGTCCTAAAATGGAGCAGGTTCTAAAACCAATCAGGTTCTAGAGGTACATTTTGCACTTTCCAATGTACAAGTGTGCATTTGAGGAGGTGGGCGGTTTTAGAGCCCACAAAAATGCACTTTTCAACAACTTCAAAAATTCATAACTAATTCTACAAAGCTTCAAAAAATATGAAACAACTTGGGTTAGATGCCAATTTCTCTTGCCTTTCAAGGAAAATTTACTGAAAAATATTTTAAGAAGTTCTACCTCCCCAAAAGTCAGCTTCAGCTCTTAGATGAGCGGTTTATGAACCTCCTACCTTAGGCGTGTTTGGAGGAGATAGTATCTCATCTTAAGTGGGAGTAAATTTATACTATTAGAATCTAAGTCCTAAGTGGGAGTGTTAATTAGGACTATAACTTAGATTTAGTCCTTACCTTCCAATAGACTCAAAGAACACAACCCTTCACGTAGATAGTATAAATGAACATTGTTCTTTCAAACTATATATTCTCTTTATTATCAATATATGTACTTCTTCTTGCATAAACTCTCTTATTATCATGGAGAAGCTCCAGGACAAGAGCTCATGTTCTTCCAAATGGTTGACATCCGAGCTTCCCAAGAACGCGAGCATCACCTCATCTCCGATCCCCTTCGGAAATTTGTAATTGGAAATGAGCAACAGAGGCTGGACGGGCTTGGGAGCTGATCCTTTGGCGATTCTCAATTCGAGAGTCTGGGATGAGCTGGTGAAATCAATCCAAGCAGTGAAAATTTCCCCGTTGGAGAAATACGAGCAATGCGTGTCATTCCCACAGAGGTTGTGAGTGTACGCTTGGACATCATGTTCATTTTCAAGGTTTCTGGCGACCCTGATGAAGTTATTGCTGGGCTCCTCGTCGCGACTTGGATTGTAATCCGTATCGAATTCGACAGCAAAGAGTGGAGGTCTCACTCGATTGCTTTGACTTCGACTTACCTTGCATGCACCGATCTTGATTCCCAATTTGGAGTAAATATTGTGCAGCTTAGCCATGGGTACGTTCGGGATAATAGCAAACGTGATTCCGCTCCCATCCAGGGTGTTGTTCAAGTTGTCCCAGGGCACGCCATGTGTGGTGAAGGTGAAATTGAAAGAGGAGCTGAAGGAAGCCACCCTCCCAGCTGCTACATCCTGAATGCGGACCTTTTTTCCGTATATTAGTGTTCCACAAGATCCTTCGGATGCAAGCGTCCTGGCACCTGCGTTGATGATGGAGGAACGATGATCGGCGTCGTACGCAACATCTCCAATTGTGAAGAAATCGTCATAAGGCTCGAAGTTGGGGTAGGTGAGTAGCGTGTCTGCAGTTGCAATTGGGGTATGGAACATAAACAGGACGATGAGACCTAGAACAGCCCTTGTGGGCATCATTGAAGCCGTCACTATTTGCAATTGTAAAGAATGATCTCAATGGTTCTCCCACGACACCACCTGGCCGGGGCCTCCGCTCGATCTTACCACGGTGGGACGATTACTTCTGGTTCCCGGATCGAATTGCCATCGAATACCGGTTTACAGTCCTACGAATAGAAAGCTTTAGGCCACCGATTCTCTCGCTCTCTCTGTGCCGCTAACAGTAATTGACCTGATCCTGCTCTTCCGAGAACAATTGCTGAGATGTGGGAAACTTCTGATACTCCCGTGTAGAATCAAGCCAGAACACATGCACGGGAGATCGCAGTCCCAACTAGGATCGAACTACGCATGCAAAAGCAAATCCAGTTTCTCCGCGCTGATATATGAAATTTGCGAGGGTGGCAGCCTCATGACGGAGTCGGTGGTGGACTGCGGCTGGGTTTGTTCATAGTACGATATACTTACGCTTATGGTTTGTGGCAAGGTAGTACTGTCGAAGTTGCCGGCTGGCTCACACAACGTGGTGTCGTACGGTCTCAAAAATCAGTCAGCTTTTGAATTTTTAAATAATGTTAGTCAAAGGTGACTTCACGCTACGGTTTACTTAGAGTCAATTCCAGGACACCATGGCAAGCAACATGGGGAGTCAAGAACTTTTCTTTCCGATATTTTGAGACCTGCAGGTAAAAAATTGATTGCTTAATGAATATTGAATAATTTAAGTATTCTCAGTTCAATCAATGGTTATCGGTCCCATACCTTTTTGGCCGGTAACTTACCGGTTGCCGTAAAATATGGATAACAATCTGATCACTCTAGGTTTGGGACTTCGCATTTGGATTTCTGTGCCGTGGTGAAAATCAAAATGAAACAAGTTTGCAAGGGTTGCATCCCAACAGGTCGAGTTGAATTCACTCTTCAGGCGGGTCATTCCTTTGCCCATGCCAGACTCATTTGAAGCTACAGAAAGTTTCAAAGTCAAATCACGCGCACAATGTACCAGTCAGGACTCCACCTGAATTCTACGAACATCTACGTATAGAAAGTAAGTAAGCCAAACATCAATGACTGCTAACCAAGGAACAGCTAGCGTGAGTCGATCAAACACGTGACTGTAAGACCAAAGCTTGGGAAGAAATCGCTGCAGACGTGCCTGGAGATGTGCACACCTACTGTATATATCAGAGCTTAATTTCCTTGAAGCCAATTCATTTTCGTGTCAATTGATTTCCCATGATGCTTGCTGCAAGTGGTGCCCTTTCTTCAATTGCCTCTCAGGAACTAGATATCCATATCCTGTTGCCACCTCACGGACACGCCACAACGTGGGCGTTTGATTTCTCGTACGCTCTTGGAAAAACTAAGGTTTGGGTCGAACAGCAACAAGAAGTACGTGAACTCCATTGAGGCATCTACTTTGAGTTTGAAGATACGATGCAATTTACGACTGATACAAGCTAGGTCCCCACTTACGTCTCGCGATCTGTTCGAGAGATCTATATCAGATTATCACTTCAGATCTGCGAGCGATGTACAACTCAAGATGCGAGCTGCCAATGTAATGTAGTATAGGAAAGCATCAATGACAAGAGGATTAATATTCGCACGTTGAGAAGATCGAAATTCGAATTTCCACTTCGGATGCTCGAACGCCAGTTGGTGGAGTGGTGGCTGAGAGATCGATCGAGGCCATCCTGCCATTGGGAGGAGCAGCATTTGCGGCTATGAGAGATTGCTGGCGATGGCTCGACTCCCTACATTGAAAATCTGAAAAGATTCAATTTCCAGATGCGTTACACTTGAAATGGGGGCACCAGGTGGGTGAAATCCAATTAAAGCAGCGAACTCGATCGGTGATGAGTCAGTGGCACAATCTTTCGCTGCGGGGATCAATGGCAATCCGGGAACCAGACATAGTCTCTGCACTGGGTAAGACTGCATGGACTTCTCGTGGGAGCAACATCGGCATGATCACATGAGGACACCACAGTCGACAAAAATCCTACAGCAAGAGATACTTGACTCAGTTCGGCCAGTCATCCACGTCTGTGCAGGCGGGGGCTACAGGAGGGTTAACCCTTAAACGCCGGCCCTATAACCACTGGTTTCAGGACCAACTGTCCGTCACTCAGTTTGTTGCCATTTTCTGACCATATTTGTATGAAATTTATTTTAAAAATTTTCAAAGATGAAAATATATGTCCTCTGTACTTCACAAAAATTTCAGATTTTTTTGAGGAAAATTGTATTTTCTAGAATTTTTCAAAGAAAAATTGAAGAGAAAATCATATCAAATAGAAAATAATCTGAAAAAATCTGAAAATTTCACTATGTGTGAACATTATAGTGGACATTAAAAATACAGCCAAAGTTCAAACCGCATTAAAATATTCAATTTTACAAATTTTTCCAAAATTCAAATTGGAGAAGAAACTATAGTAGAGGATGTCTATTTCATTAGTTGGCCTCAAATTCAAAAAATGTCATTTTCAAGGAGAATTTTTAGATTTGCTCAATTTCTCAAAAATACACTGAAATGGCAAATTTTGCCATCTCTTTTGTCTAATTACTTCTCAACTACATGGAAACAAACATTAGTTAGACTAAAAACTTAGTTGGATACTCTTCACTGTAATTCAACATGAAAGGTCATTTAAAAAAAATGGATGAAAAAAGTACTATTTACCTCTTCTTTTAACCTTGGATTGTCATCTAAATGCCACATAATGGCGTTGGTGGTTTTGGTGGTGTACATTCAAGTTTTTAAATGTACACCACCAATACAATTTGATCCACAATGGATCTGCTCCCATTTGGTCTATAATCGGATGATTTACCTTATTCAAGACCTTGCCTATATCACAAAATTTAAAGATGAACAATTGCAATTCAATCTTACATACAAGGATTCTCTTTCATCCATCATACATTTAGTGTCTATAGCGGACGTTATAGAATTAAGTGGCTCAATCCACGTCAAAGGGTTTGCAGTAGCCACACATTACATTTGACCAATCGATATTTCTAATACCTAGTAGTAGATCTTCAATAATTTATGGACTTTGTGAGAGCCACTCCATGAAGTATGAATTTAATTTGCAAATTGATCAATGGTCTATTTTCTTTTTCAGAAACATTCAATATTTATAGCCAAAGCATGTGAAAAGAAAGTCAAGGCAAAACAAGTCGCCTCTGAGGAGATGTAAGATAAGTTTGCCTATGAATAGCAAAATACTAACCAGCCCATGTTAGGCAAAAATATTCTAGTGGTGCACATTTCAAACTAGAATATATACACCATTAATACAATTTTACTTAGGACATCTTGATTTTGGTAGGACATTCTACTAGTGTAAATTGATCCTATTTTTTATCTCACCTAATTTTCTAAGATTTTGATGGTTTCCCCCTTGAATAAACATTGAAAAAAGAAAATTTTGTCTCAAAAGAAAAATATTAAAAGAGGTTTCTTCAAGGCATTAAGAGACTGTTTTGATTATGTTCCCCAATGCGTGAATGAGCCATTGCTGGTCAGTTTTTAAAAAAAAGAAATTTTAATATTGAAATTTTGAAAAAAATATTAAAATTCTAAAAAATATATTTGAAAAAAAATATTCACAAAAAATAATAAAATATCAATAAATTATTACTATATGATGTAGCAATCTCTTGGCCACATCAGACTGCTTATAGAACAAATTTTAGTGAATTCACACAGTCAAGGAACTTACAATCTTCCAATACGGCCAAAAATCCTCTTATGCCTAATTTAATTGACAAATCATATGAAGGCAACATTGTAAATGATAATGCATGCAACAATTTGACTTGATAGGCGTTTAATTTGAAAATGTAAATTACTATTCAAGAATAATTTGTACAATACCTACAATTAAAAAAATGAATAGTTCCATGCTTAAATATTCATATTAAGTGAAATTTGTAGATCTTTTGTTTATATTTTGTAATTAAAAGGGTCTTTTTTCACCTCTTCTTCAAAAATTCTAAGCAATTTCGATTCATCTCAAAAGATATGGAAATTTACTACTCATAGAAGATGTGACATCTCATCTTTGAGATTTTTAGGTTTCAATTACACACATAGGTAGTGAAAAGCATAGAATGACAACTTTAATGGTTTGGATCAAAAGATTAAAAAACTATAATAGTACAATACTATGTCAACATTCCATAGTGATGAAAGCAAAATGCCAAGAGAGTAGAATATCAAAATAAAAATGGATCGTATTCAATTGGGCCAATTCTAAATAAACATAGGACCAAGTGTACAAAGGTGCACAATATATGCCCTTGCAATAAGAAAATTAATTGGTACCAATTACCATTACCATGGTCTTCATGAATCTAATAAGATCATTCAAAGAAGTCTTACACTATTGAATTAGGAGAAGGTGCCATTGAAGTATTTAAACTAGAGCTATGTGAAAACTCCAACAAATGATAAAATCCAAGGGGTTGAGTAGACGGCAATGATGGCATTAATAGTGCTGTAATAGAAGATTCATTTCCTAAATCTTGAATCTTTTCCAATAGTCGAGTTACTTCTCCCATAGAAGGTCGAGCCTTGGGATTGGGAAGGCAACAAAAGAATCCCAACTGAAGCAAACTCCTAATTATCATTGTGTTGATTTCTAAGTCCACATTTTTGACTACGGATTCTAAGGGAATGTTACCATTCAAATGTTTAGACTCGTTTAGTGGTTGAAAAGTCTCAAGCATTTTTGGATCCGCAATACTCAAAACTGATCCACCTTCATAAGCACGCCAAACTTTGAACAACAATACAAGATCCTCAGGTTCAACGCTTTGCAAATCCAAGGGGCGAGTTCCACAAACCACTTCCAACACTAAGTTGCCAAAACTATAAACATCGGATTCTTTTGTGGCCTTGCCTGTCTATGGCAACTCAGGAGCTATATAACCAAATGTGCCTGCTGCCAAAGTGGTCTTTTCCAATTGATGGTGGCCCATCAAACGAGCAAGTCCAAAGTCTCCAACATAGGCATTGAAATTTGCATCCATTAACACATTACTAGACTTGATGTCGCGGTGCAAGATACAACTTAAGCAATCTTCGTGCAAGTATTTTAGGGCTACTCTCACCCCTTCAAGAATGGAAAGTCGCATTTTCAATGATAGAATTTGTTGGCTGTTGTATTTGTAAAGCCAATCATAGATAGTTCCATTAGATAGGTATTCATACACCAACAACAATTTGCCTTTTTCTTGACACCATCCTTGCAATTGCACGACATTTCGATGTCAAATTTGGCCAAGACTTTCCACTTCAGCATGAAATAGGGCTTTGGCTTGTGTAGATTGTGACATGTTGATTTGTTTCACAGCCATCAAATGACCACCACCTAGATCAAACATAAATTTCATTGATAATAAATTGAATGGAACTTTTTTCCATTTTCATAGATATATTTTACAGAGATTATACTATTTGTGAATACTTAGGCCTAGGTATATATAGCAAATTTCATTGAAATGGCCAAATTTCATTACTTTGACATTTTGAATAGTTTAGACCTCACAATCTAAAATCTAAATTTGTCATAGATTCTTGAAATCTATAAGTGTTGCAGATGCAAGCTAAAATCTGTCATTGATTTTGAAATCTATATGTGTCCTAGATGTTTAAAAATCTGTACTTGTTGTAGATATCAAATTTTAGTTCACATCGCACCGTTTGAAAAATGGCATATGAGATACCGCCATATTAATGAAATTTGCCATATATATCCTATTTGGAAAAGAATTATTGTTGTTATTTTAAACTATTATTAAATTCAAGTTTCACAACATGATTGTCAAGGAATACATACAAGTCCAAATACATTTTAGTCTAGGAGTCCACACATGAGTGACTAAGGTAAGAGGCTCAAAAAATGACAATCTAAGCGCTAATGTGCCTTTTTTGTGTATCTCTCGTCTAGAAATATTTTTAGTTTATTTTTCATTGAATGAAAAATAAAAGAGAAATAGATGAGGAATCTAACACAAGTCATTTCATATTCTTTGAGGCATTACTGTATTAATTATGAATTTTCAAACACAATCTGTTGTAGGTCCGTATAAGTGATCATAGGCCCTTGGAAACCCATCCATGCATAGTTTGAAAAAAATCTAGGCCTCGTAACCTTGTTCAAAAACTAACATTGCAAAATGTATAAAGCAATGGAAATGGTTTCTAAAAGTGTCCCTTTCTAAATCTGAAATGAATGCTTGAATTAGTCATTATTTCAGATTTTTTAGTATTTGTAGAAGGTAGTTGAACAATAAATAAAAATTTGAATTAAATTAATAGACACCTAGCCACTTAATTGGGAATGAACTTTCCTCTGACTCTTAAACCATCCATTGAAGAAGTAAAGACAGATCTAATTAAGTTCTATTGTAATCAACAGTTCATTTCCCCTCAATTCAAGTGTCCATTTCACAACCCCTACTAGATGGTTGAAAATGCCTGGTCAGTTTTACAGCCCTCTCCTATACTTTGTGCCAATCCCGTTATAAATCATGATCGATGTCTGAAATTCACAAGAAACGGGAAAAGAAAAGCACTCCTCTCACCTTCCAAAGCGCCTTTGTAAACAACTCCGGATCCGCCACGTCCAAGCACATTGCTTTCATCGAAGTTGTCGGTGGCCTTGCGCAGCTCATTGTACGAGAATACACGTGGTCCTGTGGAATAACCCAAAGCAGTGTAATTGGCGGATGGCGATGCAAATGAAAAGACGGACCAGAGAATCGCCAAGGCAACAAGCGTTCCAAATAGAGCTCCTGAAGTGACACCAACCCACGTTTTCGACTTCAAATACTGAAGCATCACTAGGAACTTGGACTCCCACTCGGACTCTGAAATCCCGGTGCTGGAGAAGCTCCAGGACAAGAGCTCATGTTCTTCCAAATGGTTGACATCCGAGCTTCCCCAGAACGCGAGCATCACCTCATCTCCGATCCCCTTCGGAAATTTGTAATTGGAAATGAGTAGCAGAGGCTGGACGGGCTTGGCGATTGATGCTTCGGCGATTCTCAATTCGAGAGTCTGGGATGAGCTGGTGAAATCAATCCAAGCAGTGAAAATTTTCCCATTGGAGAAATACGAGCAATGCGTGTCATTCCCACAGAGGTTGTGAGTGTACGCTTGGACATCAAGCTCATTTTCAAGGTTTCTGGGGACCCTGATGAAGTTATTGCTGGGCTCCTCGTCGTGATTTGGATTGTAATCCGTATCGAATTCGACAGCAAAGAGTGGAGGTCTCACTCCATTGCTTTGACTTCGACTTACCTTGCATGCACCGATCTTGATTCCCAATTTGGAGTAAATATTGTGCAGCTTAGCCATGGGTACGTTCGGGATAATAGCAAACGTGATTCCGCTCCCATCCAGGGTGTTGTTCAAATTGTCCCAGGGCACGCCATGTGTGGTGAAGGTGAAATTGAAAGAGGAGCTGAAGGAAGCCACCCTCCCAGTTGCTACATCCTGAATGCGGACCTTTTTTCCGTATATTAGTGTTCCACAAGATCCTTCGGATGCAAGCGTCCTGGCACCTGCGTTGATGATGGAGGAACGATGATCGGCGTCGTACGCAACATCTCCAATTGTGAAGAAATCGTCATAAGGCTCGAAGTTGGGGTAGGTGAGTAGCGTGTCTGCAGTTGCAATTGGGGTATGGAACATAAACAGGACGATGAGACCTAGAACAGCCCTTGTGGGCATCATTGAAGCCGTCACTATTTGCAATTGTAAAGAATGATCTCAATGGTTCTCCCACGACACCACCTGGCCGGGGCCTCCGCTCGATCTTACCACGGTGGGACGATTACTTCTGGTTCCCGGATCGAATTGCCATCGAATACCGGTTTACAGTCCTACGAATAGAAAGCTCCTTGCTACAGATTCTGTCTCTCTCTGTGCCGCCAGCACTACTTGACCTGATCCTGCCCTTCCGAGAACAATTGCTAGCTAGGATGTGGAAAACTTCTGATATTCCCGTGTAGAAACAAGCCGGAACACATGCACGGGAGATGACCGTCCCTCAAGCTAGGATCGAACTGCGCATTCTGATGCAATCCAGTTTCTCCGCGCTGATATATGAAATTTGCGAGGGTGGCAGCGTCATGATAAAGTTGGTGGTGGACTGCGGCTCATAGTACGATGTACGCTTACCGTATGTGGTAAGTTAGTGCTGTCCAAGTTGCCGGCTGGCTCACACAACGTGGCCACATATATTTTCGTACGGTCTCAAAAATCAGTCAGCCTTTAAGTTTTTAAATAATGTTTGCCAAAGGTGACCTCACACTACGGTTTACTTAGAGTCAATTCCAGGACACCATGGCAAGCAACATGGGGAGTCAAGAACTTTTCTTTCCGATATTTTGAGAGCTGTACGTGAAAGTTGATTCCCTTTGAATATTGAATAACAAGTACGCTCAGCTTAATCAATATCAATGGTGATTATCGGTCTCATACCTTTTTGGCCGGTACCGGTTCCGTCAACTTTGGATAACAAGCTGATCACTCTGGGGTTGGGACTTTGAATTTGGATTCATGTGCCATGGTGAAAATAAAAATGAAACAAGTTTGCAAGGGTGGCATCGGCAGTTTCGCAACATGTCGAGTTGAACTCACTCTTCAGGGCCATTCCTTTGCCCATGCCAGACTCATTCGAAGCTACAGAAAGTTTCAACGTCAAAATCACTCGCACATTGTGCCAGTCCTCCACCTGAATTCCACGAACATCTACGTAGAGAAAGTAAGTAAAGCAAGCATCAATGAATGCTGACCAAGGAACAGCGTGAGTCGATCAAACACGTGACCGTAAGTCCAAAGCTTGGGAAGAAATCGCTGCAGACGTGCCAGGAGATGTGCACACCTACTGTATATATCAGAGCTTAATTTCCTTGAAGCCAATTCATTTTCGTGTCAATTGATTTCCCATGATGCTTGCTGCAAGTGGTGCCCTTTCTTCAATTGCCTCTCAGGAACTAGATATCCATATCCTGTTGCCACCTCACGGACACGCCACAACGTGGGCGTCTGAATTCTCGTACGCTCTTGGAAAAACTAAGGTTTGGGTCGAACAGCAACAAGAAGTACGTGAACTCTATTGAGGCATCTACTTTGAGTTTGAAGATACGATGCAATTTACGACTGATACAAGCTAGGTCCCCACTTACGTCTCGCGATCTGTTCGAGAGATCTATATCAGATTATCACTTCAGATCTGCGGGCGATGTACAACTCAAGATGCGAGCTGCCAATGTAATGTAGTATAGGAAAGCATCAATGACAAGAAGATTCGCACGTTGAGAAGATCGAAATTTGAATTTCCACTTCGGATGCTCGAACGCCAGTTGGTGGAGCTAGTGGTGGCTGAGAGATCGATCGAAGGCATCCCGCCATTGGGTGGAGTAGCATTTGCGGCTATGAGAGATTGCTGGCGATGGCTCGACTCCCTACATTGGAAATCTGAGAAGATTCAATTTCCAGATGCGTTACACTCGAAATGGGGCCATCAGGTGGGTGAAATCCAATTAAAGCAGCGAACTCGATCGGTGATGAGTCAGTGGCACAATCTTTCGCTGCGAGGATCAATGGCAATCCGGGAACCAGACATAGTCTCTGCACTGGGTAAGACTGCAGGGCTTCTCGTGGGAGCAACATCGGCATGAGGCCACCACAGTCCGAGACAAAAATTCTACAGCAAGAGATACTTGACTCAGTTCGGCCAGTCACCCACGTCTGTGCAGGCAGGGGCTACAAGAGGTCAAACTTAACCCTGTAAGAAGGGGCTGGTCTCTGTGGAAATCATGATATTTGAAACCGTGTGAATCATCTACTTTAAAAAATTCAAAACATTCATTGGAGACCAAATCATTAAGGTAAACTACCTCATTACAGAATAAATGGAAGCAGACCCACAACCGGTCAGATTGTAGTAGTGTACATTCAAGTTCTTAAATGTACACCACCAGTACAATTTGATCCACAATGGGTCTGCTCCCATTTGGTCTGTAATGGGATGATTTACCTTATTCATGACCTTGCCTTTATGCACAAAATTTAAGGATGAACAATTGCAAATTCAATCTTACATACAAGAATTCTCTTTCATCCATCAGACATTTAGTATCCACAACAGACGTTATAGGGTTAAGAGCATCTCCACTCCGCCCGCCAGGCCGGCAGGCCGGGAGGGAGTTGTCGGGCGAACCGCTCCACTCCGACACGGGGACGGCAGGCCTGGCGTACGGGGTGGAGGCTGGGTGGCGTCCCGGCCACCAAATTTCTTGATTTTGCCGTTGGGTAAGTGGAAATGATGTCCGGGTCTAGCCTCTTGAATGTGGACACGTGGCAAGGCGTGATTGGGTGCGGCATAGGGCGTCCTTCCTTCAGACAGTACCGCTTCTGAAGCTCGTGCACATAGCGTACAACCTTGCCATAGGGTTTTCCGAGGCTCTGTGTGAGTGCTTTTTTTTTTATTGTTTGAAATTTTTTGTGGGTTTGACAATTGAGAGTGATGGCAACCTCCCAAGAGTTTCCAAGTGCTTCCTTACGAGTTGTAAGAGGATCAAATTTTGAAGACGAGGAGTGTGTGAGATTGTGCAAAGCATGGTTGAATGTTTCTCAGAGTGCATTGAAGGGAAGTAGACAGAAACATGATCAGTTTTGGGCAAGAGTAGCCAAGGTTTTTGAGGAATCGTGTCCACGAGGAGGTGTGCTTCGACCACAGAGGAGTTTGGAGTCAAAGTGGGGAATCATTAATCACAATGTCTCTAAATTTGCTAGTGCCTACGCAACCCTGTGTGATTTGGATGAGTCAGGGACAACAGAGGAGGATCGCATTGACAAAGCGAAGGTAATTTACCAAGACTCCTCCAAGAATAATAAACCTTTCATTTACATGGAATGTTGGCTTGTTTTGAGAAATGCTCCAAAGTGGAGGTCTTATCGTAGTCATAGAATCCGCCCTCTTCCTCAGAAGCGTCAAATTTCTGAGGACTCTAGTTCTGCTCAATCACAACGTGTAGATTCAGGTGTTGAAGATGAAGAGGGAGAATTAGGGCATGGAGGTGAAGGTAGTGCTACTTCACCTGTGAGGCTAATTGGGAATAGGAAAGCAAAGAGGCAAGCTGTGGCTGATGGCAAAGTGAAGAAGTTGGAGTCGGATTTTGCTAAAGCCACAGCTGCTATGGTTGATGCCAACTTGAAGAAAGTTGAGGTACTGAGAGATGCTGCAAATCTGCAGCTCTTTTCAATACCCCTCACTGGTTTAGAAGAAGATGCGTTGCGCTACATCACATTGAAAAGAGCTCAGGTTCTCAGGTCTCTGGAAGCAAGTGAGGCTGCTACTACCATGCCTACAAGTTCGAGGAGTGCAGTGGACACATCGGTTGGAACTACAGCCCAGGACTTACCTTCTCCTACAGTGTTTGAAGAAGAAATGGATGAGCTTGCTAACCATCTGGGAATTTAGAATTTGTGGTTTTGTATTGTCAAGTTTGGTCTTCTTTGAGTTGTGAATTACATGCTAGTTTATAGAAAGTAGCATCTTCTCAATTTGCAACTTTGTTTGTGTAGAATTTCCTTGGAAGCCCTTTTCATTTGTAGAAGAAGTGACAAGAAGATTAGAAATGCAATTGGCAAATACTTCTTGGATTCATTTCTTGACTTGCAAGTAGAGAAAATAATGTATTCCTTGTATTTCATGAAATAAAAACATATTTATTACATCATGTTTCCCTTCAATTCCCACAAATGTTCAATCAAGTCCTCCTGAAGTTTGTAATGACTTACCTCTTGTTGAATGTCTATGATAGACCTAGCAAATCTCTAAAAACCTAAAGATGTAGGATGAGAATGACTTTCTATTGTCACAGTGCTCAGGCTATGCAGAAAATTTTGATCCAAGCTCTCTTCGGGTTCTTCATCTTCAATAATCATGTTGTGCATGATCACACAAGCGGTCTACACACACTTCAAGGTAGAGTCACTCCAAAATCTTGCAGGGTTGCGGATGATGCCCCAACGAGCTTGAAGAACACCAAATGCCCTCTCAACATCTTTTCTTGCACCTTCTTACATCTTGGCATACCATTTTCTCTTTTCTCCTTGTGGTGAGCTTATAGTCTTCTGAAATATGGTCCAATCCGGGTAGATACCATCCGCTAGAAAGTAACAGGACTTGTATTCATTTCCATTGATTGTGAATTTGGCATGGGGTGCAACCCCATGTAAGTAATTCACCATCAATGGGCTCCTATCAATGACATTAATGTCATTGTTAGAACCAGGCAAACCAATGAAAGCATGCCATATCCAAAGGTTTTGAGTGGCAATGGCCTCCATTATCAAAGACCTATCTCCATCTTTGTCTTGGTATTGTCCTTGCCAACCAACCGGACAATTCTTCCACACCCAATGTGAGCAATCAATGGATCCAAACATCCCTAGGAATCCACGAGCCTCATTCACTTACAAGTAATGCAAAACATCTTCATTTATGGGCTCTCTCAAGTACTCTTGTCTATATATCTCTACCATAGCCTTTGCAAATCTTTTGAAACATTTTAAGGCGGTAGACTCTCCAATACGCACATACTCATCAACATTATCAGCAACAATTCCTCCAGTGAAGATTCGAAAGGCTGCTGTGATTTTTTGAATGGAAGACAAGCAAGGACGCCCTAAAGCATCTACTTTCTCTTCAAAAAATGAATCATGGCGTACGACGGCATCATGAATTTTTGCAAAGAGGGACTTACGCATACAGAATCGCCGACGGAACAAGTCCTCACCGAAGACTAGAGGATTTGCAAAATAGTCCCTCCAAATTCTCTCATGACCTTCTTGAAAATTGCGTTGAATGTTGCCAACTCTCCCCGGAAGTGAACCACCATGTTGTACACTCCCCCCATCCCTTAAAATGCTGCAAAGATGCTCATGCATGGCGGATACAACGTGCCATTGCTCCTCTTCATCATCGGATGCTAAATGATCTTGCACCCAATTCAAAAATGAAGCCATGTGAAATCAAAAAACAAAACCCTAATGCCAAAAACCAAGAACTGAGGGAGGAAAAGAAAGAGGGAGCTTGAAAACGAGCTCCCAGTTTTCTCAGTGCAGCTCTGCGCTCAGTCGCCGCAGGGCGGCGGCACCCAGCGGCGGCTGGGCGGAGTGGGGAGCAGAGCCGCCAGACGCTGCTCCGCAGCTCCCCAGCCCCGGGCTAGCACGGCCCTATCTGGCGGGCGCAGTGGAGATGCTCTAAGTAGCTCAATTCACATAAAAGAGTTTGTACTAGCCACACATTACATTTGACCAATCAATATTTCTAATACCTAATAGTAGATTGTGAATCTATATGATCTTCAATAATTTATGGACTTTGTATGAGCTACTCTAAGAAGTATGGTCGTGATTTGCAAATTGATCAATGGTTTATTCTCTTTTTCAGAAACATTCAATATTCATAGCCAAGGCATGTGAAAAGAAGGTCAAGTCAAAACAAGTTACTTCTGAAGAGATGAAAGATAAGTTTGTCTATGACAAGCAAAATATTAACCAACCCATGTTAGGCAAAAATATTCTTGTGGTGCACATTTCAAACTTGGGCATATATGTACAATTGTACACCATTGGTACAATCTTTCTTGTGATGGCCGGGCTAGATGGCATTTTGCTTGTCATAAGACATCCCTAATCCATAGTGAAAAGTTGAACTAGACATTTTAGCACTTTTCAATACAATTGTATTGATTTGAATGTTTTCTATTCATTAGCACATCTTCATTCAGATAGGGGTAAATGCAAGAAACACTTGTACCTTCGACCCGTCACCACCTAAGTGCTGATCTGTTTTTTGGCCATAACTTTTGCATTTTTGCTCGAAATGACTCAAGATTTCTAGAGAAGGTACTCATAACTATCATACACCTTACATAATTTTTCATAATTTTCAAAAATAATTTAATACTAAAATAGTACTAGTGATTAAATGTCACAAATGCCAATTTGGAGGTTTTTAGTACTAAGGAGTACCTTTTCTTAATGATTTCGAGATGAAATGTGGATGAAATGGTCTTCTAGTAGTTTTACATCACTCCACATGAGGGATTTTGAAAAAAGTTATTTTTATGTGGTGTGGAAGTCTACAAAGTGAGCTTCTTTCTACTTGAATTTTGAAACATATAAAATATTATTTTTGTGTTTTTTTTGGTCGATGACCATCTCTATAGAGTTGTTGCAAATGGCCACTTTTTATTTTTTGTATTTACTTATTTTTTCTATTTTTCACGAATTAAATCATGAAGGTATGTGTTTTCTTGAGGTTTGGCACTTTTTTAATTCTCCTACTTAGAGAATTTTTCTATCAATTTCCTTCGGTGAAAACCTTCATCTTAGAGGATTATACATTGTTCATATTTTTCAAATTTTTTTCAAATTAATTTTCTAATTTTAAAGTACTCCAGAAAAAGTCATGAGTATTGTAGTAAAACGCAACAAATAGTACAAGTGTTTCTTGCATTCACCCATAGGACATCTACTAGTGTACATTGACCCTATTTTTTTTTCATCCCACCTAATTTTTTAAAATTTTGATGGATTCCCATTGAGTAGCACCCAAAGAAGAAAATTTTGTCACAAAAGAAAAATATCCTAATTTGATTGACCAATCATATGAAGGCAACATTGAAAATGATAGTGTATGCAAAAATTTGACTTGATGGGCACTCAATTTGAAAATGTAAATTATTGCTCCAGAAAAATCATTACCATACCTACAATTAAGAAAGGTGTATAGTTCTATGCTTAAACAATCATATTAAGTGAAATTTGTAGATTTTTTGTTTATATTTGGTAATTAAAAGGGTTTTTTTCAATGCTTCTTCAAAAATTCTTAACAATTTTGATTCATCTCAAAAGATATACAAATTTATTACTCATAGAAGATGTGACATTTCATCTTTGAGATTTCTAAGTTTCAATCATACTCATGGGTAGTGACAAGCATAAAATGAAAGATTTCTTGGTTTGGGTACAAAGATTGAAAAACTATAGAGACTATAACATTTCGTAAAGATGAAAGCAAAATCAAGAGAATAGAACATCAAAATAGAAAAGGATCATATTCGATTGGACCAATTCAAAATAAACATAGGACCAAGTGTACAAAGGTCGATAAAATATGCCCTTGCAATGAGAAAACTAATTGGTGCCAATCACCATTACCATGGCCTTCATGAATCTAATAAGATCATTCAAAGAAATCTTATACTATTGAATTAGGAGAAGGTGCATTTGAAGTGCTTACGTTAGAGCTTTGTGAGAATTCCAACAAATGATAAAGTCCAAGGGGTTGGGTGGATGGCAATGATGGCATTAGTATCGTTGTGATGGAAGACTCATTTCCTAAGTCTCGAATCTTTTCCAATAGTCGAGTTACTTCTCCCATAGAAGGTCGAGCCTTGGGATTGGGAAGGCAACAAAAGAGTCCCAATTGAAGCAAGCTCCTAATTATCATTGTGTTGATTTCTAAGTCCACATCTTTAACTACAGATTCTTCGGTGCTCTTACCATTCAAATGTTCAGACTCACTTAGTGGTTGAAAAGTCTCAAGCATTTTTGGATCCGCGATACTCAAAACTGATCCACCTTCATAAGCACGCCAAACTTTGAACAACAATACAAGATCTTCAGGTTCAACGCTTTGCAAATCCAAGGGGCATCTTCCACACACCACTTCCAATACCAAGATGCCAAAACTATAAACATCAGATTCTTTTGTAGCCTTGCCCGTGTATGGCAACTCGGGAGCTATGTAACCAAATGTGCCTGCTGCCAAAGTGGTCTTTTCCAATTGATGGCGGCCCATCAAACGAGCAAGTCCAAAGTCTCCAATATAGGCATTGAAATGTGCATCCAACAATACATTACTAGACTTGATGTCGTGGTGCAAGATACAACTCAAGCAATCTTCGTGCAAGTATTTTAGGGCTACTCCCACCCCTTCAAGAATGGAAAGTCGCATTTTCAATGATAGAATTTGTTGGCCATTGTTTTTGTAAAGCCAATCATAGAGAGTTCCATTGGATAGGTATTCATACACCAACAACAATTTGCCTTTTTCTTGACACCATCCTTGCAATTGCACAACATTTCGATGACGGATTTGGCCTAGACTTTCCACTTCAGCATGAAATAGGGCTTTGGCTTGTGTAGATTGTGACAAGTTGATTTGTTTCACAGCCACCAAATGACCACCACCTAGATCAAACATAGATTTCCTTGAAATTAAATTGAATGGAACTTTTTTCCATTTTCATAGAAACATCTTACAAAGATTATATACAAAGATTGTATATATATATATATATATATATATATCAATCAATGAAATATAAGATAACTATCAATGAAAGTTTGTAACTGCGGTTTGGGAATACATAGGCCTAGGAATATAATTATAGCAAATTTCATTGAAAAGGCCAAATTCCATTACTTTGACATTTTTGATAGTTTAGACCCCGCAGTCTAAAATCTAAATTTGTCATAGGTTTTTGAAATCCATATGTGTTGTAGATGCAGGCTGACATCTTACATTGATTTTGAAATCTATATATGTCCTAAATGTTTAAAAATCTACACTTGTCATAGATGCTAGTTTTTAGTTCAAACTGCCTAGTTTGAAAACTAGCATATGAAATACTGCCATTTTAATGAAACTTGCCATATACATCCTATTTGGAAAAGAACTATTGTTGTTATTTAGGACTATTATTAGATTCAAGTTTCACAAAATGATTGGCAAGGAAAACATACAGTCCAAATACATTTTAGACTAGGAGTCCAGGCACACATGATTGACTACTTCGTGCCAATCCCGTCATAAATCATGATCGACGTCTGAAATCCACAAGAAAGGGGAAAAGAAAAGCACTCCTCTCACCTTCCAAAGAGCCTTTGTAAACAAGTCCGGATCCGCCACGTCCAAGCACATTTCTTTCATCGAAGTTGTCGGTGGCCTTGCGCAGCTCATTGTACGAGAATACACGTGGTCCTGTGGAATAATCCAAAGCAGTGTAATTGGCGGATGGCGATGCAAATGAAAAGACGGACCAGAGAATCGCCAAGGCAACAAGCGTTCCAAATAGAGCTCCTGAAGCGACACCAACCCACGTTTTCGACTTCAAATACTGAAGCATCACTTGGAACTTGGACTCCCCCTCGGACTCTGAAATCCCGGTGCTGAAGAAACTCCAGGACAAGAGCTCATGTTCTTCCAAATGGTTGGCATCCGAGCTTCCCCAGAACGCGAGCATCACCTCATCTCCGACCCCCTTCGGAAATTTGTAACTGGAAATGAGCAACAGAGGCTGGACGGGCTTGGGAGCTGATCCTTTGGCGATTCTCAATTCGAGAGTCTGGGATGAGCTGGTGAAATCAATCCAAGCAGTGAAAATTTCCCCGTTGGAGAAATACGAGCAATGCGTGTCATTCCCGCAGAGGTTGTGAGTGTACGCTTGGACATCATGTTCATTTTCAAGGTTTCTGACAACCCTGATGAAGTTATTGCTGGGTTCCTCGTCGCGATTTGGATTGTAATCCGTAACGAATTCGACAGCAAAGAGTGGAGGTCTCACTCGATTGCTTTGATTTCCAGGTATCTGCTTGCATGCACCGCTGTGTCCCAATCTGGAGTAACTGTCGTGAAGGGTAGCCATGGGTAAGTTCGGGGACAAGTAAAAGCTGAGCCCGCTCCCACTCAAGGTGTTGCTCATGTTGTCCCAAGGTACGCCGTGTGTTGTGAATGTGAAATTGAAAGAGGAGCTGAAGGAAGCCACCCTCCCAGTTGCTACATCCTGAATGCGGACCTTTTTTCCGTATATTAGCGCTCCACAAGATCCTTCGGATGCAAGCGTCCTGGCATCTGCGTTGATGATGGAGGAACCATGATCGGCGTCGTACGCAACATCTCCAAGTGTGAAGAAATCGTCAGGAGGCGCGATGTTGGGGTAGTTGAGTAGCGTGTCTGCAGTTGCAATTGGGGTATGGAACATAAACAGGACGATGAGACCTAGAACAGCCCTTGTGGGCATCATTGAAGCCGTCACTATTTGCAATTGTAAAGAATGATCTCAATGGTTCTCCCACGACACCAACTGGCCGGAGCCTCCGCTCGATCTTACCACGGTGGGGTGATTACTTCTGGTTCCCGGATCGAATTGCCATCCAATACCGGTGTACAGTCCTACGAATAGAAAGCTTTAGGCCACTGATTCTCTCTCTCTGTACCCCTGACAGTACTTGACCTGATCCTGCCCTTCCGAGAACAATTGCTAGCTAGGATGTGGGAAACTTCAGATACTCCCGTGTAGAAACAAGCCAGAACACATGCACGGGAGATCACAGTCCCTCAAGCTAGGATCGAACTTCGCATTCTGATGCAATCCAGTTTCTCCGCGCTGATATATGAAATTTGCGAGGGTAGCAGCCTCATGACGGAGTCGGTGGTGGACTGCGGCTGGGTTCGATCATAGTACGATGTACGCTTACGGTATGTAGTAAGGTAGCACTGTCGAAGTTGCCGGCTGGCTCACACAACGTGGCCACATATATTGTCATACAGTCTCAAAAATCAGTCAGCTTTTGAATTTTTAAATAATATTTGTCAAAGGTGACTTCACGCTACGGTTTACTTAGAGGCAATTCAAGGACACCATGGCAAGCAACATGGGGAGTCAAGAACTTTTCTGTCCGATATTTTGAGACCTGTACGTAAAAAAATGATTGCTTAATGAATATTGAATAATTTAAGTATTCTCAGTTCAATCAATGAGTATCGGTCCCATACCTTTTTGGCCGGGAACTTACCGGTTGCCGTAAAATATGGATAACAATCTGATCACTCTAGATTTGGGACTTCGAATTTGGATTTCTGTGCCGTGGTGAAAATCAAAATGAAGTTACAAGTTTGCAAGGGTTGCATCCCAACATGTCGAGTTGAATTCACTCTTCAGGCGGGCCATTCCTTTGCCCATGCCAGACTCATTTCTAAGTCTACAGAAAGTTACAAAATCAAAATCACTCGCACATTGTACCAGTCAGGACTCCACCTGAATTCTACGAACATCTACGTAGAGAAAATAAGTAAGCCAAACATCAATGACTGCTAACGAAGGAACAGCTAGCGTGAGTCGATCAAACACGTGACTGTAAGTCCAAAGCTTGGAGAGAATTCGCTGCAGACGTGCCTGGAGATGTGCACACCTCCTGTATATATTAGAGCTTCATTTTCTTGAAGCCAATTCATTTTCGTGTCAATTGATTTCCCATGGAGTTTGCTAGCTGCAAGTGGTGCCCTTTCTTCACCTGTCTCTCAGGAAGTATTTGCCACCTCACATAGTTACACGCCCAACGTGGGCATCGGAATTCTCGGACGCTCTTGGAAAAACTAAGATTTGGGTCGAACAACAACAAGAAGCACGTGAACTGCATTGAGGCATCTACTTTCCGTTCGAAGAGACGATGCAGTTTACGATTGATACAAGGTCTTCACTCACGTCTCCATCTGTTCGAGAGATCTGCATCGGATTATCACTTCAGATCTGCGGTCGATGAACAACTCAAGATGCTGCCAATGTAATTTAGTAAGCCATCAATGACAAGAGGAATCGCACGTTGAGAAGACCGAGGTTTGGATTAATTTACACATATGGCGAATTCGTTAAAACGGCAAGATGCCATTAATTTGGCATTTTTTACAGTTCAGACCGCGCGGTCCAAAGTCTAAACCAGTCATATATTTTTGAAGTCTATACACATCGTAGATGTCTGAAATCTGTATTCATTCAAGATGTTTCAGACCGCACAGTCTGAAATCTAAATAGGTAATAGATTTTTGAAATCTACGGAAAATTTAGATATCTAAAAATCCATACCATTCCTAAATGATAGCTTTTAGTTCAAAATGTCATAGTGAATATCGCCAATTTCTCGAAATTTGCCATACATTGGATGCACGAATGCCAGTTGGTGGAGTGGTGGCTGAGAGATCGATCGAGGGCATTCTGCCATTGGGAGAAGCGGCATTTGAGGCTGCGAGATCGAGATTGCTGGCGATGGCTTGCCTCCCCACACTGAAAATCTGAGAAGATTCAATTTCCAGATGCGTTTACACTCGGAATGGGGGCATCAGGTGGGTGAAATTTAACTGAAGCGGCGAACTCGATCGGTGATGAATCACTGGCACAATCTTCTGCTGTTGGCGAGACTGTCCAAGTGCGGGAATCAATGGCAATCCGGGAAACCAGAGATAGTCTAGCTCATCACTGGGGGAAGAGCAGGGGCTTCTCGTGGGAGCAACATCGGCGTGAGGCCACCACAGTCGACAAACTGATTCCACAGTAAGTTACAGTAAGTTGAGAGATATTTGAGTCAGTTCGGCCAGTCACCCACGTCTGTGCAGTCGTGGGCTAGACTGTAGCAGCAGCGACCTTGGTGGTGACGTCGGGAGAATTGTTGGATGACATTGTGAACGGCCCATCTAAACCCTATGTACTGAAACAAGTAGGGTTTAGGTGTGAAGCAAAGCACAGTGTAGGATAAACTTGAAGGGGCTAATCCTATTTCTAGTTTAGATCTTCTGTTTCTTAGCTTTGGATTTATAAAAAACATGAAGGGTTGCTTGGTCTTCCTACTGCTAATCTATACCTTAAGGAAGGTAGTTTGATTTGTTTTGATTGTTTGTTTGTTTGTTTGTCACTTTGAGATTTCTTGAACTATGCATCCCCCAATTGCGTACTTGGAACCATTTGAAAGTTCTCAGTGAAGAGGGGTGCAAGGGCTTGGTTTTGTGGCATTCCGACCTATAGTGTGACAGTTATGGATTTTTGAGCTATTTTTGGTTCTAAAAATTTTAAAAATTACTTTTACTAATACTTTGGTTGCAATTTTGGTACCATTAGAAAGCCCTTGGCAAGGAGGGGTGCAAGAACTTTGTTTTGTGGCATTTGAACCTATGGTGTGAGAGTTATTGGATTTCAAAGTTTTATACATTCAAAAATGAGATTTGATTGTGGCAATGGCACAAGGCACAAGGTATCTTAAGAAAAGTAGTTTGTTTTTGTTTTGTTTCATGTGTTTGTTTGTCACGTTGAGATTTATTGAATCGTGTGTCCCCCTGTTGCGTGCTTCGTATTGTCTTTAAGCCCTTGACGAGGAGGGATGCATAGGCTTAATTTCATGGTATTCCAATTAGCTCTTTTTTTCATTTTTTGAGTTGGTGTTAAAGATGGTGATCACTTCAAATTTGATGAAGCATTGTATTTCTACATTCATCCATCTTTTGGACTTAATCATCATCACTTTTTCATCATATTCATACACTTTTTCATCCAAATTTAGCAACTTCATCCATATTTTAAAGAAAAATGGAAAAAATTTAGCAAAAAAAGATTACTTTTATTTGGCGAAAAAAGAAATTTATTTTGAAATAGTGCAATCTAGCCTCACAGTGCTGGAAAAAAATGATTGGTTCCAACCTTTGGTAGAAAAGTTATGGATTTTTGAGGTGTTTTTGGTTCTAAAAAATTTAAAAATTATTTTTACTTATATTTTGGTCACACTCTTTGTATCGTTGAAAAGCCTTTGGTGAAGAGGAGTGCACAAGCTTGGTTTCATAGTGTTTCACTTTACGGCGGGAGAGTTATTAAATTTCAAAGTTTTAACATGCATTCAAAAATAAAATTTGATTGACACAACAATAGTGGGCACACTAGTCTATACCATAAGATAGGTTACTTGTTTTTTTTGTTTCATTGAGATCTCCTAGCCTATGCATCCCTCAATCGTGTGCTTGGTACCATCGAAAAGCTCTTGGGGAAGAGGGGTACATAGGTTTGGTTTTGTCGCAAGGTGAATGCAAGAATACTTAACAAATTTTTTGTGTTTTGTCACACCTTAGTTTTTGAATTGTTTTTTGGCCACAACATTTGTGATCTAGCTCAAAATGACTCAAAATTCATTGGGAAGCTACTCATAACCATTATAAATTTTTTTTTAATTTGGGGGATTTTTCAAAAATAATTTACTATTTTTAAACAGCCCCAAATATTTCTCACAATGGGTGATTTAGGGGATTCTAGCACCATTTATCTCCAAAAAAACGATTTTTGAGCTAAAATTTGTAGAAGATGATTTTTTTAATAGACTTATAGCTATTGTCTAAAGTAATTTCAAAAATACTTATTTTTATATGGTGTAGAAGTAAACAAAGAGAATGGAATTAGTGCAATATGCTACCCTTTAAGACAAACTAGTATTAACATTGGCTACCTTGAGAGTGAGTAGTATCAAAATAAAGTAGAAAAGAAAGGATTTTGTAAATTGAGAAGGATTTTTGGGAGTACTCTAACACAAAATTGTCTGAGCAAATGCTAATTCCATAAGGGAGGAAGTTACAAATTGACTATTAAATTTTCTTCTTTATTGCAATTTTGGCTAAAACTTTCCATTGAAGGCACTTGTGTACAATGTACTAGTAGCGCAAGGATTTTATAGGTAGAAATCCAACAAAATTTAGCCAGTTTTGGAAACGCTGGTTGCAAGCCCTTCTCCAAACAATGATCCAGGTAAAAGCTACACATTGTAGGTTTTTGAATTTTTTAGTTGGAAGTAACTTTAGCAAGTGTGTGCCTTACCTCCACCAATATGGTCCCTTGTTTGATGATGACTCTGCTGGCTCCAGTCTTGATGTATTTTTGATCCATTAACCCTAGAAGTGTCTGAAAGCCCTTTGGGACTGCATATTATATTGTGAATTTCGTGGTATTTGATTAAAAAAAATATTGACTGAATCCTTTTCAATACAAAATAAATTAACGATTATAATAGTATGCAAATAACAATGTATGACAATTCATATATTTAATCACAATTGAAGAGTTATGAGGCTAAATACTTTAATACTCCGGAGTAATTTTTATGGACTTTCAATGAACTACTCTATGAAGTATGGTTTTGATTTGTACTTTGATCCATAGTCTATTTTCTTTTTCAGGAATGTTCAATATTCTTAGCAAAGGCATGTGAAAGGAAGGTCAAGGGAGAACAAGTCACCTCTAAAGAAATGTATTGTAAGTTTGCCTATGACAAGCAAAATACTAGCTAACCCATCATACATAAAAATATTCTACCGGTGCACATTTCAAACTTGGGTATATATACCATTAGTACAATCTTCCCTCTAATGGGCTAGATGACATTTTGTTTGTCATATTCAAAGTTATCTTGAGTTGAGAGTATATTGTATGATTTCAAATCTTTGAATTGTGACCTTCTATGGTATTCAAAAGGTGTACCAACTTCGTTTCTCCACTTGTTCTTGACAAGAATATCCAAGGTATGTAATTCCCTTGCTATTCCTCCATGTTGCATAGGTTGTTGTGTCATGTCAATCCAACTTTGACCCATGAAGGCTACCTGCTTCAAAAAAAAACCAAACATGTGTAAAAAGTCATCAAAATGTTCTTATGAGTATGATACAATACAAGCAACTTGTTTAGTGTAGATTGTTTTAGTTGACTTTTCAGTCATAAGAGTTTTTTTGGGAGCTCTAAGAGACTATTTTAGTCCCATTCCCCAATCTGTGAACTAGTCACTACTGCTCAGATTAAAAAAAAATTAAAAAATTAAAAAAAATTTGAAAAAATTTGAAAAAAATAATTTAAAATATCAATTAAATATTATTATCTGAGGTGGCAATCTTTTGGCTACATGAGATTGCTTGTATGGCACATTTCAGCACATTGTGGCAGATTTGAGTGAGTTGAGCACAGTCTGGGAACTCACAATCTTCCAATGTAGCTAAAAAAACCTCTTATGGATAGTTTGATAGGTGAAAGTGGTGCACTGCTCTCTATGCATTTGGCTTTGGAACACCGACCCAGGATGGCAAGCTGTGCGGGATGGCCAAAAATATCTAGCACTCATATGGACTTTTTCTGTGTAGAAGGTATCTCTCAATCCTTGCTTGTGTGATATTTTAGCTTCCATATTGGTGTCTAGTGATTTAGAATTTTTAATGCAATTCTATACATTTTGAGGAATTCCGCTCCTCTGATTTCTCTTCCCTAAAATTCAGGACTTTCTTCAGCAGGTATTTGGAATAAAATACTCTACTTTAGCAAGAGCTGGGGGATTTCCATCTAGTTTAAAAGCAAAGCATAACAATTCTGATTATTAGAATCATTAAGTTTTAAAATATTCTAGTTAGCAAAGCAAAGTATTATCTTCACCAAAGAAAGTACTATCTTTACTAGGAAGCATGAAGACTTCCAATAAGAGCTTGGATTTTCAAGAAGTTTAAAGACCATGCATGACAATTACCAACGAAACTTAACCCCTAAAGGTTTTTGACTATGTTTTCACCAAAAGCGCTTCAAAACTGTCATTTTTTAGACAACTACCAAATTTTAAGCAAAAAATATTTTTGGACAAAAGTAACCATAGGATCTTTTGAAACACAAATTTTAGAAGATGTGGAAATTTTTTTAGCAATTTCCGCCAAGTAGATTGCAAGATATTAGTGTTTGAAGTGACAAAAAACATTTTTTTACCACTGCAAAAATCTAGGCAGCTGCACTTCAAAAGACCATATTTGTATGGAAAAATGTCCAAATGATTGTAACTCTTTGGATTTATTCTTCAAAAGAAGTTGGCCTCATGTTAAAAAAATTTAGATTGTTTGGAATTGTACAACATATAGGGAAAAAATAATAAGTAGAAAGAAATAGAAAATGAGCCAAAATATTAAATTATTAACAATTTATTTATAGAGTTAAAAGAAGACAATCCCAATGGTTGTAATGTTGTGTTAAAAATATACACCCAATGTTGTAGTTGTTTTTCAAAAATATTAAAAATTGAATTAAATAAAGAATTTCAAACTGTTTTTGTAGTGTAGAGATTCTATAACTAGCTGCAAACTACCTCAAACTAAAAATCCTCATAAATTTTGACTCATTAATTGAAATGAAATAAATCAAAGCTTTCCACTTAGATAAAAATCAAAGAAACCAATTTCAAATTTTAATTTCTTAAGAAAATAATTTTCAAAGAAGTTTTTTTGGCTGCCCAGGTTGCCGACCAATCAAAAGAAACAACATATCATGTTATAACTTCTTAACCATGTAGTCAAAAGTTATGAAAATTGTTGGACCTTAAAGCTACTCTTTGGGTACATATTGTGTGGAAATTTCAAAGAAAAAAATAAAAACTCCATCCATAGTGAGCTACCCGAATTGCTATGTTGCCAAAAAATGCAGTTTGGTCCTGTAGGGGTTAAACCAAACAACATTTGACTTATTGATATAAGCTTTCAATTACAAGTTGGCCCTTTGTAATCCTTGGTGAACATAATCATGGCTAGTAATGAGAGTAGTTGATGTGGCCAATAAGATAATTGCCTTGTACAACATTTTTGCTTTTTCTTTGTTTACATTTTAATTGGCTTTTTGAAGTAATCTACTTCTTTTCTTATTGTCCTTAGAAGGCACAACAAAGGGCCGGTTCTTGTTGTACAACACAAGAGCCAAAAAGTGCCACACCTATCAAGATATTGTAGGAAGTGCTTTTAGCACTAGGGCAAGTTTTCATTGTATTTCTCAAAGCCAAGTCAAAATTGTCATTTTTATGTCTTCTTAGAAGATAAATTGAAGATGTTCTATCAAAGCAATGATTTTTCCATGGAAAATGAAACTGAGAGGGGGTCATTGCAGGAAACACTTGTAACACACAATTAGACATTCTTGCACTTGGGGTGTGTGACATTGCACTTGGCTTTTTTGCCATCCAAAATGAACAATTTCAAAATTGGGGGGGGGGGGGGTTAAATCAAAAAAATCATGTAGTGCTTGTAGTAGAAAAAGTTCAATAAACGCATGGAATATTCATCAAAACTTAGTATTACTTGAAGAAAACCTTGTACATTTTCCACTCCAAACTACTTATAAGCCATTTCACTTTGTACTTTCTACTCAAGTGAATACACTGGAACACAAAAAACTACTACAACAACAATACAATGCTTGACTAGTACTTCTCTACTACGCATTCAAATCATTTTCTAGACGATCGTCGTCCAAGTCTTCCATTTGCTGTGCCAAATACTCTAGAAGATGCGGTTTAGCTTCAGTTGGAATGATCACTGTCTTCTCTGTTAGCACTCCATGCACTGTAATGTTAGACCGTACTATATTCCCACTTCGACCTCGACGAGGAACATCTACCCATGAATATATGGCACTTTCTTTTTCAACCCAATCCATACTTTCACCAGATGGTTCCCATGATGATTCCATGCAGTTAGTGTACCTCACTCTGTGACTTCCTGCTTCATCTCGTGCTCCAGATTTCATACTAGGCCAATACCATAGGACTTTCATCTTATTGGCCCAATTCCCTTGACCTACCTCCAATACTTTTGCCACATAGTAAGGAACTCCTCCCCTTACTTCTGTCAATTCAACTTGAAGAGCCACAAATTGTCCTACAACAACATCGATCTCTGGATTAAACGGAGGGAAAGGATTGGAACTTCCGTGTCCTACTGCTTCACGTGCTACTTGAATACTTGAATCTCTCTTCTTCCCTCCAATCACCCTTCTGGATTTTGCTTGACGTGGTCGGTCTTTTCGAGGTCCAAAATACCCCCTCCTCTCTGGATTAGGCATTGTTGACATGATCAAATCAACACCTGCACTTCCTACTGCATTCTCGTCTGCATCCAATGTTTGGCCTGCATTTGTATCTTCATCTTGAACATTTGGAAGAGTTGATCCCTCTGCATTGTCGTTCACAATTTCACTTGGCCAAAACGGTGAGTTCCTGATGCCCTCGCGATTTTCTTGTGGAAACTCCTTCAAATACTTCTTGAACAGTTGAATTTTCTCCACAACCTCTGTATTCTTTATTGGATCAGAACCTCTCAAAATTAACTTGTCCTTGTATGCGATGAATTCATCCAGTGATTTCAACTCCCTCTCATCAGCTGCAAACACTTGTGCAAACTCTGGTTTCTCTGATGTGCTCGGTAAAGAGTGCAAACACAAATGTCCTCCTGTTGGGCCCCATTCATCCGAGCTGAAATGTTTGTGCTGCACTCGAACCATTCCATTTTCCATGTAGAACCTCATATGGTGAGGAAGTGTTATACCTGTGAGTTGTTCCCCACCTTGAAGCAAATGAGGAGTGATGAACGCCTTCCAATCGCGAACGTGCTCAAGTTTGCGTGTGCTTACAAATGCTTCCGTATATGATGTCCCCTTCTCCACCAGTTCCAACATCTCTTCCAAGGTATCTATGTTCTTCCTCTTCAATACATTTGAAATCACACTAAACCTTTGATCTATGTCTTCGTGTGTGTGCCCTACAATGAGAAAACACAAATGAACTTCTTTGAAAAATCCAAGCCCTACCAGCGCAGCACACATGGCAAACATGTAGATGTTTTTGTTCTCTCTAGTGGTGTTATCTGCTTGAATCCTCAGTGTCGGTGGCAATGACCCTTTCCTTCGCTTCACATCACTGATAACATGCATCAGTGATGTTATCACCTGATTGCTATCATGTTTGTGATGAGCATCTATCCACACATCTGCGTAAAAGCCAATTCCGTATACTAGTACTCCACAGAGATGTGTCTTCACAAATCTAGATTCAATATTCTTCACAGATTGTCTCATCTTCGGTATCATGGTTGTATTCTGATCCATACCATCCACTATCAAGCACATAAAAAAATCTGGTGTAATCATAGCAGATCTCTTGAACAACCAATAATCTCGCCTCTCATCCATTTGAATTCGAATGTGCAGGATGTACCACTCCTTTATCTTCTCTTTTGCAGCAGTGTTTGTTGTTGACTCCATTCCGCACTTATACTCCCAACAATGATAACACTTCGAGAATCTGGAGAACGGTGGGATTTGTACATGTGGAAACTCCTTCCGCCAAAGGCGACGAAATGAACTCTCTGATAAAGCTGATCCATCCACTAGTCTCTTCACTTCTTCGTTCACATACTGAAATACATCAAGCTTCGTTGTGTTCATAGGCAAAAGAACCAGTGGTAGCACTGTATTGTCCATTTTCCTTCGTACTGATCGATGGGGTTGTTGACAACCAGCTTCTTCTACAAACACACGAAGGCTTTCTCTAGCAGCTGACATTTTTGCACTTTCCCTCCCTTGATTTGTGTTTCCATGTATGGCTGCGACTCTACCATATATGCCATGTGATATCTTCAACTGTTTGAAACGTCTCTGTGAGTACCCCAATGCTACAGCATAGCATGCATTGCAAACAACTCTGCCATCTAACTTCATAACATACTTGTCCCTTATCGGCCCCTCTGTGCGAGTGTAGAAAGCATTTAGCATCTGCATTATCCATGTAGCCCTAGCTTCGTATTTTTGCCCCCATGCCATATACCGTTGATCCAATACATATTTTGCATCAACATGACATAAACAATTCCGTTTACATCCCCCTTTTTCTTTTGCCCTCAAGACACTTTCAAGTGTCACTTTCTGACTCATTGATTCACCACGCTCTCTTGGACCTCTTTCCCTAGCCCTCCGATTTGACATTGAATACCTCCTCCTCCCCAATCCTATAGGCATTCCGTCCACGGTTCCAACATCGGCAGTGCTTCCTTCAGATCCTTGTGTCATTGGCGAACTTCGTCCAGTTGTACTTCTTCCTTCTTGGCTTGGTGGTGTCACATTTGAATTCAGCTGCTCATCTTCATCATCGTGGAAATCGAACTGTGTCGTCGGAATAGAAGGAAAAGTGAAATTATGTCCGTCAATTGAAGTACCGCTCGTTGTTCTAATTTCGGAAGGGTGAGCCCAACGGATGGAAGACCTGCGCCATCGTATGAGTTTTTCTAAACAATCCCTCATACGCTCCCCCACCACCTCACCAACCCATGTTCTTTCGTCTACAACATGTGTAACACGAACCGCAACTTCATAAGGACATAACTTCACTTGGTGAAGTTCATCTCCACACTTCAAGCTCGTATCAACTACACCAATGCCTACAACGTTACCTTCTTCCGCAAGGAGTTGCACCATCCCATTTGTAGCTCGAGGAACTTCATCTCTAGAGACATTGTTCTCTCCATCAAAGAGTCTTCTCCGTACAACACCTGCTAGTCTCTCACCTGTACTCCTCGTCTCTATTGGAACCACTGCAGACTGCAGTGTGTTGCCAACTACGGGACTTCCAAATGCTTCCGCGGCCATGTTTCTTCAGTGACTATGTGTAATTTTTCTTCATTACTCAATCCGAAGTTCAGGGGTTCGTCGACTAGTCTGTATGCACTATCAACACCCAATTTCCAAAAAAGTACCTTCAGTACACTTCATGTCTTCTATTGAAATACTGCGAAAGAAACTATAATAGATACAGCTCTCCACTACATTCCCCGTACTTTGCCAAGTTTCCATTGCACATTTTTCGAACACGAATACAGAAGACGAGGAAGGTTTCATTTCAATCCCTCTGAATGTCCTAAAACAAATATGAGGTCCACCATTCAAAAAATAATGACGTTCCTTAACACTGAAAGAATTGTCGACCACTTCTTCGTTGACTTATGCATTCTTGGTTCACTAATATTCAAAGTAATTTTAATCAAGATAATATCAATGAAGAACGCAATTATCGTGCCTTCATGCCCTTCAAACAAAACCAATTCCAAGAACATCAAAGCATTGTTGTTTCAGCAATGACATTGCTAACTCCAATAGCATAGACCCTGAACATTAAAATAGTATAGAAGAACATAGCATATATCAATAAATTTATGAGATTTCCTGGGATCTTCAACTCTTAACAAGGTATTAGTGCTACTTCAAAATCTTATAAATGCCAGAAGACACTAGAAGGAAACCATGTTAAAATCCGTGAAAACACGTCATGTATTTTATGTTCAGTTCCTATTTCAAAACGCAATTAAAATGCAGTCAGAACGCAAAAACACGCGAAAACAACATTTTCTTTTCATTTTCTTGCTTTTTGAGTGCACTTTCAATGCGTTTCGAAGTAGGAACTCAACATAAACTACATGACGTGTTTTCAGGGATTTTAACATGGATTTCTTCTACAGAAAAACCAGATGAAATACAATGTAAACACCGCAATTCCGAAAGGTTCAGAACTCCCCTCATCTTCTAAGGATTCAGAGGTACTACTCAAATTCCACCAATTAAACCTTCCACACTGAACATGAAGTAAACGTAAATTCTGCTTTCATCAATGTACCTAGCTTGCACATTTTAGAAGGGTTTTGCTTTTGATGACCACTGATGACAATCTCCTGTGAATTTCAAAAGTAACTAACTTATTTAAGAAACCTTCAGAATACACGAAGCAATTTTGTTCACATGCTCACTCTACTTGCCTACTTGAATAAAAGTAGCTTTAATTTTTTCAAAGATGCTTTCGTGGGTTTTCCAGAGGAGGAAGTTTGTTTTCCGCCCTCATAAGATTGAATTCTACACCTTGTACTTCATTTATAGCGATTTGTATCATTGCATGAGTTCAATTCCTTTTTGGTTGAAGGGTCTCCTCCACGCCAAAACTTTATATGGTTTTATATAAAATTACATCCTCTGAGTGGCTATAAAATCCTTTTCTACAAGAACTATGCCCTCCCGCGAAATCAATCATCATCCTTTAAGGGTAAACCTCAGCAGTTTCATTTAAAAATTCAAACATCCACTCTTTTTCCAATTCCACATTGGAATTCAATCTCAAACATGTCACATGATTTATTTTTCTTGCCAATGCAGTTTCCAATGCTCCCATTCGAAGACCTAAATAATCTTTTCATACTAACACTCAAAATTGATTCTTAAACCCTTAAGTTCTAAAGTACTAAGGCAGCTTCTGCCTTCCTCTTATATTTCTGAAATTCATCTATGTACTTCGAAATTCAAGAACACAATGACAGAGCAGAAATCAAATCACTTATCTCCTTAGAGCACATAAACTACAAATCCATTTTCCAAATACCAACATCTAGAACTTCACCATTAAAAACATTTGATACAATAACAGTTTCGAATACCACTCCACTTAGAAAAAGAATAGAAGTCTCTGCATAACTTGACTTGTACTACTGCATTATTATAGTCTTCATCACTTCATGGACATCAAATACTTCTAGAGGTTCATAACGATTTAACCAGACGGAATTTGTTCTTCAACAATTCAGACATACTTACACACAACTTCAACTACTGTTGAAATAACTCTTCACGATCTCCACTACTAGCATTCACAATTTCAAGGACAAAACTCTGTATTCTTGCAATATATGAATTTTGCCATGTACCTCCAAATCTTTCTTCTTGATCTAAATCCTAGCTAAGCATTTTCCCAAAAACTAGCTTTAGTGACCAACAACTGTCATAGATGTCAACTACTTGGTTCAAATGCCATAATCTACTACATAGCTCTCATGCCTCTCTAACTACCATGTTGCCCACAAAAACTTCTGAAGACATTCCTATGTTTTCAATTACACAGAAATTCTAAGTTTTTTCCTGAAAACGAATATATAGGATAATAGATTCGATTCATTTAATCTTCAGTGAAGACCAAGAATCAAATTACAGTACTTCTAGTTTTCCGATTAATCACATATAAGAACCTGTGTACTAGATATTTTGGAATAATTTCTGAATTCCATTTCAAAATTTCTATTTTTTTTTAACAAATTCTTAAAGGGAAGTGAACAAGTTGGTCTCAGGCTATCTGTAGGACTGAAAAAACAAGTCAATTGTGCATTCCACTACTCTATAACATTATTATTAACTTCCTTGTATTCTATATTGTTCTTCATTAATTTCTCAGAACTCTTTTTCATTCAAAAGACATGAACATCTGTAAAAGTTTAAATTTTTTTGACATGTAGGCAGTATGAATTCAAAAGTGAATCCATTTACCTTATAGCAATTTCAACTTCTTCTACACAGACATGTGGACTACCAAGATAAAATTCCCTCAAACTCTCCCAAGAGAAAAAAAAGATTTCAAGAACTCTACACACAGAGTTCCTCTACAACATCCAGTACGAATTTCTAAATCCTCTTTTACCTTTTCCAATACTTAGGCCCTAACAGTTCAAATGTTCACTTTGTTCCACCAAAAACTATTTTTTGAAATTCCAGATTTCACCTACAAGCATAAATTCAGGAGGCACTTTATTATACCCACAATTGATAAATTGTAATGCTCACTACAGTCCCGGGTATGCAAGTATTATACTATATGTACTAATAAAGAGTCAACATTTCAAAAATAGGGATTTGAAGTTCTCTCTAATTACAATTAAATTTTAACCCCTAAAGTTCCATGACTATGTATTCACCAAAAATGCTCCAAAACTGCCATTTCTAGTACAACTACCAATTTTCTTGAAAAAAACAATTTTTGACAAATGTAACCGTAGGATCTCGTAGTATAATGTCTAAACAACATTTGGTAAAAATTTCAGAAAATTCCGCCATGTGGATCAAAAGATATAAGCATTCAAATTCACCAAAACCATTTTTTCAATCCTGCAAAAAACCGGGCAGCTGCACTTCACATGCTCACTTCTCAAAGAAAAAATGTTGAAAATGGTGGTGCTTCTTTGAATTCAGTTTCTTAAATAAGATGGGGATATGGTCAAAAAATTTCACATCATTTGGAATTGTACAACATATAGGAAAAAAATAGTAAGTAGAAAGAAGTAGAGTATGATTCATAACACTAAATTGTTAAGAATTTAATTGTGGAATTAAAAAATGCCAATCCCAATGGTTGTAATGTTGTAACAATCAATCTCAATCCTAGGATTTTATTTTTTTCCAAAAATATTGAAAATTCAGTGAAATAATTGACTTCAAAGTTTTTTTAATAGTAGAGAATCCATAACTGCCCGCAAACAAAAAAACCTCATAACTTTTGACTCTTTGATTGAAATGGAATGATTCAAAGCTTTCCACTTGTATAAAAATGTAGAAAACTAGTTTAAAATTTTTATTTTTGAAAAAAGTGATTTTTTCTAATCTGCCCGGACTGCCCAGTTACAAAAAAAAGCAACATATTAGGCCATAACTTTTGACTCATATTTCCAAATGTCATGAAATTTGGTATACATGAAGATATTCCTCGCCCCCACCTTCTATTAAAATTTCAGCCCAAAATATTCAAATTTCCAATCACACGTACCTGCCCAAAATTTCTATACACCCAAAAAATGTATGTTGGTCCTTTAGGGGTTCATTAAAAAACATGGAACAGTTGGGTACCTTGCCCTACGGTACATATGCAACTGAAGTTCGTATAACCAGCCTTCTAAAGCTCTTACTATTCTCTTATAATATTCATCGCATATACTTTTTAATATTTCTAGATTCCCTGTTAAAAACGATACTAGAATTTCGTACATGAAAGCAACACATGAACTTTGAAAATACATTACAAAGAAGGCATTCTAAATATGAGCTTCATACTTGAGAATTGAATTTGGCGGAATAAAAAAAAATAATAGTACCAAACTAATCCTAAATTTTTAAATTTTTTTAATAATACAATATATTTTTTCCTACATGTGAAGCTCATGTTCATACTATTTGGACTAGTAATGAGAAAGTTCCAGACAATATATTCTTTTCTAAGGAAAATGAACATCTTCTTCACAAAATCATTATCAAGTTTTTTTAGGTTGACTCTTCTATCCATGGCTCTCAAAACAATCTTTTAACACAAAATTGTTTTACTTGAAAAGGCATACTTCATACTTATTCTACAAATGATGCTGGAAGTCTTCTAAAATTATGGACTTGACCACACTCAAAAGAAATTGCAGACTTTGCATGCTTGTACCTTTTAATCTACGCAATCAAACTTCATGACATTTTCTCCAGAAGATCTAAAACAAATTTTTCCTAACATCATGAACTCACACTTGTAGAAAAAAAAAATTTCCTGTGCATCCTCAAATGAATGTAGCAAATATGAGAATTCCGGATGCTTTGTGACTACAAAATGATATCAGTTCCTTAGGGGGTTTCATTGATGCTTTCTCAACTTCTTCCCTTATGGTGAGGCTAAAAAACAGAATTCAACATCTTCTCCTATGCTTGAAGCCTTAACCACTCCAACTGTGTTTGTAGACTTCCAAGAATGCATGTGCCACATGTTTGACTCTAATTCACTAATACATTTAAATGATACATACCAAAGCACGATTGGCTCTTTGCAAATTTTTGTGAGGGTCAGTATTCAATGTACCTGTATAACTCTCACTGGTTCTAGGCGCCAGGACTTTGGAAAAGAAGCTACACTGCATACAACATCAACAAAACATTACTGTCTTCTCAATATTCCTCATTTTCACTTAGTACTTAGAGGACATAATGTTGTGGAGAAAAACCTGCCTCCAAGTACACCTACTTTCTTATAAGAGAGGGTTAAAGAGCCGCTTAGGTTCGTGCACCTCTCTGCTAGAAGGCTCTGAAAAGGATCATTTATTGTAAGAAAATGAATTATGGATTACATTAAAGCATGCAAAGACTTTGTTCTCTCTAATTCTATGGATTGTTCTTTAGTCCCATTTGATTCCTTTTCAACTCTATGGACAGTTGTTTAGGGATGTTATTCACAATAAGGTTTCATTGTTGCACTATTTTTTCTCAAGTGATAATAAAATCTAATAGACAGCTCTATTCAACCATCCATTCCACTTCTTGAAGGAGACGCGTTTAGAAACAAAGAATATCACTTTCGATATGTTACACTGGTAGTTTTCGAAAAAAACCTTTTTTTCAATAAAACTACACACGTAATCCACGTATAGGTTTGCTAGGCTGGATTCTTAAACAATGTGGACTTTATGCCAGAGTATGTTTGAAAATTCATGAGTAATTCAATAGTGCTTCAAAAACTATGAAAGAACTTGTGTTAGAGTCCTCATCTATTTCTCCTTGATTGGAAAATGAGTTCCAAATGTTCCAATCCCAAGAAATATATCAGAAGAGGGAACGAGCCCTTACATGGGCAATCTCTTAATCAGTTTCTTTAGTTAATGTCTCTAGGTCCTCCTACCATACAATAACTTCGAGACTCCAGTTCAACCTTTAAACGACGCCGAAGCCATTCTCTGGTTGATGAAGTGTAAGGAATCTTCCTACGTAGGACAAAATTGCAATCATTCATCCTCGGAATTAGGTGTGGAAAAGCGTAATATTTTTACAGTACTTTCACTTCCAACGTGTGTCTTCAGATTTTTTTGAACCAATATTCACCATGACATCAAAATTCCTCAATTCCACGGCCACCGACTCGTCGTTCAGGGGTCAAGAATATGAACAAATTTCTTTTTTAGGTTGCCTTTCAAACCTTTCTTCATCTAGTGCAATTGGGCAACTAGAACGTTAAAGAATACCATCGAAAGGGGCTCCACTGGGCCACCTCTCATATCACTAGAGGTTGACAAGGGTTGGGGTTTATACTTGTGTTGATTTTTTGGGTACGTTGATTATTGTCCTACCTAATTTGTTGGATCTGGGTGGATTGGCCCCCTCGCTCGGCCTTACCATGTTTTACCAGAGGTGAAATCAAAACTAAAAGCCCCCTAGTTTGAAATCAAAACTAAAATCACCCCTACTTTCATCACCCCCTAGCTAATTTGCCGTCTCTGATCGCAAATATGAATTCAAAATTTGAAAAAAACAACTGAATGAAAAATAATAAAATTACAGTGTTTTACCCAAGTGGCCGAGAGAGGGGTTAGTTCTCCTTGCCCACTTGATGTCTCTGACTCTAAATCTGAATTTAGTATTTTAAAAAACAAACTGAGGGAAACGGAAAATTGAAGCGTTCACCCGCGAGCCATCGAGCAGGTTCTTTTAGAAAGACGGGCAGGGTTTCTTGAAACACGGGCAGGGTTTCGGGAAGCACGCGCAGGGTTCTGGAGAGGCCATTCCCCGAACGCTGCGTCCCAAACCCTAACACCCCTGCCTTCGGGTTTTGGCCACGAGTCCGCACAGTTCCTCGAACAACTTCGACAGGCTTTCCGCACAGGTCCCCACGCTGCTGTTGCAGTCCACGCGCACGAGATTGGGTCGGCGTTGCTTATGAAGTAGCACCCTGAGTTTCTACTTCGACCTCCCATTGGATGCTGGAGAACTTCGGGAATATTAAAAAAAAACCTTGTCGACGCTAATGAGGTAACTGCTCTGCGCGACGTATTTCTCCGCCACCTGCTACAATTCTCGACTTTCATCTCGCACTTCCTCGTGCTTAATTTTCTCAATCGTCTTGCGTTTGTCTGTTCTAGGTTGGAGGTTCAAATTCTTTCACGGAATTCCCTACCACTGACGTGGCCACCTTCGGCAGGCGCTCCCAGCCGGACCTGACTGCAACGCAACGTGAAGAAGATCCTGCTCGGCAAGGTGAGCATCTGACCTTTCTCCTGGTCTGTCCGTGTCATCGTTGTAGGGTTTCCAAAGCTTCATTTGTTTTTTGGGTTCTGGGTTTTAGCTGCTTGAGGGAGAGGATTCTTTCGGAGCAGGTCTTCGTGACGACCACCGAAACCGCGTACTCCAGATGGCGGATATCCACGTCTTACATTGTTGAGAACAGTGCACGTCCCCGGCTGGGGACGTGCACTGTTCACTGCCTACTTCAGAAAAGCATCTGCAGGTGAACAGTGCACGTCCCTGGCCGGGGACGTGCACTGTTCAATAATTCCTTCGGATTAGCAGCCAAAAGTGAACAGTGCACGTCCCCGGCCGGGGACGTGCACTGCTCAATAATTCCTTCGAAAGAGCAGCCAAAAGTGAACAGTGCACGTCCCCGGCTGGGGACGTGTACTGTTACTCGAAGAAAAACAAGAAAATGATGAACGTGACGCGGTGGCTAGATAGGGACGATAATTGAGTTTTCCTTACCTGGACCATCTTGACCCCTTCCCTGATTCTATTGTCAGAGTCTTGGCCTTCTTGCGATCTGAGTGCTAGAGTCTTGGGCTTCTGGCGCTATCACTGTGTATTCAACTCCCTCCCGTGGCCTGCAGTCCTGCAGCAATTTTTTTTTTGTTAGATTACGATCTTCAACTTTGTGCGTCGTTTGTGCAAATTCCTTTGATCTTACTGAATATTGGGTTTGTAGGAACTATTGCTCGTCGTTCCAGGGTTTCTTGTTCCACCCTGCCATCAAAGAACCCATGGCTGCTTAATTGAAGGCCCAGGACAAACTAAGAAACACACACGAAACGTTTGTTCTTCAACAAACAATCTCCACCGTCTCGCAATTACTCCACTCACAAGCGCCACCAGAACCTCGTACGTCTTCAACTCCTGTACTCTTCTCCGCCTAAAAGATCACAAGAGATTCGGTACCCGAGCATTTCTTGCCAGTTGTGCAGGAGAAGATGCCGGCAAGTGCATCCTTGAAAAGCCAGTTGTGTGACGTTGACTGAGCCTACGTTTTCAAAGCCTTACGGGTGATGGACTAAATGTTGGTTATTCGATTCTTGTGGGGTATGACTCTCTTTAGTCTACGTTATCACCTTATCATTTGAGAGTTGTCAATGTAAATGCTATGATACTGTTCCGAACTCTAACGACCGGTTGGTTGGCAGGTTCGTCAAATTCAGAGAGGACTTCAAATTGGCGAAGCTTGACAGTAGGTAAAAGTTCTTACAGGAGAGGAATCCTAACACCACTCAGTGAGTGTATTACCTTTTCCCCTTTGCTGCGTTGTGTTGGTAGTTTGAAGTTCACGAGGGCCTACCGCTACTTGCTTGTCTCGTTGCGGTGGTGAAGCCTCTGTCAACACTCCGGCTGCACTCCGACACAGCAACAAGCGGCGGCGATATTTGCTTGACAGATAGTAAGTCCTCCAATTCACAGGTCGCACCTCCAATTCTCAGGTGCTGAAGTTCGCCCAAACTAAGGCTCGCTCAAACTCCCCTACCGATGCATAGATGCATATTCCTCTTCTTCGTTCTGGCTTTCCGAAACCCTAGTCGACCCACTCACATTGCACTCCTGTCCATGCCATCAAATCTGCCTCCGCCTTACTGTTGTTGCAATTTCGACAGGTTTTCCGTGAACTAGACCTCGACGTCCGTGCGAAGTGGCTCCGAATTCTACCCTGCAGGTGCTGCTCTCGGGATTATGACTGCCGACTCCCTAAAACCCTGATAGCTCTACAGACAGAGCTTCATTACTCGGCTTCAGGTTGGACACGGTGCTTGGCTTCAGGCTGCAGGAGCGAACAGAATATTGACAAACGTGGCGTTCGGAGCTGACAGCCGCCACGGTGGAGAGCGCTTTCCTGGATTTCGTTTTCAAGTCTTAGTCCTGCCAGTGCAGTCTTCGAGAGAGTTTTGTTTTATTCTTGGTAATCTGTCTGTGGCTCAATGCTTCAAGTCAATTCTTCAAGTGCCTCCATGTCATGGGTAAATTAGTGTGGTTAGTTCAATTAGATAATTATTTGGCCCTTACACATGCACCCGCCTCTGTCTGCTTTTAGGAAACGTCGTTTATGAGTGCACTTGGGCATCTTTTCTCCTACACTTGTTGTTAGTGGTGGGTCGGCTGGTGAGATTCCAAGAGTGCCACAGAAATTTGTATGGGCCAGATGAATGTAGTACGAAGTTCAATTACGATACAGCTTGGGTGGAACAGAACTCCCGAGGTGCTGAGCTTAGAGGGCTCTAGAATTGACCATTTCAGAGTTCATGACCTTCTCAGGGGAGCTAATCACTTTGAATCAGTTGTTACTCAATTTTCATAAGAAAAAAGTAATTGGCATCAAACCCAAGTTCTTTCATGTTTTTCTGTTCTTTGTGGAATTATTTTCAAAATTTTTAAGTTAGAAAGAAACTATCATCTATAGCAAGCACTGAATCTTGGAACATTCTGTTGCCTTACCATCCACCTACAAAAACTATGTCCCCCACCACTGCTGTTGCAGAGCAGCTCTTGATTGTGCTCATTCTGACACTGTCAGGGAGAACATGTTATAAACGGATATAGGAACTATTAAATGCAGTCAACGTAATGAACTGCACTAATCCCTGTCAACCCAATGAACTGCACTAAGGTAGGTACATACAAAAGTGCCACTTATTCATAGAGCCCAGTTCCAGCTGTTAATTAGTTCAAACTCTTATGTTGCCTTCTTGGCAAGTGAAAGCATGTTATAACGCTCCAGAGAATGTAGGATGTGGATACTGGATGCAAAAGTTATAAAGTGTCAAAGTATATTTCTCAGAACTCCATATAAAGTCTGTAAACATTATTGATGTCAAAAATGTAAGTGCACTGAAGATGGTGCTTTTAGGAACATGGTGCTCTACGGTGTACCTACCTTCTAGCGAATGAAGTCCACTTCTTTAGAAATAGTTTGTTTCGTTGTTGTTCTTACAAGTTGCTAGAGATGTTGTGGTGTTGCTTGAGGATCCTAAATCTAGAATTGCTATCGTTGAGTGTCAAAAAACCTGATCTTCAAAAAGTTCCAACTGCAATCAATGACATTTTGTGAGCATGATGAAACTTGACTATAGTTGACAGAATGTTTGTAAGACTATAACAATCTCTTCTCTAGATTCTTCTTCTACTCTAGCATTCTTCATTTCTTATGTTTTTTGTGAATGATTGTCTATGTCAAGAAGAAGAGACAGAACGGCATGTGGCAGTGAAGCGGGAAAGGAATCTAACTTAGTGGCAACTCTGGTTTATTTGGAAACCCCTGCTCAGTTGTATACATAGGTATGAAGAGTTGCTTCTTGAATTAATGGACTAACAATAGAAGTGAAAAGGAAAAGGGAGGGATGCTTAGAGTTTTGTACATTGTTTGAGGTGGCATTGTAATTTCTTGCAGTTGGGCTCAATATTCTCCACGTTGTTTCTAGCAATGCTAATTCCAAATAGTACGTGCTGTTCTGGCTTGTCAATTAATGTGCTTATCATTTCTTATTCCAAAACACATGTTTCTCATCTCTCAGAGCGTCGTTCTCGCAGTACTGCGATGACGTCACGCATGTAGGTCTTTGTCATCTGAGTCCTCCAATGTTAGTTTCTGTACATCAAAGAAATCTACTCTAATTAATTTGAAAACTAGAATGTTAGTGTTGTTTAAGGTGTTACTACTGACTGTTAATTCAAATGAGCATTGCCTGGAATTTGTGAGGGAATCATCCCTTCAGTAATTGTGTAATTGTATTTCTATGTAGAGGACCCAAAAATCATTGGTTGTATGATCAATAATGCACAAAAGTACTTCAATCTTTAACCTAGAAGAAGTTGGCATTTTCAATGAGAAATTTATGTATATAGAATCTTTGGAACCTAGAATTACAAGACTGCAATTGGAAAGTGTTTGTGGATTAATGCATAAGTGAATTTCATGAACATTTGTAATTCTAAGTGAGGTCTTTCATATAATTATATGTTTTTTGTTTCATTATTTGAAGTTAGTCTATGTAGAGCTATTATACCTAGATAAAAATTTAAATAAATTTATGCCAAATTATATTGCATTTGTACATTGTAGGGAATTCTTACAATTTTGGAATTCCCTTAAAAATTACAAACATTCTAATTTAGGTACTTCAGGACAATGAAATATTAGTAATTGAATTTGAGTTTTCAAATATCACATTGTAATTTTCTAAAATATATAATATTTACACATTTATATATATATTTATCCTTGTCTATGAAGTGCAAAGAGGTTTGTCTTTCACATTTGATATTCGCTCACATGTATGGTTGAGGGTTTCCAATAGGAATGCCACAAAGTTCATGATCATTTTATAGTGTAAAAATATAAGGAACGGAAGTGAGATGAAGAAGCACTATGAATTCTAATTACATTTTGAATGTAGTCATTCATGCTGTGTATGATTAAAAGAGATAAAAGACAAGGTCTTTATGGGTATGAGATTTTAGGGTGATTTCAGAGTGTGATTTGATAACATTAAATTGAAATGTTCATCGTGAAATACAAAAAAGTTTTTGTACGACCTCATATAGTTGTTTGAGGATTAAATCATTAGAAGTGCACTTTGAAACGAAGCGGTTGAAAATCTAAAGTAGGAAAAAGAATTTGGATAACTGTTTATAATGAATTAATTGAAGATGTGAGTGAGTTGGCATCATTTCCAGGTAGATGTACTAATAATTCATTTGCATTGTGTAGGTTCAATGTAAGCTAATTATGCAACTTCGGTAGTGAATGCTCAGTGGAGGCTCAAGCAACAGTGCATGTTGCATTGCAATATCAAGGTGAAGATTCTTATATTTCTCTTATGTATAGACAAAAAAATTTGGGGTAAAGAATGGAAGTATTCATAAGTCCTACATTAAGAAGTGGTTAGAACAATTTGGAGGTATGAGGACTTCTAAGTGTAGAGTTCTTATCTTTTGCAAGGTTGGTTCATGAGTACTATATGAGTGTATTCAAGAAAGAATTGCAATTGAATTAATTAAGAATCTAATCCTTGCTAATGACATAAAATAGGAAATATAAAGAAATGATTAAAATGAAATGATTGACAGAGGATTAGAAGAGGAATGTCCTTTCTTTGAATTATATTGAAATGATGTTCACTACATCATAATAATTGACTATGCAATTTTTATTTAACCCCTAAATGCATTTGACTATGTTTTGCCAAAAACACTCAAGAACTACCTCTTCTATTACAAGAACAACATATTTTTTGAAAAACATCTTAAGAAAAATGTAACCATAGGATCTTATACTAAACTAGTTTGAAAATATGTGGAAAAAATTTCTGAAATTTCCACCTTATAGATTGCAAGATAATAGTGTTTCAATTGTCAAAAATGCTTTTTTTGTCCCTACAAAAATCTAGGCACCTTTCCATTCAGTAGCTCACTTTTGTATGAAAAGAAGTCCAAAATGGTTGTTTTCCTTTTTTTTCATTCTTTTAGTCAAGTTAGCTGCATGCCTAAAAAATTTCAAATCATTTGGAGTTGTACAACATGTAGAAAACAATTAGTAAGTAGAAAGAGGTAGAAAATGAATCAAAATATTAGAATTGTATTAAATAATTTTTGAAATTGAAAATTTTCAATTCCAATGGTTGTAATGTTTTAATAGACAATCTTCACCTAATGTGTTTATTTTTTTTCAGAAATAATAAAAATTGAGTAAAATAATGGACTTCAAACTTCATTTCGGAGTATAGATTCCTTAACTTCCCACAAACTACCTTCAAACTAAAACTCCCATAACTTTCATTTAGCAAATCAAAATGGAATAACTAAAAGCTTTCCAATTACATAAAAATCTAAAGAAAGAATTTCAAATTTCAAATTGTAGAAAAAGTGATTTTTGAAGAAGTTTCTTCAGATGCCCGGGCTGCCCGCCAAACAAAAATCACATATCATGCAAAAACTTTTTAATCGTGTAGTCAACAATTATGAAAATTGTTGGGCCTTAAAGCTACTCCTTGGACACACGTTGTGTGAAAATTTCAAAGAGAAAAAAAAATCTCCATTCGTAGTGAGCTGCCAGAAATTGCTATGTTGCCACAGAACGCAGTTTGGGCATTCAGGGGTTAATACTTCAATTCCTAAGTTCTTCCATTAACGTAGTGATGGACAGTTCAAGTCATGATTCATTCAATGGAAAGATGGAGTACATGGCCTTATTGTTTATAATTTAGAGTTATACCGAATTTCATGTACATTACGGAAAATGTAGGTATTAGAGGAATAAAAAATGTCATATTGGGATCTCAATTGTATACAGTGAAGAGAGCAATTTTTCTATAGCAAGTCCAAGCTTCTATCATAATATTATTCTGAGAACTTCAGAAGTTGTATATGGTTGACGAAGATTGAAATTGTATTCCAGTCTTACAGTAGAGTATCACTAATGTCTTGTCCATGTAAGTGCTACATTGAAAGATCAATTAATATGTCAAACTTCAAATTTTTGTTTTAAGAGATATTAGTTCTGTCAATTTTTTGTCCTTTTATTTCAAATCATAAAAAGGAAGATGAACTTCAGATATTTTATAGGAAAAAATGTTTAGTAGGAATATAGGAATTATCTTGGGCTCTAGATTGCACATTGTACTATCTGAAGTGATTACTGTGAATCGTAATTGCAAAGGTTCACTAGAATCACATGACATCTTCAATGAAATGTACATAGAATGACACATCATGTTCATAAATAATAATTGCACTGCCAAATTAATAAATCTAATGAATATGTAGCTCAAATTCCTCTTAGGTGATGAAACTTGAAAACAATTTAGGAATTTAAGACTGTAGAATGTGTTGGAGAAATTAACAAATGAAATTATGTATCATTACTTTATAGTATGAACAATACTAGGGTCAAAGTGATGTCTATAGAAATGAAGAGGTTTGGTCCAAAATAAGGAGATGTCATTTAACTCTAATTAATTTTTCTCTCCTTGAAGTATTAGACATGAAGTATTTGACTAGAGTAATTGCATGCTTGTGAACTTCGTAGAATGGAAAGTGGAGAAGTGAGGAGGAAATGTTGTAGGGCTTATAAATTTTGTAATTCATTTCAAAATAGTTGAGGAACTTTTCATTCTTACAAAGCAAGTGAAGTAATGTGTTGTACATTTTCATGCACTTGTAGAAAGTGGAAGCTAATGAAGCATTGAAACTAATGTTTAACTCCTGACTACAGAAGGCACCCAAATGTGGTTTTCTGAGAACTTTTAAGTTGAAGAGAACCTAACAGAGTTCTGGATTTAAGTAGTGTGTGTTTTCGGATAGTTCAGTTAGAGAAGTGTAGTTTCCGTTTCAGAAATTCGATTCGGGAAATGAATGACAGTGGTTTTCTTCAAGAAGAGTTTGTTCTGGAGAGGCCATTCCCATCTTGCCTGCTTTGATCTCATCGAAATGAGCATCAAGTACATTAGATCTTTGATGGAAAACCACATAGAAAATGCATTTAAGTATTTAACGAAGTTGTTTTCAAGAAGTCCAGAAGTTGTTGGGATTATTCATGTTCACTCCTACATTTTATTTTTGTCCCCAGTGTATAAAATTTGACTTACGTGAAGATGTTCAAAAGAATTTTGCAATGATGACACCCTTGAGGATGAACATTCTAATGTTTGAGGAAGAAAGTGGTATTGTTGTGTTTTCTTTTTCCGTGAGGTGTCAAACTTGTCTAGTTTGAATTTGAACTATTTTGATTGGGAAGACAATACTACAGCTTATCAAAATGTTGGAAACTTGGCATTCATTTTAAATGAAAGCAGATGGGAAGGCATTTGAAATAGGTCTTGGGCATTTTGATAAATAGAAAACAAAATTATCAAATTATTTAATTTCTAGAGCCGAAGACTATATAATTTAAGTAGAAGATATAGTTGAACAATGTCCAAATTGTCCAAAGTTGTTTTAAAAATATTTCGTATTACATCCTCGAAAGACTCAAAGAGGTTCTGAAAGATTATTTTACTCTTGCAGATATCACAAAGCATTGTATGAGATATACATCCCGGATATGAAATGTTTGCATAGAACATAAAGAAAAAAACATTTCAATTGAGAGGTACGTTTCTTGTACAGTGTTTTCAGATTGACTTTTGACATTCAAATGTAATAGAAACATCTTCTCATGCATGGTGATTTTTAGAATAAGTGTTTGATTACAAGTGAATGTCTTCAGTGTAGGAAGACACTGCGAGGCTAATAGACCAAAAATTGAATAGCAGTGGATGAGGTTGCAAGTAGTGCAACGAGTTTAATGTTTTGGTTGACAACATTGTTGGTCTTTGTTATGAATTTATGTTGAAGTACTAGTTAATAGAGATAAGAAAGTTTATTGTATTTCCAGATATTAGTAGTGAATGTATAAGTCATGAAGTGGGAGTAAAGTACTATCTTAAAATTCCTTGTTAGAGTACAAACAAAGAGTTAGAAAATGCATTAACAAATGGTTGCATATGGTTTTTTTGCAGTGATAAATGGCATTGAAAGTGAACTCAATTTGGGTCGAGCACGGGTGGTGGATTTTACTTGATGAGGAAGGGAACCCCAAATTATGGACAACTGAGTTTCCAGTTGCAGAGAACCGTGAGTGGTCACCATTGGGATCTTCCACAGGAACAGTTATGGCTTTGGCTGGCACACGGGATGCAGGATTGAATATAACTGTGAGCAACACTGGGGAAGATCTTACAAAGTATAAACTGAAGAAACAGCTTATGCTTGCACCAATACCCCGGGCATTCTTTGAGGCTGTTCCTAGAATGGCTGGACTGAAACCTTTGGTTGATTTCTGGAAAAGCATTCCTAGTGGGTTGAAGATAGAAAGAGAAGCCATGGTTACAAAATTTATGGGATTATCTCTTGAACAAGTTCTTCGAGCACGAAGAAATTTTATGGAGCGTCGATCGTATGAAGATATGGCGAGGAGCAATGAAGGAACAACCCAAGAACAGCTTCCTCCAAGAGAACCAGAGGATGTAGAAGAAATTTATAGAGTATATGCGGCACCTTTGAATGTGAATTGGATTCCTTTACAAGAACGTCCTCGAAAGCGTGTTGGTATGGAAGCAAGGACTGCAGATGAAGTGGAGGAAGAGGGTGTTGCTCAAAGACGAAGAACAATTCATGGAACTGGTTCAGCTATTGAAGTAGTGGGGGAACCATCTACTACAAATGATGGAGGTGTACTAGATGAAGATGCTATCCTGGAGAGTCACGAAGTTGTCCAACAAGCTTTGGAGGACGTGTTTGGTGTAGATGAAGGTGAACAAACACGCATCGAGAGGATTCCATCGGTGGTACTTGAAGAGGAACATGAGATGGACATACCACATGGTCAAGAAGGTGCAAGGGGAAGAGCAAGCATTAGTGACCCTAGGAACGAAGAATCCCCTCTTAGAAGGAGCTCTGGAAGGGGAGGTAGAGGGCGGTCAACATACTTTACACGATTATCGGGTCGTGAAAGAGCTGCAAATGAAGGAGGCCGTGGGCGTTCCACGACAGTGGAGTTGCCAAATGACAGAAGAAGTATTCGAACTCGTTCTGCAGCACAGAGACAACAACGTAGAATATCAGAAGAAGGACGTCCAGTGCAAGGCAATGACGGGGATGATGTTGTTGATGACGAGGAGTCTTCTGAGGAAGAACAAGAGAGGAGACCTATAAGAGCATTGGCTAGAAACGTTAATGAAGCACCTGTTGTTTTCCCAAGTGAGGTAGAATACAAGGCAGGCTTCATTTGGGGTGAAGATTTGGTATTTCAAGCCAACATTGACAACATTCGGATTGTACAAAACGCAGAGACAAACCACCGGACCCTCATGTCTTCACGGGTGAATGAGATTTATGATCGCTTGAGGGGATCAGAGGCACATGCAGTTAGTGTCATAACTCTTCGACCTATAGCCTATCTGCGGGAGATGACAAATGAAAATGGAGATGTGGAGCAGGTAGAGAAGGCTTTCAGTAAAGAAGGCACTGCACGTGAGTTGGAGTTTGCATTTCTTCATCATCGTCCATCAATTGCTGGAGGAAATTCAAGTACATCCAGAACTCTGTGGTTGGAAAAGAACATTATTTGGGAGCCAGTGGATGGGCAACATATCGTTGCAGCTTGTAAGAGGGCTCAGGAAGAGAACCGCGATAAGAAAATGTCCAATGCTGAGTTCAATGACCGGTTTGCGAAACGGAAAGCAAGGTTTGTGGTTTACAACAATCCTCTATTCTATATTGAAGCATCGGTTAAAATCAACGCAAGCGAGTTCGAGCGAAAATTCTTTACCTCTTATTATGAAGACATGGTGAAGCTTCGTGATATATAGAGAGCATGTGGTAGTCCCAGTGTACTTGCAAGACATGATGATGCCCAAAGAGCAAAGGCATTAACAATGGCAGCAAGTGCGTTACACTTGACCAAGCATCTACCGAAGCGAATGGGTATTCGAGACTTGGCAAAGAGGTTGATTGACTACACCCGCCATGCGTGGAATGAAGATGAAGAATGCTATGAGGCAATGTTGCAAGTTTGTAAAGATTATGAGGAAAAAAAACTGTTCTTCAGCAAGGACGAAGAGAAGAAGTGGAAGAAGAAGGCCAGGGCAGCAAACTTGGATGAGACAGTGGATGGAAGTGAAAGGCGGAAGGAAATGGCACAAAGTTGGTTAAGGCCTTTAAGTGGAGTGTCTACAGAGAATTATGTACGATTAACAAAGCAAATGGCTGCGAAGAATGTTATCGAAGGGCGGCGGGAGTCACAGAGCTTCTACTTCAACGGTGCTTCTTCAAAGGTACCAGTGAAGGGTACACTTGCATATGTAGTGGATCGCTTGCAACGGAAAGATGCAATTAGAAATCAAATTTGATTTCTTATGGTTCAAGCGGGCGATGAGAGTCCTTCATCTATGGATGAGTTCTTTGATATAGATGCAAGTCGGTATGGAGATGTACGGGGTAGACAATTCACTATGATGGGGGAAACATTGGGAAAAGATTCGAAAGCACTGTGGAATGCTCCAATTGTGAAGGGAGTTCCAGCATTGCGTACATATGAACATCTTATTCTAGCCTTTGTAAGGCAACACTTTGAAGATATTCGTGCCGGTCGCAGAGGTTATGTAGGATACAATAGAGATGTAGAGGATGTGGCAAATGCTAGATGGGATTGGCAGGTGGCATTGCAAACAGAAGAGCATGAAGGCCTGCAGAGGTCGATAAATGTGAGGTGTAGGGGTGGTTTCTTTGAGGAAGAGTATGTGGAGCTTGGGAAACCGTACTTGTGGGTTTTTGATTGCAGACGTGGAGGTACGGCGGGGGAAGACAAAGAGTGGTCTGATGAAGACTACAACAAGGTTTTTGTGCATTTGAAGAGGTAGATGACTGGAGTAGTGCGATGGAATGCTGTTTTTTTATTTCCACCAGGCATATACTTCGATGAATCTATAAGGGCGAAGATGGAATTATCGGAGGATTGGACATACTTGCGTGGTACATGGACATTTCAAGCTCAAACAGTCCCAACGTATATTCATGATCTTCGCCATGGACAGCAGAGAGAAATGAAAGTACAGCCAGTGGGAGATGTGGCTATTATTATGCAATGTCCAAGGGAGTGTTCATCTATTGATAATTTACCAAGGATGCCAGTATGTTTGCAAGTGATGTATGAAGATGTTTGGAGCCCAGAGGTGTTGCCACGCATTGAGGATAAGTTAGAGAGGTTACCGTCAGAGTTGAAGAAGATGGTGGGTATGTTTTTGCCAAGGAATTGGGGGTTAGTGGTATTGGGTGTGTCAATGGCTGTGCCAACAGTTCTTGAAACTAATTTTGTTGGCACTGACATCATTATTATGGAAGGAGCTTCGATGAAAACACAATTTGTGTATAACACATTACAGTTGATGTATGGAGAGAAGATGGTGATGGTGAATAGTAGTAACAGAGCAGCAGGACGCCGTGTGGTCGAAGAGGGGAACGTTGAAGAGACGGCAACAGATGCAGGTCCTTCTCAAATACGAAGTGATGTACCACCTGGAAGGCTTGAAAGAGTAGTACAAGATTCACCTATGCATTCTCCACAAGAGGAAGAGGGACCTCGGGTGACAAAACGGAAGAAGCAGAAGGAAAAGAGGAAAGAGCGAGTTGTTGACTCAGGAGCATCAGAGTCTGATGGTAATGGAAGTAGCCATGAAGGAAACGACTCTGAGGAGTTACACAGTGGTGGAATCAGTTTAGGTTCACGTGATACTCATTCAGGGAGCAACTCTCGTAGAGTACGTGAAGCAGATGAAGATCCGGAGAACGATCCTGACTACGTTCCTCCTGAAAGCATGCATAGTGTGGAGGACATGGAAGTAGAGGGAGGAGAAGTGAATGTGGAAGAGGCTCAAGTGAATGAAGGAGGAATTCAAGAGATGTCGGAGTTTACCGCCCTTCAGTCACTTGCATTGACAGAAGGTGAAGATGGTTTTTTGTATACTGAAGATGAAGTTCGATATCACAAAGCAGGGACAGAAGGAAGAGAGGTTTATTACAAAGTTGTGCCCAATGTAGAAGCTGCTTCTGTAACACCTATGGCATCAGAGGGAATTCCAATGCCAATTGCACATATAGTTGAAGATCGAGCTATACATTCAAGCTTGAATTCTTCATTATTTGCAGTGCAGGAACCGATCGTACAGGAGGACTTGAATGAAGTAGGTGAATCAACTGGAGAGGCATCAACAACTGTGGAATCTATATCAGCATTAGCAGCATTTTCCAATGTTGGAGACGAAAATTTTACGCAGAAGGAAGATGGATTTTTCTATGATAGGGAGGACATCCAATATGAACGAATCGAAGAAGGAGGGCAATCCATTTATCATATGGTTACTTCAATCTTGGAAATAGCTTCATTATCTCCAACGGTATCTGGAGGACAGTTTAGGACGGTTGCTAATATAGTAGTGGAGGAAACCATGGATTCGGCCCTTCTTCCAACTAAATCTCAAAATATTGAACAGAGCATGGATGAAGATTTATACAGAGCTGTGGGCACAGAAGCAGAAGAACAAACACAGTCGTTTGTACGAGTGGTAGAAACACCAGAAGAAGAATTGTTGTGAAGAAACAGAAGCACGTATTAGAGTGGAGAGAAAAAGAGATTTAGTGTGGTTTTCATGTGTGTGTGTGTTTGTGTGAATGCGATGCTCTACAAATTCTGTGTAGTGCATCCTTGAATAAATAAAAATGAAGTGGTACGATTCTGTCTACTATTTCATACTTTTTTGGTGAATGCTTACACAAATGCTAGCATGATACTATTGAAGTGCTAATGAATTTTACATTAAAAATGTGCAATGTTTAAATTATAGGGACCTCCACATGTTGAACTGAATGTAGAAAATGACAAGAAATATTAATGAATGAAGAGTTCATCAATTTTGTTTTATTTTTTCGTAGGAATAGAAATTAGAGGCTACAAAATATTGAGAGCATGAGCTAAATGAATGTTGATGGATGGAATATTAAATTAGAATTTTTTTGAAATGCAGGGGGTACCATAATTTTACAGAAATTGATTTTGAAGCCCAAATTGTACGTATAATGAGTGCACTTTGCCAAGTGCAAGAATGTCTAATTGGGTGTTTTGTCCTATTTTTTGTCATTTATTGGTTGTTGATCAATCTTTTGGCCATAACTTTTCCTTTTGGGCTCCAAATGATTCAAAATTTACAAATGAGGTATCTATAACTACTATTTTCATTTTCTAATATTTTGGAATTTAAAAAATGTTTAATATTTAATAATAGCCCCAATATTAGGTCACACCTGCCATTTTCTTAAAAACAAAGTAGTACCCAAAGAAACAATTTTGGAGCTGAAATTTTTGTTGAGATAGTCTTCTATTACCCTTTTAGCTTGTGTTCAAAGCATTTTCAAAAATAACTATTTATAGGTTGTATAGAAGTCTACAAAGTGAGCCTATTTTTTGCATGCATTTTGAAACATGTAAGAAATCAATTTTGTGGATTTTTTGGTGAATGACCATCATAAAGTTCTTCTAAATTATTTTATTTTATTTCATTTATTCAAAAAAAAATTGACTTTTTATTAATTAAAACCTTGAAGTATCTATTTTCTCGAGATTTTGCACTTTTCTAGTTCTCCTACCTAAAGATTTTTTTTTACAAATTTCCTTTGGTAGTTACCTTCATTTTAAAGGTATATGCATTAAATTTTTTTTTGAATTAAAATTTTTTTTTTTCTAATTTCAAAATACTCTAAAAAAATTCATAAGTTCCATGGCAAAATACAACAAATAGTACAAGTGTTTCTTGCAATCATCTAAAAGGCGCAAGAGAGATTTACAAAGAGACTAGTGGTTGTTTTTATATCTATCTAAATGTCATTAAAAAAAATTACTCCAAGATTGTAAGTAACTAAGGTAAATCAACCTATGAAAAACAAACCACTTATAATGGACACCTATAAAATGCCTTATCAAAGTCTTGTATCAACCTATGACAAAAAATTTCAATAAATGAAATTTGGGCTACATTAGTTCGAGTTAGTCACTACAATTAATGTTTTCAATGATGGCAATAGAATGATTAGTAACTACAATAGGAACTCCTACCTTTTAAATCTAAATTCACTTTTTAACAAGAAGTGATTTTTTTAGGTATTCATATTGTGACCTTGTTAGGAAATATTGTAACTACTTTAGGTGAATAAGATGACAATCATAAATATATAGTTTTGTTGGTTTAGAGACAGTCTAGAGACTCTTCTAGGCCAATTAGACAATACACACCAAAATCTAAAGACATTGCTAGTAAAATAAGATTTCAATTTTTTTTCCAATTTTTTAAATTTAAAAAAAATATTATTATTATTAAAATACCAAATAGTGCCAATTGGACAATACACCTCAAGATCTAAAGACATTGCGAGTAAAATAAGTTTTCAATTGCTTTTCCCAATTTTTTTCATTTATCTTTATATAAAATTAATTATTTAAAATATTAGATGGTGCCAGAATTCTACACACCTTTGAGCTTTACAATCCTAACTACATTATAAATACAAAAACAATAATATATTATCTACGTTTAGATTTTTATTAATAATTAAAAAATTATTTATTTTAAGTGTCAAAATTTGAAATGCAACTATTGTATTCAACCATTCTAAGAATAATTTCATACCACTTAAAATGACCCTTTCAAAATCCACAACTTTTGATTACAAAATTTCAATGAAATATACTCCTGTAATTTTATATTTACAATAAAAACTTACAAAACAACAAATTTTCAATCCAAATGAAAGAAATCAACACTTCATCTCAAACTCACTTGCAATCACAGAATTGCTTGTAATTAGATTTTCTAAGCAAATGATCCTATTTTTTTAGTTATCACTTACACTAGAATTTTTGTTAAATGGTCATGTCAATTATTAATTTCCAAGTATCCAATTTTATTTCAATGTCAAAGGCTTCATGCACATTCCAATGGCATAAGCTTATTTAGTGTCGCAATACTTCATTGAAAGGGACCCCTTGACTTGACATTTAATAATATTATATTCTTTTTATGTAGTTAACTTCTTAGTAAACAATGCACTATATAAAAGTATATGAAACACTTTTAAAAGTATATAGCTCTTAAAAATTAATGTGCCAAAAATACATACAACTAAATTAAGGCTAATAAACAACATACCATGTGTTAGTGTATAGAACATTATTCAATTGATTTTGAGAAGAAGCCGTGAAATGAAAGACCTTTCAGTTTTGGACCATCGTTTGGCATAAATGTCTACGACATTGGATGAAGTGGGCGTGGGAATGGATGAATGAAACGCGAATGAAATGTCGAAGTAATTTTAGGGTTTTCGTAGGGTTTGCAGTTCGCAACGCACCGCCGAAGCTGGTCCATATAAACCCGGCTCTGCACTCGCAGATGCAGTGTTCTCGAAACTTCACGATGTTCATGGATTTCTTGGTCTCCTGTTTTGCGGAGTGTTTTGAGCGTGGCTTAGCATGTTGCTTGTATGAACTAGTATGTTTGGAGGTCCAGTGTTTTCTTGTGATTACTCTTGTTGGTTTTATAGTTTAAGGCGCCGCCCGCTGATGAGTCTTTCTACGGATTGCTGCCTTTCTGTTTTGTTTACGTTACAAGTCTTGATATATGTTCAATGTCTTATCAACATGTGGCATTGGTATAGTTTTTGTATTGTATTCAACGATCTGGTTAGGTCTTCCCGGTCTTTTGAATTTCTGATAAGATATAGGGTTTAGGGTTTGGATTCTCGGTGATGAAGCTTTTAGATGACGAATCTGAGTTAAGGCGCAAGTGAAGGTTGCTGCGGCTGGCACTGCGATGTATTATCGTGTTGCTATGCGGCGCTGCTGAATCTTGTCAACCGCTGGCTTTCTAGTTACTCTGAAGTATAAACGAGGCATTTGTCTGAGAGAGTCTAGAACTAAACATTAGGAAAAATTGGGAGTATGTTCTGTTTTCGCCCGTATGATGAGATATTCCATCACGACGGTCATCAGAGTTTCGACTGTGCTGTTAACAACTTGGAATCACTTCCTGACGGGTGTAGACGAAGTCATCTTCGTATTTAGGGCTTCAGTTCTAAGGCTTCTTGTTATATTTGGAGTCCAGGGGTAGTTAGAGCCTGATGATGTTGTCTATAATCTTTGAGACCTGATTGCCGAAAGGCACTGTTGACAGCAAGCAGACCCTGAAGGCTACTTATGTAAACTACTTGTTGATGCTTCATTTTTGTCGTCTGAGATGGATCGCAGGCTTGCAATGATGATTATTTGTACCATCAAAGCCTGAAATTGATGATGAAATTCAACATAACTGTAATCCTGAGCGTGTTGCTTGCGATCTAATTGAGTTTATAAATGTTTCAGTAACGGACATCCAGGACGTTTTTTCCCTCGCTGTCGTATCATCAAGACTCTCGGGATGAAGCTCTAGATCTTTGATCCCATGGACTTAACCCTTCAAGGAGGAGCTGGTGACCATAGAAATCATTGGTGCAAGAAAATGGTGAAGCACCCCATCTGAGGGCATTAGAGGGCTGTTTCGGGTATGTCCCGCAACGGCTCCCAATGCTGCTGCCCGCTGTCAGGGCGGCTTTAATTTTTTTTAAATAATAAAAATTCAGTCCTGAAAAATGAAAATAAGTTAAAAAAAATAAAATATGAAAAAAATAAATAAAAATTCCGTTGTAGGGTCTGAAACATGTAGGATTCGAGTTCACAAAACAGAAACTCCGTTTTTCCGGTTCGGGAACTTGTACTCTCTTAATGCCCTCAAATTTCATCTAATGATTGGTAGCCAAAGTATTGTAGAGGATCTTCTCTTTTCACTTCAAGTTCAAAAGATGAATAATTGCATTCTTTCTCTTCATTGATTAGAAAATGGCATCTGTATTGTTTATAGATTAAACAAGGATTCATGATTTGAAAATGACCATCTTTGATTGTGCATATAGCGTCATAGAAATCTTCATTCTAGAAGTGTGGCAAGTGTATTTATAAGACAAATTGTTTGACCACCTAAAGCTCTTTAGAATGTCTATGAAAAATAGTTTAGGGCTATAAAGAAATCTTTATTCAAGAAATGTGGCAAGTATATTTATAAAGTGAACTATTTGACCACCTAAAATTCTTTAGAATGTCTATGAAAAATAGTTTAGGGTTATAAAAAAATCTTCATTCTAGAAATGTGGTAAGTGTATTTATAAGGCGAATTGTTTGAGCACCTAAAATTCTTTAGAATGTCTATGAAAAATTGCAACATTATGAGTTTGGTAATAGGTTATCACCTATCTTTAATTCTTAAAGGATCAGATCCATTGGCAATATAATTCTTGGGAATTCTTGGTTTTTTTATTTTGTAGACTTATAATTTAATTTTTTTCTAATTCAACAAGTATTTCAAATGCAAGGTCACTTATACATAACAATGGTCTATATTGTAATCCATACTCTCTTTATAATGACTAATGCTATTCAATACTCTTAATTCCAAGAACTTGTTCAAAAATTATGAGAACTATCATCATTTATATGCTTGTCAAACTATTAATACTTTAAATTCTATATAAATGTCATTTTCCTTCAATTTTGTATACAACAATATGAAATGATATATACCAATAAGCCAAAACATAAGAAGTTTTTCATAAGTTCTAAGAAAAAATTAACAAAAGATAAATGAATGTCAAATCATGAGTTTTAGACATGGCTAACATTAAAATTGATTTTCTTTTAAGTTACAACTAAGTTTTTCTTCAAACTTCTATAGTAACATGGAGTATGTCAAATACTAAAACTTTCATCTATATTCTTTTAGACTTTCTCTACCAGTGTTCATGGTATGGTTGCTTAAATCAAAACACTTCTCATTTGTGCTTAGTTTCATTTGTCATTGTAAGTAAAATTAGAAAAAACACTCCAAATTATTTGAGATTTTCAGAAGATGTGAGAACTTGAATGTACACCACTATTATAATTTTGCCCTATGTGGGCTTACTCCAATTCTGACTGCAATGGAATAAATAGCAATGGAAATTAATGTGAAAATTTTCAATTGGTTGTTTTATTTTCTACATCCAAACGAGTACAATAAAGACCTTGAAGTCAAATTTTGATATCAAATCCAGTTTATCCTTTTATTTAATAGATGTATAAAACTTTGAGATTTTTGGCTACTAGTAGTAAGAAAATGTAATCGTTGTGCCACTAAAACCCTCCCAAAATCTTCCCTTTAAGAAATTAACTATATCTTTAGGCATAGTGCTAGCAATACATGCATTCAAAAACAACAAATCCATTTCTTAGATCTATGCAAAATGTTTAGCTTAGGTTCTATTGTTTAGACATCCAAAAATCCATGAACAAACTATGATTTTTGAGCATAGTGTGTAAATGCTACCAATTCTATCATTTTTAACTATTTAAAGGATGGTGGCTACACTAGGAATGTCTGCTGACCTAAATATCCACAATAAAGAAACCTAGTTGACTTTTTAATCAAATTTTCATAGTAATGAAGTATCATAACATTGTTTTTTTTCAAAAAAATTGATAGAGAAATAAAATTGTTGTATTTGTTCATAAGTAAATGAAGAAATAAAATTATATCAACTATAAATTATATTGAAATAATCTTAAGAATTTACGATAAATGAAGGTTAGAATGAGAATTTTACTTTGAAATTACATTTCAAAAGGAAAAAATATGAGTGAAAAACACTACACATTATAAATGTTTTTAGATTTGAATACATTGAGCTTGTAATTGCAACAATTTTTTCAATTTATGGATGCCTTCAAAATTTCAAGATGAAATAGGAAGATAACTTTGTAAGCATCATTTTCTAACCTAAAATCAAATACCAAAAATGATTAATTGAAAGTTACAATCAGATTTGATTAAGGCACATTCACTTTTTTGATGCATGGATCTTTAAACGTAAACCTTGTTAACCTTGAAAAGATAGGCTGGACATAGTGGAAATCATTCTTTTTGATACATCTACTTCAATTTTAACTAAAGTTCTTATTTGAGGTCATTACAAACTATTGTGCAGGATTTTCATTTTTTGCACAAAATTCCAAGAGGACAAACCATTTTAATTTTCTCTTATATAAAAAGATGCTTAGTCATCCATCAAACATTGAATCTCTATATTGTAGTTACAAGGTTAATTATCAATAGAAGATCCAACCAAATGCTTGAATTTGCACATAGGATTGAAAAAGATCCATTGGATTGAAAGTAACATTCAACAAAGCAAATTAGCATGGTTCCTTCCACCTCCTTTTTTGGCACCATTGAGCCAAGTTGCACCATTTCAAAATAAATATCTACTATTTTCTACATAAAAGTAGTCCTTTTCTATCAAAATTCTCCATTTCTATTCTAAAATGTGGTTGAAGTTGTCAAACTTGAATGAAAAAGTATTTGAATATGATTGAGAAGTGTTTTTGGTTCAAAAGATGCATGAATTTAGAAATACAATGCTTGACCAAATTCTAAGTGATTGTCATATTAGAATTGTTTTAGAAAGCAAAAAAAAACAAAAAACAATTCCGACTATTGTATTCATGATTCTTTTGGAATGAATTCTTGAACACCTAACATATAAAATTAAGAAGTCTTCAAAGTATTAAAAATAGATGTTTTTTAGAATGGACCTAAATTTTTATGCCAATAGGTGAAGAATAGATTTGAAGAAAAAATTTGTAGAGGTTGATTTTAGATGTAATTACCTAAATAAAACACAAAATGCCAAAATGCATAATTATAGGCCAAGTGATTGAGCATTAGCTTCCTCCATGGTTTCTTTGCAATGCATCAAACCAAAGAACAAGGAAGCTAAACAAAGAACAAAACCATTGCCTCCAAAGCTATGAGAAAACTCTTCATTTACAATGGGTGTCTTGGACCCTAGGGAAGAATTGACCATGGTGTAATCTTCTTAACCCCTAAAGCGCTGAGCTGCATTTTTTGGCAATATAAATTTTGTGGGAAGCTCATTTACCTCAGTACAAATGGAGTTTTTGTTTTTCTTCTTTGAAATTTTTACACAAAATGTGCCCAAGGAGTAGCTTTAAGGCCCAACAATTTTCATAACTTTTGACTTTGTGGTTAAAAAGTTATGGCATGATATGTTGTTTTCTTTACTTGGAGGGCAGCCCGAGCAATTGAAAAAACTTCTTTAAATTTTATTTTTTTCAAAAGTGAAATTTCAAATTCATTCTTTAGGTTTTTACAAACATGGGAAGTTTTGTTTCATTTCATTTGGATTAAGGAGTCAAAAATTGTGAGGAATTTTAGTTTGCGGGTAGGTATGGTTTTCAAAGATTCCATACCTACCCACAAACTAAATGAATATATTCATCATTTTTTTCTTGCAAGCCCACAATTTCACATTAGTATTTAATTTTTTTAATGATGGGTGAACTTATTACAACAATATTTAGTAGATATGCCACCTATAATTGATGATTATATGTATACAAATTTTCAAAACATCATTAATGATTGTAGGATGCAAAGACCTATAACTATTAGGATAAAGAATTCATTATCATCTTAGTTGCAAGCTATCTCTAATGGGGGGAATTTTTTTTTATAATAAATGGAAGTCATAAATTGACAAAAAAAAATAATGGAATATATTTTAGACCACCTATATAAGTTCCATAAGTTTTTGAAATAGAAAATATATAGAGCACCAAATCCTATCCTAGACTTGTCTATCATTGACCTCATTTAGTACCATGCATAAAGAAAGGGCATGTTGAAACTTTTAAATTGTGCAAAAATTGATTACAATCTATTTCCAAATAATTAAAATAATTTTCTCTTGCAATTTGCGTTGATTTTGTTACCTTGATGGCATAGCAACAACTACACTAATGATGATATTTAGTGTCTTGTACACTAAATACGAAGGCATACACTAAAAGCCAATTACCTTATGAAAGTAAGTAACATTAAATGTCAATTCAAACACTAAATGTACTCCATAGTAAATCTGAAATCTGAAAAGGTTTACATTTAGTGTTAGAACACATTGATGGGAAGGGAAGAGAAGAGAAAGTGGAGGCGGTGCATTGAAGTCAGAGTTGTCATATCGGACAATTTTTTACTGCAAAGTTCAGAGCTCTGTAACTTTGCAGTCGGTCCGATATGACAACTCTGATTGAAGTTTAACACAACACTAATTGTCCTACATTTCAGATTTAGTGTTGCGGCTGGTAGAGTGGTAAAAACACTAAATGTCACTAAACACTAAATATCATCTTTAGTGTACTTAGTTGTCTTTTATATAGTCTTCATCACAAGCAAAGCTACTAAATAATCAATACAACATGTTTCTATCGTTCCCTTTTTTTAGTCTCAAATATGCCTTCATTCAATACTACTAGTATTAAATGAAGATTTTAGTAAAAGTCTGTTGTTAAATCAAAACACTTTTTATTAATAGGTGCACAAAAGGATGCAAGAAAAAGTTTTAGGTGTTTTCACCCCAAATTGTAGTTATACACTCCAAGAGTAAACGACCCTATTCTACCTCACAATCTCACATGTACTTCTAATTTCTTATATTGTCAATGACTACAACCATACAATTGTAACCTAAAGTCCATTGAGTAGATGTTAATGTTTTGTGTTGGAGATCTTTATTTACTACAACTTCAAATTTTTTAGCTGTGAGTTCTATCTAAAATGTAATTACATCTATTTGAGAATACTTTTAAAAATTGATCTCTAAGTTTTTGGACCTAAAAGTAGTCATTGAATGTTACGTCCCTATCTCTTTGGGGTGCCCAAAGTGCCTTAGAGAGCAAGGGGGGACCTTAGGGGTGACTTTCCAAGCCTTGCAATAGTCTAAGAAGGGAAAAATGAGAGATTCTTGAGCAAATAGGGTGCAATAGTGCCATGGATTTGAAGAAGGGTGAATGCAAGAAACACTTCTACTATTTGTTGTGTTTGCATGATTTATTCAAGAATACTTTAAAATTAGAAAAATAATTTTTAGAAAATTTTAAAAATATGACTAATGTATATATCTTTAAAATGAAGAAAATCATTGAAGGAAATTTGTTAAAAAATCTCTAAATAGGAGAACTTGAAAAGTACCAAACCTCAAGAAAATCCATACTTTGATGTTTTAATTAAGAAAAAATAGGAAAATAAATAGGAAAAAATAAAAACAAAAATTATTTATTTGCAAAATTTTTATGGAGATGGTCATGGACCAAAAAAGTCACCAAAATCATTTTTACATGTTTCAAAATGCACACTTAAGGACGCTCACTTTGTGGACTTCTACACCACATAAAAATAATAATTTTTAGAATTCCTTAAGCTATTAACTACAAGTCTACTAGAAAACCATCTCTTCCAAATTTCAGCTCAAAATTTGTTATTCTAGGTGCTAATTAGTACTAAAAACCTCCAAATTAGCAAATGTGACATTCAATCGAGGTCTATTTTAAAATAGTTAATTATTTTTAAGAACTAAGTAAGGTATATAATAATCATGAATACCTCTCCTATAAATCTTGACTCATTCAAAGTCAAGACACAAAATTTATGGTTAAAAAATAGATCAATACATATCATGTGACACAAAATAGTACAAATGTTTCTTCCATTCATCAAGAAGTTGAATATATATTATAGGGTGATTGCAATTAAGAAACACTCATAAGAGGTTTTCTCACCATGTTGGGAGACTGCAAGTTCCCGGACTGTGCGAACTTGCTGGAAATAGTCCCAGCAGTAGATCTGATGTGGCACAGAGACTACCACATCAGATAATAATATTTTATTAAATTTTTAAAAAAAATTATTAAAAAATATTATTTTTTTATTTTTTTATATTATTTTTTCATTTTTTAAATATATATATTTTTTAAATATTTTTTTAATCTGACCAGCAGTGGCTAGTTCACAGAATGGGGAACGAGGCTGAAACAGTCTCTCAATACCTTGAAAAAACCTCTTATGTGTCCTATTTGTTGCGTTTGGCTAATTTTTTGGTGAGTACTTTAAAATTAGAAAATTATTATTTTTTTAATTTGAAAAATATGAATAATGTATATACCTCTAAGACTAAGGTTTTCACAAAAGGAAATGGATAGAAAAATTCTCTAAGTAGGAGAACTTGAAAAGTGCCAAACCTCAAGAAAATACATACCTTCATGTTTTAATTAGGAAAAAATAGTAAAAATAAGTATTTTCAAAAAATGAAAAGTGTACATTTGCAAAGACTTTATGGAGATGTTCATCTACCAAAAAATTCACCAAAATAATATTTTATGTGTTTCAAAATACAAGCAGAAAGGAGCTCACTTTGTAGACCTCCACACCACATAAAATTAATTATTTTTAAGAATACTTCCTTGGAGAGCTAGAAGTCTATTAGAAGACCATCTCATCCAAATTTCATCTTAAAATCATTAAAAAAAAGGTACTCCCCAATACTAAAAACTCCTAAATTACAAAGTGTGACATCCAATTGGGCTCTATTTTTGGATAGTAAGTTATTTCTTAAAATTATGAAAAAATTATGGAAGGTTCATGATAGTTATGAATACTTTCTCTACAAATCTTGAATCAATTGGAGCCTACAAACAAAAGTTATGGCCAAAAAATAGATCAGCATGAAACGTGTGACACAAAATAGGACAAGTGTTTCTTGCAATCACCTTATACATGCTTAGAAAGATCTTGAGAAGATTCTTTCAACTAATCAAAAAAACTGTGATTTGGACTCCTAGACTAAAAGTTATGGTTGTTCAAACTTCAAAGTTGATTGTGATCCAGTGATGCTAATACACTTGAGGGATAGGAGTAAAGAGTTTTCCATGAATCCTTGAAGGAAGTATGGCATGCATCATATCATTGAAAATCAATGAATACAAGGAAGCTAAAATAACAAGAATTATAAAGTTCTAAGCCATGAGCCAAAAGTTATGGCCAAAAAAAAGGAACCATGCATGGTGAATGCGTGATGCCTCCCTCAATAAACCCAAATCTTTCGAGGGCCATAACTTTGCATAAATTTATTCAAATGATAAAAGTAATTAGTCTGTCACCATCTACTTGTTGCATAGATGTCTTAAATGGGATTTTATGTTGCATTTGAAGCTTTCAATACAAAGTTATGCTATTTGGAAGTTCGGGAGTTTGAATGGTGAAGTAACTTAGCATTTTTGGTTGGAAACAGGTGGTCTTCCCAAATCCAAGTGGGTTTGGGGAGTTCCTTCACCATACAAGGGGAGGGGAGGGGGAGTTGCCAAGGACCACAAAGAGTGCTATAGGAGGGGTTGGTCTCCTACTTCTCTCCGTCTAGAGCCTCAATTAGTCCTAGTGACTCAAGGATAGTGGTGTGCCTTTACCACCACTCGAAGGCACCATGGGACACTTGTATTTGTTCTATGGCATTGGTTGGATGGAATCATGTTCCTTGCTAGGCCTCCTTTGATGTATCCTAAGTTGTAAGTGGATAACCATAATTTGAGAGCATGGAGTAGGGTGACATTCAATGGCAGAAAAGATTGTAGTGAGTGGTGCCACTTCGGATCCTTATACAAAAAGATTGAAGTTCACTCCATGTTATCAAGTGACATGCCCAGTATTACAAAGGAATTGTACACTAACAGTCCCAGTGACTAGGACTTAGCAAAATGAATTAGAGATGCAAATTCATGTTGTGTTAGCTTGGTATGTGTAGTGTTGGGCAATTGATAATCCAAGTGATGCTGTAAACGGATTGTAGTGAACCCATAGAGCTATTTGGTATTGTAAGGTGTCATTTGGGTTGCAACATCATATGCAAATCCTCCATGTCCATTACACAACTCAATTTCAACTACTTAGCTAGTAAAAAGGCTTATGGCAATAGCTAGGGGGGTGAACAACATATTGCTTTGTTGACAAGTTTGGAGCAATACAATTAGTTCCCTCCAAATTTAAGCCAATTAGGTGATACAAGTTGACAATTATTGATCCAAAAAAACATTGGTCCAAAAGACATTAATTAAGATTGACATATTTTGGTTTTATTTTAAAACTACTAATGATTAAATCTTTCCTTTTGTGTAAAACTTAAATTTTATTGGCAATCAATCTTCAAAAAATGATAGTATTTTTGTGAAATTTTTCCTTTTGTTTGAAACTTGCATCTATTTAACGTTGGAATGGTATAATGTACCAAAGTGGCCATTAAATGATTTTCAAGATTACTATAGAAATGAAAAATGAAACTTATGGTTTATAAATCAAATCATTTTTAGCAAAGTACTTTGCTAATAGATCTGGTTAATTTAGTGTTAACAATTCTTCAATCTTTAAAGGATAGGCCTATGCCTATGGATTCAAGCTTTGCAATCCTTCTCTTTGATTTTTTCCATCTTACAAATAAATGTGAATGAAATCAATTATATTTATTTTCAAAGATGAAATCCTACATCCTCTTTGAACAATAAAAATTCATATTTTTTTGAGAAAATTTAAATTTACTATAGTTTTTTAATAGAAATGGTAAAGAAAATTAGTATCAAATATAGAATACAAAACATGGAATACAAAAACATCTTAAATTTTCAACATCTAGATGTATTATGTAGTGTAGAACTTCATGGTATAAAATAAATTTATCATACCATTCTAAATTAGAAATCAATAAACCATCAAAATAGGCCCAAAATCCAAATTGCAATTAAAATTTTTCCTAGTTGAATTATAAACTCAACTTCATAAATTTCTTTTCAACAAATGGATTAAAAAAATATTAATCTATAGCTAAAATTCAATTAAAAATGCAAGAGCAAGAATGAATCCAATACACTATAAAGGTGATATCTAAATTCAATATCTTCTTCTTAAGAAAAATCAAGAATACCATAACGAGGTAATTACAATATTTTGTACTATAGATGTATTAAAGAAACCTTATAAAAAAATATGACAAACATTTTTTTTCATTTGGAAGTTGCTCTTAGTCTTTAAAAGGTCAAAAATTGTCCTTACCATACATGTAGGTCAATTCTAGAAATAACTAGAGAAAATTTGGAATATGTCCAAAATTCTAAAAGTTGTAGAAATAATTTTTGTAAAATTGGAAAAATTCATTTTTAAAAACATTAAATATCCAAAGATTATTCTTTATAAAATTTAGATAAAGTAATACATTTATATATGAATAGAAAAAAATAATTTAAAATTCAAAGTGTTGAAAAAATAGAGAAAATAAAGTACCAAAATCCAAAGAAAGAAAATGAAGTTATACAATAGCATCCTTTAGTGGTTGAACCTTAATCCCTAAAGCCCTAAACAATGTTTTTTGAGATTATAAATTTTTTGGGCAGTTCACTACGGATGGAGTTTTTATTTTTTTTCTTTGAAATTTTGATACAATGTGTGACCAAGGAGTAGCTTTAAGGCCCAACAATTTTCATAACTTTTGACTTCACGGTTAAAAAATTATGGCAGGATATGTTGTTTTCTTTACTTGGTGGGCAGCTGAAAAAACTTCTTCAAAAAAACTTAATGTTTAAAGTGAAATTCCAAATTGGTTCTTTAGGTTTATATAGACATGGGAAGCTTTGAATCAATCCATTCCGATCAATGAACCAAAAGTTATGAAGATTTTGAGTTTGAGGTAGTTTGCGGCCAGTTACAGAATCTCTACAGTACAAAAAAAGTTTGAAATTCTTCATTTAATTCAATTTTTCATATTTTTGGAAAAAAATAATAACAGAAGGTGTAGATTGTTTATTACAACATTTTAACAATTGGGATTGAAATTTTTTTATTCCATGAATAAAATGTTCACAATTTAGTATTTTGGCTCATTTTTTTACTTCTTTCTACTTACTTATTTTTTCCTATATGTTGTACAATTCCAAATGGTTTGAAATTTTTTGAGAATGTATCCAACTTGCATTGAAGCATGAATTCAAAGAGTAACCACCATTTTGAATTTTTTTTCACACAAATGTGACCTTGTGAAGTGCAGTTGCCCAAATTTTCGTAGGGATAAAAGAAACAATTTTTGTCAATTCAAATGCTTATATCTTGCAATCTACACGGTGGAAATTTCTGAAATTTTTTCCACATGTTTACAAACCACCTTACTACAAGATCCTACATGAATCATGGTTACATGAGTCAAAAATGTGTTTTAAGAAAAAATTGCACTTGTATTAGAAATGGCAATTTTGGAGCATTTTTGGTGAAAACATAGTAAAAAACCTTTTGGGGTTAAAACTATAAAACTCCATAGTATAAAAATTATAAGTTCAAAGGATTGAAAGTCTAAATAGCTAGCATTGCAAGGTACTAAATAACTTTCTTTTTACATTGAACATTAAAGAATATTTCTTATTTAATCTTCAAGAGAGTTTCTAAAAAAATAAAGACAAATGTGAGAACTAGATAGAGGAATTTATTTTGTTTTCTTCACAATGCACATGTTTGTAATGAATTCATAAAGTGTTGTCCAATTGACCTATAACAATCTCTACATTACTTCAAGTCCACCAAAAAGTGAATCGATAATAGTCATCTTACTATGTAAAGCAATCATAGTATTTCATAACATGAAGATGTAAATATTTTTAACCCCTAGAGGTTTATGACTATATTTTCACCAAAAATGCTTCAAAACTATCATTTCTATAACAACTACCAAATTTTAGAAAAAAAACATTTTTGGAATGATGTAACCATAGGATCTTTTAGTGCACTAACTTGAGAGCGTGTAGAAAAAATTTCAGAAATTTTTGCCGTGTAGCTTGCAAGATATTAGTGTTTGAAGTTACAAAAGTCCTTTTTTTACCATTGCGGAAATCCGGGCAGCTGCACTTCAAAGTGGGGTCACATTTGTATGAAAAAATGTCCAAAATGATTGTAACTTTGGATTCATTCTTCAAGTCAAGTTGGCTACATGCTTGAAAATTTTCAAATCATTTGGAATAGTAAAACATGTACAAAAACAAAGTAAGTAGAAAGAAGTAGAAAATACTAAGTTGTTAACAATTAATTTATTGAATTGAAAATGCCAATCGCAATGGTTGAAATGTTGTAATAAACAATCTACACCTAATGTTTGTTTGTTTTTTTCCAAAATATTAGAAATCGAATTAAATAAAGGTCTTTAGAGTTTATTTTAGAGTAGACATTTGATGACTTCCTACAAACTACCCACAAACTAAAACTCTTCACAACTTTCATCTCATTAATCCAAATGGCATGATTCAAAGCTTCTTTCTGAAGAAGTTTTTTTTATTAGCCTGGGCTGCCCGCCAAATATTGAAAATCTCATATCATGCAATAACAATTTAACAATGTAGTCAAAAGTTATGAAAATTGTTGGGTTTGAACCCCTAAATGCCCAAGGCATCAAAATATGGTGTTTGCAGAACTTTGAAGTTAAATAAAACCCAACCAAGTTGTTATTTTTAGTAGTTCATATTTTGAAAAGTTTATTTAGAAGTCTAGTTTTAGTGTCAAAAATCTCATTCAATATATTCAAGAAAATGAATGATAGTGATTTTTCTATTCAAGATTTTGTGCAAGGGTACCCATTGCAATCTTGACTTTTTGTAGTGTTGAGAGCTCTTGAAAATGAGCTCCAAATACACTAGATCTTTGAGAAAAAATCACATTCAAAATTCATTTACAAAAATTGTAAAGTAGATTATGAAGAGCCATAAATTGATTGGAGTTAGGTATGTTAGTCCTTGAAATGTTAGGCCTATAACCATTGGTTTCACGCTTCATTGTCCATCATTTAGTTTGTTGTCATTTTCTAACTAGATGTGTATGAATTAATTTTTTCTGAAGGTAAAACTACATATCCTCAGCACTTTGCAATAAATTTCAAATTTTTTTGAGGAAAATTTTTTTTTAAGAAAAATTTGAAGAAAAACTCAAGAAAAACTCATATCAAATAGAAAATAATCTCAAAAAATCTGAAAATTTCACTATGTGTGAACAATAAACTGATTTGGTGTATACATCTATAATTTGAACGTAGTGGACTTTAAAAATACATCCAAAGTTCAAACTACAATAAAATATTGAAATTTGCAAATATTTTCGAAATTCCAATTGGAGAAGAAACTAGAGTAGAGGACCTCCATTTCATTAATTGGGCTCAAATTCAAGAAATGTCATTTTCAAAGAGAAATTTTAAATTTATCCAGTTTCTCAAAATACAATAATTTTTGCCAATCATTTTTTTTAATTACTTCTCAACTACATGAAAAGAAAACATCAACTAGACTAAGAATTCAATTGGACATTCTTTGTAACTCAACATGAAAGGTCATTGAAAAAAAATAGGTGGAAAAACTATTGTTGAGGCCCTCTACTGGCCCATCAAAGTCAACCAAAAGCCACAAAATGGCAGCACCAACATTCAAAGGTTAACGCTAATAATTTTCTTGTCACCAACTTTTTAAATTTGCCTTGCAAAAAGAGTACAGAAAAAGTACAAAAAATCTTCACATCACTTTTGAAGTTTTAACACCCTCATGATCAAACATTATAATCTTTCACTCCATCAAGGATATTGTGTTTTCTTTTCCTATGCAATCTGTAACATGTCTAATTTGAATTTGTACAATTACAATTAAAAAAAAATTGATAGAACTTATCAAAATGTTGGCATTTCATTTACCTTAAAACAAATTCAAAGAAGCTCAAAACAAGCCTGGGGCATTTAGGGGTTAAAGGTACTCCTTGGACACATATTTTGTGAAAATTTTAACAATAAAAGAAAAATTCATCCATAGTGAGCTACTCAAAATCGCTATGTTGCCCCAAAACACAGTTTGATTCTTTAGGGGTTTACATGAAGGAACAAGAAAAGTCAGTCCTTGTAGTGAATTTACACAGAAAGAGTTGAAGTTCCAAAGTCACTATAAACTCCATCAGCATCATCCATGGCATTGATTTAGGACACTAACCTACCTAATGAAGATTGTAATAGGTGGTGTTCTAGGTTTCAGGGACTGGATTACCTTAGAGAATGTGGTACCAAAGAGGTTGTGTGCAATTGAATGTTTGCACTTCCCTCAAGCAAATTCTATAAGCACATTCTTAAAGCACAGAAACCTTGACCATCCTTTATCAGGACTACCAAACCTCTCCAAATTTACTCAAATAGCACTTAGAACTGAATCTACATTCATTGCAACTCAAAATCAATCCTATTTCTCGTGCAATGACGAGATGAAAATAAATGAACGCTGTAATCAGCTAAAGCAGGCAGAGCTTTTGCAAGAACTCAGTGCCTGGCTTGAAAAAGGAAAACAGTGTCCAAACCGTGAAATTTCAATCAAGAAACAGGTCCTTTGCCACTCATTGAGAATCCTCACGAGTACTAAAACAGGATGCTACCACTAGGGGGAGCCAAAAAAATACCTGAAAATTCATAAGCTGGCTGACGAATGTGGAAACGCAGCTGTAAGTCGGAATCAGAAGCAGGAAAAACAGGTGAAAAACTTGCATGGTGGCAAGTGAAAAACTGCTTTGCTCTATTTCTTTAATAACCCAGCTGCGTAACTGCGAACAAATAACCGTGCTGCAGCACATTAACTCTTGAACGTCACACCAAGCCCCTCGGGTAGTTTCTCAGTATATTTTAAAACCTATGACGTCTCAAGGGTTATGTCAGATGCTACATAGAGTCATTAAATGTAGGGCCGTATATTAGGCTTCAATGAGAGCTCCATCAATAACACGCCCTCAGCCAGGGCATCAATTAACCACTTCTATTTCCTGCACAAGTCCGGAAAGAGTCTCAAAAACAATTAAATTCTACATAATTCGAAAGGAAGACATAAACCAGGACACGTCGCAGTCTTCGAGCACTAAATAGCAAAAAGCAAATCTGGGCAAAAATGATTTAAATGCGTTAAAGAGGTTATTTCATAAAACCTTACTGAAGATCTTGGAGTGTGCAGAAAACAGATGAAACGGAAACATAAGAGTCTTATGACCAGCAACTAGTCCAATAAACGAGTGAAACGTGCATTTTACTGATTGGATTGAATCCTTGCATAAAAGATGCAGAGACACAAAATCCCAAGGATTTGTTACCAGAGTTGCAAACCTTTGCAATGTAGATAAGCAGCGTGGAGATCAAAATACCTCACTGTCATGGAGTTGCTGAGGACCGACTATCTTGTGTCGGGGACCTGTAGTGGTTATCCTGTTTTCTAAATTGCCCTGATCCAGTTAAAGTGTTTCGGCTGCCATAAACAACAGAAGTGTCATCAATTCTCTCATCTGAAAGGTACCAAGAACAACGTGCAGAACTCAACTTTATTAAAACCATATAATGATTAGCACACTGCAGTTGTGAAAAACAAGATGCCCAGGAAACAGCCAAGGTCAAATTAACAGCCGCAGAGAGCTGAGAAGGAGAAAAAAATGGAGTAGCGTATGTTGAAGTTGCAAACCTGCTTGCTTGTCTGCTTCCATGATAGCCACTCGTTCTTGAACTCCCATAGCTATTTGCCTCTCCATTATCTGTAATCGAAGAAACATTTCCAGAGGAAGCACCAGAATCTTCGCCAGTGGTGTTACCTCCACTGTCGAGTTTTCCTCCATTATTAGGAGCAGCTACCTCGCTTGCCGCGTTACCTCGGGAAGCAGAATTCTGTCGGGTACTTCCTGACTTAGAATGCTGCGGGGATGTCGATCTCTGTTTGTGAATATTTAGGCTATCCTGCTGTGATTGAGCTCTAGCTCTGTCATCTTTACTGGAAGGTTTTGAATTCTTCCCCCTCTGCAATTGAGAAGCATGGGCCACTGGGGTCACTGCTACAGTAGGGAGGCGGTCTAATCCTACCGGACTCGCAGCTGCAGCGGCCGCAGCTGCTTTGGCTACAGCTGTCGTAGCAGAAACTTTGGCATGAGCTCCTTCTCTCAAATAAATGTAGTCATCTTCAATTACAAAAAGCTGCACAATAAAATCAACCAAATCACACTCCATGACATTCTGGTTGCTGATTATATGATCAAATTCCAAGGATTCAGCAATAGATACATGTATTTGAGTAAAATGGCCGTAACATTAAATGTATACTTCGCAACAGTAGATGAAGGAATCGAAGAATACCTCTTTATGCGAGCTCACAAACTCGTCAAGGCGACCATATTGCTTCCGGTATGACTGCCAATGAAGAGGAGCAAGCATTTTTCCAAGACGATTTGGTAGCTGCACACAAAAAAAAAGCACTACGGTATCAGACACTTCTGGATCCCCAAATCCCAGGTCGCTAACCTTCACATCCATAACTCAAGTTCCTAATCTTCAAGCATCGACAATGGGCTTTCCTAAACAGAACAATCCAGTGACTACCTCTGGGAACACTCATTGACGGAATTAAAGGGATCCAAGTTAAGCGTAAGTTGGAGGAATTGGAGGGATTGGAGTAACACTCACTGTAGATTTCAAACTGATCTTGGAATTAGCTTCAGCAGGCACAGCGCGTACAAGACAGGCAAGCAAAGCTCTCTCATCCAGAAGGACAGGTTCTGGATTTTTGAGAGGCTCAGGAACAGTCTGGTGTTGAGGATTCACTGGGATAGTTACAGGATGCCTTGGCTCTTGCTTGGTCATAATGGTCTTGCTTGGCAGCGGTTTTTGTTGAAGTTGATCTTCCTCAGTCCCAGTGGTTGCAGTTTGAGAGAGATTATGCATGGAACTTGAAATGCCCTGCTGATGCTGTAACTGGCGTGCTTCATCATGCTGCTGAACGACCACTTGCTTGTGACTTTGAGAATGCTGTTGTTGCTCTTGTCTCTGTTACACATATTTCAACAAGCCATGTAAGCAGGAAGAACGTTCAAGGGGACCATCAAAGAATTAAAAAGCAACAAGTTTAGTAACATATCTTAAAAGTCTCTTCAGTTTAGTTCTTTTCTAGAGGTGTTGCCCATTGACGTAGACAACTTCCAAATAAGAAAGCTCCATTCTAATGAACCAAACTTTAACCACAACATCAAAGATGGAAAGCAATGGAGAATGCCGTGCTAAAGAAAAAATGGCCCACCTAAGAATCATGCAAATTAACCTAAAAGCAACATACAAGCATCCCTTAGGTGCTAACATCAGCAACATAAATATACGAGTGACTCATTCAAGAAGCCAGTGCAATCCACTGAACATATATTGCTAACTCAAATGGAGAGGGTTAGAAATATACTCCCAAGAGAGCGTCATCGTTAAAAACAGTAAAATTATTCATGTCCAGTAAAAGCGCATATCCTTATGTTAGCAAAACATTTACTCCTTGCATGGCTTTCGGATAAGTTTATGACGTTCAAGAGTCAAACAGCGTCGAAGAAGCAGTTCTCCGGGAGGAATTGAACTCAAACCTGACGTTCTGGCTGGGCAGAATGGAGTTGCATGGTGTGCTCCGCTTGCTTCTGATCCTGAGAGGAGTGTGACAGTAGCTGGACTTTTTGAACCTCACGCAAGGGCTTCACAGCCTCAGGAACTATAGCTTCCTCTTGAACCTTCTGCGCAGAAGATTGCGCTGATGATACAGGAGTTTGAGCTTTCAAGGACAACTGAGAGAGTAAAATCCCACCATGCTGCTGGCCTTCTTCACGATCTAGTAGTTTTTGTTGTGGCTGACCGGACTGCATGGTTTGCTTAGGTACGGATGAAGTAGGGTTGTGGTGTGGGGCTTCAACAGATCGATTTTGTTGCTGCAGCTGAGGGTTCTGAAAATTATTAATGTGCACAACCAGCAAGAGCACATTAGAGGCAATACTGAAAAAATGTTTTTAATATAAATGAACTTGAAGTGAACATGATGATCGAGGAAATCTGAATCGAAAAAATTGGATCATTCTTAAGGGAGGTAAAGCCAAAGATTATCGAATATTACAGCAGCAACAAATAGGATTGATTAACAAACTCGTAAACTCCAGTTAAGTGCACAGATACAGAAAAGTGCTTCCCAGAGAGCTTTTTCTTGCTAGACACAAAACATCAGGAACTTGAATAGAAAGTTCTGATATTAACCGGTTGCTGAGCAGAAGGATGATGTTGAGGCGTAGACAACACAGGAGGATGCACGTGCAGCTGAGGAAAGGAAGTTTGAATAATAGGAGAAGTCTGAGGAACAGAAGCCAAAGGCTGTTGCTGGAGATTAAACTGTTGAATTACTGGCATTCCAACGGAGGCCAATACGGGATTAGAGCCTACCACACCAGAGGACGGCACAACGGGAAGTCCTGTGGCATGCTCCACCTGCATATTTTCCATATAATATATCAGGACAAATAAAACATGCCGGCACTTCACCTAGCGAAGAGTTGAAACAGACAAGAATCTAAGAACCCTTACGGATGATTGAGGAAGACTACACCCAGGGTCAAAAAAAGAATAATCAATTAGTAAACACGAGACTGACTTAAACAAACTAATAAAACTTATTTTTTCCTACTAAAGCGGTCAGACATGCCTGATGTCATGTACCATAACGGCCCCAAGGAGTTTGACAAAGACCAATTATTCTACAACACTGATTTCTACAAATAGTCACAGTTTATGCTTATTATAACAGCCATAGTTCTGCATCTACCTGAGGTCGCGAAAGACAATATTACTCGACCACAAGAAATAATTTATTCACTCCAGCGACTTCAAAATAAAGAGAAGAAAGAGAAATTGGAAAGGGTTAATACTAATCCAACGACCTTGATAGAATTGTCAAGAGGAATATACACAGCCGCATCCATATTTCCGTGCGACAGAATAATTGGGTTGCCGCGCACAACTCCACCATTAATTCCTATGGAAGGTTTAGCCCCAGTCTCTTCAACTCCCTCACGCTGAAGAAGGTCCACGTGATTGGCAGCATGAGCCTGCCGTTCTTCTCTTGCTCCATGACGTTCTTTACCAGAACCTTTCGGCATTTGAGACTGCTCTCTAGCTTCATTGAGCTCAGTTTGCAGTCGTTGAACCACTTGAGCATGAAATCTTTCCATGTCTACAATCTGTCATCACATGTTGACATTTTGCAAAGTAAGGTACATTATATCATGATGAATAATATTCACACACGAATAGGCTCTTCGACATGAATCTGCAGCCTTCAAATAAACCGCACTAAAACAAAGCCAGAAAGGTCAAACGGCATGAATAAAGCATTGAATATGCCAAACGAATTTCAGTTTCTCTATGAACGAGAGAGAGAGACTGCATGTTGAGCATGAAATCATCCCTTGAAGCATATACCTGCCTCTGGAATCCCATCCACAGTTGATTCAACTGTTCACTGCGATCCCGAAGCTCAGCATGCAGGGTATTATTATTATTGATGTGATAAGCATCAAGCTCCTGGGCTCTAGCCATCCAAGCCTGAGCATCCTGCAGTTGACCATCTTTAAACAAAAGCAGGTCTTGTGACGTTCGATTCTGCCAAAACCAGTTTAAAATAAGAAATTATAAACCAGAGATATCCAAAGATAATGAAATCACTTTGATTGAACATAAATGTTAGCCCAATGCAACTCTACCGAACTAATCCCGTATGACTAATTATCAAGACTAGCAAAATACTACGTCGAAGGAATACGGCAACTAGATACCTGTTCTTCAGCTTCCTGCCGGTGTCGCTCTGTATCGTGCACTTGCTCTTTAAGATGCTCAATTTGTGCAGTGTAATCTGATCTATCTGCCTCAAACTGTGCAATTGCTGCTTTATGTTCTGCTACGGCAGCATCACGCTCACGACTGCATGCGTGGAATACAGAATAAGTTATGTATTTCGAAGTAAAGTGCTTCTCTCAGAATGATGTGTACGGAAATGAACCAGAGCCCTTAAAACCAGCACAGGAGTTGGTTTGCCATGCTTGCCACGGACAATCAGAAAACATACCGCAAAGATGCAAGCTCGTTGGTCTGCTCACGTAGAACGTCATCCCTTGCTCTTACCTGCTGAAGCACAACCAACGGTGAATCATTCGAGGCTTAAATGCAACTTGAACTAACACCTAGGTTCCAGGGTTTAAGTATTCAAAAAACATCACAGATACAGTGAACGAAAACAACCACATCTACACCCTCAGTCCGTTTCAGTTTCTGGATCAGGAAAATGAGCTCACAGCTTCAGTTGCTTGCATTTGGTTTGCCCTGAGTTGTTGCTCTCGTTCTTCGACACTCTGTTCCAGACGATGTACTCTTTGATCTCGATCATGAATCTCATTCTGCAACATGCAACATAACCCTGTTATCCAACGGTAAGCGATAAAACTTGCAAAGAATCAAGGAACAAATGCTTCCTTCAAAACTCCTAAAGAAAGTGTACCCATGTTCACATTCACTCCTTTTCGTTGTCAGGTAGTTTTCAAGACAACAGATTCGCCCGTGGACTGCTATATGCAGACAAATAAGACCCCAATTCGAATATACTTTATAAAAACTTCTGAGGCCACAGGTTGCCCACGGCATCCGAGCCACTAGACCATACCATCTCTAGAGCGAACCCAACAGGTGCAACGAATCCTAAATAATACCAAGCTCCACAAAGTTGGCATGACGGACAAAGCTTTATATGCCAATTTGAGCCTGAACAGAGATAGAATGCATAAACTAATACCTGAAGACTTGCCACAATGTCTGCATGCTGTTTAGACTGCTCTCCATAACTATTCTGCATACGGTGCACCTCTGATCGCGCAATAAACTGTGCCCTTAACTCTAGTTCTGCTTGCTGAAGTTGTTCCCTTTTCCTGGAAACATCAAGAAGTTGCTGCTCAAGAGCATCGTCGGGATTTTCCATTACACCCCTTCCTGATTCCATCGACATAGTGTTCATAGCAGCATGTTCGTTCTGTTGCTGCCGATGCATCTGAAAAGATCAACGCATGTATCAAAGCTCAACAAGGGACCAACTGAGACCACTAACAATCAGAAATATAATCACATTTTAGTGTCCACAAATCGGCTAAACTGAGTGTCTGGAATATTCAGAGCACTTCGAAGATGGTAAGTGTAGCTTCACTCTTCACGCCGTATACATAGTACAATCTAAATCGATACCAGAATCCTACATCAGGACTATGCTTCTTAATAAATAAAAGTTAAGACTTGCAAGACATTGGAGGAACGTTCACTCCAATCTTTCCAAAGACTACCGGAACCAATATTAAGATACTTTTCATCCTCCAACAATGAACGTTTGAAAGAAAGTAGCATAGCTCCACGTAGTAGAGATGTGAACCCAAAACGAAATGAACGGAGATGCAAAATAGAATTTTCGGCACTAACTCAGGAATCGCCAATCTACTAACAGACTATTATCCTTGACTTTATAAAGTTGCGACGCAAGTAGGAATCCGGAAATGGTTGAAATGTACCAGGGTGAAGGCATTAGCCAACGAGTAGGTCTCTAAGGACAGAAATCGAGAGTAACAGGTAAGCCAAGAGAGTTTTTTATCGTTCAGTGCTTGATGACATCAGTGTAGGAGAAAATTAACTAACCTCGTCATATAGAGCATCCTGCTGTCCAATATTCTGATTGATCATCTCTTGAGGAGATATAGGACCACCCGTCAAGTGGCTCCCATTGCCCTCACCACCATGATGATCGGAATCACTCGAATGTTCGCTACTACCAGGGTGAAATATTCTCCCATTTTGACTACTCCTTCTTTGTCCCACATTACCCGACCTTGGTCGTCCAGACTGATGGGTCCTGGACTGGTTCGCATCGGCTGCTAATCTTCCCTGACCATTGGGCATGTCAGAGACTTTCCTCCACTCCCTCCTCGCTGCCTGTCCTTGCAGCGGTAAAGCTCCTGTATGGCCACCAACAATGGGGGCCTCCATTGCTCAACTTTCCGCCTCACCACCTATTTTAGGTCTTGACAAGAACCTCGTGCATATTCAAGGAGGACTCTAAAGAAAAGTCACACTACAGTTGACTTCAACACAAAAAACCTGCCATTTTTAAACATCAATGAATATGAGAATAAACACGTCACTATATCTCAAATGCAGTCAATTAACCAGTAGTTCGCGCGATGCCGTAAATCTCGCCCTGTTACCAAACGATATGTGCGAAGGCAAAGATCTCAACGAAGAATTAATTGAGAAATCACGAAGAATTACACGAACCTCGCACGACAAGCTCAAGGCATACAAACAACACTAAAATTTACAAATACGACCTAAAAACAAGAACCTCAACCTTGACGTACTGATAATACCAAGGAGAACAGTCATAGTACAGTTGATTCTCAACATAAATATCCTGCCATTTCTTGAAAACAATGCAGATGGCAATATACACATCTACATTTATCTCAAATGCAGTCAACTAATCAGCATTTCGCAATGCTGCAAATCTTCCCCTACTGCCAAAGCATACGTGCGAATGCAAACAGTTAATCAAAGATCTGTTTATTGAATCAAGAAGACTTAAACGAAACGCGGCTCCAAGGGTAGAAAACAAACTTAAAGCATAAACAAAAAAAATCCTATGATTTGACCTAAAAAAAGAACATCAACCCGAGGTACTGATACTACTGCGGTGAACACACACAGTGCCACAGTTTCCTCTTCCAAATTAATCAGAAAAAAAAATTCAAAGAATCGGACGAGAAAAACAAACTCAATGTGAGTACAAGACCTCACCAAGATACGTTGGCAGGGACATTTCGTGAGGGAAAACGAACTCACATGATCATGTATCGACCTTAAACCACGAAAGCAGATCCACAAGATACGAAGAACTCACCTTCAAGGCAGATCCAGAAAATAAATCAGAGCGATCATATCACAAGATACGCGCATCGGCGATCTCCGAGCGCTCACATCAACACGACCAGTCTTGAAACCCCGTCTGAAACCCGATTCCAGTCCCGGGATGAGCCCTGCAACCCTAAATGAAGAACAACGCAACGCTAGGCGGGAGAAAGGCCCGAACAGAGCCGTCCGGGAGTCAAAATGATCAGGAGAAAAGGGTGCAGGTACAGGAAGAAGTGGCGCAGGTGGAGGAAGAGGTAGCGCAGGTGCAGAGCCGGGGCAACGGCGGCGCAAAGCGCTCGCGGCACGGTGACGAGCGAGGAGAGAGGTGAGGCGAGCAGGTGCGAGGAGCGAAAATAGACTGAGAGGGAGCTTCCCGCCCTAGGGCAAGATCGGGCAGACGGGCAGACGGGCAGCGGGGATCAAAATGAGTTTCAGTGCATTTGCCTTCCTCCTGGCAAATAGAATTTTAGATAAGGTCCTCAAACTCTGCCGACTCTCATTTCAGGTGGCAAGGCTTCGTTTGGAATTATCGTAAGTTAAGTGTCGCTAATATCAACTGAAAATAGTTAGTATATTATTAAACTTAAATTACTTTTGTTATTGGATTTTAATGGCAAGCAAAAGAGTTTTTAAACACACTTTAGCATGCTTTATTTCAACACCATATGAAAAAACTATGAAATTTCAAAGTATCTTTTATAGGTGTATCGAAAAATTGACAATCGAAAATCCTTTGCCACTATATAGTATATTATGAATATGGTGATATTTGATCCAAAAAAACATTGACCAAGTACTTTACAATAAAAGGTAAATCAATTATCATGATCATATGTAAATAGATATGTATCTCAATTCATATATTAAATCACAATTGAAGAGTTGTAAGGCTTTATACAAGCCATATAAAAAATAAGGCCTTTTTAGGATTAAATTCTTCTACACTCTCTTGCTTTAATGGTGTGCATCTTGTTGCATCAAAATGTAGGTGTCACATCTTGGATTGTGATGATTATGGGCACATACACCCATTTAGCAAAATAATACTATGCAACTAGATTTATATTCATGAGTAGTATGCAAGGCACCTATAATCACCACTAATTGCAACTAAGCATTATGACTATTATACCACAAATTCTAATTTTAGTAGGTCTTATTAGCTAGTGAAGAAGATTCTAACGCACTTTAACATGTATTATTTCAACTTCCTAGGAATAAATTTTGAATCATTAACATGTTCAATATAGGTGTATTATTTGATAGTGAGCTTTATTTTTTAGATTGTATACAATCATCTTGAGATACAATATCTTCATTCTAGGCAAGAAATTTGGATGTGAAATTTGGTTTATACCTTCATTATTGGCAAGAATCTAAGTATGAGGCTTTCTAAGCACTCATATACTTTAACAAACAATTTATTAGATAAGAAAATACGGGGACACTTTAGCAAACAAGCTTACTCCATGAGAGGAGCTAAATCTAACATAGATGAAACTAGTGACAAATTAGAATCATGGAAGTAGAATCAAGATGTAACAATTCCTAGTCAAAGATGATTTTTGGTGTCTTTTAATAAACAAATTTAGTAGGTTAGAAAAGCTAGATCTTACATCTATATAGTATTAAACTAAAGACAAGATAGAATCAAGGTTAGGGTTTAGAAAGAACAATTTCTAATCAATGATGATTTTGAGTGTAATTCAGCAAACAAAATTTATTAGGTAAGAAAGTTTAGATCTTACATGTATGAAATTAAAAACAAGACAAAATCAATGATAGGATTTAAAGGAAATTTTTTTGGTAAATGATGATTTTGAGTACACTTCAACAAATAAGTTCAAGTGGTAAGAGAAGCTAGCCCTTGCAAATATAAAACCAAAGATAGACAAGGTAGAATTATAAAGTGATAATTTCATGATTTTGGGTGCTCATCAACAAAGAAGGTTACCGAGTAAAAGAAACATATTTAATATAGATGAAATTGAAGAAGAAGTAGGTAGTATCCAAATCATATAATAGTTTCTAGTTAGTGATGATTTTGAATGCACTACAATAAGTAAGTTACTATTGGTAAGAGAAGTCATACCCTATACATATAAAAGAAAAGACATAATAGAATCTAAATGTGACAATTCCATGATTTTGAGTGCACTTCAATGAGCAAGTTCACTAGGTTAAAGAAACTAAATCTCAAATGGATGAATCTAATGGCAAGGTAAGATGGGGAATAGAAAATTGGTAGCTAGATAGCTACAAAGCAACTACTCCAAACTAGTCTAAAGACACATTTTAAATGATAAAAAAAGAGTTTTATATATAGTCCACTAACTATTTTTTCACTATTCGAAAAAACATTGTCCTTTTCAAAAATGTTTATTAGAAGATTATGGTTCTTTAAATATACTAATAGTACTTCCTAAACTTTATGTTCTTGTTAACCATGTGTATTTGAAGAGTATATTTAGGAATAAATAAATAATATGCTATATATAGAAATATTTTTTCCAAAACATCTATATTACTTATAAAGTTTTCAAAGTTCTAATTGCCAAAGTATAATTGGCACCCAATGTTGGAACTCACGTACCTTTTTTACATCTTCTCTACTTCTCTAGTGTCCCCCCTAAAAAAAATGTTAATCCAAAATTAGTGAAAAATGATCTTAAACCTCAAAATTTAATTCTCATGGCATAGAATCTAAACATCATGTTAGATGCGGATATTCATTAATTTGTGAACCCTTAGCCCAATTGCACTCCAATCTACATTTTTCAAGCATTTCAAGGACTCAAATCTTAAACAAATGTAGATAGGATGCAATTAGTCTATAGGTTGACAATAGCTATACTTATTTTAGTTAAATGGGATTGCAGTATTGTAACAATGAATGAGCATTGAATGTAGAAGTGATATTAAGAGACCATTGCCATGTATGTTTAGCATGAATGAACATAACTACTACTACCATTTTCTAATGCATTGACCAATATAAGAGAACAAAAATTATTATTTAATTATTGAAATTTTAACTAAATTACTTTAGAAATGCATGGGATATTAGTAGAAATTTGATAGTATAAAGTGCAAGATCCAAGCAATCAAAGTGAAGAAAAAAAATTGTTTGATTCTTTTCAAAGGTAGACCTTTAATCTTTCAAAGTTTATTAAATAATGAATTTGTCCTACACTTCATAATGAAAAATATCATATTGAGAAAATGAAGGTTCAAATGAAGGTTGAATAGACAATAGGATCAACGACTTTCATGTTGTCCAATGCACTACATGTAATGGAAGAATATAGAAAAGTAATGTTCTTGTAAAATTAATTTTTGATGGTCTTCATTTTTCAAATATTAATCTTACATCACATCATATCTTTCAATGAGTTGTAAGGCTTCAAATGTATTTAGGAAAATACATTAGATTATTTTAAGGCATTCTATGTTCCAATGCATAAATACATCACAAATTTCAAAGAAAAGAGAATTATAGATTGAATCTTGAGCTTTAATTTTTTTAAATTCAAACATGTAAAAAATAAAAAAATAATCAATACAAATTAAATATTTTAAAATTTTTGCGTTTCAAATTAAGCTCTTATATGTTTATATTTTATTTTAATTATTTGTCTATCTTTTAAGTCATAGAATTTTTTTGCATGTGATTACAAGTAAAAAAATTTAAGTGAGAATATTGATGTCTTTTCAAATTTTTATTTAAGAATGAAAATTCTTACTAAAAAATGTGTGGGAAGAAATTAGTCAAAGTAATTTTAGGGCTACTTTACACTATAGTGGAGAAGTGCTCAAGTTAAGAATTGTAGAGAAACAAAGAAATATAATTGAAGAAATTTTCAAAAATAAGGTAAGCCTTCTTTCAACTAAGTCTTCTTTTAACTAACCCTTCTTGCCTTCTGACAAGAAACTTAGCCAACGAATGCACTTCTCTACAATTAATAGTGTAAAGTAGCCTTTAAAGTGAGAGAAAATACAATAAAGTGTCAAAGAAGTGGTAGACCATACTAAACTTCTACCCTACAAAATACAAATATGAAGAAGATTCAATATAATTAGAAATACTAGTTTATTAATAACTTAAAAATAGAATCATAAAATGTTAATATTAACACTAGTAATGTTGTAACATCTAAATTTCCCCCTTTTGTTATTACCAAAGATGTTCAAAATTGAATTCAAAATCGAGACTTGAAGTGAAAAGTATGATACAAATAAATAAAAATGAGATTGTTGGATAAAAAAATTCATTTTGATTTTCTTTTACTTTGGCAAATTAAGCATTGAATCAACCTACAATGGTTGATAAATATATTTTTAAGATTTTCAATAACAATGACTAACCATGTATAATGGGGTCCCAATCAAAATGGCGTTTTTGAAATCGCAGTGAAGGAAATTAAGGTGCGTCCAACTTTGAGAGCCTCTTGAGAGCTGAAAAATTGATATTTTACCACAAATTTTTTACCACATCATCATCTTTATGTTAATAACGGGTGAATGCAAGAAACACTTGTACTATTTTCTGTCACAAGCTAAGTGCTGATCTATTTTTTGGTCATAACTTTTTCATTTTTGCTCGAAATGACTCAAGATTTTTAAAAAAGGTACTCATGTCTATCATACACGTTACATAATTTTTTCATAATTTCCACAAATAGTTTAATACTAAAATAGTACTAATGATTAAATGTTACAAATGAGAATTTGGAGGTTTTTAGTACTAAGGAGTACCTTTTTTTAATAATTTTGAGATGAAATTTGGATGAAATGGTCTTCTAGTAGATTTACATCTCTCCACATGAGGAATTTTGAAAAAAATTATTTTTGTGTGGTGTAGAAGTCTACAAAGTGAGCTTCTTTCTGCTTGAATTTTGAAACATATAAAATATTATTTTGGTATTCTTTTTGGTGAATGACCATCTCCATAGAATTATTGCAAATGGCCACTTTTTATTTTTTGAATTTACTTACTTTTACTATTTTTCCCAAATTAAAACATGAAGGTATATATTTTCTTGAGGTTTGACGCTTTTTTAATTCTCCTACTTAGAGAATTTTTCTATCAATTTCCTTTGGTGAAAACCTTCATCTTAGAGGTCTATACATTGTTCATATTTTTCAAAAAAAATTCAAATTAATTTTCAAATTTTCAAATACTCTAGAAAAAGTCATGAGTACTGTAGTAAAACGCAACAAATAGTACAAGGGTTTCTTGCATTCACCCTAACACATATGCCAAATTTCAAGGCCAGAAGATTCATTATAAAAAAGTTATTCAAAATCTACCAACATGGGTAGTAGTGAGAAACATTTCACTACTTTCAACTTTGACACCTTCCTAAGGATTGAGTTTTTTTCTTTTGCCATGAAACTTTTGTCATGAAACAATCTCTATGTTTTTAATATGTATAAAAAATTTTAAGGTAAAATTTTTTTTCTTAAAGAAGATATTTGAAATCTCCCAACATATGTAGTTTTGAGAAAATTTTCACAATTGCCAACTTTGACACCTTCCCAAGGGCTGAAAAATTGGTTTCTTACCATGAATTTTTTTTGGTGAAGCCATCTATATGTTGATAATATGTTCTCTAAATTTCAAGTTCAAATGAATTACCAAAAAAGAGATATACAAAATCTCCCAACATGTGTAGTTTAGGATTCTTTAAAAAAAAAAAATTATTTTTTAAAAAATTTCAAAATTCAACCATTATAGGATGATTTATTGTTTTGTGACAACACATGGAATAGGTAGGGGAATGGCCTTGAAACAACTATTAGAAGACATTTGAGGGTTGTAGAAGATTGCGAGTTCCCAGACTACGGGAATGTAGAATTTGTCATAGGAATACAAATTTGACATGGTCAAGAGAGTGCCACATCATCGATTTCTTTTCTAAAAAGAAATTTGGACTTTTTTTCACATTTTAGGACCCCAGTTTTTTTTGGAGGGTAATTGCTGGCTTGACAACAACCAACAATTATGGAAACAATCCCAAAACGGGCTTCGAGAGCCCTCAAATCTCCTCTAATGCCTCTTTTGCCCTCAAATGTCTTCTAATGTTACTAAAAATGTCTCATATGATAATGTTTGAAGGAGAATAATCTTATTTAGTTCATTTATGCCATTTCAAATTTGAATTCAAGGTTATCTTGTATGAAATTTTCTACAATTTAGATATAGCTACAAAATTTTGTAATTACAAAAATATAAATGACAATCTTATTACTCTTTGAAACTAATTACATTTATAAAGGTTAAGAGAATTACAAAATAGTGCTAAAATGAAATTTTAAAAATGGAGATAATAATACTAAACATTTTAGTATAATTTGTACAAATCTTTGACCCATATAAAGAGATATTTGATAGAAGTTCAAATGCACTAGATATAAAGCTTGTAAGATGCTACCTAGAAAATTTTGCAAGAATTGTAGGTTTAATAATTTTAGAAAGTTTAGAATAAAATGAAAATTTTAGGACCTGCATTTTTTTAAGTTGAGATTAGCAATAATCAACAATTTATGAATGCTTGATATGTTGAGTTTGAATTTGAAATGCCCACTTGGGCAAGTGATATTGCCCAAGGATCAAATAGAAAATACACATTTTCGACCTCCCTAGTCATTTCATGCACTTTTTCTAGTTCAATATTTTAAGAAAATTACAAAGATACACAATTAAATATGAAATGCAAAATATATGAAGTCATCCATCCAATACAAGTTGAAGTCTTTTCATAAACTTTCATGATCAAATTTTATAAAATTACAACTTCACTTTGTCAAAAATAAATGAATCATTAAAGTAAAATAGAAGCATTATCAACTTTGTCTAAGACTCAATTCTACCCAGTTTAATTATTATTTTTCTATTCACATCAAAATAAGAAGTAAAAAAGGTTACAACAAATGAGTGTTATACATCCATGACAATTAACATTTATGACTTTCAAAAGATGGTGCTAGTCTTGTCTAATGGTAATAAAAAAATTCATATAATATAGAAGAAAATTTGACATTTATGATTCAATTATGTATTAATTAGTGAAGTCATTTAACTTCTATTAGACCATTTGTCTCCATATGGGTTATTTAGGATTTTGGGTAGGATCTTATTACACTAGAAGAAAATTGCGTTGCATTTGACAAAATTTGCGTTGTAGTGCACGGGAACTAGTGGGGTGGATTGTGTTGAAGTTTTGCTTTGTTAAACGGAATTTTTCATTCTAACATGAAATTTTGCATTGTACTTGTTGAATTCTACGTTTTACTTGTTGAATTTTATGTTCAAACGTGGAAACGCAAAATTTTGCGTTATGGAAGGAGAACTCAACACAATCCACCCCACACGTTCTGTTAAATCCAACGCACTTCCAACGCAGTCTCTGTTGAGCAAAACACAGATTTCACAAGTTCAATGCAGTTTTGGAAATGAATAGTACAATTTTCTTCTAGTGTTATGTCAATTTTTACTATTTAAAAAAAAATTGATTGTAAAGATAGGCAAATGTACTAGCTTACTAGAAGTGTAATTTTATACTATATATCAACTAGTGCCCAAGACCAAAAGTTACATGATTGTAAGTACATTCTTCATAACTTAGGCAATTGAGAGAAATCATAGGAAATATATATATATATATGTGTGTGTGTATGTGTATGTATTTGTGTGTGTGTGTATGTATGTGTATATGTATACATACATATATATATATGTATGTGTGTGTACATTGGAAGCCTTGATTCATTCCATTTAACTTAGTATTGTGAAGGATTTGAAAAATCTTATTTTGCAGGCAATTTGGAAGGCAATTGTAGTGTTCATTATTCTAAAAATATGTGGTGAAGGATTTGTTTTTGAGCTCAATTTTCACAATATCCCCCCCCCCAAAAAAAAAGTTTTATTTGGTTTAGATTTCTTACTTTGTCATTATCATTCAATTTTAGAAATACTAATGATTTCATTTATCTTTCCATCATGTACCTAAATCAACTTAAAAAACATTTAAGGGATGAAAATTATCTTTTTTCAGTAAATTTTTTATCAAGATTCTCACCTCAATTGTCTACCATAGTATTCTTACCACAGTACTTTGTAGTTTAAATTTTTAGTAAAGAGAATTCAAGGTTCAAAGATTTAATATAATAAGGTACCTCCAATAAGCAATTTTTTCACTTTGAACATTAATATCTTACAATCTATTTCTTCAAATTTTCTAAAATATTTTCCACACATTTTCATTCAAGCCTCTTATACATGATCCAACAATTGGATTTTGATAAGAAATCATTTTCTTCATGTTGGCTAGCTTTCTGAAATAGAAATCACAATTTATGGAGTGTTTTTTGCTAAAACATAATCATGGAACTTCAACATTCAAAGGATTTGGTTATAGAATATATTTTAGGTAGTTAACAATGGATACAAAATGCAATAGTTTGCAACGATGCTAGTATGTGAGCATGAACGTGTGAGCGTGTGGGCTTCTAATATGTATATAAGTAGATATACTACCACCTTTGAAGGTGTTTATAGTTAAAATGCCTATAAAATAGGTACCTATAGTATAAATACACTCTTATCATAGAAGGTTTATATAGTTTAAGCACCTATACTAGAGGTGCATCATCTTTGAGGCTCACAAGCTCACACTTCTATGCTCACATACTAGCAACCGTGCAATAGTTTGGATTCAATTTTTTATTCCTATGAGAAATGCTTTAACCCTTAAATGCCCAAAGTGCCAAATTCTAATGTCAATTATATTTTGATGTCAAGTTGCTATTTTTATAAGTTTATATTTTTGAAAAATTATTTTGAAGTCTAGATTTAGCATCAAAATTTCATTTAAAAAATGAATGACTATGACTTTTTAATTAAAGATTTTGTGCAAAGGTATACATTGCAATCTTGATATTCTAGTGTTGAGGGCTCTAGGTGATGAGTCCTAAGTACATTAGATCTAGGAATAAGAATTACATTAGAAATTCATTCACAAAAAATGTAGAGTAGAACGTGAGAAGTCTTTAATTGATAGGACTTTAGGATGTTATACCCTTCAACCTCATTTTTGGGATGACTACTTATTTAGATTTGACATGTGAAATGTAGATTAAAAAACTTGAAATCACTTTCACAATTTTAACACCCTCATGATCAAACATTATAACCTTTTAATCTATAAGTGATATTTTTCCCAATATAATCTCTAACATGCCTAGTTTGAATTTGTGTAGTAACAATTCAAAAAGTTAATAAAAATTATCAAAATTTTGGCTTCTTATTCAATTTAGAGCAAATTCCAAGAAGTTGAAAAAGGCCTTGGGGATTTAGGGGTTAAGATTTTTAATTATAAAATATTTTGTGTAATTCAACTATATGAATTATATAAAATATAATTAATTGATTATGAATTTCTTTTGGATTTTCATATTATCAATTACATTTCTATTTGCTAAAAATTTATTTTTCTATGGAAAGATGTAAGATCCATAGCATATTAATTGCAATACTCTAATTGTTTGATCTCTAAATTTCAAATTCTTTCAATGGAGGACACTTGGAGGTTCATATAGGTCCCTACAATCTTGATTTTTTATTTGAATTTTTGAATGTAGGTTTCGAGGAATATATTTTTTGTTCAATCGCTATATAGGACAAAAGTCAAGCTACAATCAGCTGAAAAGTATTTAGTTGGGTAACAAAAAAATCCAATAGAAATTTGAAATAATTTTTTAGAAACTTCTTTCTCAGAGATTATATATTTGTCTATATAGAGGGCTTTGATTTGTTCCATTTGAATTAGTGATGTGAAAGTTATGGAGCTTCTATGAGTACAAGCAATAATTCTTTTTTTATGAAAATAATTTATTGAATTTGTTTTTGAATTCCATTGCTACAATTTTAGAGAAGAAAAGAAAAACTCACAAGGTTCAATTCATTTGCTTAAACAATTATGATTATTGGATTATGAACCTAATGACCATAGTTCATCAAAATCTAAGTTATACTCCACCTTTTAGAATTTTTAAAAATCAAGTGGTGTAGTGTAGTGTAGTTCCACTATAAGAACCCCCTATTTTGGGTGAGGAGCCTTAATTTTTTATGATGGACTTTAGGTGGTGTCAATGCTCACAACCCATATAATTTATGACAACAAAAATGTTCAATGTAACATCAATGTTGATAGTCCAATGTTTTTATGTTAACATTGATGTTACATTGAACATTTTTGTTGACATAAAGTTTTTGAGTTGTCAACATTGACATCAGCTAAAATCCGTTATAAAAATTTAAAATCCGTTATAAAAAATTAGGGCTCGTCACCAAAGATAGGGGTTTCTTATAGTATTCACATCTCATATTTATTGGTTTTATTTGGACATAGATTGAAAAGCCATCCAATTAATGGGATTGTTGCCTACCAAAAATGGCATATCTAAGGAGTTCAAGGAGATGACAAGTGTATCTATTCTTGTTTTCCTACTAGCACTACTCTCATTTTAGAGCTTACTATACTTTCCAAGCTCCATCAAAAATTGAAAAATGATCTAAAAATTGTGAAATTCAAATGATCATTATCAACTCATTCTCGTTTTGCCAAATACAAAGGTCATCATTTCAAAAATTTCTCATTGAAATTTTCTCTTTCAAAGTGAATTACCCTATTTCCCTCTTGACAAATAATACTTGAAGTTTAAATATCTACTCTATTTTGTAGTCAAATAATCTAGAATTTTTTGAAGGTGCTCAATCTCAATGTAAACTAGAGGATCTTATGGAGTTACATTCTATTTTATCTCAAGAAAAAATGAATAAACAAATTGCTCAAGTCCTTTGTAGTTTTGGCTAATTTTGAAAGCACATCTCTTTGGTTGAAGGTTCTTAATATGTTATCCTAGAATCTTGAGCTTTGAAGTTGCTAAATTTTAATTTTATAGGTGCCTATGTAACTTGCAACTTCTATAGTTATAGGGTACCTATATTATAGATATATATTATAAGCATTTTCTATGGTTATACAATACCTCTATTATAGATACATATGTTATAAATACCTTCAATGGTTGCAGGGTTCCTACTTATACATAAACTTAAAGCTTTTGGGCTCGCATTTTTAAGCTTGCATATGAGTGTTGTTATTGCTTGGTCCATTAGGGGTTCAAGGCTAATCCTTTAATGATAGGCCAAATTCCTTGGACTTCATATAGAACAAATCTCTCATATAAAATTGGCTTTTGGATTTTTTTGTAATGTTTTACCAATTGGATCCACTTCTATTTAGTAAATATGACTTGTTAAGCACTGCATTTAGTGGTTGCAAAGTCATGGCATTGTTTACAATTCATATTCAAATACACTTTCACCTCACAAATGATAAGACCCATGCCCCACCCCAAGGGAATTTTTCATTTCCATGTGGATTATTTGCTAGGTAAAAACATGTCATTTGTAGGTTAAATAGATAGGAATTGGTACATTCATTGTAGGTTGAGTGTAAGATAGAGTGTCTTAAAATAACCTCTTTTTATGAAATCATATTTGAAAGTAGTGTTCAAATGGTTAATATAAGGTGTGGAAATTGCACTTTGATGGCACAATGAACAATATAAGTAAAATAATTTTAAGTGAATAAAATGATGGAAGTGAAAAAATATATTTTTGCTTTGAGAGGCTCTTGCTGTGATTATATCAACAAATATAAACAATTTGATTGTCCAACCAAATACTTAAATGGTGACTATTTTATCAATGTAAAGAAGAAAAAACAAAAATGTTACATACATGAAATAAAAGGATTTTTCTTAATATCCAAATAACATTTTTGTATCTCCTTGAAAGACAAATGGTTAGTTATTTTTGCCCCCCTATGAATACAAATAGGTGCCTAAGCATTTAAAAAAATTTAGGGCCTTTGGAGTTGTTTGACTCTTAACAAAAGTATAAATACAAAAAATAAAATTTTAAATTTTAAATTTATTATTATTTTCAAAGTATGTTTTTGATTTTTGATTTTTGTATTTTTGTTATTGTTAAAAGTCAAATACTTCTAGAGGCCCCAAATTCTATTGAACATTCTATATTAGAAATCTAGAAGGTAAAAATATAAATCTTTTATGCTTTCTCATTGGTCAAGCATTTGAAATGGTTCTAATTTGAAGTGGTCAAGCATTGAAATGATTCTAACTTAAACAAATGTAAACAATCATTTAAAAAAATATTGGGCCCACCTGCAAGTTTAAAAAAAACCTCAAGCATCCATAACAACACTTATGTTTGAGGTTGATAACAATAAACATTAATTGGGACCTTGATAGGAAATTAAATCCAAAACCTATTGCATCCATTACCACCCTCTCCAATCTTCATGCCCTTTGTATTTTTCTCTTCAAGTCAAACACTCATACTTATTTTGATAAGCCCACAACATTGCTTGGTAAACAATCCCTTTTTTGGCACCATAGGGTCAAATTGCACCATTTCAAATCAAATCAATTCTTTGTCATATAAAAGTAGTTTTTTTTCATTGGAATTTTTTCACTTCTATATTAAATGTAAATAAAATTGATAAATATAGATTAAAAATATATAAACACAATTGAAAAGTGCTTTTTGGTTCAAAAGATGGATGAATCTAGAAATACAAGGCTTTGCCATATTATAAGTGGTCACCATTCTAACACTTTCTCAAAATTAAAAAAACAAAAACAAAAAACTTGTATATGTACATTCTTTGGTTGTCAAAAAGTTGGTGTTAAACTATTGAATGCTTGGTTGGGGAATGCAATAAAGAAATCATGTCTATTTTTCAAGATTTAGATGTTGTCACCTTTACTTTTAAGACCATATTGTCACAATTGAATTAAAAAAAATTCATCACCAATGGTTTTTAATCAATTATCTTGTAAAAAATTATGAATTTTGTATAAAATAATTCACCAAAAATGGAGATTTATTTTTTTGAAATCCAAATTGGGTATATTGTATGAAAATTGCAAAAGAATTGAATTTTGATTATGTGCTTGATTCAATGAGACAAAAAATGCCAATCATATTACATACTATGCAAAATTCTTTTGAATGGTAGAATAGGGTGAACAATTGAGAGTTGTCATGTATAGTACAAAAGTGGGAATTGGTTAAATTGTCTTGCAAGAGCCAAGGGTACTTAAAGTCTCCATTGAGGATGCTATAAGGGTTGTTGATTTTAAAATTTTATATCTAATTTTACAAAGGTCAAACACATACAGAATATTAAACAAGAGGGATTAGTTTACCATAGCTTCCTAACAACTTGTTCAAAAAGTAAATAATTGAAGGGGTGCTTAACTACCTATATTTTTGGAAATCATTGACCTAGTTTGTTTCCCACTAATAATAAAATATATAAAGATAAAGATTGCCTAATTTATGAAAATTCAACTCACTCCATACAATCTTGCATCTCTTCTTTGTCAACAATTGCTAACATGCATTGCAAAGTTTTTTGACTTGCCATTTTTAATGTTAGTTTTAAGGGACAATCTCTCACAATAACACATATGTATCACATTTAACAAATCCTAAAACTTAACCAAATTGTGACATACATGGTTAAAAATTTAGGATTTGGAGGTCAAGTCAATGGTTTAAGTAAAAGCATTCTTCTTAAATGACAATAAAAAAAACCATTCCCAAATTGTGAGAACAACTTGGATGAATGCCTTACTTATTTTTATTATATTTTAAAATTGTCCAATCTTACTACATTATTTTTGGAGCTTTAATTAGTTATTACGCCAAAAGCTACTCATGTTGCTAGGAAGCTATTATAGTGAGGTAACCACATCTAAAATTGCACTAAGTAGTATACAATTTGGCATAGTTTCCATTTATATATTAAAAAACTTTTTGTGGGATGGATGAATGCAAGAAACACCAATCCTATTTGATGTCACAATTGAAGGTGCCTTGTTGTTTTTTGCTATAACTTTTGAATCCTAAGTCCTAAGAATATGAAATAATTATTGAAGATGTCTAACTTAATGTTAATTAGATCCCTTATATTTCTGAAATTAAGAAAGAATTAAAAATTAATAGTGAATTTTGATAATTTGTCACAATCTACATTTTAGGGGTTTTCACTAAGTTAGGTGTACCCAAATTTAATGATATAAAGCTAAAATTTTCATGGTCTGTTTGCACAATAGGGAGACATGTGCCTACTAAAAGGCATCTAAAAATATATTATTTTGTAACCTCCACATGAATACAAACATCACTCTTATGTACGCAATTTATAAAGATCAAAGATGGTTCTAAGATTATTCTTTTGGTGAAATCTCATGACCATCAATTCTTTCCAAATGGCCTATTTTTAAAATTTTAAATTCTATTTTTTACAAATTAAAATGTGAAAGTACCAATTTTCATGAGATTTTACACTTTTCTAGTTCACCTACTTCAAGCATTTCTTTTTATGCTTTTCCTTCCTAGGATACCTTTTTCTTAAAAGTGTATACATGAAACATATTTTTCAGTTTAAAAAAAAACTATTTTCCTAATTTAAAAGTACTCCCGAAAAAAAAAGTATTGTCCCAAAACGCTACAAAAAATGCCTGGTGTTTCTTGCATTCACTTCGATCTTCTTGGTAGTCAAATAGAGATTTTAGATTCTCTTCAAATGCATTTTCAAACACTACATGAGCAAACTACCAATTTTCATAGTGTTGAAATTAAGGTGTTTTATAATTAACCATAGACTCTCATAAATAGTAGGTGTACATTTTAGGCCCCTGAATGTAAATTAGGCAATTTAAGAAAGCAATTGAAATTAGATGTTGTTACCTTTGATGCAACCTCCTCTCATTTTTCATAAATGCAAAGAATCATTCAAAAGAAACCAATGTTGAGAGGGATGCGTTATAGATATCCCACCCTCTCTATCGTTGTTACTTTGCTTTAGAAGTGCTTATCTTCTAAAAGCAATCATGACATAGACTAACACACATTTTGCTTTCTTCAATGTACCAACAATGTACATTTTAAGGAAGGGTTGCTGTTAATGACCATTGTGTGGTTTCAACTTCAAAATTTCATAACTAATTCCTCAAAGGCCCCCCCCCAAAAGAAATGAAATGACTTTGGTCATATGCCAATCCCATCTTTCTTTCTACAAAGTGTTATTGAAAATTGCTTTATGAAATTAAGCTTCCAAGAAAAGACAACCAACTCTTAATCCTTGAGCACCCAATGTATGTTTACCAAAATTCATATCCTTCTCAACTCATTCCAATCAAATTGTCACCTGAAATAAGATTCATAAAAACTCATCATACCGAATTACTGATTGATAGTAGAGAATGGTCTGGAGCTTTGAGAAAATGAACAAATGATTTGATTGTATTGTTGAAAAGATTTTAATAGTCTTTGCGTTTTTCAGTAGGTCATCTTCCATTTGTGTTTACTTCTCGCTCTTATCTCTCTTCATTTGCCAGCTTCGGCTTGGATGTTGTGTATTGTTCCTTTTGTTAATGCAATGGGCCATGTCTAGTTGTTCAAAAGAAAAAAAAATTATATTTGTCAAACAAGGCAATCTTTCAATTTGAGGAGGCTAGATTTGAAACATTGGGGCACTTGGGGTTAACTTAACCCTTGAACGACACCACGGACATTTGGCGTCCCCTGAATGACAAATAATCTTTCCTTCCAAGATAGAAATGCAACTTTTCATCCTCGGTATTGGGGGTGGAAAGGGAAGATCTTCTACAATACTTTGACTTCCAATGCATATATTTGACTTTTTCAAAGTAGGTGGTGTCACATGGTATCAAAATGCATGGTTTCCACGACCACCGGTCCGTCCTTCAAGGGTTAAATGGTTGCTTTAAGAGCAGACTACTACCGCTTACAAACTACCGTAAACTTACAGTACACTGCAAACAACAAGTTTGTTTGGAGATTTTTTGGTTTGTGCATAGGAATCATCAAAGACGTTTATTGGCTGATTTTGGCACACACTTCAGTTTGGAAGTTTTTGGAGGTAAACCATTGGAGCCCTGAAATTCTGTGTCTGCTACAAGCAAGATTGTAACTCCATCGTCACTCCAACTGCGTGATGGAACACTTTCTGAGTCACAGTCTACAAGACTTCGATGGCAAGCTGAACTCTCATCAGTTGGCACTACAGGACTTTTTTTGGGGCTTTCTAGTGCCAGATTGCATTAGGTAAAAACTAAATTCGCTAAAAACTGGCAACAAACTGTGAAGTTTTTGATTAAAAACTAAAAAATTCTTGGATGAAATTAGATTGTGGATGCAAATAAAATTATGCACACTCATGTAATATGTACAAATGTGATATTTTCTATCCCATGCTTGGATGAATGTTGAAATTTGGAGCACCACTATTAAAGCCACTTTGGCACTTCATAAAAAATGAAAACAACAACGACCCAGTAAGCTATAATTTACCAGAAGTATGTTAACCCTTGAATGCCGCCGTGGATGTTTGGCATCTTTCAAATGACAAAGAATCTTTCCTTCCAAGATAGAAATGCAACATTTCATCCTCGGTATTGAGGGTGGAAAGGGAAGATCTTCTACAATACTTTGACTTCCAATGAGTATATTTGGCTCTTTCAAAGTAGGTGATGTCACACGATATCAAAATGTATGATTTCCACGGGCGCTGGTCCGTCCTTCAAGGGTTAACTTAGGCTCCTCCAACACAGGCATGGACTTTTTCACCCCCTCCAGCATAAGCTAAATTTAAGCATTCTAACTACCCTGCATTTGACCTCCAGGGCCTCAAAAACAAAATTATTCCATTGAACTCCAGAAAGTGTATTTCAATGCATTTTCCAGCGAGTTTCAGGGTTGAGAAAAAAGGGAGAGTAGACAATTTGGACCACCCTTCCGGGTTCTGCACTGACTTCAGGAGCTTGACTTGCCAACCAGAGCCAAAGAAACAATGACAGTCTGTGAAGGACTCCAGTCAAAAAGTAGGGTGAGGTAGATGTACCTAAAAGGAACACTTGTCCAAAAACTGTGGATTTTGAGGGTAGCTACAAAATGAAATGATGTATGCTTGTTAGGAAATGTTAGGAAATACACAACCAAATTCGTTTTGTATTGTTTGGAGCTTGTATGCATATAATATGAAGGTGTGGAAACAACTGTGTAGATGCATTTGTTGTGGATTGTAGACTATCACACGCAAGTGGTCATGGAAACATCCAAAAGCAACAAAATAGAAGAAGCTTGTCTTGCACACAAGAAATGGGCCAATGCAAAATCCACCTACCTTAGTACGTGACTTTGACAACTTCCGACAAGCCCACCTCTCTACTCTACCTCTAGTTGTGCTTGGATTTAGGTTGTGTTTTAGATGTCACTAAATAACTCCTGTTACTTTTAGGTATGTTTGCCTTAGTCATCACTAACTAAGTAACATGAAAACTTGAAAAACAATTCTTGGAGAAGGAAATGAGGTATATGTTAACTTACACAAATTTCAATATTTATTGAATAGTGTGACTCTTGGTCAACTAGCATGATCTTCTCTAATAGAAAATCATTTTAGCCATCCATCCATCTTTGTCAATGCATTTATAATAAATTAAAAATAATATTTCTCAACTTTGCATTGATAATTTGGACCTTTCACTCAAGACTCTTGCATTTTTTTTAAACATATGGCCTTTAAGGACCCTAGCAAGAGCAAACATGATACACCATCCAAGGCAAACCAAAATAGTTTCACAAGAGATACACTATAGGTATTTCCTTGCCAAAAACAAGTGGAGGAGCAAACCCCCTTCATATTAATAATCATTGTGACTACTATTACTATAGAACCAAAGGTATTGAAGGTGCTAGTACCCATTCATTTCAGTGTACCCATTGTTTGATACTAGAGATCCCTTGAAAGTGTCCCTAAAAGTACCATGAAACCATCCCCATGCTTAATTGTAGTTGGTGGGTTTTGATTTTTTGAAATTTTGGTGTGAGAATCAAGGCAAATTTCCTAGGAGTGCAAATTTAGGTACCCTAGGCAATCCTACTTTAAAAATTCATAGAAATTAGATGCCCTATTTAAAAATTCTTTTTTTTAATGTGAAAAATCATGATTTTCAATTACTAATACTATAAAAATATTATTTTTAGGAAAAGGTGCCTTTAAGTATGCTAAAATTTCTTAAATTCGTAGTTATGCGTGCTCCTACTTTGAATCTCACACTCTAAGCCCAAAAATCTTCATATTATGTAAGATTTCTTTACACTTTATATATCTCTTTTGAAAATGTGAGATTTTAAGAGCCAAAATGAAGTTATGACTGATTATTATTGCTGATAGTGATTTGCAAATCCTTGGTGTAGAAGTCAAACGAATGTTCCAAAGAAAATCTTTGCAAATGTTTTCCCAAATGTGAGGTTGAGAAAAGGTAGAGACTAGAGAAAGGCCATTTGGACCGCCATCCAGTTCAGATACTACGGAGTAGTAGCGACTGGCGAAGACTGAAAAAAAAAAGAAACAACCTGAAACCCAAAGGCCCCACACTCCCACAGGCCCACACCAACAAGTACAGTAATAAAGCACCCACGCTAAATTGCATGCCGTTAGGAGTAAGTACCTACTGCAGTGAAGAAGCCCTGGCGCTACATTTGCAGCAGCAACAGAGCTATGGCAGAAGCGCCTGCAGCAGTCAGAGCCGAGAGACAGGGAGAAGGAAGACAGAGAGCATGAGCGCATCAATTCGACAATCCTCGAGATCTGCAGGCGCTGATGGTTTGAAGGATTCGATCGAGTTTAGGGAACCGCCATAGCCATCGATTTCGAGCTGCTCAGCTTTCTCAAGTGGGAGCTCGCTCACACATCATCTCGATCTTTCATTCCGAGTCTGTTATGGTCCTTTTAATTGCTTCTCCTGCCAACGAAGCTTTCATGAGCAGACTGCACTTCTCGTAGCCGTTCCTCTTCTGAAGCGCAAGTACCTTCGAGTAGTCCGGTTTCATTGTATGCCAAAAGGGGAGTCGTTGGAGGGGGGGGAAAATGCCGTTCTGTGGTTCTTGCTGCCGGAGTGTCAGTGTGGATCATTGTTTGGTTTGTGGACGTTGGTAGCTTAGAAAGGCCTGCGTTGTTGTTCTTCGAGGGCGATGTACAGCAACCAGTGTGGCTTAGGTTTTGTAGTATAAGTTCCATTTCGCATATTTGATGAGCCAAGAGCGTTAGTATTGCTTGGTTTGTCGTGGTACAGGTTAGTCGTGCTGTGTACGTGCACGGTGAGCTCGAGGCTGGTAGTTGAGTTAGTGCGGCATTAGTTAGCGATGACTGTAGGTCTTCACGTTCGGCACTACCTGTGTGATCTTTGCAACGTGCGCGTGCGGTCTACATGTCTTCTTGTGACACGTGCCTTCTGAAACCTGTACATGTCCCGGCCTCGTCTCTTCCATTGCTCGTTTAGCGAGCTGTAGGACGTGATAGATTGGAACTTTGAACACTTCAAGGTATTTTTTGCGGCTTTTCTTCTTCTCGTAGGTCGCCTTAGCAGGTCCATATTTCATCAGAGGAAGAGGTGCGACAGAGCAGAAGGCCGACGTCCCACTCAGTATTTTCAGTTTTGATGATATATAAATTCAAACATATCGAGGGGTTTCAGATTTTTGGTTTTGTTTCTTTCAATAGATCTTCCGGAAGAGACGTGCGATAAAGCTGACTGTGGAAGTGCTGCGCAATACTGAAACCTCTAATTTCGGTTTCTCATTCTCGATAGTGTAAAGCGTTGAACACGTTTCTCAATAGATCTAACTTTGGAAAGTCTAAAGCATTGACCACGTCTCTCAATCAACAGATCTTTCAGAAGCCTATCTCCCCGAGGGAAGGGATGCATGATAGAGCTGAAAGTGCTATTCTGAAGTCTTGATTTCGGAACCTTTGCCGAAACGCGCGTCGAAATTTAAAATGGCGACACTTGTTTTGTTCCTTTCAATGTCGATGATGTTGGCAGCAGTGCACGCTCGTCAACCAGGTCCAAAGTTAAGCTTCTATAACTACTCCGGAATGCAGGCTACGATTAACTGCATGGACCACCCGCCAACGATCTTGGAAGCCGGGAAGACCTCCTCCATTCCGCTTACTCGTGCCAATCAAGCGTGCATCGTGACACTCAGGGACGGGGAGCATGCCTCTATAGCAATTGACAAGATGTTACCGAGGTCTTCCAGCTCTGGCCTCTCTGTTTCGGTGGATATCAACGACTCGTACCTTTTCTTCTCTCTGGACGAGACGGTTCATCATCAATATGTGAACTACCAAAACAGTCAGGGTGAACGCATCCAGATTCAGAGGTCCTCGGATCTTCAATTGTGGTGAGATTTGCCTCCCCTGCTCCATAATCAGTGAGGGAACCTTCTGTATCTAACTTCCGCGTGTCCATGTCTGGTCCAAAACCAATGACCAACGCATTTTAGAGTCTAGGTTTCTTGATCTTCGCAGTTGTTTCCCTTTTTCCCTTGGGTATGTTTGACGACATTTAAAGAAAAACTCAAAATTGATATAGAGAGGGCTGAAGAATTTCTCGACTTTACTAGCATTATTCCTAGAAAAATATTAGAGAGAGATGAAGCTTCGTTAGTCCCTAATGCACGGCATGTTCTGGTCATGGTGCGTCTGGTTGTTAACTTCGGTCGATGTTTGCAGTGTGGAAACTGCTCAACTGGTGTCGAGACTTTAAAGTTAACTAAAGTCTTACGGAAGTACTGATTTTAGTATATTTTGGTTAAGAGTTTGAACTCTGCCTCAGGCATAAAAAACCAGACTTTAAAAGAAAATGTTCATGATTTTTCTAATGAAGATTTTTTGCAAATCTTTAATTTTTTAGTGATTTGGTGATGAGGCTCTAGATGAGCCTCATTACACTAATCTTGGGGGATATCACACTTTAAGTTGGTTTACAAAAATTGAAGAGTAGATTTTGAGAAGTTATTAATCGATTATCGTTAATTCATTTTAAGTCCTCGTGTAAAATACGCTTGTCTCAGGTCTGCGGAAGAGTCGGCAGATGAATGATTTTTCATGCTGCCTGGAGGATCTCTCGCGCTTCTATATCAAGATCCAAGGAGTATCATCAAAGCCATGGAGGAGTGGTAGCAAAATGACTGCGTGCAAGCAGGGAGCAGCGAAGGTTTCAAATCTGTGCTTCGAATCTGGAGCATTTCCACGAGTCTGAACAGGTTTTCAATATCCACTGTAGCTGCCCGAGGTTGGTCGATGGTTGCTGCAACTTGTCTGAAGCGACGCTTAGACTTCCATTTTCCTGACCTAGGTTACAATTTCTTTATCAACTCCCGGAATTTGACGTTTTTCATTAAATTTTGATTTGAAGACCGTACATTGAGGATTGTCAGATCTAGAGCCTGGAATGAGGAAAATTATGTCTCACTGAAGTGAGTAGGATTGAAAGAATTTCAGAGCATCAATTCGTTGGAAAACAGATTTGCCTTATTCTTCTACTTTAGAAGAGTGCAGAGCTTCCAGGGACCTTCGGAGTAATGGATGCATCAATTCTTAGTAAAAGCTGTTGCATTTTGGCGTCTTTACAATATCTTTTCGAAATTTAGACAGCGCTTTGACCTGTACATGGGAACGGGTGAGATTTGATTCCTATCATATTATCCTTGAAAAGATAGTGAAGTCTTGTTGCCAGTTTGCCACTCATGCTTGAACAAGTGGATCGACCAGAGAATATCTGACGCTCTTACGGTGTAAGCTTAGAAGGCCATACTCATGATTATATCGAAAGCACAACCGCTTCTAGCACTAGTTTATCCAATTTGCGGGGGTCTGTCACGAATGATACTACTGCAAAATTTAAAAAACTAGCATCCACCTAAAAAATTGTATTGTTTTGGCTACTGTTACCATGTAAAAGTATTTCACCCTATGCTAGATGGCTCTAAAACCGCCCCTCTCCTTGCAACTGTCCCATAGGTGGTTGTAAAATGGATGGGAGCTGATCTTTAAATGGACCACTGTTGCTATTGAATGAATCAAGAAAATTTATTTTATTTTATTTTGAGAACCAATCATTTTCTCCATAGTTCAGAAATCGTTTTAGTAGTTGCAGGGGGATAGATTATGGGACACCTATGGTCACAAATAGGTACCTACTACAGAAATCTTTGAAAATTCATAACTAATTCAAATATGATTCAAAAAATATGAAACCACCTGTGTTACATTTAGCATCCATTTTTCTTTCTCTGTGAAATGAGCTAAAAATATTCCTGTTCATGCAAACGTATGAAAAGGTGGATCAGCCCTTAAAGTGTCGCTTTTAGAGCGATCTACCCTACATTAGTTCAACCCTTAAACATCGGCAACAAGAGCTTGTGGTTGATGAATGATAGAATCTTCTCTTGTAAGAGAGAAGTGGAACTATTCATGTTCCGTAGTAGGGATAAGAAAGGGCTATCCTTTGAAGAATTGTTACCTTGTCCATAAAGTTTTAAACCCTAAATGGTCAAGGCCTTTGATCTACATAAAAACACTCAAAAATATTATTTCTATTGTAAAGATTTATAAAGATTGAAAATTGCTCTTTTTCGACATCTAATTGGGAGATTGTACACTCAATTAGTATGAAAATGTGTGAAAAAATTCCACTAATTTAGACCACTCAAATTGTAGTATATCTATATTGAAGTAAAGAGAATGATTTTTTTCATATATTGCGGGATTTGATTATATGACTTTGAACCTTCTTAACTTAATTTTATACACTATAGAGATTTGAGGTTGAAATCTTTACAATGGGAAATTGACTTGAGAGTCTAGGAAAATATATAAATTCAAACAAAATTAATTTTTAATCTAAAAAAAACTATTAAATTGAAGTTAGTTTAGAATTGAAGATAAATCTAAATTATTAATAATATTTCTAAGGTAGAATTGAAACACACTAATTGCAATAGTGAGATTATTTTAAAAACTAAATTATTCCATGTAGAAATTGCATTTAGGAATCAATCCCTCAAGTTATTTTTTCAAGAAGATGCTTAAATTGTCCAAAAACCAAGATTATCTATAACTTTTACAAAACTTATTTAAACAAAAATGAATCAAAGCTTTCCATATAGACAAAAATATAATATATGAGAAAAAAAAAATTTAGAGAAAAGATTCCAATTTTTTTTTTAATTTGTTATTTAGTCTTCCCTATTTTGATCTTATTTCAGTTATATGAGCATAACTTTTATTCCTAGGCACTAATTTAAAAAATTATATATATATAGGTATATTTACATGAAGCTAATCAATTCTTCTTTCTTCAAATAAAGTTTCAAAATATTATGACAAAAATTGAGACTATAAATAACTACTGTAAATCCAATTTGTCTTTCAAGAGGACAATGGTCCTTTAGGGATTAAATGTATTTCAAATAATTCAACTTTTTTAAATTAATATACATCTTCAAGAGCATGGCCAAAAATAAGTTATAGACAAAATATTCTTAGCTTTTGTCAAACAAACTTATCATATAACAAAGAATGTTGATTTTAGTAGTTCGATATAATACTCTAAACCCCAAGTAATTATGAAATGACACTTAGATGGTTTTGAATGAATCAAATCAAAGGAAGACTAATGATTGTTCATCCATTTTTATGCAAAGAGCTCTTTGATTGGATTTGTTGTGGATGGTATCGGAAATTATGAGGAATAATTGATTTTTATAATCTTACCTTAAAGGTATTCCAAAGTAGTAAATTTTTTGGACTTGAATTGTCTTACTGAATAGAAAAGTGTAAAGTTATATTCATTCTGATATGAATTTTTTTGTAATTGAACACTTTACTACTATTTGGAATTGAAGTTCATATACATAATCTAGTGATGTTCAATGTATAGCGTCCAATGGGAAATTGATTTAGAATTTAACATAAGCTTAGTACTCATAATTAACAATGTCAATATTCCTTGATAATAGTTTCGAAAGTTTAATTTGGGTTGCCACAAATTTTTTTAATGTATTTGACATGGGAGGAACATAAAACAAAGAGTAGTGCAATAATAAACGTTTGTATTCATGCTATGCTAGGTTTATTAGTTTTCATATGCAAGATATATATTTATTATTTTTCATGTGTAGGATTTTTTTTCTATGATTTATTTGATATGTTTTGTTGAAGTCATTTATAAAAGCCTAAATAATCTTGGTCATATTCAATTTGAAATATTTTAGTTGATAAAATTCAAAAATTTAACAAGTCTTAGCATATGATTTCAAAATTAATTTTCAATTATTTTATTGAGTGTAAACATTTGCAAGAAGAAAATTAAAGTTCATTAGAAGGGATTTGAGGGTAAGGGAGGGCTATTTTAGGATTGCTCGCCTACTTGTTCCCTATATTCTCTGAAAACTATGAACTAATCCATGATAGTTGAGTTTTCAAGTTTTTGAGGGAAAAAAAATTCAAAGTTTTAAATTTTTTTTTAGAAACCTAAAATTGATTTGAATTATTTTCAAAAAACTTATTTTAATAATGATTTAATAAATAATTTTAACAATAAAAATGAAAATTGTAACATGGCTCTCTTTTGACTACATCAAATTGCTAATGTAGTATGTTCCCATGGTTTGAGAATTCAAAATAACTAGTAGTTTCCCAATCCCTACTAATGGTTGTCTTGCTAAATTTTAGAAAAGGTTCTTAAGTAAAAAAACAAAAGATTTGACTTTTTAACTTTAGATAATCTTTCTTAATTATGGGACATGAATTTTTTGGTTGCTTTTAGTTTGACAAGAACGCAAGTTATTCATAAAATGTAGTTTTTTTTCCTAATTATAAAGAAGTAATTGAATGCATTTTTTATGGCAATCATGGGACTTTATGTGAAGAGACTCTTCCATAATGCACCAATCACTAAAAATAATTGGAGGGTTTTTGTTTGAGAAAGCAAGTATGAAACTCTTCAAAGGCAATTTCATTAGATGAAATTTGAAGGCATTAGGAGACTGCGGGAACACAGTTTTTGCCATGTGAACTCGAATCCTACGTGGTCGCAACCCTGCCATGTAATAATTTTAAAAAAATTTGGACTTATTTTCATATTTCAGGACCCCCCAATTTTTATTTTTATTTTTGATTAAAGTCAGCCTGACAACAACCAATGGCATTAGGAGCCGTTTCGGGAACATACCCGAAACGGCCCTGTAATGCCCTCAGATTTCTTCTACTGTGCCTCTCAAAAAACTCAAAAATTCTTTTCTAATTCCATCACATCATAGAATTTTGTTTTTAGTACTCCCTCTATTCCACAAAAAATTGCCAAATGTCTTTTTTTTAAGATATTAATTGTAATTTGACTATTTCTACCAAAAAGACTTGCATTCAAGAAGCATAAACTTATTTCCTAGATCTATGTATAATTTTTAGTTCAAGAGCCTCCATTTAGCTATCCAAAATGCATGTGATATTTAGCATTTTAGAACACAGTTTGTGAATGCTGCGAGCTCATCATTATTGGTGATTTTAAAATTGGTGGCAATATTTACAAAGTAAAAATATTAAGTTGCAATTGGAATATGTGCAATAGAAATGTGGTCCACTTCATTAACAACCTAGTTCAAGGGTGGTGACAAGACAAGGAATCCAAACAATCCCTCTCCAACCACAATACTTGCAAATATGAATTGTGCACCGCAGCTTCATTGGAAGTCCATCTCTTGAAGTTTAGAAACCTTAGTTTAGACAAATGAGAGGTCATTTTGCAACAAATTCAGAGTTCATCTTGGAAATTCACAAACTGCAACTTTTGAGCAAGGTTGATAAGAAGTTTTTGATCGATGATTTCAGAGTGCAAAGTTTTTTTTATCAAGGAGTGCAGAATGGGAGATCATCATGGTGGTTGTGAGTGATGGTTTTTGAGCACATCGAGAGAGTTGTGGAGTGAAAGTTGAAGTTATCATCAAGTTTTAGTGCCAGAGATATAAGCAAGAGCAATATTATTTGAAGTCAGCACTACTATCTGAGGTGAGTACATTGATACAGCATTGATGCTGGGCTAGACATATGAAGTATTCCAGATTAATTTCAATCCTCTAATTTTGGAGATATTTGAATAATGAAATGCATAGATTAACTAGCCTTAGATTGGTGAATGTTAAGTACTTTTTTCACACATCTAACCATGCTATGAACAAGTTTTGTCTAGGTAACATGGAAGTTATGATGGACAGCGATTCTTTACATTAATGTTCAGTTACAAAATTTGTTGTAACATGCAGTGGTTCAATTGAGTCACTAAAGTCATTGTGCTATCGGGTGATTGCACGAAAGACCTGTACTATTTGTTGCGTTTTGCAATAGTACTCCTGACTTTTTCTGGAGTACTATTTAATTAGAAAAATAATTTTAAGAATTAAAAAAAAATATGACTTATGTATACACCTTTAAGACAAAGGTACCTACAAAAGGAATTGTATAGGAAAATTTTCTAAGTAGGAGAACTGGAAAAGTGCCAAACCTCAAGAAAATACATACTTTCATGTTTTAATTAGGGAAAAATAGTAAAAATAAGTAAATACAAAAAATAAAAAGTGTCCATTTTCAACAACTTTATGGAGATGGTCATTCACCATAGAACCTACCAAAATAATATTTTAAATGTTTCAAAATACAAGCAGAATGAAGCTCTCTTTGTAGACCTCCACATGACATAAAATTAACTATTTTTGAAAAGCCTTTTGTGGAAAGTTAGAAGTCTATTAGAAGACCATCTCCTCCAAATTTCATCTCAAAATCATTAAAAAAAGGTATTCCATAGTACTAAAAACCTCCAAATTGTCATATGTGACATTCAATTACTAGTACTATTTTTATATTAAAATATTTTTGAAAATTATCAAAAATTCATGTAAGCTGTATGATAGTTATGAGCACCTTCTCTAGAAATCTTGAGTCATTTGGAGCAAAAATGCAAAAGTTATGGTCAAAAAACAGATCAGCATGAGATGTGTGACGGAAAATAGTACAAGTCTTTCATGCAATTGCCCTATCATATATGTACTCCTTCATTCATAGACATACTTTCGTATAGAGTTTGGCTCATGAATCTTGGAAATTTAATTCCAGTACTAGGCAAGATTTCAATTCATACTAGTACAATGACCATTCCATCAAAGCCTTCTTCATTGGTACAGATGTGTTAGGATTATTATAAGGTCAATATGATTAGCTTCAAATCAATTCAATTGAATGTGGGTCTCTTTCATCGGGTTTAATGTAAATCAATTCAATTGACTTCTATATACTGCTTTATTGTTGCAATTCCTTTCAATTTTTGTTACCATTTGAAAAGATGTTGTTCATGTGGTCTTCTATACATGATGTTTATAAAATATTGCAAGAGGTGGGATTGTGAACATATACGAGTCAAATCTCAACAACAATGAACATTGAGCAATATGAGAGATGTTGTTGACGAAGCGGCGCTTTGATAATGAAAGCAAACTTCTTCCAAGTGCAACTTGTGAAATTAGTTTGTTGTTCAGTGTTACTCCAAGAACCATCCATTCCATCTTCAAGCAAGGACAAGAATCTTTGGCAGTTGGAAACTTACTGGCTAATGTGTCAAGGAGGAAGGTTAGGCGGTCTGGATAGAAGAAACAATTGTTGAATTTGGAAGTTGTCAAGGCCATCTCACTCATGTGAAGGCAGAACATCCGTTCACTAGGTATTCATCTACAAATGAGCAAGAGTATAGTCCACCAACAAATCAAAGAAGCCAAGCTCATCAAACTACACGCTAGTACCATCAAGCCGTACTTGAGAGATGAGAACAAGATTAGCCACGTCTAATGTTGCATGTTGCACTTGGATGAGATGGGGCAATTTGACTTCATAATGAACAAAATCCACTTAGACAAGAAATGGTTCACTCTTAGTAACACGGTTGCTAGTATGTGAGCCCAGAAGTGTAAGCTTGTGAGCCTCAAAGATCATGCACCTCTAGTATAGGTGCTTAAACTATAGAAACCTTCTATGATAAGAGTATATTTATACTATAGGTACCTATATTATAGGCATTTTTACTATAAATACCTTCGGAGGTGGTAGTATATCTACTTATATACATATTAAAAGCTCACATGCTCACACGCTAGCATCGTTGCTCTTAGTAAGAATGTGAGACGATTCTACCTTGCAAATGGTGAAGAGGAACCTCATCGCACTATGAAGAGCAAGCGGTTCATAACAAAGATGATGTTTCTTGCCCTAGTGGCTCAGCCACGACACGATACGTGTTCGAATCATCTCTTCCACTACAAGATCGGCATATGGCCATTTGTATTCAAAGAGATGGCACAACGTACGAGATAACGTAGCACTAGGAATCGACCAAGAGGCACAATGGAGACGAAGTGCATCCCATCAATTGGCAAGACTAAGATCAAGAAGATGTTGCAAGAAAAGGTGCTACCAGCCATTTGACAGAAATGGCCTACAAACTAGGTATGCAAGAGCAACAACTCTATATACATGCAATTTGACAATGTGCATACTCATCCTGGAAAAAACATGATGATCAATTTGCAGGCAGATGGATTTGACATCTCCTTGAAGTTTCAACCTGCAAATAGTCTAGAGATGAATGTGCTTGAGTTGGATTTCTTCAATAGCATCCAGTTTCTACAACATCAAATCGAGCAAAAGACTATAGATGATTTCATTGGAGTAACAAGGAAGGCATTTAACAATCTTTAGGTGGAGAAGTTGAACTACACTTTCCTTACTATACAGCAATGCATGATTGAGATGATTAAGAATGAAGGAGGCAACAAATACAAGTTGTCTCATATAGACAAGACCAAGATTGTGAGGAGAGGGATGCTCCCTAATTGTTTTATTTGCCCCCAGAGGTCATTCAGCATGGCCAAAATTAGAAAAGGAGCTTTTTGTGGGACAAGAACTATACCTATTTTGGACGGTTTTAGTGGAACAAAGGGAGTATTAATCAAAGAAGTATCACCACACCTCATCCTTTCAAACATATAATTACTCCATGCTATATAGATTTTTCTCCCTAAAACCTTGTTATTTTCTTAAGGTAAATTGAGATATAGTCTTAGTTCTTAGAAATGGATCGGTTAAGGATGTTCAATAATGAATTGTCAAATTCTTGGGTGAAATGAATTGCAATATGACATAATATTATTAACCATCATGGAAAGTAGACCTTTTGCTCCTTTAGAAAGTTGAAACTCCCAATATTGCAACTTCTTAGCCATTCAATGATTGCCTCCAAATTAAACTACATTCATGCCTAGGAATCATTCCAACCTTCAAGATCATGGGTTACACTAGTTAACAATCCATACCTCAAGTTACGCTATTTGTTTATTTAATTTCTTTGTTTATTATGGTGAAATCTCTTCTAGACTATGTGTTGTATGAAAATGATTGAATTTATGAGTTTTCATGAATGAAAAAACTAGATTGTTATTTTGACTTTGATTATGGCAATACTACAAGATAGGTTGTTTTTTCCAATGTTGTAGTATACTATGTAAGGAATGGAGCATGGTCCCTCCAAATGTAAACCATTGTGATTGAACCATGACAGTGCATACTCGCTCTACAAGGCCAAAAACACACATTGCTATAGGGCACACTATTATAGCTTGTAAATTACAAAAGCAAGCAAAAGAATAAATCCTAGCCTATTAATAACTAATAACCGAACAATGATGATTGTACTAAAAAGCGGGCAAAGGTTTGCAGAATTTGCAAACCAATGAGCCTTGCCGCAAGCAATAGGACAAGCTATTATTTAAAATTTACAAACCTCTATCCATTCTCTTGAGTTAAGATCAAGGGGTGCATATTATGTGGCATTATTTGTACGATCTTGAGAGTTGTCGATTTTGTAAACTAATTGATCTTGAAATGAGGCGAATATACACCGTTTGGTCTTAGAGCATCCCCAATTCCCCATGCAATGCAAGATATGGTGCAAACTAGGTATTTGGCTCTGTCCGACCAAATAAATTGCCCCACATCACACACGACGAAGCAAAAAGAAAGGCCAGGCCTAACCAAATTTGATGATGGCTCATCCAAATGGAGAGTATTTGGCTCGGTTAGGTGTGCTTTTTTGTATTTAATTCCTACTTCCGAGGCACTTCAAAATTGAAAAAAGATTTTTCTTGTCAGAATCCACAACTTAGCACCTAGAAATCAGAAATAATTTGTTTCCTCGTGCTTATTTGCCGTGTTGGAGTAGTGCAAATTTATTTAATCGGGCATGGGCTTCCTCAATGGCTCGGCAAGTGGTCCCTACCCACGCATCTCTTATGGCAACCCATAAGGATGATCTTAACGATAAAAAAAATAAACCTGAATGGTTAGTGAAGCAACTCAATCTACAACTTGAAGGTTATTGGTAATTGGTACAAGCATTTCAACTTGCAATTCAATCTTCTTCGGGGACTTTGTGGGTTCGTTTTAGGATGGAATTTTTGATTATGTTAATGAAGGTTGTGTGGATTGATAACTCTAAAAGCTTGACATTCTATATATTCTAGTTTGGTCAAACTTCATTAGTTTTCTATATTAAAAATACTTTTCAAAACTCTGAAGTTTAATGATGTAGGAATATATATATCCTAAATTCAATCTTTAAATGCCCAAACTGTGGTCACATAGCAATTTTTAGGCAACTTAAGGCTCTACAAGCAGATCAAGCAAATTTAAGAATTCTTTAAAAATATATTTTCTTAAATAATTGTTTTAAGAAGAAAAAAATTGAATTTTTTTTAATTAATTTAGATATGAGTGAAATCTTTTGAATTGTTTGATTTTGATTAATAAAATGAAAGTTATGAAGAATTTTAGTCTACAAGTAGTTATAAAATCTCTACTTTAAAATAAACTTTGAACTCCCTTATTTAACTCAATTTTCAAAAGTTTGAAAAAAGATAAAAATAGTGAATGAAGATTGTTTATTACAACACAACAACCATTGGGATTGGCATTTTTCAATTCCATAATTTAATTCTTAACAATTTAGTCTCTTGAATCATTGTCTACTTCTTTTTACTACTATTTTTTTTACACATTGTACAATTCCAAATGATTTGAAAATTTTCAAATATATAGCTAACTTCCTTTGATGAATGAATCCAATGAAGCACCGCTATTTTGAAAAAAATTCCATACAATGCATTGAGAAGAAGTTGTCACCTCTTGATTTGCATTAGTCCCCCCCCCCCCTCTTTCTAAAAACTTGTGAGTTGTTGATTTTAGAAAAAGAAATGCTTCCCCTGTAAAATACCAACCATTTTTCAAAAAATCTCAAGTGGTTGATCTTTGTGAGATTTATTCTGAGCCATCTTAATATAAATTCAGAATACAATACCAAATATAGATACTAATATTAGAGATGGTATGAATATTAGAGACGGATATGGATATAGGAGTGGATACAAATACTATATACAAGTTTCATATATGGTACGGGTATTGAATATAGAATATTGTATAGATATGAAATACAAATATTATACAAAATTGTTCTTTATTGATTGTCGCGTAATATAGACTCTCAAAATTGCAAGTAGGGAGAGAGGGGAGGGAATTAATTAATTAATTTTTTGAAACCTGGGTAGGTGGATGAGTGGTAATTTATTATTATTTAAAAAAAATTATAAGTGCATTATGACACAATTTGACACAGTGCACCTAAAAGAAGCAGTAGTTGCCTGCATTCAAATGTGACCTTGTGAAGTGCAATTGCCCATTTTTTTTTATAGGGCTCAAGACTCAAGAAAGGATTTTGGTCAATTTAAATGTTGATTTGTGCAATCCACTTGGTAGAAATTTTTGAAGTTTTTCACATCTTTTCATAGTAGAGTACTATAAGATCTTATAATTCCAAAAATTATTGTTTTTTGCTAAAATTTGGTACTTTTACTAGAAATTATAGTTTTTGAGTGTTTTAGTGAAAATATAGTCAAAAACATTTTAGGATTAATCTCATTTTTTCATAAAAATGATTTTAAGAATAATTTTAAAAAATCTTAACAAAATTAGAGGTGATATTGGTTAACCCTATAGTGTAATTGGTGTACTTGTTGAATTCACATTGAGAGAAATTCAATGGAAAAGCTACCATTCGTTTAGTGTTGTAATGGTGTAGGTCAAATTATCAAGTGAGTATTCTACCTTTAAATGTCACAATAATTATAAATTTAAGGATTTTGGAAAAAATAAAAAATAAAAAATAGATTATAGAAACTACATTTTTATAGTCAATTTTCCAGACATTTAGAACCAAGAATTGTTTTGAAATTTAGAACTAATCAATCCTAAAATTATGGATCTTGTACAAATTTGTCCCTTGAGGAATAATCTTGAAAAGACAATACCTATTATCAAAGTAATTTGCCAAAAGTAATTTAATTTTTGGACCAACACATGCATTTTCTAATTCTACATTGATTTGATAAGTCATCCATCGACCATTTTTTGATTATGCAATATTATAGAATTATTGTGAGTTATTGCCAAAAAAGAAAGAACCTATTACCAATATTTTTTTTCATTTTTTATGAAGTGATAATTAAAATGGAGATATGAAATGTTACAATGGTGCTCCAAATGTCAACATTGATAGACTTTATTGAACAGAAAAAATCACATTAGCAAATATCACATATTCCTAATTCTATTTTCATCAATTAATATGGCTATTTCATCCAAAATGTTATTTTTGTTTGAAGTTTTTTGGAGAAAAACTTTATAGTTTTCATCATTTTGAGCCAACTTACACTATTTTGCCCCCCAAAAGCAATGCCTATTATAGAGATACTTTGCCGGCCCAAAATGAATTGATTTATAGCCCAACATGTACATTCCTCATCTCAATCATTAGAAAAGAAAAGATGGTATTCAATTAGAAACTACATAATTAAAAATAGGATATTTAAAAAGAAATTTAATTTAAAAAACACTTGACTAGTCCATGGTACCTTAACTTTGAAAGGACCAATCTACGTTTTTTGGCCCCATAGCAACTTTGGGCAACTCATTACAAATGGAGTTTTATTTTCTTTCTTTAAGATTTTTGCACAACATGTATTTTAAAAGTAGCTTTAAGGCCCAACAATTTTCATTACTTTTGACTTCATGGTTAAGAACTTATTGCATGATATGTGATTTTCTTTGATATTTGGGCAGTCCAAGTAGCTCAAAAAACTTCCTAAAAATCTTTTTTTGAAAAAATAAAAAATAAAAATTGATTCTTTAGAACTATATGCATATGTGAAGCTTTGAATCATTCCACAGTGATCAATGAAATGGAACTTATGACGAGTTTTAGATTGCAGGTAGGTAAGGTTTTCAAAGACTCTATTCCTACTTGCAAATTAAAACTCTTCATAACTTTCATCTCATTCATCATAATGGAATGATTTAAAGCTTTTTGCATATGTACAATTCTAAAGAATCAATTTCAATTTTTATTTTTTAAAGGAGTTTTTTGAGCTATTTAGGCTATTCAAAGATTTTTTTTAAATCACATATCATGCAATAAGTTTTTAACCATGTAGTCAAAAGTAATGAAAGTTATTGGGCTTTAAAGCTACTTTTTAGGTACATATTGTGCAAAAATCTTAAAGAAAAAAAAAAAAATTTTATTTATAATGAGTTGCCTAAAATTGCTATGTTGCCAAAAAATGTAGCTTGGTCCTTTAGGGATTAAAATACCTTTAACTATAGAGTTTAAACTTCTTACCTAATGGTTGATGATGAGAGACTTCATTACTCTATACCTTGCTAATTCTTGCTTAATAAATACGTGAAATTTGAGTTCTTTTTGACATAAGGTCACTGCAAGAGAAAGGTGGTTCTATTTAAGTGTAGTCCTAAAATTTTACAAAAATCTCCTTAAAGGTTAGTACTTATAATTTTATGTTTAGGATTTCACTTGAAAATCACTTAAAACAATTCTTTTTTTGAGAGTGGGTGTATATCTCTTTTGTAATGATTGACCTCAAAGGACAAATTTTGAGCAATGTAATGTCTAGTCAGTATTGTAGACACCTCTACTAAAGTCTTACATCAAACAACAACAAACTTTATTCACAAAATGAGATTTGGGCTATATTCATCAAGAAAGTAACCTTCCATTGAAATAATATTGTTCTAATGTTTATGCAATATAGTAATGAAAATATACTATTGCAATACAAAAGTAGTACTACAATAGTATTATTTCAACAACAATAGTGTATTTCCATTGAAACATGTTTGTTGTAATATTACTTTTGTTTTGCAATAGTATAGTTTCAATACTATATTGTATAAATATTAGAGTAGAATTGCAACAATACTAAATGATGCAGTGGAAGAGTTACTTCCCGATGCCACTATATTAAACTTAATTTGTGGCTACAATCAATGTCTTGAATGCTGGTAATGAAGTGATTAATGACTAAAACATGATCTCCTATCTTTTAAGTTTAAATTCATTGCAGGATGTAATTTATTTCAAACCTTCATATTATGTCCATATTAGGAAATATAGGAAATACTTTAGGTGAATGAGATGACCATTACTGTGGTAATACTTTTGATTTAGGCTAGTTGAGCAACATATATCCAAATATTCATACTTTGTCGAAGTAAAATTTTAGTTGCTCTTTGAATTTCTCACATTTGTCTTTATGTGAAAAGTTTTACAAAAAATTTCAACAATGGTAGTTGGGCAAACCAATTGTTCATTGAATTTGTTGTCATAGATTGGCCGTTTTACCTTATATTAGTATGTTGTAAAAATACCTTTTTAAATTGCTCTTATGATTAACTATTGAATGGATATGAAATGGTCTTTAGATATACCTCTATAATTATGGGTTGAATTAAAAAAAATGTTATTTATCTTAGGAGTCAATCATTTGCCTTTGTTTCTTCTCATCTCTCTGTAAGTAATAAGTTGTAAGTGGATAGATTTTGAGAGACCTAAAGTCATAAATAGGTGCCTATGATACAAATATTTAAAAAATCATGACTAATTCAATAATGTATGGAAAAAAAACAAAAAAATAAGTCAAGTTATGACATCTATTTTTTTCTTTAGTAAATGAGCTAAAATTCTTTTTCCATCCACAAAAAACCATGAACAAAGCAAATCATTCTTTCAAAGGTTGCTTTTAGAGTTGACTACCTTGAAGCAACCCCACTGTGAAGCAACCCTTCAAGTATTTTGCACCATTGATCTTCTTCTTGATAAGGAATGTCAATGGTATAAGGTGTAAGTACCTATTTCGAACAACCCCTTTTAATGGCTTCATAAGTTGACCTATTATGAACAACACTTGAATGCACTATTTATTGAAAAAGATTATTTGTTTGTACCTTCTTGTCCAATCATATCTCTTTATTTATTGTTTAGGGAGAAGTGCCAAAGCTAACCGTAGTAGGTGAGTCTATGAAATGAGAAAGGGTTCTTATGATAAATCTGCATTTATATTGAGTAAAATATTCATTTTGGAGGAAATTATTTATTTATTTTTGCATTGTTCCTCATCCTCATGTTTTTACACAATGAGGTGAATTTCCTACACCTTGCATGCTTAAATGCTTAAGTTATTTGTCATAGGTAAGTTACTTCTACCTCAGAAAGTTTACGGTGTCTGCTCTTACGTTCTCCAAGATAGAGTGTGAGTGCCACAGCGGTCATCAGTACTGTAACTTAGTGCCGTGGCGGAGAGAGCAGGGAGGCTTCCCCTTCCTTGCGGCAGCAGGCGGGCAGGCACCTGAACTCCAAAGGGCATGATGAGATTCTGCAGGTCGGACTCCGCGGACCTTCGTCCGCTTGCATGCTGACGAGGCATGCAGCCCCCGCAACCGCCGATCTTTGCACTTATCTCGCCACCGTGCTCCGTCGTCATCAGCCCAGCTTCATTCTCTCCATCCCTCGGGAATTGGGAATGAACCCAAATCGCACCTTGAGTGAGTGGGAGTTCCCCACGTTCCCTGGCATTCGTCGTACTGGAAGCTTGAGTGTGCCCTAAAGCTTAGTTAAGCGCAGCTGACTCTCCCTGTTCTCACAATTCTGCTTCCTTGCTGCCCTCCCTCAGGAGGCCACCCACCATCTCTGCGCTCTCCCTCCCTCCCTCCCTCCCTCCCCGCAGATTCTCTTCACTCGCCTCTACTACTGCCACGCATATTTGTGAAGCGCTTTGATTCCTTTTGGGGGGCTCCATTTTTTGCAATATTTTTGCACCATTTTGCAGCTATGGCCGCAACCTTAGCGTGCTCGCCAGCTTCTGCTGCAGTCGCAGTCACGCACGCAGCCGTCTCTCTCCCTGAATCCCGATGCACCTCCGTGAGTCTCTCCCCCCACCTCCTGCTTCTGTGCCTTGAATCTCTTGTCGTCTCGGTTTCTCCGCGCTCTGCCCCCTACTCCGCCTTTCTAATTTTCGCTGGGACCTTCACTGGCACTCTCATTGCTGTGAATTGGCCGAAATTTCGTTTTTTTTTCAATCGGAAACGCATCTCGAGGGCTTATGGTGTAACGAATATTTATGGGGTTTATGGTTTTGTGGTTTATGAATTTTCTTGCAGGCAATGTTGGGCGCGACCACAAGCCGCGTTTGGGGAGATTCGCTTTCAGTGACTTGCGCAAGCAGTGGCCAGCGGAAAGCTTCTCAAGTCAGAGGTGCTTGTTTCTTGATGATGAGCTTTCGTCTTAAAGCGTTTTTTTGAGTGTGAGAATTAGCAGTAGTAGTGGAGACCTATTTTTTGAGGGATGCTCGTGTGTATACTGCAGGAGCGAGAGCTGCCGTTGCCACTGGAGATGTGGAGGTGAAGGAAGAGAAGAAAGGCGGCCTTCGTGGCACCTTGAACAAAGTTGTGCTGGCGTACAGTGGTGGTTTGGATACATCCGTTATTGTGCCTTGGTTGAGGTGAGGATTTGGGTTGCAAACTTTGATAATGTTTAAGTGTTTACAAGTGTTTCCGTCTTCCTAGGAATGAGGTTGAGAACTACGAGGGATGCAAGGGCGATGGGATTGACGGAGTCTGTTTTTGTTTGCTGGCTGTCGCAGGGAAAACTACGGTTGTGAGGTTGTTTGTTTCACCGCTGACGTGGGACAGGTACTATTTTTTTCTCAGTCTGGTCATGATATAATTATATCTTGTTGAAACATCACCTCTGTGGCAACACTGTTTTGGAGAACGAGGAAGACGAATTATAGCCTGTGTGTTAATTGTGGCAATTGTAGGGTGTTGGCGAAACGGACGGTCTAGAGGCTAAAGCCAAAGCAAGTGGAGCTAGTGAACTCTACATTGCGGATTTGAGGGAGGAGTTTGTGAAGGACTACATCTTTCCTTGCTTGAGAGCAGGCGCTGTCTATGAGCGCAAGTATTTGCTTGGCACTTCCATGGCTCGGCCTATCATCGCCAAGGTATATATACTGCACTCTTTGAATTTGAGGACTTGTTTCAGTTGTCTGTTCACATTTTATCGTAATACTTCACCTTGATCTTTGAAGTCATGTTGACAGCTTGTGCATTTCTGTTTGTTGTTCAGGCTATGGTAGATTGCGCCAAGGCTTGCGGTGCAGATGCAGTGTCACATGGGTGCACTGGGAAGGGTAACGATCAGGTAATGCAATGTGGATTTTTTGGGGGATAATCTTTTTTCTTACCTCAAGGAGAAACGCCATATTATGGCATAAGGGTAGGTTTTGCAGCATTCTGATTTTGTGTGTTCGGTTGTGAGCAGGTGAGGTTTGAGTTGACGTTCTTCGCTCTCAATCCCAAGCTAGCAGTTGTTGCACCATGGAGAGAGTGGGATATCAAAGGACGAGAGGATGCCATTGAATACGCCAAGAAGCACAACATTCCAGTGACAGCCACTAAGAAGTCCATTTACAGCCGGGATCGCAACCTGTGGCACATTAGCCACGAGGTACTACTCACGTTGAAACCACCATCCCTTTGATCCTCTAATTCCTGCAACCACTTCCTGTTTCCTCTTGTTGAGTTTTTTTTTTTTCTTGGTATATCTCAGGGTGCACGGTATTGTGCGAAGAGAAAACCTCACTGATGTTTGGATTACATTATAACTGTTGTGTCATGCTTCAGGGAGATATCTTAGAGGACCCCGCCAATGAACCCGTGAAGGACATGTTTGTGATGTCTGTAGATCCTGAGGATGCTCCAGACACCCCCGAGTAAGTTTGCAATTATTTTCTAGGAAGATTGCCGTACATGTTAAAATGGTGAAACTACAAATATTAGCACTTTCGCAGACTCTTGTCTGGAACCTCAGATCTACACTTATCCTATTTTAGAGCTTTGTGAGCTCGAATGCCACAAAGTTGATGCTCTGAAATACCCCATTTTGACGAATTTGGCTATATAGATAATTGAATTATGATTGATCACCTGCTGTATGGTTCTTTTGCTGAATCGTGAACCGTTGCTTTGTTTTGTATTCTATTCTGGAGATTTGTGTTTCGCATCTGTTCCTGCCTCTCATGTCTGCCGTTTCTCCAGGTACGTCACGATTCAGATTGAGAAGGGCCTCCCAGTGGGATGCAACGGCACCAAGCTCTCGCCTGCTACTCTTCTCGCCCAATTGAACGAGACCGGCGGCAAGCATGGCATTGGCCGCATCGACATGGTGGAGAATCGTCTCGTGGGGATGAAATCCAGGGGTGTGTACGAGACTCCCGGAGGCACCATCTTGGCAGCGGCGTGCCGTGAGCTCGAGGCTCTCACTCTGGACAGGGAGAGCATGCAGATGAAAGACGTGCTGGCCTTGAAGTACGCGGAGCTCGTGTACGCAGGCCGCTGGTTTGATCCTCTCCGGGAGTCCATGGATGCGTTCATGGAGAAGGTGACGGAGACCACCACGGGCGAAGTCAAACTGAAGCTCTTCAAAGGCTCCGTGACTGTAGCCAGCCGAACGAGTCCCAATAGTCTTTACAGGCAAGACATCTCCTCGTTTGAGGAAGGGAGCGGGATCTACGACCAGGCCGACGCGGCGGGTTTCATTCGCTTGTATGGCTTACCAACCCGTGTACGTGCCATGCAGCAACAAGGATTGTAAGAGATCGAGCACCAAGGAATTGGGGGTCTCACTTTTTTTGCCGGAAATAGTTGGTCATTGTTACAGCGCAAGCTCTGAGGTAATATCAATCTTGGTGCATATATGCATGTGTTTTTTCGTTGAGAAATGTGAAAAATACTCTTGATGAGGGATAGCGAAGTACACCCTTTTTTATGTCACCACTCGTTCATCACTTATAGATTAATCTTCGGTGCTGTAACCAGGCCTATAATTACATGATTTTGTCAGATCAGTTGAGTTTCAGATCTACTGCAGTCGCTTGGCTGATGCTATTCTCTTTCAATATCTAATCTAAGGACCTTTTTCTAGCTCTGCCCCAGTTTTAGTATTCTTCTCTCTATCATGTTCGGCCAATTTTTCTCTTCGGCATTGCACGAAACGTTTTGCAGAAATTTTTAGCAGAAACGGATTTCCAGTGGTCTGATGTTGGGTTTATCTAGTACCTTCAAAAACTTGTTTCACTGTTGACTGTCCTAGGGTCTAGTATGCGGAGTTCAGTTATCCGCGTGATTGGATGGGCCTTTGTGACGTGTTATTCCGTGGGGTTTTTTTTGTTAACTTACTGTGGGTTCGAATGTCAGTCGTCCGTTTGTAATGCGAAGTGTTATGCGAACACGTGAGTGGTAAGATATTTCTGAGATATTTTAACCCTTCACCCTTCAAGCCTGGGCCCATGACCACAGATTTCAAGCCTCACTGTAGAAGTGGACCGAAAGTGTCCTCAGAGTCTGGAAGTCCAATTTGAAGTGCTGTAACTTTTGTATCCAATGTCCTCATTCAATAAAACTTGTTGGAAAATCTGTACTTTCTCTTCTACGTGGGATTGTCAAATTTTCAGATCAATCCAAGATGTACTGATTTTTTGAACACCATTCAAAGTTCATGTGTTCAATTTGAGTTCACCATATTGCATTGGAATGGCTGCAATTTCAAGGGCTTGGATCTCCTTCATCTAGTGTTTGTTTTCAATAAAAATTTGTTCCCCTTAAAGTCTAGTTATTGTAGTAAAGTTTTCATGTCAATCCAAGTTGTTTTGAAGGTTTGGGAGCAATTCAAAGTTCAAAATCTAGACATTTTTGGATTACAGTGAACTTGAATAGTTCATTTTTTTTTTTAAGCAATGTCCATTTTCATAGCATTTACTAGTTTAGTTTGTATACTCAGATTTTCATATCAATCTAAGAAGTTATGAATGATTGAGAAGCATTTTGAGTTAGTAGGAGGTTAATCCTTAAATGTGTCTTTTGCAACTTTTTTTGTTATTTTTTGACATTTCAAAGCCATTTTGTGGACACAATGAATCAATTGAATGATGTTTTCTTCACCAATGTATGTGTATGTTAGTTTGAAGGACTTCATACTTTAAAAAAATTACATTTGAATAGGTTTTAGAAATCAAATTTCACATTCAAATGTTCTAAGAAAATTTCAAAATCCTATTTCTAAACTAAAACATTATCTTGCAATTTATGTGGCCAAAGGACTCCAAATTTGATTATTCATCATTTACAATATGTGCACTATAAGATTGTACAATTGAGATTTCTATACTTAAGTGACATTTTGGACTACAACACTTTAGAAGCAATTACATATTTAAATCCTAAAAGGTTGTAGGCCTTAAAGGATTAATCCCTGAATGTCTAGAGTTTTCTCCAAAATTTATGACCAAAGAAAAATCATCATAAAGTACCATTTAGAAAAATATTTTGGAATTGGTATACAAATAAAAGTTGTACACTTTAAGTTTTAGATTCCATCTATATGGTTAGATCTATCAATGCTATATCCAATATTTTTCTATAAATCTTGGAAGGAAAATTTTCAATTCCTTATATATTCAAGTATAAGCAAGATATTGTCACTTTTTGAGAAAATTTTGTTGAAATGGATTTGAAATGAGGTTCACTTAATATGGTGATTTTTTGAATTTTTTGTGTTCTTAGAATCTAGATATGACTTCATTTTTGCAAATCTAGTTTTGAACTAAAATTAGTGCAATGTTGGCTTGGTCTACTACTTGACAATTAAACTTCCACATTTGTAATTTTACAAAAACATGTACTCTATTAATATCAAATCTAACCATTAGATTAGACAAAAACTTTGTAAAATATCTCTACAAATTAGGATGATTTTCATCTAAGTGGTAATGAGAAAGAAAAATGATTTTCAATTTGGTCATTGTTCAAAAAAGGGACATTGGAGCATTTTAGGGTTAACTCTATTTGCTACCATTTTCCAACTAGAATAGATATGAGTGAATTTATTTTTTCTGGAAATAAATCATCTATCTTCTATAATATTGGTCATAAAGTTTTTGGAAAAAAATTTGAATTTATTTTGAATTTCATTTTTTTAAGATAATATTATCAAATAACAAATATATTCATTTTAGGTTCTTTGAAGGGGGGGGAGGGAGTGTGTGAAGAGGTTTCTACCCACCTTGCCTAAAAAAGGGGGTTTTGTACCATAACTTTTCTTCTTAGAGACTATTTGAAATAAAAATTATATGGCCACAAATGTAATGTGTTATTTAATCTTCACAAAAAGTTTCAAAAAATCATGATGAATATTGATTATAGGGGTTGCCCAAAATCCATTTTGTCTCCCAAGGTAACAATAGGACTTTAGGGGTTAAATCCAAAATTTGTATATCTATAAAATATATAAATTTTATGATCTATTTCATAATTTTCAATTGGAATAGGATTGCACTCGATAAGATTCATTTCATTAGTTGAATTCAAATCCAAAAAAGATTCTTTTTTATAGCTAAAATTTATATAAAGAATATACAGTAAGAAATGGTCACAATTTATTACACACATGGATCATACCGAGGGATCATACTCTCAATCTCTCATAGATGAAAGGTTGAATTGAATCAAAGATATGACTCCTTTTGAAGATATGGTTATTTTGTTTGCACATGTATATATACATCACTTAGCCCAAGCTAGTTGGATAAAAATGATCAAATTTCTAGATAAGTATATGCATCAGGCTTCAATTCTACAATATTCCTAAAAGTCATCTATACAACATATTTGTCTCCTGTAACATTTTAGGGTGATATTTTCACTAGTAGAAACCCCTATTTAATGTGACAAGACCTAATTTTTCTTGACGGATTTTGTTAACCCCTAAAGGTTTTTGACTATGTTTTCACCAAAAATGCTCCAAAACTGCCATTTCTAATACAAGTGCAATTTGTTTTTGTAAAATACATTTTTGACTTATGTAACCATAGGATCTTGTAGTAAGATGGTTTGTAAACATGTGGAAAAAATTTCAGAAATTTTCACCATGTAGATTGCAAGATATAAGCATTTGAATTGACAAAAATTGTTTTTTTATCCCTGCGAAAATCCAGGCAGCTGCACTTCACAAGGTCATATTTAAGTGAAAAAAATTCAAAATGGTGGTTACTCTTTGAATTCATACTTCTATGCAAGTTGGCTACATTCTCAAAAAATTTCAAACCATTTGGAATTGTACAACATATAGGAGAAAATAAGTAAGTAGAAAGAACTAAAAAATGAGCCAAAATACTAAATTGTGAACATTTTATTCATGGAATTGAAATTTTTCAATCCCAATTGTTAAAATGTTGTAATAAACAATCTACACCTTCTGTTTTTATTTTTTTCCAAAAATATGAAAAATTGAATTAAATGAAGAATTTCAAACTTTTTTTGCACTGTAGAGATTCTGTAAGTGGCCGCAAACCACCCCAAACTCAAAATCTTCATAACTTTTGACTCATCGATCGGAATGGATTGATTCAAAGCTTCACATGTCTGTATAAACCTAAACAACCAATTTGAAATTTCACTTTTCAAAGAAACGTTTTTTTGAATAAGTTTTTTTAGCTGCCCGGGCTGCCCGCCGAGTAGAGAAAACAACATATCCTGCCATAACTTTTTAACCATGAAGTCAAAAGTTATGAAAATTATTGGGCCTTAAAGCTACTCCTCGGGCACACATTGTATCAAAATTTCAAAGAAAAAAAATAAAAACTCCATTCGTAGTGAGCTGCCCAAAAAATTTATAATCTCAAAAAAAGCTGTTCAGGGCTTTAGGGGCTAAACATCAAATGTAACAATTCATGTTTTTATGTCAACAAAAATGTTCAATTTAACATCAATGCTGACATAAAAACACGGGTTGTTACATTTGACATTTAACAAAATCCATCAAGAAAAATTAGGTCTTGTCACATTAAACAAGGATTTCTACTAGTGTTTGCTTAGGTGGAATTGACTAAATTAAACAATAGGGTTGTTGCAAGAAAGGCCTCACGCTTTTGAAATGGTCAAATTGATTGTGTATAATTAGTAAATTGACAATGCTAATTGATCATTACAGTACTAAACATTGGTCCCATTTAGTTACTAATTATTAAACAAACACCTCATATTATATAAGTTTCAAAAGATTTTTTGCTTTCACATCCTTGTATAAAGTGCAATATTGAATTAGCAATTGCATAATTGATGGAAATATTAACTATCCAAAAACTAAAACCATAGACTATGGAGTTTGAGATTTCATAGTTGTGAAAAACCTTAGTACCTTATTACATCTTATTTCATATTATAGACACCATCTATGATATAGGTACCTATGTTATAAACTCTTCTTGTACTATAGTTATATATGTTATATAAGATGTTGTAATTAGCTTTGAATGGTTGTAGGTACAAACAACTAAGTTCAAGACTTGTATGCTCATGTTTGTATTCATGAGCTAGTATCATTGCACTTAATACTAGTGCCCTTTATCTTGTAGTGTTTGAAGTTTTTGGTTGCTTTAAGTTTGACAAAAAGGCAAAACTACTCCTAGAATGTAGCCTTCGACTCCCATAGAAGTGAAAGCATTACCAAACTTAGCAAAGGCAATTCCAACTCTAGAAAACATCAAAATTCATTTACAATAAGATCAAAATGACATGGCATAACACGGCATGATACACATGTCATAACATGCATGGCATGAAAGTTTGGTTTGAGGATTTCTATTTTTTTAAATGATGGTTCTTCACTTAATTCTTCCAAAAAAAATGCTTGAACAAACTTACAATGTGGCTATGATGATGTTGTATACGAAAATAGAACCAAAGAAATGACATTCTTTGGAATGGAGGACTGAAGCAGGTGGTTTCTAGCCCTTTTCTACTTTGTCAAAATCCTTATCATTACATTTTTATCATTACAATGAGATAGGGGAATAAGATATGCATATCCATTATGGACCCTCAGTCCAATTTCATCCCCATGTACAATTCACGAACATTTTAGGATTTCAAGTGTTGGACAAATATAGATACAAATGCAATTGGATCAAGGCTATAATGGGTGTGTATACCTTTTAGATGAGTTGTGTATAGGTCAATTTTTGTCAAAGAAGGATTTATGGCAAAAAATGGTTTGACAAGGAAGATGCAGCCCAAGTCATTTTTTGCTACAAATCTTGATGACAAGGGGACATAAACCATTGACAAAAATAGAATAATGAATGACAATTGAGCAAATGTTGTACAAATCATCCATTATAGCAAATGAGAAACCCACACTCCCTAGTTAGTATGGCTTTCCCACTAATAAGGGATTATGAAAAATAATCCCCTAGGAAATGAATGGCGGTTTAAATCCGTGTTTTTTTCTTAATTATAAGAGAATCTCGATTTCGGCTCTAGGTGAGAAGTAAGTGGTTGAGGTTAGGCAACACTCAAGTTTACTTTTGGTGCAAAATTTGGCTCTAAATTAGAAATTACTGTAAGCTATATGGCTTTAGAACAAAAAACCAAAGTAACATCTTCACTAACTACAACTCTTAGATTGGTGCAAAATAAGGCAACCATGTTTCAAAGAATGGTAGAAAATCGGATGGTCATGAATTATGAAACCTACGACTCACAAGTTCAAGCACATAAACTACAACTCATTCATGTACTTGGGCTGTAAAGTTCAATATCTTCCTAATTCATGTGCATGAAGTTTTAAACGGTTTCTACAACAAAAATGCAACCTCAAAGATTGCAATTGGTAGGAAAAGCCAAATAAAATTGAGAGCAAGAAAATTGTAGCTTCAAAGGAAGTGACAAAATTTAGTGATAGGACAAAGGTGCCCTTATATATGTGGCTACAGTCTATACCTATATCTCCAACTTTGGTATATTTTAGGCGACTAAAGATGCAAAGTTGTTGAATCAACATTTGGATAGGTGGCGATAGGGTGGAAAATCCTTGTAGTCATTGTCAAAGTAGTGGCTACTAGGGTGTGGTTGAAAATTTACATCTAGCTTTTTAAATTTTTTTTCCTCCAAAATTTTCTATAGGTTTGGTGCAGAAGATAATTTTTTGGTGCTTTTAATCCTTTTATTGCCTAAAAAAAAACCCTGGTTTAAATAGGAACTAATAATGGTCCATTTACTAATGGTCCGTTTTTCCTAGGCTTTGAGAGAACAAAGGATGTGATATTAAGGAAGTAGTGTATTCTTTTCATTCTTGCAACATGTCTTTTTTTTCATTTTTTATGAAGTGCCAAAGTGGCTATATAAAATGTTATAGTGGTGCTCCAAATTTCAACATTCATTCACATATTGGATAGAAAATATCACATGTCTATACTGTTTTCAATCCACAACCTGGTGATTTCATCCAAGAATTTTTTGTAATTCAAAGTTTTCTCAAGAAACACTCCACAATTTGTTGCCAGTTTTTAGCCAAATAAATTTTTCCTCGGTTAATCTGGCGCCAGAAAGCCAAAGAAATCCCTGCTCCTGCAAGTTTTGAATTATTCCATGATTTTCGGCCGTGTCCCTAACCACTCTTCATTTCGGCGCTGGATCGTCCCCTGCTGTCGAAATGGCTGTCAAGGAGACATATGAAGCTGCCAAATCCAGTCAATGCAGGCATTCTAACTCTGCTGAAAGAATTTTTTATTGTGGATTGTGAGGAAGTTTTTGCGGTCAATTGAAATCTGCAACTCCACCTCATAACATTCTCAAGTTGTTCTTCGAGTGCACTCGATCATCTTCCTCTTAACCTGAAACCATGCTGTGATTTGGATTTTATCAGTATGCCTGAAAAATGGTGTGTAGCAAACATGTTACTTCAGAGAGCTATTGACGTGATTGATGCCAGGGCTTCCTTCTTCCAAAAAAATTGCACTCCGGATGGACGTGTGTCAAAGAAGAAGACGCCCAAATCTTGGAGCAATTTTGATACTCTGATTCTTCCTTCAATTAGGCGATGGACTAAAGGTGGGTGTTAGGAGCTTCTTCTAAGAAGGTTATGCTGTGCATCCTCAGCTTGTTGATAGAGTATTAGGGCTTTTGCGTGACCTGCAGCCATGAGTGAAATCTTCGATGGTTACGAGAGGCAGTATTGCGAGCTCTCGACAAATCTTAATAAAAAGTGCAACTCAGTCAGTTCAAATGAAGGTATGTTCCATTCTTCTCATTTTCATTCTTTCACATGTTTTTCTTAAAAAAGTATATAAGTTTCTTCCATTTCTTTGATCTTCTGAAACTGAAACTGAAACTTGGTTCAGTATGATAGCAACGTTCAATTTAGTTGTGGCGCCAATCTTTAGGTTTCAGAGTAGTTTATGAGGTAATTAAATTCCCTCACTCTGAGTTGGAGTTGGAAGACTATTTAGAGGGCAGTAGTTTTAGAAAACCCTAATTTCTGTCAATGTTTAAATTAGGGGTAAGATTTTGTTTCGTGCTCCGCCCTTGCTGAAGAGAATAATGTGAATGTTTCTAAATGGCAGTGGAAAGGAACCAGAAGTTTGAGGAGCTCAAAACTGGACTGGATCAAGCCGAGTCCCTGGTATTGTAATCTGCTTTCCACCATTGCATAATTCTTTTGTGAATTTGATTCTTTTGTGTGAAAAAATCTTGTTGATCGAATTCATAGCCAACAAATGAATACGGTATAACAGTCTTTAGCTGTGAGGAGATTGCACCTTCTCCAGATATCAACGTAGTATAACATGGTTTAGCGGTGGAGAGGATGCACCTTCCTTAAAGCCATACCATATCTCCATTGACGAAAAATCATATGAATTATGAAACAAGATTCGATGATAGCGGTCCAAAACTTCAAATGTTTGGCAAATGTTAAGCCATTAGAGGGAACCTCATTGATTTATTATTTTATTTACGCCAGTACTTTGGCTCTTCTTGAATGTAATTGATCATTGTGGCAATTAGAGTCAATAATTCTAATTCTACTTCATTCGCTTCTCCAATGATATAACAAGTCAATACGTTTCCTATAGAGGCAAATATTCTGCAGTGGGCACTCCCAAAACCTTAAGTAAATAGAATTGAACAAGTTCTGCCAATTTCAACCGCGTTTTTCACCAAACCTACTCCATATGCATTGGTTCTTAATGTTAACTGTTATCTTGAACTCGTTCGAAAGAACATAATGGGCGTTGAATGCAGATAAGGAGAATGGATCTGGAAGCAAGGACATTGGCTCCGCAACAGAAAGCCTCCCTTCTGGCAAAGCTGCGAGAATACAAGTCGGACTTGAATACGTTGAAGCGTGAAGCCAAAAACTTCTCGGCCTCGAGTGATCCTTTCACTGCCAGAAATGAATTGCTTGCTCCTGGGGGATTGGTCGGTCGTCATCCAGGGGTGTGTTCAGAATCTCTGCTTAGGGCTTCTCCACTCTTAGAAGGCAACTGCGTCATCTTCCATCTTTTGTATTGTGTTAACAAGGTTTCAATTGTGCCTCTACCCCAGAGGGACACACCACAATCTCTATCTTCCAACACTAGTGATGGTGAAACAACCACTGTGTACAACAAATCAATAGTAGTTTTCATAGCGTTTTGGAAGGCAAAATGTTAAATACGGTGAGTACTTCCGACATTGGGATGGAAGGACAAGCTTGAGAAGTCAAAAGTGGTGAGTACTTGGAAACCTCATTCAATTCTCTAAGTTGAGGAAGACAAACGTTTACTTCTTGAGGTTTGAAGATGAGTTTGTGATGTTGAAAACCATTATCCACCTCCTTCTGGTGGGTGGCTACTTTCAGCATTGGAAGAATCATTCATTAAAGAATGTGAGTGCCCAAGATAGTAAGACAATGAAAGTAGCAAATGTGAAAACCCACTAATGTTGGAAAAGAAAGACTAAGGGAAAAAAAGATAGGAAAAGGATTTGAAGGGAGCTTTTGATGACTTTGCTAAAATTAAAAATATTTGTTGTTAAATTCAACAATAATACTGTACAATATTTTTCATTTGGTCAGTTGAGCCAATTTTTTGAATGTCAACACCGAAATTTGGTTACTATTAAGCTAACTTGTAGTAGTGGAGATGTTTTTCAATACAAGAAAACCATGCAACTTCTCATTTCTGACTTGCCATGTAAATTTTAGAGCATGTATCACCCCTAAATGTGTATGGCTCCAAATGGCTTGCCATGCCTATTTTCAACCCTAAAATGTATATGGAAAGACGTTTGATGCCATACGACAATACCTTACCACTGATATTCATATTGTGAACCCCATGAGTAAAAGTTCATGTGAGTAACTGGCATGCATCCTGGCTCCTGAAACTCTCTCTTAGTCCTGAATTCAGAATGCGACTGACTTGAGTTGTTTCTGTTGCAGTTAGGAGCAGATCAAAGAGACAGGCTGTTGACCACCACGGAGCGGATCAATCAGTCTGGGGAAAAGATCAAGGAGAGCAGACGACAGCTCATTGAAACTGAGGAACTGGGTGTAAATATTCTCCAAGATCTCCAACTCCAGCACCAAATACTTCTCCGCACACAGCAAACTGTACGTAGGCACCGCTTCCTCTGACTCTTTCTTCTACAAAGTTACACACCATTTTAGAGTTGGGTACCATAACATGTACTTTGGAATCAACCATGATGCTTGTTCTCAAACATGCAAGGAAGGAAGGTTGTGAGATGTTGAAAAATGAATTTCATGCAAGGCAGAACTGTCTAGAACCATTCATTTTAGCTGATGCGCAGGGACAGTGAACTGATACAATTTTTCTTTTTTTGTGAATTTTCAAAGTCTCAAGACTTGATGAATCCTTACAATGGCGTGTTGGTGCAACTTTGAATCATCTTCAAAAAGACTCAAATCCATTCACTAAAAGCTCTATTACTTTACAACCTTGTCTCATCAGTAAAGTTGTCAATATTCTTCAATGACAATTTTAGATCATGTTGATAACACGTCAGAAGACCTTGCTTGATAAAATTGGGGATACCTGGTATTAGAAACTTAGAACAGAGAATTTTTTTATTAACAAGTTGTAACAATGTACAAGACTACTGTTAGTGGAAGCTGTGCTCTCACATCTCCAAATTGTCACGCTCTCTAGTAGCCCAGTTTTGTATATTCTTAGAATATGTCTCGAAATGTTCACACATGAATGGAAAAAATTCTCGTGTTCTGAACACATATGATAGGAGTTTTTGTGTCTCAAACCTGTGACACAAAATAATTCAAAGCTAGCTGCAGTAGGATTTACAGATTTCTAGTTTTTGTTAGTCACAAAGATTTAGAGAAGGTTTACAGATTATTCGTTTTCTTTCTTACTTGCAGATGCATGGGGTGGACGACAACCTTGCAAAGAGCAGGCGGATGCTAAGTTCGATGTCTCAGCGTTTTGAGCGTCACAAGTACATGATGGCAGGTATTATTATGGTTTTGCTGATTGCAATTTTATTCATAGTGTATGTTAAATCCCGCCACTAGTTCAAAATGAAGAAACTTCTTGCTTAATGTGGTGGAAATCCATGCTTCAAATCTGAGTCTGTGTATATGAGCGTACATCAAACTACCAGCCTTTAAAAAATAACATTGTAACTGCATTGGATTTAAGGATACCTGACTGAAACAATGGAAGAGATATGTGCTGATTGCCTGCAAACAGTAGCACACACTTCTTCTCAACAAACCTCTGAAAATTATGTTGATTTGCATGATTATGCTGCTTGGCATGATTCAATGCTGGAAATCTATTTTTTCACTCTACTTGTTTTATCACTCTATTATCTGTTGTCTATTGTGTAACATGTTATCCTTTGCAGCAACTGCTCACAACTGCACCCTTCAAAACCATTAAACAGTTCACAATATCTTTGAGAATTGATTAATACTGCAAATGATGGATTACTTGATCCTTGCCGTCGATTAGTTACGCCTGCCATCAAACTTTGCTTTGCTTTGCAAAATCCTTAATCTAATTCCACTCTTCACATACAGCCAGACTGGTTCTTGAGGTGTATTGGAAAAAATTTCAGTGATGTAAAGCATGGAAGAGATAAGGATGGCAGACCCATTAAGGTAAGTGAGCCCATCATAGGCAAAATTATTTTAGGGGTGCGCATTTGAACCCAATTTGAACCCATACTCCAAGACTAAAATGTAGTATAAATCTATAAAACTAAAAATTGCACATAGTTGGAATGGGAGCCCAAAGGGTTGGAATTGGGTTAACTTATGAAGTCACTCTTGTATGACTTCCATGAACACCACTATGCAACTTCTATACGTGACATAAAGGTTCATTCATATTTTTACATTTTCAAGGCACTTTTGGATTGCCAATAGAATTAAGTAGGGAATAAGATAGCCAAATTAACATCCAAAGAAGAAGGATAGTTTCTCTTGGGTTGGCATAGGGAAGCTCTCATTGCAGTTATACTTTGAATGCCTACAATGTACCTTCCTTATTTCAAAGTTTAGTTGATCAAAGTACTTGTGAAATTTTCTTTAATTACATTTTTTTGGTCAATCTAGTAAGTGGAACTATGCAACACATTCAACTTTGTACAATAATTGCAATAGTATTTGAAATAAATTTGGTAGTTCCATTCCATAATCCAACTCCATCCAATTCTGAAGTAATTATTTGCTCATTACTAAAATGACATAGTTATTAGGATTTTAGTTTTGTACCAATAAGGTATATATGCTACATTTAATTACTTTTGAACTATTGAGTGAATTTTGGACAAAATATTCAAATATCTCTAGATAATAACCTCTAGAGATCTCCAAATGTTTGTATAGATCTTTAGATGTTATATAGTGATCTCCCAATACTTTGTGTAGATCTCTTGATGTTTTACATTATTTCCTTATGACCATTTTTTTTCAAATATTATTCTGGCCCCTTTAAAAGTCCAAAAGTAGTTAAATGTAACATATATTTATCATTTAGTACATTTATCATCAAGCAAAACCAATGTTCTCCAAAGATTTGTGCAATAGTCAATACATGGAAGCAATGGTTCTAATAGTTTTAGAAGCAAAATCCTTGGTTGCCTTAGAGTTTCTTCTTGTCCTCAAATGTTTGTTCTAAAGGTGACTATTAGTTGTTTCCTTTAACCCCTCAAAGCCCAAGGCCTTTTTGAGTGTAAAAGCATCCTTGCTTTTCAAGCCTTATAAATATACATGTCACTAAGGTATGAAAATTTCAATTGCACAATCTTATACTGTACATGTTATAGATGATGCGGATTAAATTTGAAGTCATTTGGTAGCATAAATTGCAAGATCATAATGTTTTAGTGTTGAAAAAAGATGTTGAAATTTTCCTAAAAGTACATTTGGAGGTCAAATTCAATTTCTAAACCTACTCAAATGAAAAAACTTGGTGCTATAAAGTTCTTTAAGATCAACATACAAACACATTGGTAAAAAAAGTGTCATTTAATTGACTCATTGTGTTTGAAAATGACTTTGAAATGTCAAAAAGTAGCATAAAGGGATGCAAAAACCACATCTATAATTGAACCTCCTACTAAAATGCTTCTCAGTCAGTCATAACTTTCTAGATTGATATGAAATTATAATCACATAAGCTAGATTAGAATTTGCAACTTTTAGAAATAGTTTTATTAGAATTAGACACCGTATGAAGAAGAAACAAGACACCAAAGTTCATTGTAATCCAAAAATGTTTGGTCTTTGAACTTTCAATTGCTCCCAAACATTCAAAACAACTTAACTTTCTATGATAATTTTACCACAGTAACTAGAATTCTAGAGGAACATAACTCAATAAAATTTATTAAAAATAAACATTGGATGAAGGAGATAGAAGACCCCAAAGTTACAGCCATCAATTGCAACAATACTATTCTATGAGCCTCTAAGCATAAGCATGCGAGTGTAGAGTAGGGATCCTATAAGCATAGAGCTTAAAAATTTGAAGAAGCTTTAGAAAACTTAATTTTATTCATAAAAATAGATTCCATCTTAAATTTTGAATCAAATTTTTTTATTTTTAATAAATTTTAGTATTTACTTTCATGAACCTATTACCATGATTATGTTGAATTCGGATGAAAATTTTAATTTTCAATCTTACTTAGAAGTATACATTAAAAAAAATGAAGAACTCAATTGATATGAAGGATAAATGCATGAAGATGGAATTAAGTTTGCACAGAATATTGTTTGGTCATTGTCTTATAATAATGTAAATCCTCTTAAAGCCAAAGAAAAGGTACCAATAATTTTCTATTGATGTATTGTTGTTGGAATTGTTTAGATTTTTTTTAAATAATTTGTTAATACAGATATTTGCTACACCAAATTCTTTTTAGTTGATCATTGTCTTGTAGCAATATAAGTCCTCTCAGGGCCAATAGGAAGGTATCAATTATTCCTTCTTCATTTGCAAGTTGGTTGACTTGTTTAAATTATGGAAAAAAAATTGTTCATAGGATTTTATTATACGTGGAAATTGGAAAGAGCTTGGCTGCACCAAATTTCATGTTGTTCATGAATATCTTGTAGTGGCATAGATCTTCTTCAAAGCCAATGTGGATATCTACACTTTTATCTTAATGTATCAATAATCAAAATTGTTAAGATTTTTTTTTTAACTATTTGGCTGACAAGGATTAATTTTATAAAGAATGAATTTAATTATACAAGATTATTGATTAGTTGATCATTGTATACTTGTGGAATCCATCAAGGGATTCACTTCTTCTTTCTTGATCTAATGACTATTTAGTTGATTACTCCTTTCATGTATTATGGTACCTCTCAACACTAAAAAGAAGATTGAGTATTTAGCATATTAATATACTATTTATTGAACTTTGCTAAATTTTTGTGATGATTTTCCTCCATCTTGCTTCTAAGTACTTTTTAGCACCAAGGGGAGTCCCACAACTATGGATACAAATAAAATAAAATAAAATAATTTTTTTTTATTGCAACCGCGGAACTCCTCTTAGTGCCAAAAAGGTACTTAGAAGCAAGACACAGGAGAGTGATCATAAAAATCTAAATTTGAATGGAATTAGTACTTGATTTGATTTCTAAAAAATCCTAATTAATCACCAAGTTTTTTTCTTCCTAAAATCTAGCAAAGTACAATAAATGGTACAACAAAGTCATTTAAGGGACCACAGTAATAGGTCTACGATAATAGATTTGCCATGATAGACACTAAAATTTACTAAAGTTAATAAATTTAGCCAAAAATTTTAGATGGAATCTTTAAAAGATTTTTTGCTCATAGTCTCATAGGCTCACAAGCTCACACTCGTAGGCTCATAGAATAGCACCCTTGTTGTGTTAATAAATATTGCTTTCAACCATTCACATTTGTCTTTTATCTTTACCTTTTATATTTGTCTTTTACATTTATCAATTACATTTATCTTTTATTTTTTTTATTTTTTTATTTTACAACTTCTTGAGTGTAAAACATCCAATTTCTACCATCTTCAAGTATATTTTCATCTTCTTAGTTCTTCCCCCTTCATTTACATCACCTTTTGTTTTATTTTCTACTTCAACTTGTTATCACCTTCTTCCATATTTTTTTTGAATTTTTCACCTCTCTTCATTTCACACGTGGCTTCAAAACAAGATTTCTCTTCTTTAATCTCAGAGTTGAAGTCCAAATATGGATTTCAACTTGTTGACTTAGTGAGCAAACCAAAGAAATTTTTTTCCACTGACAAGCAAAAAATTCTTTTGGACTTTGTTGGATACAAAGACCATGCAAACCCTTATGTTACAGAATGGATGGAGAAGAAGAAAGCATTTTTTAATAAATTTGGAGTTGACTAGTGTCCTAGCCATTGCAAGCAATTGTTTGAAGTTCACAAAATCCAATACGATACTTTAGAACACTCATTAACAAAGACATTGGCACACAAATTGTTAAAGCCTTTTGTTCTTGGCAAGCTCTTAGCCTTCTAGGCATATCAATTTAAAATTATTTATGATTTAAATAATAATGATTGAAGCAACGACACTAGTCAACTCCAAATTTATTAGAAAATATTTTCTTCTTCTCCACCCATTTCGTAACATATTCTTACACAAGCCTAGGATTTTCGAACATTGGAGGGATTGCATGGTCTTTCCATCCAACAAAGTCCAAAATAATTTTTTGTTTATCAATGGGAAAAAAATTCTTTAGTTTAACACACAAATACTTTAATAACTATTGATGTACATAAAGGTAGATATTTATTTAGTGAGCAATGTCGATTAATTAATATGGATGCCTTTATGAAAATCTATTCAATGTAGATGATTACAGCTCCATTTCTTTTAGTTAAGCTTAAAAACTTTTGAAATAAAAAACTATTTGAAAATTTAGTAATTGACTTTTAATCCCTAAAAGCCCATTGTCCCCTTGGAGGACAATTTGGAATTTCGGCAAGTTCCCATGACCTCAATTTTTATTGAATTCTTTTGAAACTTTCTCATAAGATAGTAAAACAGATTAGCTATGTAGGAATGTAATTTTCATTTCAATCAGTGCTTGAAAACAAAAGTTATACTATAAAAAGCCAAAATTTCAACTCATTGGGCAAAAAAATAAATCCACAAAGAATTGAAATGAATTTATTTTATCTTAGAGTCTTATAGATTATATTTTTGTCTACATGTGAAGCTTTGATTCATTCCATTTGGATTATTTATGTAAAAATTATGAATGATCTTGTTTTTTGGGCAATTTGAATATCTTCTTGAAAAAATAACTTATAGGATTCATTTTTAATGTAATTTTCACAATTTAAAAAAAAATTATTGACAAGGTTAAAATTGCTCACCAAAAGAATCTCACCATTGGAATTATTGTGTTTTAATCCCAACATAGAGTTATTAACGATTTAGTTTCTCTTTCAATTTCGGATCTAACTCTACTTAATAATATTTTAAAGAATGAAAATCAAGCATTTCTTTTCTAAAAAAATTTCCTAGACTCTCAATTCAATTTTTCAATACAATTTTTTTTAATTCAAAATCCATAGTGCAAAATTCTTCAACAAATGGCAATCAAAGTCATTTGAAATTACAAGACACTGTTCAAAAAATTCTTTTTTCAAACTTTGAATGCAAATATCTACCAGTCTATATGGTCAAACTTCATTAAATCTTTACTACACTATTTCAAGTAAATAAAGTATAAGATCCTACAATTAGATTTCAAAAAAATATTCTTTTGTTCTCATGGGCAAACACAACAAGAATGGCAGTTTTCAGTGTTTTTTGAAAAAAAATGATTGTGGACCTTTAGGGGTTTAAATGCCTAACATGCTAGCAATGTTTACTAAGGGTTCATTAGGTAGAACCACTTACAATCAATCATTTAATATATTCTTGACATGATCTAGTGTAGTGCAAGCCAAAGGTAAATACTTTCAAAGGTGCAATAATAGAAATGCTGGGGATTGCAAAAATTTTGGTAATTTTATTGCATGAATTGAAATTACCATGAATTTTAAAGGGATGAAAGTGTGTTGGACCTATTGCCAATTTCTAAACTCTTTTAATTTAGATCATTCAAAAAACTACTTAAATCCACTTAGTGTTTCTAATTTTTTTGAGTACTACTTTGGGACACGTTTTATGAACCATTTAAGTCCCAACTTTGGAAGAGAGAAAAAAAATGTTCTAGACTAAGTTGGAAATACATCAATCTACAGTTTGGCTATGGGGTGTTGGTTGATTATGGGGCAGTTCTACCTTGAGTTCTATCAAAGCACACTTAACTTAAGATATACTTCCACTTTGTGTTAGGGGGTGATATTTGCAATAAGAATTTGGTTCAAAATTAGGTCTCAATTCATTCTCAAGACCCTCAATAACAACACTCTTTGAAAACAAGTAGGAACACATCTTTAACCCTAGACTGCTACCAACGCCATTCTATGGGATTTTGATGACAACCCAAGGTCACAAGAGACATTAGAAGTAGTTTTTTCATCCATTTTTTTATGACTTTTCGTGTTGAGTTACAAAGAGTATTCAATTGAGTTTTAAGTCAAACCAATGTTTGTTTTCAGTAATTGAGAAGTAAAAACACCAAATGGCAAATTATGCTATTTTAGTGTATTCAGCATAAATGAGTAAATCTAAAATTTCTCCACAAAAATGATATTTGTTGAGTTTGAGCCCAACTAATGAAATGAAGATCCTCTACTCTAGTTTCACTCCAATTGGAATTTTGTAAAAATTCATAATATTGAATATTCTATTGTAATTCGAACTTTGGGTGGATTTTCAATGTCTATTCCATTCTAATTATAGAAGGACATGGAAATTGAATTTACATGATGATGTTTATTACTATAATGTACACACATGGTGAAATTTTCAAGTTTTTTGAGATAATTTTCTATTTGATATGATTTTTTCTTCATTATTTCTTAAAAAATACTCACAAAAATCAATTTTCCTCAAAAAAATCTAAATTTTTGGTGAAGTACAAAAGACATGTAATTTCATATTTGAAAAATAAATTAAATTTTTTTCCATCTAGTTCCAAAATGCCAACAAATTGAGTGATGAGCAATGAGGCATGAAATCAATGGTTATAGGCCCGTCCTTTAAGGTTTAAGTTACTTGAGTCCAATGGTTATAGGTCCATCCTTTAAGGCCGGGGTGAACTAACCCCCTTGCTAGGCCACTTGGAAAAACGCTATAATTTTTTAATTTTTGCAAATTTTGAATTCATATTTGTAATTAGAGGCCCCTAAATTAGTTAGAGATAATGTCTTAGGTAAATTAGATAAGCACTAAATAGGGGGCTTTTTGCTTTACCTACACCCTTGAAATTACTTGGAGTGGCCAAGCAAGGGGGCGAGTTCACCCCAGCCATCTTTTAAGGGTTAAGTTACCTTAGTCTAGTGATTATTATACCTAGTTCCAAAATGGCAACAAATTGAGTGATGAGCAATGAGGCTTGAAATCAATGGTTATAGATCTATCTTCTAAGGGTTAAGTTACCTTAGTCTAGTGGTTATAGGTCCGTCCTCTAAGGGTTAAATTACCTTAGTCCAGTGGTTATAGGTCCATCCTCTAAGGGTCAAGTTACCTTAGTCTAGTAGTTATAGGTCCGTCTTTTAAGGGTTAAGTTACCTTAGTCCAATGGATATAGGTCTGTCCTCTAAAGGTTAAATTACCTTAGTCCAATGGTTATAGATCCATCTTCTAAGGGTTAAGTTACTTGAGTCCAGTGGTTATAGGTCCGTCCTCTAAGGGTTAAGTGACTTGAGTGTAGTGGTTATAGGTTCGTCCTCTAAGGGTCAAGTTACCTTAGTCTAATGGTTATAGGTCCATCCTTTAAGGGTTAAGTTACTTGAGTGCAGTGGTTATAGGTCCGTCCTTTAAGGGTCAAGTTACCTTAGTCCAGTGGTTCTAGGTCCGTCCTTTAAGGGTTCCTGAGTTCCTTAGTCCAGGACTCTAGCAGTCTCTAGAATCCAGGTGCCTTTGTGTGATTGTCAGGTGATGCCCAACGGCACTTCTCCCGTTCTCCGAGTACTGATCACATCAGCAGGACATTGGAGGCAGAGCATCGCTCCCTCGGCTAAGGAATCAGCCCAGCTAGCATCCGACGGACTCTCGCCTGATAACTTCAGCTTATCTCCCATCGCCTTCCCACTGCAAAACAAGCAGACAATGGACTGTACGTAGGAATAGTAGGTTCAGCATTAAAAAAATTGGGCAGACGAAATTCCGTTTCATTTGATTCAAAATAAAATAAAATAAAATAAATCAGGGAAATTAAATGTTGTTTCATTTGTTTTAAAAATAAATAAAATAAAATAAATTGGGCAAATGAAAGGATACTTTGAGTTCCAAATGTTGAGTGTCAATGGCACAATGCCGCTATACTCTGCACAATTAGAAGTAGTGTTTTGTTTAACCCTTAACCCTCGAAGGACGAACTGGTGTCTATGGAAATCGTGCATTGTGATCCCGTGTGAAATCATCTATTTTGAAAAAGTCAAAAATATTCATTGGAAGTCAAAGAACTGTAGAAGATCTTCTCTTTCCACCCCTAATGCTGAGGATGAAAAGTTGCACTTCTGTCCTACAAGGAAAGCTTCTTTGTCATTCAAAGGATGCCAAACATCCGCGGTGTCATTTAAGGGTTAAAGGAGGGTTGGTGCATGTGGAAATCATCTTTTTTGGCATTGTGTAAAGGGTAGGTTTTAAATAAATTCAAAAACACTTATTAGAAGTCAAACTACTATACAAAACCTCCCCATTTCATTCAAAATTTTGAAGATGAATAGATGTGCTTTTATCTTCCACAAAAGGATTCTCTATCATTCATTAACCAAAAAATAGCCATGGTGTCATTTATGGTTTAAGCAAGATTTTGGGCCATTTGTTTCTAGAAATGCAAAAGATGTCAATTGGTTATTCTTTGTCAAGGAAATCTTCATTTATTTTGGTCAACATAACTAGATTATTGCTTGTATTTTAAAATCACTTAAGATCAATAGCCAAATTTGACCTAGGTATCACCTAATTTTGCTATAGATGTCACCAAGTATCATGTGAGTGAGTTTGTATCGAAGAAATAGATGACTACTTCTCTAGAATGATTTTTAAAAAACAAAAAAAATAATTGAAAGATATCTTCTTGCAAATTTCATTCCAACTTCAAGGTTACCAGCATGAAATTCTTTTAAAAAAAGCTAATTATCATTAAATTTTTAGACTTTTAGGGAGGATTGATTTTTTTGAGAATTTTGAAGAAAAAGTGAAAGAAAATATAATTGTTCACAAATCTAATAATAGAAACAATTCAAAATTTGGAAAAAGTATAGTTGGCAAATGATAAGAGATCGCATTGTAGAACAAATAACACATCATTTGGATACCTTATGTAAAAGTTATAAAGGGTCAAAGTTTTTTTTTGGTAGATGTTCAAATTAAAGTTGTTTCTTCAACATAGGCACACATTGATTTTGGAGATGTACATTGAATGATGATTTTAATACTTTTAGGTACGGGTGGAATTTTGGAAGTATGCACCATATAGTTTAGGATGTCAAAGGTCAAGCTATTTCTATGTTCAAACTAACATCAATAAGTTTCTTGTAACATATGAGCATCCATTATGGACATTGTCCAAATACCAACATCTAAAATATAAGCACAAATGGTGAAGGATGGCATGGTAAACATACCAACAATATTAGAAGTCATGGAACATGAGTTGGTCTTTGAATTCACTATATTGCATATCCATTTGATACTTTTTTAGGCTATCTTGTATTTCATTTATAAATGGCCTTACTATGAGTTATATGTTGAATTCACACCATAGGAACTTTGGAAGTGAATATCTTAGCATCAAGTTTTGGGTTGAAAATATGAAGTTTTCTACCTTGATTTCAAGTTTTAACAAGCCTTCCTTATTATTCCTTCATCCTATTCAAGTCATTTTGGGCTTAATTGCAATTAGTAGCCATTATGAGCAAGCAAACCTTAATTCAAAGTTGTTCTTATAAAACAAGGTCCCAACATCACCTCTCCAATGTTTTAATTTAGACATCATGCTTGAGCAAATCTTAGTTATCCCTAAGCATTATATATATACATACATACCTCATCCCCCAAGCACTTGATTGTTTGTATGTTTTTCCTTATATCTTTATAAATGTACATGATTTTCGTCAATTTCCTCAAATTTTTCATTCACAAAGTTTTTAGGAAAAAATCAATAATTAATTGGGATGAATGATAAGTTGTATAAAAAAAAACTCTCTTCATTGTCTAGAATTTGGATGTGGGAGCTCTAAAAAATGCAGGACATTAAACTTATCCCTCAAAGTGGGACCACCAGGCTGGATTTACCCCAGGGATAAACGCTGAAATTTTTTATTTTTTGCACAATTTTTTTCTGCAAATTCTGAACTCATATTTGCAATTAGCGACCCCAAATTAGACAAGGGGGCCTAGAACATACCCAAAAAGACGGCACAAAAACAGTGCGCTTTTTACTTTTACCCCGGGTAAGAAAAGTTTTACCCTGCTGGACCCACTTCATGGAACGGATTTAACGTTCTGCCTAAAAAATGTTCAGTCTTCTAGCAAATCCCCTGAATTCTGGCTGATTAGCCAGACCCGTCAGCCCATTTGCTGTAACCACTGCAGTATCCACTAAATATTTGCTATCAACTTAATTAAATATATTTGAAGATTCTTTTTTTCTTCTTTTTTTTATCACAAACGAAACAATATTTGAAGATTCCCCCTGGCCACTTGTGGCGGGGTGGTTTGTATTCTCTTTCTTTGCAATGAAATCCCCTTTCATTTGTGCCAAAAAAAAAAAAAAACCCATTGAAACCAATATTTGAAGATTCCTAAATCCCATAGACCCATACCATACAAGGATTTTCAAAGTTCCAAGCATTGATTGATGGACCTTGCTCTGTAATCAATTTTCAGTGCACTGAAATTATATCAGTGTGCTGTTATCAGTTTATTCACATGTAATGAATTTCAGTACTATGTGGAGTTGTTGACTGTATTTATTTGACAACCCATGACTGGCGCAGCGTTAAATCATACCATCGAAGGTGGGCCCCGCAGGCTGGATTTACCCCAGGGAAGACGCTGAATTTTTTTATTTTTTTTATTTTTTATTTTTTTTCAAATTCAGAATTCAGATTTAGAATCAGAGACCCCAAAGTAGCGAAGGGAACCTTGGACATTCTAAAAAACGCAACACAAATATAAACCCCAAACCCTTGTCAACCCCTAGTAAAATGAGATTTACCCCGCTGGGCCCACCTTCGATGGTATGATTTAACGTTCTGCCCATGACTACACTTGAAATCAAGAGATGAGTGATGTCAAGTTTGTTTTAAAAAAAAAAGAGAGAGATGGCAATGAAATCCCATTTCATGTGTTTATAAAAAAGAAAGAAAAAGAGATGATGTCCATTGTGCTCTTTTTTTCCCTTTCTTGAATGGTGCTAATTTTATAATCTGGTGTTAAATAACTATTAATCCTAAAGATTCATGACTAAATAAAAGTGGGTACACCCACAATTGCACCCTCCTAAAACCACCATCATTACTCTATGTACATCTCCAAAATCACCAAAATCAATATGTACATGTGTAAAAGCAACAATTTTTGAACATGTATCAAAAAAATTTGACCCTTGAAGACCTTTGTAGATGTGACTGAAAAAGAAGACCTCACTGATAGATAATCTTGGTAAGACATCAAAGTGATGTTGCATTCTTTGGTACATTGGAACCTTCTTTTATATGGCAATAAGGAAATATGAAAATTGGACCAATTTATTTATAATAACTAATCACAAAAGCCAAATGTGGTGGTTTTTGGGTGTCCACCTTGTATTCCACCAAAAAAACACTTCAAAAATGTCATTTCTAGTGCAAAGAGTTATAATGATGGATGAAAAAAAATTATATTTTGCATTTTCAAACTTAGGCCATCTAACTTTAATCGTTTATAAAAATGAGTAAAGAAATTCTTAAGTGACACTTTGGCCTTGTAGATTGTAAGATACTAGTATTTAAATGGAAAGAAAAAGTGTACTTTTTTAACCCATAAAATTTCCATCAACTATACTAAGGTTGATATGCTTTTAGAATGGCCATTCATAAACTTGGGAATGTGAAAAGTCACTTGTTTTGGGGCTCATTCTCAAGACTATAAAGTTAACTATGAAGTGATATATTGAGATAAATAAAAAGAATGACTATTGAATTTATGAAAAGTTTCAAAGCATGGTGGTATGAAGGTAAAGGATTAAAAAAAGTTTTCAAATAGTGAATGTGGCCAATGAGGTGGAGGCATGTGTTTTTTTAGCTCTTCATGGTCTAAATCAAGTGACTCCACCTCATTGACCACAGTCTCTACTTGATGACTTTTTTAATCCTTTACCTCCATACCCCCTATGCTTTGAAATTTTTCATAAATTCAATAGTGAGTCTTTTTTTTATCACAATATATTTTTTTCATAGTTAACTTTGCAGTCTTAGAAATGAACCCAAGAACTAACTAAGTGACTTTTCACACTTCCAAGTCTATGAATGGCCATTCTAGAAACACATCAACTTTATTATGGTCAATGGAAATTTTAAAGGTTAATCATCCAAACTCATACTTTAATCATTTAACAAGGCAAATTTTCTTCATGACTACTATGATGAGATTAGGCTAGTCATATAGAATGGGTTTGAATTGACATGTATACATTCATTGGATAGAATGACAAATTTAATTATGATAGGCAATAGTTTAGGGTTCAATAAAAAAGAATTGATTGTTGTTTTATAGTATACAATCTCTAAATTATATAACAAACTTTATTCAAATATAGATTTCTACAATGAATAGATAAGACCAACGCAAGAATGAGAAGAGTCAAAGTGACAATGGCGAGACATGTATAGAAAGGAAATGGTTGGTATTGAACTTCCATTCATTGTTGCCTAAATCCTTTGTGGGCCTTGGGTCTTGTTTCCACCTATGTTTATTTTATTTGTATCCTAATACTTGTTCATTTTCATTCAATGCCTTTAACCACATCAAATATTGAATGCCTCAACCCCCACCCACACATGTCTATTAGGTACAGTTATAACAACCCTAAATGTAATTATTTAAATGACAATATTAGCAAAAATGTAAAAAGAATTCAAGCATTAAATATCTAAAGACAAAAGATTTATTTAAGGACAAAGACATCCAAACCAAACTTAATATATTTTGGGCAATTTTGAAAAGATCATATAGACATATTAATTAGTTTATTAATATTAATATTTTATTTATTTAAAACACATATTCTTAAATTAAAACATACAATGTTCTTCATTCAATCTAACAACATAAAAACCTCCTCCACTTTGATCATACTTTCTACGATAATATGATTTCAAATGGTTATTTTAAATTCATGAATCCTTTGACGTCTTTGAGAGAATTATAATTATAATTATAATTATTCCTCCTTGGTGGGAATAAATACCCTACAGAGAAGAAATTCCGCCGACACCTGCAAATTCGAAGAGGAATTAGCATAGGGAGGTGGCTGCAGCAGCAGTGAGGTGCAGCGGGACTGCGGGAGGTGCGAGACGATGGTCAGAGCGCGAGCAGCTAACTGTCAGTGGAAGTGGAAACGGGAGCCTAATAATGAGCGAAGGGCAAGTGCGGTGGTAGTGTGAAGGTCGTGGTCTGTTGGTGAGCGTAAGTACTGGCACCACCCGGCCTGACTAAAAGAGAAGATCAACCTGCAGCAGCTGCAGGAACAGAAGCTCCTCACTCTTATTGCAACGCCGCAGCTGATTGCGCTCACCGCGCTGCGTGCTTCAATCGCGATTCGATCCGAGCTTGCACGCAAGTCCAGCTTATAATAAGCCTCCCTCTTGCCATTGCTGTTCAACGTTCTTTTTCCATCCCTCTTCACCATTATCGTACTTACGTGAGCCTTTCTTGGTCTTTTAATTTCGAAAGGCTTGACGCCTTAACTCGATCGCTTTGTAGTTGTGGTACGGTGGAGTTACGGCGATGGCGAACTCAGTGTTGATCGGCGTTGTAGTGGTCGGTTTCTTGTTGCATTGGGAAGTCTGTGGAGCTGTGCGGATTCTGGCCACGACGAAGGTGGACAAGGCTAATGTGGACTCGGAAGCAAGGTAAAGATCGAGTCTAATGCCGGAGAAGTGTCATTGCGTGCGCAGAGTTGATATTGCTAATGGTAGACGAAAAGTCCGCTTAGTAAGGTCTTCCGATCCGAACTCCAATGCTGGTTGATTAGGAGCCGGCACAAAAAGTTCTTGTCGTGCGGTCCTCAGTTTTTTCGGAGTAGACTAATGTCGAATACATGTTCAGCTTGAGAGTTTGAATTATAATCTCGTTTTCCTCTGTCTACTCTAGTGCCGCAGAAACATCATTGCTTGAGTAGAGAATGGAAGGTGTGCACAGATAGAGTTTGCATGTTCGATGTCCTTCTAACTTGATCTATATAGCTGGTCAGCAGCTTGCGAAGGAATCTCGCTCGTTCTTGCGGTTCTCCGATCCTCTGTTTTTCGGAACCTGTAGACATTGTCTGAAATGTAGCTTGAGAGTTAAGATTGTAGCCCCGTTTGAAATTCGTCTTGGGACTGAGTATATCTGGAACGCAAACTAACGTATGCTTCGTCTCTTTCACGGCAATAGCCTTAATATGCGCGCTTCTCTTTTCGGCGAAGATTTTTTTCTGAAGCATATGAGTGCCGGTATCGCGAAGTGTTGTGAATGGGACTCCAGTGTTCTAGCTCTTGTTAGCAAGCATTGCTTACCAAACTGAGGAGAAAAGGAGATACCGAGTTTATGCAGTGATGTACTCCTCGTCCTTGTCTTGCCTGTTTCGTTTCTTGCCCGCTTTCGTAAAAGGTTTCGACGTTTTCTGTGAAGCTTTAGCCTCATTCTACACTCCACAGCTAAGAAATGAATGCATTTATCTAAGATGTGTGTTCCTGGTTCTTTCAGAGGATGAATGTAAGCTTCTCCGCTCCAAGTTGTAATACAAAGCTGTATTTTTCTTGTGGTCATGAGCCTAGTTCAGCTAACACGATTATGTGTATTGAATGACTTGAAGGAGTTAGTTCAGTTAATTCCAGTAATTGGCATGTCTCTTTTATTTTATATTTGTTTGAGTGTTACAGGTGAAGCGACCACCTCACACTTTACTTGTTTTTTTTCCCGAGCAATGTGGCCCGGTCAGTCCAAGTAGTACTGCACGACTGGTGGTTCTCATAGTGTGAGTCTGACAGAATGCGTCTGTTGCAATTGAAGCTCTAATTCAACCCGAAGAGCTCTTGGAGGTTGCGGAACCGGCAATCCCGTCGATGACTGTTGGAGGTGCAATTACAACTGGGCGAAGAATCGTCAACAACTCGCAGAATGCGCCCTTGGCTTTGGCAAGAACGCCGTCGGTGGTAAAAACGGGGAAATATACGTTGTCACCGATGACAGCGACAACGACGTGGTTAATCCCAGAAAAGGAACACTTCGCTATGGTGTCATTCAGTCCGAGCCTCTCTGGATTGTGTTTAGCCGCAACATGAACATAAAGCTCAAGCAGGAGCTCATCATGAACAGTTACAAGACTCTCGACGGCCGTGGTCATAATGTTCACATAGCCGGAGGAGCGTGTCTTACGGTTCAGCACGTGAATAACATCATCATTCATAACATTCACATTCACGACTGTAAGGTCACCGGGCCTGCCGATGTAAGGAGCTCTCCCACCCATTACGGAAGCAGAGGTAAATCCGATGGAGATGCTATTAACATCTTTGGGTCTCACGACATCTGGGTGGACCACTGCTATTTTTCTAGCTGCGCTGATGGCCTCGTCGATGTCATTCAAGGATCTACTGATGTCACCATCTCCAACAACTACTTTGAGAACCATGACAAGGTATGATCTTCTAAAAATGTTGAAATTCGGGTGTCCTCTGCATGTTCTCAAATGTGGAGCCAAATTGTGGAAACAGTACATGCTCAGTTGTGCAAGCAGCCGAGTAGTACTTTTTCTCACAATTGGACTCTACATGTGAGTTACCTTTGGTAATCTCAGTGTGTGTGTGTTCCGATTGTGGATGAAAGAAAATGGTGCAACAAGGAAATCTTGGAATATTGTGCGTCAAAATAGAGTGTGGAAAAAGGAGAGTGTTTATGAATTACAATGCAGCTCTTCTTCTTTAAGGTTCTTGAATGTCTGCCTGCCATTTTTAGATCATGCGTCATTGAGATTATGATGTTTTTAATGGAGTACTAATTATTTGTAAATATGAATGTCGCCTTATCTCTAAGGATTACTTTAATAGCATACAATTCGGAGAGATGAGGAAAGTGTTCTTTGCGATGATTACGTTTGTGCCAAGTTCTGACTCGTCTTCCTCATAATTTGTCTTCCCCAGGTGATGTTACTTGGCGCTCATCCGAAGGACACCATAGACAAGGGTATGAGAGTCACCGTCGCCTTCAACCACTTCGGAGCAAATCTAATTGAGCGCATGCCAAGGTAAATGCAGTGTCTTACCGTGTTGATCTTTGATTTTCCAGTTTCTTCCTCTTGAGAAGCCAATGCTTTACATTTTTAATTTTACATAATCATTTATGCAGTGATGTTTTCTTCTCTCTGAAGGTGCCGGCAAGGAACATTCCACATTGTGAACAACAACTACCAAGGATGGGAAATGTATGCTATTGGAGGAAGTGAAAATCCAATCATAAACAGTGAGGGGAATCGCTTCGTTGCTCCCAACGCCAGATTCAAGAAAGAGGTGGATTTTTTGCTCGAACTCTCCTTTCTGCGATCAATCGTTCTCAATTAGTTTAAAACGTGTCGCATTCCACTCAGTGAGTCCACCCAACTTGGCTGATTTTTGTCACTCGATGACAACCAGCCAAGTTGTGCGGACTCGCAGTTCGGAATTGTATATTCGTACGTAATGCCTTGCTTGTTGATAACTCACATTGAATCCGAGACCACCTATTTCTGTGATATCAGACACTGAAGTTGTCTTCTTTTGAGATTCGATTCAATCTCTGAGGGAAGTGAGTCTCTCTTCTTCTTCAGGTGACGAAGCGCATTGATGATGGAGGAAACAAAAACGAAGACAATTGGAACTGGAGATCTTCTGGCGATTTGTTCCTCAACGGTGCTTTCTTTACCAAATCGGGAGCATCTGGAAATGCTCAATTCTATGCGAAGGCCACCAGTTTCAGCGCTCGCCCTGCCTTGATGGTGCAATCTATGACTAATGACGCAGGTCCCCTCGCCTTGTGACAGCCGCTACTTGTGGTCGGATGACCTGACCTGGCTAGGATATTCCTGCATTCTCTTCTGCTTTAGTGCAATTACAAAGCGTCCTTGGACTTCATGGTCGAGCGCTGGCCATGCATGGTCGGCCTAGCCCGTGTATACAATAATGATGTATTGAATTTCTCTGGTATTACCTTCAATTTTCTTGATGTGTGCTGTTCACAACTTGCTGTTTCAATGTTCCTTACAGAATACTTAATTACTGAAAATGTGTAGAATATTTGCTCCTCGGTATGGAGTCTATGGACAAGGGAAACAAAATACTCGCATACTTTTTTTCATTTGTTTCTAAAAGAAAAAGAAAAAAAGTACTCCCATAATAAGGTATTCTATAAATTAAATACAGCGTGCAGTCAACTGGAGGTTATGCAAGTGAAGAGTGCTACGAAAGTACAAATGTACCAGTCTGCCCAAGCACTAATGAATTGGATGAGATTTGGATAGATATGTTGAGGTCGTATTTACGTTTGCCTGGGTAGAATTTTGACGGAATTTGGATTAACCCTTAAAGGACGGACCTATAACCACTGGTTTGAAGTCTCCTTGCCTGTCACTGAGTTTGTTACCATTTTGGAAGTAAATATGTATTAAATTTTTTTAAAATTTTTTTCAGAGATAGAAGTACATGTCTTCTCTACTTCACAAAAAAATTAGATTTTTTTGAGGAAAACTAGTTTTTTTGAGAATTTTTTAAGAGAAAGTGAAGAAAAAATCATATCAATTAGAAAATTATCTCAAAAAATCTGAAAATTTCACCATGTGTGTACACTATAGTGCCACACATCATGGTGTAAACTCAACTTCTTTATACTTCTATAATTAGAATGCAATAGACATAAAAAATGTAGCCAAAGTTCAAAATGCAATACAATATTCAATTTTATGAATTTTCCCAAAATTCCAATTGGAGAAGAAATGAGAGTAGAGGGCCTTCATTTCAATAGTTGGGCTCAAATTCAAAAAATGTCGTTTTCAAAGAAAAAATTCAGATTTACTCAATTTCTCAAAATACACTAAAATGGCAAATTTTGCCATCTGTTTTTCTTAGTTACTTCTCAACTACATGGAAAAAAACATCAAATAGACTAAGAACTCAGTTGGACACTCTTTGTAATTCAACATAAAAGGTCATTAAAAAAAAGGTGGATGAAAAAACTACTGTTTAGGTCTTGGTATGACCCTCTGAAGTCATCCAAAAGCCACAAAATGGCTCCCTAGGCACTAATGGGTCAAAGTTTTGTGATAATCATATCATTTGTGATAATATAAAAACAGTGAAGATTATTTTATGTTGATTTTATTTGAAATACTACAAAATTTCATATTAGAGTGCCTCACAAATTTGGATGATAATAAAAGTAGTGTGAGTTAGTGTAACTATTGTGGAGGTGAATAATTAAATGAATGTGAGTAGTGAATAAGAATGATTGAATAGACAGAAAATACATGTCTAGACAATATAGAAAATAATTTAAATGCATAGAGGTGCAAAATTTTATTTACTATAGTCTTTAATTGTGTAAATGGAGAACAATTTCTAAAATTACCTCTGAAAGTTTGTACCTAAAATAAGTCACCTCTAATGATGAAGGTCTAAGATTTTCTTAAAAAAATTCAACACTTTGAAAATTTATAATTTACATATGCAAAGTCCACAAAAATGAATAAGAAGAGAACAAAACATAATGGTTTTGAGTTCCAACAAGATCCGAAGGGAGATTGAGCAATAATTTAATGATAGGAATATTACTTAATTGCTTATTTAGACCATTGCTTATTTAGACTCCTAAAAGTAGAGTTAGTAATGCAATTACTATATGTGCATTTAATTAGTGAATGCTTCTCTAAATCCTACAAAAAGAACTCTATAAGGTAGGAGGTCCATAAATTGACCGTCTAAGGTTTGAACTGAATTTTGGGGAGGTGAAACATCTTGAAATATTTTTTGGTAAATTTTTCTTGAAAGATAACTAGAGTAGACGTTTAACCGAAGTCATTTCATATTTTTTGGAGCTTTGTGGAATTAGTTTACAAATTTTTGAAGTTGAAAAAAAGTGGTCATTTGTGGTTGTCAAAAGCGACCACCTTCTGAAATGTGCAGATTTCGTACATTGAAGAAAGCAAAATGTACCTCTGAGGCATCTTTGCTTAAAATGCTGGCCTAAGGTGGGTACACCTAAAATTGCACCTCACCTAAAAGTGCCATCTATAGTTGCTGTACATTTCTGAATTCTATTATGTACCTATTTGGCTGGAGTGCTTTTAGAAACAGACTTTGAACCTTAATAACTTTTGCATACTGTATCCAAATGCTGCGTTTTTTAGTGCATTGGAACATGCTTTCACTTGCCAAGAAGATTATATGAAAATTTGATCAGACCAGAAATAGTTAGGTGTACCAACCTTAGTGGAGTTCAAGCCTCCTACCTTAATTAATACTATGTAATTCTTGTCTTTTGACCCTTGAGTACTGGTAACTATCATATTTTCGTATTACAGTACTGTCATTCATCAAGTCACGGAAAAGGTAGGATTGCTAAAAACAATTTCAATTAATGGTTGGAAAATATTCACACACTCAGTGCACAATAAAGAACAATTCTCATTATACTACTCTTTGCATGGACACATTCTATCTTCAAGGCCACTCATGGTTCAGGACTTTCAGGGCTGGGAATGAAGAAATGGTCAAGCATCAGACACTACCAATTAGCTTATCAATAAGAGCTCATCTCAAGCAGCTCAACACACTATCTTACCCAAATTGGGGGCATCATTTGTGTCAAGAAAATTCCTTAAGAAAATAAAAATTTAGGGCAGCCCTGGCCCATGTCCCATGTCCCTGAGTTCCTCTGTCCCTGTACGAATACCATATACGGTATATACACATGACATACGATGTACAGATACGGATACAAATACATTCCACAGACTTGTGTTAACCCATAATCTCTTTCCTTTCACTTTCTTTGATCATGGTGTCCGCTTCGTAAACGTATTTGGGCCGAGGTGAACTGACCCCCTCGCTTGGCCACTTAAGAAAATGTTGGAATTTTTAAAAAATTTGTAAATAATTTTTTTTTTGCAAAGTATGAATTCATGTTTGCAATCAGAGGCCCCAAATTAGCCAGGATGACTATTCGAGGTAAATTACTCGGGCACAAAATAGGGAACTTTTTAATTTACTTGCACCCCTGGAATTACTTGGAGTGGGCGAGCGAGAGGGCCAGTGTCGCCCCGACCCATAAGGTAGAAGGCTCTTAAATGGAGCGAGTTCTAAAATGGTGCCCTATCTTAAATGTACAGTAGTTGTACATGTTGCTTTTTCATAGCCTTCAGCAGTATACTGACAGTGTACATTGAAGCTAGGGCACCATTTTACAGCCCTATGCCCTTTCAACTTCAAAATTTGATAACTAATTCAAAAAAACTCATAAAAATATGAAACGACTTGGGTCACATGTCAATTCTACTTGTTTTTCAAAGAAAATTTACTGAAAAATATTTCTAGAGGTTTTACCTCCCTGAAATTCTGTTTCAGCCCTTAGATGGTCCATTCTAGGACCTCTTACCTTATTTGCAGCTGAACAACATGATGATGGTTTCATTTGTGTCCAAAAGAAAAGGAAACGAATATGATGATGGTGCATGATGGTAGACCTAATTATATGGAGTACCTGTGATTGACATCCTTTATGATTTTGCTGTATCAAAGAAATTGCATCTATTTCATCTCCAGTTTTCCTGGCCGTGGACAAGCTTTCAAGTGCCAATTCCACATGTTCCTCTGCACCTCCGTATTCAATCCACCCCTTGGCCTTCATTGCAGATGAGTTCATTCTATGATTGATTGAAAGCAGGTGCTCTAAGGTAAGGGGTTGTAATTGCAACCCCTGTCTCTAAAAGCGATCTGGTAGATTTTGTCTGTAACATGTACCAGGAGTGTACATTTCAGGAGGGGGTCGCTTTTAGAAACCACTGTGTTTTCAACTTCAAAAATTCATAACTAATTCCACGAAGGTTCAAAAAATATGAAATGACTTGGGTTAGATGCCAATTCCATTTTTCTTACCACGAAAATTTACTAAAAATTGTTTTAAGGAGTTTAGCTTCCCCCAAATGCAAATCAGCTGGTAAGAGGTCGCTTTTACAGCCCCCTACCTTACATTGATCTTGAGGCTGCCCACACCAGGTTTTTTTTTTTTCATTCCTTGTGAAGTGTCAAAGTGGTGATATTTCATTTTATTTTGGAGCTCCAAATCTGAACATTTATCCATATATTACATAGAAAGTATCATATCAGCACATAATACATATCTATCATTCTATTGTCATCCATTATTTGGCGATTTCATTGGCTATTTAAAAAAATTTGAAGTTTATTGACGATTTCATCCAAAATTTCACTGTTTTTTTTCTATGGGCTTGGTGCTAGGCCAAATAATTTGGTGCAATTTTGCATCAAATCGCCAGACAAAAAATCCTTTGGCCCACACTATTTCTTTTTTTTCCTTTCTACTCTTTTTGGTATTTTGAATTCTTTTGCTTGATTCTGGGTCTCTCACTGGCTTGTCAATCTTTCTAAACTGGCTTTTGGGTTTTGGGAGACTGGAAAAAAAAATGTTACCCTGATGGAGTGCCCTCTTTGAAAAGCCAGCCAGGAGTCTTTTAAGGAATCATGGATAAAGGTGGAAAAGCCATTGCATTATTGGGTGTCCTCTTTTCTAGAGATGAGACTCAGTGCCAAACATTCCAGACCGCAAGACGTTAAATTGGTCCTACGAACTGGCTCCAGAGGGATAAAACTCATTTTACTAGGGGTTGATTGAGGTTTGGGGTTTATGTTTTTTCTGGGTTTTTTGGTTGTGTTTAGACCTCTACATGGTAATTTGGGGTCTCTGATGCCAAATATGAACTCAGAATTTGAAAAAATAAAATTAAGCAAAAAATAAAAAATTTCAGTGTTTTCCCTGTAGGACTTTGTGGGACGGATTTAACGTTGCCCTTCCAGACCTTCCGAGTTTTCCTTAACCCCTAAACGCTTCAATCCTTTTTTGAATTTTTGCTTATTTTTGCTTATAGCTTTGCAAAGATATATCATTTACTAGATTTTAATGAATTTGGTCATTAATAAGGAAGGTTGTCTTTTCCAGATTCAAGTATAAATGGAAAGTTAGTTGGATGAAATAGTGCCTTGAAGCGCTCTGTTCATCGTTTAGAATATGAACATCGGAATGCTTCAGGGTTAAGGTAGGAGGTTCGAACTACGATTGGGCATTAACCTTGAAATGTCTCAATCCTTTTTTGAATTTTTGTGCATTTTTGCTTATAGCTTTGTACAGATATATCATTTACCAGAATTTAATGAATTTGGTGGTTAAGGAAGGTTGTCTTTTCTAGATTCAAGTGTTACATTTGATAAATGAGAAGTTGATTGGATGAAACAGTGCCTCGAAGCACTTCGTACCAAATCTCCACGTTTATGCTATGATAGTTAAAACAAAGGAGCCTAGCAACCAAAAGAATCCTCAAAAACTTGAAAGAAATTTTAATTTTTTTCTTCCTAGATTGTATTTTTGTTGGGATGGAAAGCTTTGATTCATTCCCCTTAGATTAGTGATGTGAAAGTTAAGGAACTCTTTGTTCAACTGGCAATTTATCATAGAAAATTCTTGAAAAAATAACATATTGGATTTGTTATTGAATTCAATTTTTATGATTCAAAATAAATAAATTCTGCAATATTGAGTATACTTTCTAGAATGATTTCATTGTTGGGATTAGTGTATTTTCATTTTATTTTAAATCTATTGATGATTTAGATTTTTCTTCAATCTTGTACATACTTCTACTTATATTTTCTTAAAGAATAAAAAATCACAGATTTTTTAAAATTTGTTTTCCTAGATTTTCAACTCAAATCTTCAACATAAAGAAATTTTAAGTTCAATTTTTTTAGTACAAAATATGTTTAAATCAAGAAGATTGAAAGTCAAATAATCTAATCATGTTTTCTTTACTTTCAACAAATTCATCTTGCAATCTATGTAGTAAAAGTTTTTGAAATTTCTTCTCTACATTTAAATACTAGTCTTGTGCAAGATTTTACAACTAATTAAATATGTGTAAAAAAATTAAAATTTTTATTGTTCTTTGCAATAGAAAATGTCATGTAACATTACATCTAGTGGCAAAAGCACATCAAATGGATGTAGTTTGCTAAACTACATTTGCAAACATTAGTTTATATACTTTCATCTTCTTAGGGAACCTTAGGCTATTCAAGACTTTACCTTTACTTTGTACTTGTCATGTATTTGAATAGGAATATTTCTTAAAAAAAAAGTGTTTTCTTCATGGAGTTTAAAATTTAATTAAATAAAATAAAATTCCTAAAATTCAAACATCTACCTTTAGAATTATTTTTTACACACCATCATATCTATACAAGAAAAATTGTTTAGAATGATAAAATCTCTTATTCCTACAAATTATAGGGATGATAACCATCAATTTTCGTCCCTTCCGAGAAATTTACTTTAAAATAAATTTCGTTTGAAATGAACGAATTTAAGCACTCCCAAGTCCCTCACCGACGGACGGTCGTGACTCCGGACGAAGAACATTTCGTCAAAAATTCCGTCCGTTCGTCTCCACCAACTGAAAACATTCTTCATTCAATACTAACCATCGTCATCGTCATCCCCTTCCCGCTTCTGCTTTAACTTACTACCTGCAGTGCCCCCTGCTGCTGCTCTTTTGTATGCAGCACCGTCGTCATGATGCTCCTGGCTACCATTTCCCATGGCAACCTTTCACCTCCGCCTCCCTCACTTTTCACCGTGTCGCGCCTCTCGCACGAGAGCGTGCACTCCATTAGGGTTAGAGCTTTTCTTTCCCGTCAATTGTGAGGCATTAGCACATAATCGAATATTTCATGTTGATGTCGTCGTCTGTCGTCGTACTCTTTTCGAAACGCAGCGCTTGCGACCTTTTTAGTTTGGCTGATATATATCATCTAGCTTTCGGGATGCGTTTCTTGTGACACATTCTTACGTCGGCGTCATTCGTCTTCAGAGCTGTGTGTGGAGGATAAATGATTGACCTCAGGCGAAAGAGCGAATATATATGGTGCTTTTTCTTGAACGAGTATATTCACTGGACGAGAAAGTAGAGGTCGCCATGGCGAATTCAACTGATGGCGTACAGTTGTAGTGAGGTATTTCCTTTCTGAGGAGGTGAACCTTGTATGGTGGAGATGCATTGGTTCTAGATATGGCAGAGTTGCTGTACGAATTTCTAAAATTTTGAATGCATTTTGCAAGAAGTGTTTGATGTTCTTAATCAGGCGGGATTTTGCTTCCTAGATCTTGTTATGTGGATAGAGAATGATTTAATTCACCTGTATTGCGTAAGAGATAATAGTGCGTTTTGTTGAATGAGTATATTCCCTGAACGAGAAATTAGAGGTCGCCATGGCGAATTCCACTGTTGATGTAGAGCAGTAGTGTAATTTCTCGATGTACGATTTTCGCTTATGAATTTAATTACCTGAGATGGAGGTACGAGGTTCTGGATATGAAAAATTGTAATGCATTTTTCAAGGACTTGATTGATGTTTTTCTTTAGGCGGCGTTTTTTTCCGAGGTGTATGTAACGTTGATGGAGAATTATTGCTTGACCTTTAGCGAAAGAGGCGAATGTGCTTTCTGGAACGAGTGCGTTCACTGCACGCGAAAGTAGAGGTAGCCATGTTGAGTTCAACTGATGGCGTAAAGGAGTCGCGTACTCCTTCAAGTTTTTTTTCACTTAGGAAGTGAACCTCTTGAGATGGAGATATGTTTTTGAAATGATCGAGGTACTGTACGATTTCTAATTAGAAGATGAATTAAAAAAGGTCTTTGGATCTTCGGTGGTTGCTTTCTGCTTTAGGTTAAACGAAAGCTGTGAGAAGGAATCCACTTTTTAATATACAGTACAGGTCGAACAATAGAGACAAAGTGTTATGGTTAGAAGGATTATAAGTGCAATAAGTTGAACAGGGCGTCTGTTCTGCAGCGTGCAGTTGTATATGTGCTGAAAGCTGCGGGTGGAGTGGGCAATGCTTCTACAAACAGGCATGGCAGAGTGTATTTCCAGAGTGGAGACAACTACAAGGCTTGCGCAATTGCGCGTGGATAGCCTGGGAAGTGGCTGTTCTCGTCGATCTGACCCGTTCAAAATTGGTCTTTGGAACTGGTATAATTCAATTCCCTCTCGCTCGACGATTCATAAAATTCTGGTTTAGGGTTTGCATACTTGTTCGTCCATGTGGCGGATTCAGTCTTGCCGTATCATTCTCTTTTTTATTCCACGTCTCTCTAGAACTAAAACTCGCTACTTACGACTGAGAGCCTTGATATCAGCTTGACTGAAGTGATAAAATGCAATTGACAACCCTGTGGTATTTGTGTGCCGCAACTCTGGAAGAAATTGGTCCGGAAATTAATCCCGCACTATCTGCATTCTGCAATATCGTAAGGAAATTACGAAATCGGTCATAGCTGATGCATGGTCTCTTGTAATCAGTGCTTATTGGTGAATACTTTGCCTTTAGCAGTGTACACTGTAGGAGTTCGGCCAACTTTGTGATATCAGTGGGCGTTGACTGTTTATTGTCGATGCCCGTTTTTTAATATCCTTAAGGCGTCCATTTTCTTGTCTCATGCGTTTCTCTGAGGTTTGTTTTAAGTCAGTCGACCTGGTTTCTAAAGAATTTGTAGATCAAGAAGCGTATGCATCGAATTACATTCTAGTGATTGGATTCTTAGGGTGATGTTGCACCGGGGGTGGAGCAGACGAGATCTGATATGCTGCAGTTAACGCAATATGCTGGATTAAAGACGTCGCATCGGAGTATAGAAAGTGGATATAGTTTGTTTGACATTGAGTGCGAATGTGCTATGGCAGGAACTGAAGGTTTTCCTCTATTGCTGAACTTCTATGTTATAAACTCACACAGTTACTTAAGCATCTTGACATTGGTTGATGCTCAATTCGCTTTGAAAACGTTTAAACTCGCTGAAAAATTGGAATTGTTTTTCGCTTTAGGGTGTGCAGTGCTCAGGATGATGGCTATCTAATTTTGTGGTCCAAACTCCTGTGCTTACGAGAAGACTCTTTCTGCAGGCATATATTCATCGAGAAAAAGGCATCCCTGACTGTGCGCCTATACCCAGAGCATTGTCGTAAGGAACAGTCACCAATTGCCAGTTTTACGGTCCGTATTCTGGTTCGGGGATGTGATGGTCAACCCGTGGCATCCAAGGATTTGACAGGTACTGGTCTTTCTCTTTGTCTCCAATTGTGTCCATAACCTCGTCGCTACGAGCATAATATCTTCACACGTTTACACTTTCCAGTCGTCATAAGGGTTCACGAAGTTAACCACCCCTTGATTGTAAAGCTAAATTCTGTGCTTGTTATGTGGGCTGTTGATCAGTGAGTGACAAGTTGCTCCGAAGCTGCTCTGATGATTTTGTATGGCCGTTAGACTACTCCGTGGCATATGGAAAATTCCTTGTTGAAGTTGAATTCCACGATTTGAAAGTTGCATCTTCGCCTGTGAGACCTCCATCTCCCAGACTTAATCTTCATTTTCCTCCTTCAGAATCCTAAGTTCGTTCAAGTTCTAATACATTCACAATAGTAATCTAGTACCTTGAACACGTTCTTGCAGCTCAGAATTAACGTATTTTTTCTCGAATTGAATCCTTCTTCGTATGCAAATGTCTCCACAAGTATTACACAAAGGTTGACGTTAAATAATGTCCCTGTGAATATACAACTACCATGATATATCATTTTTTGTGAAGCTACGATTTCTGGATGTTATCATTCTAGTTGAAACGAGTGGCATGATGTGCAGGGTGGCGAGCCACATTCAATCTGGACAAGTGAAGAGTACATACAATCACAAGCCCAGCTTGGCTTATCCAGGTGTCTCAGCAGAATGCTCGAGGAAGGAATTCACACTGATGTCACCATCTTTACAGCATGTGGCAGCGTAGGGGCTCACCGAGCTATTCTTGCGGCACGGTCACCTGTCTTCGATTCCATGTTCTCTCACAACCTAAGTGAGAAGCAATCAGCCACAGTCCATATTAATGACATGTCCCTTGAGTCTTGTCGTGCCCTCCTCAGCTATTTGTATGGTAATTTGAAGTACGAAGATTTTCGAAAGCATAGGATTGCTCTTGTGCGTGCCGCGCACAAATACGACATCGGTGACCTGAAGGAGGCGTGTGAAGCAAGCTTAGTGGATGACATTGATGGCAGTAATGTTCTAGCCAGACTGCAGGACGGATGGCTCTACCAGCTCAAGCATCTGAAGCGTGAATGCTTACGCTATCTTCTTGAATTCGGTAAAATTCATGACCTGCGTGAAGAGTTCGATGCATTTCTACAAGAGATTGACAAGGATCTTGTTGTTGAGCTCGTGCAAGAACAAATTAAATTACTCAAAATACATGGCTTGTAACTTTCGAAGTTCCATCAGTTGCTCTCCCTCTCTCTCTCTACATCAGTTGCTGTGCATTCTGCACTCTGCTCACAATGGGTGTTGTCATTGTGAGCAGGATGGGCACAAATCAGATGCTCACCATTCTTTAGTATGCCTAACAATGCTAAACTATGCTCCCAAATGCTTCTCTCCAAGATGCGGCCTTGCATTATTCTTCCTTTTCTCTTCATTTCCAATGCCTAGCTTCTCGCAATGCAGGATCTCAATCTCGACACCCCTTTCTAGCCTTCGATGATCGAAGATGAGTCGTGGACAATTACTGTAGTCACCATGGGTTTGCACAAACTGTCTGTCATTCATAACAAGCAATTTAGGCAGATGCACTAAAATTGTGTTCCCACTCGGTGTTTGCAAAGAAAAAATAGAGTTTCTTACGCAATACCGCAATGAAATTGGAAAAGATGTTGGTTACATGGAAAAGTGTGTTTCTCCTGGTTGGGTAAATATATTACTGGTTTTAGTTTTATGTTGTTCATACATGATATGTAGTTGAAGACTCTTTGACCTTCAGCATCTTGTGCACTCACAATGTGGTTTAATTTAATGCTGTTGGAATGTTGGAATCTTGTGATGCATTTTTTGGCAAATTGTCCATCTTATGGCAAATTGTCCATCTTATGTGTTGACTTTCAATTTGCTCCTCATTCATCAGTATGTATGTGAGTAAGTTTCTTTCAGATTTGTATGTACTGATCCTTGCTCAAGAGTTGGGGAAAGAGTTTTGATGGTAGTATTATTTACTAGAGTAGAAAATATTGTACCTGAAGTAGCCACAATTACATGTAAGACTGGTTCTATAACTCCAAAATCTTCATTTTGTAATGATTCTCTTCTATTTAAAAGCTGTTGAAACTTTTGGTGTAACTACAGTACTCATTAGATGTTTTTCAGCCCTATAGAATATTGTTTCAAGGTTGTTCCCCAAAATTGTTCCTTGTGCATTGTACCAGCAACTGCTGGTCTGAATTTTTGAAATTATTTTCAAAATATTTAATAATTAATTTTATAAATTAAAAATAGTAAAATATGATGTGTCAGTCTCTTGATCACGTCAGATTGCCTATGTGGCAATGCTCCCAAAGTTACCATAGCTTGGGAACTTGTAGTATTTTAATGTTGAATAAATAGCTAGGGCCTAGCATCCCTTGTAAAAGAGGTGTTGCATCACCCTATAACTATGTTTAGTAGTTAATAAAAACCATATATGTTAATGATCAATGTATTGTACATAGTCTTAAAAGCAAGCTTTTATATTCATTGTGGCAAAGAACAAGTAGAAATGTTTTATAACCCTTAAGATGGGTACACCTAAAAGTGCCACTTTTTGGTACTGCACCTAGTAACTGTTAGTGGTCTCATCAAATTTTCATATAGTCTTCTTGGCAAGTGAAAGCAAGTTCCAATGCACCAAAAAACGCAGCATTTTGATACAGTATGTAAAATTTATTAAGGTTCAAAGTCTATTTCTAAAAGTGCTCCAACCAAATAGGTACATAATGGAATTCAGAAATGTACAACAACTATAGATGGCACTTTCAAGTGAGGTGCAATTTTGGGTGTACCCACTTTAAATGTCAACAAGGACGTTTAGTGGCCAATGAATAACAAAGAATCTTTCCTTCTAGGATAGAAGTACAACTATTCATCCTAAGTATTAGGGGTGGAAAAGAAAGATCTTCTATAGTCTATTGACTTCCAATGAGTATATTTGGCTTATTCAAAGTAGATGATGTCACACGGTATCAAAATGCATGATTTCCATGGCTACTTCAAGGATTAACCCCTAAGCACCCTAAGGGGGCGAAAATATGACCTTTCAATTTTGAAAGATATCCTTGTTTGACTCTTATAATCTTGTCAATGGTACGGTCAAAGGATGTGTCCCTTTTCATGTACCTTAGAGTATGTCTCTACTACCAATTGGAACGGTCACTTAATGTGAATATTTTTTTAGGTGATAATTTAATTGGAATGAGTATTAAAAGGGTTTGGATTTTAGTAAACATAGGCTAGATGCTTAGGGATTAAGTTTTGGATTTGGTCAATGAGTTCCATTGATTATGTTCACAAAAACTATACGCAGGATTCAAGGCCCTAAAAAAATTGGAAACAAATGCTAAAATTTGTGGGATATTATATATCTTTTTAAATGTCAAAAAAAAATCTTTCTATTATAAAATATATGTCAAATTAAAATTTTCAATTAAAATTAATTATTTGTTAGGGAGTGCAAACCTACACCATAGCACATGGTAATTGCTTATCTATGTGTCAAAAATTATTTTCTTATTCAAGGTAGGTTTTGTCTCAATATACATATGTCATTATATGAAATCAAAGTCATTAGAGAACATGCATAAGGTAGGGTGCTCTAAAGCAACCTCTAATATAGATGCACATTTTGCTTTCTTCAATGTACCAATAATGTACATTTCAAGAGGGGTTGCTTTTAGAAATCATTGCTTTTCCACTTCAAAAATTTGTAACTAATTCCACAAAGATCCAAAAAAAATGAAACAACTTGGGTTGAATGCCAATTCCACTTTTCTTCCTATGTATGAAAATTTATTGAAAACTATTTCATGGTGTTTATCTTCCCCTCCAAATGCAATTAGCTCTTAACCCCTAAAAGATTGTTGTCCCCTTGGGTTCATGATGGATTTAAGGCAAGTTCCTATGACCTCAATTTTTGGTGAAATTTTTTTAAACTTTTCACAAGGTAGAAAATTGATTAGCTTGTAGGAATATTACTTTTATTTCAATTGGTGCCTAGGAGAAAAATCTATAACACAAAAAATCCAAAACTATATTTAGCAAGCAACAAATTTTTCTTGCAAAAAGACAAAATTGAAATTGATTTTTTTTTCTTTTGAAAATCATATATTTTTTTCTACATTTGAAGCTTTGATTCATTCTAATTGGACGAGTAATGAGAAAATTATAGACAATATTTCTTTTCATGGAGTTTCATTATCTTCTTGGAAAAAAAACTTTGATTGCTCAAATCTTTTATTCTATACAATCAAACTTTATGAAATTTTTACTTCATGATCTCAAACAAGTTAAGTTCAATATCCTACAATTAAATTACAATTTTTTTTTTTTTTTTTTGTTTTCATGGATGAATACAACAAAAATAGTAGTTTTAAGTGGTTTTGACAAAAAAATGGCCTTAATCCTTTAGGGGTTAAAAGGTCACTTTAAGAGCATACTACCTTAATAGTGCAAAGAAGGAACTATGAGCCTTCTTACTAGATAACTATAAAATGAATCTAAGGTATTACTAAAGATATTGAAGTCATAAAATTGTCTTTATAACATTCTTGAATTAGTTTCTAAGAATCCAAGTGACATTTTGAGCAACACTATCTACTATCTAATGTAAAATGAAGGTATCCAATGAATCTGGATTCTTGCCTAGTATGTGCAACCTTTACACATGAGGGCCAAAGATTGGTTTTATGTATACTTATATTTAGTATTTTGGAAATTCGTAGTTTAACCTCTAAAGTTCTTTGAATATGTCATTAAATCAAAAATGCTCCAAAAATGTCATTTCTAGTTTATGTACCAAACTTTAGGAAAAATACTTTTTTTATACATATAATCATGGGATCTTGTAGTACACTAGTTTGGAAAGATGTGGAATTTTTTTTAGAAGTTTCTACTGTGTAGAATGCAAGATATTAGTGTTTGAATTGACCAAAATCCTATTTTGACTTTGCAAAAAACTAGGCAATTGCACTTCACAAGCTCACATTTGTATACAAAATGTCTATGTTGTTAGTGCTTCTTTGGATTTTTCTTCAAATCAAATTGGTTACATGCTTGAAAATTTTCAAATTGTACATCATATAGGAAGAAAATAGTAAAGAGAAAAAAAAAAAAATGATTCAAAATACTAAATTGTTAAGAAGTTAGTTATGGAATTGAAAAATGCCAATCCCAATAAACAATCTACATCCTTTGATCGATTATGTTTTATTCAAAAAATATTGGAAGTTGAGTCAAATAAAGGACTTTAAAGTATATTTTAGAGTAGATAATCCATAATTGCATGCAAACCTAAACTCCTTATAACTTTCATCTCATTCATCAAAATGGAATAATTCAAAGATTTCTACATATATATAAATCTAGAGAATCAATTTTAAGTTTTTGTTTCTAAAAATTGATATTTTTAAATTTACTTGAACTACCTGAGTTGAAAAAGAAACAACATATCATGCAATAATTTTTTAACTAGGTAGTCAAAAGTTATGAAAATTGTTGGTCCTTAAAGATATTCTTTGTTTTGTGAATTTAAAAAAAAAAATAATAAAGTTTCAAGTCACATGTACCTACCCAAAATTTCTATATTGCCAAAAAACACAACTTGGTCTTCTAGGAATTAAACACATGAAGTCCAAAAAACACATTCTAAGAAATCCCTAAAATCCCTTCCAACTACCAAGAAGGACCAATAGAAGCTTTTAGAATTCATAAATAGGAACCAAGCCCAAAACCTTATTCAAATGCACTAGTTTGGTGTTGTCACTTTTGGTAATATGACTTTTTCTAAGATCTAAAATCCAATCTTCCTTATGCATGCATGAAAAAGAATATTTCTTTGTTGGTGGGAGTGTCTTTACATGGCCTATAAAAGAGTTATGCATAAGGTAGGAAGTCCTTAAATAGAGAGTTTAAGGCTACCTACTTCATCAATGACAGCATTACATATTCCAAGGAGCATGTCACTCTTTCCTAGATAGGGAACACATTCAAAATCCACTACATTTAAGGACCTCCACTACAACAGATGCGGGTGTTTTGAGCACGGCAGTTCAGTAAGAAATTCCTTAAAGCCCTCTGGAACTCTTGAAAGGTCACTCGCGGAGTGCAAAGAAGTGCAATCAGTACTTTCTTGTGAATCGGTCAGCGGAACCACGGGGAAAAAACAGTATACGGTCAACCAGGACACCTTCTGTGCATTCTCGGCGTGAATGTGCCACTGAAATGGTGGAGTCCTGACGTGGTTGTCTTTCTACAGTACTTTTCGAAACAACGCAACGTCAAAACAGGAAGCACAGTGTCTTCCTCATCGTCATGTGCACTTGGTTTTAACGTCACTGCCGTCCTGTCTTCGCAGTCGTCACTCAAAAATAACGGCCGCGTATAAAACGAATGACAAATCATTTTCTGAAGCCTATTTACCAGCCCTATTCAGCGCTTCTTGGTGAGGTGCAAGCAGTTTGATTTTCTATGCTTCATGACTGAGGATGTCTATATTAAATTAAAGGAAGCACCTACTTCGCTTATTCAAGTGAATTTCACATCTTCGTCAGCCACCGATAGAATCAGATCATTGAGCACCTACATCACATCGAAAGCAAGACTCCTTTTTGCAAACAGAGAATTACCGAACTGCACATCGTATTATCCTAATCAAATTTTTAGTGTGGCCTCGCAGTAGGAGACAAGCATTCCTGGAAATTCCCTGCGAACGTTGCAGGCGTCGACTTCGTCGTCAAGACTGCTTCCTTTCTAGAACAGCACACTGCCTCCTTTTTTGCCCCCCCTTATTTGTCCTACAAATACCACATCTACTTGAGAGAAAACCCAGAGAGGGTGAAAGCTTTATAAAATAAAAGCCCAAGGGCAGAAACAGCCCCCAAAGTCGACAACACGCCTCAAGGGCGGAGGACGCCGGAATGCATGGGCACGCCGGGCTGGAGGAAGAGACGACAACATTCAATGGCGGAAGACAAGGTCCCGAGGGCGGGGGAGCGAACAAAAGAGGGGAACAGGGCACACAGGGCAGACAACCCAGGGTTCAAACGGGGCGAACAGAAGAGAAGAGAACAAAAAGGCAGGCACACAAAGCACCGACCTTTTCCTGGAAGTCGTCCTCAATATAGTTCTAAATGAAAGTCCGCTCGTCTTGAGCACCATGATTCCAGGCAGGCTGAATCGGTACGACTTGCACCGACGAACCTCCGCTGTGGACAGCCTACAGAAATGTAAAAAATCGCAGCCACCTCTGCACCGACCTACAAGAAGGCTGTCCAATTAAATTCCCTGTCAGTAATTCCTGTGTCAGACGTCCTGTAAGTGAGCATGTGAAAGCCAGGAGTCTGCATTTCCAAGCCTCACACACGATGACGGCAATTGACAGAAGAAACGTATTCCCAGAAGACATGGATGATCCATGGCGCATTGCCACTGCAGTATTACCACTCCGCGACCGCTCTAAATATTCGCCCACCCTGCACACATCATCACTGAATAAGTCAACCCTGACTACTTTGTTTCATAATCACGATGGCAGTATTCATATTACAGGGATTCAGTTTGAATTCCTAACCCAATTCCACTCTGACTTCACCGTCAGTATGAATTCCTTTAACACATCGCAAACATGCTATCACAGGTCGAATGACATTCGCAGAAAGCAAATCAATCATACACGTGCACACTTACCTGTTTCAAATTCATGGAAAACGATACTAGCACGCTCTGACAAGTCTTTTAGAATGCATCATGAATTTCACTTCCACATGCACTTCCTTTTTTGTCTTCACCGTCCACGGCGATGTACTGCTGCTTTGCGCCAGGGGGGCCTCTGATCCCGAGCTGTACTCCTTCAGGTACACTATTTCAGAGAATACCTTACTCTCCCGCACAACCCACTCACTGCTCCTGCTTGCAAAACAATCTCATACTCCAATTTCGAAGTCCACGAAGCTGTTCCTGTGCTCACTCGGGCTGCCAATTCCACTGTACTTTTTAATCAGCACTATCGCACACACTGTGGACATGTAGGGACGTCCTTCAAAATCCTTGAATTCCTGACAACGATGAACTGAAAACTCTAGCGAGCACTCCATGCTAGTCCTACACTGACTATTGGAACAGAAATTTAATGGGAGCTTTGCAATCTCCCTGCACTGCACAAACCGAATGGAAGAGCACTGCAGTGCACATAACACTTGCTGTTTCATTACCTCATTCGGTACAGCGAATTCATACCTTCATTTCAAAACTCCATCGTCACTTTCAGTTTTAAAGAACCTGGAGGAAGTCACTGTCCTCCAATTACCACCTGCCGAACTACTTCCCCGGTTTACAGGACACGAACACCTTCCCCAAAGTCGAAAGGAAACCTGTGGAACTCGCATATCTTGTTCATTCCCATGCAAACGTCATTACCACCATCGGCGTAGACATCGACAACTGCTTCATCAATGATTCCTCCAGTTCAAATCACACCTGTGCACTCCATGCCCAGTCCTACTTATGAACACTTAACTTTCTCTCAGTGCATTGAGCACTAACTGTTTGTCCAAAAAAAATTCCACTTCGTGCAGTTTCTATGACTTCGAGCATTATTCACCTCGGGCAAGTTACAGACAACCCGGTTTTAACTTCGTCATTTCCTGCAAAGTGAGCTCGTAAATTCCCCGATATACTCATTTCTGCTCCTCTTCCTCTGCCTCACCGGCAAGGCTCTTTCTCTCAACTAGCGAGCGAATTTAACTTCACCACAAACATGTTTCCAAAGAAACTTTATTATATCTTTTGCTCATGGAAACTTTCCCCGTCCCTGCTCCCACATACACGACACCTCCGCAGCCCCTCCATAATTCTAAAACGGCTCTCCGTAATTGCATCAACTTCACATGCACAGACACTCTCCAGTCGACAAATGAAAAGCCCACCTCATACCCCTCACAGCACTACAGGAACTTCAATTTCAATTTCGCTGGTCCATTACAAATTCAACCGGAAAAAACTCTATGACAGTACTCACCTCATGCTCTCATAATCCTCTGTACAAAGAACTTTCCACAAACGGCACAAGGCTTCACTTCGCGTACAAAATTGACAAGAACAGATACTTCATTATTTCTAGACCTACAAGATTTCACCTAAGCGGCATCACTACTCAGGGAATTCAGCTTCAAGAACATACATCAACTAAAACCCTAAAGTGAATAGAGAGAATTCATAAATGGTATTCCTTTCACTACACACATGTCACGATCTCACTTTAACCACTGAGAAGGTCAGCGCATGAATGTCAAGAAAGGAAAAACATATACAACAACAATTGCAGAATACATTCCGGTAAGCACTGCCCACCAACATCAACTTCACTTAGGGTTATACTGATAGAACACACAAATCAATTAAGAAATTCACTCAATACATTATGAAGACCTCAACTGCAGCGTCTACATTAATTTCTCTATTCCTTCCGACTACATGTGACATGAGCTGATGATGAATACCCTTCACAATATGAATTCCACCTCTGCCAGGACTCACATTCTCTCACCTTCTCTCACCTTCTGCAAGGGAAAACCTGAGATCAAATAACCACTTCCACAGACTCCAATAAAATAGACGGCAAGGAACCGCTACAGAGAAATTTCAGGAATCGAATAAAGTATCGTCTTCTGAGGCTGAATCGTCCACGTCCCCTGCTGCAAGATGGACAGCAGCGTCCAAAAGTAAAAAGTCCTCCTCTGTCACATATTGTCCAGCAGCCACACTCTCTTCAACCGCTTCTTCTGCGTTCCCATAAGATTCCGGTTCTTCGAAATCTTCTCCCACAGACCCATCACCTCCGCCGAATAGATGCGGAGGGTCAGAAACGTCCGTCTCTTCATAAACTTGCGTTGCCCTCGGAGAAGTGTGAACCACTACAGACCAGTCAGGTTCCTCTCCGCTGTCAATAAAGAAAATTGACGAAGCTTGGATGGGGAAGACGAAAGAGTTCGCAGACCTGCGCATTAGTCTATTCAACTTCACTAAAGTGAAGCCGTCCTGGTCTTTCCTTATGCAAGCAGTTTGACCTCTACTTATTGGCAACACCCAGTCACATAAAAGTACAACTGGTTTCAGTGCACCGTAATCCAGTTCAAGGATTTCTTTCACCTTCCCGAAGTAAGTAACTGAACCCGATACTAAGTTCGAATCAAAAAGTCCACTTCTCTGCAACGTTTCACTAGTAACGCATACACCTGAGTCCGCTGTAAGCAAATTCAACTCAGCGTCGTACACTCGAAATTGTTTACCATAAGCTTTCATAGACTTGAAAGATTTGGCTTTCAAGTTCGGGTGCACTGACAGCTGCACGACTTCGTCGTCGAAGGACTCTCTTCCTGCTTGAACTACAATCCGTAACCACGTACTGAAGTTTGGTACGGCGGTCAATTCGACTGGGTACTCCAGTCTTCGCCTCTGCCTTGGATGCACTCCCCTCCTATACGCTTCTCTGGCATTCAAGACTTGCATTCTCAATTGCCTATGGGTCCTGCACACAAATAATAGCGACATTGAATTCTGGCAATAATGTCATGTAACCAAGTTGTGGGAAATGATTGCCTCACGTCCTCTGCAAACGAACCCGCTCAGAAGATTAGTTATTTATGACAACAATTTAAACAGACAAAAAGGACATGAAAGGTACAAGAAACTCACTCTCGTAAGTTTACCAAGCAAGAGGAGTTGTCAAGGACAAATGTATGCGCCCATTCACACTCTTCGGCAGACAGTGTCCTCATCTTATAAGCTGCGCACAATACCTCTCCAATTTCTCCAGGTTCCTCTTCCGCATCCCATACTCTTCTACGAGTTGATTCGCACTCCAAAATGTATTCTGTAGAAAGTCCGAGTCCTACTTCCATAGCAGTACCAGTAGCCATACAACCTTCGGGTCGTGCCTTGTTCTTCACGTACGACTTCATGTACTTCATGTACCTTTCCAGAGGATACATCCAACGGTTGTGCACAGGTCCACATAAGTATAATTCTTCCACTAGGTGAACCGGCAAGTGCGACATTGGATCAAAAAAAGAAGGAGGAAATTCCCGTTCCAATAAACAGAGGGTAATCGCTACTTCTTCATTTGCTGATATTGTCTGCAACGGATCCACTGTCTTCAAGCACAATTTAATGAAGACATTACTGAGTTTCAGAACAGCAGACATTACTCTACGAGGTAGTAGACCTCGTAGACATATAGGAAGAATCTGTTGAAGAAGCACATGGTAGTCGTGACTTTTTAGATCGTGAACAGTGCCATCATCATCATCAATGCGTGATTTCAAGTTCGACATGTAGCCTGTTGGGGTTTTCAAACTCTTCAATCTCTGAATGAGTACCCTTTTCTTATCCGCAGGAAGTACGTACGGAGCTATGGGGATACAGAATCCGCTTTGCGGTGGTCTTTCCTTCCGGATATGCAACGCCCTCTTGCAACCGATTTCTTTCATGTCATTCCGCACAGATACACCGTCTTTCTTTCCAAGCAAAGTAGCTAAGAGGTTTTCAGCAATGTTTTTTTCGCAGTGCATAGGATCGAGCACATGTCGTACAAGTAATTTCTTCACAGAACCACACACAATCTTCAGTTAGCAGAATTTCAGAAATGACGTTCCATGAAAAGAAGGAAAAAATTACTTCCACAACTATGTATACTACGCTGATGAAACACACAACAGAACTAAAGTACCCAACCTAAAAGACATTCATGGTCAGAGACACTCACATCCCAATACGGTAATTTAAAAAGCAATGAATGCCGTTTAACACCATTTCGCTTCAAAGGGTCATTTTCGCTACCGGCAGCACCTCCTGCAGCAAGCCACCTTTGCCTTGCTTCTCCCCTTCTCCTATGTTCTACTCCTGAGACTCTGCTTGGCTTCCCGCAGTGCTCTTCCTTCCCGTTGAAAGCATCACTCATAAATCGGAAACAGTGATTTCCAGATAAGTATCGACGATGACCTTGGAATATCATCTTCCGCAAACTTTTGGAGAATCTCGAATCCACATTAGGATCGCAGATGGGGCATCCCAAGTAGCCCTTTGTTGCACATCCAGAAACTAATCCATATGCAGGGTAATCGTGAATTGTCCAAAGCAACATGGCTCGTAATGAAAATGTTCTTGGGGTAGTGCTATCGGACATGTCCATTGCTGGCACCCCGTCCCACAGTACAAGTAACTCATCTACGAGTGGCTCCAAGTACACATCTACATTCCCCGACTTGACAGATTCTTTACCTGGAATCAGAAGTGATAGCATAACAAAGAAACGCTTGGTTACCATCCACCCTGGCAAATTATAATTGAGAAGGAAAACAAGCCAAGTGGAATACCTTGTCGATTTGTCTGCAAATGGGTTCATTCCATCAAGAGCTAACCCTAACTTTATGTTCCTGGTTTCCTCAAAAAAGGACGGATCAATGTTTTTCACTTCTTTCCAAGCTAGACTGTCAAGTGTAGACCGCATTTTCCCATCTGCTGATGGATTCTTTGCATGCCATTGCATGAGGGCAGCTATGTCTCTGCAACGATACATTCTAAGAAGTCTCGGAATTAAAGGGAAGTGTCTCAATACTTTCACCGGAATGGAATTACTTCCTACTACATATCTCGACGACTGACAATGGGGACATTCACGTAATTCACTCCTATCTTTCCAAAAAAGTATGCACCCATTGCGACAGCAATGAATGGTTTGGAATGACAGACCTAATCGGTCAATCAGTTTTCGTGCCTTGTAACGAGAGTTCGGTATTCCATTGAAGGAGGGTAGGACGTCCAGCCTCAGGAACGAGAACAATTCATCCATGAATGAGTTGCTGACACCATGCAGATGTACTAGGTTCATCAGAACCAGCACACATGACAATGCAGAAATTCTTGAGCCTTCATAGAGAGGTACCTGACTTCGCCGAAGCCATTCCTCCATGTCCGGATCTCCTGATTCGTCGAGGTTGTCTACGATATTGTCTCTCTCATCCTCCTCGACATCTTCTTGTTCCTAGAAATGTTCTCTTCTGTCATCAACTTCTTGGAACCACTCTGAAGCTAGACGTTGGAAGTCAAATCCTTGGTCGAAGTTGTCTTCTGGTACTGCATCTGCTTCTTCCTGCATTGGACTTTGACATTGGTGGTTATGGTTATCATTCTCCTAGTCACCATCTCCGTCCTCCGGCTGCAAGAACGACCACTGTCAGAGTCTAATAATTGCATTGCTGGAAAGGACACGAGTACTCAATGAAGTCCAGGAATTGCAAAAACGACAGTACTTGAGAATGCTCTCGCAGGAGCAGGGGGAGCCTTTCCGTTGAAGCCATCTTCATAAAAAAATTTATTCACTTCCAGCAAATGATATGCACTCAATTGTAAATGAACTGAACAGAAAAAAGCTTATGCACAGGCATTAGAGAAGCTGAGACAGAGTCTAATTTCACTATGTAGGTCATGCACTCTTCAGTTTACTTTCCAGTGAAGTGTTCTAGTGGCAACTGAAATTGTAAAGAAGGTGGCTAATTGGGAACCTCAAGGGAAGTCATGCATTCAGACTGCGAACTGCGAAGTCTACTAGCGAATAATGCACAGACTGTTTCTTACTGTATTTTGCATTACCATGTTCTCTAGAGCGTCATTCATTGTTATGCAGGAACTGGACGGAACCCTAAAACGAAAACAGCAAACTCTGTTGAATTTAAGTTCTCTTTGTTAATGACATTGAACTGTGTCTATTAATCAATTCTCTAGTGCGTAGTTTACGTTGAATGAAAGCTATGAAGAAGAGAGCAGTGAGGTCTTCACTTTCTTCAACGAGGCGAGGTTCACAGGCAATTGTAAGTAAGGATGTTCGGTTTTTGAAAACACAGTAACTACACGGATGCTTCCGCTCAGACCATTAGAAACTTTCATACAGAGTTCTGGTACGGGAGTGTGACTCCTGTGATCATTTCGGAAGAGTAGGGAACGAGTGGTATCCAGGCTTCACGATCTCTTACCACAGACCTCGAATTTTTTTCTAAACTTCCAGAAACTCCTATGTGGTTGTGACGTGTAGGTCACTTCTATTATTTTCCCAAAAACGCTTAAACCAAATCCTATGTTGTTTCTTAGATTCTATGGAGGGGAAGAGGATAACGTCCTACGGTGCGATCAGAATCGACAACGCAGATGACGGACAGGAAGACAGACACGACCAAATCATTGGGTGTACTAACTCAGAAACCCTAGTTTAGTTTACATTGAAAGTGTGGTCATCTTTCTTCGAATGATACCTCAATGCTTCAAGTCTGTTCCTACTTACGAACAACTAATCACCCAAAGAACTTAAACTAATTCGAGGAATGCTGCTTCTCTCTTTGAACCAGGTTTGCAGAGAAAGCGCATATGTGAGTGTCTATAAAAGGTTGCATATCCGGTGGTGCTCTTCATAGCATGGTCATGTCGGTCTGAACACGGAGCAAAACTACTGAAGTCACTGGAATAATGTTACATGCGTGAATTGCTGGATCAGGAACCGTGGAAGCGAGGGAGGTCAGTAAGTGACGTCCACTTCATGTACATCTCATTGCAAGGTGACGCAGTACCTACATTTCAGTTAAGTTCATCTTCGTCTCGGACTTTGACAACGTTGTTCTAGTTCAAGGCAGTCAGTGGCAGCGGTGGACTAATTTTGTGAACGTCTCCAAACCCTAATTACGTTCAGTAGTAGAGCAGGAGTTCCTCCATCTTCAAGTTTTCTAAAGGCTTAGAGAACAAAAAACTTAACAGAATTTTCTCGCTATTTGGACTTGTGGAGATAAATGAAGACATTGGGGCTCATATTTCTTCAATTTCATTTACACAGAACATGTTCAGGACAGAAGGGAGGAGCACTTATTGGTGAAGCATAGTCAAGCATATATTTCAGGAACTTACGAGCATGGAGTGCCTCAGAGTTGGATCTCTGCCGTTACGGCGCAAGTGCATTTCTATAGTTCGCCGCAGGATGGGACGTCCTCCACCCTTGCAGTCGTTGCAAGGACACTTGTAGCTTCCCAGAAGTCTTTCATTTTTTCGAGATCTTTCGAGCGCATTCAGAGTATTTGCGAGTATGGAAAATCTGGCGTCGCTACTGTCGCTGTCGTCTTCCATGTTCGGAGTGCGTGAAAGCGATTTGCGAGAGTCCTACATATGTGTGCGTCTGAGGAAGTGCTTCTAGGGTTCTTCGAATCATGGAACTGGCTACTGAAGCGGACAGGCCTCTTACATCCCGAACAGAGAAGGGGTTCTATTTTTGGTATGTGACGTCCTTTACTTCGTGCTCTCATGATGATTTGTCGTCTTCCTCGAATAGTATTCTCTAAGAGATTCCTGGATGTTGGTACGTGCGGCATTGGGACTGGGTATTTGCGAGTCATACTCGGTCAGTACTTCATGATATCGGAATGCATACATTCCAGTTACGGTGGGATGCACGTAGTCCTTCTTTAGTTCCACACATGGTATTTGTTTCCTCATTTCATTTCTGAGAACATGGAAGCCTTAAATGACTGAGGGTATTTAATGTGAATTGTGGCGCTCAGGAACTTCGAACCAATCCTCTGTGCAGAGTCTGTAGTATATGTCTGCAAACCTACTTCGAAGCAGGGACTTCCCTGACACAAGCAGTTGAGATTGAGCAGGAGGGAAGCGCTCTGACTCCATTCCTTCCTTAATTTCGTGAGGTGCACCTGCATGGAATCAGAAGAACAGTGTACGGCATACGAGGAAAAGCGGAGGCGGAATGTGGAGAGGAATGAAAGTTTTCTACGGATGCTGGGCTTGCTGTCGCCTAGGTAATACTCTAAACGCAAGAGGTCATTTTAATTCTTTATTTGTTGGTACTCTTTAAAGAATGTGCTTCTTCCAATGGAGGCAAGAGGCGAAGTCCTTCAGTTCCACAGTTCTGTTGCGTTTCGGCAAACTGTAGCCTTGTTTTACTTTGAGGAAGGCTGGCTTGGAATATGATGTACCTTAGAAGTGCTGTGTCTGTGTAATTGAACGAAGCCATGCAAGTGTCATTCATGAACTAAAAGACGGTAGAGGTCTGCAGACTAGGTAATTGCTGAATAGGTCTTCCAATTCAGTGCATCGGGAGGGCAGGTTCGAGCACTCATCACGTTCTGTTTCGGTTCGAGTCATGCATTTTTTTGTGTACGAAATAAACAGTGAGATTAATTTCATGTACGAAGATGGCTGCTATTGGAGACCCCACTAAGTGCGGAAGCCATGTTAGCAATAAATGATAACATACAGAAATAGGCTGACGTGAACTGTATGGAAGTGTAAAAGTCGGAGCCAAGGAAGCAGTCTGACGTAGCGTGCTTGACTTAGCAGTTGCGGGAATGTGGGGACACTTTCTCGAAATGACGTGGACGAATATGAGGACATCCATGCTCTTCATTGAATGCGAATGACTGCGGGAAAGGAAATATACTTGCATGCATTCTATTTAGAGAGTCCACTTCGTGACTGAGTTGACTTCAACTAATGAGTGGTGCATGTACTCCGTATAGGTTCGAGGACGCGGAGATCCCAAAGTGTAAACGCAGTCGCAGTAGTCGAAAGAAGTTACAGGACACTGGCAGTAGTCCTCGTAGAAGCGAAAGGGTGGCCGCTTTGGGAAGAAATACGTCCTCCCGCGAAAGAGATAGCGCGGCAGTTCCTGAAGAGGCTTCAATTGCGCTTGGTGGGAAGGAAGTCGAAGGAAGTTTCAATTGGTCGAAAAGAGGCGTAAGTTTCACAGTGCATGTGCATGTGATGAGAATTTAAATACTGAGACTTCTCCTTCTTTTATACTCCTCTCTCAGATGAAGGCATGGTTTTCAATTCGGAGTCTTAGAATCTCTGAACTTGCGAAGTCATTATTGAATTTATTGAAGACCAGTCATGGTGTTTTTTCTTGTGCGTTGCGAAGGTCAACATCATGGAAGAAGAAAATATTTCAGACGGCATGTACTACTCTGACGCATCCACAGAGAGCATGTACGCTGTGCAAGTGAGTAAGGGCTTCGATGCTGGAATATTGGAGCCTAAAAGTTCGGAGATGACGGAGAACCTCATCGGGCCGTTGGGAAGCACGTCAACTGAATTGGTAGTGGGCCAAGCTTCCACAGATTATCAAGCTGCATTTGGAAAAGAGTTGTAGGGATTCCTCATGCAAATGTTCAATCAAGCGGCGTTGATGTCTAGTGAGTGCTCTTCAGGCCCCCAATTCAGTTCGGGGAACGTGTCCACAGATCTTGCGAGGGCGACGCCAGGTGAGGTCTTGCCAGCGAAAACGTGGAGTCAACGCATGTACAATGTTGTCAAAGCACGACAGAGGAGGGTGAACCACATGACGCGGACCTTAGCGGGAGAGGACTCCGACTCGCAAAAAGAGTTTGTCGCTCCAGAGAGCGAGACTCCGCAGCAGAGATCAGTGAGGATGCGACGTTTGAACCAGTTCAGAGCAAGACGTTCAAACGAATTAACGAGTAATCGTAAAGCAATGAGGAAACGACCATACGTCGTTCATGTTGACGGTATGGCGAAAGCTAAAGGCATCCATAGGCACTTATGGCGTTCAGCAGTGCGAGGGCAATGTGGACGGCTAGATCCTATGATGGATAATATTAATCACCACCCCAAGCAAGTGGTTGACAGTATTTGGCACGGTTTGGAGAAGGAATGGGAATTTGAGGGCTTCGTTCATAGGGCAAGAGAAATGTTCGAGAGATCTGCAACCAAATGCATGAGAAACAGGAAGATGTAGCTGAAGTACAAGTGCCAAAAAATTGCAAGTGGGAAGAAACCAGAGGATGTAGGAGGAGCTCACTGGTTGAAGTTCGTGGATTTCACCAAAAACGCCATGAGTGGACCGGCATTACAAGGCAGCTCATCGAAAAATTCGACTGGGAAAGAAGTGGTGCCGTCATACATGAATGAGGAAGGCAATGCAGTCGATAAGCAGGTATGTTTTAATGAACTATGTGAGGTAATTGCTTTGCAGTGCTATAGGAACATAATTATGTGAACTTCAAGTTCTTTGATGTCATAACTAAGTGAGACGAAGTTGAAGCTCTCTTCCTGGTCTGAAGGTTCCTTAATTGAGTATAAGACGTATTGTGAAAGGACCTCATTATCTAGCAGAAAAAGTTGGTTTCTAATGACTTTGGGTAAGAAGAATAGCAGTGACTGAGGATGGCAGAGGTCTGAAGTTATGTAAATGATGTTATGTGCACCGGAAAGTGAAGCAAAGTGTATCGGAAGGAATTGAGGAGCAGTCATTAATGATTTGAGAAAGGATCATGAAAGCGGAGGTTGAAGATGGTGAGGACTGCTTCTCTCTTTGTATTTTGTCAGGTCGGAGTGCAGGGCATTGGGAATTGCCCTCCCCGGAGCCCAGTAAGCATCGATGCTTTGCAGTCGGAGACAGGAAATATCGATGCTAGGATTCGTACCCTGCAGACGGAATTGCTGAAGCTGCAAGAGCCCAAAAGAGTAAGTCGTATCCGGTATTGCATGCCCTGTTCATGGATGGGAAGAATATGTCAAAAGATCAGCTTGTGGGCTTTCGTGATTGAAAGTGCGTCGTCTGTAGGTTGTTAATGGCTTCGGCATGGTCTGTGAAAATGATGTCGCGGTCAGTGTTGGTAACGGGAAATTAAATAAGTGTGCGCCAGAAACAGGGGAGCATGGCATGTTCATGGCTGTTATGTATTATAATTTATAGTACGGTGTTGTTGGTGGCTACTGATGTGTATGTGTGGAGTTCAGGATTATGAGGTTCGATGTGGTTCGCCTACGGCACAGGATTCAGGATCAAGAGGAATGAGAGAAACTGTAGTAGTTCCATTTGCGGCAGCATGGAAAGAAGGTATGAGTCGATTTATATTAGTTTCTGGGAATGCCTTCAGTTTCTGTAGAAGTATGCGTGCTGAATCACTGAGTTCGAAGCGGGAGTTCATGTTATTCTGCAAGTGTTTTCGATGTACCTCATTAAGGGGGTGTGTTTCAGCAGAAACACAAGCATTCCTGAAAATGTCTAGGAGCTGTTGTAAAAGAAAATGACGTCGTGGTGCAAGTGTGAAGCAATTCACAGTCTTCATTCCGCCTCCATCACGTGAAGGGGGTGCGAGACATAGAGTGGGAAATGAATTTTAATTCCGACGTGCACCTATGCATCCTCTTTTATAGGAAAAGATTACGTCAGTTTGTGTTTGATTTGAGAAGGAGAAGTTGTTCTATCGTTCACGAGAAGAAGGTGTGTCTCGATTTGGAAGTCAGGAAATGGCTTTCATGGAGAGCATCTGCTGCAGTGTTCTCTGCGATGAACCCCATCATTGAGTGCTGGCAGTAATGCACATTGGAGTAGTGTCCGTTGCTCCTGAATCCATGTACATCGATTACAGGAGTTTCAGAGATGATATGTTGGAATTGCATGATTAGAGAGTTCGGGTAGTGAAGGTATCACATTCAGCCTAAGGTGTACAAGCAGTGGAGCGTGTTAATCACATGGAAGGGACCTTGCAATCATTTAAACGTCATGGTGAGCCGAAGTGAAATCTGGGTGCGTGAAGTATGTGTGTGCCGTTACTGAGCGTGGCCCATCGAAAAACGCAGGGACGGAGTAGTAGTGATTGCGAATGGCATGTGCAGGAAAATGGAATTCCTGCATGGAAGTGTCTTCTGCTGCGTTGCTTTAAGCGCCAAAGAATTCGGCGATTCCCGTGTTTAATTCAGAGGAGGAATTCGTTCGGTGAGATAGGGTGCTCGGGAATATGGAGAGACTGTCGTCTGTATCCGAAGAGAGCAATGCCTACCCGAAGAAAAGAAACAATATGTGAGGATCATGAGTGCGAGAAAGGAATTGTAGTTACAAGCGTAAGTGCAGAGGACTCTTCCAAGAGCATCATGTGTGGCGATGTCGAGGTGCTAAAGCTCAGAATCATGTGCAGAGCCGTTACAGTTGTCAGGGAATGTTCACCTGTAATGGTAGGGAATGTTTACTTCAGTGAACATGATTGTTTTTCCTCCTCTAAAGTAAGTGAACGATGTGCATGTGTTCAGATTTGGAAGGCACCAAGGAAAATCTACAGCCAGAAGAATCGAATATTGCTTATGGGAATTCGAAGGCATCTGCACGTAAGATTGACGGGAAGAATGAAGATTTCCAGGGTAAGTTGCTAGGTCAATCTCAGGGGAGTCAGCGTTTCCAGATTAATGAAGGAGAGGTCCAAGGCAGTGGACGTCACGGTGGAGCTGAAAGCAAGGCAGATGAGGTGAGAGTGGACCATTCGTTCTTCGTATCATGTCGGACTCTGATCCGGCGATAATGAAGTGTTTTCTGCTGTCCAGAAAATGAACCTCGAACACGAAGTCGTTCTCACGGAACGGAACCACGAAGTTACAAGTCATGTTTTGCGGCTGACTGACTTCCGCGTCGAATGATTTCTGTATGTCTGATGTCAGTCCTGACAATGCATTCACGTGAAGTTGCAGTGCATGCTTGCTTCAGTTACGGTGATGAAATTCGCAGTGGTGCATTTCGAGTGACATGTATGATGCATGTGGGCATATGGGAAACAATTAGGAGTATGGTAGGGAGGAAGTGCGATCCCCAAGTCATAAGAAGGCAGAGTAAAGAATTCGATATTAATATTTAGATGTGTCGGTGATATTGTTTTAGCTCGAAGATCTTATTGTTCCTTATGTAAGAATTTAAAGGGAACGATGCTTTTTGGAAATGCAGATGGACTGCGGTGACGTTGTCAGAGTGTACGCTTTCACGGGGGGGAGAAAGGAAGAAATTGGCAAGGGAATAGTGATGGGATTAGCCGGCTCTAAATTTTCGAAGAAAGTCATTCCCAGAGGTTGGCGGTGCATCAAGTTAACTTCCTGGACATCGACAGGAGCTTCCAAAATTTGTCCTTACCCTGTTGGATGGACAGAGCAGTCGAAGAATCAGAGCGTTCAAGAAGCAAATGGACGAAGTATACTATGGCCGGATATGCTTCTGCGTAGCCTCTTCGAAGTTGGAACTGCTCATTGAGAATAAACTTGCTCTGGAAATGTTCATGGTCTTGGACTTCAGGAGTCCGATTACCCCAGAAGTGGCACTCTTTTATGGCCTTTGTAGCAGTGTAAATAGATGAGCACTGTCTGCTCTTGACATGGCTGTTATGTTCTGTATGTGTGGAGGTGCACACTGGATCTTCATGTGTACTCAGTGCACCTATAGTGTTTTCCATTGAAATAAGCGTACTGCATACGCACTTGTAGACTTCAGGGATTGGTGTATATGAATTCCCTATGAATAAAATCTTAAACTGGAATTGCTTTGTTGCATGTTCTTTTTCCGTGAAAAGCAGAGGAAGATGATGCACTGCTGGATGTCTGACATGTGCCTACCAGTGTGTGGTTTGACATTGGAACGATACAGTGCAACAGCGAATATTTGTTAGCCATGTGTAATGCACATCTTGAAAGTAAAGAATGCAAGATTTCAGTTACCAGGGTATAAGTTCTTCACTGGGCCACGTGTGAACATCCAGTAGCCAAAAAGAATGTAATTAAAAGTCATGCTTGAAAGACGGAACCTGACCTTTTAGTGAGGTACAAAAAAGCATGTCCTAGAGACATGTTTTTCAGTAAAATTTGCTGAAAACACTTGACCATTCCATATGGTTTTCCTGACTTGAAAACATACTGGATAGACCCCTCTCCCTTGTAGTGCTCCTACCTTAAAGCTCAATCTAAAGTTCCCTCACCAAGATGATTGCACAAAACACTTGTACTATTTGATGTGTTTTGCAACAATATTCATGACTTTTTTGGGAGTACTATAAAATTAAAAAACTATTTTTTTTTTAATTTGAAAAATATGACTGATGTATACACCTTTAAGATGAAGGTACCTACGAAAGGAATTGTATAGAAAAATTCTTTAAGTAGGAGAACTTAAAAAGTGCCAAACCTCAAGAAAATACATATCTTCATGTTTTAATTAGAGAAAAATAGTAAGAATAATTAAATAAAAAAGAAGAAGTAGACATTTGCATTAACTCTATGGTCATTCACCAAAAAAATCACCAAAATAATATTTTATATACTTCAAAATACAAGCAGATAGAAGCTCGCTTTGTAGACTTCCACACCACATAAAATTAACTATTTTCAAAAATCCTTCCTAGGAGAGCTAGAAGTCTATTTGAAGACCATCTCATCCAAAATTCATCTCAAAATCATTAAAAAAGGTACTCCTCAGTACTAAAAACCCCTAAACTACAAACTATGACATTCAAATGGGGTCTATTTTTGGATAGTAAATTACTTTTGAAAATTATAAAAAATTTAATTAAGGTGTATGATAGTTATGAGTACCTTTTCTAGAAATCTTGAGTCATTTGAAGCAAAAATGCAAAAGTTATGGTCAAAAAACAGATTAGCATGAGACATGTGACGGAAAATAGTACAAGTGTTTCATGCAATCACCCATCAAGACTTTGGCCTTTAGTTCTATGTACTTTTTCCTTTGCAATGGAATTTGTCCATATATTTTTTTAAACTAAAAAAATCTAAAACTTCTAAAGTTAAAAAGTTTGTAGTCTCTTAAGTTTGTGTCAATAAAGTGCCTTTACCCTTGAAGGACCAACCCTAGTGACCGTGAAATCATACATTTTGATAACGTGGGAATCAGTGGTTCAAAAAAATTCAGAAGTGTTCATTGCAAGTCAAAGTACTATAAAAGATCTCCCATTTCCACACAAAATTCCAAGAATGAATAGTTTCTCTTTTGTCTCATAGTGAAATTTTTTTTGTCATCCATCACACATTTGGCATCCATGTGTTAAGAGCCTGAAAAAACACGGAACACTCACATGCGCTTGGATCATGACAAGAGAGAGGGTTACACGGGAACACTATTTTGTAGAGACATTGTTGAGCTTTTAAGTTTTTTAAGTTGCTTTCAATTGAATAGGTGACAGTTTCTACTGTTATCACACATGGAGGATTCTGAGGCATGCCAGCAGTGGCCACGTTAAGCACGCTGTGATGTAGAAGGAGGGAATTTAACCCTCTACCATAGCCGTAAATAAGTGGATGTTGTGAAAACTTCCAAAATTGGCCTGTCACTCCTGTGTACAAAATATTGCAGTTGACAAACCATTGCTCTTGGTTGGGACCACTATTCTGCCTTTGTGTGCTTTGTGTGTATGGACATTCCAAAAGTTGAGTTATCATTTTGCCTTATCCTCATTGCATCCGGCGATGCACGTGTCTGTATTGTGGAAAATATAAGAAGCTGGACTACCTGAAAGTATGGAATCTTGAACTGAAGTAACCACCAGCCGGGTTTTTTTACATCTTGAGAAAGTGCCAAGATGGCGATCACTTCAAATTTGGTGAAGCATTGTATTTTGACATTCATCCATCTTTTGGGCTTAAAAACACTTTTCCGTCATATTCATACACTTTTTCATTCAAATTTGGCAACTTCATCCATATTTTAGAGAGATTTGGAAAATTTCTGGCAAAAAAAAGATTATTTTTATTTGCCAAAAAAGAATTAAATTTTTTTTTAAAAAAATGAACAAAGAAATTTATTAAATTCAACAAGAATTGAAGAAAACTTACCATCTATCATTATAAAAAAAATTGATGGCAAAATGAAGGAATTACTTCATTTTAAGTTAATGAGAATGAAAGGGAGAGTGCCTGTATTTATATCCTTTCCTAGTCCAAGGTGAGCCAAAAGATATGGGATTCTAAGATATGGCACTTTGATCATTGAAAAGATTGAACATGTTGACATCATTTTAGACATATACATGTTCTTTCAAACATGTATATGTTGTTTCGGACATCTTCATGTTGTTTTGACATTTCACATTAAATATAGTTCTTGACTTTCATATCCCATAAAGATTGTTTCTCTTCCTACTACTATATTAGTATAAAGATCAGTTGTTTTCATCCATCTTATACATTCAAGTCATCCATCTATTCCCTTTTTTTTTGACAAAACATGCCATGTAGCTATTTTTTTCCAAATTTTTTCACTTACGGGCAATATTTTACTACTGGCTGCAATAATTTTAAAAAAAAACTCTGTAATCAAAATGGACTTTTTGCTGATGTGGCAGTCTATGTTTTTTTGGATGTCACAAAAAGCATGAACTTGTTTTTTTAAACATCATTATAAACATGTTTGTTGATGGTAACATCTACTTGTTCTCCAATTTAGCTATATATGTTTTTTGAGACATCACATCAAATTTTCACTTTTTCACATCTTCACTACTTGACATGTGACGTCCCAAAAAACATGACATGTTTTTTTGCTAACAACACCAAAAACGCAATTTTCTTATAGTGGTGATAGTATTGAGAAGAAAATTTTATTTTATTTAGTACATTATATTACTAGGATTACTTTGTCTCTCTTCCATTACTATAAATGTACCCATAACTTCATCTAAATTTGCCAAAATAAATTCAACCTAGAGCATGTCTACTAATAACGTCCAAAACAGGCCGACTTTGTATTACTAGGATTGTCCCTGTTGGCTTCGTGACCTTGTGAGTTAGAACTCTAATAGAGTGATCAGTGATGTATAATCACTAGTACAAATTAGAAGCTACCCATTGCAGTTTTCAACTCCCTCTATCCCACTAAAAGCTTCCCAAATTCTTCCTGCAAAGATTGTAAATTAGCCTAATTAGGAAGCTTTTAGTTAGACAAAGGGAGTATAATTTAGAGTGAGTGAGGCTTAAAATTGGGAATTCTTTTTCTTGTTCTTTGTGACCACAAGGAAGGTGCTGTTTTGTTTGGCTTGTTTGTGAGTTGCGTGATGCAAGTCAAATGTGTGGGACATTGGAAGTTGAAGTGTCGTGACAAAATTTCCCCATGGCTTATCTTGAAAAACAATAAAGTCTACATTTGGTGGGCGTAAACCACTTAGGCTTGGGTGTGGCCAAACTCTTAGGGCAATATTTTGCACCCTGTCATGGTGGAGATGCTCTTCGGAACAGTTCAAGGATTCTAAGGGGTGTTTCACACTACGGCCGTCCAAGTTGAGAGGCCATCAATTCTACCAATCAGATTTGAGAAAACCATGGCCTCTTGACTTGGACGACCATAGTGTGAAACACCCCTAATTAAAAGTCAACTTCATCAACTGCTTATCAAAATACAACATACCTGAGACAATGAGACATCATGGATTGCCCCATAACTTAAGTAGTTCAAATTGCCCCAATAACTTTTCTGTACAAAGACTGAAAGCAAAATAGTGAAATTGTGGTATGGTGTATTTGAGCACATAGTCCCATAGTCACTCACATGCTCAATACGTCACCCCATGTGCCATCCAAAGCTGATTCTCCAGATTCAAAGGAGGACATATGTTATTAAAAATGTACATAATCAATTATTTTCAATATTGGTGAATTTACTTTAAAAAAATTCTCCAAATTCTTCATAAAAGATGAATTGGAATTATTGACAAAGTTCAACAAAAGATATGGGACATTCAATCATATTTACATCTATACATAGAGAAGTTTGAATGTATATTTGTATCATTATGTACAAGATAAATTATCCCATTGTGGTCAGAATTGGAGTAAGTTCATCGTGAGCAAAATTGTAATGGTGATGTACATTCAAGTTCTCAAATGTACATCACCATTACAATTTTGCCCACAAAACGCTTGCTCCAATTCTAACCACAATGGACTAGTTTACCTTACTCATATATCCATATGATTGTATGGAAATTTGTATATCCATATATGTATGATACATATTTATCATCAGGGGATGTTAACTTTTTCAAGAATATTTATGGCCCTTGATTTTCTAAGAATGCTGTGTTCAGCTTCAGAGTCTGACAAGTTTCAGCTCCTGGTGAAGTTGAAGAGACATTTTTTTAATGATAAAACAGTCTTTTAGAAAGGTAGAATGTCATTTATGTATGGTACATGACAATGCTTGAGAGCAGGGCTCTTTTTTTTTGGCTTTTTGGTGCCAGTTTGCACCAGGAAAAATAATCTGGCTAAAAAACACCCCAAAAAATGTTGGAATATTTGGATGAAATCACCAGACAACTTTGAAATAAAGAAAAATAGTAGATGAATTTGCCTAATTTTGGATGAAAACCATACTATACATCCAAGAAATTGATGAATGTTACAATTTAGAGCATCCCTATAATATTTTATGTCGCCACTGTGGCTATTCTCTTAAAATGAAAAAAAAAAGCCCTGCTTGAGAGCTGGGAGGCTTGAGAGCATTGTGTGATGATTGATGTAAAATTTAATAGGTTATCTGGACTTTTCACAAATTTAAAAGTGTAGGAAAAGGGACTGCATCATGAGTTACACAATACCTTTCTAACTATGCAATAGAATGGTGACAAATCTGCTTTGTAAGTCAGACTTGACATTATGATTGCCAACCTACTGGTTATGAGATGCAAATTGTGGGCCTAAGTTAAATGGAAAATAGCTCAAATTAATCAGGAGACAGTCAAGCTAACATTCAGGTTATTCATACAGCACAATCAGCTCAGAGTCACTCAATCAATAGGCAATTAATTACATAATTGTATGTCTTGTCTGCAACAAAATTTGGTTAAAATGGTGTGGTTCAGAGCACCAAATTTTGACTGTCAAGCGCTCAAAGCCCTAAGAACTAGGAACTGGCATAGAGCTGAGCTCTCAATCAGGTGATCTGAGACTTTGATCAAGACATGATATAACATTAATTAGATAACCTAAAGATTTTCTCAATTACACTGCACCAAATGATGGAATATTCTATCCTCATATTCTATGAATGGTGTGAAATTTTTATTGATGTGGTTAGTGACATCTCTATAACAGGGGCTCTGTTTTTTCTGAAAGATAAGTGACCAGCCTTCTTGAACTGATTGATAATGTTATGTGAGCTGACTCCAAACCAAGTTCACTGAATTTAGCCATTCTAAAGAGACTGAGATAACTTACTTGCCGTGGAATGTCCATATCAGCCTATCCAAGCAGGACAATGTTGGGGAGCATTGAACCCTGGAGGAAGCATATAGCATGAAGAACTTTTCATGCAGGGGAGACCTTGCAGCAGGTTGTCAAGCTCACATCCGTTACTTTCCCCAATTACTTCTAATGAGTTGGACTTCGCCGTGTGCTGTTCTGAGAGAATCGCTTTCAAGAGTTCCAAGCTTTTTACTTTGGCAGTCAATTCATGTGGGTTACGTTACCTAAACAATTTTGTGTCAAAAGGGTGGGATCATGGATTCTCAGGAATTACTTACCATCAGGATGCTGCTTGTGTACCTGTGGCTTCTTTAGTTGGCTACATCCCTCTACAGCGCATTTAAACTGTACAGCTGCTGCCTATATCGTCTGACCAAGATTCGGAATTCATACCTGCATGCCGAGATGGTAATTGTTCCAATTGTCATTGTGAAAACCCTAGTGCAAATTAAATCATAGGGGAGCGTCCCCATACCAGTCCAATTGCCGTTGTGGATTGGGATGGTCGAGCTAGCTTGTTTCCTGTCATCCCCGAGTTAGAAAAGTCACTATAGTCGAGAAGTTTTTGCAATTTGCGCAAGTTGTAATTTGACAGGATGCTCATCTCTGCTCACTACCATACGGGAGTGTTAGGTGCGACGCACCTGCAAAATGGCTCTCGTCGAATTGTATAGAATCGCTGAGGGCGATCAACCCGGCGCTTAAATTTTCTTCGAGGGATCGATCTGACTCATTGACAGATCCGATTGCAAATCTGCAAACGAGCTGTCCAGTATCTCTGCACTTGTGGAAGTTGCAATCTCACAGTTGGCATTTTGTTGGCAGGAGGAAGTGGATTCGTTGCTCGTGGGAGACGGTTCGCATGATTGGAAAGGGAATATTGCCAACAGGCTAAAAACTGGAGGATGGCGAAGTGCTCCTTGCAATTTCGGTGAGTGGTTCGCCTGGGACATCGCGGACAGAAAGCTCATAAGAAGAGAGTAAACCTGACGCAATTGATTTCAGTTTTTACCAGAACACTGAATCCAAAACTCATGATCGCTTCGAGAGATAGTGACCTGTGTTGCTCTGTGGTCGACAGTTATGGAGGTCGCCGAGACAATGGCTTTCATTGGACTGCAGATAGAGCTGGTGCTGTACCTCATCAACGAGTTCAACTTCGGCCACACGAAAGCGGCCATCACAGTCACGAACTTCGCAGGCACGGCATTCCTGTGCCCTCTTCTTGGAGGCTTTCTGGCCGATGCCTACTTAGGTCGTTTCACAACCATTCTGGTCTTCGGGTGTGTCGAAATTGCGGTAAGATAATTCGTCTGTGCATACTTCAATTGATTTACAGTTGCATGCACTGTCTCTTGGTGGCCTGAAGCCCTGAACATTCGAATTAATATTCTTCGTTATAGGGCATGTCATTAATGACCGTGTCGGCTTCGATTTCATCCCTCCGACCACAACATTGTGTGGTTACTCCCTGCGAAGCCGCAACAAGTAAACAGCTAGCTGTGCTCCATTTGGGACTATATCTGATTGCAATTGGATCCGGTGGCTTGAAGCCGTGCTTGTCAAGCCTCGGTGCCGACCAGTTTGACCAGACACATTCGAAAGAGAACCGGGCTCCACCAGTTTACTTCAACTGGTTCTTCTTCTGTTTTGTGACCGGAGGCCTTCTCGGCGTCACCGTGCTGGTGTACATTCAGGATAATGTCGGCTACAGAATTGGATATGGTGTCTGCCTTGCCTCCGTGGCAGTTGGGTTGTGCATTTTCGGGGCTGGTTTTCCGCTTTACAGGTACAAACAGCCTTTCGGAAGTCCGTTGACGCGAATTGTGCAAGTGGTTATTGCCGCTTCTCGTAATGCCCGACGCTCTCTCTCAGCGGAGGACCACTTGTACGAGATTAACAACGAAGAAGCTGTAAAGCTGGGTGTTAGAAAGATAGACCACACCAACAACCTTCGGTACCGTCCCTCAACTCGTTCATCCATACATTGAATTCCCTATTGCATGCCTTCACTTGCCGGATAAGAATATGAGCTAGAACTCATTGACTGAAAAGGGAACTTGTGATGTCGCCCCAGTTTTCTAGACAGAGCAGCAGTGCTTGAGGATGAGAGTACGCCAAGAAGCAACTGGAGAGTATGCACGGTGACACAGGTTGAAGAGACGAAAGCCATCTTTCAATTGATGCCCGTATGGGCAGGAACCATAGTCATGAACGTTGTGCTGGCACAGATTCAGACATTCACAGTGGAGCAAGGCTCCACAATGCAACGGAAGATCGGGGGTTTCAGGTTCCCTGCTGCATCGATCCCCGTCTTCCCCCTCATCTTCATGACCATCTTGGTACCTCTGTATGACAAGGCCTTCGTCCCCTTCGCTCGGCGATTCACACGTCATGAGAGGGGCATAACCATTCTCCAGAGGATTGGCGTAGGCCTCGTCCTCTCCATTGTCTCGATGATATTAGCAGCGGTTGTTGAGCAAAGGCGCATCAGCATAGCAGCAGCCCATGGGCTCCTCGACAATACTTCTGGAGCTACCATCCCCATGAGCATTTTCTGGTTGGTACCTCAGTACTTCACCTTCGGTATTGCCGACATGTTCACATACATCGGTGTGATCGATTTCTTCTACGACCAAGCTCCTGCCACCATGCGTAGTTTCAGTACGGGCCTGGCATTCTGCACAATTTCTCTTGGCTACTTCATCAATACGGTAGTGGTGAACCTGGTCAACAAAGTCACAAGTGCAAAATCTCATCCAGGATGGCTATCAGATAGCGTGCCCTTCAACCGAAAGAAGATCGACTACTTCTATTGGCTCATGGCTGTGTTAAGCGCCGTCAATTTAATTTACTTTCTCTTCGTCGCACACTCCTATAAGTACTCCAAAAATGAAGTTGCTCCTCAGAAAGTTCTAGATGACAGCCTTGATCATTAATAACATAGGCAGTTACTTCTTCAGTCCTTGAGCTTTTCCTAGTCTTGAAACAGAATGCAAGAATAGAGCTCAAAAGCGAGACCTCTTTGTCTCGAGAACTTCATGTCTGATGAGACTCTGCAATACAATTTTCTCTCTGACCACTATCATCACAAATACGTTCATCCACTGCTTGACATTGATCAGATTATGATTGCATTTAGAACTAGAATTCCTTCACCGGATGTTCTCTTCTATTTTTACGATCGAATCAGTAACAGTATACACCTAGACTGTGGTGCTGAATGTTGAAATTGGTGTTCAGGTGAAAATACGAATTTGGATAAGATCCTTGTGAAGAAACGCAGTCAAATCTCTAGTCTTGCTACGTTCAAGAAGAATTGACGATTTGAATCTAAGGTCCATCCCATGTGACCAACGACCCACAAGTTCTAGATTCTGTGAACTATAAACCGATACCAGTTAGATAGAGATCTAATGGATTGCACTATGCCAGAACTAATTGGTAAAAAGGGCGAAAGCCTCAGAGAGAAACTTCTTCACATCATCCTTCTCGCAATTGAAGATCTGCAGCTGCTCTCCCATAGTCTGCATAGTCCAGAAATGACCTTATTGTGAACATTTCGCAAAATAAAATCTAGAAAGTAATTGTAATTTCATCAGAAAGAAAATTCAGAGGAAGCCAACATCCAGTAGCGGTCATTTCTAAAGTTGGGAACAATTCAGTGTAATTTTTATATTAAACAAGTGTGTTCAACTAGGGATTCGCTAATCTGTTCTTACTCTAAGTCTTACACTGAATTTTACAACTGATGAACATAAGCAATCACTATAGATATAACGCTTGACAGTAGACTTAACCTTATAGATCTGGTCCATTGTGGTAGTTCGCTTTGTTCCAAGGCGTTCGATTGGTCTCCCTTCTTTAGTGCACTCTAAAATTTCAACACATCTCTCCAAGACCTCGGCAGGAACACCTGTATCAGAAACTGAGCCTAATAAGGCTCTGAGGAAATATTTACCCTGGACGTCGCAGATCCTGTTAAGTAAATGCAACTTGAGAATTTTGAATCAAAGTAAGTCCCAGAAAGTAGAGATATTGTCAAATATTAGAGAAATAATTCGAATGTACCTGCAAGCTCGGCACAACGTATACCTGCAAAATATGAAATTTAGACAAAGATCGTCAAAAAATAGGATTTCAAAGCTTCAAATAACGGTACTCTCTGGACTACAGATTCATACTTCGAAGTTATCTCTATCAAATCTGCCATGATCAACTCTACAAGCAAGCCTTCAGTCTTTTATGGCACTCCCGCCTTAAGCAAGGGCATAGTCCTGGATAACATGTCATCCAAGATAGAATGTACCATAGCTTGGAACCACACGACCAGGAACGAGTCTGCACCCGAATGTTCACAGTAATGTTAATATAAGATGTTGATAATATAAACACATAGATGTCAATAAAACCATGGCCTTCAACCAGAAATGCATTTCTGCTAACGGTCGATCTAAGGTTAAAACGCCATGTTCCGGATTGCACTTTTCAAATTTATTAATTTCTCAGTCTGAAAGTTTTTAGATGATCTGTATGTTGAGGTGTAAGAACCTGTAAAGAAATACAATGTCATCCGCACTGCTACCAGCATTTTCTCTCTTCTCCGGCTCGAAGACACTCATGGTATAGAATGAAATGTTCTGCGACTACAACCACGAAGGCAATCAAGAAAACAGGTTAGAAGTTCATGTCACTCAAGATGATTGCTCCACTTTCTGAGATTGAATAAACTAACAATTTTTATGACGGAATGAATTTCCTCTTCTGCAAAAATATAAGAAATAATATACGATATCAAGAGGGTTGACAAAGATTTGGGATTTAGAGGACAATAAAGTACCTTTGTTAAATAATTCTCATCGAAGACTTCATGAAAGTGCGTACATGCCAGGACCTGAGAAAGCGAATTAAAGGATTAACTTGCCATAGTGACTGAAATTGTTTTGAACTCATAACTGAAATGTCGTAAGGCAAGCTTACCTTGGGGGGTACTTCATGACCCGTAGCGTATTGATGCAAGGTTGCACATAGAAGTCCAACACCATCTATCAATATCAATAATGAGGATTACTGCACACTTTTCTTAACTAAGGTTTGAAAGCACAGTACACGCTTAGAAGCTGACAATGCTACGACTTATTAATACATGTTCTTCGCAACAACAGAGTGCATGTAATGCTAGTTACCCGTCTTCAGAAGGGTAAAATCGCGCACCTGGGACCAAAGTGCCCTTGCCAAACTCGTCAATAATGCACAGGGATCTCTGAGTGGCATGTCTGGCGGTTGAAGGAAGGTCGGGATTACAATCATCTTCAGATTGCAAGTTCCAAAACATCGATGTTTGCAGATTACTTGAACAAATTGAATTGCAGAAGCGATCAGTTCATCAATCCCTTGGACTTTTATCATCAGATATAAGCCATCTTACAAGTGCAATTATCGTTACATATGATTTTGTATGCCGTGCTTGACTTACCTCAGCATCAAGGCTATTTGATGCAGGTCAATCATGAATGCAGACTTTTGAACAACCATAGTCTCTTTGCTAGAGACTCTAGTGAAGATTCTGTAGAAAATGTCAACAATGAAGCATACAGTGAGCAAAAAAGTAGCTCATAAATGGAGTGTTCCCGAGTCCCGAGTCCCTTCCCTATGCGAAAAGTCCATTTCTTCGCAGAGATCAAGTTTGGCTCATTATATTCCTAGTAACGAGCACGGGACATTGGACGGACAAGAGAAGAGCAGAATATGCGTTAATTTGAAATGTGCACCTGTCAGTTAGGCCAATTTCAGCCGCCTCTGCTGGAACGAAGCTTCCTATGTGCGCCAGGAACACAATGAGAGCTACCTGGAGACGGGCATGACTTCATGTGAATTTCACATCATTTCAGACCTCCTGGTCTACAGAATTTAGAATTACACTAAGGTAGTGCTCGAGTTCATATGTCAAACATAGTCAAAACCCAATTTTAAAATTAGGGCGCATAAATAAGATATCCAAGAAGATAGAGCAGGACTTCCTATGAATGAGAGAAAGCTGTAAGCTCTTTTCTTTATAGGTTTACCTGCTTTGCGTAAATGCTCTTGCCTGAGTAGTTTGGACCAGATATAATATTTATACGGCCTACAAGATGATCATCAACCTTGATTACTGATCATTCGCCGCCTGTAGTATGTTACTATCTAATATCCGAGTTTTGATTTGTCGATCAGACTACAATCAATGGTTTTAGGATCTATGAAAAAGTGCAAAATGTTGGTACAAATTTATAATTGCAGCCCCAGTGGGCTTCACAGATCCCGCAGATGTGAAGTAAGGGAAATATTGTTTACCACTGAACTGGTCAATGTTAGTGTCATTTGGTACAAATGTGTTGATAGTACACTCCTGGAGAGGATGCCTGCACCTCAAATAAGATTGTAGTAGGTGTGAATATCTGGAGCCCTAGTCAATAAAACAAATTGAAATTTAGAAACAAGCAGATATATTGCACACCTTCCGGCTTTTATCATGAGGATGTTGTCGTCCGACAATTGAGGACGCACGTACTTTTGGTCGTGAGCCACATTGCTCAATGCAACCAAGCTTCCATGTTTCAGAAATAGGCAAAAGACAATCAACATCGATCACTTCTCGATCAATTGGTCAGACAACAAGAGGTCAAGTGCAACAGAAGTCTTACACAATAATTTTCGTACACTTGAGCTAGTCATTCAAGTTTATCAGCAATTGGTGATTCTGCATAAGAACACCATCCTCTGGAAAATAGTGAAAGCCCATTTCTGCAACTGATGGAATGAGAGACTTGGACACTGTCAGCACCGAGCAGGGAATAAATTTTACCAGTCGATTTCTGCTGCCACATCAGCTGCTTGGCGCAATGCCGACGCATAAACTGACACTCTGCGCTCCAAATCCCTCAAAATCGCTTGCTCCATATCTGATTACAATGCCAACAAGATATTTCAACAGCGTAATTCTGTTTGTGCACAGTGTATCTCTGGCATGATTAACCGACGATGTGCTTGACTGGGACAGAATCGTCAGGCATCACATTCGTATGAAAACACTTCTTGGTTTCTATTCTCGAAAAGACTCCTTCTAACCGTACCCTTAATCTTGTAGAAGATGTCTCCGACCACTTCGTCCAACTCCCTTGTCTTCGAGGTGTGATAAAAGTACCCCCCTTCAATGCCTCCTTTGAACTAGGAGATTGCCCAAACAATACCATCGCCATTGGTTAGAATCGTTTTACTGAAAATCGTTGAGCGGGTCGAAATAGAAATTGACTCTATGGATGTTAGCTGCCACGTCATATCAAGGGTGTCAGGTCATATTAGTTATTTTGGCATGTTTCAAAGGTGCCGAAATGAGACGTTCAAGTGCCGAAATGAGAAAGTTAGAAATTTTCAAGTCGCTCAGAATTTTTTTTAGTTTCCGTGCTATAAATCTAAAGAGAGGTGCAGATCCAGTTCAGGATGGATGACCGAAAACTGTAGCTTGCATTTATTTTGGTACCAAGAATGATTCTGAAAGCGTTCGGTGTTTTTTTCCAACACATTTTTGCTTTTGTTAGAGTGCATGTACATCCAAGACAACATTCTAAATGAGATTAAAGACTCATACGAAGGGTGCAGGGTTGAAACCAGCAAAGGCTCCATCAACGGTCTTATTTGTAGAAATGGCGCATTTCAAAGACCCAAATCTCTGACATTCATGTGCAGAAACTCTATAATCTAGGATCCGCACAGATCTGGGATTCCAGAAGCTCATCTTTAAAGTGACGATCTCTGGATTTATGCCAAAATACATAATTTGAGGATGGTGGCTTAAGTCACACGTACCGGCGTCAGAGAAATTAACAAGTATCAGCACAAGGGATCACTTTTTGAGATATTTCCTTGGTGGATTGAGATACAGAATTACTCACAGCTAACTGAATGTCTGGACGGCGCTCAAGGGTATACTCGTCCAGCACATTTGTCTCGAAGCGCAACAGGTAACCTATATATAGACAACAAGCAGTTATGAAAACAGTAATAAGGCTTGAACAGTTTTTTAAAATTCACCATTATGTGTATCATGAGTGAGTCCAAAAAAGAACCGATTCACTAACTGAGAAAACAAGAGTACTACCAACTTGAGGGATGTAACATATTGATGCTTCTTTGGAGTTTAGTTGTAGTTCCAAAGCATCCAACTCGACGGTGGTAACCTGAACAGATCAACCACCGGTTCAACTGAACTTGAGTGCCACATCCAGAAAATCAAAAAATGAATTGTAACTTTCTAACAGCCCACGAGAAGGTCGTTAAATTATGCACAATCAGAAATTCTCAACTGGAACAAAAAATTTTAAATCACGACGATCAAATTTATGTAAAATATAGGTTGTACCTGATGAAGAAAATCGGGGAGCCCTTCATAAATATTCTTGAGTTCGTCGAGCTGATCACGATATCAGGTTAGGTTTGATTAGGTGATTCATAGCTTACAAATTACAATCATAACAACTCCATCTGAATTCAGTTGGTGGAGTTATGCAGATCAATTGGTTGCTAGTTTCAGGATGATGGAGGTACCTCTTCACAGATTCCATAAGCAATCATCGTTTCGGATGAGTCTCCACATCTCTGATTAAGGTCGATGACGCCTGCTACCTGGTAATCATAAGAAAATAATTGTAAGTCTAATTTTCCGGATGCATTGGCTACCAATTTCCTAAATAAAACGGCAATCAATGGGAAGCATATATATACTCAAGCAGATACAACCTCGCAGTTGCTCCACTTCACCATTATTTTATCTTACAACTTTGAGAATGGAACTTCTTCATCTCCGACCTTCAATTGATCAGCTCAAGCAGAAACTATAATTTACCATGCCATTCACGTAGATGAGATCCTCCGTAATTTGACTTGCAACCTGAGCAAGCAAGTGCAGCTGAATTAGAGGTCTTTTAAACACAGTTAATATTTCCTCTATCTTAACAAAGATAGATGAGAACCCTTTCTGTTCATGGTGCATGTAAATTTGAAAGCCTGCCAACCACTAAGCCCTGCCATTCTGGAATGATTACGTGACCATGAACGACCATGTTCAGTATTACTTTATGTTCAGGGAGAAGAGACCCTGTGAACACAATCACGACACCTGAATATAAAGTAATACGCACCTTTTTGACAATTTGAAGGTTGACCAAAGAAGCTTGAACTTGATTTGTCTGTGATACCGCCACCTCAAACAAGGCTCGAATGTGGATGAGACCGCTGACACTCTGCAAAGCACATCACATCAACGTCAAACGAAGAAGGGCAATCTCACGAAGAAGGGTAATCTCACCAACCAAATCAGCTCTAAAATCCACCAAAAAGGTAAGCAATACGCCCTACAGATACCTCTGTGAAAACTGCCCAGTCCTTTGAGGTCACTGCTGAGCACGGCGAGTTTATTTTCTGTCCACCACGAACACCCACGTTTATCTTGATAGAAATGTGCTTTTCATGCCAATAGGAATTTTGCCTCCAGAGTGATTACTGCGCGTCACAGCTCGAACACCTACCGTAACTAGACGAAGAGGACAGCTATATTATCTTGACCTCCGTTGTTACTGAATCTTGAGGATTCTGAATAGGAGCAGAAGATCGAACTACCACCGCAATGCAACCTGAATGATGACAAGCGCCAAAGGAAAGGATATTTGATTCGTACCTTCAGAAGCTTGGGGATGTCCTTAATGCGTTTTAAAGTACTTCGCAAAGCAGACACTAACTCCTGGGAGCATTTGAAAGCTGAAACCTAGAATTATATTGTTAACTAGTACAACATGCTCTCTGTTTCTTTCAGTGACAATTCCACGGTAAACATCCTGAAAAGTGCAAATGAGGATACTGAATCAAGTCGATCGTTGAGAATATTCAAGTCCACAATTGGCCTCAGAAACCATAGCCTGAGGAACACAAGTCAAACCATGTCAATTTCAGCTCTTATTCATTGTCTTCAAGAGATTTCTTAAGCAAGCTCAACCATCTCAGGCAGGCGGGAAAGCAGAATTCTTCATAAATCGTTCAACAGATCTCAAAATCAAGCACTGCCATACCTTAAGAGTTTACGCCCTGGTTGCGATACACACTGCCCAGGTTGGCCCAAACGTAGGGCGGGGATAAAAAACAGAAGTCAGAAAATGGCAGCCGTCAGAAACGATCAGTAGCCCCAAACCACCTCAAAGGTCCATATTAACCATCCGCCTGAGTTAGATGTGTTGATATATGTAACCTCAATCAGACTTCACTCTTTCGCAAAGCAAGAAATCGAGAATCCTCATCGCTTCTTTGCTTCTTCAATGTAAGAAGCAGACAAGAACGACAAAAGAGAGGTGCATGTTCAATAATGATTGCTATGATGAAGAGAAGAATGTAAATAATTGAGAACCTTGTTTAGAAGACCGAATAGAGAAAACCTGCCATACGATAAATTTCACGTTCAGCAAACTTAGCAACGCAAACCGCAGAAACCCACGTGCAAGGGTTGAACAGTTGACGCAAATGCAATTATGCAGGGGCATGGACGAAGAAGGAAGAGATGTACGTGGAGTACTTTACCCTTCTTTCGCTTTTCCGATTCCCATCGAGCTAGCATGCTTATCAACCTGAAAAATCTGTAAAGCATCATGCGTTCCAGCATCAATATTCAGAAAGCCATCACTGCCATATGTCAAGGGTCAACTCACTTGAGCGATTTCGGCACTAGAAACACCTCGGTCTAGTTGCTAAGATCCAGGTTTAAATGAACGAAACTACTGACAAATAGATAAAATAATTTGATGTTCAAAACTTAAGGTAGTTTTGAATCACTTCTTTCTATTTCCAAAGGCGATTCTTGCAATCTTCAATAAAGAAGGATACAGAGATAACTCGCAGATAAGTTCAATTTGGACAGGAGAAATCCTGCGGTCTTCAACTTGTGCAGCATCAATGAGCATTTCTTGCTGTAATATAGCAAGCAGGGCACCAGCAGCCCGAACTTGCATCTCACTGTCAAGATTCATCATAGAATTCAACTGCACCAAGAGTCACACTAATCCTGCTCAGAACAAATTCTGCAGCCTTGGAAGAGGGCATCACGGATGCATAGGAATTAAGAAGCTGCAATTGTCTGATTTGCAAAATCGAAGTAAGAGAAATGTGGTGTATGAAAAGTTGAAAGACTTACAAGGTGCATTCTCTCCCTGTCATTAAAATCATCTCCCATTCCAGGGACCCGCAGAAAATTCAATCTACAGAAATCAGGAAATTGAAGATCAATGAACCATCTTCAAGCTGTGAGTCATCTAACACCCCTAATTCGCTAACAGTGACCAACTCGTAAGCCTGTAGCTCCGAGCGTAGCTTCACAAGCCTATGGAATTTGAAATAGAAATGAACTAAGCTTAAGACCATCTGACATGCAGAATCTCTTGGCATCATTGTGTCTCTCCTGGTCCACTGTACAAGGATATTGCACACTACTGAGCATGAAGCTCAAAATGGAGGCAAGGAAACACACTCTAGCTAATTTCAGTAGCAGAAAATCACGTATAGTACCTGTGTCGTGCTTGTTGGTAACTGAAAACTGAACTCTTTACAATCTTCACGTCATGCGGTTCATCTTCTTCCTTGACTATTAAATTGTGTTAAACAAAATTAAATGTGCATTAGCCATCTCTTCGCCGAAAGGCAATCTTGCTATTTTAACGAACGAGTCGTTATGGATTCGGACTTCAGTTCCCTAAGCGCTGGATGCATTTTTTTGCAATACTGTGAATTAACTTACTTGATATCACAAATATAATTATAAAAAACAACTGAGACCTGTACATTGGAAAAGAATGTTCATCATGTTCGTATTCATTGTTCAACAGAAATGTAGCATTTTAATCGGGTAAAATGACTAGAGGTCTGCCTAAGGTCTCACCTTTCTTCTGAAGTGCAGCCACAAAAGCGTCATCCATTTTTGTGCTGGTGAAAATGACAAGAGGCTGAGCCTGGACATGAGGAGCGTCGTTCTATCAATGTTCGTAACTGACAAGCCGCTCTTTTTTAGCCCCACAGTAGGTGAGTTCTAGTGAGCCAATGAGAAATATACCTGGTATTTGACTGTAGAATACAAAACACATCGGTTAAACACACAAATTGGACGTCTAGCATCACCATCACATCCAATTACACATCAAAAGGAGACTTTGAGTCAACTTTGAGACAAAGATGGAAAGGAACATAGAGTAGAGCTAAAGTGAAGTGAAAAAAACAACTAAAGATGTGCTAGAGAACAGCAATTGACTTCAAAGGTGCCATCGAACCGGACGAAAAGAAAACGTTCACTTGCAGAAATAAGACGGCCTGCTGATGCGGATGAAGAGGCCACTTACTAAGCTGCATGGAAGGGAATTCCTCATTTCCATTCTCCCAAGTCTCCAAAACAAACATAGCGTCTGCCTCTGTGTCAAAATATGCCATGCCTAATCTGTTTGAGCAAGCCTCGGATGTTAGTCACAAAAACTATCGCATTCACAGATTTTTGTTCGAATTGGTGGTATCGTCTGCCAAATAATTTGACTAGATATGGTGTAATTCAAGATGAGCAGGATTTGAACATACTTGCTGCCCTGCAGTATGCACGTCATGTAAACCTGGAAAAGACAGCAAGTGAAAGCGGGATTTACACGATTATAAGGACATCAGAGGACGTGCAGGTATTGCATGTTGATAAAGTGGACCTGAAATTCTAGCTTCGGATGATGTCATTGAAACTTACACGCCAGTATCACTAGCGTACCTTGGATTCATAATCTCTCAGGTCGTCAACTTCAGAAATACGGCCACTCCGAATCGTCCGCGAGGATGTAAAGCTCATAATCGGTTTTCTTCGTGATCTCGCCGAGGCGGCGTTTGACTATATGATCGGCTCTTAGCAAAGGCCTTCAAGACTGATAAGGAGCCACTTACAAACCTGCCAGAGAGGATTTTCGAGCTTCTACAACTAATCGTCCAATTCGATTCTTATCAAGAGTGAAAGCAGTTCTAAGCGGAAACTATCTTCACCGTCAAGCACAGGAAAATCAATCGTTATTTACCGCATCCCTGCCTTAATCACAGCTCCACCGACACTATCTATGACGACCATACCACCGATGAATTCATCAATTACAATTGGATCACATACAACTTCATTCGCACAGCAAATTTCTGGTCGTAAACTCAACTGGAATATTCAAATTTGAAGGTGAATCTGAAGCCCGATCTGAAGCAAATGTCGCAGTAATCTGAGAAATTAACAGCACACTTTCCCTGTATCACAACAACCGAAGCATAACTCTGTCCCTCGATCGACTTCTTCCCAGACTTGAATTCCTCTTCTTTCACTCCGATACATTAATTTTCTGGCAAGCAATCTTGATCATCAGCAAAATTCAATAGTAGATTCAAAGAAGAAACAGAATTCGGCAAGCATCTGGTACTTCTACAAATTTCCGCGCGAGGACGTCCTCCCTCAATCTCGCTGTGCAGAGCCGAAGTGTAAGAAAGTAAACCATCGCCAAGTACAACAACAGAATTCCGGGCAAAAATCAAGCACAGGATACAAACCTCAGCAAAGAGTAATTCAGCGCCAAACGAAGCTCTCAATAGCATTGCTCAAATGACAGTTCAAATTTGAAACGAAGGAGATGCCGGTCATCAGAGCTAAATTGCATAGACACCAAAAGCGGGGGAAGAAGGTCTACTGCTCCTGCCCGCCCGATCAAGCTCGTCGAGGGATCACCGTTGATGTAAGTTAGGCTGCTCAGAATGAGGGTTGAGAGTGAGGAAGTCCACTCATGGAGTAACTTATATTTTAATAATATTTTAGTAATATGAGATTGCAGCAATACCAAAATGGCTTCATCAAGTTGTAAGATTTCTAAGCCTAAGCGACGCCGGCGCCATTTTTTGGCGTTCGGATGACTTCGCAGGGACAGCAGAAGACCGGAACAGTAGTTTTTTCATCCATTTTTTTTAATGACTTTTCATGTTCAATTGTAAAGAGTCTCCAATTGAGTTTTTAGTCTAACTACTATTTGTTTTCATGTAGTTGAGAAGTAATTAGAGGAAAACGGATGGTAGAATTTGCATTTTAGTGTATTTTGAGAAATTGACTGAATCTGAAATTTCCCCTTGAAAATGACATTTTTTGAGTTTGAGTGCAACTAATGAAATGAAGGTCTTTTCTTCTAGTTTCTACAACAATTGGAATTTTGGGAAAATTTGTAAAATTGAATCTTTTATTGCAATTTGAATTTTGGCTGCATTTCTAATGTCCACTGCAACCTATAAATAGGTGTACACGGAAGTTGAGTTTACACCATGATGTTTGTCACTACAATTTACACACATCGTGAAATTTTCAGATTTTTTGAGATAATTTTCTATTTTCTATGATTTTTTCTTCATTTTTTCGTCAAAAAATCTCATAAAAATCAGTTTTCTTCAAAAAAATCTGAAATTTCTGTGAAGTGCAGAAGACTTGAATTTCCATCTCTGAAAAATAAAAATAAAAATTTCACACTTGATTGGTTCCTAAACGGTATCAAATTGAGTGACCATCAAGGAGGCTTTCAACCAGTGGTCATAGTCCTTTAAGGGTTAAGAAGATGTTTGAATGTCACTCAATTAGAGTTTACTACAAATGTTAGAAAAAGTGAGTATATAGATGAAAACTTGGCCTGTGCAATCACAATTTGAGTTGCATTCAATATAAGTGATGTTATATTAAATAAATTAAATAATTATTTTTAATAATTATTATACTTAATTTAGTATTAATCAATTGATATTATTACATTTGGTGTGAATAAGATATCATTACTAAATTATTTTAATGAATATCTTGAATATCAAAATGTTGTAAATTCAACTACAGAATAGATTTTTTTTCAAAATTGAATTTTCTTTTGTCTTGGAACTACACATTAATTGCAAATACTTTTTAACTATTAAATGACAATGTCGACACCAAGTTTCAATGGAAGGTTTTGAATGCTTATGGTGAACATTGAGAAGTCATATTTTGAAACCCATTAAATTTTTCCTAGACTTAGGAATAGGTGGCAATGATTGAGTAGACTTATATATGACATTTAAGACTTTGTTATGATTTAGAGGGCAAAAGATTTGAAAAAAGTAATCAATAGGATCTTTGATACAATATTATATCTAACTACAAAATAAGAATTTTTAGAATAAAATAATTCATCTTTCAAAATATTTTTTGTAAAAATTGTAACATTGGATACATTTGCATCCTACATTTTTATACAAGCCAATTAATATTTGATTAATTGAGAAAAGGCAAATGTATTATAGAAATTAAGAGGTAGGAGGTACAAAAATCTATATGGGGTATGTGAAATAAGACATGAAAGAACTAGACCATTTGTAGTAAACTCAAAAGAATGCAATAAATGATTTTATCTCTAAAAATTTCTAATAAATTTTTTAAATTTCAAATAGATCTGTGGAAGTGAAATTTAATTTGATTTCCAACATTTTGTAAGCTGACTTCATTTTGAAAAAATTGATTTATAATCCTTGAATGAGGTCTAAAGTTTTAATATAAAGACAATCACTTCCCTTTTTCTTCTTGAGATCCACCATTTTCCTTCAAATATCCTATAACCTTTAAGAGTTGATGAAGAGCAATGAAATTCACCGGAAAAAACTCTTCACACCTCTAAATCATAAGCATATGTCAATGAAGTTATCGTTGTATGAGACCACTAAAAAGTATATTGATATTTGATGGTACATGAGATGTTTCAATTACAATTGAACTATTAAATTTTGGATGTTGTTGTACAATGAAGAACAAAATTGAATATTGATTTAAAACTTTTTTGTTAAAACAACCTTACTATAAGCATCAATAGACAAAGTCCAAGAGTAGATACATGAAAGTTGTAGTATACAACATATAACACATTATTTTGGGAGCTCAAACAAAAAAATTATAGTGATTTGAAAAAAAAAAATTAAGCTAAAAATGTTAAAAATTGGTTTTGTATGCCATAATTTGGAATTTTTTTTATTTTCAATTTTCTCTTAAAACTCCATAAAAGAAACTATTTGTCTACTACCATGATGGTACATATCATTTCAATTGTTGTACATTAAAATTGAAGGAATCTAACATTTATTAAATTTATATATCCATAATTGACAAATATGCTAGTAATTATAGTTCTTACAATATTAAAATTTCTTTTGGAATTAAGAGCATCAAACTACTTTGGCCATTATAGAGAGAGTATAAGGTAAAACAACCCAATATGGACCAAATGAGGAGTTTGACCTCATGTCAGTGTTGAAATTTTATAATTTTGTTCCCACATGAAGACAAGTGATAGAAATGATGAGAGCAATTGAAACTATATTTTTTTGCCAAAGTGTAAATTTGTTATGAATTTTTGAAGTATTCCACTCATCATAGTTTTGAGACTACCCCAAAATCAACTAAAACTATATCCATAACAATCATCTTATTCACCTAATGTAGTCAAAATATTTTCTAATACATAAGGCTTAAAAGAGCCACTTCCTACAGTGCATTAATACTAAAAAATTGAAAGTTCCTATTGTGGTCACTAATCATCCCATTCCAATAAGCTAAGACATTGATTGTATCCATGATCTCATTCTATGGAAAAAACCATAATGGGCTCATTCCTAGGAGTCCACAATGGATAGAAAGTCCATAATGGGTTGTTTTACCTTAGGTTGCAGTATGAGTCATTGTTATATCTTAATACCTTCGCATTTGAAATATAGTTGATAAAATAATACAATGTATTCAATTACAAAATAAAGTTGTATGATGCGTTTTTAAAGATAGATTTAAATACAATTATTTTGAAATGACTATTTGCATAATTTTCATAAAAGATGAAAGCTTGCATATGTGTCATAATAGTATTATTTTTTCTATGAGATGCTTAAATTAAAGCTATGCCACTTCAAGTTTTTTGGCAATTTTGGCAACTTATGAAAATGACTAATTGGCACAATGTATTCAAAAAGAAAAATTGCAAAATTCTTTGCAAATTGTGCAAGAAACTAAAAGCTTTGAGTGACACTTACATAGATAGCACTCAATCAAAAACTCACAACAGATCAAACTAGACATCTAGAAATTACAAGTGACAATTGATGTTGATAAGACAAAAGATATTGTTGACCTCATTTATTTATCTTTATTATTGTATAAAGAGAATAAATTAATAGAAACCTAATAGAGATCTTCTAGCAAATATTTCATTATCATAAATATCTAATGAATATGAGTAGTACAATTCATATTCTTAAAATAATTCAAAGAATTAACAATGATGAAGAGTCTTCTTACTCTAGAACATTAAAAAATTAGCAATTAGATGAAAGTGAAAATAGCCAACTACACAATTGGTACAAGTAAATGATTCATTTTTTTAGAACAATGGCCCTCTATTTACTTGCTAGACTATTGGTAGTATTCTAAGTGGACTTGCTTCAATAAAGATTCTTTCATATGAAATACATTCTTTGGCAATGATTAGAATTTATAATAAATTATGTATGCTTAGCATATTGTACCAATGAACAAGGGATCTATCAACTTATATAAAATCAACTAAAGAAAATCAGTAAAATATTGTCTTAATTTTAATATTTTAGTTCATATGATTGAACAAAAAATTAGGAAGATAGAAAAGAATCCATATTTTTTCCATCAATTATCCATTAAAATAGTAGATTTTAATTGTCTACATAAGTTTTCATTAGTTCCTAGCTAAGTAGCTTGAGGTTATAGCTAGTTTAAAACAATTATCATATTGAAAACTTGGGATGAAATTCAAAAAAATAGAAACTAGCAATTTTCTCACATAGCTTTACAAGCCATTTGTAGTGTATGTGTAGAGGTGAAAAGATGAGTTCTTTATATGAGTAGGGTGGTAGGAAGTAAAACAATCCATGTAAGATGTATAAATTATAATTTGTAAAACAATGTTTGGTTGTTTTTAGTCAACTGAAATGCATGAGTTTTTTTCTAAATATAATTTTAGAACTCATTTAGGCATAGCAAAGTAATTTTCTTAAAAAAAAACCTTTGTACTCAATTTATATAGAAAATCAAGGTGACTTTCATCTCTAAACAACCATTTGAAAATTCAAGTATCCAATCAAAAGTCATAGATAAAGTTTAAAGAGGAGTTGGAAGAAACACCTTGAGTAACTGGCCTAGTGAGGTAAGATTCACTACCCGACAATAGGCACAAAAAATGGCTAGCTATAGCCAAATTTGGCAAGTATACTGCCAAGTAAAGTTTCCACAAAAGTGTCTTGATTGTGGCTCAATAGGAGGGATGGTACCTTGATTTCAAGGTACCACCCCTTAATTGACTTCCAAATGAATTTTATTTTTTTCCAAACAAATGAAATGCTTAAAAGCATTACAACTATAGTAAAATTTCCTTTATTCCTATCAAAAAGATAAGATGAAAGACGACTTTCGACTTGATTTGTATTTTCAAGTGGAAAATAAAGCTTCCTATATCTAGAAAGGGTGGTAGGAGGTCCTTCAACCTATGTGGATATAGGGAGCTTCTTCTCCATTAGCAATTTAAACCAAATTGTCAATATATGTATGGTAGTTTGTCTTAATTTTCATTAAAGAACAAATGAGATGCGAGATAGTTCTCAAAGAAATGAAATTATTGTTTTTTATATTTAATCTTAAATAAAATAAACTTGACTTCTTGGTTGGAGTGCTTGTCCTTTTTAGAGTGTTGCATTCATTGCTTTACAATGTGATAGATGACTACTATACAGACCATCTACATTTGAAGAGTACTTCAAAGGGATTAATTTTGTACCCCTTTCAAGCACCAACCATAGGATGCTCTCAACAAAGCAAAGTTGGTATTTGAGTTACAAGCATAAGTACCAAATGGCTAGATTCTAGATGAAGACATTCATTGCTTGACAATAATAAGAGAGCCAATCCATTTTTGACTACTCAATAAGCAATTAAGCTTATTTGGAGTGCAAGTTTGTTGAAAGGAAAAGTTTTCCCTTGTACAAATATAGATTTCAAAAGGATTCTATAATTTTTTCAAAGTTTGAGTTTTTAGGATAAAATTACTATGAATTTTTTACAAGACTTTGAAGGTTTTGCTTGTCCTGTGTTGGTCATGTAGGTCTTTCTATTTCTAACATAAAGGAGGTTGAAAAAGTGGATGAGGGTTCATTGCATTGTTGAAAGACTTGTAGCCACTCACAATGCGCCACAATCGTATTGGGAGTTGTGCTACAATTGAATATTACTCACCTCTACCTATCCTACTATAAAGGAAGTGACTATAAATGGATTGGTTTCTATTGAGAAGGCCTCACTCATAAATTGATGGCTAGGCCTTACAAAAAAGCAATTGCATGCACAAGTAGTTGCCCCGGTAGTTGCATAACAAATTAAGGTAATTACATCTAAAATTGCACGAATAAGCAATTTAGTATGAATTCCATTATTATATTGAAAAACCTTTTGTAGGGTCTTGTTGGTATTCAAAAGAAAATTCTATATTCTCTTAGAATGTAGTTCTTGGACACATGATATGAATAGATTCAAAAACATTTAAGTCCTAGAAATGAGTGTTTTCTAAAACCAACTATATACTCTCATAGGGAGTGGAAGTACATGTTAGGTGAGAATCTATAGTAGTTGGTTTTAGAAAGCACCCAAAATTAGGTGTAGTTACCTAAAGAGAAGGTTGTGAGAGTATTTCTACTCTTCTAGTAGAAACGGTCTTAGCCTAGTTTATAGTGTGTCCAAACTCCTAAATATCTTCTACTCTTCCAAGCACCCCACCCCACCCCCACCCCACCCCCACCCCAAAAAATAGCCTTTACTTTGTAAAATGAGCCTTCAACCTTCCATCTTGACAGTCACGCCATTCCATTTCTTTATGGAGCTCACGTGCAAGACAATGAAATTATAGCACTTTTTGAAAAGTCTAACAATGGTAGCAGCTCACACCAAGGAGACTGCAAGCTTGCATTCCACATTCAATAATCACGTGGAGGGCGATGGAGACATGGAGTAGAAAAGTCAGAAGAATTATTTAGTTGGTGGAGTCTAGAAGGACTATTCAGTACGCCAAAAGCCATTTGACGAGGCAATTTCTCCATGAAAAGGTAGAGATCCTCCAACTCTCGTGAACGTGACCTTGGACTTTGGAGGGTGGAGTGTTTTTCTTGTGGTTGATTTTTTGCCAATTGGCTACAATCAAAGGACATTGGCTATATTCTTTGAAAGAAAATCTTCATTTGCTTAGGTCAAACACAACTAGATTATCACTGTGGTTTTCCATGCCAAGATCGATAGCCAAAAATTATCTAGGTACCATCGAGTTTTGACACAAATATCACTAAGTGTTATTCAAATGTTTCCCAAGTATCACCCCAATATCACCCAACGATCCCCAACGATCACCCAACTATCACCCCACTATCACCCCACTATCACCCCACTATCACCCAAGTATTGAAGAAATATCTAGCTACTTCTCCAAACTGAGACGGAGTAAAATTTGAACGGCCTAACTGAAGAGTCCAAAGCCTGTCTGCAGTGCAGGAGGGCAGCTTCGTTTCGGCGAGGCCGGGGAAACAAATTTTTTTTTTTTTTTTTTTTTGACACAAGCGTGTTGAGGAAACACACTGCGAGGGGTCCGTCAGGAAGAGAGGCTGATTTCACGCTAGGTAGAGATCCTACTGCCACCAGGAATCGAACCTGCAACCACGGCATTCGCTTTGGGTACCTCACGACCATCATCCGGTAGTTTAGGGTCATCGCGGACCAACGGGGAAACAAATTTCGTTGCTGAGGCCTTCTCCGCTTGCTTCTCCATCCAGGTCGGGCTAGAGTACCGAGCCACCGTGGCGATGCTCTCCCTGCAAATCATGACAACTCACCAATGTGTAAGAACTAATAAGCAAGCAACTGCAAGACAGACTCAGGTACCTTAAGTTAAAGGACCGGACCAAGCCCACTCCGAAAAAGAAGAAGTTTAGTCCAGTAACGTACATGCTGACTCAGAAACCGATAGAATAAATAGAATAATCAGGCATGATGGTTTTTACAGTAAATTAACTAATTACATTCAACACCGGCTGTTTACCTTTCACCTCAAATTAAAAATTAAAAACAAAAAACGCTTCAAAACTGTCATTTTTAGTAAAAGCACCAAATTTCTGGAAAGAAAACCCAACATTTTCATGCATGTAACCGTAGGATCTTGTAGTGTGTTGGTTTGAAAAGTTGTGGAAATTTTTTCAAAAATGAATATCATGGATATTGCAAAATATTAGCCTTTGAATTTTTTTTTAAAAGTCTTTTTTTGGGCCTTGTGAAAACCTAGGCAATTGCACTTTACAAGGTCACATCAATATGAAAAAAATGTCCCAAATGGTGGTGCTTCCTTGAATTCATACTTCAATGCAAGTTGACTACATGCTTGAAACATTTTAGATCATTTGGAATTGTACAACATATAGGAAAAAAATAGTGAGTAAAATGATTTAAAGTACTAATTTGTGAAGAATTTATTTATAGAATTGAAAAATGCCTATTCCAATGGTTGAAATGTTGTAATAAACAATCTACACCTAATATTTTTATTTTTCTCAAAAATATTAAAAAGTAAATTAGATAAACTAACTACTTCAAAATATGATGTCACATGGTATCAAAATGCATGATTTCCATGGCCACTAGACCATCCTTCAAGAATTAAGGAAATTGATCACAATGCCTAAATAAAAGTTATAATGAATTATATGCATAGGCATCAAACAAATGAATGATCAAGGAATATGAGCCAATGACATGGGAAAAGAAGGGCAAAAATCTAAGTTATCCAAAAAACTACCTGTTCACTCTAAACTTACAATACAATACAATATTGTATAGAATGAACTTTAGTTTCAACTTGGGAGAGGGCTCATAAATCGTGCAAGTTTTTACACATGTCCACTAGGAAGCTCTAAAATGGATAGTTGATTGTGAGAAAATGAATTGTAAATTGTACATTGAAGCATGTTGAGATTTGATTTTTATTAATTGAATGGATGGTTTTAAAGTCACAATGGATCCATTCTTAACTAAGTGAATAGGTATCTACTGATTATATTCAAAATAAAAATTGGTTGTTGAACTACCTTCTTCCAAGTGTTAAAAAATCTGAAATAATAATTTATTCAAGCATTCATTTCAATTTTAGAAAGTGATGCATTTAGAAACAACTTCTATGACTTTTCACGTTTTGCAGTGCAAGTCTCTGAACCAAGCCAGATTATTTTTCAAACTACTCATGTTTGGGTTTGCAAAGCCTACTGATCACAAATAGAGCCCTATGCCAAACTGTGTTTGAAAATTCATAACTGATTCAATAATGCTTCACAAAATATGAAAGGACTTGAGTTACATTTCTCGACTTGAGTTACATTTCTCATCTATTTGTCCTTGACTGAAAATTACGCTAAAAATATTCCCATCTCAGGAAATACATGGAAAAGGCAGACCAGCTCTTAAATGGAGCGGTTTCTGAGCCTCTTTACCTTAATTGTAGCTTCTTCCGATTATCTTTGAAATGTTGTAATGAATTCAATTAGCATTCAAATATTATGCTCTCATACAATTCGCTTCCAGAGTGTTCGGCAATCCCCACAAACCGCACCTCATTTCAACTGCAAGCCCACGGCCCAAGAGCTCATCGGGACAATATTCAGTCGTGAATACGTTCCAAGTAGAGCATCAAAGCGTACAACCTGAAAAACGCTCACACAAGCAGTGTTCGGAAATCAAAGTATACTAAAAATCTTCCGAAATGAACGTCTCACCAAGTATAACACCATTTCACAACAAACCGTGGGGCGAGAAAGCGGAAACTCACGCACGCAACTGCTCGATCAAGACTCAATCACAGCAAGCAAACAGTTCCAAAGACTTCCGACACGAATCTCTCCTACAACGAGAGTTTTGAAGGTGCGCAGCTAGTACCGATGACCTTTGCACCCGTCTAATTAATGAACTCGAAGAAAATGCAATGTCGAGCTCGCCCACAAAGCTTAAGCAGGAATGCAAGCATAAGCAAAGACAAAGTAGGAAAGCTCCCTAGCTTGATATCGTCATCTTCCGACACAAATCTCTCATAGACTCGATCAAGTCGTAAAGATCTGTTTTAATTGATGACCTAGCCTCTTCCCGAATGGTGCACACTCTACACGTTGCACAAGGCAGGACAAGAACAGCACAGCACAGAGAGATCCAGATGCAAAAATGAAACATGAGAGAATGGGCAATGCACGCAACTGGTCGAGGTTCACGGCGCCTCTTGTAGCCCTCGCTGAACGAGGATTCTCAATTGCACCTGCAGTCTGTGAAGAAATTAGGTTAAGGCAATGTAGGCGAGAGCCGTTGGATTAGCGGGCTGGTGACTAAGGGTAGAGATGAACGCCTGCAGGGGAACGCCGCAAGGGAACATCAAGCTCATAGGGATTTGGGGTTATCAAACCTGGATTCTGTTTGCATCTATTATACCTTAGGTTACGATAATTCAATTTAGAGGATTATGTCATTAGAGTGTAGAAAATACAAAGATTATTGCAATAATCTTAATTATAAACTTATAAAGCAAGTCAAAGAATAATTATACTTTATCATTGTTGAATTTGGTTTTAGGTCAGTGGACTCTAAGTTAAGTTTTGAATAATTCATGTTATCTGCAAATTGCAAAATAGAAGACAAGTGCAATAATCTTTGATTATAATTGGTTGCATTTAGAAAAAAGAAGAATCCATTTATTTCGTATAGAAAGGTATTCAATAATCCTTCTTTAATAGAATTAATCATAGAACATTGACATTAGATAAAGATACTAAGTGTAAGCATTGACTCAAGGTTGTGACTAGTAGTGATGATAATCTTCATTATCTCAACTCTGACCTTTTTTCAAAGAGCAACACCATTGTAAAGTATTAATGTTTTTTTTATCAATGGCTTTGATTCTTTTTTGAAGGTAATCTAAATCTGAAATTTGAGAAAAAAACAAAATGTAAATCACAAAAAATCTACAATTTTTTTTATTTCAATTCATTATTTTTATGCGTTTATAAAGAAAAATAGTCCCCAATTATGATTTCACTCTATCAAGGCACATCAACATCAATGCATGATTTTACATAAGGTATATATGTATACCGATAATCAACATTGCTCCAAATGTGACATCTAGACTTTGGTTAGACAATATCAAGACAATAGAATTAGTCACATCTTCCCCCAAAATGAAACTTGTATAAAGAAGGAGAAATTGTTGAAAACAAAGACAAGATAGTTAGAAGTATTTTTTCCTTAAAGAAGGTGAGACCCTTCTTTTGTTGATGTTCAGGATGAGAATGACACATTGAAGAATGAGATTTATCTATCAAAAATGTTTTGAACTACACTAACTAGTGAAATTAGTTGCCTATAAAATTAAGTTGCCTTATTCTAAGAAAGTTACTCTATACGCTAGCAAAGAACAAATATTTCTACAAATACATATTTCCATTTGTACTTTTATATACATGGAAGTTCATGAATTTCAACTACACCAATAACTAATTCAAAAGTAGTGCATTCTAGTACAATAACAATAAATATTTGTATAGTGTGGAATGTGAAGAAATAAGTGGAGGACAACCTAATTTTACTATTTAGTGAAAAACATACAAAACTTAAGCTCCGGCTGCCCACCTTCCATCCTTGTGAAATGTGCAAATTTATGAGTTAAATAATTTGGAGGATTGAGGAGTCGGAGTAAGTACCGGTACCACGTGATGTCTCCCAATCCTTCTTGACTGGGGGTGACAAGTGTTGGAAATTGAGAGAAAACAGGCTGGAGACGGCGGAACTGGATTACAGGTCCGGATGGGGTGGGGGAACGAGACACGTGTCCGAGTTACCAGCTCAGAACCATGCCCTTCCAAGTAAGCAACTGAGGGGCAGGGAGAACTGACCCCCTCGCTCGGCCACTTGGGTAAAACGCTGTAATTTTTTATTTTTCACACTGATTTTTTCTTGCAAATTTTGAATTCATATTTGCAATCAGAGACCGCAAATTAGCTAGGGGGTGATGACAGTAGGGGGTGATCACAGCCCTAACTAGGGGGCTTTTTGTTTTGAATGCACCTCTGGTAAAACATGGTAAGGCCAAGTGAGGGGGCCAATCCACCCAGATCGCAACTAAGGGGAGTAAGGGAGAAACACCTATTCCCGTCCATGTACCTTGCAGTGGGCAGGGAGAACTGACCCCTCGCTCGGCCACTTGGGTAAAATGCTGTAATTTTTTATTTTTCACACAAATTTTTTTTTGCAAATTTTGAATTCATATTTGCAATCAGAGACCCAAAATTAGCTAGGGGTGAAGAAAGTAGGGGAGATCACAGCCCAAACTAGGGGGCTTTTTGTTTTGATTGCACCTATGGTGAAACATGGTAAGGCCGAGCAAGGGGGCCAATCCACCCGGATCCTTGCAGTGGACTGGAGAGTCACTCAAATATGTCCCTAAATTGCAATTGATGTATTTGCTACATGTGTGATTGTAATTTGTTGACGCAATTCAAGGACATGAGAAAATCTGGTTGGCTGAATGCTAATTTTCGGAAGATTCTGTTTTGGGTGCACCTATTGCACACTTTCAACATAACATTCAGTAGCCCATGGAAGGACTGCCTTCCCCTTAGTGAAGTCCCCATCACATAATTTCATCTGACATTTCTTGAAGTTGCAACTTTAGTTACTGAATGGTGTGGAATACCATTGGTGTTGGATGGAATGGTGTGGAATATCCCACACCATTTCATCCATTGGGAGGCAGTGTGACAGGTTGCTACTGAATGTAATGAATGGTCTAGGGAGACATCACTTCAAAAAAACATAGAAATTGCATACAATGTCCAAAAATTCTATTTCCTTTTTTGAATATTCATGATATTCACTTGCTAATACTAGAAAAATATCAGTCTTAGGAAAATCTCCCTCCAACTATGCTAAATTCCTTATTTGGACGGTTTTGGGTGCTTCCACCGTATGTATGATAGACTACCATATTATTACAATTTGTAACTTGTCTTAGAATATTCAGTGCACAATGTTTAGACCCATTGAATGTCAGGATGGCCGCCATCCTAAGTACAGTCAACTGAAGTCTGATGGTCACGTTTTCATCCTAACAAAGTTCTTGCGTTTGTTTTTGTTTTTTAAACCTGGAGTTTGTTTCAAGCAAAATATTAAAAAAATAGCGGAAAGCCAAGCGCTAAACCCTGGAGAAGAATTCATAGCTTAGCAAAGCACTATTGCATCAATCCAAAATTCAAGCAAATTAAAGAAAGCACTACATTATTTTATATTATGGGTGTTGGCAAAATGTTGGCAAAATGTTGGCAAATAATAGCAAGGTAGTTGCATGTAAGTGCAAGGGTGTTAGTATATGAGCCTAAGATCTTGATTTAATGTGTATTAAGTCAAGGTATCTATACTATAGGTACCTATATTATCAACATCTTCTATGATTATAAGATATCTATATTGTAGATACCTTCCAAAGGTTATAGGGGACCTACATTATAGGTAAATATGTTATAGGCACCTTCAATGGTTGTAGGGTACTTACTTACACCAAGGCTCAAGGTTTAGAGACTTACAATTTTAGATTCACATCCTAATATTTTTATTCTATATTAATTTAAGAATCATCTAGAGCCATCTGAAGATCATGCCTTTGAAAAACACAACTATTGTTATGGGCTTGAGCCATTAGAAGAGATTTGAAGGCAATGGAAGGCCGTTTTAGGGTCTTTCCCCCGGGGAGGACACTTCTTGTATATTTGGGGGACCCACGTGCGGCGGTGGGGTATTTTTAAGGGGGCTATCAATTACTTGTAATCATTACTTAGCAACATTAAAAGAGACCCTATTTTACCATAAAGCAAAAAAATCAGCCATATTATCATCCTTATTTTATTTTTAAAACACTTTGCCTTTTTAATGTCCCCTATTTTATATGTAAATTTTTTATAAATTTTACCTAAGATTATTTAAATGTACCCTATATTCCGCCGCACGTAGGTTATTAAAAAACGGGAAGTGTCCTCCCCTAGGTCTTTCCCCGCTTCCTATTCCCTATGTTGTCCTAAAACAGTAAATTAGCCTATAATGGCTAAATTTTTGAATTTTCAAAAATAAAATATTAGTAGTAGTATTTTCAAAAAAATTAAAAGGTGTTGAGAAACGTAACACTAATTTTTTAAAGATTGGATTTAATTTTTAGAATTACTATTTATGATGTAATATTGTCTCAACCAAGTCAAATTGCTAACGTAGAGTATTTCCACAATTTGAGAACTCAAAATAACTCGTGATCTTCTAATGCCCTCAAATCTCCGCCAATCATTAGGAGAGATTTGAGGGCTCTAGGAGCTCACAAGTTCCTACAACCCGAAATCGCGTAATCTACCGCGAGAATGTACTTTTGCAGGAATCCTATGTAGTTGAGCAACTTCCACATCATTAATTCTTTTTTTTTAATTTAATTTTTTAATTTTTGGACTTTTTTTCATATTTCAGGACCCCAAATTTTTTTATTTTTTTATTTTTTTGAGAAATGCTAGCCTAACAACGGCCAGCTGTTCCAGACCAATTTCGGGAACAACCCCGAAACGGCCCTTTGGAGCCCTCAAATCCCTCCTAATGGATTGGAGATTGTTGACTTGGTTTGTAAGTTTGTTGGAGTGTATTCATGATAAACTAAGCACTTTTATAGGAAGAGATTTCACATTGCTTGATGTTTGGACAAACCATTTTATATAAGTTATGAAATGAACATAATTTAATCTCACATAAGAAGATGGTAAGAAATTCCACTCTCAACGACAAAGTTAGGCTTTTGAACTCCATGGTTGAGAGGCAAGTACTTAGGGCAATCTATTTAACCCTTGAGTGCTTTAAAGCCTTAAATATGGCCTCTCAATTTTGAAAAATGTCCTTGTTTGCCTATTAAAATCTTTTCAATGGTATGATCAAAGGCCATGTCCCTTTCCATATACATCCAAACATGTCTCCACTACCAATCGATACGTTTAGTTTTTGTGGATCTTGTTTTTTTATGATAGACAATTAGATTGGAACAAATGCAAGAGGGTCTTAATTTTGGTGAACATGGACTAGGCACTTATAGTGGGGGTTTAGGATTTAGACAACTTGCATGGGATCAATAATGGATCAAACAACTCAAAAAAGATTCAAATTCAAAATAGTTTTACATTTTCACCAATTCATTTTGAAGAGCTTCTACTTTTTTGACATTCTTTTTGAAAGTTATTTATCCTCTTATTAGACAACCTTGTTTTCATTCTTTTTTATACTCTTTATGAACAAATATTTACACGAAAGTGTCATTAATTGAGTTTATTCAAATACAACATTTTCACAATATCAACCCTTTGGTGCTTTCATTTTTAAATTTTGAATGATTAATAGAGAGGATCCAAAGTTTTTTTGACTATATAATTTCTCATTCATCTAATGTATGCTTGAATTAAAAAAATAAAAAACAAAACAAAACAATTTTGTATAGTGAATTCAATGAAATTAAGATAAATAATATATATTTATAAGAATATGAAAAAATATATACAAAATTTCATAAATAGATTTAAGCACTAAGGAGGTAGTAATATCAAAGAATTATCTCAAAAAGTGGGCAAAAAAACAATCTTATTGCATAGTCTTTTCAAAGTCTAGAGACTCATTTTTTTCAATCAAGAATTAGAAAATACATTCTCAAAGTAGATATTACTATTGATTCAAAAGGTATTTTTAAACATATTAAAAGAAGGTAAAAAATTAGTGTCACTAAATGTTTTCATTTTTTGAGAATTTGTAGAATATGGATTTAGACCTTAGATAATTTCAAAGATATTCAATGCCTAATGTCCATCTTCTTGCTTCTGCTACATCAATGAGCTAATTACCACAAGAACTTTTATTTTGTACTACCCTGGGGACTACCCTTAAATATTGTGACTTTGGTATATTAATATAGAAGAGAATAAAAAAATGTAGCCCAAAATATGAAATATTTTTCTTAAAAACCAATTAACCATTTACAAACACTAAAACCAATTATTAGATTGATGGATTCTATTTATTGGCATAACTTCTCTTTGTTTTTATTTTCAAAAAGTGCGGAAGAATAATATTCTAAATTTATTAGTGACATGATCAACATAAGAAGAGCATAAAATGCATAAGTTAGAACCTTTAATCCCTAAAGAACCATGATCTTTACTTCAATTTCTTCAAAAACACCCCAAACTTGCCATTTCTATTGCAAAGTGTAAAAAAATGAGAATTTTTTCCCTACCTATTCTTTCTTAGGATCTTGTACTAGAATTATAGTGTAAGATTTTGTGGAAGGAGTTTTGGAAACTTTGGCCACATACAATGCAAGATATCAGTGTTTAAAGAAAAAAAACAAGTGTTTTTCTACCTTATGTAACTAATTTATGTGACTTTGAACCTTCTTAATTTGATTATTTTGCACTACTAAGTTTAAACTTCTTTGAAATTATCATAAAAAATTAAGTTATAAGTTTGAAGAAATATAGTTAAAATAAATATCACTTGATTCTCATTCTTTAGAAAATTGTTTAGTACTAGAAGAAGGTATAGGATAGAGGGAAAATTGAATTGTCAATATCTTTAAGATGGAATTTAAGGACACTAATTGAAAAAATGAGAATTCTTCTAGAAAGAAAACTAAACTATGTGATATTTTTCTTCTAAAAAATAGAGAGTACAAAAATGAATCCAACACATTGATTTTCAAAAAGATGCTAATATTACTTACAAAATAAGATACTCTATAATTTGAAATCACTAATCTGAATGGAATGAATCAAAGTTTCTATGGTGAAACAAAAGTTTAATCTATAAAAGCTTATTTTTTAATTATTTCAACTTTTGTGGAATTCTTTTGTTGCTTCATGAAAATTATATAAAGGATGGCACACTTTTTCTTCTAAGCACCAACTAAAATAAAATTAAAAAAAACTATATGCCCATGAAGCTAATGTAATTTTTTATCTTAAAAAGATAAAAATAAATCACAACAAAAATTGGGATCATAGGAACTTCCCTAAAATCCATTTCGTCCCTTGTAGGGATTTTAGACCTTTAGAGGGTACTAAGGTAACACTTTATTTGGACAATTTAAAGTGTCTTATATTTTTAGGACCAAAAATGAATGGCTTGCAATAATGATCATTTCATTGTTAAATTAGGTTCTTAAATGAGAAAAATGAAAGATTTGCCACAAATTTGGAGCCAAAATTCAAGATCAAACATAGTAGAGTGAAAGAACCCAAAAAAATATGCGCAATAGAATAAAAATTTGAAAAACGGTTCAAATCTAAATACAAGATGTGTATTCTAAAGGTTGTTGCTAGATACATATCAAGCATGCCTTGACAAGGTAAAACAAACATGCCTTGACATCATTGGACAAAATTCCCTATTTGATGACTTTTTGACTTCTTAAATTTTAAAAATTCAATAGTGAATCTTCTTTTTTATTTGAATACATCACTTCAAAGTTAACTTTATTTTCTTAAGAATGAGCCCAAGAATAAGTAACCTTTGACATTCCTTAGTCTAAAAATGGTTGTTCTAAAATAATATTGCCCATATTATAGTTGATGAAATTTTAAGGGTTAAATTGTAAAAGAAATTGAAGGTCTTTTTAGTAATCAAAAAGAGATTTTAAATTCTCTTGAAATGAATTTTTTTTTGATTGTTGAAAATTAGTGTATTCAAAATGGATCCTAATTAGAGACTTTTATGAGTAGAGGTTGTACATCTTCATTTAGTTGAGTAAGAATTTGCATGGGAAAATTTTAGAAACTAATTACAATTAGACACACTTACCTTCAATGTTGTTTAACTTGTTACTACTTTGTACAAAATTTTAATCTAATGCCACTTATAGACAATTGAGGTGAATCAAATTGTATTATTAGCCTTGGAGATCTAACAAGGTGTCCAAAATAAAAGTATGCCCTCTATATTGCAGTCAATTAGTTTTGTATTCCCTAACCTCCTAGACTTTTGAGGGGGTCTACAATTCTTTGTATGAACTCAAAATTTCATTCATAGTAATAATTAATTAATCCCTAAAGTTAAACATCCACTTGAATAAAATTGAGTACCATATTTTGTAGTCAATTTTGAATGAATCTTGTTGAAAATTTGATATAAGGTGCAAACATGTATCTTTTTGTCAAAAATGTTATTTTTTTCCCTCCTTGACAATGAAATTTTATATTGCCCAAAGTTTTTCACACAATATGGCCAACTCATGAAGAATCATCATTTCACTTTTAAAATTTTGCAAGCATAAAACTAATATGATGTAGGATGCAATTGTCCAAAAAAATAAGTGTAGTGCAGAAATCTCACTTTACAAGGGAATAATGTCTATTGACTATGTCAAGCAACACCAAATTTTAATTATTTATTTTAAGCTTCAAACACTTAACCCCTAAAGCCCTAAACTAAATTTTTTGCAGTAGAAGAAATCTGAGGGCATTACATGGCTGTTTCAGGTCTATTCCCAAAATGGCTCCCAATGCCAATGGCCGTTGTCAAGCCGACTTTAATCAAATGAATGAATAAATAAATAAATTTGGATCCTGAAATATGAAAATTAATCCAAAAAATAATTTGAAAAAAAAATAATGCGGCAAGGTCGCAACTACGTAGGATTCGAGTTCACAAGGCAGAAATTGCATTCTCATAGTCCAAGAACCTACAGTCTGGGAACCTACAATCTCCTAATGCCCTCAAATTTCATCTAATGGCAAAATAACTGTGAACATAGCAATTTCATGCAGTGATGCAACTTACTACAAATGAAGTATTTAATTTTTTTTCTTTGAAATTCACACAATATGTGCTTCAAGAGTATCCTTAAGGCGCAAACATTTTCATAACTTTTGACTTCATGGTTAAAAAATAGTTTGCATTGTTTGGCAAGCAACCCAAATAGCTAAAGAAACTTAATTAATTATTTTTTAACAAATTTTTCAAATTTTTTTATCAGATTTATATGTACTTGGAAATCTTTGAATCATTCTACTTGATTAATGAGATGAAAGTTATGAAGAACTTTAGTATGTAGGTAGTTTGCAGGTAATTATCAAATATTTACTCTAATATGAACTTTGAATTTATTTTATTTTATTCAATTCTTAATATTTTTGAAAAAAATAAGTACATTAAGTGTAGATTGTTTTCTAAAACATTACAATTATTGCGATTGATATTTTTCAGTTCTATAAATAATTATTAACAATTTAGTTATTTGAATCACTTTCTAGTTCTTTCTAATTACTATTTTTTCCCTAAATGCTGTATAATTCCAAATGATTTGAAAATTTTCAAGTGTGTAATCAACTTGCTTTCAAGAACAAATCCAAAGAGTAACCACCATTTTGGACATTTTTTCTTACAAAATGTGACCATTTGAAGTGAAATTGCCTAGATTTTTGCACGGTTAAAAAAAAAAATTTGTCAATTCAAACACTAATATCTTGCAATCTACATTGTAGAAATTTCTGAATTTTTTTCCATGTCTTCTTGAACCATCTTAACCACTAAAGGACCAAACTATGTTTTTTGGCAACATAGCAATTTGGGGCAGATTACCACACATGGAGTTTTTATTTTTTTTCTTTGAACTTTTCACACAATGTGTGCCTAATGAGTAGCTTTAAGACCCGACAATTTTCATAAATTTTGAGTACATGGTTAAAAAGTTATTGCATGATATGTCATTTTCATTCAACGGCGGGCAATCCAGGCAGCCCCTAAAACTTCTTCAAAAAAAAATTTGAAAAATTTGAAATTTGAAATTGATTCTTTACATTTATATACACATGGTAAGATTTGAATCATTCCATTTGGATCAATTAAATGAAATTTATGAGAATTTTTTGTTTGCGGGTAGGTATGTAGTCTTTGAAATCAATACCTACCTGCAAACTTAAATTTCTCATAAATTTCATTTAATTAATCCAAAAGGAATGATTCAAAGCTTAATATGTGTATATAAATGTAAAGAATCAATTTCAAATTTCAAATTTTTTAAAAAAAAATTTTAAGAAGTTTTAGGGGCTACATTGACTGCCCGTTGTCAAATGAAAATAACATATTATGCAATAACTTTTTAACCATGTACTCAAAAATTATGAAAATTTTAGGATCTTAAAACTACTCCTTGGGCACACATTGCGTGAAAATTTCAAAGAAAAAAAACTAAAAATTCCATACGTAGTGAGCTGCCCAAAATTGCTATGTTGCCAAAAAACACAACTTGGTCCTTTAGGGGTTAATACATGGTTCAAGATCCTATGGTTACATGTCTCCAAAAATGTCTATTTTCAAAATTTTAGTGCCTATACTAGAAATGGAAATTTGTGAGCATTTTTGGTGAAAATATAGTAAAAGTGATTATTCTTCAAATTCATATTGTCAATAATTTAGAGATTTTTTCCATACATTCCTAAAATAGTCTAATCTCCTTTTGCATGGTTGAATTTTTTGCATTTCATCTCTTAAAAACATTTCTTTCCTTGTTGCCCCCGAATGCGGTAGTTTTTGACAATTTTTGACCTAAATGTACCCTACATAAATAGTTTCTTAGCAAGGATTGAGTTTGGACTCTTTTTTTAAAGAATACAAATGCCTACAAGCATGAAAGATAATTGAAGAGCACTTAGCCTATAACAAAAATTGAAGAAAAGTTGTTCTAGTTTTTGAAAATAATTTGGATGAAATTACCAATTTTAATGAAACTCATCCATTAATATAGATAGTTCTATCCAAAATATTTGGCTAGATCAATTTCTTGGATGTTGCCCCCAAAAATTTACAAGCTTTTACAAACTAAAGCCTTGAGCTGCGTTTTTTGGCAACATAAGTTTTTCAGGCAGCTCACTACGAATGGAGTTTTTATTTTTTTTCTTTGAAATTTTTACACAAGATGGACCCAAGGAGTAGCTTTAAGGCCCAACAGTTTTCATAACTTTTTAACCACAAAGTCAAAAGTTATGAAAATTGTTGGGCCTTAAAGCTACTCCTCGGGCCTATCTTGTGTAAAAATTTCAAAAACAAAAAAATAGAAACTCCATTCGTAGTGAGTTGCCCCCAAAAATTTCTGTTGCCAAAAAACACAGCTCAAGGCTTTAGGGGTTAAGCACACCATAAATGGATACAAATCAAAAGGGAAATAGACACCTCATAATGTCAGGACCTATTGGATCTAAGATTCCAAGTTCCTTGGTGGATTGTTGATATTCACTTGGATCCTCCTGACCATGGCTTTTTCTTTTTCTTTTCCCTTTTTTTCCCTTTTTTTTCCTTTTAAATTCTTTTTTCTTTTCCTTCCTTTCTTTTTCCCAATGACAAAAATCTTTGTGCAGGGCATGATTCATTTCATTGGTGCCACTAGCTCGGTCTGGAACGCATTGCCTCACCATTGGCTTTGCACATGCAGCCTATTGTAAGCTTAATATCCTTTGCATGCAACTCCCTGGTTGCCATTTCACAAGTCTACAGACTTTGCAGATATTTGCTGACGTGGAACAAAAGGCTTGGGATCAATGGAATCAATCCAGCTCCTTGGTTTCCATGATAAAGGGAAGGAGTACGGCGCTTGTTCAGTTTGTAGAACAGTTTCGGTTTGCGGGGCATTTCACACTACGGCCGTCCAAGTTGAGACTCAAGAGTCCATCAATTCTCCACCAATCAGATTTTAGAAAACCATGTACTCTTGACTTGAATGGCCGTAGTGGCGTAGTGTGAAACATCCTTTAGTGTGTGATAAAAAGAATCAAAATAAAACCAGGCACACATTCCTACTTTCTCAATATATGGAATCATTGCAAAAAATTCCTAAGGTGGGGGCACCCAAAACCATCAATATAAACAATTCAGCATAGTTGGAGTTGCGGAGGCATCTTTTCCTAAAAAATAATATTTTGTAGTATTAGCAAGTAAAAATCATGATTTAAAAAATATATATATATATAGACTTTCTTGATGTTGTATATAATTTCTATGATTTTTCAAAGTACTAGCTCCCTAGACCACTGAAACTGTCATATAGGTGCACCTAAATCTAAACATTGCAAAATTCAATTGTTAGTGAATCACAATTTAATTAATATACACTCTTCAAATGCATCAACAAATCAATGTTTAGCATGTAGAGGACTCATTCAACAAAGTTTAGGGATATAATTGGGTGAGTTTGGGGACAAAGAATAGGAACAGGTGTGGAAATGAGTTTTTCTATTTTTAAATCTATTTTTCTATTTTTACATTAAATAGGGGTTTTCAAGGGGATTAGAAATTTATAGGAATTTATTGTGGAAAATTGTAGATGTTTGAAACTTAATGTACAACCCATGGCACTTCAATAACTATTGATGTACAATACAATAAAGGTAGATATTTAATATAGTGTGAAATGTTGTTTAATTAGTATGGATCACCATAGAATCCCTATTCACGATAAGTGAATGTACACACTTTTGGATGAATGCATGTACTTTCATGCCTATTTTGCATGTTTTATTCATGTCTGTACAGTGGATGTAAATTGCTTCTTCAACTCCAATGATTTCTTTCTTCACTGCCCCCAAACTAAAGAAACCCTAAGTTATGGAGTATGATACATTAGATGTTTTTTCAGCAGTTTAGAAGACTGCGAGTTCCCAGCTGTGGGAACGCTGTCGGGAACTGCCACATCTGCGATCTGACGTGGTCGAGAGACTGCCACGTCAGATAATAATATTTAAAAAATTAAAAAATTAATTTTTTTTTCGAAAAAAATTATTTAAAAAAAAAAATTTATTTTAAAAAAAAAATTATTTTTTTATTTTTTTATTATATTTTATTCTGACTGTTCGCAGCCTTGGGAACAGGCCTGAAACAGTCTTCTAATCTCCCAAAAAACATCTAATGATATTTTAGAGTTCAGACAAACAATTTCAAAATGGTCAACATGGTCTGTCTGAAATAGATATTTGTACAGACTTGAACTACTAATCATTACTCTTAGTACATGTATGATTTTTTAGATAAAAATATTTTGTTTGAAAAGTGCAGTTTTCAGTACTTGGTCACACAACACATTGTTTTTCTTTGAAAATATGGACTTGTATATATATGTAGTATTTTACAACCATAGGAAGTGGATTTGGTGGTATGTTAACATTTGGTGCACATTCAAGGGCCCTTTGTTTGTAACTGATTTTGTGTATTGCAAGGCATAAGGGAGAGGCACACCTGTACCCAATGCCATCCGTTTCTACAGCACACAATCATTTCAGGCTATAAATGTAGGTAGGCAGTACATGGCTTATTTTTTTGACCTAAAACAATAAGCAATCTACATTTCTATTCTAGAATGAACAACTGACTTAGAAATGGATGGCATTGGGTGCAGGTGCGCCATTGGGTGCCTCTCCCGTAAAGGTCATTCTTATGATTGCACATATGTAGTGACCTCTTCATGTCCACAACCATTCAAAGAGGAATGTAGGTTTTTTTTTGGCATTTGAGGCAAATGAGGACATACAAATAATTGACCCTTGTTCTTTTCTTCAAGCAAGTAGTAATTTCTATTGTTTGTTGTACAACTTATTCATTCTAACCTTCCCAATGACACATTGCATTCATATGTGCAAACATTTCTTAAGAATTTTGAGCAGTAGGAAAGGATACTTGAATTTCAAAGCTAGAAAATGCAATCTATAAATTGTTTATAGTGTAGGTGTATACACACCTTTAGCATTGACACACATATTTATCACAAGGTTGGAGGGTCAATCTTGGTAGCTAAATATCAATACTACAAACAATGTTTTGCTTGTCATTTTTGAGTTTGTCATTTTTGAGTGGCACTTCTTGTTGCACATAACATAAATGAGTTTTGTTTTTTTATTGATGACTCACAAAGCTATTTGTGATATGCAATTTTGATAAGATATTTTACAATGAGAACTTAAGATACTGTAGAAAAAACAAGATGAATTAACATAAGTATAGCTCTTTTCATTTGTATATCCTTACATATCTAAAGATTATAGTTTTTGACATTGTCTATATGTTTGGAATAAGAAATAATTTTGGTGGTAGTAGGTTGGTTTACTTTATACAAAGATCTAAAGCCACCTTGTTTTTTGCCTTGTAACTATTTAGGTCTATTAGAGGGAGGTAGAATAGTCTCATGATAGGAATAAAGCTGGTTATCCCATGAATTATTACATCTAAAGAATGCAAGATCATTGGTAGAGGCATTGAACCTCCAAATGTGACAAGGTACCATAATGTAGAAAAATAGTCACTAGTAGAATATGCCAAAATTTCAATAGTATAAAGATCTCACATAAAAATTGTTCAAACTTTAAATGAGACCTCAAGAAGCAAGTGTTTTGTCTAGAAAGGAATATTCTTATTGATTCTACATGAAAAATGTATGGAAAGTCCACCCTCTCAATAATTTCCTCACAATTATTCTCCAACTAAAAAAATTGGGGAATTAGATCATAGTTTGTCTCAACCTTTGCTAAAATCGTCAAGACTTTTATAGCTATCTAGTCTTGGCTTTTGTTGCTTGAATAATTGACTTGGATGTTCTTAAATTCAAAAGCTCTAGTATACATGGGTGGATTAAGACTCTCCAATTTTTTTTTCTATAAGTTTGATATGTGGGTTGGGGTTGTATTTTGAGAACAAACTACTATCTGGTATAGTATTGTGTACATTGAAAACTAGCAACTTTTCCAAAATAATTTGTATACATTAAGGAATGTAATCTTGCCAAAATTACAATTGATTTCATATGGTTTACTTTCTCTTCTTTGTGCAAACTCAATGTAAGTACCTTCACTAGAGACTTTGCTTGCTTCCTTCTGTTGTTAAGAAATACCATTGTTATTAATTACTTTGTTTGCTAAAGGAGATACCTATAGTGCAATGTTATATTGTCAAACTTATTTTTGCAATAATTGCACTACAAACTTAATATATTAGAAATCTATATGTGTGATCTATGTATCTTGCATACAATTCAAATTGACAAACAAATGAATACATTCAGAAGAAATTGCTATTGGGATGCTGCTATCTTACCTTGGGTACTATACAACTACAAAATTATTACATGCAGAATTCAATAAAAGACATGTACCCAAATAACACATTTTATTTTAGGTAGCATGACTCTTGATCTAGGCATCCAATCAATTATTATTTTTAATTCTACAAAAGTACTGCAAGTCTAGGCCCATCTTGTATCAAATTTTCAAAAGTCTCCATTCATTTTTGACTTAGCTTCATCATCACTTATCTCTAATTTTCCCTTGAATAGACACTTGATCATTTTAGGAGTTGAATATTCTTCAAGCTAATGCACTATTAATATCACTTTTTATTTTAAAATAACAATATAATAAGTTCAATTGTGTGAAATCATTATGATGAAAGTGATGACAATGGATATGCCTACCTTCTAGGTTCAAAAGAACATTTGAATTCTTAAAAGTAAATTATTAAAAGTCTTTATAGAATTGGTACAATTTTTGAGAGAAGGAGTTTGAAATATTCAAAATCTCTCGAAGTGGTTGAAATTTACTAATTTTTTTTTAAAACCCAAAAAATACAAAAGCACAAAAAAGTTTCATCCATTTTGATATTATTTATTTGTCTTTTAAAATATCAAGCAAGTTATTAGAGCTGGTCCATAGTGTTGTCAATTGCATAATCTCCACAATGACAAAAATCAAGTTAAGTTAACAAAGTGAATTGCCTTAAAACATCTCCACTATTGCATTGTAGGAGGTACAAATTGAGTAACTAGCTTAGTGAGATGAGAATCACTACTCCACAATAGGTACAAAAAATGGCTAGCCATAGACAAATTTGGCAAGTATATTGTCAAATGAAGTGTCTTGATTATAGCTCAATATGGGGGGTGATTTTCTTTTTAACCTTGATTTCAAGGTTCCACCCTTTGATTGACCTCCAATGAACTCTATTTTTTTTTCCAAACAAATGAAATGCTTAAAAGCATTACAGTTATAGTAAAATTTCCTTTACTCTTATTAGAAAGATAAGATGAAAGATGACTTTTAACTTTATTTGTATTTTCAAGTGGAAAGTAAAGTTTCCTATGCCCACATAGGATGGTAGGACATCCTCCAACCCATGTGGATATAGGGAGCCTCTTCTCCATTAGCAATTCAAACCAAATTGTCAATATTTATAAAGCAATGTGAAGTACTCCATTTTTTTTTAATTGAAAAACCAATGAGATGCAAAGAAGTTCTCAAATAATTGAAAATGAAATTATTTTTTAATATAATTTTAAAGGAAAATAAACTTGATTTCTTGGTTGGAGTGCTTTTCCTTCTTAGAGTGTTGCATTCATTGCTTTGCAATGTTGTAGATGACTACTATACAAGCCATTCACATTTGAAGAGCACTACAAAGAGATCAAATTTGTGCCTCTATCAAGTGCCAAACATTGGATGCTTACAACAAAGCAAAGTTGGTGTTTGAGTCACAAATACAAGTACCAAATGGCTAGATCCACAAGAATACATTCATTGTTTGACAACTATAAGGGAGCCAATCCATTTTTGACCACTCAATAAACAATTGAGCTTATTTGGAGTGTAGGTTTATTGAGTGGAATTTTTTTTTGTTGTACAAAAATAGATTTCTAAAGGATTCCATATTTTTTTATAATTTGATTTCCTAAATTAAAATTACCATGAATTCTTACAAGATTTTGAAGACTTTGTTTGTGCTATGTTGGTCACGTAGGTCTTTCTATTTGTATCATTAAGTAGGTTGAAAAATAGAATGAGGTCTCATTGTAATGTTGAGAAACTTGTAGCCAATCATAATGCACTACAATTGTATTGGAAATTGTGCCATACATGAGCACTACCCACCTCTACCTATCCTACCAAAAGAGGGATGATCAAGAATGGATTGGTTCCTATCAAAAAGGTCTCACTTATAAATTGATGGCAAGGCCTTACAAAAAAGCAATTGCATGCACAAGTAGTTACATAAAAAATTAAGGTAATTACACCTAAAATTGGACAAATAAATAATTTAGTATAAATTCCATTATTAGATTGAAAACCCTTTTGTATGATCTTATTGGTATTCAAAAGGAGATTCTATATTCTTTTAGAATTTAGTTCTTGGACTCATAATATGAATAGATTGCAAAATTCTAAAGTACTAAAAATGAGTGTTTTCTAAAATCAACTATTAATAGACTCTTGCAAGGAGGGGGAGTGCATTTTAGATGAGAATCTATAGTAGTTGGTTTTAGAAAGCATCCAAAATTAGGTGAAAATACCTTAGGAAAAGGTTGTAAGAGCATTTAGTCTACTTTTTTTTAGTGGAAACGGTTGTAGCCTAGTTTACAATGAGCCCACCTTCCTAAATATCTTCCACTATCCTCTCCCCCCTCCCCCCTCCAAAAACTAAAATAGCCTTTATTTTGTAAAATGAGCCTTCAACCTTCCATCTTGGCACACCATCCCATTTCTTTATCAAGCTTACTTGTGTGACAACGAAATTGTAACACTTTTAAAAAATCTAACAATAGCAACAACTCACACCAAGGAGACTGCAAGTTTGCAGTTCACATTCGATAATCACGTGGAGGGCGATGGAGACTTCGAGTGGAAAAGTCAAAAGAATTATTTAGTTGGCAGAAAGACCATTCAGTACGCCAAAAGCCATGTGACAAGACAATTTCTTCGTGAAAAGGTAGAGATCCTTCAACTCTCGTGAACCTTGGCCTTACAGTTTGGACGGTGGAGTGTTTTTCTTGTGGGTGATTCTTTGCCAATTGGCTACAATCAAAAGACATTGGCTATATTCTATGAAAGGATTTCTTCATTTGTTTAGGTCAAACACAACTAGATTATTATTGTTGTGCTCCATGCCAAGATCAAGAGCCAAAATTATCTAGGTACCAACCAATTTTGACATAGATATCACTAAGTGCCACTCAAATGTTACCCAAGTATCACCCCACTATCACCCACCCCACTATCACCCAAGTATCACCCCGCTATCACCCAAGTATCACCCAAATTGTTGAAGAAATATCTAGCTACTTCTCCCAAATGATAAAATTTAAACGACCCACTGACTGAAGAGTCCCAGACTCCATCTGCTGTGCAGGAGGCAGCTTCGTTTGGGCGGCCTCTCTCCGCTCTCCTGGCTGCCGGGAGTCCAGGTCGGGCTAGAGTACCGAGCCACCGTGGCGATGCTCCCCCTGCAAATCATGACAAGTCCAATCATTATTATTGTGTAGGAAGCAAGCAACTGCAAGACAGTGACTGAGACTGAAGGACCGGACCAAGCCCACTCAGAAAAAGAAGAAGAGTAGTCCAATAACACACATGCTGACTCAGAAACCGATAGAATAAATAGAATTACCAGGCATGTTAATTTTTACAGTAATTTAACTAATTACATTCGATTGTTTAAGCTTACCTTATGTTATTCACTAGGTTTTCACAAAAAAAATGGTTCAAAACTGTCATTTTTAGTAAAAGCACCACATTTCTGGAAAGAAAAAAACATTTTTAGGTATGTAACCATAGGATCTTCTAGTATGTTGGTTTGAAAAGATGTGAAATTTTTTTGCACAAATTTTCATCATTGGGATTGCAAAATATTAGCCTTTGAATTTAAAAAAAAAAACATTTTTGGCCTTGTAAAAACTTGGGGTCAGTTGCACTTCACAAGGTCACATTAGTATGAAAAAAATGTCCCAAATGGTGGTGCTTCTTTGGATTCATCCTTCAACGCAAGTTGACTACATGCTTGAAAAAATTTCGGATCATTTGGAATTGTACAATATATAGGAAAAAAATAGTAAGTAAAATGATTCAAAATACTAAATTGTTAAGAATTTATTTATGGAATTGAAAAATGTTTATTCCAATGGTTGAAATGTTGTAATAAACAATCTACAACTATTGTTTTTATTTTTCTTAAAAATATTGAAAATTGAATTGAATAAAGGACTACAAAATTTTGTCTTAGAGTGGAGGATCCATAATTACTTGTATGGTAAAATTCTTCAAAATTTTCATCTCATTTCTTGAAAAAGTGTTTTTTAAAGAAGTTTTTTAGATTGAATAGGCTACTTCTAAGCATTGAAAACTACATATTATACAATGACTTCTTAACTATATAGTCAAAAGTTATTAAAATTGTTGGACCTAAAAGCTACTCCTTGGAAACATGTTGTGTGAAAATTTCAATGAAAAAGAATAAAAATTCCATTTGTGGTGAGCTAGCCAAAGTTGTTATATTGCTAGAAAATGTGATTTGGACATTTAGGGATTTAATGATACATTGATGACTATGAAAATCATCCCTATGATTACTATGTGATATTGACAAGTTTAAGAGACTGCAAAAGCACTGTGTCATTGAATATTATACAAAATAAAATATTATACAAAGATGCTAGTATATAAACACAAAAATGTAAGCTCAAAGATGTGAGTATGTGAGTCTTGATCATATAAATATAAGTAGATATCTTACAACCATTGAAGATGCTTATAGACACTTGTACTATAGGTGTAGAGTCTTTTAGGCTCATGGGTTCATTCTTAGGGTCATACAATAGGAACCCTCAACTATTGAAGACATCCTTTGTTCACAACAAAATTTAGTAAAGATGAATAGTTGCACTTCAATCCTACCAAATAGATTCTTAGTCATCTATTGGCCTCCTTTGACGAAAGTAGTCACTAAAATACTTTGATTATTAAACTAATAGGTGCATTCTTTCTTTTTATCATAAACAATCAAGTCATTCATTGGACACTTTTTAACCTTGGACTCCTTTTAAGATTAGCATTATAGCGTGGATGCTCATTTGATATCAACTTGAATTTGTAATCAAGTTGGTTAAAGATGTTGTCGCCATGATAGAATGAATGATAGAATTCTCTACATTGGATAGACCTACAACTATTCATTTTTGGAATTTTGAGAGAAAATAAAGGTCTTCTATAGAAGTTTAATTTCTAATTATTAGAGGAGTTTTTGGCCTCCTCCCGGGCCTCCTAGAGATTGTTTAAGGGTTGTTCTTTGAAATTATTTCCAATCTTGCAAACCAACCTTTGCTAATCTAAAATTTTGAAATAAATAAATAAATATAAAAATGTATTAAAAAGAAAAAAAATGATTAAAATTTTTCTTTCAAAAAATTATTTTAAAATTAAGTAATAATTAATTTTAAAAAATAGATAAATAATTATTATTTGACATCGCACTTGCTCGACCACATTAGAATGTTGATGTCACAACTTTTTGAGCATTTCCACAATATTCCTAGCATTTGGGAATTCTCAGTCTTCCAAAGGCTCAAATCTTTTCTAATGAAGTGCTTTTGAATTTTTTTTAACTAGTGATTCACATGACACCTAAATGAACGATTTCCACAATCTTTAGTCTTTTCTTTAAAGGTTGATAGGAGTTAATATGAACAACTCTGTACATTAAATCCATATACATCCATAAATGATTCTATGAAGCTAATTTAGATGTCTTATCACCTTACTTGAGTATTTGCTCTTCCAACCTTATTAATTTGTAATGACTTGCTATAATAGAAATACTTTAAATTTGACTTGATTTTCTTAGACTTGTATCACGAACAAGTTTACCCTCTACAAATACTTGTACCCTTACATATTCAAACAAAGATTTTGGAGTTGTAAATGAAGAAGTACATACTGCTAGTATAAAACAATGCAATACTCAAAGAATATTGCAACTCCAAAAGCTATAATATTAAACAATGTTTTTTTGCTAGGGCTCTTGCCTTTGGTTGTTTGTACTTTTTTTTTGCAATAGAAATTGTCCATGTGTTTTAAAAAAACCAAAAAAACCGCTATAATATTATAATCCACAGGTCAAATTGAGCACATTATTTTGTGAGCATTTTAGTTGAAAATCAACTTCAATATCAAATCTGTAATGAACTCCCCTCTACCCCTTTATGGAATAAAGTAGAAGTATCAATAGTCAATCACTTAAGCAATTTTCAATCCAATTGTCATCAATATAAAGTAAGTGGAATTTTTGCAAAGTAGGAAGACAGGAAATACTGGAACTACAAATTTTTTAGAATTTTATTTCCAAAATTGAAATTACTGTGATTTTTGGAAGCCAAAAAGTTGTTTGGACTAATAGCCAATGTTTAAACTCTTCCAATTCCAATCACACTCAATACTTTTCCACTCACTACTTCCTACTTTCTTGCTCACTACTTTGGAACATGTGTTATAATCTTATTGGGCCTAACCTTGAAATGGAGGAAAAAAGACATTTCAAACTTTGGTTGGAAATACATTTTAGCCTTGGTTGAAAATAGTTGCACTCTTCAAATTTAATATGAGTCCTTGTTCGGGAATGGGTACCTCTACCTTAGCATTTCAAAGTCTCCAAGAAGTGGGATCCTAACTAGTTGTAAGGTAAACTAGTCCATAATTGTGGTCAAATGACTACAATGGATACCTAATGATTTCATGATGGTTTTTTAGGCCACAATTAATGGCACGACATTAAATCTTACCACTAAAGGTAGGTTCAATAGAGTAAATTTTGGATTCTCTGGGATAAAAGTGAAAAAAAGCCCCCTATTTTGTGCTATATCTAGGGTATATTTGTAACATTATAGAGTGAATTTGGAATTTGGAATTGCAAATATGAATTCAGAATCTGCAGAAAATAAAAAATTCTTGCGTTTTTCCCTAAGGTATATCCACCTTGATGGATCCACCTTCAATAGTGGGATTTAATGTCCTTCCAATCAATGTCATATTGACATTAAGGGAGTTATTACTGATCTCATTTCAAACACTTAACTAAAGCAACCAATCCATTTTCAACCACTTAAGCAATTACGCATATTTAGAGTGTAGTTTTTTTGAATGTAGAATTTTTCTATGTGTAGAAATAGATTTCTAAAAAATCGCGTGTTCTTCCAGAATTTTATTTTACAAACTGTAATTACTATGAATTTTCTAGTAGAAGATTTTCCTTAACCTATAATGGTGACATGGACCTTTTTATTTGTGATTATAGGCCAATTGTAAAATTGACCAAGGGTTGGTTGCATTTATGAGAGCCTTGCAAGCAATTATAATGTCCCCCAATTACTCCAAAAACTGCACTACAACTTAATGGAAAGAAAACAGCCTACAGATTGGAAATGAAGAGGTGATTGGAAATAGGTTAGCTACCTTATTTCAATGTAAATCATTGTATGAAATAACTTTTCAAGGTCTTCTACACTAAAAGATTTTGTGATTGCTTTTAAAGAATAAGGTGAGCATTATTAATACAATTGCATATTGGTTTAAGGTAGTCTATAGACTTTTTTGGGTAGATCATTTCAAAAATTCATAACAAATTTATATTGTGCTTGAAAAAAAATCTCAGTTGTTCTCACTATTTCTTAAACTTGTCTATATGTGGAATTTTTCTTTGAAGTTTTTTAGCTATGGTATATGGCAGACTCCAAATGCTCATTGTTTTACTTTATTTTGCCCCCTTTGCAATATCCATGGTTACTTAAAAAATATAAAACAAATAATACTTTGAAGTAAGTATAATGAAATTGATAGAATATTCTTTTTGTTAGAGAATTTTTCATAAATGAATCTAATCTTAACAATTTTGATCATATTCAATGCCACTATTCTTGAAATTATGGTGAGCCCTAAGAACACTAACATAGTGTGTCTTCAATATCCAAGTGTAGCGTGTTGTTGATATCCTAAAGCACTATTGGCATGCTTGGAGTTGATTGGAATTGGAGCTCTAGGTACTAAGCTGGGAGGTCCAATTCATGTTACATGAATTTTTTAAATTAAATATCCACTTTTTTACTAATATTTGGAATTATGTAGCATATAGCAACGAATGAATGACGAGAGTCAAGGAGACAAGTGGAAGATACTTTTAGATAAATAGCAAGTCAAGTAGATGGAAAGGAGAACAAGCTTAGAAATCCTAAAATCAAGGATGATAGAAAAAGAGAGGAACTTACACTCTAGATCTGAAATGAAGTTGACAATTTTACCATATCAATCCTATGGCCTAGTTTGAGATCTACTTTGGTCCAATGTAACTTAGCCAAGCAAATAGCTTGTCACATGGTGTAGCCAACAAAGTGTGCTTTGTCCATTCCATCCAACCTCTAATCACGTTGTACAAGAAGAATGGGGTTGTAGATAAGATTGGAAACTTGGATTCTGAATGTGATTCTTGATGCAATTGTCTCTGTCCAAACTCCAATGTACAAAGACAATAAATTACAATTGATTCAAAAGGTTCGTTTTTTTCAATTCTTAGGGCAACAATAAAGAAGAAAAGTTCATGCTTGTTAGGTGTAGTGTTTGTAGTGGAAGCAACTAATTTAAACCCCAAACATTGATTTGGACGTTTTGTATTTGATGAATGACAAAGAATCTTTCTTTGTAGGACAACAGTGCAACTATTCATCCTTGATATTAAAGGTGGAAAGGGGTGATCTTCTACAACCTCTCAACTCCCAATGAGTATATTCAAAGTAGATGATTTCACACAATATAAAATGCATGATTTCCACAGCCACCATTCTATGCTTCAAGGGTTTACTAAACGCACTTATTCCCTAAACAATGCGCAGGCCTATATTCTAGTCAATGAACAAGATAAAATCTTTTTATATAGGACAGGAAATGCAGTTATTCATCCTCAAAATGAGGGATGGAAAGGGAAGATCTTCTAGAGGGCTTTGACTTCCAACGAGAGCGTTTGAATTTTTTGGAACCAATGATTCCCACGGTATCAAAATTCATGATTTCCACAGCCACCGGCTCGTTGTTTAGGGGTTAAACCTTGGGTCAACCTCCTCCCGAATATCCCGTTATCCACCCACTACAGTACTGTACCGGTAGCATCTTGCATCTGCAAAGTCTATACTATTTACCCATCCATCGACTACAGTACCGGTACGTTAGCCCCTTTGGCGTGGGGCCGGTATCTTGCTTGCCCCCAAAGTTTCCAAATCGTGAACCAGAACAAAAAGGACATGGGGCACTAAATTATTCCAAGGAGCTCTAGCAGTAAGTTAGCGCTTCCAGTAACTTACTCCATCTAGGTGGCATCAAATGGCTCCCAGTTTCAATGGGAATTATCCATTTGTTGAAAAACAAAACACAAAACAACAAATGGCTCCCAGTTCCCACCAGTGATGTCAGAACAGATTCAGGGTTTTTAGCCAAATGTTCATTTTTGGAAGATTTCTTAAAATTTATACAAAGGGCATGAAAAAATTAAGTAGAAAATGAGCAAAATTTACCCAGTTTTGGGATCACTGGTTCCCACAATGAGAGAAATTGTACAGTGCTGTTGAGCCATCCCTTTGGATTTACAACAAAATAATCTACCCTTCATAACATTCAGTAGCCCATAGAAGGACTGCCTTTCCCTTTGTGAAGTCTCCATCACGTAATTTCATTTGACATTTCTTGAAGTTTGCAACTTTAGTTATTGAATGGTGTGGAATATTCCACACCATTTCATCCACAAGGAGGTAGTGTGACAGGCTGCTACTGAATGTTATGTTCACCTTTGATCTGCATGAATTATTCATCCAATTTGAGCATCTTTACGACCCTCTCTAAGTGCATATCGGGAAATTGTTGCCCAAGGGTGGTAGCTCGAGGGTAGCAAATTTTCTGATATGCACAAAGGGAGGGTCGTAATCCAATGTTAAACATGCCGGGTTTCTTTTTCTTTCTAGTGTTGCAATAGTGCAGTGCATCGTTACAGTGCTGCAATAGTGCAGTGCATCATTGCACTTTCCCAAGTATTGTAATGTGTTATTGCATCAATTATTTAGAGTGAGATTGGAAACCCAAGTGCTTAATGTATGTGTCTTAGATTCCAAATTCCCAATAGTGCAACAACATGGAACAACCTCCAAAAGAATATGGATCTTAGGTATTCCTAATAAAAAGTGTGGTTCCTACCATGGGGTAAGATAGAAGGCTCCAACTCCGACAGGACATTGAAATTGAACAGGATGCAGGGGTACATTTTTCTTTCTTCAATGTACCAAATCTTCACATTTTGGGAGGTGATTGCTTTGGATGACCACAAATGACCACTTTTTTCAACTTCAAAAATTTGTAACTAATTCTGCAAAGCTCCAAAAAATATGAAACGACTTGGATTAGATGCCTATTCCACATGTCTTTCAAGGAACATTCACTAATAAAGAGAGAGAGATGTTTAACCTCCCCAAAATTCAGTTCCAACCCTTAGAGCATCCCCATGCTAGACCGCTCAAGCAGGGGCGCCAAATGGGGTTTGATATAGGTTGATGGTTAGTGAAGGTGCTTCATGCCCCATGCCTACACTCTTAATTCACTCACTAAATACATCTCCCAAGCTAAAGAACTACCTTTATGAAGCCAGGTGAAAGATGCCAGGCCAAGTGTTGAGCCTCCAAGCTCGGAATGGCTGAACATTCCCTGAGAGTGTGCCAGAATTGAACAAATCAAGGTATAGTGAGCCACGAGGAAGAAACATAATAGTTGAGTGCCATTATTACTTTGAAGTGTTTGCTGGCTAAATTTTTTGTTTGGAGTGCCTGGCATGGGGCAATTTCACAGGGCAAACACGTTGCATTATCATTTTTCAACCCTTTGACGTGCATGCATGGGGATGCTCTTAGATGGTCGGTTTATGGACCTCCTACCTTACTGCTCAAATTCCCCAAATGCTCCAAGCACCTTGGATGGAAGGGAAAAAAATCATTGAACTTGGCCCTCTTTACCCGGACTCATTCACTTGAGAGTAGGTTATAAGGTAACCAAAGGGCAGGGAGAACTGACCCCCTCGCTTGGCCACTTGGGGAAAACGCTGTAATTTTTTTATTTTTAACACAATTTTTTTTTGGAAATTTTGAATTCATATTTGCGATCAGAGACCGCAAATTAGCTAGGGGATGATGAAAATAGGGTGATCACGGCCCAAACTAGGGGGCTTTTTGTTTTGATTGCACCTGTAGTAAAACATGGTAAGGCCGAGCGAGGGGGCCAATCCACCCAAATCCCATATGTGAAGGTATGATTCTGCACCTACCATGGAGTTTTCATGTCATGTCCATGTCACTTTGCACCATTCACAAGATGACATGTGGCTCTTTTTTTTAATAAAGAATGGCATAATTGATGCCGAATCTGACTTGGTAGATCCCAACAGTGAACCCAAGTGAATCCCCACTTTTTAAAGGACATGGATCTATGTTCTGTTGCCTTACCTGAAGTTATTCCAGAAACAGTAAGTTACCTCCAGTAAAAATAAAAAGTCCTCCTCCCACTACTGTACTGGACGGACTGTACCCTAGTCATAAAAATGCTCCCAGTATCCAGGAGCTCAACAATTAGGGACCCTCCTTTTGAATTGGATTTGAACCATTTGTCTGGACGTCCCATTTTTTTCTTTTTCTTTGTGGACAATTTTCATTAGGGGGTGTCACGGCTCCTCAGAGAAACTCAATTTCTCAGGGAAACCCAAGTTGGTGAGATTTTTCGGGAGCCAATGAAAACTGCCGTAGAATGGAGGAGCCGTGACACCCCTTTTTGCTGTTCGCAACGATTCCCAAGAATATCTGGCTCACACAGCTGGGTTGGGAGCTCCGATACTTGCGCCAAGTCAAGGGGTTCAAGAAATTCTTCAAGAAATTTTTGAAAAACGTTGTTTCTTCACCCCTGGAAGAGAAGAAACGGCACTTGAATTTCTTCGTGAATTCCAAAGCCGCCTTTCGGTGTCGTTCGGCCCCTGCACGACACCTATCCGTTCTCTGAGAAAATGGAGGCCGTCGGAAGTGCCGTGACACCCCCTATTGATAAGGTAGGGGAAATAGTACCGAGAATTCGATCTAGGTGAATTTTTTATTATTTTTTAAAGACATCCAAAGTTTTCAATACAACAATTTTTGTTGAAGCCCAAGCAGGGTCCATCATATTCTTCACATATATTCAGGGTCTGGTACCTACCGAATACTTTTCCCACCTAGGGGGAAACAAATTAAAGTATAAAATTCAGATAAAAATACCCAGTATCATACTGGAGCGCCTTTAGCAAGGAGCTCAGTTAGGACTTAGGAGCAAGGAAGTCAGCTCAGTCTGGGGGAACTGGCTGGGGGCCTGGGGGCCGGGGGGCCTGTCCGGGTCGGGTCCGGCCCCTTCCCAACCCGACCCGTTTAATGAGCGGGTCATCTCTCTCCTCGACGCTCCTTCTATAAGAACTCCCAGCTCGCCTTCCATCTCGTTTGGGATTTCTTCCGCTTTTTCTTTCCTCGATTCGACAGCGCTTCGCTTTCGAGGATTCCGAAGTGTGCCTGATGATTCGTGTCTGGTTCTTCTCGGAGAGTTTTCCTACACTGCATTTTTGAGTTTGTTCGAGTTTTATTTTATTTTTTCATGTTCATTGTATCGCGTCTTTGAGCGTGGAGCCGTGTGAATTGCTTTGCGTGTTTGTGCGTGTTCGACCTCGCTGCAGTCAATGAACTCCAAGCATTGAGCTCGTGAGTGTGGAGATCGAGTCATTATTGAAGGTTCTCTGCTGCTCTGCCGGCTGCATCCTTTTCTTGTGATATTTTCTTTAACTTCTCTTTGAAGTTTTCTGCCTTAAGAGCGCTGTAATTGGCGTTCGATACGTCGAGTTTTCGGGTGTGGAGCACTGTGAAATTTACTGCGTGGTCGACGACGCTTTAATCGATCCGTTTCTCGAAGTCGGAGCTCGTGCGTTGGTTGAAGCTCCTCTCCTGCTGCTGTAGTAGATTGTTGGTGTGCTTTTGACAGCAGTCGAGATGCCTTGCCTGTGTGCGCCCACCACTCACGCCGGCTCGTTCCGGTGCCGTCTCCATCGCTCAAACTCCTGGGGCGGGCGGACCATTCCGAAGCCTCGCACCTCGGGCTCCGACTTGGAAGTTTCCACGGGGTCATTGATTGAAAATTCACTACTTCAGGAAGATCGGAAGCCCGTGCTGACTCCTCCCATGGCTTCTTCTACTTCCTCCTCCTCTTCTTCTTCGTCATCTTCTTCTTTCTCCCGCTCGCCGAGTGCGAGGAGCCCGCCCACGGGAGGCAGCCGGTTGCGGAACGTTGTGTGCTCCTCCGACGAGGAAGACGAAGCTCCTCTGCCTATCACGTAAGTCACTTCATCAACAGAAAAGAATTAGAATGCTTCTAGTTATCTGAAATCAATTTTCTGGTCATGGATTTTTGTGTTTCTTTTGAGACTCACTGGTGCTCCTAAGAATCCAAATTCGTCTGGTTTTCGACTTTCTCCACTTTAGAGGCCGAGTGCTCCACTCAAGGAACTGAATCCATCGTTTTGCTTCTATCGTTCAAGTTCAGATAGTCAGCCAATCTTCGGCTCATTCAGTCATTCCGGTTGGTTAATGTTGGCCTTGAGACCATGGCGAATATAGAGTGTGTTGGTGAATAAAGAGTCTGTTGGCGGTAGTTCTAGTAACTATGCTACGGGAGCAAAGAGAGTGAGCGCCAGCCTTGTGAGGAAGATAGGCTATGACTTTACTTTAAAATAAAGAGTCTGTTGGCGGTAGTTCTACTAACTATGCTAGAGGAGGAAAGGGAGTGAGCGCTAGCCTTGTGAGGGAGATAGACTATGACTTTTTTTAAGACTCTATGAGTTGGAGAAGTGATTTTAGTTCTCAAAGTAATAAGTACAGGCATTGTTGTGTTATTATATTGTTGAGGCCTTCTTGACTTTGGGTTGATTTCTTGATTTTGATGTTTGATGTCTTAGTAGTGCAGTTGGGTGTCTAACATGCTACTCAACCCTATTTAACTACTATATTTAAGAATATCTCAAGTATTTGGGAGTATATTTCTAATATATTTCAACATGGCAGTGGAGGTTTGTTCAATATTACATCATACACATTAGAAGCCTTGGTTAAGTTAGGGCACCTAATTTTGACCCGGTCTCATCTAGATGTTGCAATAAAATGTTAATCTTTATATGAGAGGCTAGGGTCAATTTTAGGTGCATCTGTATTGATCACTTAAAATTTCATACTCCATTTATACAGTGTCTAGAAAGATTCAAGCCAAGAGAATTTAGAATCCTTTTAAATGTCCAATAAAGTATTACGCAAAGTTAAGAGAACTTCAATTATTGGAACTGGGCCCAGATGCTTGTTGGGACTATATTTGGTTGGGTTACAGTGTCTGCTTAGGAAGACAACTGTGGGTGCTGACTTACAAGGGTTGAAGAATGTTATGTTCAGTTTAAGTTTTGATATTCTTTTCCTTTCCATATGACTCAGAATCTCACTTGGCTGCAATGCAGTGAACGTATGGCGAGCATGAAGATGGTCACTGGCACTGGCGGGAGCTTTGCTTCGGCTCCAGGAGGGCGAGCTGCCATGTTCAGGATGCTCAAGACAGGCCAATCCACTTCCAATATCTTTTCATAATGTTACCCGAGGAGTTTTTCCCCAAGTATGATATTCATTTACTAGTGCCCTTTCTGTAATTGTATACTCCGTAGAAGAGTTCATGTGCCTTCTCTGTTTTGGCATGTGAAGAACACGTGTAACTGTTGTACAGTTTTGAGTGAAATTATGACTGTTGTAGTGAACTTATTCCTTGTGCTGAAGTGTTACTTTAGAATGCCACTCCAAGCACATCGGTAGAGTACCTGAAAAATGGGCAATGAGAAATTTTATTTGCGAATCCTGATAAAAAAAAAAGAGATGCAAGCATGCTCCCATATATAAATGAAAAACTTGCACACTTGTGCACTCGTATGTTCGCTTGCACTGTACCTTATCAGGTTATGATCAAGTCAAATGTGATTTCAACATGAGATTCTCTAGCTGAAGACTCTTCGGCAGAAACACCTGCCACTGGCTTAAGTTTGAAAACTGAAGTCACAGAACTATACCATATTTGTCTTCAAGATGCTTGCAGAATGTTGATGAAGTTTTGATTCGAGAGAAAGGATGTGAAAGTAGCTCTACCCTTCGCAATAATCTCTTGAGATCCCACAATCAACGGTACAGCCATTCCTCACATAACATAGTGAGTTAGAGATCGAAGCATTGGTTTCCAAAAATTGCACCTGCATTTTAGGCCAGCCATCCAGGTTGTCAAAAGACGCCAACTTCTAGGTTTTCCCAAAATGTCTGGGGAAGGGGTTGAATTTTTAGCACCTTTCACAAATTGAGAGTCTCTTTTGGTTGGTCTCTCCTTGCATTTCTCTTGTTTTTTGGTGGAAGTTTCATCTTCAAAACTTAACCTTTAAACATTGACAAGGATGTTTGGCATCCAATGGATGGTAGAGAATCCTTTTTATATAGGGTAGATGCACAACTATTCAACCTTAAAATTATGAATGAAAAGGGGAGATTTTCTACATTATTTTGACTTTCAATAAGTGCTTTTGGAATTTTTCTTTTTAAAAAACCTAGAAGGGCTTGAAGGCCCTTTGAGGTTGTATAGTATATTATGAATACAATGGTATTTAATGACAAAAATGTAGATTAAATTCTTTTCAATACAAAGTCAATTAATGATCATGATGGTATGTAAAGAATAATGTATAACAATTCATATATTTAATCACAATTGAAGAGTTATGAGCTAAATAGAGATTGTATATGGAAATTCGAAGGGCCGTCCTAGGGTTAAACCATTGATTCCCACGGTATCAAAATGGATGATTTCATAGTCACCAGGGTCTGTCCTTCAAGGGTTAACAACGAGGTTGTGAATGTTTTTCAATAGATTTTTTCTTTAGAGTGCCTTGTATATTAACAAAACAACTTTTTTCCTTTAAATTTTAATTTTAATACCTCTTATTATTCAGTAGTGGAGGCATGTTGCTATTTCTATCCATATAAAAAAAGATTATCACTATTCTTCTTTTTGTTTGACAACATGACTTTTTTTGGATTCCTCTTTTTTAAGCCCATTGCAAAGACAATTTGTCAATGTATGTTTCTCCTACAAGCTTGATTTTCTAGTTGAATTTTCACCCATTGACAATAATACAATATTTGGTCTATTAGAATTGAGAGGAATATGCAATGCTTCTAAATAATGTTACAAATGTCGTCAAAAGAGAAGTATATGAATATTATAAGTTGAAGGCAATATCCTTGACATCAATCTTGATGAAATGTTGCCTTTAGATCACTTTTGGTTAAAAATTTAAACCATGAGTGTGTCCAAATTGGTTAAAGGTGTAAGTCCACAATTGTATTGAGGTCGTCGAGGAGGTGGTGACAATTTGGAATAATGAATGGGTCTTTTATGATATTGTAGAGCCAATGAAATGGTTTTAAATTCCTTTATAGGTTATATGTACAAATTAAATCATCACTTGACTCCAAAAATACAGGTGAAAATGAGTCCCAAAAAAATCAAAAAATATTTGTTTTGTATTAAGATTCTTCAATGAAAAAACAAAAAACAATGACAAATGTATCTACAAGATGTCCATCCACATTGTTTTAATTTGTTATGTCAAAAAACACTCAAAAGTGCTATTTCTATTGTAAAGAACAAGAAACGAATTTTTTTTCTCATATTTAATTGTAGGATCTGATACTATATTAGTATAAAAATGAGAAAAAGAAATTTCGGAAATTTTGACCTTACAAATTCTAAGATATTGGTGTGTAAGATTTTTTTAAAAGAAGTTGAGAACAAGTATTTTTTGTACCTTGTGTGACATTAAAAATAAGACTTTGAATGTTTTTAGTTAAAATTTTTGTTCAATCAATTTTTAATTTAAGCTTACAAAGAAGTAGGTAAATATTGAAGAAAAGACTAAACCCTTAATAGCTTTGAGATGGAATTGAAACATAATAATTTTAACAATAATATTGTTCTAACAAGCATTGGCTAAATCTTGTAGAGGTCTTTTTTTGAAAATTTGAAAATTAAGATAAAAAATGAATCTTATATGTTATGTTTTCATTGATATATTATGAATGCCAACAAAAGAAGAAGCTTGATAACTTTCACATCACTAATCCAAATCTAGAATGAATCAAAGCTTTCCATGTAGACAAAAATCTACTCCCTAGTTCATAAAAAACAAATTTCTAATATTTTTGTTTCAAGTTTTTTGGAGTTTTTTAGTGTCCAAAGGGATTTACTTTTTATGTAGGATGGAATATAGACTTTTGCTTGTGTCCACCATTTGAAATTAAAAGTATATTTTCTTAAAACACCAATTCATAAATCAGAAAAAGTTTCAAAAATCAAGACCAAAATTGAGATTGTAACTTGTAAAGGCCTAGTTGAAATCCATCTTGTCCCCTATAGGAGCAATGGGGTTTCAAACATTCAAACTCTAATTCCTAATCATTTATAACTAAAGAATCCTAACTAAAAATTACTGTTTTCTAAAACCAACTACAGACTCTTACAAGGAGTGGGAATACATTTTAGGTGAAGACATATAGAAATTGATTTTAGAAAGCACCAAAAATTAAGTGAAGTCACCTTAGGATAAGGTTGTAAGAGCATTTCTACTCTTTTAGTAGAAACGGTCTTAGCCGTGTTTATAGTACACCCCAACCTCCTAAATATCTTCTACTATCCTCCCCTCCATCCAAAAATAAAATAGCCTCTCTTTTGTAAAATGAGTTTTCAACCTCCATCTTGCCATGCCATCCCATGTCTTCACCAACCTTGCTTGTGTGACAATGAGATTGTAACACTTTTTGAAAAGTCTAACCATTATAGCAACTCACACCACGGATAGTGCAAGCTTGCAGTCTACGTTCAATATTCACGTGGAGTGCGATGGAGACACAGAGAAGAAAAGCCAGAAGAAGAATTTAGTTGGTGGAATCCAAAAAGACCATTCAGCATGCCAAAAGCCATTTGACAACACAATTTCTCTGTGAAAAGGGTGGAGATTCTCCAACTTGCGTGGACCTAGCCTTAGAGTTTGGATGGTGGAGTGTTTTTCTTATGGATGATTTTTTTCCAATTGGCTACAATCAAAGGACATTGGCTACATATTGTGAAAGGAAATCTTCATTAATTTAGGTCAAAACACAACCAGAACACCATTGTTGTTTTGAGTGCCAAGATCAATAGCCAAAAGTTATCTAGGTACCATCTAGTTTTGACGTAGATATCATCAAGTGTCACTCAAATGTCACTCAAGATTCCCCCAAGTATCACTTGAAAATCATCCAAGTATCACCCAAGTATTGAAGAAACATCAAGATACTTCTGCAAAATGATAAAAAATGATAAAAATAAAAGAATAATTTGAACGGCCCAACTGAGGAGTTCAAGTCTGTGCAGGAGGCAGCTTCGGGGCTAGAGTACAAATCAAATCATTACTTGACTCCAAATATGTTTGAATTTTGAGCCCAAAAAAACTCTAAAAATATCTGTTTTGTATCAAGATTCTACAATGAAAAAACAATAAACAATGACAAATGTAATTAATAGATGCGTATTGACATTGTTTTATTTGATTTTGTCAAAAAAACATTCAAAAATGCCATTTTTATTGTAAAGAATAGAAGACTAAGTTTTTTTTCTAGACTTTATTGCATAGTTTGACACTATAGTAGTATGAAAATGAGTGAAAGAAATTTTAGAAATTTTGACCATAGAAATTGTAAGATATTTGTGTTTAAAGTAAAGAAAACAAATATTTTTTGTACCTTGTATGACAACAGATATAAGACTTTGAATATTCTTAACTTAAGAATTTTGTATGATCAATTTTTGATTTAAGCTTTTTTAAGTTGATGAATTTTGGTAAAAGTTTACGAAAAAAAATTTAGAAAGAAAAATTGATTTTTATTCTTTAAAAAATTGTTACTTAGAAGTAGGTACAAAATTGAAGAAAAAAATAAATTGTTAATAGCTCTAGCTTAAAGATGGAATTGAAATACACTAATTTTAACAATAATATTGATCTAACAAGCATAGGATAATCCATGCAAAGATTTTTTTTGAAAATTTTGAAAATACAGATAAGAAATGAATCTAATTAAATTTTTTTTTATAGAGATATTATGATTGCTAACAAAATAAGAAGCTTGATAACCTTCACATCACTAATCCAAATAGAATGAATCAAAATTTTCCAAGTAGACAAAAATCTACTCTGTATCAATCCATAATTCATAAGAAATAAATATTCAATATTTTTGTTTTAAGTTTTTGTGAATTTTTTACTGTCCAAAGAGTTTTACTTTTTTTTTAGGATGGCATATTGACTATTGCTTGTATCCACCATTTGAAATTAAAAGTATAATCTTGAAATGTGAATGCATGAATAGGAAAAAATTTCAAAAAATCAAGACAAAAATTGAAATAGGGGCCTAGTTGAAATCCATCTTATCCCCTATAGAAACAATGGGGCTTCAAAGATTCAAACTCAAATTCCTAACATTTTGTAAAATCAACAAGCTCACAACAAGGTGTATTTTTACAATTAGATGCTTATGTATGGTCTCAACTTCAAAATTCAATCAAAATTAGAGTGTGTTTGGATTAAATTTGCATCATGTATATACTAAGGTTAAAAACTAGCATACCAAAAATAAGATCATCAATCCACTTTGTCAAAAATTTATGCACCTTGCATTTCTATACTCCCATTGAAAAAATAAAACATTCAAAAATATCAATAAATTTATCAAGACTTTCAAAAATGCCTTTTCATACAATCCAAATATTATATTGTTGTTTAGTGACAACAAATTGTAAGAAAAAAAAATTGAAAATAGAGTTTTGAAATACAATTTTTATAGCCTAAAAGATAATTCATCATGCCATTGCCCTCAAAAAATGATGTCTTCTAGTATAAGAAAACTTGCTAAGTGGCAATTAATCACAAATCCTTCAATAATTACAAAAAATGTATTGATGAGGCCAAATCACTCAAAAATGCATAGAAAATGCATTAAAATACACTTATGTACAAAATTATATTTCTAGATTTGTATTGGAAATGCTCATTTAAAAGCATACATTTCACACTCAAACAAGTCTTACATTAAATTGTGACAATTGACATAATCTACAAATTTATAGCAAAGAGTTTTAATGATTAAGTTTTAAATGGTGAAGCAAGTGTTTTACATCTAATGAATGGCAAAGAATCTTCCCTTAGAGAATAGAAGTGCAACTATTCATCCCAAATATTAGCAATAGAAAGGGGAAATCTTTCACAATATTTTAATTGCGAATGAATATATTTGGCTTATTCAAAGTAGGTGTCATGCGATACAAAAATGCATGATTTCCACTCTCTAATTCGTCATTCAAAGATTAAATGAGGTATTGCATTTATTCCTCTAAATTTTTGGTCATAGTTATAGTGTCAATAATACATGCATTCAAGATGAAGTACCCCATCCTTTAAACTTAAGCAAAATCTCCAACTCAAGCATTACCATTTAAGCACCCAAAATCCATGTTGAAAATATAACATTAAAATATAGTTTGCGAAAGCTACCAACTCTGTCAATTTCAATTGTTTGAAGAATGGTGGCAACAATGGAATTCTAAAAATACATTTCCAACCTACAACCCGACAATAAAGAAACATAACCAACATAGTGAACAAATCATCGTAGCACCAATTAAAGTGATCATTGAACACAGTATTAACATTCCTATTAAGAAAGCAATTAGCACAAGGTACCTTCTTATGGGCAAGGGAATGCTCCCAAATTGTTTCACTAGCCCCCACTAGGTCATTCAACATGGCAAACACTAACTCAATATAGTGCCTTTAAGTGGGGCAATATTTTTCCCTGATTTGGCAGTTTTTAGTGGGACAGAGGGCATATGTTGCCAAGAATACAAGTGATCCCTTTAAACACATTAACCCATTAAGGACCGGTCGACTACTTTTGGGTTGATTTGAGGACTTTTTGTCTCCTATAATTTGTAGAACATTTGATCTCAAGAAACTTAGAGAAGAACACATTTAGAGTGTCTTTATGCGCATCTAACAAAACCAATTTCAAGAGAATGTGTGCAAATATGAGTGCATTGTGCTTGGTCAAACTTGAAATGGTCCAACCTTTTATATTGAAATTTTCAATGAAAAATGCATATTTTATGGAAAGGACAATTATGTGTGTGTTTGAAACAATAAATTGAAAGGTTTTGGTCAATTTCCAGACAATATATTCAAATCTATACCCAATTGTAGCAAACCCTAATTATAACCAATGCCAAAGGGTGTTTATGACACATCAATGTTTGAAGAGTAATTACAAAGACATAAACCGTTGGATCACTTTTATTTTTTGTGTGGTTCAAGGACTTAACCCATGGAACTCATTTATTCAATCCGATCTAGGATTACATCTTTTAAAAAAGCAGAAAATTGCACTTTTTGAAAATTGTGTTCAAAAACTACGTCCGCCCCCTAAATCAACCACAGTCCTTAATGGGTTAAGCTGCCACTTTAACTATGGCTCAAAGTAACCATACATAAATGCAACAATTTAAGCGCTGAAAATAGCAACCATTACTACCATGATGTACTTAATGAAGTATTTCTGTTTAGAACACGAAAGGAAGGCACCAAATTGCACAGGTCCTCGTCACACTATTGTACAAGTGGCAATTATATGTGGATTCCTTTCATATGAATATTTACATGAGAAGACACATATTTTATGGAGCCCAAAATTGTCCAATTGACCCGAAAATGTACCAAGTTGCACTGTTCCATCGCGAGGCAACTTTGTCATACCATTATTAAGAAGACAGAAAAGCACAGAAGTACCCCTGAAGACTACAATATCGCTCACCTCTTACAATTCCGGAGGAAAAAATAAAAAAATCAGCAATGTAGACGCAGGAGCGTTATTATTCATAGAGCATCCTACTTACCTTTGTGACATTGAACAACAATGGCTTTTACTTTGAACTCTAGGACTTGATTTAAACCTTCTACACTTGCCAGGACACCTACAGTAAGTAAATTGAAAGCAAACTGCAAGTGATATACTCTACAGGCTAGCCGCATACACACCACCAGGTTGCATTTACCTACTACGCACAGTCCCAATCTTCCTTGGCTAGTGACTCTGGATACGCTCAATCTGAAAATCTGCTGTTAGTACCAAATACCATTGTGAAGTCAAGCTCTCTTTTGAATCCATGGGTCAGCTAGATCTTTAGAACCTACTGCCACGCACCCAATGCATATGTTTTCAAATGCAATAGGAACACAAATAGATCACCCATACGAGTGAACTTTCCAGCATACAAACCCACTAAACAGAAGTCTACAAAGGGTAGTTCATCCTTTCGGGAAGTGCTAATCAAAACGTTACCGACAACCCGAGTCCGTTCAGAAGATGGGAGCATGATATCTCTGGAAATGCACATACCTTGCGAGACATTCGTAATGACACGCTAGCAGCTTCTGCTTGACCACGTCGGGATGACATAAGGATGGTTCGGTCAAGTGCGGTATAATTAGTATCTTATCCTATGCAGGGCTGCATAGTACTCACCACGGAATCGTTTTAGACAGCTACCCCTTGCGTCCCTGACCGAGGATAGAGAGTGGAATGAAAGCTGCCAGCCCATAAGCCATAACAAGAAGGAACAGCGGCAACAGCATCAGCTGCACTGCACTGCACTCTTTTTGCCCCCGACAAATTTCAACAACAAACCAGCAGCCGGCAGCTCAGCCGTGAAGATTCAGCAGTCAGCAACCACCACAGCTCAGCTCCCACACCATCAATGTGGTGTACCCCACGACCCCACTCAGCACTATCACAATACCCAAAGTGTGAACAATCCATACAAAGTCAGACTGCTTCTATAATAAGTGTTCACACCGCTCAAAAATACTCGTGTCATACCAGTTAAGTCTCAATAACATCTGTCCTACATGTGTTCGAAAGAAAAATAACACAATGATGTTCGAGTTCGTGGTGATGTGACGTTGGCTTACACCCCTCAAATCTAACTGCGTCACGTCGGAAGCCAGAGTACCTGGATCACTTGCTATATAACAAAGACCAAACCCATTGTCACTCATATTCAAGTGAAATATTCCCTTCAAAAACTATAAGGAAAACGAACCAGAACTGACCAGCAGAACACAATCACTCTGATGGAAACTTCCAAAGTGACCCAAATCCTGCGCGGTTCCATCACCAACACTAGCCACTTCTTGAATTTCCAAGTCCTTGACTTGTATCTGATACGGACCTGCACAAATATCGTACCGGTGAACTGCCCAGAATCATGATACCATGAAGATATCGCCAATATAACATGCTAAAACCACCAAATTTTTAGAACCTACGTACACATCAGGAAGCGTCTGAAGGAGCCGGAGAAGGGCTTCGAGGCTGTTCCCCAGAACCACTGCGACCAGGATCCGGAGAAAGGCTGCGCTGCCGAGGAGAGATGCTCCTTGCTTCCGGGGACATTTGACGACGAGGTGGCGAAAGACCACGATCTGGAGACTCACTGTTCCTAGACACGAAAGAAAATAGTGAGCATGTTCTCATATCTCCACAAAGACCAGCTCCATATTCATGATAAAATGAATACAGTGTGCCGCCACCAATATGGGCAATTCTGTTTGGCAGTGTCAACTCCAAAATCGGATCATGTTACAGTTAATCATTCACAAAGAATAAGACAGAAGCCCACAAATCTCACCTTAGAGGTGAATCATTTCCATTTCGGGCAATTGCCTCTTTAACAGGCTCCTCAGAGTCTGACTTGCGCGGACTGCGACTAATGCTCCGGCTTAGGCTGCGACTGATGCTCCGCTTCTCCTGGGGGCTAGGACTTAAATTCCTTCGAGAGCTCAATTCCCTCTTAGGGCTACATTGTGCAAGAAGAGGTATCAGAATTATCCATGCTCGTAACCAGTTATTCACAACTAAAGTCCTAACAAAAAATTATGTGCAATGAAATGATCTACAGACAGAACGAACTGATACACAAACAGATTGCTTAAGCTTTACATGAGCATGCTTAACCCTGAGGGTCTAAGAGGCCTGAAGTAAAAATCAACCCAAAATTTCTCACACGTATTCCTTTTCAAACTCATTTTTTAATGCACTTACAAATTAACCACACAATGTGCATGTCTGCAGCTTACTAAACAAATTCAGAATCATCTAATGCAAAACTATACAAGCATCCAACCGCTTGATGAAATGTCCAAGCCATGCGATTGTTCAATTACCTGCGCCGACCAGACGCACTACGAGATGACCGCTTCAAATCACGATCCCGACTTCGACTTCTACTGCGACTGAGACTACGAGTTGGGCTTCGACGTCTTGAACCACGGCCCCTGTCTCTCTCCCTCTCTCTGTCACGGTAACTGTCATCGTGATATCTCGAACGCTCATAGCGATCGCGACTCCGGCTTCGGCTGCGACTGCGACTGCGATAATGCCTTCCGTAGCGATCACCATCCCTATTGGACATGCGATCTCACCTCCGTGAAACAGACTATAAATAATCAAAAGGTTGCCTCTTAAATTAGGTAGGTCCACCAGTGCTAGTCATCCAAACGAAATACAGAACAAAAAGGATATTACCCAATAATTGAAAATGCTAACGCTTCTGACTTATATAAAAGGAGGTAGTATCTTACTACAAGACGAGCATACAAAACAACCACATCCCACGAACAAATCACTTAACACAGGACATCCAGAAATCGATCACCATGCCAACACTCACCTTGTCAGATTTTGTGTACAAATGAAGAGGTCAGGAAGAGTTAACTTTACCTTGTACGTCTCGGACTTCGGCTTGCAGACCTGCTGACTCTCTTCATGCCCGTATCCGTAATTCTTCCTCGTTGACTGCACAGGCAGGAAGAAAATAATGTAGAATTTTCGGCATATGCATTATCTGCAATAAAAATTCTCCAAATGCAGATAATGTATGACAGCCAAAGAAGTCAGCAACAATGCAACGCAATTCTTTTTACACATGTAAAAAACGATCAGACCTCAAGTCAGGCTGATAAACCCTAGGCTAAAAACATAGCATTTGCATCCTTAATCTGCTCAAAAAGAAATATAGTGCTGAAACTCACTGAAGGTGCTGCTACTCCACTGAATTCCAAGATTCAAAACGTAGCATTCATACGCACGACTAAAGAAGAAACACCACATAAATCAAGAACACTAGTCTACCTAACGCCTTAGGATTAAAATCTTGTATATAAAGACCTTGACCAAGTTGTCATCTGAGAGCGTTGAATACTAGGGGCACTCACATTGGCTCATCCTTCCGACCATACTTTGCAAATTGCACAACGATATGGCGTCCATCGACTTCCCTACCTGTATACGAAACAACAGTAAGAGATCAGATGTGCTCGAAGTATCTGCATGGTTTTCGACGCTCTGCTGAAAAGTTGAACGACACATTCCTACTTGAGAGTGCAATAGTATCAGAAAATGTTTAGTCTTTCTCTGGAGACAATATCATACTCGAGCCCATGTTCATTAATTACATTCCCATCAACACGTTGAAGGCATAATCGAGTCATCATCACTTAGTCAGATCGTAACATCCACCGACCACATCACCCATCAAAGTAAGTCCTGACTCATATATCAACACCTGATATGAAATATATGCATAGGGACTAACCATCAAGGCGCTCAATGGCCTTCTGGGCCTCATCTGCGTATTTATACCGAACAAAGGCGAAACCACGAGATTCTCCAGTTCTGCATGTACAACAAGAATCACAAAAGCACTCCTGTAAATAACAGAACGGGTTCGAAGTATCTAACTGATAACAAAAAGAAGAAATAGAGATTTACGTGAAGGAAAGAGAGCTATTCGAATACTCTAAGGGAAGTGCATAGTTCTAAAACTCTATTAGTACTCGACTCTCTGCGGCTTGAGGCTACGTCAAAGGTTTCTCTCATTAAGCCAAGATGGCCAGGGAACAATCTTTCAATCCCCGCAATATTCATCTCGATAAGAATTTGGTCTGCATTGGCCTCGGATACTGTGTATAAGCCTTAAGACCTAAGCCTCTCCAGTGAGAAAAATCAAGTTTTTGAAATCACACTTAATAACAAGGCCAGCAGTATCTCGTGAAATCCACTCCTTCTCAAAATTACCTGCGATCTCTGGGGATGAAAATATCGACCACTTTCCCGTACCGATCAAATAAAGGGTACAGGTCATCCGCGCTTGTGCCTGAACAACACAAATCATCAATCAATGTGTACATAAGAGTTATCAAAATATGTCAAATATGTCGAACTCTAATCAGAACTCGGAGAGGAAAATAGTGAAACAAGTCTACACATTCAGGTATAAGGGATAACCCCCATGCCACAGAGTACACTGATTTATCCTATTAGCGAGGGCACAAAATTAGTGTGACCACCAAAATCAGTGTCACTACAGAAGAAAAAAATGTGGAAACTTGTACGATAAGGTAATATTTGAGCCTCCGTTAACTTAAAAGTGTGACATTGGTAAATTAGGTCAAACGCACTAATGGGATAAATCAGCGTAGAGAAGGACCACACATAGAGATGAATCATAAGGATTAGTAAAAATCAATTAAGAAAATGCTCTAGCAAACTGGCCTTGCAGTCCGAGAATTGCATGCACACAACTTGTACAAAGGAAAGATATGTTAAGTAAACCTAAAAGGAGGTAGAGTTCAAAATTGTTACTTTCACGCTGACAAACTCAAAAAGAATTAAAAGCACACGTAATGCGATGAAAAGCTTAAGAATTTAAGCAATTCCACAAGTATTTTCCACGCAGTATCATAAACTTGCAAACTCAATTCTATAAACAACTAAGAGAAGCCTCGACAACGACTGCATGTCGAATGCTGGCACGGAACCACAGCATAACAAGTCATAAAAAATTGCTAAACTACTTGTACAACATAGACACACAATCACACCCCAATTCATTATGACTACACTCTAAACTTCATGACATAACACGCCGTAATATAAAGATACTGCCGTTACTGTTTCAAGAAATAACCATGAGACAAGTAATTTCTGCATCAATCCATGCTTAAAGTTACCACCTTGAAGTTAGGGCATTCCAAAAGAGAGTAAAAATAGTCACATGCCACTCGTCTATCAAAATCCCAGCCATCCAAGAAAAACAATCACTTCCACATCCACTTAACGCAACCAAACTTGAAGATACACGATTGATCCAAATATCTACAGCATGCCGATAAATTCCGACCTCAAAAACAAACACAAACAAAGTAGAGGCAACAAAATTTTGAAAATTGGAAATCACGTCCGGAAAGGGAGAAGCTACGTACATAAAGTGATGCTCCTACACTAATCCCACAACCACAACGCAGAACCATACCCCAATTGGTGATAATTAAACATCACTCATCCATCAAAAACTTCAGTCAATAAATCACCTCCACATCCTATTAACGCAATCAAATCTACAGACACGCGAATAATCTAAACACCATACAAAAGCTCCACCCTCCAATTCTCCAAAATCAAGCAAAGAACGACAAAATTAAATTTATCCACAAATCAAGATTTTGAGAAAGAAGAAGCGACGTACGGAATGTGATGTTGAGCACGAGCAAAGAATAGGTGTCACGGATGTCCGGCGGACCAGCTCTCCCGAAATGAGACATAGTCTGCGCTCAAAAACAAACTTCCGACGCCGCAAGTGTAAAAAGTGGCAGGAACGAAGAATGGTGCACAATGAGCAAGGGAATTCGAAGAAGAAAAAGAATTGGGAGCAAAGAGGAGTGTGTGCGAGGGTGTACCGCAGGCGGTTGAAGGAGAAGGAGAGTGTTTTCACGGGGGACCTGCGCGGGAGCTAGAAACCCTAACTACCCTGAGCGGGATGACGCAAGGTGACGCCGAACGGTTCCACCAGGTTCCCGGGCGTCTGGTTTCGTACAGTAGTTACACTTCGAACTTCGAACTTTGAAGGATGTCGTGACGTCGTCAAAGCGTGGCGGCAGGTTGTTTCCCGGTGGCGGCTGTTGGCGTTTGCGGCGGGGATGAGAGCGGCTACGAGTCGGTCTTTCATGCATTGCCCCGCGGCCTTCCCCAAGTTAAGGTAAACCAGCCTATGCCAGGCAGATTGACTAGTTTGCCATGTTGACACTTTTGCAATTAATTAATTTTTTTCAACATGAGAAATGGAGAGAGCAGTTGAAATTTCATTTTTTCTATAAAGTATGAATTTGTTACGAATTTTTGAAGTGTGCAATTCATGTGGTTCAAAACAGTCTTTAGACTACTACAAAACCATCAAAAAGAGTGTCCACTATGATTGTCAAATCAACTAAAGCAGTTATAATATTTTTTAATATGATTGCAAAATTTTCTAACATGCATAACATTATGTAGCTAGTGGTCATGCTCCCTCCCTCTGAATAGGATGATGTAAAATATTCCACATCATTCCATTCAAAAGATGAAATGGTGTGGAATATTCCAAACCAAATTAGTAACTATTGATGAACTTCAAGCCAATTGGTCAAAAGCCCGCATACAGTGTCCTGTTGTAAATTCCTACATAGTATACATACATATTATAATATGTTTTATTGGGTAGCTTCAAGGTGACGTTAATTCTTTGAATAACTTCAAGGTGACGTTGTTCTATTGAGGTGTACAACATCCATATAAGAACACGATTTTGCCTTAGAGTTTCATTGAATTTTGTTAGTGAGTTTAGTTTCCACATTAGAACTAGAATGTTGAACTGGAGGGTTTTTTCTGAGTCTCAAGATGAAGAGCCTCAATTGGAGGCTGAATTTGAACTTTCATTTTCACAACTGCCAGATCAACCTCTTTTGCTGCGAGATATTGTATTGCCGCGTGAGCATCCACGAGATGAAGCTGGGCCTTCTCGACTGCCAAAACAACCTCGTGTGGAGCAACGGTGACACGGTAACCTTCAGTGAGATGCTCGAGCTTTGATAATCTTATTGTAAGTTGGGTGTGTTGAGCTCGGAAGTCGTGAAGTGACGTTTGAAGAATGTTTTGAAGGTCTAAACGACGAACAATACTTTGGTATGGTGAGGCCTATCGAAGGGAGTCGCGATCACGAACGATGGTTAGAAGGACCGGTGAATCCTTTGACAAAGGCGGAACATGTTGATTATGTCGCCGCGACAATCAAACGCATCCTCAAATTTCTGCAGATGGAGTGAAGCTTCGATTGGAACTCTAGTTTTTTACCTCTAGTATACATTTATTGAATGTTAGTTCTTAATTTTATATTTTGAGTATTTTATTTTAATCGCAATATGTGATTATAAATGTAGGATGAAGATTTGATGATAGAAAAATTAGCTTGGGGTTTGGTGATAAGGAAGAGTGTGAATGGGGAAGTGATTGGAATCTTAAGTGGGATCTTGGTAGGGGTATAGGCCGATGTGCCTCACCCCCTCACTTATAATGGGGAGAAAATTAAGGAAAAGATGCTTAGTTGATGTGTGAAGAGGGAGAAGTGTGTGTGTGTATTTTAGGGAGTTTTGGCCGAATTTCGAGTTGATGTAACTCATTGAGCATGAAGAATTGAATAATGAAATTTTGACATGACATTCCTTATATTTAGAGCTTTCCAAAGAGTGTTCACAAGTTGGATTTGGAGTTGGGAGTCAAAAGTTATGAGAGTTTGAAATTGTAAAGATCCAACGATCTCCATTGAGAGGTCAGAGGCTTCAACAAGCTATAATTTTTGTAATACTTGTTTGTTTGACTTGAGATTTGGAAGGTCTATTGTCCTTGTGTGTATCTTTCTAAGAAGATATGATACTTGCAGTTTAGAGTTTTTATCAAAAAGTTATGAGGTGTCAAAGTTTGGAGTGAAGTTTGGATTTGAAGGAGAGAGGCCGTATCTTCAATGCCCACAACTTTTGGTCAGTTTTTTTTATGAAATTGAAACTTTGAGATGTGATAGACCATCATTTTATCTTTTTAAATTGAGTTTATTTGTATGAATTGGAGTTGTAATGCAAAAATTATGTAGTATCAAAGGTTGGGGAATTTCATACCTTCTTATTTGAGAAGGCCGAGACTATACCTTTCATAACTTTTGGACAGTATCTTAAATCATTGTGATATTTTCACAAGTTATAGATATTAGTGAGAGCTTTTTAAATTGCTCTCATACTTAGTAGTTGGAGCTTTCAATCAAAAGTTATTGAGATTTAAAGAAGCAGTGGTTGTTTAGGAAGAAGGAGGAGGACCTCTACTTTGCTCTCATATAACTTTTGGACAGTATTTTAGAATAGGTTCAAATTTTGTGAGTGATTAGTTCATGCTCTTAACTTTCTAAATTGCTAAAGCACTTAACATTTGAGTTCCTAAAACACCTGTGATACTAGATGGAAGGTCGCAGCTTGTATAGAACTTAGTTTTACTTAGTTCTTGTTAAGATTTCTTCAAGTTTGAAAGTGAAAGAAGTTTTCAAGACTCAAGGTTGAAGATTTGGGACTCAAGGGGGGAGAAGATTGAAGATTCGTGTGTGTGGCTTATGGCTTGTTTTTCTTAGCCGGTTTTGGAGGCTCGTTGTGATTTTCTTGTTTTTCCCAGCCAGTTTTGGAGGCTAATTGTTATTTCAATTTTTGCATTGTAAACTTGGTTGCGGGCTATGGAGTCATTCTTATGACAGTTATTAGCCTCATTTCTTGTTTGTGGCGACGAAGTGGGATTGATTACCCACATGGTCGATCTTCTATGTTGTTCCTACCGGTGAAAGGCGCTTCCTGGTCACCGTAGGTTTGAAGTTTAGGAGACATTCTTTCGGACGGTCAGCTCGTGGTTTTGCCGTCCCGTTTTACTCGTCCGAGGCCTTGTTTCTTATCACACACCCTTACCCTTGGCCCCATAGAGCCACCACAGGATAGGCCTATGGAAGATTCAAGTGAAGATCGAATGAAGATTCGAGTTTTCAACATTACCTGTCACTCAACTCAACGACTTGTAACCAAGCAGCCCGCGTGTTCCCTAAGCGCGCTCCTCTCTACCCGACAACGGGAAATATAGTAGTTGAAGATTGATGAATTAATTTGTAAACATGAGTCGGTGACGTAAGTAAACTAATTGAAGATTGATAGAATTCAATTAGCCAAGGATAAACTAGTACAAGTGGTTGAATGTTTAAGATGGGGTGATTGACAAACTAACATGATATATAATGGCATTCATTTCAATCAATGGGCAACTAACTAAGTTTTTTCTTAATAGCTAAAGGCTCAAGAAATGCACTTATTCTCATGCCGGCCATTACATTACATAATTATTCATTGAGCAATTTGTTAGAAACTAAATGTTGCCCTAAAGTAGAAACTATTAGGCCACCTTGAGATTTTTCATAAAACCAAGGATGGACTTCATGGATGACATCTAGAGAGAGGAAAAGGCAAACCCAACACATTCTATAAAATATTATGTGGACATGACATGATGGAATAAAAAAATTTGTTTTTATAGTGGAAAGGTGGAAGTTCCTATATGAGTCTCTAATGACTCCATCATCATCATCATCATATAAAGCATTGAATTTGGCCACTAATCTATCTAATGAAGTTAGTAAAAATGTACTATAGATTGATAGAAAATTGTAATGAGTTGTTTTGTAGACATTTGCATTAGAGAATTGGCGTGTCATAAGCTGGTTTACTTTATTCTCTACCAGGTCGGGGTGAACTAGCCCCTTTGCTTGGTCACTCTAAGTCATTTCAAGGGTACAAATTTTTAAAAATCCCTCTAGTTGGGCTTGATTAATTTATCTTGTAAACCTCTTCTATCTAATTCGGGGCCTTCGATTGCAAATATGAACTCATCTTTTGCAAATTTTATAGTGCCTAGAAAATAAAAAATTTCAACATAGTTGTTGAGCAAGGGGGTCAATTCACCTTGGCTTTCTACCATTGGCACTTCCTCTTTTATTACACAGTAGTAAAAAAAAATTTAACATCATAGATTGTACTAATAGGTTACTTCTTTAAACAAAAAGCATATATGACAAAATAGATGGAAAGATGACCATCTGAGTGATAGAAGAAATTGTGACATATTTTTATCATATTTTCATGGCATTATGCATAAACTATAATATAGTAGATGGTACACCATTGACATTATTTTGTTGGATTATTACCAAATTGCTCACTCATAGCAATCCTAATCTATAATCATTTGGTATAAAATTAGGAAGATTTTTTGGAAAATTTACAACAAATAGCTAGAGTTTAATTGCCTATATGTTTTATTAGTGATGCTCTAATAAAGGTTTTAGGATCTTGCTTTCAAGTCATGAGATCACAACAATGAAAATTTCTAGATGGATATTAGATGTTGGAGCTATGTAAACATTTCAAAGAAAAAGAAATGAACACTCATTCAATTTGTAAATAGATGACTAAAAACACTTTGTTGCTAAAAAATGCTACTTAATTGATCCATTAAGGATCAAGAGATAAATCAAGTGAATCTACTTAGTTGGCTACAAAAATACATGAAGCATTTAAGGACTAAAATTCAACAAAGAGATTTGTGAAATGGATTTCTAAAAGGTTAGATACATATAAATTTTTTCATATTAGGTGTCATAAGTCCATAACCACTTGGAGGATTTTAGTCCTATATTAGACAAAACAAGAACAAATTTAAAGCTATAAATTAGTATTTGAGGTCATCTATTAAGGTTACATAAACTAATTGAATAATTTTCTAAAAATCATATTTTTTTAATTATATTCATTAGCTCATATGGCAAATTTCATTAAAATGGCGGTATTCTATATGCCATTTCTCAAACTATGTAATCTAAACTGAAAGCTAACATGTAGGATAGGTATAGAATTTCAAATGTCTAGGATATATATAGATTTCAAAAATCTACGATGGATTTAGATTTCAGACTACAGAGTTTGAAGCATCTTGAATAGGTGTAGATTTCAGAAATCTACAACACATATAAATTTCAAAAATCTATGACTGGTTTAGATTTCAAACTGTGTAGTTTGAACTATAAAAAGTGTCAAATTAATGAAATTTCACTATTTTAATGAAATTTGCCATTCATGTGGTCAAAATATATTGTCTTATAGTAATGTGGAGATAATTGGATTCTTTTTATTTTACCAATATTGTAACTAGTTGGTTAGAACCCCTTTAGATTGAGAAGATGTCCATGTAAATTTTTTTTAAATCTTGTTCTATTTTCTAAAAATATAAACTGATATGAATTTATACATGTATATAATCTAGAATTTTTTAAATTTCTCTATTATGTAGAATTATAAGTTTAGAAAATATTCTTTAGACTTGAATTTCTTAGAATGCATTATTTTTAGTGTTCTACAAATATTTTATATTTTTCTTGATTTTTTGAAATGTGTTCCCAAAAGTTTCTCCCTCCTCATATCCAAAAAAACCAAAAAACTCAAATAAACTTTGTACAAGTCTTTCTTATATCACCTACCCATTTATTTACCATAGCATGAAAAATTATATTCAAGGACTATCCACTACTCCATCCTAATTCTTGTAATGTCAAGAAAAAGAAGGGATTTGTCTACACTTGATTCTTGCACAATTCCTCACAACACATTTTGTTTTTATCCTTGAAACATTATTGAGGACACAAATCATCCAATGGATGAATTTACCTAAGACTTTAAAATGGTAAAAATACATTTCTTTCATCCATTTAGATAATAAAGTTTCTCAACTAGTATTGCAAATTCTTTAATTATGGTATTCTTGACTTTTTTAAAGAAGAAGAAGGGGCATTGCAAGAAACACCAGTCCTATTTCCCATCACACCGTGAGTCACTTTTTTGTTGTCTACCATAACTTTTGAAGTTCAAGTTCAATGAACATGAAATTTTTATTGAAGATGTCTAACTTTATGGTAATTAGAACCCTTATTTTTTAGAAATAAAAAAATCATTCTATATTTGAAAATCATTTTTGTTGAGCTGTCAGATGATGTAGTTTATAGTTGTCACTACATTATGAGTGGCCAAATTTAATGATTTTAAGATGAAACTTTCATGGTCTACTTGCATAGGTGTAAAACCTATAACTTCCAAATAAAATCTAAAAATATGTTACTTTATGTCTTCCACATGAGTACAAATTTTTTCCATTGCACACTATTTTTGAACATTGATGATGGTTCAAAGATTGTTCTTTTGGTCAAATCTCATCAACATCAACTCTCTTCTAATAGCTCATTTTTAGTTTTTTCAAAAATTGATTTTCCTATTTTTTACAAATTAAAATGTAGAAGTGCCAATTTTCATGAGATTTTGTACTTTTTTGGTTTTTCTAGTTAGAGATTTTTCCTATGCTTTTCCTTTACTTTTGTCTTGTAATCATGGATTTTTGATTTTCTAATTTTAAAATGTCATGATAACTTTATTTCAAACCATGATGTTACAAACTATAATATACATCTGTGGTTAGAATTTTAAACTGTTTTAGTGCATTATGTATTTGATTTGAATTTTCTTCTCTTTTCCTTAAGAATTTTACACTAAAGATAGATATTTCCTAGAAGTTTTGATATTTTTATGACTTGTAGAAGATATATTGATTCATCTTTAAAAATTAAAAATTAAATTTCTCCTTCACATCTAGTTGCAAAATGATAGCAAACAAAGTGATGGACTATGAAGCTTGAAGCCAGTGCTCATGGGCCCATCTTTCTAATGTTGAACTTTTCCATATCTCAGCTATTAGTGCAATAGAGTACTTGATTGTATCTTATTGTAATGGCAAATTTCATTGACATAGAGGAATTTTTTTGGCCATTTTTGCCACATTCCATACCATTTTGATGGAATGTTGTGTCATTTTTGACATATTTTGTACTATTTCAATGGAATGTTGCACCATTCTATTGGAATATTGTCATTTTAACAAAATTTACCATTGTATAGAATAGTAGCAAAAAGAGACATAGAAAAGTACAAGGTCTCCTAGCTTAGCCACACACAATGTGACAAAAAGTGGTGTACCACCCAGGTCAATTAATTAGCCCCCCCCCCCTCCTCTCTCAAAAAATTTACAAGCCATTGATTTTAAAAAAAAACACTTACCTAAAGGTGATTGCATGAAACACTTGTACTGTTGTGTTGCATCATGTTTTGTGGTGACTAGTTTTTTAGCCATAACTTTTGTCTTTTAGCTCCAAATGATTCAAAATTTTAAAAATGGGTACTCGTAACTATTGTACATCATTCAGAATTTTTGAGGATTTTTTAAAAATATTTTACTATTTTTAAATAGCCCCCAATTTTTTGTCACACATTCCAATTTAGGGGGTTTTAGTACTATTTAGAACCCAAAAAAATGAATTTTGAGCTGAAATTTTGAGAGGATGTTTTCTTAGTAGAATTATAGCTTATCTCAAAAGGAATTTCAAAAATAGTCATTTTCATGTGGTATAGAAGTCTACAAAGAGACCTTTTTTCTGCTTGCTTTTTGAAACGTGTAAAACATTTTTTTGGTGATTTTCTTGGTCAAGCCTTATCACCAAAAAGTCTTCTCAAATGGAAAATTTTTATTTTTATTTTAAAAAATGTTTTTTTATTTTTTATTAATTAAAACATTGAAGTATGTATTTTCTCCACCGGAATCTATGTCCAAAATTCTAATGAAGAAAAATACAACTTTAACATTTTAATTTGTAAAAAATAGAATAAACAAATTTAATGAAATCTAAAAATTGTCCATTTGAGAAGACTTTTTGGTGATAAGGCCCTACCAAGAAAATCACCAAAATAATGTTTTATATGTTTCAAAAAGCAAGTAGAAAGAAGGTCTCTTTGTAGACTTCTACACATCAAAAAAATGACTATTTTTAAAATTCCTTTGGAGATAAGCTATAAGTCTACTAATAGAATATCCATTCAAATATTCAGCTCAAAATTCGATTTTTTGGGTTCTAAATAGTACTAAAAACCCCACAATGTCAAAGTGTGACAAATTAACAAAATTGAATTTTAAATATCAAATGATTTTTTTAAATTTGTAAAAAATAAGGATAATAATTTGAATTAAGATATCTAGGATTTTATTTATTTATTTTGGGCACTTAGTTTTTTATTCAAAAGTTAGAGCCATCTTAAAGCGGTCAACCCAAAAAAATGCAACAAATAGTACAAGTGTTTTGTGCATTCACCCCTTTGTAATCACCATTGATTTCTCAAAAATTCCCAAGCCATTGATTGTGTAAGATTTAATCTAAACCGTTTGGATACAGATACGGATACTCTATATATATTATACGGATCATATGGATATGGTCCAGATATGAATACAAATACAAATATAGATATGAATACCAATATATGATTACTTGTCCCATAATGTTTGTCAATCAATTGGTTTCAAAAAATTACAAGAGAAGAAGGGGGGGAGGAAAATGAAGATTTAAAATTTTAAGATTCTTTTGGGTGCACACTTATCATGCACCCAAAAAAAATTAAAATTTTTAAATTTTAAGTTCTTTGGCCTGTAAGAACATGCCAAGTGTACTAAATCCAAATTAAAATTAATTTTTTTTAGAATTGGTAGTTATTGCCACTTTTTGGTACATTATTTACACAGTATACAAAAAAGTGGCAATAACTGCCAGCCCCAAAGTTTGTACCAATTTGTAATTTAGTGGGAAAGTGGAAATACTCTTGTCCAATGAAATTAAGAAGATGCTAATGTGTGTGTGTGTTTAACCTTGTTCTACCACTAGAATACCATTAGGAAGGTAGATGAAACTTAATCTTTAAACATTGCTGCAAATGTTTGGCGTCCTTTGAATGACAAAGAATCTTTCTTTGTAGGACAAAAGTGCAACTTTCACTTCCAATGAATATATTTGGCATATTCAAAGTAGATGATGTCACACGGTATTATAATGCATGATTTCCATGGCCACCAATCCGTCGTTTGAAGGTTAAACAATATAAGTTAGGCCTTGGAGATGAAACGGATGCTCGTGAGAGACAATTTATATAGTTATTGCACCACTCTTTCGCATCACAAATGGGTACCGTAGTAAAGCAAAGAGTTGTTTCCATTAGAGAAAATATGGACTTTCCAGAGGGCCGCTAAGAAGTGGCGGAAGGGACCCTTCATTACATTTATTTAGCATGAGCTAAAATTTTTCCCCTATAGCCTGTGATGTACAAGTGTCGTATGCTCAACAGTGCAGCCAAATGCAAGAGCTTTGAAATACAGACTCTTCGGTTTCATTGGACGAAAGCTATAAAAAAAACTGACATATTGTGCGTGGCAGTGAAAATATGCACACAAGCTGAACCGCATCTTCTGTCAAAAATCGTACACTTTATACAGGAATCGAGCTTATACAGAAATCTTTATATAGACCGGTGTGTCAAAGTTAGGCGGCCCTCTATAGAGTCCAAATTTTAACTAATGGGTTAAGATGACTCATATTATGAATAATAATAACACAAACGTTGTTGAAAACAATTGTTTGAAGTTGCCGAATGTACGTGATGCTGGTGGGTATGCTACTGCGAATTGAGGAGTTTACACGAAGGTCGATCAGCTCGATTGTTCCGTGACCCTAAATCCCAAACACCCGGATCGGATATATGGGAGGCAAGCAAAAGAAATATCTTCAATTGAGCGTGGTCGATCTCCTCGCCAAGAAACAAGCACCTTCGAACTGTGCACGACATTAACCTTCAGCCGGGAGCGAGCAAGCTCAGGAAGATCTGCTGGCATGGAATTCCATTCGAATGGCCTAGGGCAGTTTGCAACAACACGTCTTCGTTTAATTCCACCATTGCAGTTATCGATCGGTTAGCCTCCACGCCGCGCCAGACCTCTGCAAAGACCAGCAGACTCCACATACTTCGAGACAACGGGTCGGGGTGTAGTTCACAAAGCCCAAGTTGTGGGAATCAAAGATAGACAAGGACGGCTAATTAACATGAATCCTAAACCCTCTCATCGTGCAGATTTTAGCAGTACCAACGACTGCAACGAATAAAGGTTTCAATTTTGACAATGGTGGCATGTGCTGTTGTGGAGAAAGTCCGTCGTCTATAGATCTGCACTAGCTAGCTAGCTTCTCCTCAATTAAAACTCAACCGATTTGCAATTTGCAATCCATTATGGATGAGATTCTGGATTTCTTGAAGTAAGTGACGGTAATAGAGGCTCACAACCGGGATCCTTGGAAGCATTGTTCCCAATTTCGAGTCGCCCCACCCAGTGCAGCCTGAGCATATGATTGCCAGACGCATTGACAGCTATATACATAGGCACTTCGAATTCATTATGTCCACAGTAGTGCTGTGAACTCCGAAAATTTGGACATTTTATCAACAGTTGAAGTAATAGAAATCTTTCGCATCATTCTACTAAATAAAAGGAAATTTGCAATTGCTTGTGGAAGATGATTGTTGTACTAGTGTCCTCCGCTTCAATCAATCTGGGGATCGAGTTCCAGATGTAACCTCTGGAAATTTACCTCCGCCAACTGATAGAAACCATCTCGTGTCTCCTGAGCGTGATTATTAAAATTCATTTGACCATCAGGTAGCTACTTCAAAATGCAAATTACGGCTTCTATCAATCAATATCGTCAGAGGCCATCTCTGTACATCAAGAGCACACTTCCATTCGAAGCCATTGAAAGTTACGTACAATAGAAGGGGCCAGTTTATTCATCACACAAAAGTAACTGAAGGGTGGTCATCCATCTGGCCGAGATGACTCACATCAGTCACACATGACGGCTATTGCCATTGCAGACTTGATTCGTCAAGCGTCGACAATCCTAGATCCTCCTCAAAGAACTTATAGCCAGGACTATCTTCTCATAAGTCCACACAATGACGCACAGTTATTTAAGACACTAGCTAACTCCACGAATCCCAATCGCACCCATTCGCTTGGAAGGGCTCGGCAACCTTAATCCTGACCAACCCAGTCAGTCGATCTGTGGACAGAGGTCATCTATGCCATGGCGGTTGAATGAAGTCAATGGATTCGCACATAGTGCAAAAAACCAAACGGACACTGAAACTGAAAGACAACGAAATCACGAAATTAGAACAGACATCACAAACACTGAACGCTTAGTTAATTAACACATCGAACTGTTGGAAGCGACGACCCTCACTACTGTTGATTCATGCATTTTCCATCCCGCAGCCAGAAAGCAGCTCCATAAGTACATGAATATATATAGCTGCAGGTGCGAGCTGAAGGGAGTAATCGATCAACAGCCATCGGAGGAATTTCTCGCTCACTCCATGTGGGCGTCAGCGTCGCCAGCGGCGGGTACAAAGACGAGGTCAGAATCGACAAGCCAATGGCATGCCTCGTCGCCGCGGGGAATATTGAGCGCCTTGAAGGCCGCGTGGGTGCTCAGCCACAGGGAAGTGTCGATGTGGCACACACCTACGGCCTGGATGGCGGCGCTGGAGGCCTTGGGTTGCAGCGTGGCGGTGATCATTTTGGTGCCCGTCACGCGGTGGCAATAGTAAAGGGCCGACGGGAAGTTCACAATGTGGCACACCACGATCTTCTGGCCCTCGGCCACGGAGCCTTTGCGGAAGCCCTTGATGGTGACGGGCGCCCTCGAATTCGCAACGCCAGGGGCAAGCGCCGGCGTGTTGCTGGTGGACAGCACCTTCACCTTCGAGCCCAGTTCGGAGGAGACGAATTCGGCTACGGCGGCGCTGGAGGCAGCGCAACTCATCTTCTCTCCCGGCAGCGCTCCGTAGCCGCACAAGTACGCGGCCGTGGCGGTGGCCTTGGCCAGGTCGCTGTTGGGAGGCACGCCAAAGTGCCGGACGAGCGCTAGGGCGTTGGAGGAGATGAGCGAGGGCAGCTGACTAGCGGAGGACGCCGACAGGAAGGCCCGCTTGGGGGCGTCATCGCGGAGGTTTGCGTCGAGGCTCATCGTGCCGCCCACCACCAGCGCGGACTCCAGGAAGAAGTCTCGTTGTAAATCATTGATGGTGCTGATGGAGTGATCGCGCTGGACGCCCGTGGCCTTGGAGGACGCTCTTTGGAGGGTGCTCTCATCGCACACCAGGCCGTTGGAGCTGCAAATTGCAGCTACTTTCGCTGCGTCCGTTGGGTCACCGGTGGTGACGTGCCTCGTTCCGGCCACCTGCCAGTGCATGAGAATGAACACAAACCATGATCAATGAATGGAGCACACGGACAAATTAGTTGGCTTTGTGACTCAATCAATCAATAGGAAGTCCTCTATTAATTAATTGCATGCATGCATGCATATCGACGGGTAATGACTACAAGCAATCGCTGCAAGCATGCTAGTGAAAGCAATTAAAACCACACGACTGATGACTCGGACGTGAACATCAGACTTAGTTTCCTTTAGAAAACTCATGCCTTGCTACCTTCTGAATCCTCAGGAGCATGCAAAGCGCAGATAGCTACATACCAGGTAATTTAACGGGCATGCATGATTCTAGCAAATAAATCTAGTACTCAGCCACTGGAACAAAACAGAATTTATGGCACGGTGTGCGATCGATCCAGTGAGTGCATGATCGACTACTTACGGTCGTGACCGCGGCCATGATGAAGAGGGTCCGCAAGACGATCATCCAGCTCCACTGCTTAGACATGCTGCGGACGAATTGAAGGGCGTGAACGAGGGCAAGGAATGATCGAAAGCAAGCACACTAAGGGACAGACTGATTTTGCAAGTGCACGTACTGAAAAGATGACTACTGAAGCGGATACGCAATGCAAGAGAGTTGAGGAAGGCAGTGTGATTGAGAATGCATGGATGCCTTGAATTTATAGGTAACTCAACCGCCCTCCAATTTTTAATTCAAAATTGTTTCAGTTTCAGTTGACCTGGCTTACCCTAGCTAGCTTGGCGTCCTTGCTTGAATGGATCAGTCATGCCCGGCCCCTACTACCGTGATGCGTCCCCGACCTGCAGGTGTTTGATTGATCATGGATCATTCATTGATTCCGGGCCAACACTGGCTCCCTTTGACTGCTTTAGAATCGACAAGGACTTCGAGAACGATCTGTGAGCAGCAAGCTCAGCTTTGGGACCCAGTGTAATTGCTGCACACGATAGAATTGCATCGTGATCTAGTTAGCTAGCAAGCAGTCTTCTTGCGTAGGGTGGTCTCCATGAGAATGACCTCGATTCATTGCATCTGCGCATGCGATTGGTCGTGAATGCCACTGTGGGTCATGGGGAGCAGCCACTCACCTCCATTGTTGTTCCTCATGTGAGTTCTAGCCGACCTGTCTAGCTCGTTATTTAATCTTCTTGCTTAATTGATTCCTTAAGCTTCATTGGGATATTATCTCTCTTGTTGTGTCGTGCAACAAGCTAGATAGCTGGCTGCTGCCATGGACTTTTACCTGGCCTTAATTTGAATTAACTTGCAAGTAGAAATGCCCAAATTAATCGTGTCTAGCTAGCTGCACGAATCATTTGTACGGACGACAGTGACCCGCCAAATGTATAGATCAGCCCGCGACGTACTCTCGATCTTCTTTGCAGTACTTAACTAGTGTATCAAAACTAATTCAATTTGATTTCAATGTTCAGATGTCCATGAACTCGCATGGATATTTGTATTTTCCACTACAGGTACACATGATTATTCGTCGATCAGATCGAAAGGCAACGAGCGGAGCTTTGGGAGGGATCTAGTTCAACTGGTTAATGCAGATGATAGAATTGCATCGTGATCTGGCCAAAGAGCAATCCCTGCGCAGGGGTTTCTCCATGAAAGTGACCTTGATTCATTGCATCTGGGCATGCGATTAGCCTAGGCTACCACTGCGGGTCATGGGGAGCAACCAGCCACCTGCATTGCTGTTCCTGATGTGAGTTCTGGCCAACCTGTCTCACTTGAATCGAATCTACTTGCTTGATTCGATCATTGGGCTTGGCCGCTTGGGGAATTATCCACGTATCTATCCATGAGGGACCTGGCTGCTGTCATGGAGTTTTACCTGGCCATAGGTAGAATCACACGTACTCCTACTGATTGAAGTAGCTAAAAATGCCCAAACCATGTCTAGCGAACTGCAGGACCCCACTTGCACGGACCAGAGTGACCCTTTATACGGCCAAATGTATAGATCACCCGCGACACGACCAGGATATGTATCACGATGAACTCTCGATCTTTTTGCAGTAACTAGTATGTCAAAATTAATGCAATTTCATGTGGATGTTAATTAAGAACTTAAGATGGCCATAAACTGGTATTGATATATGTATTTTCCGATATGTACATCCGTCGATCGATCAGATCGAAAGGCAACGAGCTCAGCTCTGGGACCCACTTCAGTTGATTGCTGCATGCAGACGATAGAGTTGCATTGTGATCTAGCTAAGAAGCAGGCCTTCTTCGGGCGCAGGGTGGTCTCCATGAGAGTGACCTTGATTCATTGCATCTGCACATGTGATTGGCCCGAGCTGCCACTGCATTGCGATTGCTCTTCCTGATGTGAGTTCTGGCCAACCGGCCTATCTCATTTTCGAATCTTTTGGCTTGATTTTTTAGGCTTGGGATATTATCCCACCATCCATGAGTGACCTCGCTGCTGTCATGGAGTTTTACCTTGAGTTTGAATTGTACGTCGCATGCTTACTCCTGCTGATTGAAGTAGAAATGCCCAAATAATGTGATCTAGCTAATTAAATGCAGCACCACACAATCCCTCGCTTGCAGTCTTAAGGCCAAATACATGCAATCAGCGCGCGACGTTGCTAAGATATGTATCACGATCGATACTCTTTTTCGCGGTAAGTATCTACGCCAAAAATTGAATTTGATGCCGACGTACGTGAAGATGGTCTCAAACTGGCATATAACGATTTATATATTTTCCGCTAAACAGGCTCTACATCTCCGTCGATCAGATCGAAAGGCCGGCACGCTTTGGTCTACTAATTAATTACCATGCCTTGCCCTGGTCAGCTAGGAGGATCGATCGTTGGATTATAATCAAAATCCCTGACTGGATGAATTGAAACACACAGCCAGCCAGTTGCACCTGTTTCATTTCTTCGAGTGTTGACACACCAATTAAGTTGTGGCCCATGTATGCACCCAAATGTTCAGGCCGTGACACTCGATCTCCCTGGCACCTTGAACCCCATGTACGTCCCCATCTTGTTAAATGCAGGTGTTGTAATCACTCAGGCAAGCAAATACGCTAGTTATAGTCCTTATATATAACTCGATCGACAAACAACCGAGACAAGCGGCAAATTCTTATACTCGACATCCAAGAGCTACATAGAATTGCAAAAACTGAATTATGATAGTTGAATTCGATCTTAGCTTCCATTTGCTAATTATAATGCATGCATGTGCATATTAATTAATACCTTTGAGCTGGACCACCGTGGCATTGTTAGAAAGACACATTAATCGAATTGTTATATGCTGAATCGATCACCGACTCTGAGCTGATTCGGGCATGGCACTGGTTCTTCGCCGTCGGTGAAGCCCCCGGGGAGGCTTGAGGACTGAAAAAAAGATTCGAAATGCATGACTGTGAAGGTACAACATTCCCCTTTTTTTAATTTGTTTGATAAAAACGTTACGTTCTCATTCAATGCAAGTGATTGTTTGTTTCCATTTTAATTCTGTGATTGAAAGTGATGTATAGTTGGCTGAATTTTACTTTCAATTGTTGACTGATTTCCATTTAATCGGTCAAACGATCGCTTCCACAGCTAGCGTGCTCAAAAGGGAATCATCCATGCAAAACATTGACAAATATGCTCGAAGGACTGCCCCCCACACATGTGTTAATTTCATTACTACGGTTTGCAAAGATAAACAACATCTGTCAAGCCTACAATTACTCTTGTGAGTTCTGAGCAACATTCCACAAAGAAAACGTTCAATTTCATCAAAATGTTGCTTCCATGTTCTCAATGTTGTTTTCACGTCGTCCCATACGGTTAGTCAAGGTGGAGGGGGAATCTAGAAGATATATATTTGTATGAAGTTCTCGAATGTACTTAAATTGTAATGTAATAAGGTCGTTCTTGTTAGCAAAGGGTCGTTGCAAGAAACAATTATTGGTTTTGTCTCAAAATGGCCTATTTTCATGAGTCCTATGACTTTTTGAATAATTTTTTTTGAATAAAATGAAATATAGATAATTGGAGAGCAATGAGAATATTATGTCTGTTAAAATTCAGACCTAAGAAAATTTACCTCTAAAAGTTACGCACAAAAAAAGGACAATGAAAAATACAGTGAAAATAGACATTTTTTTCTTTGATTTTTTAAAAATAGTAAAAGAATTCAAAAAATAAAAATTCAAAAATTCAATTTTCCTAACTTAAAGATACTTCTTCTCCAATAAATTTCATCTTCAAAAAAAATATTTTGTATTCTGTACAAGTGTACCTTGGTAGTGCACTTTGAACACATATGGAAGTTGGATAGTTTAATATTTTTCAAAAAAAAATTTACGGATTATGTAATTATACTAGAGGACCATGCATGCCAATTTTCAGCTCAAAATTTTCTTTTTGGGATCAAAAACAAGGCTAAACCCACCCCCCACCCCCACCCCAAAAAATGGCCAAAGTAGACACCCAATTGGGGGTAGTTTTAAAATAGTAAAATATTTTTTTAAATTGAAAAAATTACACAACATGTAAAACTTTTGTGTGCACCTTCTTTCCAAATTTAAAGTCAAACAAACAAAATATGAAAAAGTTATGAGCAAAAAAATACCTAGTAAAGGTCAAGGGGACAAAAAAAAGGACAAGTGTTTCTTGCAATCATCCAAAACACTTGTAATTGCCATTTCTATTGCATTGAGTCAAGAAAACACAAAATTTTGAATATTAAATTGTCTAGTCCAATATGATTGAATTATAAAATTTAACATGAAGTAAAATTTCCATGGAGTTTGACCTTATAGATTGGAAGATATTAGTATTTGAAGTGAAGAAAACTCTTTGAATGGACATTGTCTCACTAGATTATAAGATTTTGAATACTTGCAACTTCAACTTTTAGCATTAATGATTTTGATTTAGAATTTTTTTGTATTAGAGAGTTTATTTGAGAGTCTTAGAAAAATTAATAATAAATTTATAAAAACTTCATTATCACCCTTTTTTTTTTTTAAACAAATGAAATGAAATTTCATTGTAAGGGACAAATTACAAGGCCGATAGCTAGAGGTATCATCATTCTTTGAAAAAATTGGAAAGTAGAAGCAGATCATTACAGATGAAAACAAAATTGTTCATAATTTCAAGATGAGACATTAAAATACATAAATCCCCCAAATGACCTTGTTCTAGCAATTAAATTGAACCTTGTAGAATTTTTTTTTTCAAGAATTGTGAAATTGAGTTTAGAACCAAAACCAACATGTCATTTTTTCTCAAAAAGCTATAAATGCCTATACAAGAAAATGTTCTATAACTTTCTTGTCATTTATCCAAATGAAATGACTTAAAGATTTCTAAATAAGAAAAAATCATCTTCAATGAAAAAAAATTAATTTGAAAATTTTGCAATTTTACATATTTCATGATTGATGATTTTGATTATTTTTAGATTTGATTGCATAACTTCTTTCCAAACTTACACCAAATAGAATATAATTATACTTCTAGAACTTAATGTATTCTTCTATCTTGGAAAAAAATTCCAAAATCTATACCAAAAATTGGAATCATATAAACCTATTCAAATATTCATTTGTTTTAAAGGGGACTTTGAAACTTTAGGGGTTAATTCACCAAGTACTATACTACATTATATAATGTATATTTCTCTATATAATATTCAATGTATAGATGATATTGTATAGTATATTGTATATTGTATGTGATAGTGTAATATAATATTATTTAAAAATTCAATATTGTGTAGAAAATATTGTATAATATGGTGATAGATTAAATAATCCTAAAACATACTATTAATATTTTTTCAAAGATATATACTAATTAGAATATGCTTAAGGAATAGAATATTCATTGAAAATGTTGTCAATGCAAGATTCAAATGTTACAAGAACAATGCTACAAATGAAGCTAAATCAATAGCAATGTGAAAGGAGTAGTATAAGCAATGTTTGTTAAATTTAGTTTTGAGACTCCCAAGTTTTAAGAGCAACGTCAAAGTTGTAGTAGTATTTTGCATGTCTAGCCAAAGGTTCTTACACTAAATTAATATAAGAATGTGATAGAAATAATCTCAAAAGCTTTGCCTATGTAAATTGCAAGATATTATCATTTAAAGTGAAAAAATCAATATTTCTTTCCCTATCCATACTAGGATATGAGACTTTCAAGCCTCTTAACTTGAATTTTATCAAAAGATTGAAGCTTAATTTCCATTCTGTAAAAATTGTTGAATAGATGGGTATAGAAGATGGAAAACAAACCGAAAAATTAGAGAATAAAATGAGGTCTTTGAAGGGTCACTTTAGAAGTCATTGAAGGACCTTTAATTTGATTAAGACTAGATTAAACTAAAGTAATGCCTAATAATTATATTCAAAAAAAAGACTGACAATCATGGTTGATGATTCAAAAGCAATGTTTACAATTGGAAGACAAAATTCAATGAAATAGATATCAATTTAGACAACAAGCTATATTGGTTCCCTAACACAATGACATCAATAGAAAAAAGGTAATCTATCTTACTAAATATTACCTTGGATTATTCACACAAGCTAACAGTATGAATGAATTAGAGATTGTGTACTTTTGGTATGCTCTAAGCTACTATTAGAAAAAAATGGGGCTTCATTGATAGGGTTGTTTGATTCTAGCTAGCAATGTAAATACAACAAAAAAAAGAATTGAAGAATTTTTTTTTAAAGAATTTTAAAATTACAATGTACCATTGCTACTACATTGCACTAAAAGACACAACAAATTGCAATATATATATATATATATATATACAAAATAAAATATTTTTACCTCTATTTGCACTATTGGTCCAAAGTCAAACATTCCTTATGAGGCCCTATGATTTTCTAATGTCCAAAACAATGGATTAGTTTCCCAAACCTTCCTAGCTCTATAGCTAAAGAGCTCGCTTTTTCCTAAATAATCATCAATAACATTGACTAAAGATGAAATCAAAGCATGTCAATCTTAATAAGGATATTGTTTCAATAGAGAATCTAAACCATGTTGACCTTTCTTTATTAGAAAATTAGAAAATTGAATTTAAAAACATATCTCATGTACATTTTTATACATTAGATGTTGAAATTGCACCTAAAACAAGGTTCTTTATAATTTTCACATCAATAATTCAAATGGAATAAATCAAAGGTTTTAGGGTAAACCAAAACATATTTTGTGGGAAACAAATTTTTAGATTTATTTTTGTTTTATAGAGATTTTATTTGCTATGCAACATTAAATATTTTTACTATAAGTGGTATAATTGGATGAAAGCAAAAAATACCTAGTAGTTATGTTGCATTTGGGCCTCAAAACGGCCATTTGATTCAAGGTTGAGGGTAGGAAATCAAATTTGTCAAATGTTTGAAGTAGCAATAAATCTTTCACACCCATGTTTTCTACATGCAATTCTTTGGTTTTAAAAAAGAATTCCTTGTCATCTGATTTTAGAATTATTATTTAATGATCCTCCTAGCTAGGTACAATAATGCATTTAGATAAATTGTTTCCATAGAGACATGCATTTGAATGAATTTATGACAATTTAACCCCTAAAGGACCAACATGCGTTTTTTGGCCATATAGAAATTTTGGGCAGGTACGTGTGATTGGAAATTTGAATATTTTGGGCTGAAATTTTAATAGAAGGTGGGGGCGAGGAATATCTTCATGTGTACCAAATTTCATGACATTTGGAGATATGACTCAAAAGTTATGGCCTAATATGTTACTTTTTTTCATAACTGGGCAGTTCGGGCAGATCAGAAAAAATCACTTTTTTTAAAAATGAAAATTTTTAACTGGTTTTCTACATTTATATATAAGTGGAAAGCTTTGAATCATTCCATTTCAATCAAAGAGTCAAAAGTTATGAGGTTTTTTTGTTTGCGGGCAGTAATGGATTCTCCACTATCAAAGAAACTTCGAAGTTGTTTATTTCACTCAATTTTCAATATTTTTGTAAAAAATTAAAACCCTAGGATGTAGATTGATTATTACAACATTACAACCATTGGGATTGCCATTTTTAATTCTATAATTAAATTCTTAACAATTTAGTATTATGAATCATTCTCTACTTCTTTTTACTTACTATTTTTTTCCTATATGTTGTACAATTCCAAATGACATGAAATTTTTTGAGCATATCTCCATCTTGTTTAGGAAAGTGAATTCAAAGAGGCACCATCATTTTCAACATTTTTTCCTTGAGAAGTGAGCTTGTGAAGTGTAGCTGCCCGGTTTTTTGCAGGATTGAAAAAATGGTTTTGGTGAATTTGAATGCTTATATCTTTTGATCCACATGGTGGAATTTTCTGAAATTTTTACCACATGTTTGTTAGACATTATACTACAAGATCCTATGGTTACATGTGTCAAAAATTGTTTTTATCAAGAAAATTGGTAGTTGTACTAGAAATGGCAGCTTTCGAGCGTTTTTGGTGAATACAGAGTCATGGAACTTTAGGGGTTAAGCTTAAATGATTCTACATACAAATTCATTTGAACCTCTCAAGACTTTTGGTATAGTAAAGGTATCCATTACTAACACATGCCCCATCAACAATAAATAGGGTACCCTATTTCCAAGCAAGATTGGAATGGTTTTTCATTTTCTTTTGGAATGTGTATTTTTGCATTTTTTCAAAGTTTGGACCAATAAGTTAGAAACCACATAAGTGGGCACAAAAGTAGTACTCCCTCTATCCCACTAAAAGCTTCCAAATCAAGCAAAATTTATATCTTGCTAAAAAGCTCCTTTTTGTGATTTTGATCATTTACTGAATGTTGTGCTGAACGACTTCATGGAGGCAAGTGAATCAATCTAAAAACATTTCATTGGCCTTGCAAGTGTGGCCTCAAATGGCAATATAGAGCACCTTATACTAATTGCTTCTTCAAATAGTGAGGTTCACAACTTGTTTAGTGACTACTTTGGAATTATTAAAATTTGATCATAAAATAGGCTATTGTTTTATTTTTGGATATTTAGACTGGGGAACATTTTATTAGAATCCTAGTGTATCCACCACCCTTTAAATCATCTAAAATTACAAAACAAGCAACAATTATAAAATATGTCAAATATCTTACTTTTAACTTGTATTTTGGAGCCCTTAACAATAGAGTACCTAAACTCAAAATTTTGCATAGATCTAAAGGATGGATTATTCATTCTTAAATACATGTATTTTTAGCACTCTCATCAAAGACATAGTTAATTTCTTAAAGGGAAGAGTTTTGGAAGCTTTTAGTAGGACAACAAGAGTAAGTTATTCTTGAATGATCAAAATTGGATGACTCTAGATCTTGGTCATAGGTCAAGCCCAACTTTTACCTTTCAAAATTCTTAATAATTTCAACTCAAGAGATAAAATTACCAAAAATTTTGGGATCCCCATTATTTCTGTACATGCACCTCTGAAAATATTTGCTATGCCTTTCACTACCCTAGATCATGTCCAAATGTGCTTATTGTATCTGTTATGGGTACCTCTACCACAAGGTGTGAACACCCAAAGTATGCATGTACCAATGCATGTTCGAATTCCTGACAAGTAGACTTCTATTGAAAGTGTCCCAAAAAAGTGAACTTACATTGCAGCTTCCACATATTACAAACAACCTTTACTCAAATATGTTTGTAAGGGCTGCAACCGCCCAACAAAACAGGGAATCAGCGCTCAGAAGAACACTTTACGGACACCCCACCTTAATCCACGATAATTTAATTAAAACCATAATCATGCAGGCAAGTTCAGTGTTGCAATAATCTGGGAACCCCCCGAGTGCAGAATTCTGTCACAATACGCTCCACGATTGAAATAATGATACTAGAGAACGTGAGCTGCACAGAAATACCAAGTACCGTAAGAATAGGTTAAGAAAATTTACAGAATTCACGTACTTCTAAAACTGAATTGAAGCACTTTGTGTTTCAAGAAACGAGAGTGATTTGCAACCCAATTAGTAAGAACGCAGTCAATAAGTGCATACCTGGAATTACTTTTATTGAAAAATCACCAGTGACTTCGACTCATCTTCACGCGCAATAAGTCTTAAACTGCACGAAATAATTGAGTGATTCAGCAGCAAATATACATATAATATCATAGAACTCACAGTTTACTGAGGGGATACCATCGTTCCTTTTAACCATCTGCACCAGGTTTCACCCTGGGACATGTAGAGCTGCCACGAAAAGAATATCCAACTAGAATTAAGGAGTGCAATTGATAAATTGATACAACAATCACTACGGTACTTCATCGAAGTTGATTACGTAAAGAAGTCCCTCCCTACTTCACTTACAGCAGAAGGGACATCAAAACTCCTAACGCCACCACCAGTCCCAAATACTATGTATGGTTCCAAATGCTCTGCAAAACCGCCCCTACGATGTCTTAGCATCATTGTATGTAAAGAAACAACTGCTAAAATATATTTTCATATGTACTTATTCCAAATCTCCAGTAAAATAAAGTAAGCTCTTCACTACATTATTACTTGGAAGAGTACCCACAAACCAACATTCAATAATCTCACAGCACACATTGGACTATGAAAATAGCATTCATCCCAAAAAACAAATAATGACAACAAATAAGAAGCACCTATTGAGAAGATTCCTTGGCATTAACTCCTGCACACGCAACCAATATCAAGACGCTCAGGAACCACAAGAACCGCGAAGTCGCATTAATCTTGGATCACACAAATGATTAGCGAGCATGATTTCATAAAACGAGAAAAAAAAGATTCGCATGCTGATACATACAACGTGCACCAAATTTGTGTAGAAAACAGTTTATGGATTTCACAATGGTGTTACAAATACGTTTACAATACTACGCAACTGCTCTTGCTTAAGAGATCGTACTGGTATTATGTGACACTGTGAGTTGGCTGCAGTCTACTCTTGGTCCCTCTATTCTTTACAGATGCAGACGAGGATCCTCTCATGTTTCTACTCTTCTGACTCTGTTGCAGACCTAACCAGAGAAGGCTGCAACAACAGGCAAGGCTACCGGGGAGAAGGCATAGCTTGAAAAATGGTTGCTTCTGCGCACAATGATTCTCTTGTCAGTCAGCCCTTTTCTGTAGAATATACGCTTAGGTTTGCTATACAGTTCCAAAGTATACACCCATTCAGGAGGGACTAACGTTAGTGAGAAATGAAAAATTCGCAGAAGACAACACGAACCTGGAAGAAGCTCTGAAGTCCGGAGGTAATACTCCATATTCGAACTACTTGACGTTCATCTTCTTCACCCACGCCCTGCCCATGCACCTACAGATGACACAAATTCACAGGTTATGGAGATAAAATGAGAAAGATGCATATGAGATTAACACAGCCACGAATTTCATTTACATTTTCAAGGGCTGAAAGGCTGTAAATGGATTTTGACACTGATTCAACAGTAATCTCTTCACCTACTATCAAGACAATAATCTCACTTGATTTCACTGACTTGACAGTAGGTGACGACGTAATTATTGAGTATGACTAATGAATCTGATGATAATTATGAAGTAGGACCAAGCCAGCTCCACTACATATAATAGGAGTCAAAGCAATTAACAGTTAAGTGTCGCCACAAAAACCTTTTCTATCTTCATTTTGGCACTTCCATCATCGCATCGCTGTTGATGAAGGTCCTCGGACCACACTTCCTGCTTATTTCTCAAGACCGCGATCTGCTCCCAATGACAACAAAGGAGAACTCAACGCCACGGAAACATGTAGCAAGCCCGAAAGGAGACCTGCTGCTGATATTTGCTTTCTTGCGGCGCCTTGGCGAGAGGGTTTTTTGGGGTCACATCGTACCTGAACCTTTAGCTGTTTCAATTTCTGCAACGAGACACATGAAGGTCAGTGTAGTATAATCCGAAGCGCGTTCAAATTGTTTCAATCCTACATTACTGTTTATCATTTCCTGCAGCAAAATTATAATGAAATAATGAACTGGGATAGTATCGTCTGAAACATTAAAAGGCATCAGATATTCTACGGTTTTCTATAGATCACAGTTCATACAAATACTTAACTGGTGATATAAATTGATGCTCGTTTTTCAAAGGGACATTTCTTCATTGCAAGTAGTCTTGCCTGATTAGTCACTAACTCATACCTGCAGATACTTCTTTTCCTCTTCAAGTTCGACCAACTTTCTTTCGAAGTGTTGCTTCAAGACTGTGGCATCAGGTCGTACAAATAACTTAATCTCCGCCTGAAATACAGCATAGACCACAACAGCTGAGAAGACCGAATGATTATCAGGCAATTCAACTGAATCACCAATATCCAACACGCAAGGGATGGCACTATCTGTCGTTCACAGTAAACAAAGATACCCTAACGAGTGAGCAAGCATGAAGTCAGAGACTCAAGCTCCTTTGCAAAGTACACAATAGGCTTGAAGTAACTCTCTCAATAGGCGATCTCTTCACCTCTTTCTGCTCAAGGCGTTTATCTATTTCCCGTAACTCTTTGTCGAATTTCTCTTGCGCCGATGTGCTTTTGAACTCCAACAGTAGTTCAGTATCAATATCTCCAGAGAATTCACCTGCAAACATCACCCATTTGTAAGACACACTAGAGAGCTTATCAAATATTTAAACAAAAACAATTGAGAAATTAATTGAAGTAAAAATACAAAGAAAGCATCGTGCACAAGGCATAATTTTAACCAGATATAAACACCTACATCAAAAGATGTAAAAATTTGAAAATATTCACAAAAGGACAATCATTAAACCCTCGGAATTGGACGGGAATTGAATCATATACCAGGGCGTAAGTAAATATCCCCATCAATGCCTGCAACGCCAAAACCTGGTCCAGCTGTACTCTCACTCATGCTCCGGGATGACGTAGAAGAGGGAGGTCTAGAGGAAGTATCAGATGGAATTCTAGCGTGTTGCAGTTGTTGTAGCTCAAATTCTAATTCTTGAATCCTATTTACATACCCTTTTAGCAGTTCATCCGTCTGTATGAGAAATCAGAGTCAGACACTGAGGGACTTCAGGAAAAAAATTGGAATTGCACATTCATGGAGTCAAATCAACCAAAGGTATAAACTTTGGAGTGTTCTCAACACCTAATTTCCCATGCAAATAAGCGTACCTGAACATCAAGTCCTTCATCAAGCTCCTCAAAAGATTTTCCAGATCGAAGTTGATCAAGCTTGATTCTAAGCTTGTCACGCTCCATCTGCACATGACAATGTCAAATACTTGTTGCAATGGTGGTCGTCAAGGAATCACCTGGACATCTAACTGTAGAGCAAAATCAAGAGGACAAAATCTCTCATGACTAGCTGAATGAATGTGACGACAAAAACAATACCAAGCTTACTTGTGATTCTAAAGCACATTGAGAAAGTGCATCAATGCGATCACGAGCCTCTTCTAACTCACGCCCCAAATCCATGTTACTAGCTTCAAGCCAGGCAACTTTTTGCTTCAACATCTGCAAAATTTGAAACTGTGTCTTCAGCGTCACTTCCTTAGTCAAAGTTAGTATTATATAAAGCAACAAACTGCAAATTAAAAAGCAGATAACTCGTTCGTACCTGAACTTCAGTATTCGAAGGAGCCCCCGCCCTAGCATATAGAAGCTCTGCTTGCATGAGCTCAAGTTGCTGTCTCATTCGCTGCATCTCAGCTGCAAGCGGATCACGATTAACCTGATCACACAGAAGAAGTTTCAACTGTTAATATCCACAGACGACTACTTTCATCCTCAAAAAAATTAGTTAATGAAGAGAAACACATCAGACTGATGATTAAAATGAACCAGTTAATACTCAAGATTCTCGTTCAAGCGGCACATTCAGTATGTCCCATAATAGAGAAAAGATACTCACTGTAGGCTTATTTCGAATGTTGCGAGCTCTATTAGCGTACTTAAGAGTATTAATAGACTCCTCAGCATTTACATCAGCTGGACTCACACAAGCTGCAAGTCACCCAAAAACAAAAACAAATAAAAATTAGGTTGAATAGCTGATAAAAGTAAAGTAACATCAAAAATTATAAGCTTGCATCAGATACAGTCAGAATAAGAACTGAATGCTTGTATCAGATTACTCACCGATCATAACCGTCCTACTGTTGCCTCCAAGGGAATCCTGCAGCCGCCAAAACTAATTCAGCACTGTTTGGTGAAAGCATAGGACAGAAGGAAAGAACGATACCCAATTCACTAGAGGACGTAAACCTAAGAAAGGATCGACCACAGATAATTACCAAAACCAACTCGTGCTAGAACAAGACAAATGGCATCCCGACCAAAGTTTGGGAGATTCTTACCTGAAGTAATCGTGTTAACTTACTATCCCGATAAGGAACGTGACCTCCTTCTCTTCGTTTTTTATCATCGCCCAACGCACTGATCACGTTTCCAAGAGCTAGAAGGCCTCTATTTATGTGCACACCTAAGAAAATTTGCAGCACGTAGATTCACAGTTACTTGAGCATTCAGAGCCCTAGAGATTCTTAATTAATAAACCCAAGAACGGGCACATCCTTATTGTAACACTCAAGAGATATGTTCCAAAATTAAAGAACTTGCTGATTAAATGACAGAGTGTGAGCATCCCACAATAGAGATATTTAGCACCTAGAGACTGTAACATCTGAAAAGCAAGACGAAGGAAACGTTATCAAAAGAGGAAATGTCGGTAAACCTTCTTTGAAACGAAGACCATCGGCCCCTGTTCGCTTTGCCCTTTCCGAACCAGCCAAATCTACAAGATGTAACTTCGCACACAAATAATCTTCGCTAACGTCTTCGGGTGAAGGATTTCCACCATCGGGAAGTGGATCCCATTTGCGGCGCTGCTCGAGCGTGATAGTGAATATCGCGTGCGATCGACTGCACATTCGGCAAAGAGACGCCTATGAATTACGCGACCCCTAAGATTGGCATATCCAAGCAAATCCCCCTGTTTCGGCTACAGATTATCGCTACTGTGATATCCACCCGCCAGTGTGACGTCCTAAGTTAAGGTTAGATTCTTATCAACAGAACACTAAAATGAACAAGATCCTGAGATACTAAAGCAATGACCTTCAGCACCATCTGTCACAGATTTCTTAGCAGCACAATACAATAAATGTGATCTCAAATAGCAACTACCACTCAAGATCGTGATCATGAATCAGGATTTCTTCAAAGCGCGACTCGAGAGACTTGGAACGAGGTGCAATGCAGCTACGAGCGGTCACAACAAGAAAGTTAATGCATTCGACAAGTCTGCTTCGCACATTCACAAGGTATGTAAAAGAAAGTACTGACCTAGAGTGGGAATTCATGTTCGTGCTTCCAGTAGCACGGCAAAGAGAGCCGTGCTCTAAGTAAGCCGCCATTTCCTCCAAGCTTTTTACGTCAGCCTCTGTCACACCCATTATGGTGATTCCTCCAGCGGTCGTTTCCCGAATTTGTATGGGTGGCTTGCCTACAGCTAATGACCTCAAACCTCCTCCAAATATGTATTCTGTTGATGGGGGATTCGGATCCAGTAGATCATGAATTTCCTCCTTCAGTATCTACACAAAAAGGACAATGAGGATTAAAACAAACATAGACCTTCTTAGTACTGACATTGCAGCTTTGAGGAACTAGCCACGACCAAAATACCAGTACGATGACAGGTTTAGACACGTTTGTGACAAGTAGAATTTCTTGTGCGCACACAGAGCCATCTGGTAAACGATCAAGACATTGTGAAGACGCTACAAGTGAAGAGCAGTTTTCCAAATCAAGCATGAAGTCAGACTGCATGCTCAAAATAAAATAAGAATTCAGACCAATGCATACAGCTGCACTAATAGAATTCCATGCTGATCGACATACACGACACTGTTTGGAACCCGAAGTTACTCCGTAATCTCTGAATCGAAGTGAGCATAGATATCACCGCACCTCAATAAATGAAACTCGGAGCTGAAAATCAGCCTTATGTTTAAGTGTTTCAATCCTCTGAAAAATAGTCTGCATAACTTGCGGAGTGACTCCTTCTGGGCAAGCTCCGACAGTGTAACCAGTTCCCATAGTGTATGTTTTCCCGGATCCTGTCTGCAATAAAAGCAAAAAGTACCCCACGAGAACAATTACGTACTGGAAAAAACTCACAACTTTAAATAGGTTTGTTTTTGTGAAATATTCGCATTGTTCCACACTGTGCGTCTAAGTAATCATAACACTCTTCATGATCAGCCACCGGACAGATCAGAAGCTATTTACATGATCCCTCCTATGGGCAGTATTGTAAACGATGCCTACAGGCAGTACCAACACACCTGTCCATATGCCAAAACTGTGGCATTGTAACCGTGAAATAACCCCTCAACCAACGGTTTCACACACTTGTCGAAAATTGTTGGGGGCGGAGTAGCAGAATCCCCAAAGACGTAGTCAAATGTAAAAGAATGATGACCAATTTGAACCTGTCACACGCGAGCCGGTGTACAGGTTTTAATCGATCGGATTTTACAAGAGAACGACTTCATATTAATTCAGGAAATGTTGGTACAATTATAATTACTGAAATTGCGATTCGATAAGTCTACAGATTGCTTTGGTTAATACGAAAAATAGACCGTCAAATACTTAGAGAAAGAAGAATCTTCTAGCATCCAAACAAAAACCAGCAAGAGATACGCAATTGCATAAAATATAAGCGGCCGAAATAGACAGGTCCAATGAGAAAAGAAACTACCTGCGGTTCGCCAGGAACAACAGCAATGCATTCCTTGCACCCATGAATACGCTCCAATGCAATGAGAGGTCTTATGTTGAGAGCAACCTGAACAGCCTGAGTTGCCTCGCTCTCGTCCACAGAGTTAACCTCGTCGCGAGGGTCACTCTCATATCCATTTCCATTCTCCATCACCCTAGCTGTGTCTAAGTCACAGCTTAGGGCTTAAAGAGAGTTAACGTCCGTAAGAAACAGCAGCATTGAGCACGACGAGAGCGATCGATAAACTGCTGGCGATGATGAGGAGTGAGTCACTGTAGTATTCAATTAACCTCGTCCTGGCAATAGAGGGAGCAATGGAAGAGAATGAACGGCACATGCTGCCATTTCATGAGTGGATTATACTCCCTGCATCATTCTGATTGACGTCTTCTCCAATCGCTTGTGAAAAAAGTCTTCAATTCTCTCCTACTGTAACGATAATCCTGGCTTGATCCGCATATTTCAGGTACAGATAACATTGCATCCTTAACGTGAAAATCCTGATCACATCCAAAACAACAAGCTTAAACATAAATACAAAACCTAATGCGGTTGTGATGACTGAGGACAATACGAAACCAAAACCTGCTTCTTAAATACCATCCGGCTCCAAATAGTAATCCTGACGCGGCAAAACCCATCTAAAACTAAACAAGGACGGCGAGAAAACGCACGATCGAACTCCACATAAACTTCCGCGATCTAATACGGGGCGCCCCGAACAAATTTGCAAATTGAAGCTCGAACACCATCAAGGTCCAATTGAATAGAATGCAAAAACAGCCTCCAGAAACTCCGAGCCACATCTAGTGCATAGGTATTCCAGTCCACCTCCTCGCGTAATCCCCGAACAGGACCGCAAAACCAACGCCTTCAAAATCATTTCCTGATCGCAATCCAACAAGTTTCGCACACACTTCCAATACGACGACAGAAACTAAATATTCTCCACGCAATTTTCAAACACAGGCACTCGACTCGCCTCGTCAAACACAACCGATCCTAAACTCACGCTCCCGACCTGCTCCACAACCCCGAGCGCCAGCCACCAAACAAGCGCTAGCCACAAAACCTAAAATAACCACGGTAGCTCCGTAATCTCCACAATCAACCTACATTCATCCAAGCCATCGCTCATCCCGCGCACACCGTGATCAACTGATCATCAAACGAAAGCATTCGACTCATCACCAGCAAGCAAACCTCCTGCACATCGCCCTCAACCGAAGCAGAGCCTTCTGCAACCTTCCTTTCAAATCCTCACTAGACAATATAAACAATCAGAACCGCCCTGAAACTAAACGGAAAACGCCTCTGGAAAGCTCGATGCAAACGACGAACACACTCCTATGTAATTGCTTCCCGAAATCGAATTCTGTGGCAGAAGTACCATAAGCTTAAGTGTGAGATGAAGACGCCATCGCTTCAAGGCACTGGCTGTCAAATCAACAATATGGCAGGATCCACAGTCAGAGAAACGGGTACAAACGAGGCGTGTGCTTTGTTTGTTGCGAAGGAAGAGGACGACTGGACGAGGACCGGGTCGGGTCGGGCCACCCGGGATTTCAACGGGTTCCCATCGGGCTACCCGTGAGACTTGGCCGAAAAAAGCGCGCCTTTTTGTTATGCCTTGTCCTGTCCTGTCATTCTCTTTCCATCGGACCAGGCTTTTTCATTTTCTTTTCTGTTTTAAGTTAGTTTTGAGTTTCTATAATTTTTTGGCAAATTATAAGAGCCCTTTTCTTTCTTTTGTGTTGATAAGAGCCCTTTTGAAGGCTGCCCAAGGAGAGGATCTGTATCAGGCCCTGGCATTTATTGCATGGGTGGGTGAACTCAGGAATTTTCCCTTTGCAAGGTAACTGTAAAAATCTGCCCCTACTTTATGGTTGATTATATAATTTTTGGTTTGTATTGAACCGTGGCATTTCATAACATTGTTTACGGGAGAGGCACCCAATGACGCACCTGCACCCAATGCCGTCCATTTCTTAAGTTAGTCGTTCATTCTAGAACAGAAACGGACGGCATTGGGTACATGTGCGCCATTGGGTGCCTCTCCCTTACCAATGAGATAAGTTAGGAGTCCCTTTTTGTTTCTCTGGAAAGAAAACCCTTATAGCAACAAATTTGTCTTGTACGGCTCATGAACCACCTCTAATCCATGATTCGATTGATATGTCTTTATCAGATATTGAACAAAGTATAATTCCTTCCCAATGTAAAGAAGACTACTTCTTGGTTATATAATATTATGTTATTGTGAGTTTGAAGGTGAACTCCAAAATTTTCACTTAAAAGGATAAATATAAAATTTTACCTTTGCTTTGTAGTTGGATGTTTTAAATCTACACTCCCCTCTAATAATTATTGTGAAAGAAGGTTGACTCTACAATTCTTACTTTGCAAAATTAAAGGAAACATGTATCTTCTTTTATATGGTTGTTTTTTATTTTAGAATTTTCATCTTTTCTACCAATTAATAAATCCTTAATTCTACATTTGAATTAAAATCCATCAAATTTGATCATTTAATAGTGTTTTATTGGATCCTATCACACTAAATTAGTTCCAAATCTACATATAACAATTTCTAAATTCAAAAATTTTGAAACAACTACAGAGTTAATAAACCTTGCAATAAATGCTACAATAGTAGAAAAATCAAAGTATAAGTGTTGGTCAAGAAAGTATCAAAGTTGTAAATATACACTACAAAAAGGTTCTAAAGTTAGTAAATATTTTGATTGCTTCTTAAGGTATTAAGTGAGAAATATAAAACTAAGAGGTTAAGATTTGAAGTGCAAATTTTATAATTTTCTCAAACCCATAGATATCCTACATAAATTAAGAGGTCTATTAAATAGCAAGGTTCAAAGGAGCTAATGGTACCTCTCAAACAAAGGTACCATTACTTCATTTGTTAATGTATTAACAATGAACATATTAAGAGGTGGATGCTTCTAGCACCCTTTATTTTTTCAATGACACAAATTCATTACTATTTCCGCAAAAGTTCAAGTAATATGAAATGACTTGATTTAGGAGAGATTTGAGGCCTCTAAAAGCTCATTTCAAGTCTGTTCTTGAAACAATTCCCAAAACAATTCCTAAAATTGTTGGTTGCTATCAAGCCAATAGTTATCAAACAATTATCATTTTTTTTGTCCTAAAATTCAAAAAGAAATTTTAAAAAAAGAATTAATGATGTGGTACTCTCTTGACCACATTAGCTCACTACATTTGTGTGTTCTTGTAGCAAAAATTGCATTCCCACAATCTGGGAACTCATAATCTTTCAAAGGCCTCAAATCTCTTTTAATGCATTTCTAGCTAGGGAGCCACACTCAACTTGTAAAATGCAATGATTTCCAATCAAGAAGCTAGAATAGACTTCCAATTGAAGCTTGAAATGTTTTTTTTTCTCCTTTTTAAGATTGGGACTAATAAAGTCATGGCACATGTCCCAAAGTAGTGAGCAAAAAAATCAACAAGTCCTTGAATGACTAGGATTGGAAGAGTTTCAACATTAGCTATGGCTTTGAAACATTTATAAACTCCCAAAATTCATAGCAATTTCAATTTCGGGAATAGAATTACTTCAAATTTGCAATCCCCATGATTTCTATCTTCCTACATGACAAAAAGTTTACATTGCCTTTCACTACTCCAAAACATGCATTGAATCATTAGGTAATTTTAACATGGGTGCCAATTCTCTCTCAAACTACATTAATATTACTCAGTACATGGACATTTTTTATAAACCTCCTACCTTTTTCGCACTCTCTATGTGTGAGAATATTTGTTGGCTCTTGTGCATTGAGAAGTTATGAATATTCATGGTGTGAAAGAAGTCCCTCATCATGATAAAAACCCATGCAATGTGTTCTTCAACGCACTTGAATGTTTGAAATAATAATAACAATTTTAAAAGGCTATGAAAATTTTTAGATACTTAGGTGATTGAGGTTGTAGATGCAGGTGTCATTTGTCATGAGCACTTTGGAGTCCGCCAACCACCTCGTTTGTGCTCTTCAGTTCTTTTTTCTTTTACACAGTTGAAACAGAATTCCATTGCAAGAGAGAAACTCCATTTGTGCTCTTCAAAATCACACTCTTGGTGCTCTTGGACATAGATGTCAGTATGTCACCTAAAGTACCCTAAGTTATCCACCCAAAAGACAGGAGTCACAAACTAGGTTCCAACGTGAATTGGAGTGAGTACACTCAGGCACTAATTGTAACCTTGGTTGGAAATACGTCCATCATTAGGTTGGCTGGGGGGCCGATTGGTTATAGGTGGTTCTACCTTATTTGTTACGGAGTCAGTTCCTACGGGATTGTCTAGAAGTTTGTGATGAGGTTCAGTTCAGTTGCTGGACTGACCTTTTGTTGAAGCTCAGCTAAGTTAATGAAACGGAATTTCAGTAAGTTAACTTCCACTGCACAAGTGAGTCTTTTGGAAATGGGAAGGCGATCGACGACGCCATGACGGAGAGCTCCCTTGATCATCAATGACGTTCTTCGAGTGACTGATGATTGTGTGAAGAGGCCGGCAGACTGACTGACTGGGAACTAACTGAGATCGAAGCTGCAGTGGATTAACTTAAGTTCGATGGACGGGAACCGTTGTGTCCAGACGGAGAATTCAAGGAGGTCGATTTGAAATGGGGTGTCAGGCAGTGGAAGGGTGGAACTCTGGAAACATGGGGGCAGTGCCTGGTGGGCAGGGAGGGCTGGGCGGATTACAGCCTGGCATTCTTTAACCCATTCAAGTTTAGTTGGAGACTTTTTTTTCCCATCAACAGGCTTGGAGCTGCCTTTTAATTTTTTTTTGGGGTGGGTGGGGTGGGGAATGAAGAGAGGGCTTGAAGGCAATTTTTCATCCAACTAACTTCTCATTTATCAAATTTAACACTTGAATCTTGAAAAGACAACCTTTCTCAATGACCAAATTCATTCAATTCTGGTAAATGACATATCTATAAAAAGATACAAGCAAAAATGTGCAAATATTCAAAATAGGATTGAGGCATTTAGGATTGTTCATAGTCTAGAATATGAATGTCGGAGCGCTTCACGGATAAATGCCTTACAAAAAACACTGAGAGGAAGGCTTCAGGGCAATGAATGGGGAGTACTGGCATTTAGTTACAAGTTAGCCAGTTGAAATCCAGAATTTCCAAATGAAGTTCAAATTTCAGAAAAAAACCCGGTCATTTTAAAGGAAAAAAAAAAGAATATTTTTTATTTTCATAAAGCCTAGCCGAGAGTATTCTCCAAGCAACCAGTTGGTGCAAGAAAATATAGGATTTTTGCCGATTGAGCTAAAATTTCTTCCTGGACCGTGCTTTAGGGTTAAGGTAGGTACACCCAAAAGCGCCCTGTTCCTAAAAGCACCATCTACAGTGCACACACATTTCCGAAATCAGTCATGTTCACAGACTGTAGATGGCACTTTCAGAAACATACTTTGACTGTTAATAACTTTTGCATACGGTATCCAAATCCTGCATTCTTTGGTGCATTGGAACATGCTTTCACTTGCCAACAAGACTACATAAAAATTTGAACTAATTAATAGCAGGAACTAGGCTCAGTATGAATAAGTGGCGCTTTTGGGTGTACCTACCTTAAGTATCCTAGTGGAACCGTCGGTCTGAAATTACGATGCAGCCGATGTATTGGGTTATAACTTTTGACCGTCGCTCAGCCAGTGCGAGTCTCGGCCCTGGCTGGCGATTCTTTTTGGGAAAACGCGCAGTTCTACGGCACGTGTGGCTGATATCTGACAGGAAAGCAGAGGGAGGGAGGGCCCGGTGGACGGGACGGACTGCCCAAACTTACACCCTGATGATTGTAGAATATTGAGCAGTTGAAAGGGCTAAGGTAGAGGGCTCGAAAACAGTTCGGGCATTAAGAACCGCCCCTATAACTGGTTGTAGAATGGACATGATGCAGTTTATAAATTGACCTCACGAGTCATTGAATGAAGTGAAGGAAAAAGCATTCTTTGTCGCAAGAGCCAATCATTGTCTTTGCTTTCCCCATTTTTCTTTAGAATTGCAACTGAACAGTATATGAAGGACCTAGGAACATAAATAGGGACCTAGGACACATCTCCTTTGAAAATTCATAAGTAATTCAATAATGTTTCAAAAAATATGAAACCACTTGGGCTAGATTTTTCATCAATTTTTCTTGGTCTGAAAAATGAGCTAAAAATGTTCCCATCTAAAGAAATACTGTAAAAATGCGAACCAGCCCTTAGATGAGCGGTTTCTGAGCCTTCTACCATAATTGGAGTGCCTCTTAATAACCTTAAGCTAAAACTGAAGTGGAATTAATGAAATGTAATAAAATCATGTGCAGTCAATTTTGGTAGCTCCAAAGCACTGAAATGTAAATTCGTTAGCTTTTTCAATGTAGAGGATATAAATGAAGATGGCATCATTTTGGTTATCTACTAGGCACATTAACAAGTGCCATGAACATTTTCTAAGCTACTCTTCTCGATCACTTTGAGCATTGACTTGATCTAACAAGTGCCATGAACATTTTCTAAGCTACTCTTCTTGATCACTCTGAGCATTGACTTGATATGTTGGCTTGGTACTCATGTTGTCATTCATTATAGTTGTAGCCTATGAACAATTATAGCAACCTATTGACCTTCCACTTTAGAAGATCCCATTTATGTCATTCTCACACGAAAATTTTCGGAATAAAATCTCTTGTGTAACATTCTCCATTTCTCTTCCTACCAAAAGTATTGAAATAAAATTTTGATCAACTGATTTCTCCATGTAGGGCTATTTTTCTTTAGATGAATGCTTTTTGAACCTCTTATCTCAGTTGCAAATTTGTCATGCTTAGGAAAATTCTCTGTCATTCATTGGACAAAAAATGTCTGCGACCTCGTTTGAGGGTTCAACGGGTTGCACCTTAGGAAATTGATTTTAAAAAATTAAAAAATTAAAAAATCACCGACAGGAAGAGAAAAGTTTGGGCAAAGAAACAAAAGCGAATATTTTGATTACTGGAACATTTCGAAGGCAAAGACAGATGGCCATGTGCTCAAGCAGCCTTAATAAGTCCCGCCCGCTTCAATCCATGTGGAGCTCTGCCAGCAAGCCACTTGTGCTGAAGAATCACGAAGAGAACGCCGACCAATACCTGGGAAAGACAACCTCCGGGTATCATTCAAGGTTTCCAAGATCTGTGGTATGCAGGTGCAGCAACACGAGTTTCGCCGTTGCGGACTGCGAGGATTTTGGTGTGACGGAGCGTCTTACCCGCAAAAATTTTGAAGCGCGTCCTCGCATTTGAGCTTGCTGTGGAGGTAATTTTCAAATTCTGCTGAAAATTTGGAGCTTCGGTGGCGCGGTATTGGGCGTTTACTCACCTCGGAGTTGTAATTTCAACTTGTCGAGGTTGAGGTGAAACTAATTAGTTGAACATTGCCTGTGAAGGTAACCCATGTTTACGAGAGGGATTGTTTGAAGAGAAAGTAGTAGAAACGGAATTGGCTTTGAGTGGTTTTTAGGGTTTAGGGGTAGAGTTCCGGGGAAGCGAACTTGGACATTTTCGTCGTGCTATGACGAATCTCTTGATTTTAAAGGTCTGGATATCTGATTACGGTTTATACGATTCGGAATTCGGTTTTGGGAATCGAACCATTTTGTAGTCTTTGTACTATTCTTCGTGTCTAGGGTTTTGTCACGGTCAGAGCGATGAGGAATTTATAACCTTTGAAGGATCACCTGGGAGCCCTAATTATACTTGGAGAACATCGAGTATGTATCTGCATTAGCAATTATTTGAGCGCAAGGGACTGAATCGATGCACGTTCTCAAGTAATTAGGGTTAAGCTGGCGACCTATCTGCTGCAGGGGCTCACAGACTGGGTCTCCGCATGGAATAATTCCGGAGTAAATCGATCAATATATCCCTTGTAATTTTCTCTTAAATCTCTAGTGTAATCTAGACGATGTGGCTGAAAACTCGAATTGCCACTCAGCTGGGAACCGGAATTGCCACTTTAGATGCGGAGGTTGAAGCGACAAGGTTGACAAGATACACCTTTAACGGTGCTAAAATCGATTTTATTTGCGTTATCTTGTTTGTTTACTGGTGACTTTACTTTAGTCCAAGTATCAAGGATGAGGAAGAAGAGATGGCGCTTACATGTCTCTTAAAACTGCAGTACTTGAGATAGAAAGGTTTCGAGCTATCTACTTGAGGTGGATTCGACATTTACTACTTCGAATTCTTCATGCGATGTCATAAATGAAATGCATTGGATTATATTAAGCTTGTCATTCCACTCGTACTTGCACAAAATGTTGGTTCAAATTTTAAGCTTTTTGCTTCGACCTATAAAGTCTAAAGGACCCTCAGTACTGATAATTCATCTGGTAATCCTTTCTTTGGACTGTGATGTAACGACTTTAAATAGTTTTTCTTATTCTGAGTCTATTTTGTTGGAAGATATGGAGCAGGACAAGAGGAGGAAGACAACGTCGAGCTTTGTTGGTGGCGACGCTGCTAAGGTGCCCAAGTGGGCGCAGAAAACAGTCACACTCCCTGCTGCTAAGCGTGGCTGCCATCTTGTCACACCTACTGTAAGAACATCACTTTGCAACCCTCTGGCTTGGTGTAATTTTCCTCCTACCGTTTCAAGAGTCCAAGCCCCTCTCTTTACAACTACACTTGCAAAAAGCTGCATTCTATCTATTCAGGAATCAACTAGAGTGCTCTACTTCTTTATGACAAACAAACCTTCGTCACTCCATGTTTATCACCTGTACTAGACTCTGCTGGCTATCTCTACTCTACTGATTATTATTATTAATAGAAATCTACAAAAAACATACCTTATTATCATGTTCTCTCTTGGCGTTACATGCTTCGTTTACACTACTAATTGTGTATTATAGTAAATGGGCGCCCAGTAAGACGTGCAGAACATTATCAATCTCCTCAAGTTATTAGTTTTTCAATTAAGAAGGTATTCATAGGATATTGTTGCATCTATTTTTTCAGTCATAGAAAATGCATCGAAATTATCATTATTTAATCAGCGAAGGCTACCTTGTAATCCATGTCCTCAAGCTGGCCCATATTATAGTAGGAGACCCGCATACTATAGCATATTATAGTGTTTCTTCCCTCCAGACCCGTACTTCGAAAACCCCGCAGATGAAACCCCTGATCTTGGCTTCAAGGTTTTGTGATAAGGTCTAATAAATGTTTACAAAATAAAGAAATTCCCTAGGAGTTCATTGTCTTTGTCTGGAACGAGGTTTAGGATAGCTAGTGTGTCTCTTGCAAATGGCGGAAACTCCTTTGCATATTGAAGGATTGGTCAGAAGCAAATGGGTTGGAGATGGTGTTCGCAGAATTTTGAAGCGTTTTACTAGTGTCCTTGTAGATAACGGGTCTGTTATTTTTTGACAGATTTTGAAAGATGTGGAGGCTGATTTGGCTCATTTCCAATGTGGTCTTGCTCATTTCTTTTGTAAGTAACTGCCTTCCTGGCAATATTAGCATCATCCTTGCCTGCGCCAACGCCAGAAACGATGGTATATTTTGAATTCCGGGCGCATAGATTGTCAATTTGGTCGTATATGGTGAGCTTGGAGAGTTTGAACAATTTGGTAATCCGTGGCAATATGCAAACGAGTTTACAGGCTGAATATTAGAGTATGCTTAACTTTTCCTCATCTCATAATAAGGGTGGTGTCCTTGTTGACAACAGTGCAACACACCAGTGCCTCGCTTACAATCAATGAAAACTATGACAGTTATGTTCTCGATGACGTCGAAACTTGGCTGACTGGGACAGTGCCCGAGGTAAACAAAATTCTTGCCATGCGGTCACTGGATGTGTAATCAAGCTGGATTTGAGACTGCATGCCTGTGCTTAAAAGATAGAGTAGATGTATCTTTCTTGTAGCCAGTGTTGTCAGCTCTTTTATTTGAGTCTTCGTTATGTAGTCTTTCTATGAATCGCGAATCTCTGTGCACTGGTGGTTTGATCTGGTGGGCTGTGCGTCATGATATCTTGTAGGGGCCGAAAGCACCTTGGAAGCATACGATAGAAGGTAAGCTCTGAGGCAGTCTAGACTTTATAGTTGATGGGTTGCACTTATTTTCCGCTTCATCTGAAGCTTTATTCTGTTTCATATAATATTCAATATTTGTACTGTTATACCAGTAGTAGAGCACATGATTCTACATGCACCAAGATGGTGAGGAAGCATTCTTTTCAAAATTGCTTGTTTCTATGCCACAGATCGCAGTTGATGCTTTCCTCTCTTTTATATGATTATGAGTTCTCATCAACCGTTACGTTTACATTGTTCTGCAGGACCTGATGATATGCCAGCACATATCAAGTCATCCGTGTTTGGTTGCGCACTCTCGTATGTTCCCTCTCACTCATACAGCTCAGTGGTGGAGTCTTACGTCTTCATCTGTTTTTACAATTAAGATTTTCATTAGTTGATTGAAATAATTAATGCCGTATATTGTTCACTTGTGTAATATTTATTCTTTTCATTTGATTGAGCATCTAATTGTGGTGCAATTTGTGAGTAGTGCAGTTCAAGCTTTTCTTGCCGACTAGAACCTAGAAAACCTCAGTCATTAAGGTGTTAAAGGATTAGGTGAGTGACTATCTTTCACAACGAGGCTATTCCCATGGAGGTTATTTTAACCTATTTTACCATGCTCATTCTTTATTGTGCAGAATTCCAATCACTGATGGTCGACTCAATTTAGGAACATGGCAGGTAATTTCATGAACCTCCAATTGCAGACACAATATACATGGATTTTGAGTGCTATTGTCAGTGGGATATGGTCTCATTGCATTTGATTTGGGAAAGCTTTTGATTTGAGACTGAACTTAAAACGTCTGGTTCCATATTAAGCTTGAAATTGCCGAAAAACATAATGCCTTAGGATTAAAGCAACAGCTCTTTGAATGCTCACTGCGAATAGGGTCTATATAGTGGTACATAAAGTTTAATGATTCATTGCCTTATGTTGGAGACATTGAAGTTTTGTCTCGTGAGAACATTGACCATGCTGTTTCAATGTTCATGTGAGTATGCGATTGGCTTAATTTGGTCCAGTGTCTTTGCATCTTGTCAATACACAATAATCACCTAAGCATGCGTTTTTCAAGGTGAATCGCAATCTTTGTTTACTACTTTATTTAATCTCTTATTTTTTCAGACATTTGGTGTATTCTGGACTTGTGTTCAGGGGATTTGGTTGTGTGAACACCGCGATCATGCCTCTGCACGGAAGGTGGTTATCACAATGACTGGAGTATAGAGAATTAGGATTGTCAAAAGTGATTTTCTTAAAAAATTCTCTGAATCAGAGGGTTGTTTGAACCGGATGGTTGAATCCTGGATAAATGTTCGAGATGTTACCTTTACCTATTTTGGGGGTTGGTTCTGAGTCAATCAGTTCTAATCAGCAAGATTGTTATTTATGTTTCTGTTTGTATAAATGTGAGTTCTTGTTGTCGCAATTGTATCCTTGCTAATGACTGTTTTGAATTCTAGTGTACTGTTACACGTCCTTTTTTCAACCCCTTTGATTTCTCTTTGTAAAACTGACATGTGGATATGGTTTGAACCTAGCTCCAGTGGTTGTTTGTTGCGTGAGCAATGTTTGGAGAAGGATCAATGGGGGAGGGTGCAATCCCATCCCAAGGCCGCATTGGGTAGGAACGCAGATCACTCGAAATTAGTTCCCAAAGGTGTGCCCTCATTCTAGTGACAAACCTTCAAGTCAGTTGGTTTAGGACTTGATAAATATGCAGTACATTTGTTATTTTTTTGAGTGACTTAGAGTGGATTTAGGGCTTGACAAATTTGTGGAACATTTGTTATTTTTGGAGTGGCGAAGAGTGGATTTAGGGCTTGACAAATCCGTGAAACATTTGTTATTTTTGGAGTGGTTATGGGGTTTGTGGAAGTAGTGCATGACATTTCAATAAGATGATGACATGAGTGAGTGCACATGGCTTGTTTTATGAACCATTTCATCCATGGTGTATTGGGTCACTTGATATTTTGACATGCACTTTTTATTATACAATATAAGCATTGGAACTAGCATTGAGTAAACCAATTCAAAGGAAGAAAAATTTATGTAGATCTCATGTATATTCTTCACTAGTTTAAGATTGTTGCATCCTATGATTTGAATTGAGCTAATTGTTAAATCCTCTAGAAGAAATCTCTTAGTCAATTAGCTCTCAAAATTCACTATTCAATTTTCATATATTTATTATTTTTGGTTTTGGGGGATGAAAGATGTATTATACAAGGCAAAAAAAATATAGAGATTTAAAGAGAATCTTATAATCACATGTATTTTTTAAGATATGGATTGTTAACTTCTCTGAAATTGAATAGAATTCAAGGACTATAGTTGTACGAATTGCATTATAACAATGGCATTTTTCACCTAATAAATATTTGAAGCAGAAAAGATTAGTATACTATATATGGCTAAAAACATTTTAATAACCTTGATTCCTTGAAGTCAAAGTCAAAGTTACAACCTTTGGTCTTCTATGAGACCAAATCAAACAAATATGCTACTAATTTCTAAAATGTTTCTAATGATTTTTTTTTTTTTTAATTCCTTGAATTCAATCCAAACATTAGGAACAATAGTTGTATCTTTACAATTGTGGATAGGTGTTGGAAGATGAGGTTTGTCTTTTGAAATAAGGATTTGGAATTGCTAAGGAGTAATTGAATGGTGTATCTATATGGATTGTTTATTTTAATCCATTCAAAGTTGAGCAAGTGTTGCTTTATATTTTGTATTGATAATTACTCATTAGATGCACATGTACAAGGAACTTCTACAAGTCATTAAGATCAAATAGTTCATAGTCACTTCCTAGTAATTATGGTGTTGAACTTGAAATAATATAATACATACAAATCACTTCTATTTTATTTAGTTGGTGGAAATCATTGACCTGATGCTATTTTGAAGACAATTACCTTTGAAACTTAAATTTGTAATAATTCTAGTTTATAGAATTTTGTATATTTGAATGACAAAAATTGAAAATGCAGTGCTCTAAAAAGTATCATGCCATTATAAAAAGTATGATGTTAGATGGTTGATTTTTTTTTTAAATGTAGTGATTGTAGACATCAATCAATCTCCTAATTCTCTTGGTGCATTGCAAGCACATCCAAGTATCCTATGGGGTTGCTCATTTGTTGATTCCATTCATACATCTAATTTCATTTAAGGCTGCTACACCCAAAAGCACTAGAAATTGGTAGCATGTCTAATGACTATTATTAAAGTATTCAAATTTTCATAGTCCTGTCGGCAAGTGATAGCACATTCCAATATACCAAAGAATGTAACATTTGGTTACAATATGCAAAGATTGTTAAGGATTAAAGTTTGTTTTTGAAAGCACCATCTACAGTTTGCATAGATAATTAATTTTGGAAATATACAGAGATTGTAGATGGCCCTTTAAAGTCATCTACACTTTTAAATGTAGAAGTACCCATTAATTTTAGTGTATCCATTGTTTGACACTAAAGTTTCCTTGAAAGTGTCCCTAAAAGTAACTTGAAACTTTAATTGTGGTTGGTGGGCTTTGATTTTTTTAAATTCTAGTGTGAGAATCAAGGATAAATTTACTAGGAGTGTAGATTTAGGTGCTCTAGTGAGTCCTACTTTGAAAATTCATAGAAAGTAGATGCCTTATCCAAAAATTCTTTTTATTTTTGAAAATTCATGATTTTCAGTTAAGTTCCAACAAAATTCGATAAGGGTGAAACCTGCACAACAAGAATCAGAATTAGCACTAATTATTTGTGCAATTTCATATAATTGTCAATGCATTCATGTAATGGAGCAGTCTCTATACAGCTGAAAGGTTGGCAGTTGACAAAGCCATGTAGATTCAGGAACTTCTATCCAGTCTAAAATTCAGTAAGAAATTTGCTAGCGAAGAGTGAACACCGATCCAAACCATCTCAGTCACTCTGCCTCCACGACAGTGATGACAACGGAGCTTGTTCTTCAGTGCATCATAAAAGTAAAAAATAAAGCCCGACTTCAGAGCATGCCACCATGAATTGAATCCGTAAACTCTAATATTGGGTCATGATTATAACACATCTTAAGGTAGAAGGTCCTATAATGGACCATCTAATGGACCATCTAAGGGCTGAAACCGAATTTCAGGGAAGTAAAACTTCTAGAAATATTTTTCAGCAAATTTTCCTTGAAAGACAAGTAGAATTGACATCTAACCCAATTTGTTTCATATTTTCTGGAGCTTTGTGGAATTAGTTATCAAATTTTGAAGTTGAAGTGGCATAGGGCTCTAAAATGGAGCATTGCCTAGAATGTACACAGTTTTTACACCAGGCTATGAAAAAGAAACATGTACAAATTGTCTACATTTAAGATAAGGCTCCATTTTAATACCTGCTCCATTTAACCCCTAAACGACGAGCCGGTGGCTGTGGAATTGAGGAATTTTGATACCGTGAGAATCATTGGTTCAAACAAAAACTAAAAAAACACGTTGGAAGTCAAAGCACTATAGAAGATCTTCCTTTTCCACCCCTAATTCCGAGGATGAATGATTGCAATTCTGTCCCACATAGAAAGATTCCCTAAAGTTCATCCACCAGAAAATGGCTTCAGCGTTGTTTAAGGGTTAAGGACCTCCTACCTTTGACAATAATGTTGATGCATTGTCTCCCAGAAGGCAAAACTTCTTGTGCATAAAAAACTCCTTGAAGCACAAGTCTCAAACATTGACCCCAAATATCTTAGAGCTGGTTGCAAGCCGCGCAATCAGCGCCATTAGATTTAGAAATAGCTGTTCCAGCAACCACGGCATTCAACCTGGCGAGACTCAAAAGACCTGACATGAGGATTAGTTACTGATCTTTCAGCTGCAAAGTCTAGAGCAAGGAACAGCACCCACCTTATTTTGCAGCCCACACTTCTAAGTGAACGGAAGAGAGTACTGTAAGAGGGAATGTGCCATTTCTATTCTTTCTTACATTGAAATTGTTGCAGTGGTTTTGATATGAAAATTAGTTTATGGAATTTCCTGAGACACATGAAAAATTGATTTAAGGAAGTTGAAGCAACACAAAAAAACATTGCAAATTTGCAAAGTGTACTGTACAGTAGAGGGGGTCGCAATACATGATTTCCGCCACTAGACTTCGTCGTTTGTTTCCAAGCTTATTTCCAATTCTGGCCTTCCCATATGAAGTCTAAGATTCTCATGATCTTAAAATACTACACCCCATGTAAACACTTCAAATTTTGTTGCTCAGAACGCCTCCATCCTTCAAGTACTGTACAATTTTCAAGTGATGCATCAAAGTGAGACTTAGAGGCAAAAATTATTCTTGATGCTTGTCGAGCATAACTTAGATTATTACAAATATGACCACTCTTGCCAAACATTTTATTATTACAGAAGTGTACCCCAACTCCTAAAAAACAAATGTGATGACAACAATTAATAACAAGAAGGCACTATACTTACCTAACACAGTATAAAAGGCGTGGCAATCATTGATGGTAAAACTTTGTGGATAAGTCTAGAATGCTAATGGCTTGCACATGCACAACGAAATTCAAGAAAGGTTCACAAATAGAAAAAATCAATCGAGTCTTACCAATACAAGTAGCCATAGAGGAAAAGCGACAAAGGTAATCAAAACAATAAAGACTTTCAAGGATTATCTCTTCTATGTGTGCGAAGTGCGAGAAGATCAATCTAGACATACTTTCATTAACCTAGTAGCTTTGTGCCTGAATATAGTCCTTGTAATTTGCACCTAAGGTTGGTGATTGCATGTAAAGTCCTACCGAAAGAGAATCATGTTAAAGTCACGTTTTGATGCCCACAAAGCAAAACAATTCCTTCCCTTGCTCTTGGCTTGCATGTAAAACCCTAATACTGTAAGAACTCAAATAAGCAATCCAATCATCCACAAGCCCATTAGATGAAATTTGAGGGCATTACAGGACCGTTTCGGGTCTGTTCCCGAAACGGCTCCCAATGCCGCAGAACCCTGTCAGGCCGACTTTTATCGGAAAAAAAAATAAAAAAATAAAAAAAATTGGGGGGGGTCCTGAAATATGAAAATAAGTCAAAAATAAAATTTTGAAAAAATAAAATAAAATATTACGTGGCAGTGTCCCGACCACGTAGGATTCGGGTTTATAGGGCAGAAACTGCGTTCCCGCAGTCCGGGAACCCGCAGTCTCCTAATGCCCTCAAATTTCTTCTAATGCCTTTCTCTTTAGAAGGACACCAAAACCACAATAAAAACACTTAACTCTCAAAGAGATACAAAAAGAGCTCACACCCACCATAGCACCAATTCAACTCTACCCACACCTTTCTTGTTTTGGCATCTAGCTGCTCTTCGGCAATTTTTTTCTTCTTCTCACACCTCCACTATTGCATCAACACTCTCCACAAGCTCCCTCGATACTTTTGAAACTCTTAAAAACATTCCCTATATCCAATATGACGAAACACGACAACTGAACGCAACAAATAACCAAAAAAGTCAGATTATAACATATAGTGCTCCCAACATTTCCAAAAAACAACTAGAGAAACTCTCAATCTTAGCGCAATCTTTCCTTTACGCTCAAAAACAACATCAAGTCGAAATTCAACATTGGCTTGAACTAACCCTACCTCTCAAAAAATCACATGTCGTGGTGTACGGGAACGAGAGAGGGAGAGAGTGGAGAGAAGAAGAGGATAAGGATGTGGAGGGATTAGAGGTAGTATACAACACACGAAGAAGAATAGTAAAGAGATATCCAAACAACCACATGACCAAAAATGACATGTTTCCATATGCATTACCATAACCGATCAACATTCTACTCCTCAATTTGTTTATTCCCACTTTCGAGCGTGACCTTTAGCAATATGAAATGTTTGTAAGTAATTTCTTACTAATCTCTCTTCCTTAAAATACCCACATCTTTTGTAGTGCCTGGTTGGGAATAGGTGGTCCTACCTTATTAGTTTGCCATCTTCTAAGTGCACTCTACAAGTCGGGTATAAGTCCTTGGTTTAAAGTAGGCCGTCCTACCTTATTAGTTTGTCATCTTCTAACTGCACTCTACAAGTCGGGTATAAGTCCTTGGTTGGGAATAGGTGGTCCTTTCTTATTAGTTTGCCATCTTCTAACTGCACTCTATTAGTCGGGTCTGAGTCCTTGGTTGGAAATAGGTGGTCCTACCTTATTAGTTTGCCATCTTCTAGCTGCACTCTACAAGTCGGGTATGAGTCCCTGGTTGGGAATAGATGGTCCTACCTTATTAGTTTGCCATGTTCTAGCTGCACTCTACAAGTCGGGTATGAATCCCTGGTAGGGAATAGGTGGTCCTACCTTATCAGTTTGTCAATAACTCAAGAGAACAGGGACCCCATCAACTCTCATTTCTGCTGCAAGCTACGGGATGTGAAGTTGTGAACCTATAGGAGGAGGCTCTTGAATGGAGCGGGTTCTAAAATGGTGCCCTATCTTAAATGTACAGTACTTGTACATGTTGCATTTTCATAGCCTTCAGCAGTGTCCTGACAGTGTACATTTTAGCTAGGGCACCATTTTAGAGCCCTATGCCCTTTGAACTTCAGAATTTGATAACTAATTCTAGAGAGCTCCAAAAAATATGAAATAACTTGGGTTAGATGCCTATTCAAGCTGTCTTTCAAGGAAAATTCTCTGAAAAATATTTCAAGATGCTTGACCTGCCCAAAATTCTGTTCCAGCCCTTAGATGGTCGGTTTTTGGACCTCCTCCCATAGAGTCTTGTTATGAGAAATGACATCCCACGGAACTCCCCGTGCTGCCTAGTCTCACGTAGTGCCTGGTGTCATGCCAGTCTCGCAACAAACCTGGCAGCCCTCACATCGCCAGTCTGTTCACGGCAGTTCCACCTTGCCTGCACATCAACTTACCAACCATCCGTGGTGATGAATTCATCTGATTGAAGCGAATTCATGTACTCGGAAGTTGAATTCGCAGGGAATGAATTGAATGCCGACCTTTCAAATTACGTACCAATCGCCATTTATTGCAGGGATTAAGCTTCGTCTTCAAATCTTCAATGATCGCTTCGACCAAATCCTGATTACACGAAAACCCATCAATCCCGAGTTTCGTTTTCCAATATCGAGCCAATTCTTGCTTCTCTCACTTCCCGAGGCCGATGTAAAGTATCTCTGATTCCCGGATTGCCATTTCAGGGTTACCTGCGTTGCGATCATGGAAAAAGTCCATGCAGCTGATCGATTTTCTAAGCTTGCTAGTGCAGAATTCTCTGTTCGGTAAACTCCTAATAGTTACCGATCAGATCGTAGCAAGGATATAATCTCCCTGTGTTCCGAGGACAACAGAAATATTTCAAAGTCGATTGCCCTAATTCCGTCGTGCACCCACAGCTTGAGTATGAAGTAGCTAGAGCCCGCAATTTCGTACTCCAATGTTTGCCATGGAGAGCTGAATTTATGAATTTCTTGGGTTTCAATGTATCATGGAATAGAACCCAACATTCCTGAAGCTTACTCAGTTTGAGAAATTCCATTCTCAACTCGTAAATTGAAATTCCAGAGTTGCACTACGGAATATGAAATTTTTACGGCAGGATCCGGACTAAGAAAACCTGGAGTGTAACGTGAAACCTAATGATCTACCAACCTTCGGAGTCTCTTCAAACTCTCAGTGTAAGAACTGAAAGCAAGCAGTTCTGAACTCCGTGACTGCAGGATCGTTCTGGGTCAGGCGATCGCCTTCATATTGACAACACTGACGGCAAGTTAGGGTTTCCAATTTCGGAAACTGTAGGCTCCTGCAAAAACACACGGAAATCATTTCGGGAAGGCTGTAAGTGGACCCGAGATGGCACAAAACCCAATTCGGATCCTACTGTGGGGATCCAATCGCGCCCTCTTGGCATTCCAATATTGTGTAAGGTACGAGGTCCATCAACCGACCAGGTAAGGTAAGAGGTCCATAATGGACCATCTAAGGGCTGAAACAGAATTTCAGGGAGGTAAAACTTCTAGAAATATTTTTCAGTAAATTTTCCTTGAAAAACAAGTAGAATTGACATCTAACCCAAGTCGTTTCATATTTTTCTGAGCTTTTTTGAATTAGTTATCAAATTTTGAAGTTGAAAGGGCATAGGGTTCTAAAATGGTGCCCTAGCTCAAATGTACACGGTCAGTACACTGCTGAAGGCTATGAAAAAAAACATGTACAAGTATTGTACATTTAAGATAGGGCACCATTTTAGAACCCGCTCCATTTAAGAGCGTTCTACCTTAATAAGGATTGGAACTAAATTTGGGGGAGGTGAAACATCTTGAAATATATCTTAAAAGACAAGTGGAATATTTAGGCATCTAACTCAAGTTGTTTCATATTTTTTGGAACTTTGTGAAATTAGTTGTAAATTTTTGAAGTTGAAAAAAAAGGGATCATTTGTGGTCATCATAAGCAACCACCTCTTGAAATGTGTAGATTTGGTACATAGAAGAAAGCAAAATGTACCTCTCAATCACGTTCACTTTTGATGTGTGGTCAGAGTTCAAGCTTCTTACCATATTTAAAAATTGTCTAGGGAGTTGAGTTGGAGTTGAAAGGGATGGAATTGGATTGAATAGTCATCATTTTATAACTTCCAAGAACACTTTGACCCATGCAGTTTAGACACATGGATAAAGGTTCCTTTATTATTCCACCATTTGAAGGGATACTTTTGGATTAACCTCTAAAGCCCTCAATTGTAGTTTTTGGCAATATAGCAATTTTTGACAACTTGCTACGCATGGATTTTTTTTGTTTTTTTTCTTTGAAAGTTCCACACGACATGTGCTTGAGGAGTAGCTTTAAGGCCCAAAATTTTTCACATTTTTGACTTCATGGTTAAAATTTTATTGTATGTTAGATGGTTTTCATAGTTTGGTAGGCAAGTTGGACAGTGAAAATAACTTCCTTAAAATTCTTTATTTTATAAAATCAAAGTTTGAAATTGGTTTATTATATTTATAAATACACGAAAATCTTTGAATCATTCCATTTTGATTAATAAAATGAAAGTTATGAGGAGTTTTAGTTTGTAGGTAGTTTGCGGGTAATTATGAAATCCCTATTCTCAGATAAACTTTGAAGTCCTTTATTTTGTTCAATTATTAATATTTTTGAAAAATAAAAATTTAAAAACTGGGTGAAGGTTATTTATTACAACATTACAACCATTAGAACTGGCATTTTTCAATTCCATAAATAAATTGTCAATAATTTAGTATTTTGAATCATTCTCTACTTCTTTCTACTTTCTATTTTTTTTCATACATGTTGTACAATTCCACATGGTTTGGAAATCTTCAAGCATGTAGCCAACTTGATTTGAAGAATGAATCCAAAGGGTAACCACCATTTTGGACATTTTTTAATACAAATGTGACCATCTAATTAAAAGTACAACTGCCCAATTTTTTGCATAGTTTGAAAAAGGATATTTGTCAATTCAAACACTAATATTTTGCAACCTACATCATGGTAGAAAATTTTGAATTGTTTTTTGACATCCTCCCTAATCAACTTACTAGGGGATCCTATAGTTTCATTTGTCAAAAAATGTTTGTTTTCTAAAAGTTGGTACTTGTACTAGAAATGGTTGTTTCAAAGTGTTTTGGGTGAAATTCATAGTCAAAAACCTTTAAGTAGGGGTTTATAGTCAACCACCATTTCTATTCTTTACGGAAGTCAAATATCTACAATAAAATCCAAGTAGACAAGAATGGTCCTCCTTAGGATAACAATGAGAAATTACATGTTTTTGCTTTTGACCACCTATAATGTATGTGAAAAAAGAATTGGCCAACATATTTGTGAAAATTCTTGAATTTTCTATTCTATTTAAAAAATAATTATAAAATTGATCAATCCAAATATGTGCATTGATTAAAGGTTCCTCAATGACTAAAGGTTCCACAGTGACTAAAGGTTCCACAATATTTATACCATTGTATAATGAAGGCACAAGTTTTCTTTATACTTTGCTAGATACTTGGTAGGGATTTATTGGTTGATTTGAGGTTTGGTATTGGTTGAGGCCATATAAGATGATTCTTTCACTCTAAGGCAGAGACCCTTTTCAAGGATGCAAAATCAATCACTTTTCAAAGTTTTAGTACTTTTTGTACTATGAGTCACCTTTAATACTATCGAGGGCATTAAACATGAAATCTAAATGGTTGATTGGACTCTAAATCTACTATTTTGACAACTAATAATTTTTATCATTGGAAGGCTAGGATGATGGCATATCTTAATTTATCATTAAAAAAAAATTTACATTCATAGATTGAAGGCACTATGGGCCTCCAAGCAATACAATTGAGTTTTTTTGTGTACCTTGAAATGATATTTTGAGCCATAGGCTACAATTTATGCTAGAAAATGAGACTTCTACATTTTTATTTTTAAAAATTAAAAAATGCACTTAAAAAATTTATTTAAAAAACGGAAATTGTTGTCAACTGCAAGTCAAGATAGAAGACCAATTGAAAGCTAAAAAAATAAGAATATATTATTAATTTAATATAAATTTTACTTGAATATGACACACTTTAGGCCAATGCAAAACACTCTTGGAACCTATTTTTTATTATCCCTCTCCTAAGAAGATGTATTTCTATTAGAAGAGCTAGGATATTAAATTTGATGATGTAATTTTTCAAAAAAAGGTACTCAATAGTACTAAAAACCATCCAAAACGTACATGTGACATATATTCAAAACTCAATTTCACCTGGTGAATTGATTTTAAAAAAATTGAAATAATTTTAGTACATTTTCTATTGCCATACTTAGGAAGCTTACTTTTGAGTTTCATGTTCATTCAATGAATTTTGCAATACTTACGGCACAAAACAACTTTTGCAATGAACATGTGATGAAAAATAAAACAAGCGTTTCTTGCAATCACCTGGGTTTCTAATTTGCCAAAGTAGCCATGCCACATTGACATACTTTTGTAAGGGGTGACATCTCATGACAACTTGTCTTGTTTGTTGCAAGATGACTTGATTCATGGATGTTGAATTAAAAAATTTGTGGATGATAGTTTTGTTCTATGATTAAAGTGCATTTATTTTCATACTAAATTGTGCATGGTACAATTTTGTTATTGTTGCTTCTTCCGTAATCCTTGGTTACTTGTATGGGAGTCTACTACCCACAATAGCTACACCTATACAACTGCTTCTAAACTTCATACTATATTCATACAAACTTAGAAAAAATATGGAAACAGTTTTATTGCCTTCCTAACCATCACACACCATTTCTTCAGTACGCTCCCTCTAAACTCCCCTTTCATTTTAAAAAAAATTAAGAAAAAAAAAATCATCACATCTCCAAAGTAAGTGTTATATTTAAGGAAGAAACACTCAATACCGCACTTGTACCTTGCATTGGACCCTTGATTCATCCAAAATCATCCCTAGACTGCAGTGAATGTGTTCGCCAAATGTTTGATTATAATTTGTTGACACAATTAAAGGACAAATACCAAAATCTGATTGGCTCATTGTTGATTTTAACAGCGTTCAGATTTTGGAGCATCTATTGAACAGTTTCAGTGGTCTACAGAGCCAACACTTTGAAAAATTATAGAAATTATATACAACATCCAGATTATTTATTTATTTTTGAATATTCATGACTTTCACTTGCTAATGCTAGAAAAATATTATGGTTACAAAAATCTGGCTCCATCTACGCTGAATTCCTTATGTGGATGGTTTTGGGTGTTTCCACTGTAGGTATTTCTACCGGAACAACCCAACGAATTAGTTCACAAGCCTCCTTCTTTGGTAATCCACAATGAAATGTCGGTGACACGTGGCGACTTCCAGATTTGAGTTCTGCAGTGATTGCAGTGAGAGCCACGGCAGCAGATCTGAGTTTAGTTTAGTTTTTTTAAACAAATAGATCTGAGCTTTCATTCGCAGGCAGATTGACAGGAATAAGGTAAGAGGTCCTCTAAAGGACCATCTAAGGGCTGAAACAGAATTTCAGAGAGGTAAAAACCTCTAGAAATATTTTTCAGTAAATTTTCCTTGAAAAACAAGTAGAATTGACATCTAACTCAAGGCGTTTCATATTTTTCTGAGCTTTTTTGAATTAGTTATCAAAATTTGAAGTTGAAAGGGCATAGGGCTGTAAATGGTGCCCTAGCTACAATGTACGTAGTCAGTATGTTGAAGGCTGTGAAAAAGAAACATGTACAACTATTGTACATTTAAGATAGGGCACTATTTTCAAACCCACTCCATTTAACCCCTAAAGGACCATTGTCCCCTCGAGGGACAATTTGGAGTTCGGGCAGGTTCCGTAGACCTCAATTTTTAATGAATCTTTTTGAAACTTTCTCATAAGATAGGAAAACTGATTAGCTTCATGGGAATGTAATTTTTATTTCAATTGGTGACCGGGAGCAAAAGTTATACCACAAAAAGCCCAAATTTTCGTTCGGCAGGCAGAAATTTTTTTTTGCAAAAAGTCAAAAAAAAAAAATTTAATTTTTTTTTCTAAAATAATATATTTTTGCCTACATTTGAAGCTTTGGTTCACTCTATTTGGACTTATAATGAGAAAGTTATGGACAATCTTGTTTTTTGGGCAATCTAAACAATTTCTTGAAAAAATAACTTATAGGATTCATTTTTGAATGCAATTTTCACAATTTTTCAAAAAAAATTGTTGGACAAGGTTATGTTTACTTTCTAGAACAATCTCACCATTGGGATTATTGTATTTCAATCCCATCTTAGAGTTATTAACCATTTAGTTTCTCTTTCAATCTTGGACCTACATCTACTTAACAATTTTTTAAGGAATGAAAATCAAGTGTTTTTTGTGTGAAATTTTTTTCCTAGACTCTCAACTCAATTTCTTAACACAAAAAATTATAAATTCAAAGTCTATAGTGCAATTTTTTAATACAAATTCCAGTCAAAGTCATCTGAAATTGCAAACCACAGTTCAAAAGAACTTGTATTTCCAACTTTGAATGCTCATATCTTCCAATCTGTACGGTCAAACTTCATGAAATTTTTACCACTTGATCTCAATAAAGTTAAGTACAAGATCCTACGGTTAGATTCTTAAAAATATATATTTTTTGTTTTCTTTGATGAATGCAACAGAAATGGCAGTTTTGAGAGGTTTTTGACAGAAAAAAGGCCTTGGTCCTTTAGGGGTTAAGAGCCTTCTACCTTAATAAGTTTCACCCAATGTGGCACCTTAGGGCCACTTCACACTATGGCTGTCCAAAGTTGAAAGGCCGTGGCATCACTGACCTAAACTTTGGCGAGAGTTTGAAGAAATGAGCAACAAATAGGCCCAAAAATTTAAGAATTGGATCTTTTGGCCGAGGAATGGTGTGAAGCCTCCAAAGGCCAAAGTCAAAGTCCAAAGTCCAAACCTACACCATTTTTTGGGCTTCTATCCTTTATTCTCCACATTAATCCATCCAATTTCTAAAACTTTCCATGAAGCCTTTCCCGCATCATAATTTTTCAAGCAAAAAATTTTTTAAAACATATGAAAAGAGTAAAAAATGGCCTTGGAAAAAAAATCATAGCAAATACTTTCATCATCAAAGAAGGAATATGAAGGGTATAAATGGAATAAGAAGGCAGCATTGGTCATAGAATCTCCATTGTAATGTGGAGACTAAGTTTCAAACCCCAATGGCAACAATAATAGAAATTGAAATAATAGCCCTCCTAGCTCAATCCAATGGTTGATATCTTGTCAATTTTTGAAAATAATTTGATGGACTCTCAATCATAGTTTGGGTTGGCCAAAAATGGCGACCCAAACTATGGTCGAGAGTTTGCCACCATGACTAAACTTCGCTGCCATGTAGGCAATTTTGGGGACGTTGAATTTCGAAAGACTTTGGATTGTGCCGCATAGTGTGAAGGCCTAAGAAGCCAAACTCTTGGTTTTTGTAATTTGATTGGCGGAGGCCGACGGACTCTTGACCTTCGACCATAGTGTGAAGCGCCCCTTAGTCAACATTCTGTAGAATTAAACTACAATTAGTAGCCAGATGCAAAGGTCAAACCAATTTAATAAACAAAAAAAAGAAATATGGTAGAAACACCTAAAATCATCCAAATAAGGAATTCAGTATAGTTAGAGGCAATTTTTTTCAAAAAATAATATTTTTATAGTATCAGCAAGCAAAAATCCTGAATATTCTCCCCCAAAAAGATTTTTTGAATGCTAAATGTAATTTCTATAATTTTCCAAAGTGTTGGCTCCCTAAACCACTAAAATTGTTCAATAGATGCCCCAAAATCTAAAAGGTGCTAAAATCAACAGTGAACCAATCAGATTTTGGTATGTGTCCTTTAATTGCGTCAACGAATTACAATCAAACAATTGTCAAACACATTCATTGCAATCTAGAGACAGTTCTAAATGAGTCTAGAGTATATTGCAAGATACAAGTGTGGTATTGGGTGTTTCTCCCTTAAACTTGGATACACTCACTCTTCTTAAAGGCAAGGGGAGGAGTCAAATGGTAGCTTGAACAAATCAGGCACCCATTTTCTAAATCCTGAAGGGTGAACTAGTGGCCATGAAAATCATATACCATTGATATCATCTACTTTGAATAAGCCAAATATATTCATTGGAAGTCAAAGTAATGTACATAAATTCCCCTTTCCTTTCCAAATATGGCTATAGCTGCATTGCAAAGGAACATTGTAAATGATTTGTACCATTGATCTTCTTTTGACGAGAGAGATCAATGGTGCAAAATGTTTAGAGTGTTACTTCATAGTGTAGCTGTGGGTCTTCTCTAATGTTGAGGATGATTAGTTGCACTTCAATCTGTCCTACAAGGAAAAATTCTTTGACATTCATTGGTAAAATGTCCTTGTTGACATTTGATATTTAATATGCCAAGTCTTTGTTTGGGCTCAATACAAAGGGATAGAGTGGTGTTCATTAGAGCATTTATCAAGGGACACACTATATACAACCTAGACAACAAATAGTGCCCTAGCAACACAATGACAATGACAATGAGCCAAAAAGTGGCATGCCACTTCTTAGCACACTAGTTCCCCCCTTTTCAAAAAAATCATGGGCCCTTGATTTAAAAAAAATTACTTCCCCTCAAAAATGCCGTCGATTTCTCAAAAAACCACAAGCCGTGAGATTTAATTTGAGTCATCCAAATACAAATTTAGAATATAGTACCAAATACGGATATTAATACTTGGATATGGATATAGGTACTTGAATATTGCATACGGATATTTGAATATTGAATACAAACATGACCTATACATACTAAATATGGATATAACATATAGATAAGACATAGAGATATGACAGACATTCTCATTACCACATACTGATTATATTGAACCCCACCCTTTCAAAATTATAAGAGGGGGTGGGGGTGAATGTAAAATCAATTTAATGAAATTCAAAATTCAAATTTTTATAATAAAATCTGAAATTTTAAAATTTTAAAATTTTAGAGCCCATTGTGATCGGTTGTTACAATGGACTCAAAAGAGGTAGTACCTGCCTACCACATATATGAAACTTAGTACTTCAATATTTGAAGTTTTCAGTTGTGTCTAGACACACTAACTGGGAGGTTCTAAGGGGACTCATACTAATGAACTGATGTTTTATAGTTTATACTATATAAATATCTACCTTTGTTATACATTAGTGAATAGTTATAGAAGTATTTGGGAATTGTACTTAATTTTCAAACATCTACAGTTTTTGAAAATAAGTCCTTTTAATTTTTTTACCCCTTTTAAACCCCTATTCAATGCAGTTCTAAATTGGGAAATGCAAATTGTCTATACATGGTGATCCTAATTTAATTTCACCTTGTTGTACATTTGATGTCCCTATCTATAAGATTTGAGTGTATGGTATGCATTCTTTTAGACCATATTGTGTCGCTTATAGGGCACTATATTAGTACATGTTGTGTAAGTCTCTTTCCTCTTTTTTTTCCACTTCCTAATGCAAGCTCCTCAATTTGATGACTATTTTACATGGATCCCTAATCCACTTAACGCTTTCCATTCACCCTCTCTTTGTACTACCCCATTGGCTTGGGATGGTACGGGATTACAATTATTAGTGTTTTTGCTACCTCACTTGGAGGACACAATGTAAATTGAAAAAATGCTAGACGTGGAAAGAAGAAGCTACAAATGCTTTAAAGTTGTTGAGTGTCTTGTTGTGCTACTTGCATGCTACATTAGGTTCACTTTTTTGCCATTGTCCGTCCAAGTGTAGTTAGTTAGAGTGACCACTTGCAATTTGCATTGAAGATGTTGTTTGGGTCAACTTTCACATTATAGAATTAGGGCCAATGAATCCCACCAATCAATGATAGAATGGGGGCTTTAAAAAAATTAAACTCCCCTTTTCCACTTTTGCCTGGACCAATGAGCTTTAATGGCCCAACCCCATATAGAAGTTGACCCTTAGTTTGTTAGTTTAGAGGTATAAAGTACATCCCTTAGAAAGATTCTTCGTAGTTCTTCTTAATATTGATTGACTTCACAAGAAATGAAGATACTCCGTTACTACTCACTAGGGTGCATGAGAATAACCCCACTAAGGTAACTAAGATACTCCATTACTACTCACTAGGGTGCATGAGAATAAAACCACTAAGGTAACTAAGATACTCCGTTACTACTCATTAGGGTGCATGAGAATAACCCCACTAAGGTAACTACACCTAAAATCACATGCTTTCAAAAACCACACACCAGATACTTTTGTCTGCAATTATGTACTTTCACACTATTCATGAGAGTCTATGATTGCTTTTAGGAACATTTACTATTTTCAGCAACTTTGAAAATTCATAGTTTACTCATACGGTGTCCAAAAAAGTATTCTGAAGGAATCTCAAACCCCCTTGAGACTGTATACACAACCCGACAAAAAAGAAATTCTCATATAAGAATAGAAACTATGCTGAATTGCTTATTTGTGTGGTTTTAGGTGCAATTACCTTCCACAGAATATCCTACAAGCTCTTGTGGGCAAGAGAATCCATGACAAAGGCCACAAGCATGGGGCTGGCCGCCGCAAGTGGGCAAATGAAGGAGGTATCCCCAGGCGCAGCTCAAATGGGATGGGAGGTACTATGCAGGAGGGATGCTATTGCCAGCCAGCATGGGGCCTTGGGCCTCAGACCCCACCCCCCATGCCCTGTCCCGCTGGGTGCACCTCCCATTGCGGTTTGTGTCCCTCCCCTCCCGCTGGGCTGCACTCATCATGCAGCCCGGACCCCCTTGCATGGTCTCGTCAAGTTGCATGCAAATTGGTTGGGTCAAATTGCATAAGAGCATCACCACCCGTCTGTCAAAATTCGGCTTGCAAAATGCAGGTCTAAGGTAGAAGGCTCTTAAATGGAGCAGGTTGTAAAATGGTGCCCTACCTCAAATGTACAATATTTGCAAATTTACAAATATTATATTATTTGTATATTTATTATAATATTTGTACATTTGACTTGTTAAGCGGAAGGGCTTGCAAATTGTTTCTTTTTCATAGCCTACAACAGTGTATTGACAATGTACATTTTAGCTAGGGCACCATTTTAGAGCCCTATGCTCTTTCAACTTCAAATTTTGATAACTAATTCCACAAAGCTCAAATAAATATGAAACAACTTGGGTTAAATGTCAATTCTACTTCTCTTTCAAGGAAAATTTATTGAAAAATATATCTAAAAGTTCTACCTCCCTAAAATTTTGTTTTAGACCTCAGATGGTCCATTATAGGACCTCTTACCTTATCCAATTTGCAAGCCGATGTCAAAGGAGTCGCCCCACCCATCCAGTTGGTAGGCCTGTTAACAGGCCATCCACACATGACTTGGCAATAGGAAATGAGGTGAATCGCTTGGTCGGAGCTTCCACCGAAGATTAGGAGAACTCTTTGCATCTTGTCATTTCCTATTTTGCAAGCCGCAAAGCCGCTAGCAAAATGATCTCAATTTGCAGGCAAATGTCTACTTGGAAGCCTTCCCCCTTAACAAATAATCTGTTTTGTTAGATGGGTGGGGTTGTTTCGGAGGTGCCTCTTAACAAGTCATCCATTTTCCCAGACGGGTGTGGATACTCTAAGTAGGTCAGGGACGGAGGAGGAATTGGTTGTTTTTTGCATGCATTTGAGGGTCCAGAATCCGGGGTCCGGGATGCCTAAAGTGCTCATGTTCCATGTGGAACCGAAGGCATTGGACTCTTTGATCCATATTCCTAGTATAATTGACACTTGAGAGCATCTAAAAGATCTAAATCCTGTTTGTTACTCATTATTCCAAATTAAAAATGTTGGAGAGAATGTTTGGGATCAATGGAAGCTACTTTGAGGAAGCCTTTGAGCAACTACGAACATAATAATAAAAATTGGGTATTGCTGTAGGGCACACGTGCTTGCAAACTAATAGTGTTGCAAGATTCTTCTACAATCACTTCTATTATTTTTCAAGTGCAATCCTATGCATTGTTTATGCAATTCATACACTATTGCACTTTCATGCAATCTTGATCAATTGAACGAGAACTCTAATTTTGGTGAATTTTTGAAGCAAAATTTTATGATTTCATATGTATTAAGTGGTTGGAAATCATCAAATGATGAAATTGGACCATTCACTAGCGCGCATCTCTTAGAGATGTCCACTAGCCCATCACTCTTTTCTTTCGGTGAAAAACTCAAAAAATATTCAGAAGACTTTACTTTAGAGGGGTCAATGTTGGGGGGGTGATATGTCCAAAATGTTGTGAAATAAATATCTACTTATTGAAACTAGACCCTACATATAAAATTGTTTGGAATTTTCAAGGTAAGAGCCCTTATTTGTGCCATGTGAATTTGTATGTTACTTTATGGCCACTATGTATTAGTGGAGAACATTTGAAAGTTTAGAATACCCTACGTGTAAAATTGTTTGGAACTCTCAAGGTAAGAGCCCTTATTTGTGCCATGTCGCTTTGTCTGTTACTTTATGACCACTATGTATTAGTGGAGGACATTTGGAAGTTTAGAATATATTTAATATCCATTTCACTTGTGTAAAAAAAAAGAAAAAAATTTGAAAGTTTAGAATATTCCCTACTGAAATACTGTGTAGTGGTGCAAATAGAATGGCTCAGTGGAGTCCAGTGGGCTGTTTGATTCTCCATTGACCTCCAACTGCGTTCCTTGGGCCTCCGCCTCAGAAAACGAATTGAGCTGGTCCTGGTCCCCAATCCCCCAACACGGCGAAGGGAATTCTCAAGCTGCCAGTCTACGAATAAGTTGATACCTAGGGGTATCAAGCTGATACCCACCTATAAGTTGATATCTGGGAACACAGATTCCCAGGGGAAGGATCAATTGATTCCCTGAAAGAGAGCTAGTCAGTCAAACCCACTCAGAAGGAATCTTTGACTAGGAGGATCAGTTGGAGACTTGGAGGAACAACTGAAGTTTTCCATTTCTCAATGATTGGAAATTTATACACAGTAACTTACAACATCCCCATGCCTGTAATTCAAAGCAACACTTGTTGTGGCCCACAGTGGTCTACAGCTTTGGATACAGGAGATTTTTGCATGAATAAGACTGTATTTGACAAATTTGGAACGGTTGTTTGCTAGGCATAGTCATGAAAAAAATTTGAAATTTTTCAAGAACTAATCTAACTCAATATGAAAATTCTATGCCTGCATAAAGGGTTGTTTCCTTGTATTTCTATGTGTACATCAAACAAAGTCAGCAAGGTACTAGTACTCTGTGAAGTTCCAGTGTAGTCATAGTGACTGGCTAGGCTGGTGCAAGCAGTTGAGGCACTAGGTGAGTTGAAGGTGAAATTTCAAATTTGCATCACTTGAATACTTTGATAGTGTTGTAGATTTACATTTGAGTTTTGTATGTTTGATTTGCATCACTTGAATGCTTCAATTGCACTCCACTTTTAGACTTGAAAGATAAATTTTGAGTTTTGTAGGAAAAGTTGCAAAAAACACATGTAAGGCTGAACCTCCTTCTTCTAGAATACTTCTCAGTCACTCTTAACTTCTTGGATTAATATGAGATTTTAGCCACACAAACTAGACTAGTATGCACAAATTTCCCAATTTTTTTAATTGCAAACGGACACTGTATGAAGAAGAAAGAAGTTGCTATAGTCACTATAATCCAGAAATGTCAAGATTTGCAACTTTGAAGTACTACCAAACATTCAAAACAACTTTGATTGCCATGAAAATTTGACTACAATAACTAGACTTCTAAAGGAACAAAATCCAAATTTTTTTAATAAAAATAAACATTGGATGAAGGAGATACAAGCCTCCAAGTTGCAGCCATCAATTGCAGTTTGGTGAATTCAAATTGAACCTGTGAACTTCAATTGGCTCCAAAAAAAATGTACATCTTGGATTGATGTGAAAATTTTATCACACAAACTAGACTAATATGTGCAACTTTTCCAATAAGTTTCATTGAATTCAGACATCAAATGTAAAAGTTATAGTACTTTGAATTGGACTTTAGATTATGTGAGGACACTTTTGTTTCCCTAGGTTATTTACAGGCAAAATTGGTTGCTATATGACATGTGTGACTTGCACAATGCTGTCAGATTGTCCTCCAAATTTGTCCTTCCATCCTCATCATTGTCTTGTATGCAGACTTCTTATACATATGAAGCTTTTTCAAGTTGAGAATTTTTCAGAAATGAATGGTAGTGCGAATCAAAGTTTTTTCAATACAAATGTGTTGCACAATCAATTAGCTCCCACTTGCAAAACCATGGCTCCAAAAGCCACTTCCTTCATGTAGGAAATACATTGTTCATTGTGGCACCTCTTAAATATATCTTAGTATACACTGGTAGGAAAAAAACCAACTTCTTTTAAGTATTAAACATTTTGAACCAATGATCTTCCTTTAAGAAGGAAGATCAGTGGTCCAAAATGTTTAACTCTTAAACACTGGACCAATAACCATTGTTTTCAAGCCCATATATCCAACACTCAGTTTGTTGCCATTTTGGGACTAGATTTATATTTATTTTTTAGAGATAAAGTTACATCTCTTCTATACTTGCCAAAAGAATTTGATTTTTTTTGAGGATTTTTGAAGAAAAAGTGAAGAAAAATCATATCAAATAGAAAATTATCTCAAAAAATCTAAGAATTTCACCATGTGTGTATATTTTAATGGCAAACATCATGGTATAAATTCAATTTCCATGTCATTCTATAATTACAATCCAATAGACATTGAATATACATCCAAAGTTCAAATTGCAATAAAATATTCAAAATTATGATTTTTTTTCAATATTTCAATTGGAGAAGAAATTAGAGTAGATGACCTTTATTTTGTTAGTTGGGCTCAAACTCAAAAAATATCTTTTTTGTGAAGTAATTTCAAATTTAGAGCAAAGAGCAATAACTTTCTAAAATTCACTAAAAATAGCATTTTCTATGATCCATTTTAAGAAAAAAAAATCTTATTCATGTGAAGATAAACACTCACAAGACTACAAAATGAATTTGGTACTCTTTAATTATAATCTTTTGTGGAAGGTCAAGCAACAAGAAATGGATGAAAAAATGCTAGCAATTTCCTTAGACTCTAGTACAAAGTCATCCAAAAGCCACAAAATGGTGTCACCGGTGCTTTAGGGTTAAAGTGTTGCTTCGAAGTGCAGCCATGGGGATGTTCTTAGAACCCAATAGTCAAATTTCAATATATTTTTTCCAACATCTAAGAACATCACCACTAGTCTTGTTACCATGTTTCTAATTTTTTTGATTTTTTATGAAGTGCCATTATGATGATATTAAATCTTACAGTGTTGCTTCAAATTTCAACATTCACCCATCTATTGGATGGAGAATATCACATTATCACATATCACATGTCCATAATTTTGTTTTCATCCACAATCTAACAATTTCATCCAAAAATTTTATTTTTTAAATTTGAAGTTGTTTAGCAAAAAACTTCATAATTTTATACCATGTTTTAGTTCAAAATTTTAAAAAAAACAACCCTAGTTAGAGAGAGTTGCTACTACGTGAGCATAGGAGTGTGAGCTCATGAGCCTAAAAGACTAGACACCCACATTACAAGTGTCTATATTACAAAAACCTTCTATGATTATAGTGTAACTATGTTATAAATACTTATATTATAGGTGTTTATATTATAAACACCCTCAATGGTTATATGATATCTACTTAAATATATGTTCAAGGCTCACAAGCTCTCATTTTCATGCTCACATACTAACATCATTGGACTAACTTGAATGCTTGCTTGACAAGTGTATATGTGGAATAAAATAAGGGAGAGGGAGTGGAACTAGCTATTGACATTCAAGGTCCGGTTACTTGGGTGGTGATGCTCTTGATGATAGCACTCAAATTGGTAGCAAACCTAGCCCTTTGGTACAAAATATGGTTTGTTTTTTTGGTTGTTTAGTACCAAATTGTACCAATAAAAAAAAATTGGCCAAAAAACAATAGAAAACCAAAAAGGTTTTGCTAGAAAACTTTGAATCAACCAAAAAATTGGGATGAAATTGCCAGATTGTGAATGAAAATAGAAGTATGTTCATGTATTATGTCATAATGTGAAATTTCCTATCTAACATGGGACTGATGAATGTTGAAATTTGGAGCATTATTATAACACTTTGTATTGCCACTTTGGCACTTCCTAAAAAAATAAAAATTGTTGCAAAGTATTAACAATCCTCTGTATGCCTTCCTTAGCTATGCATTAGAAAAATTGGGCCAAATTATTGAAGTGACATTTTGACACCAAAGGTCATATTTTTGATAATATAGGTAATTTTAAGTGTCATTTTATCCATACCAGATTGTTATGGAGGTGGGCACCAAATTAACTTTATTACACTTCAATGCGCTATCATAGTACCACATTCACATGCCTTGAAGTTTCTAATGTGGTAACAAAGCCTTCAATTTGGCTACGCTTTTTTACTTGGGTCTGAGCCAGTGATCACTTGGGGTGAAACCCGTTCAAGGGTGGTTGAGTCAAATCAGGGGAAGGAAGAATTGCCCCCCTTATTACCCCAGTCAACAATAGATTGACTAAATTGTCCCCTATTTAGTGCCGTTTATTTCGGATTTTCTTCACACCTCTTCACTAATTGAGAGCCTCTGATTCCAAATATGAATTCAGAATTTGCAAAAAATAAAATTTGCAAAAAATAAAAAATTCCAGGGTTTGCCCCGGCAGGGCAATAAGGGGGTCAATTCACCCTGGCCCTGAGTCCGTGATCACCTGGGGCTCGGTCACTTTTGTGGTTGCTGGTCTCGATCATCAGTTAACTTACCTTCTACTGTATGGCCACGTGGGCGTTGGAAGTTTGGAACATGTCCTCGATCCATGTCACTCAGTACTTCCATCAAAATGATGGAGCAAATATCAGATTCACCACTCAATATATGGCCCCCACCTGGGCTCCCAAGCGGGTTCACAAGGGAAGCACCCTCATGCTCCCCCACAAATCATTTAACCCCTCACCGCCCAAGGTCCAACCATGCTTAAAAACTGCCTGCCTTTGCAAGTCTGAAAATTCAAAATTAGAGTAAGGTATGAAGATCTCAACCGTACAATATTGTAGTGTGTATCTTTTAGATGGTGTGGAACAAATTTTGGGTCATTTGACCGTATAGATTGAAAGATTATAATGTTTTAGTGTTCAAAAAAGGTGCTGAAATTTTCTTAAAAACACATTTGGAGGTGAAATTGGATTTCTAAACCAACTCCAATGAAAAAACATTAAACTACAAAGTGATTCAAAACCATAATATAAACACTTCAGTGGAAAAAAAATTCATAAAAATCACTCATTTCATTTGAAAAATGGATTTGAAATGTCAAAAACCAGTGAAAAAAGATGAAAAAATCACAACTGTGGCTGAAGCTCCTTCTACCAAAATGCTTCTCAGTCACTCAAAACGTCTTAGATGGATCTGAAATTTTAGCCACACAAAATAGATTAGTAAGTGAAACTTTTCCAACAAATATTATTGAAAAGCAATCATGTATGAAGAAGTTATGAGCCGCCAAAGTTGACTGAAATGCAAAAATGTCTAGATTTTGAACTTGGAATTGCTCCCAAACATTCAAAACAACTTGGATTGGCATGAAAATTTTAGCACAATAACTAGACTTTGAGAGGAACAAAACACAACAAGTTTTATCAAAAAAAAAGATTTTATGAAAAAGATACAATCCCCCAAAGTTGCAGCAGTCACAATGCAGTGTGCTGCATCTAAATGAACCTGTGAACTTTGAATGGCTCTCAAAAACTCAATATGTCTTTTATTGATTTGAAATTTCTTCCATAAGAACTAGATTAAAATGCGCAACTTTTCCAACAAGTTTCAATGAATTTGGACATTGGATGCAAAAGTTACAGTACTTTGAGTCTGACTGCATGGACACTTTTGGTCCTCTTGGGCGGTGAGGGGTTAAGTCAAGGGAGAAACACCCATTCCCATCCATGTACCTTGCAATGGACTGTAGAGTCACTCAAATATGTCCTTAGAGTGCAGTTAATGTATTTACCACATGTGTCATTGTAATTTGCTGACACAATTGAGGGACATATAGGAAAATCTGGTTGGATGAATACTGATTTTTGCAAGGTTTAGTTTTGGGTGCACCTATTGCACACTTTCAGTGGTCTAGGGAGCCATCACTTCAAAAAAACATAGAAATTATATACAATGTCCGAAAATTCTATTTCTTTTTTTGAATTTTCATGATTTTCACTTGCTAATACTAGAAAAATATCAGTTTAAAAAAAATCTCCCTCCAACTATGGTGAATTCTTTATTTGGACGGTTTTGGGTGCTTCCACCATACTAAGTACTCCTTCTGTCTCAAAATAAGATCCATCATTAGGGGAGATTTGAGACCCCCCAAAGATTGTGAATTTTCAAATACTCGGAATGCTGCAAGAACCTTGGGAATGTTACCACATTGATAATTTGACATGGTTAGGTGATTTCTACATCTAGTAATATTAATTTAAACTTTCTCTTTTAGTATAAAATGCATAGCTACAAAGTTATAGAATACCAATGAATTTAGGATCATTCTTGCATCTTGTTCCTTTAACACCCCTCACAACCATCACTTTTTGATACTAAAGTATAGGAAGTTCTAAAAGTAAGTAGGCTCCAAAATGGACCACCTTGTTAAATGTACACTCTTTGTACATGTTTCTTTTTCATAACCTTCAACAATATACCAACTTATGTACATTTTAGGAGGTGCTCCCACCACAAGAAAATACAATATCCAAACTAACATGAAAATTAACTAATATATGTTGGTTAGGATAGTTGATTAGGACATTTTGATTTAGACAATATTTAACGCAACCATGAGTTGATTTTTCTTTGTAATTTGGTCAAATTTTTATTATTTTAAAAACTTCCACATAGATTGCCACATAAGCAAAATGCCACGTCAGCAAAGTGACAGGACTATAAAATTCAGTTTTAAATTTGTATCAAAATTAAATTTTGACTAATGATATTACATTAATATTAAAATTCTAACTATTTTTAGATTAATTTCTAATTTTATTTAAATAAATATTAAATTCATGAAATTCAACTCTATATTTAAAGAAATTCAATATACATGTAGCTCATGTATTTACAATGCAACTCACCTTCGTGATTGATGGGAGGTGAAGGCAAGGTCTTTATACTAGTGGAATGGTAGGAGGTAGGACAAAACATATGGGATATGTTTGAATAGGATGAGTAGGAGCTCCACCACTCATAGTTAAGTCAAAATTAGTAAACACACTCTAAGTGGAATTTCAGACCTCATTTAGGCATAGATGATCAATTTTTTTCAAAAAAATTTGAACTAAGAAAAGGTGGGGAACTAAACCAGATTTCATCTCCAAAAACCGGTTTAACAATTCAAATCTCCAATCAAAAGTTATGGACAAATTTCAGAGAACAAGTTTTAAATTGTCAAAGAAAATGTCTCTTCCAACCCTTCTCTAAAATTTGCCCATAACTTTTGATTGAAGACTTAGAATGTCAAACCAATTTTTGGAGATGAATTCTAGTTTGATTTCCCACCTATTTAAAGTTTAAATTTTTTTGAAAAAAGTTAATCATCTATGCCTAAATGAGGTCTGAAATTCCACTTAGAGTGTGTTTAATGGATAGCCGAATCAACTAAGCAAATTTTTTTTGGTCACAATCAACACATTTTTGTTGATTGCTACTTTTGTTAAAAAAATGCAGTATCCATATTGATATACAAAATCTTATTTTTGTCACAATCAACACAAATTAGTTAATCTTGTGTTAATTAGGGTCCCTTTTTCTTGTAGTATCCATTCTAAAGCCCCGTGCCACTTCAACTTCAAAATTTTAAAACTAATTTGAGAAAGGTCAAAAAAGAATATGAAACGACATGGGTTAGATGTCAATTCCACTTATCTTTTAAGTAAAGATTACTTAAAATTACTTAAAGATGTTTCACCCCCAAGGATTGAAATTCAGCCCTTAGATGCTCTATTTTTTAACTTCATATGTTAAGTCCAATTAGTACTAAGGTAAGAGGCTTAGTAATGGAGCATCTAAGGAGAATTGAAGGTTTGAAGTGAAATATTTGAATTGAAAGAGTATGGAAAAATGTTTAGTGAAAGGAAAATTAGCAATTGTCACATGTCCTTTTCTTTTAGAATTTTTTGGCTTCGTATGAATTAGCTATGATTTTTTGAAGTCAGAATAGAGTAGGTAGGCATTTTTGTTCATAGACAAGGGTAGTAATGACACCTAACAAAGCCTTGAAGTAAGCAAACAAATTATAAACATGGTTAATTACAATGTTGGACATGCTCACATACATTGTAGAAGAGTAAAGAGACAATTTAAAAAGCGCCTTATACACAAGGTGGAAAAAAACAATAGCTACCTAGAACTTAAGTTATGACAATTGTACATTGCCGGTAAAACAATTTGCTTAGGTTTAGTTGATGTTCAATTGTATAGTAGAAGCACCAAAAAGCGTCCAAATAAGGAATTCAACATAATTGGAGGTAGCTTTTTCTAAAAATGATATTTTCTTAGTATTAGCGAGTGAAAATCATGAATATTAAAAATAAATAAAAATAGTATGTTGTAAGTAATTTCTCTGATTTTTCAAAGTGTTGGCTCCCTAGACCACTAAAACTATGCAATAGGTGCACCAAAACTAAACCTTGCTAACATCAACGGTGAATCAATCAGATATTTATATGTGTCCTTGAAATGCATCATCCAATTAGAATAAAGTATGTGGCGAACACATTAAGGGAACTCTATTGACACATTTACATGAGTCTACAGTTCACTAGCTGCAAGGGATACGTTCGGGAATGGGTGTTTCTCCCTTAGTTAAGAAGAAACTAATAAAGATTTGTGTTTCACTTTTGGGGTATTGTAAAACCATGCAGTCATAACCGCCATTTACTACCTTTCACGCAACCATCCATTTAAAGAATATTATGCACTGTTTCAAGTCCCTTTATAGGGTCCATTCTTGTTGCCCGAACCGTTTTTGAGCCCTCTCCTACAACAGATTGGTTTGATTTTAATTGATTTTCTCGTTGGCAAGGGAAAGGAGATTCGAAAGAGTACCCACTTAATTTACATTTGGATATTGTGTGCAAAAGTTACAAAGGATCAATTTGGTTTTGGTACGCATTCTAAAATCATTTCTTCCACGTACATACATATTGATTTTGGAGATGTACTCAAAGTGACGGTTTTCGACAGGTTGCAAATTTGGGGAGCGGGGTACAGAATCCCCAACGAATGGAAGATGCCACTTCCGTTCCACTACTTGACAACTGTGGGGCTCCCAGCCAAGAGGTGGTCACTCTCAACCTGAAAGAATCTCAGGAATGGGCTAAAGTTGCAAATTGCAAATCAAAATGAACCCATCAAAGGAAATTTAGAAAAAGATGAAAAAATCACGGAGCCCTCGAGCCCCCCTGACGGAGCCCCAGAGCCCCCCCAGACGGAGCCCTCGAGCCCCCCTAGACGGAGCCCCAGAGCCTCAGATGTTTCTTTCTGAAGTCGAGTTTTTTTTTGGTCCTTGTTGCTAGCCGTAGTTGGCAGGGGATTCAGAATGACAGAATAAGACATCACACACCACCTTTGCTTGGACGGGGAGTTGGGGACAAAAGTCGAGTTCTTGGCAACCAAAATATCGCACTAAAGGAGGGCTTACCAGCCACCCATCCTGGAAAAAGGTTAAATTTTTTGGGGGGGAATCAAATGGACACCGAAATTCACCATGGAAAGGAACAAAAAATAAGTGACTGCCTCCATGTGGGAGGAATTTGTCATTTTGCATTAAAAAAGACTTCTATTAACCATTGAAGAGTCTCACTCAGCATCTGCGCTGCCCATGAGTGGACTGGTCGGGTGGGGATGGCCAAAACCAGCCTTTTCTGTAGAATTTTGGAATATTGTAGCTTGAAGGGGGGATGGGGTGCGGCAATCATGTTTTGTAGTTGAAATTTGATGAAAGATGGTTAACCCTTGAAGGACGGATTGGTGGCCGCGGAAACCATGCATTTTGATACATCACCTACTTTGAAAAAGCCAAATATATACATTGGAAGTCAAAGTACTGTAGAAGATCTTCCCTTTCCACCCCCAATACCGAGGATGAAAAGTTGCATTTCTGTTCTGAAAGGAAAGATTCTTTGTCATTCAACGGACACCAAACGTCTGCAGCGTTGTTCAACAGTTAACCCTGAACCCTGAATGTCCAAGGCCTATTTTGAGCTTCTTGGAATTTGCTCCAAGTTGAACAAAATGCCAACATTTTAAGAAGTTGTATGGATTAAAAAAAAATTGTAACCGTACAAATTCGAACTAGACATGGTAGAGATTGCATAGGAAAAGAAAACACAATAATATCATTTATGGAGTGAAAGATTATAATGTTTGACCAATATGAAGCTAAAGGGCCTAACATGCATAACTCCAATCAATTATATGGCTTTTCAAAATCTACTCTACAATTTTCATAAATGAATTTTAAATGTAATTTTTTTCTCCAAGATCTAGTGTATTTGAGGCTTGTTTTCAAGATTCTCAATACTTTAAAAAGTCAAGATTGCAATGGGTAACCTTGTACAAAATCTAGAATAGAAAAATCACTATCATTCATTTTTCAGATTGAATTTGACACTGAAACTAGACTTCTAAGAGAACTTTCTAAAAATATAAATTACTAAAAACAATGATTTGGTTAGGTTTCATTTAACTCTAAAGTTTTGCAAACATTAGATTTTGGGGCCTTAGGCATTTAGGGGTTTATAGTTCCAAGGCCATTTTTCAATCAAAAAAACAGTTAAAATCTGCCATTTTCAATTCAAACAACAAAAAATTTAAACATTTGTTTGTTTTGCATATCCAACTATAGAATCTTGCTGAAGATTGGTATGAGAATGTTAGAAAGAAATTCTAAAAAAATTGAGAATATCAATCATAACATACAAGTATTTGATCCTAACATGCTTCGATGTCCAAATTTTGGACAATGTACACATTAAAAATCAAATTTCTTTGTCATTATGACTTTAATGAAAGTCATCCTAATCTCTATAGATACTTTATGAAGTTGTTGTCCTATTGAAGGGTTGGATTTGGCAACGTATTTTTCAAAAATTACAAATGTGGAGGTATATCAAGTAGTTTACCAAGACAAAATTGCATTGACTCTAGTTCAATTTTGGAATTGCAAAAATGAGGTCATTGAATTAAAGAACATAAAAATTTGAAAAATTCACTATGTCATGAGATCCTCATTTCAAATCCATTCCAACAAAAATTTAGTCAAAAAATGACTACATTTTGCTTGTAATTGAATTTTGACGGAATTTTGAATTTTTCCTTTCAAAATTCATAGAAAAATATTATTATATTGATGATAGCATCAATAACTCTAACCATGTGGATAGAATCTAAAACACAAAATCTACAACTTCTATTTGCATCTCAATTCCAAAATATTCTTTGAAATAGGATTACATGATGATTTTTCTAAAATCGTGAATTTTGGAGATGAGTTTGGACTCTTCAGGAGTTAAAGCAAAGAAAATAAGTTTTTTCAAAATTACAAGCTTGATTAGAGCATAAGAGTTTGAATCTTCTTAACTTCATTTTTTAACCCTTTAAGTTCTTTGACTATGTTTATACCAAAAATAGTAAAAAACTATCATTTTTAGTACTATTATCATTTTTTTAAAAATATCTGTTTTGAAATTTTTTAGCCATAGGATCTTTGAAGTAAATTGGTTTGGGAACATGTGCAAAAAATTTCAAAGTTTTTCACAATGTAGATTGCAAGATATTAATGTTTGAATGTTCAAAAATCATTTTTTTCACCTTGTGGAAAATAAAGTAGTTGTACTTCAGATGGCAACAATCATGTCTAAAATGGTCTAAAATAGTTGTGCCTCCTTGGATTCATTGGTGAGGCCAAGTAGGAAACTTGCTTAAAAATTTCAAATTGTTTAGAATTGCACAACATGTAGGAAAAAAATAGTAAGTAAAAAGAAATAACAATGATTCAAAACACAAAATTGTTAAGAATTTAATTGTGGAATTGAAAAATGCCAATTCCAGTGGTTGGAATGTTGTAATAAACAATCAATACCCTATAGTATTATTTTTTTCAAAAAATATAGAAAATTGAATAAAATAAAGGACTTCAAAGTTTATTTTAGAATAGAAAATCTATAATTGCCTACAAACAAAAAAATCTAATAATTTTTTACTCATTGATCAAAACATAATGATTCAAAGCTTTCCATGTATACAAAAATGAAGAAAACTAATTTCAAATTTCTGTTTTTGGAGAAAGTGATTTTTCCCGATTTTCCCAATTGTGAAAAAAATAACATAATAGGCTATATCTTTTGACTTGTATTTTCAAATGCCCTGTATTTTGTACAAATGAAAAATATTCCTTATCCCCACCTTTGTTAAAAATTTGGGCCCAAAATATGGAAATCTCTATTCACATGTACATGCTTGAAAGTACTATGTTGCCAAATTTGGCAAGCTAGTCTTTTGTGGGTTAAAAATAGATCCACCACATTATTTTTATAAATTTTTTTAAGATTGCTCTCAAAGCAAGAAGATTCATAACTTTTACAATACTCATCAAAATAAAATGAATGAAATATTTCCACATAGACATAAATTTTAAAAAATAATAATTTCAAATTTTTGTAATTTTTGCGATCCATTCTAGCTGATTTTAGGTTTGTTGTGAGACATTGAGGTATACTTAGAATATTAAACCCTAATTCATTTTTTGCTAAAATCCTAAACAAAAAAAACAAAAAACTCACATTCTTATATTAGTCTAGTGCAAAATCCTATAATTGAATATGCAAAAAAAACACAATTAAGATTTTTTTTTTGCTTTTTGCAATAGAAATGATACTTAAAAATTTTTTTTTTTTGATAAAACAAGCTTGTAATGTCAGGGGTTGAAACAAATTCAATTCAAAATCATTTTAATCCATGGTGAATTCATACTGATGTGATTTTTTTTTGATTACCTGGTGAGAAAAATAACCTTGGGGGGGGTGCATTCTCCGTTTCTTTGATGTCGATGTGCAAACTAATGAAGGATAATTTTAATTACCTTGGACCTAAATTTTATACAATTATTCAAAGTAAACTAGCATCTATATAGTGGGCTTTTAGACTTTGAAAATAATGAAGTGTATACAAAAATGCAAAATTTTATCAAATTTTTTTTCTAAAGTAGCCCCACCAAAATTACCCTCCAAAAACTTGAACTTTCCACAATATATTTCGTATAGTATAAATCCATGAGCTGTACATTGAATTCACAGAGGTGTAAGAATTCATGGTTTACTAAAGGTCTACTAAAATCCCATGCGCATGATATATAGGCAAATTTAAATCTAGAAGAATGAACCCATGAATGAATGATATTCTCACTAGTCAAACACTTTCGTCAAGTCAGTCAGTAACTAAGTGGCAAAGTGAGTGGGCAATTGGGATTTAGTGAAGTTTTTTGAATGTTAGGGTTTTTGTTTACAATGGCAGTTTTGGGAATTTTCTTGAGAGATTTCACATTTGTGTTTGAATTTGGTTTAGGATTCCCGAAGATCAAGCGAAGAATCCAGATGCTTCACATAGAGGTTGACCTAAATCTTTCCTAAAAATTGGAGTGGTTGAGCTTAGTGTATTGGATTGAAGCACTAGATTTGTAGTTTTTATGTCCCCCGTGCATATTGTTGAGGTACAAGAGAATTTACAAGCATTTCTTTTTTCAATGATTCATGTGTGCTTCCCTCTTGCATGTAGTATTTTTTCCAGTGATTCATGTATGTTTCCCTCATTGATGTTGTGCTATTTTAATGTGAAGGTCCAAGCATCATATTGGCCTTAGTTAGGAGTTCTTTAGTGTCCCATTGCATTTGAAAATGGGAACCTTAGACATGGCTTACTCTTCATTTTTTGAAACTTCTTGTAAATGGTGTGTGTTATCACTACAAGAGATGTGTGTGTTTTAAGTAGGGGATACTAGTAATGAATTGCTGAAAAGACTTGGAGATTATTTGAAGGTCACACTCCGAAGGCAAACCAGAGACATTCAGTCGAGCATTACTGAAGAGTCAGAACAAGGTACTGAAAAATGGTTTACCAGTCACGGAAAGCTTTGGACGTCCAGTGAGACCGTGTTCCACTACTAAACAGTCATGTTCCTAAATGCAGCGCACGCATTCTGGAGTGTAGAAGAGGACACGTCACAGCAATTCAAATTAAAACTGGAGTTCCCGGAAATTTTGTCTCCCGTTTTTTACTGTGTCCTCTTTCTGTTCTGCAAGATGAGTTCGTCCGCTGTGGATGAAAGACGTCGTCAAAGTCTTCATGGTCACCTGCTCACTTTTAGTAACGGAGAAGCCACTTCGAAATACCTTCACCCAATTAGCGGCATCATTCTATTTCGAAGGGGAAAGACAAGATGTCGACTGAAGAAGGTCCACAAATTCTGGGCGTTGAGGAGTCGCGATTGAGTTTAGAGGAGACGGAGGTCAGAGTTCTACTCACCTTCTCTTTGAAATAAATGCAGTGTGGTGTACACTTCGGAATGGAGTGTTCCACAGAGTAATGCCTGTATCGTACTCAGCGAGGGCAGCAGTTGTAGAAGATGAATGTGCTGAAACGAAGTGGTTTAGTTTTTGTTTCATTGAAAACAATTGATGCGAATTTCTTGGAATGATTTGAAGAAGTTGTTTTCTGTGCATTGTTGTCTTCTGTGGCAGTGTTTGCTGAGAGCTGAAGTGGTCAATGTGGTGAAGGAGAAAAATGTTGCTTGGTTGAAGTCGCTTTAGGAAGTGTTTTGTTGTAGTCGTAATGATTGTGGGAGCCCACTTTCAATGGTTTGTCTTAATGAATGTGGGATTGCAGGAGAGCTCCCTCTCACATTTCTTAACCTTAGTTGCCTCGGGATTGCAATGTAGTATCTGAAGGGCACTGTTTTTGCACTATGTAATGCAGATGAACTGTGGCGACGTTGTCAGGGTATTTGCTTACACTGCGGGGGTGAAAGAAGAGATTGGGAAAGGTATTGTTATGGGTTTGGCTGGTACTGAATTTGCGAAGAAAGTGATTCCGAAAGCGTGGCGTAGCATCAAAGTAACATCGTACACTTCAAGCGGGGCCTCCAAAATTTGTCCGTTTCCACCTGGATGGGTGGAGCAGTTGAAAAGCAAGACCGTGAAGGAAGTGAACACACGAATCATCATATGGCCAGATATGCTTCTCCGAAGTCTTTAAGAGTTGTCAGTGCGGTGACATTGATTTAAGGTCAGCTTCAGCGTTGATCATGTAGGTGAAGGGAAATGTAGAAGGTCCAGTTTCAGTGTTTTCGATTTGCAAAGGAAAAACTGTACATGGCGGAAAGCTACTCCGTGTATGCGTATTTTGTTTTATAGTTATTCTGGTATGCTAGGGTCTCAGTGAATCTGAGAAACTGCTTTGTGCAACAGTTATAGTGCAGATGTTAAGAAAAGAGTGTGTATGATGTAAACCATTCGAGAGGAAGGTCATTTCAATAAAATGAAGCGGAAGTGCCGCTTCCTCAAATTTCATGCACTGCCTGGATTGAACACGTGGAAGGTGGAATGATCATTTCCTGAACCTGGAATATTCGTGCGAACAGATGACGCACTCCCTGCCGCTCATCTTCGAGCACGGCAGCCGACCATGTGTTGAAATCTAGTGCGAAGTACAGAACACCAATAGCAACGCCAGTAAATCCCACCGAAAGACTGCGAATGTAAAAAGCGTTGCTGTTTCCTGCGAAGCTTAAAAGTCACAGCCGAAACAGCTAGAAAGACAACGAGTGACCTTTCAGACGAGTATATTAATGCAAGTCCTAGACACATGTTTTTAAGCATATATGACTAGAAAGACATGACCTTTCAATATGGTTTTTTTGCCTTAAATTCCTACTTAAATCAACCCTTTCTCTTGTAGTGTATGTGTTTGTTAACACATACACCACAATTTTGTACATTGCCTTGAGCCATGTAGACTTGAACTTGCATTGTAATGTGTGCATTGTTTTCTCATGGTACTAGTTTTTCCTTCATTGCTTCATTGGTATAAGCTTTGGTACTAGTTTTTGCAATTGCTATGATTTTGTGTTATTGTGAATATAGTTTGCAAATACACCACTTAGGGTTATACTATAACTATTTATATGTCAATTGTTTGTATGAATTTCTATTATGTTGTATTTATAATGAACATAGGATACAAAAAATTGGCACTCAAAATTCTTTTAACTAAAAGATAGGATATAAGAAATAAGCACCCTTTAGAAATGTAGGTAAAGTAAGCCCTCTATAAATCCCAAAAATCACCTACATAGACCTTGAATAATAAGGGCTTGTTTGCACGTGATCAACAAACTTCCCATATAGTGCACACCACGAAAAAATAACAATCCCTATAACTATCCTCTTCATTTATGTTGACATGTTCAAAAAATATAGTTGAATGTAAGGCAAGAACATCCAAAAACGTCTTTGTTTCCATTCTTGTACTCTAAACTACTATTAAATGTGGCCCTTAGAATTTTGATAATGTGTCCTTCAAATGTTTAACTTTGATTTGTTGACTCATTCGAAATATACATACTTAATTTTCATTTGTCGACTATTGATTTTTGCACATTTCAAGATTAAGATTACTTTTGTGACAATTTTAGTGGTCGAGGACTCGAGGGAGCCAACACTTTGAAAAATCATAGAATTTACATACTACATCCTGGAAATCTATTTTTTCAATATTCAAGATTTTCACTTGCTAATATAATAAAAACATAATTTGTAGAAAAAGGTGCCTCCAACTTTGATGAATTGCTTATATTGATGCTATTGGGGGTCTACATTATAACATTAGTCCTCTATTTATCATTCAAAATATGGTTGGCCCCCTTCCTTGGCCCCTACAATTATTCTAAGGGTGCAAGTAAATAAAAAAGCCCCTTGTTTTATGCTTGAAAAATTTATCTCTTAAACCCTCTCCATCTGATTTGGGGTCTTTGACTGTCTATATGAATTCCAAATTTGCAAATTTTATTATGTGCAAAAAATATAAAATTTCAGCATTTTCCTAAGGGGACTGAGAAGGGGGCTAGTTCACCCCGACCCTAAGCATAAACGGCTTGAGTTGGGGTTAAGGTAGCAACATCCATAACCGTTAGTGCACTCAATTACTCATAGTAGAGTTATCTTAAAACGTTGTCAGATGTGCCTTGAAACCATGCCAATGTTTGATTGTAGTTGGTGGGGTCTAATTTTTTTAGATTTTGGTGTAAGAATCAAGGCAACTTTACTAGAATGTGGTTTAGGGTGTCCTACATAGTTCTACTTTGAAAATTCATAAAAATTTGATACTTTATCCAAAAATTCAATTTTTTCAAAAAAATTCATGATTTTCAATTGCTAATACAGAAAAAATATTTCTTTTAGGAAAAACTACCTCTAACTATTCTGAAATTCCTTATTTTGACGGTTATGGATGCTGCTACCTTACAAAGAAATTAGAATTAGAGGTTAAAAATCAGAATTCTGACGAATCGCCAACAGAGTGCCGGCAGCAAATCAGGGATGCAGGATGCCCTTGGGATGTGCACGTGGCGGTAGCAGCCTGATCCAGGCCCCATATTAGGTTAGAATCTCCACAGAATGATTTCACAAACAAGAGCCCATTGTATATTAATAACAAGCAAACTACCACAGATTCTGAAAAATGATATACAGTGGAAACACCCAAAACCGTCCAAATAAGGAATTCAGCATAGTTGGAGGCAGCGTTTTCTATAAATGATATTTTTCTAGTATTAGCGAGTGAAAATCATGAATATTCAAAAAAAAATTAGATTTTTTGGATATAGTACGTAATTTCTACAAATTTTCAAAGTGTTAGCTCCCTAGACCTGTGGAACCGTCCTATAGGTGCCCCTGAAACTAAACCCTGCGAAAATCAGCACTCAACCAACCAGATTTTCCTATGTGTCTTTTGATTGTGTCAGCAAATTACAAACACACATGTGGCAAACACATTAAGGGAACTCTACTTATGCATTTGGGTGAATCTACAATCCGCTGCAAAGAACAGGTGTGGGAATGGGTGTTTTGCCCTTGCTCAAAAATTAACCCTCGAAACCCAGAAAAATAACAATATCTATTAGCCCTTTTTTTTGGGCGATTTGATGCCAGATTGTACCATTCCAAAATAAATGTCTACTTTTTACCAGAAAAAAATAGTCTTTTTTTGCCATAATTTCTTCATTTCTATTAAAAAATATAGATGAAATTGTCAAATTTGGATGAAAAAGTGCATGGATATGCCTGAAAAGTGTTTTTTTTCAAAAAGATGGATGGAGATATACAATGCTTCACCAAATTTTTAAGTGGTTGCCATCTTGGCACTTTCTCAAAAACTGAAAAAAAAGGGCTGATACCTACCATGCTACAGAAGTTAATGATTTTTTCTTAAAACAAAATTCAGAAAGAAAAATTCTTCACAGTGTACGTTACATCAGTCTGGGCTCTGCCCTAAATTAAATTTTAGGTCTTCAAGATCTCATCGCTACAACTAACTTAAGTAACTTACGACAGCCTAATTCTGGATTAGCTCTAAATCAAGGAAAATCAAGTAAATAATTGGCAGCCTAGTAAGCTGACAGGTGGACCTGACTGACTGAACACTAATCATACGCATTCATCCAATTCCAACGATTTTCATCTCCCTCTCAAGAGTCAAGAGACGAAAGATCTGAAGGCAAAGTGGAGGTCACTAAAGTAAGAGGCTCAGAGACCACTCATTTAAGGGCTGCTCCGACTTTACCATGTATTTTTTTAGATGGTAATATTTTTTTTCTCATTTTTCAGTCAAAGAGAAATAAATGAGGAATCTAACACAAGTCATTTCATAATTTTCAGAGCATTTATGAATTACTTATGACTTTTCAAACGAAATCAGGCATAGAGCCCTATTTGTGATTCATAGGCCACACATGCTTACTTTTAAAAAAAATGGTTTTGTTCAAAAACTAGTATTGCAACATGTAAAAAGTAATAGAGATGGTTTCTAAATGTGACCCTTTCTAAAATTGAGATGAACGCTTGAATCAATCATTATTTCAGATTTTTTAACATTTGTAACAGGTAGTTGGACAACTAATTCATATTTTGAATAAAATTAGTAGACACATGTCCACTTTGTTAGGAAAGAACCCATTGTGGCTCTTAAACCATCCATTGAAGAAGTATAAACCAAATTTTATCATGCTCTAATGTAATCAAGAGGCCATTTTCCCACAATTAGGTGTCCATTTCACAACTTCCTACTAAGGTAGGTACACCCAAAAGCGCCACTTATTCATACTGAGCCTAGTTCCTGCTATTAATTAGTTCAAATTTTTATGTAATCTTGTTGGCAAGTGAAAGCATGTTCCAACGCACCAAAGAACGTAGGATTTGGATACCGTATGCAAAAGTTATGAACAGTCAAAGTCTGTTTCTGAAAGCGCCATCTACAGTCTGTGAACATGACTGATTTCAGAAATGTATGCGCACTGTAGATGGCGCTTTTAGGAACATGGCGCTTTTGGATGTACCTACCTTAGACAATTGAAAATGCCTGCATTGTTTTCGAGTCCTCTCCTATAGTCACCAATGGTACCTTTTTTTTGGATCTCATGACTTTCTTGGCACCACTAAATCTCCATAATCAAATGAAGTTGACTTTTGACTACTCACGCATGGACAAAAACGTGGCAAAAAGAACTACATTCAATTTTGACTGCGATTTTACCATGTTTTGTTATAGTGTAATATACTCTTCATTCAAATAGACCCTAGGATCAAATTCATAATTTTTCTTCCTAATCTCAAACTTCCTAATTTTGGTCATTTTAGATTGTTAGAGCAACAACATTTGAACTCAAAATCCTAAATATACTTTTTTATTAACATTGTTAGTGAAGAAAATTAGTTTCTTTCACAAGGCTAATGTAAATCAATACCTTATTTGTTAAAGATGCCCACACCCAAAATCCAGAATAAAAATACTCCGTATCAAGAAAGGATAAATAAAAACCACCTCAAACAAACTCTTCATTCACACCAACCTTAAAGCAGGGTTTGTTTTTTTCATTTCTTGTGAAGTGTCAAAGTGTCAATATTTCATTTTATCGTGGAGCTCCAAATCTCAACATTCATCCATATATTAGATAGAAAATATCATATGAGTACATAATACATATCTATCATTCTATTTTCACCCATTATTTGGCGATTTCATCTACTATTTAAATTTTTTTTGGAGTTTACTGGTGATTTCATCCAAAATTTTACTGTTTTTTTCCTATAGGCTTGGTGCTAGGCCAAAAAATTTGGTGCAATTTTGCACCAAATCACCAGGAAAAAAAACCCTGCCTTGAAGATCAACCCCATTCTCTCTCTTCTTCTCCTTCACCTCAAATTTCCTGATTTCAGGTCAACACGCAACAAATTCGAACACCACCCATCCTCATTGTTGCATTTGTGTCAAAAATTTGTATAAAAAATTTGTGTCAAAAACCCAAACCCAAAACTCTCGGTCCTTTTTTGCTGATCGAGAGGCGGTGAAGGATGCATTGTCCTGCACTCCACACCAAAGTATCAAAACCTAGAAAAATGGCAACAACTCACCCAAACCACTAATTCATTGATTCAGTTTTCTGCAACTGAAGTTCCAGTTGCCACTTCCTCTCCCACCGATGCAAGCTGGAGCAACTGGGAGGAGTGGCGGTTTGACCCCAGGAACAAATGGACGATGGAGGAATTTCCAGAGAAATACTTTTCTTTTTCTTTTTCCCCCATTAATACAGAATTGAAGCATTCGGACGGTATAGAATTAACTCCATTTTTAAATACGAATTACAGCCGGGGGTTGTAAAAATTGGAGGGTGGTCAGAGCAGCCTGGGTTTGTTGGGACCCCACTTTCTTTTCTCTTCACTTGTGGCATGGCATTGCTGGTTGGAGTTGCTGGAAGTAGTGTTTGTATTTATAGCACAGGGAATGGTGCATCCAGGGTATAACCAACAAGACTCACCCCTCAACAGGCTTCGATCGATAGAGATCCATAGAATACAAACCGAGAGAGAGAAGGAGAGATCGAGAGAGACACCAAGTTTAGAACGTATGTAGAGATCGTCTTCATCTGATCGCCATTGCGGAGGCTTTACAATATCAATTGTTGTTGTTGTTTTGGATTTTTTTTTGTTTTCAAGTTTCTGGGCTGATCGTTCCATTGCTAGAGTTTTCCTGCAACAGCAACAACAACAACATCAGCAACGTTTTCGGTTTTCTGGTGCAAGCCAGGTGCGTGCTTTGGAACCGAAGACCCGTGTTCTTGTGTTTTTGCAGCTTTTATTGTTCAGCATTTTGTTCAGAGAAATCATAAAGAGAGACCACGAGAGGATCAGAGGTGAGTGTGCGCAACAAATATTTGGGGTCCAACGTTTAATTTATCAATTGCTTGGAAACATGCGTGTTTGTGTTCTGTTGGAAAGGGTGGTGGGTTTTTTCTGTGTATATCTGTTTTTTGAAGAGTTCTTTTGTACATTCTTTCTCACATTGTACGCGTTCGATTTATAAAATCATGCATTAGAGGATCAAAGGTGATCGGAAGGTTTTGGGGTCCAAAGTTTGTCAATTCTATTGAAAGCTGTTTGTGTGTATTTGAGTAAGAAAGGTCACTCGGTGCTTTTGTTCATCAGTTTTAGTACGAGATTATTTGTTCTTTCTGCTCCCCACATTGTGTGCGCTGGGTTGTATCGAATCAGAAGAGGATCGTCGTACGTTGAGAGTGTTAAATAAAGAGAGCGTTTCGCTTTGCGGTCGAATTGCAGTCTTAGTTTCTGGTTTTGAAAGAAGAGAGCCACTATTCGTTGCAGTAAGTCTCATCGTTTGGGTTTCACTTAATTTGCATTCACTTGAAGATCGGTTGTTCTGATCGAGTGCAATCACACCAGGCATTTGTAGTTACACCATTCTGTACACGTTTTCGCTCTCCTAACTGCGATCAGGGAAACAAAATGAAAACCAACAACAGTTGCGCTCTTTCTTTGCGCTTTTTTTGTGGTATCTTTTTACTTCTTCCGTCTCTCGTTTGATGCCTTTAATTTCTCTTAGGTGTTGAGAACAGATCTGAGGTTCCTCTTCCACCATGGAAATGATGTACGCTTCCACGAGTTACAGCACCGCAGCTGCTTCCATGGGAAAGCTCAGGTCCCATTCTGAGGGGAGTTTCCGTAGTAACAACCACCACTCCTCCATGAGGTCGAGTTTCCTCAAAGGCTCCAACACCAAGCTCTCGTCCTCAGGCTCCTTGAGCACCACCTTCGCTCTCAAGGCCCCAGTTGGCGGCCCTCAACCCACTCGCCGGCTGCACCCCGGCGCCCTCGAGGTCTCCGCTGTCTTGGCTGAACGCCCCATGGAGACGCTGGTAACGAACGACACGTGTCCCAGTTTGTACCGATTTTCAGTGTCAGTAATGTACAACGTAGGCCACTGTTTTTCTTACAATTGCTGCCAGTTTTCTTACAATGTGGGGTTCTCAATGCAATTGGCGTAGTTTGCCTTGTTGGAACTCAGATCCGGTGTCAGGTTTTTGAGTTTTACTCAACCCTGAAAATCTCTCCTGTAGGGAATTACATGTGTGTTTTCGTTAAATGTACATAAAAATACGCCATATTTCTGTACAATTGAGGTTTACTTAGAATATTACGAACGTGGTATGATAGAAACAGGGTACGTAAGCAAAAATGTGTGGTCGTAATGGACCCTCTAAACATTATTTTTAGGGTTAATTTCGACGTACTGACACTGATCCTTTCGATTTGTTATTTTTTGCAGCATGATCAAGCCCCACGAGAGAGGGAGATCGAGGCTCCCAAGGCGCCAGTGAACATGAAGAAAGTGTTTTCCATTATTTTGGGAGGTGGAGCTGGCACTCGGCTTAATCCGCTTACACTCTGCCGAGCGAAGCCAGCGGTAAGTTAATCTTCTTACAAATCTCTGTTTGTTATTTTGGTAACATAACATGTTACTACACTATGACAGATCTAGCTAGAGAGTACTTGATATACAACATCAAGTGTATGGAAAACACATCAAAGTTGTGCACTCATTCAAGAGAACAATCAATATCTACTGTACAATCTCCTTGGTGGGTGATGTGGCTAAGAGCTGTTCCATAGATTATTAATGAGTTGTTGGCTGGTACTCAAGTTGAGATGAACTTAAACATACTTTAACCTAATATATTAACCTTAATCTAAACCTTTAATCTGATGTTACGGACTTTAAATTAAACCTTTTGAGTTAGAGGAGAGGGTAATGAAAGAGGACATAAAATGCTGAAAATTGTGCATGTGTTTTGTGTTTGTGAGAGCAGGTTCCGCTGGGCGGTGCGTACCGACTGATTGATGTTCCCATGAGCAACTGCATCAACAGCGGGATTAACAAAATTTACGTGCTGACTCAATTCAACTCCACTTCCCTGAACCGGCACTTGGCGCGGACGTACAACTTTGGCAACGGCTGTAACTTCGGTGATGGCTATGTGGAGGTTTTGGCGGCGGCGCAGCGACCGGGCCTGGGTGGGCAGGAATGGTTCCAAGGCACGGCGGACGCGGTGCGTCAGTACCTGTGGTTACTGGAGGATGCCAAAAACAAAGACGTCGAGGATGTGATTATCTTGTCGGGCGATCACCTTTACCGCATGGACTACGAAGATTTTGTGCAGGTAGACGGATAGAAAATTCCAACCAACTCTTGCCTCTAAATTGTAACTTCAATCTGTGGAAATTTTTTCTTGGTTTCACAGTCTGTTTTGTTTGATTTTATTCTGTTGAAGAATGGGTCTTGTGCGGAAGAACAGTCGAGAGTTCTGAATTGATATCTTGTCGTGGAATAAGCATTTTGTTGATGCATAATTTCTCATGTAGTCAGAGTGTGGTTTTGTTTGTTGATGTGTGTGTGTGTGATCTTCCATTATTATTCGAGTCATTCTTGCAGCTCTTTTACAACAAAGAAGACTGCATACTATCTCATGTTATCAGCATTTTTTTCCCATAGCGTTGATGATTCTGTGGATCTTCAATTACTTATATATTTGTTTTGTTTTGTTTTATTCTTGTGGACTGCAGAAGCACAAGGACTCTGGAGCAGATGTTACTGTTTCTTGTGTACCCATGGATGATAGCCGGGCCTCGGATTATGGGTTGATGAAGATCGATGGAAAAGGCCAAATCAACTTCTTCAATGAGAAGCCCAAAGGAGATGATTTGCAATCCATGGTAAAGAGACACAAATTGCCCCAATAAAGAAATGTTTTTTTGTTATCGTTCTTCTACTTGTTTGGTTTAAAAGGATATCAATTACAATTGCATCTTTCTAGAGCCTAACTTCGTTCCTTCCGTGATTTTGTACAGCAAGTGGATACGACCGTGCTGGGCCTGTCTGCCGAGGAGGCGAAGAAGAAGCCTTACATCGCCTCCATGGGCATTTACGTGTTCAAGAAGAGCGTGCTGACGAAGCTGCTCAGGTGGAGGTACCCGCTGGCCAACGACTTCGGCTCCGAAATCATTCCGCAGTCGGCCAAGGAGTTCAATGTGCACGCCTACCTTTTCAATGACTACTGGGAAGACATCGGCACCATCAAGTCCTTCTTTGATGCCAATCTGGCTCTCACAGCGCAGGTACTCATTCACTGTCACCAAAAAAAATGGAAAAATCAAACTTTAAATTCTTCCCTTGACAAGTAAAGAGAGAACGGAAAACATAACCCAACTCTTTGTTGCTCACCCCTTTGAAAATAGGACTAGCCCATGAACACAAAAACTTGTTTTTTCAGTATTACATCATGTTTCTTTTCCCCGTATAGATGACTTATCTTGTTGTCTAGTATGCTCTGTTTTGTTGTGGCATCTATGATGGTTCAACTCCAGTTTAAATTTCGTTTTTTAAAGAAAATTTTCCTTCTTTTTTTCTCTGAATTTCTTGATGTTCCTTTCTGGAAGAAGGCTTAAGGCTTATTACATTGGAGATTTAGTTTTCACCTATTATCACCTATTAGCTAATACTGTCGATGTTGTATGTCTTCTCCAAGTAAACAACCGAATCCTACAGGTGACCCTAGAGTCCAGTCGAGGGAAGTGGTGTGACTGACTGACTGATTGTTGGTTGGTTTTTAATGTTTCATTCTCTAATTTTTAAATTTAAAAAAAAAATTGGTTTCAGCCCCCCAAGTTCAGTTTTTACGATGCTACCAAACCCACCTACACGTCCGCCCAGTATCTTCCCCCCACCAAGATCGAGAGGTGCGTGGTGAAGGACTCCATCGTGTCGCACGGCTGTTTCCTGCGCGACTGTCAAGTGGAGAGCTCGGTGATCGGCAGCCGATCTCGCCTGGAAGCGGGCTGCGACGTGAAGCGGGCCATGGTCATGGGGGCTGATTTCTACGAAACAGATCCGGAAGCCGCAGCTCTCCTGGAAGAAGGCAAAGTGCCGCTGGGCATTGGAGCCAATTCCAAGCTCCGAAACTGCATTGTGGACAAGAATGCTCGCATCGGAAACAACGTGGTCATTTCCAACACGGATGTAAGCATCCTTAACTCACTTTTGGAATCGAGTTTGAACGAATTTTTCATTTCCAGCACGGATGTAAGCATCCTTAACCCACTTTTGGAATTGAGTTCGAACGAATTTTTCACTGGATGCTTGAAAACCAAGTATTCGAATCATCATATTTTTTTTCAACTTCAGAGAGAACGTGGATTGGTGTAAAATCATGTACAATTGAGTCCTTGAAAATTGCCCCTTGGAATGCGTGCATGAGACTTTGGTTTCCATTGAAAATGAGAATCCTTAACTCTTGGTTAATAATGTTTGGTTGTGCAGAATGTGTTTGAAGCAGCAAGACCGAATGAAGGCTTTTACATTCGTTCAGGAATAACAGTAATATGCAAGAATGCGGTCATCAAGCATGGCACTGTGATCTAAACCCGAACCCTTTCCAGACACTGAAATCAGCGAAATTTTAGTTTCGACTATCAAGTTTGTTGACCTCATGCAAGGGTCCGGTGAAACTCAAATGGAATTTTTTGAGTTAGTCGAGGCGAGTTTTTGAGCTCGCCAGGTGGGTTTTTTTAGAACTTGGTGGAGAGGAGAGAGAGAAAGATTAAGTTAATTGCTGCAATTATTTTGTGGTTTATCTGAGCACCACAATTGTATAGAGAATGTGTGTAGAGTGGAATATGCTGGAGGGAGAAGCTCCTTTGGCTAGTGGAAGGTGTGGCTTCAATTTTGGAGTGTATAGCGTGAGCGAAAATTTCTGTTCTGCTTGTATTATATCTGAGGATTTCGGCTACCTTGCTTGAGGTGGCGTTTTCTACCCCAACTTGAGTTTTTGTGTACGTTAGTGCGCGACTTCCATGTGCAGATTTGTATTCCTTACTTTTTACAGAAGTAATTGAAAGACTTATGAACAACTGGTTGAAATGCTGTGATATATGATATGGTTGAATATCTAAGTTATGCCAGTTGCCCATAAATGGAAATGAGATTGTTTACAATCTTCCACTTTGCAAATGCACAAGTATTTCATAAAGAGAATTTCACCCATTTCCAACCACTTCAGCAATTACACATATGTGGAGTGCAGCTTTTTTAAATGCAAATTTTTTGAATCATGTATAGAAATAAAATTTGGAAGGATGCCATATTTTTTCAAAATTTTATTACAAAAATTATAATTCAGTAGAATTATAATTAAGAATTTTTTAGTAGAAGATTCTCTTCAACCTATAATGGTGATATAGGCAAATTGCAAAACCAATCAAGGGCCAGTTGCATTTATGAGAGCCTTGCAACTAATCATAATGTGCTACAATTGCTTTGGGAACTACACAACTTCACTGAAAGAAAACAGCCTATTGATTGGAAATGGGGGCTGATTAGTAATGGGTCGCCATTTTCTAGGCCGATGATGCTCTTCTCAAGAGCGTCTTCGACACACCAGTCAATACGTTAGAGTGAAATTAACCGAATTTCTGGATGAGAAGAACAGAGAGACATTACTGAATAAATAAACCCATTCAAGACGCTGGAAATTTGCCAGAGGTTGCAATTCTTGGAGATTGACAATCACGGTATCCTTGAGTGTGAAGACCTCCTCAGTAACGACAATTATCGTGATGATAGTATCTACAAGCTCATTAAATCAATCTCGTTTTACTGAATATCTTGATACATACAATAATCAAGGGATGCTGAGGAAGACTTCGTTACATTCGAACAAATCTTCTCGAAAAACTCAATCCAATCACCATTCTAGTCAAAACTTGCACAAACAAATCGGCAAAATTAGAGAAAGGACCACCAAACTCCGAGGTTCAATAAGAGAGAACCATTGAAACCAACACACTTCACAAAATAACATACCTTCGGTCTCATACAGAAACTCAGCAGTTACAAACCTTCAACAGAAGAAGCTGAAACACAAGTCTACGCTCAGATTTTCCAGACCAGCATTGTGGTCTGAGCCTAAACATCACACAACCCACTTCATTCCGAACTGCTCATAATCACACCATCGTGCACGGTAAACGGGAAATACGGTAAATCTGGTGAATATTGACACCCACTCTAGATCACTGATTAAGCCCAATCACTAAGTTATACTTTTTACAGAAACTAGAGAATCCTAGTAACCTCTATATTTCAAATCTTTAGCGCAATCCTACTGCTATACACGAGACATTGACCCTGTGAGAAGGGCTGCTGTATTATTTTATTATATAAAATTGTTGCTACCGCCGAACAGGGGTGATTTTGTAAGTCTTGGATACCTCATCCATGGACATGTGCATGCTGGCCATTTTGATTTTGTGAGTGACACGAGGAGACGACTTCCTCATGGGATTGTCCCCCATCATCTTCACCTTGAGAGCCTCCCTCACTTGCACAAACCACCCGGCCCCAGCCTCCAAGTATGGCATTAACCCTGACAAGAATCTCAGGGACGTCAAATGGTGCCACACGGTTGACGCCATGGTGGAGCTCCAGTTCCAATTCACACTTTGCCTGCCTCAACAATGAATGTGTATTCTTGTCAGAGCAAATCGGGAGTGTGTCTAACCCAAATAGAAAAGTATTGTTACCATTTGTGTCTTTCCATATGATTCTCAAAACAGTCCACAATACACGATCCTCCATGCATTACCCTCGATACAATCCTCAAAACTTGAAAGAATATCAAAAAAGGAGTTAATACAAATAAGTTCCATTTTCTGTAACCACATGCTACAACTATACTGGACGTAAGAAAACCATCCCTTAGCATGACGAGATCAACACGCAATTACTAATCTTAACACTTATCCCAATTAACACTCTTACTATCAAACCATTGCTTGGTCTCTCTCCTTGGACTGTAGACAACAAAAACCACTGTGCACGCCTTCTCGGCAGAGAAAACTTAGCTGGGTAAACCCCAAAATGGACTCTGGGATGCAACATCCATGCAATTGCAATGGCAATCAAAATAGGAGGGTGATCCTCGTCGTAATTTTTCATTTTAGGGTTTCCTAAACACTCGGACCAAATCACCAAAAATCGCAAAACCCTCAATAACAACCCTTGCGATTCGCGATTCTTACGTGCAATTCCAACTAACCAGTTTCTATAAACTGAAACCATCTCCGCCCCCCACCCCCAATAACAACAACAAAAATAAAGCTACTGACACCAATTCCCTACACCCAAGATTCAGGTCCCTAATCAACCGCCTCACAACCAATTCCATCTCTAAGACATAAAATTCAAGCTCCAATTCAGGTTACTCGGAAAGGAAAAAAAACAATCCAAACTTTGATACTCCACAATAATTCAAAAAAATCAAAATACAACAAGCGAGTTGCCAATCTAAAATCGGTAAGATCCTGAAAGCCTCACCAAAAGAAATCGGCTACAACCAAGTGAACCAACCCACAGAAAACACTGACAGATTGCAATTGGGCAAAAAACTGGGTGACCAATTGTTGCGACAAGCTGGGTGCGAAACGGAGTACGAAATGGAGTGAAATTGGGTGTTACCTGTGTGCAGCGACAGAAGTATGGCGATGCAGTTGATGAGATCGGATTCGCAAAGTTGAGCAGATAGCGTGCAGCACTGGCTGGATCTAGAGAAAGAGGTGCAATGGAATCTTCTTCTTGCGGAGGAAAGGGAAGGGAAGGGCAGGGCAGGGAAGGACAGCGAAGGGCAAAAGGATAATGAGCTTCAGAGACTGGGTCCCGTCTCATGCTTTGGTTCAATATGGGTTTTGGGGATAAGGGGCTGCATCCATTTGAGTCATTTGAGTCAGAGAGAGTTTGCAATTGAGCATTGTTCCTATTATTGTATGGCATAAATTTTTCATTGGATTTTAATCTTGGAACGTTGGGTTGGTTACTATGGAAATCATTCTATTTGATATTGTGTGAATTATTTGTTTAACCCTTAAATACTGCGGCAAACGTTTTGCGATTGATGAATGACAAAGAATCTTCCCTTGTAGGATACAACTACAATTTTTTATCCTCAATATTAGGGGTGGACACGGGAGATGTTATACAATACTTTGACTTCCAATGAGTATATTTGGCTTCTTCAAAGTAGATGATATCACATGGTATCAAAAAGTGCATGATTTCTACAACCACCAATCTATCCTTTAAGGGTTAAAAAAACACCAAGAGCACTCACTGGAGGTCAAATTAGTGTGCAAGACCTCCCCTTTTTGCACCAAATTTGAAGGATGAGCATCTCTAATTATATCTTGCATAGAAGGATCCTTTGTCATTCATTAAACAATTTTAGGTTGTCACAATGTTATAGGGTTTGTTCTAAAAACGACAAGACTTGTCACCTAAGTATTTTGTCAAAAATGATCCAATTTGTCGACCAATAGGTGCATTCTTCATTTCTATAATGATCTGCAAAGCCATCCATTGACCATTTTTTGGTTGGTGCACTCTTGTAGGGTTAATAGAAGAGTATTCTAGATTATCTTCTAATGTACTTTTTTGAAACACCATAGGCTATGATGAATAGAAGCAGTGCTCATTTTGTATGAAAATGCAACTCAATAATGCAAGCTATTGGAATGCGTCTATTTTGAAAACATTTTAGTGAATATCATGTATACAAACCATAACCATAATGATATTGCAATTTTCAACTACTCAATTGAATTATTTGTAAAGTACCCTAAACCAGGGTTTAAACCCATGAGTTTTGTGAAAAAGCCGGTTGAGTTAAAAAAGTCGAAATAAAAGTGGGTATGAAACTTATTTTTCCATGAAAATGATGCCTATAAAAGTTTGGTCCCCACTTTTGAAGTTGTGTGATGTAAGTATCTTACAAAAAGTTTGACGCTTCAACTATTAATAGTTGCCTTCTCAACTTCAAAAAAAGTCATGCCCAAAGTGGGAGGACTTTACACATAACTCATGTATAAAGCTAGGGGTACAACTTGTTTGTTGAATCTTCAACTTTTGATAATTGTAACTTCCTGCCTCTTATATTCTTTCAAAAGGAACCTTTTGCGTTGTTGAAAAATGTTTATGTCTACATAGATAGATAAAATAGATGTGACTGTATTGGTTAAATTGCATCCTTTTTTTTATTGTGCCAAAATGAACCACAAACATTTTTCAACAAGCTCATAAACACATGAAGTGTTTACATTCATGAGATTTATTAAGTCTCATTCTGGTTTTACAATCATTAAGTGATCAATTCTAGTCATTGTGGTTGGAGATCAACAATCTTCTTTATGTATATGCCATGAAAAAAAAGTGTAATTTGAATTCAACTTATTTAAATTATTTAGATGTATTTCTCCAAATGCTTACAAAATAGATGCAACATACATACTAATATGATTTATCATTGCACATGACATTAATTAACTAAGGTCACACTATTTGTACCATAATTAATTAATGCACCTTGAAATAATATCAATATATTGTGCCAATCTCCAAAAGATTTTTTATTTTAATTTCCCCCATTGTAAAGACAAATCAATCATTACTCCTTTGTACCCTGTACTATATAGAATAGATTATATATGTTGATGATTATTACAAAGACCTAATCAAGAAGTTTTTTTTTGGTAATTTAGCTTTTTCTAAATATTGATGATAATTTTGGATGAACTTTCAACTAAAGTGGCTATGTCTATTCATCTTAGGGAAAAAACAACTTTGTTAAGGAGATGAATATTAGTGAATTCTAATTGTATATAGATTTTGATGAGAAAACAAAGAGGCAACATATCCATTTTCATAATAGATGTATACTAGTGAAAACTCTAAATGTAATCTAATGGCTAAGATTGGCAACTTCATTTGGAATGTATAGCCATCATAAGAGTAGTATATGCAATTACAAACTTGTGCTTATCAAGTTCAATGACAATGTGAGATTTTGGCACAAGGCTCCATAGCTAAACACAATTAGTGAATAGTGAAATTAGGCAAAAAGAAATAAAAAAATAAAAAATACAATTTCTACTCAAGTTCCTATACTAAAATCAAAGTACATGGATGGTGGGTGAATTTTGGTAATTTTTAGCCACTGAAAAAAACAGAGCCTAATGCCTCCAAATCCATCGAAAATCTTCAAACATTACACAATGACTGGATGGCAGTATAGCATATCATTTGTGAAATCGAACCACAAAATGAAATTCAAACTGAACTTCATGGTCATTAAGTTACCGGGACCGCGACCTTGGTCACTGTATCACAATTGAAACTGACAAGCCCAGTGCAGTAAAAGTTTGTCGGAGGCTTGAATATATGAAAGACAGGAGACAGCAATTATAAGAAATCCAACCAAAATATTGCAGAAGGCGTTTCTCAAATTACGAAAATACAAGAAATGTGTACAGAATGCATGATAAATACTTACCTAGAGCACGAAAAAAAGTTAATATGAAAATTTGAATTACCGTAAATCAGATCAGAATCATACCATTATCAAAATGATCAAAATGAATATCAAAATTAATATGAAAATCCACCGCTGGTGTCGTATGACAGCAGTTGAAATACATACTGCACATTGCAGGTAGCGTAGATGAGAACCAACAAGAAAAACGCCATGGGCATATCACTAGGAGAGATGCTAGCTGCTGTTCTCATCTAAAACAATAGCTAGATCTACCTAGAGAGCAATGGTTAATGCTCAAATGATGATGGATCACAACACCACTCCCATCAGAGAATTGCGGTGGAGGGACACTATTCTTGTAGACTCGATTAATTCAAGCCATAGGTTGTCTCACATGTCACTGCAAGATGGCATACAATCAATTGACCAAGCTATAGTCCAATTGTCGTTTTTTAAAGACACGACTGGTACTGCACAAGTGGAGGCATGAGCGTATATAAAGAAACTCAGCTCGTGGGAAGATTTGAAACACAAACCCTAATAGCAGACGAGTACCCTTGAACGCACATTCCATTAGTCCTGCTGATCCATCCTGGTCCACATCGATGACATCAATAAATTAAGATAACGAGGTACAAAGCAGACGGAAACAGTGTACCTCCGAGAATGCTCCAACCAGATGACGCCGCCATACCGAGGGTTTCTTCAGCTGCATAGGTGTAACACCTTGGTGCCAGTCTTGAGCCTTCCATTTTTCTCCGACCCAAATCATCAACACTTGAGGCCACTTTAAAAGTCACTAGTGAACCTTATGCTGACAGGAAGGCAGAACCAGATGAACACCTTTAACCCCAAGAACATAAAAATTAAGTATTTCTTCACTGTACACCTTTGATCGTGCAGAAGTGATCTCTACAAAGTACTTCAACTATCTATGACCGCATGCAAAATTCTTCATACTAGTAAGGCTCACGATCCAAGTAAAAAATAACACTGCACTTTTCATTGGCCTCCTCATCAGTCATGACCGTGGGACTGCCTAGGAAAAATAAGCTCCTAGTGCATAATCAAAACATCACAAGTTCCAAAATCACCTTTTTCTAAACAGTCCAAGTAACAACAATCCTGAAGTACTCAACACCGTCAAGACTTCTCACCTTCCAGTGTCATTTCCTGCCTCCGACAATCTACACGCTGACCAATTTGTTAACCTCCGCATCCCCAACTGTTACCCTCTCCTCGTCCTCCTCTACAAGCATGACACCGGTCTCATCATCCTCATCTTCAACAACATCGCTTGCTTCTATAGGTCCCTCGGGGGCATTGTCACCACCATCCCCCTCTGTATTTGACCCAGCAACAGGGGTGGCACCAGGGGCTTTAGTTCGCCCAAGAGGCCCATTTTTCCATTTCTCAATTTCAGCATCCAAGTTTGCCATGCTGAGTTCAGAAATTTGCTTCTGGTGTTCAGCCAGCTCCTCCCGTGATCTGGACTTCCAATCTTCCAGATCCTGTAATTTGAATCGATACAACAGAAATTGTGAGAGAGAAGTTGCAAAATCGAGAGACAGGCTAGAAACTAAAACAAGAAGCCATCATCAATCAATCACCAAAGCCCCCTCTATATTAAGCACAGTCTGACCATATTTTGACAAATGAAGTGCATATTACCGAACAGCCATAATTCTTGAGCGCTGACATTGACTAGCCAAATGCAGTTCACAAGTAATTAATATAACCAACGAGGAAATACACCAGGAACATAGATGGATACTATCAACAAGGAAGTGTATCAATACTACTCTAGACTAATGAGTAGTCACCGTACCTGCTGGGCTTCCTGGAGCAGCTTGTCCGTCTTTTCACTAGGCTTTACTGGCAAGTAATAAATTGCAGGCCCTGCTTTTGTTCTGTTCTCACAATACAACATCATGATTTTGAGACTCAGAGTCTTAGTGCATTGTACTATTTAGTGTCAACGCATCATAACATGTCCATGTATCATCTTCGTTCCTACTTAAGATTCACCGTGACTATATCAAGGAAGACGATTTGAAAGGCACTAAACATGAAAAATCTTACCTTATGAAACCACCAAGCCGAGTATGATGCTCTGCCCATTGTAGAAAGAGGAGCTCTAGGTGCTTAGCCTCTGCCTCTGCTTGCAATTTGGCTCGTAAGGTCTGATATACAACATTCAGGGATGAGCTTGAGGAAACGAAACATGCACGAGAGCCTTCGAGTGTCTTAAGATCGTCGAGTCAGAATTTTGAACCAGTCAGTTAAAGGACAGGCGTTGCACATCTGGTCATGAAATCTGTCACCACAGATAATTCTAATGTGCTGACTTCTCGACAAATTATGAGAAAGCCGTGGAGATTGGAAAATACCAGGTCAGCTCGCCGTTTTTCGGCCATGGCTTCCCGTTCTTGCTGACGTAAACGTTCACTTTCTTCTTGCGCTTTCTGCTCTGTCTGCATAGTTACATATATGGGGAATCAGTCACAGCACCAATCCAAGATATGACCAAGAGGACCAACTCGCAATCTCAAGAGCTCAAGACAAGCACTGAACGCCCCAAAACGTACAATCTGACGATTTAAAGAAACAGGAGTCAACTTTTTCTCGTCCAAACAACTACTTGGAAAACCAGAGGAGTTAAAAGATACGTAATTGAAGCCATTCGAGGACACATTAGAGAATAACGAGAGAAACGCCAAGCCACCCAAGATTATTGTCCAGGCTTTCTCAACTCACCTTTTTCAACTGCTCAGACCGACGTTGAAATGAGTCCGATACAGATAACTTTTTATCTTCCTGCCTAAATTTCTGCCAATCCAAGAGAATCCTCCATGAGCAAGCAGTGAGAATATGAAGTATCACACATTATTTTCTTAGCCAGTGAGTGTGTAGTGATCTTATAAACGAATCTCAAAGCAGTGGGTGTAGAAATTTTCTTAAGCTACCAATTCAGTAGTACTCTGGCATCAACTCTGATTACACAACAATAATATTGAAAATACTTGGTGCGTTTCAAAATTTCCAAATCCACCCATCCTGTATTTCAAAAAAAGTTGAAATAAAAAAAATTGGCGCTGCATTGAAACACAAAATCCACTTACCTCTAAAGTACCTAATAAGGCCCCAAACATCCTTCGATTGCGCTTTGCAACATTGGGATCACTGGTCTTGGACAGAACCCTGGGTACTGGCTCAGCAGGTTGCGCATCTTGATTCAGCTACAAATTCAAAAATACATAAACAGGCTTCAAAAATCAAGACCTTTCTGCCATATTCCATCAACAATGTGCCAGAATCGGATTACAGATGCACGCAGAACTGATAACCCTTTAAGGTCAAGCAATAACAAATAGTTAGCTTCCACTAAGGAAACGTCACATCATGGACCGTTAAAGGGTTAATTTACATTAAGCGAGGAAACCGCACTGATGGTGCGCAAAAAGTTCCACCAGCTCAGATGATCACACGTACGGTGAGCAATAAGTAAAATTAGTTTTAAAGACCCACTGCAAGTGAAACTTTAAATTGTGAAACAAATACATACATGTGGACCAGGTGGGTTGCTGACACGGACGAGGAATCCTCTCTCCTTAGGGAACCTCCTTGGCCCTCCAGGACCTCCTTGAACACCTGGTCCGGCTGAACGAGGCCCACCACTACTGGGTGTGCGTATGCTTGAGTCAGTGCGTCCTCTCCGTTGTGAATCGGTTGATGGAAGAGGGTTAGAGTCAACTGCATTATAATTGCGTTGAAGAGTCGGCCTTCGATCTGCGACATCAGTTTCTTCATCTGCATCATCTTTGTCAGGCTGAACATCCTCAGTCTTTTCCTTCTCTATTTCAGCAGGCTTCTCCTCTTCTGCAACCTGTGCAAACCAGGACCCGTCATAAATTTTTTCTCCTGTGTTACAATTAGGTAGCAATGAAATGATGTAAAAAGATTTGAGTATGCGACGCACCTTCACCACGGCTGAGAGCAGCCTTTTCTTTCTAGGACGCTGGTCTTCCCCATCAAAGTTTTCAACCTGCAGTCATAACGGTGTTATATCGGTGCGCAAATCGGAAAGAAACGAAAGAACAAACCAGTTTGAAATTCGAATGTTAGTTTGCGATGCCACAAATCTCTTCCAAATCATTGACACGCGGAAATGAACAACTCGGTGGTCCTTCCCCTGTGGAAAATATTCGGGCAAAATATATTCACAGTTCAAAATTCTCAGTCAGAAGCATCCGTATGCTCTCCGTACCCGCCTAATAACACCTCGAGGGTTATTGCGCTGGTGAGGACCGTTTGCATCGTGATTTCTAACAGAGCCTGGGGGACCATTTTTTCGTAGCCCTCTTGGGTCTCGTAGTCGCTCAGTAATCTGAAATCCAACCAGAGAATCACCCCATCATATCAGATACCATTTCAAAGAGGGCATTGATGCAAGCACGCAGAGCGGGCAAGAACGCATGACCCCAGTGAGCACAGTCAGGTGGATCACTCGTAATCATAAAGCAGTAACTGGAAGTCGCTGCCTACAGTGGCTAATGGCATACTATCTCTGACTACAATGTACAATCAAAGTTTGCTCATAAATCAACATAAAACTCAGACAAACGAAGGAAAACTGATATTCATCCAATCACGTATAAACGGACATCAAGAGCCTCCTCTTTCAGGAGATAAATGGGGACAGATGTAGAATCGGAGACACCTAGGGGTGCCTGAGTATACTGCAGAGGAGAGGGGGACATTCTAACCGATAAATGGATGTGATCAATTCAAATGGCTACTGTCATCACTTTGAATGCATAGATTTCAGCGAGGAAGTTGAATAGAGAAATAGGTCGGATGCCCACAAAATTCCTTGAAACTATATCGTTCGAGAATTCCATTAACAGTTACGCTTAAAACACTATGAAGCAGTAGCATGTTATTCCTACTTACAAAAAACTCTTATCAATAGACTATGACTTCGACTCAAGTCAAATAATAAGGCCATTCAACCAAAATTTTCACGACTGTTCCTTCTTTTGAACAACCGGAATGAAACTATCCATGGACGTCAAGGTGCACCGAACCGGATTCCGAAAATTCCGAAACGAGCATCAAACCCTAAATCTAAAAGAAACAGAACACTCGCGAATGACAATCACTTCAAGAATGATCCAACAAACCACCGAAAGAATACAGAATATTGTCGCAAACTACAAAACGAGCTGAATAACAACAAATTCCTGTCGTAGATCACATGTGATAGGAAATTAGGTTTGGACAATGAAAAATGGGGGAAGAAGGGAGGAACTGAACGCAATCTAAAAATCGTCATTCAGTTGAAGAGGTTTTCCATTAAAAAATTCAAGACAGTTCTTCTCTCTATATATACACGGCGAAACTATCCATCACCTTGTGAATACACCAAAATCTGCTTCAAGAAATTCCGAAATGAACACCAAACCCTAAATTTATAAGGAAGATCAAAAACCGTAAAAAACTCTCCGAGCACGATCATACGTACCGCCGAAGGAAAGAATTCAAGATGTAGTTGCAACTGAGCGACAACAATCCCCGACGTCAATCTATTACGACCTACATAACATCGATGTCGCTAAATACAACTCAAAATCCCCTGTCAAAGAAGAAAGTCATCCCACAGTCAATCGTTTCTGAAGGCGTTCTCCACCGAAAACATTCCAACACCGATCAGTTCTTTGAAAACCAGTAGCGAAGCTTTCCATTCCCGTCCCAAGTCTGATCGCGAATACTTCGAACCCCGAACCCCAAACCCTAGAATTAAAAGAAAGATAAAAACGCGAACACCAATCCCTTCAAGAATGATCCAACCAACCGCTGAAACAATTCAGAATGTAGCTGGTTGCAACTGCACAACCATCTGAACATGAACAATCAACGGTACGGAATTGGAGAATTAGGTTTTGGGAAAATGGGAAAAAAATAGCGGACCTCTCGCTGTTGGCGCTGAAGTTCGTCGATCTCGCGTCGAAGATCCTCTGCGGTCTTGTTGGGCGTCTCCAGCAGCGCCGCCATGGGAGCGATGCAGAGCGTCGGGTGGAGGGTGTAGAGCTACTGCTGCAGCTTCATGATTATTGGGGAATGGAGTAAGTATAACTGAGTTATGGCAAGGGAGAGCTTGACACTTGCTGCGAGTTGCAGCTATAGCAGAAGCTGCGCACAGCGCCCAGGCATGGCTGATCGAGGTTTCATCGTTACGGGGAAACGGATGACATCCGTTGATTTTTGGATGAAACCCCTGGCCGAGTTTGGGGGTTTAACCCTAAAGACGGACCCTATGACCATGGAAAGAACCTGAAAAATTCATTGCTTCCTATGCTCTATTTATCCATACATTTGGTAATATTTTATTTTATTTTATTTCATTTTATTTCTCAGAGATGCAATCACATAATTTTCAGGGTGTTTTCTTTTTTAAAGTTTGATTGTATTGTGAATTTCTTAAAGAAAAATTAACATACAAAATATATCTATAAAGTATGAAATTTTCGTCAATGGCATACATTACAATGTTGAACACTGTGGTATAAATCAAAGTTCCATATAAATAGAAAATTAAGAAATTAGTAGACTATCATCATAAGCTCAATTTCAATTTGTATTAAAATGTTGAATGTTACAAATTTTTTTTAAATTTCAAAATGGATTAGAAACTAGGCAAAGTAAACTTCATGTTGTTAGTTGAACTCTTGTATTCATACATACTTGAGACAAAATCTGTTATTTGGGGGGTTATTTGTGTTTTTTTCACAATAGACATACCCCATTTTTTTTCTACTTCTACTTTTTGCCCATTTCCTATACCCTATGGTAGTTAAAATTAAAATTTGAAGCATTTCAAACATGCCCCTATTGTATTTCAAAGTTTATATGGGATTTTAAGGTCAAGTAGTATAACATATATACTCTATATTATTTTTGTTGAACAAAACCTAATATACAAACAATACACATATAGACATGATGTATCAAACAATTCTTGCAAATGAATCATACATGTATAATAGGAGAAAAACATACAAAAATTGAAAACTCCACAAGGTTTATAATATTTGCTAAGCCTAACCTATACAACATGTCTTTGAAACTACCCAATGCAGATGTGAACTAAAGTCAACAAATAGGTAACAATCCAAAATGAGACATTCACTAATTTTTCTATTTGCACATGGAAAGTAGAAGCTCCTCATGTCAATTCTTCTCCTCCTTTTTAAACTACCTCATGGATAGATTTATAAATTATGGATTATGGATTATTACTATGAACTATAAAGTAGTTGTAATATAGTCAATATGCTTCAAAAAGAAAGGCTATAGTAATTTGAATATTTTTTTAAATTATTAGCTCCAATATTTAAAATGTATCATATAGTAGGTCTCACATTTTTTTAAAGTAATCACTAGTGATCAAAGTGCTTGGAATAATACCTTAGTGAGGAATATTTACACACTATACAAGAGTGAAACATTCAAATAACTCTCTCAAAAAATTAGATGATAAATTGCAATTTACATTCTCTAGTAGTCATTCAAAATTATTGAGAAGCTACTTTGAGATATTGTATGTAGTCTTTAAAGAATTAAATACTTAAAGAGTAATATGATTAACTATCTTTGCCAAAAGTGGTTCAACTTATACACCAATAAGTGCATTTTTTTATTTCTACATTAATCCTAAAAGTCATCCATCACCCTTTTTTTGGGCTTGCACAACGTTTGAAGGTTAAAGATTTGGTGGCATGATTGGTGATAATATATATGGTCTTGCAATTTACTCTTATAACATAAAGCTTGTACTAATAAAAGTATGGCAAGATGTACACCATTGAATTGAAAACTCAACAACTAATATTTTCATTCAAATATTATAATATTTAGACCTTATCATATTCAAATATGGCATTGCTCATGTAGAATTCAAGGCCATTCAATTTCAACTTTTTTCAAGCTAGACACATGAAAAGTGCAATAATGATCTTAAATTAGAAGTGTTATGTATCAATGGATTTGCTTTAGCATGATACAAGCTTTTGTTACTATTGTATACTTCCATTCATGGAAATTGTATGTATGTCAAAATTTACAAAAATATACCATCTTGCAATCAAAATTGATCTTAATGGTTAAGGGTGTCATGACCTTTAGTTGGAGGCTTGTCTATGCCACCTTGGTGAGTAAGAAGGACATTAGGGTGATTCCTCAAGCCTTGCAAGAGATGATCATGAAGTAAATGAAAAGAACAGTTCCAAGAAAATACATCATTGTAGCTCTCTAATTGGAACAAATTGGTTGGCATGCCACATATACTTGGAAAGATAGTGAGAAGATGTATCCATAGATCCAAAGACGCAAGGATCCAAGTTGGAAGTTAAAAGTTATAGTTCCTCAAAGTTGGCTATGTCTTGCTTGTGTCTTGAGGTGTAGGACATGGAAAAAGGGTTTTGGGGTGGATTCCCTTGGCCAAATAGATTGTGCTTTATATTGTTGAAAAGATAAGAAGACAAGCTTTTTAGAATGCTAAGGTTCATGAAGGTATAAATTGTAAGATAAAAGTTATAGGCATCCAAAGAAAGTGGAGTTTCAATTCAAATAACTCCTCTTCCTAGGGGACCTAGACCTTTAGAACTCAAGGGTGATGACTTCTTCAATAGTGGTTGCATTGGAGAAAGTTAACAATCTACAGTGATCTACAAAACTAAAAATGAAGAAAATGGTCTTGCAGTCTAGAGTTTGAAGTTTGGAACTAAAACTTATTTGATATAAAGATGTGGGGATCTTTGGAGTCTTATTTCAAGATAAAAATTTAGAAAGTAGTGGTCTTCCAAGATTGGAGGGAGGAGGGGATTAGATGTCGTAGAGACCCGTAGGAAGAAGGGCAAATACTATGGAGAGTATTTTGAAGAAGCCAATGACCTCCTTCTTGCTCTTAAATGTCATTGTGGCAAATCCATTAGAAGAGATTTGGGGCCTCCAAAGAACTACGAGTTTTTAGATTGCATGAACGTTGAAAATACTACCGTATAAGCAATATGCAATGGTTGAGTGATTGCCATGTTAGATATTGTTAATTGATTTTTAATTAATTAATAAATATTTTAAAATCATTTTTTAGTCCTTTAATTTTTAATATATATTTTTTTAATTGAATATTTTGACCAATAGTGGCTGATTCACAACATGACAAACAATTTTAGGAAACAACTCCAAAACTATCTTTATGAGGGCTCAAATCCTCTCTAATGATAGTAACTACAAACGATGAAATTGGTGTTGGAGCTTTAGCATTGCTTGTGTATTACATAGAATGCTTATATACCTATTTCTACCAGTTGAGTGGTATTCCACTCTACACTCAACCATGATGTAAATTTAGATTATTAAGTTCTAAGGTGAGTCTCAAAATGAGAATGGTTGGGTCTAGTAGAGAATTAAATCCTATTCAAGGGCAATTAGTACCAATGGGAGTAATGTCTCCATGAGTGCTTGGACATCAATGGAAGTTGTACTCCATATCATCAAATGACATGTTCAATGTCTTTTATTGAAAATTGAATGTTGGGAGTTACAAAGGAATGGAAAACTGCATAATCAAAATTAGAACTTAACTTTGTTGATGCATGACATGTACAATATTAGGAGATTGTAACCTTTGAGTCACTAGAAGTTAGGTGCTACAGAGGCACACGGTTAGATGAGCTTAAGGTGATAAGGGGCACTAAGGGGCACTACAAAAGGTCTATAGGCAATCAAATATGTGATATTTTATTTAACTCCTAGAATGTAAGTGTTATACTAAAATTTGCCAAGACATATAGGCCAATAGGTTGACAATTCAACAATTAGCATCTTTCATTTGAATGTCATTTTAACATCAACTTTTTATCAAGCTCAGATATAGTGTTGTACGAGTAAAATAGACAACAAAATTATACCTATAGATATATATAAGGATTATTATAATAATGCAAATTGGAATTTTTGTATTTCATTGAATCAAACTTAGTATGAGCACATATGAATTTTTGTCATTGGAATTTGTGTTCCTTCTATTTCAAATACACCCAAAATACCATGTTTCATCAAAATCAAGTACCTAAACCTTAAAGAAAGGTTAAAGTAGTCACACTTTAAATCATTAGTATGGACATTTAAGTGTCGATGATGTGGCGCATTATAATGAATTTATTTAACTATATTAAAAATTCATAGTAGAAGATGTTGCAAGTAAAATTTGGATTTTTAGTAGCTCAAAGTGTATGTTATAATTTTTCAGAAGCAATACAATGTAGGCTATTATAATCAATCATAGGGGCTATAGTCTAAAACATCTAATTTAGACCCTCAAAGCTACAAAAAATAATGTCCAAATAGTTGTACCCTTAAATAGCTACTTTAATCATCCACTCAAGTTTTAAACAGGAGACTATAGCAACTTTAGATTCACATTTGGTTTGCTAATATTCAAAAAATAGGTATTCATTTTGGATACCTTGCAATTATAAATGTCACTACTTTAGAGCATCTCTATTTCTCCATATCCCCACCTCTATGGCAAAAGTTCACTGTGTCAAAAGACATTCACTCATTTCAAAAGTAGATAACTTGATTACCTCATATAATTTGGCATATATCTTCAAATAGGCAAAGGCAAAAATAATCTCTGTAAATCTATTATATAAATGTACTATTTGTATAAAATAAAGTAGTATTTGGAGTTTCCAATTCACAAATTTGATAATTTGTTTTTCAAATATATTTTTGAATCAAACGTAGAATTTAGGATCAATCCTAGGAATTCCTTGCAAATAAAATTATTGAAACTACATTCATAAAAATAGCATTCAATTAAGATCTCACATCACTACTTCATATATATTAACCTTGCGATGATAGAAACACTAAGTGCTGATGGATGACAAAGAATTCTTACATGTAATACAAAAGTTCAATGATTCAGCTTTAGAATTTTGTGTACAAAAGGGGAGGTTATAAACAATACTTTGGTCTCCAATGAATACTTTTGAATACTTTAAAGGGTTCAAAAAGGATGACTTCTATAGAGACCAATTTATCCTTACAAAATTAAACCCCAACTAATCAAGATTTGTAGAAAAATTCCCCCTTGATTTTAATTTGTTAGGCCTTCCCTTGTTTTTCCTTGATTTGAATTTGTTTATCCTCTTTTCAAACCATTTTTCACATATTTTTTTCCCCAAAATCCCTCACTATCAATATGGAGTGGTCTAGACACGAGGGCAAGCCTAAACCCCAAAATATATTTTTAAATCATTCAAAATATAGATTTTGGAAGATACCAAATAATTATTGCAAGGTAAAAAAGGTTCAAACCAAATAAAGTTTAGTTTCTTCAATATGAAATATATTTTATAAATTTGAAAATTAGTAGGTTGAATGAAAATTTTCATATTGTACATATTTACTCTTCACCAGTAGGAAGAAGACTCAAATTAAAATTTGTTAAATATTAACATATAGATCAACCTATTATCATCAAATTTGCTACTAAGTGCTTTGGAGAGGCAATTTTTCAATTCCCATATTATTCAAAAATTGAAAAGTTTGAGAAAGGCCATTTGCAAATAACATAGAATCAAGACATTATAACAACAAATTAATTTTTTGTGATTTTTCAAAGCTAAATTCACAAAGCATGGGTATCCTCTTGGTAAAGCATACGTAGATTTAGCTATTTCAACAAATTCTTGGATTTGTCATCGAAGAATAGTAGTGTTTTGTAACTTTTGTTACAATATATAACTAAAAGAAAATTAGATCACAAGCAATATCACAAGCAATCACTTCTAGATTCTTGCCTAAAATGAACATAAGAGTTTAAGGTCAAGTTTAGAATCATCAATTATCAACACTTTGACAATCCATAGTTTACTCATATAAAATCCAAAAATAAATAAATGCAAAGATACATTGGATACCTTCTCCACTTGCCACTAGAAATCAACAAAATGACACAAGTCTAATAACAAGAACTATGTTCAATTTGATGCATTTTGGTATACATACCTTAGTGCAAGTTGCAGGATTCAAAAGTCTCCTTGGGCATGAAGGCTATCAACATACTTGCAAACTTCAAAGAATTCCTTGGGCACGAAGGCTATCAACAAACTTACAAACCTCAAAGAATTCCTTGTGAACCTCTGCAAAGTAGGGGTGCAATGCAACTTCCACATCCGCCATCCATGTCGCAATTCTTTCGCGAGATCCAAGAAGTTTCTTGATTGATTCTTTGTCAAGCATCTACAAACCATTACATCTTTTCTTAAACTAGGGTCCTAATACCTTGAAATCAAAAGTCAAGTTGGTTTTAAACCAATCGTGACCCAATTCCATTAGACTCTAAGATGTCATTCTAAGATTGTTAACATCTCATACTTTGGAGCACTTTAGCAATAAGATATCTTGACAATCAGCTAGATTAGTGTTCTATACTGAATTGATAGAATTTGGTCATAGTTGGTTTTACAACAACCTATCTTATGAAGGACTCGATTGCTTCCTCTAAGGTTAGAGAGGGTTGAGTATCCCTATGAAATAAACTACATCTACACTACAAAATATGTTACAAAGCCTCTTGTAGGTTTGAAACCACACTACAAAAGGAATAGAGCACTTGTAGTGTAGCTTCTTGTTAAAACTTCACGTTAAAATGAACCACTTCACAATACTACATAGCCAAACATTGAATGTCAATTTCATTGAATTAGCAATATTCCACTACTTTGGCACTTCTCAAGAAACACATACTAAAACATGAACTTGAACTTATCCTAGTTGTTGGTGTCCTAGTTGTTAGAGCTTTGTGTAGGTGAATGTCACAACTTTTGACACCAAATTTGTGCCAATCTCAAAGAATGCATGGCAACAAAAAATTAGAAAACCACGTGAGTCCAACCTTTACATTGCATTTTATTCCTTGAAGCTAATGATTAGAACTTTTTCAGAAGTAATATATAGGATTTACAAAATCATACAAGACTACATTCTGGGAATGTTTTGGAATAACTCTGTTTTAAAGGCATTACTTGGAGGGTGCCATAAAATACTCCTTGGACTGAGATAAGTTAAGAAATATCTGTACCTCCAGTTGCTTGATCTCGCACGCCAGACTCAGGTCAGCGATGGACACTTCCTCCGCACCTTGCAAGAATTTTCCATCTTGTTGCAACCAAACGGATTCCAGCTCGTCGAACGCGCATGTCTGCAATGAATCAGCAGCCTCCACTGCCAGAGCCTCACGGTTTTCGAGCTCCGGGTAGAAATCATGCTTCAAGGGAGGAAGCTTAATATAAACTGCATTTTGCAACAATTGCGCAGAGTGTTTGCGGAGACCGAGGTGGTGCCAGTCCAGGGCGGCATCAATCAGTGCACGTTTCTGAGGGTCCTTTGGGTACCTTTCGTAAGCCAGAATGGAAAGGATTTCAAAAGTTCAAAATCGTCAGAGATTTCATCCTGTCTTTAACATAGACTCACCAACAACCCATTTGTTCATACACTTGATTGGCCTTTAGACTGTGGCCACTAATCTTCGAATGGAAACAATTCTTGACTACTTTGCAATGAAATTCCGTTTCATTTGTGTCAAAAAAACCTCAAATAACTATACCAGACTTTTGCAGAAGCAATTTCAGACTTCTTGCAGAAAACTATACCAGACTTTTGCAGAAACAATTTCAGACTTCTTGCAGAAAACTATATCAGACTTTTGCAGAAACAATTTCAGACTTCTTGCAGAAAACTATATCAGACTTTTGCAAAATCACTCACCAATGATCAGCCACATGTCGTGTCGTTGCCAAATACCGCAGAATCGCGTGGCTGCATATTCACACAAATATTATTCCATCAACTGAAACCATTAAGCTTAATGCTGAAGCCCCTGTGCTAAACATGAAATAGTTGAATATAATGTAGGCTGACCTCTCACAAAGACGAAATCCGTCATCGTCAATGCAGGGTAACAATCTCAACGGGTTGAGTTCTGACATCCAATACCACCCCTGGCAGAGTCAGGATCAGTCCAACAAGGAGCTCTATGGTTTCGTTAAACAGTGTTCTAACCTAATTCTGTCTGCGTCATCAAGAATTTTCCGTCTCCAAAGACAAATACCAAATGAGAGTGTTGCCACTAGACCTCATAAAATATCACCATTCATAATAACGAATTCTCTGTTCTCCGAGCAAACCTTAGGAAAGGACGCACTCAGTTCAAAACTCACTTTTCACTCACTATCAAGTCACAAGAAAAGTTGTACTAAACTGTGATGGTGAGGAATTTAATAAGTCTGGAAAGGATGTTAACCACCTTGACTCCTGCAACCCTGTGTACTTCGTTAATGTCGAGTTTCACAAGCACTAATACTGATTGTCGCAATGCTACAACACTCAATTAATAATGACGTGCATTTGAGGCACGTTGGCTGTGACATTGAAGAAGTATGAATGTCGCTAGATTATGATGTATAGTGTATACCCATGTCATGGCTCTGTAACGACACTACCGAAGAGAGAAGGATAAATGGGATTATCAACACTCTTGAGCAGTGTTCACAACTTGAAATGAGAAAATTGTTTCATCTTTTACAACATACTATAGATATTCTAGGAATGTGCAATTACAGGCGGGGTTGAGAGTACAGAATCTTATTAGAGCCTCACTTTTGAACTCCGGTGTCCGGGTTTGGTGTTCCATGATACTGATTGTGACCTCTTCGGCTTTGATGTCAGCAGCCCTGCAACCTCATCGCGCAATCCAATTTGCAAAATCATCAACTAATTGCCTCGCTAATTGCCAACACCTAACTCAATTTCAACACTCTGAAAGCTTGCACAATGAGGACATATTGATATTGATATCCAGTGGCGACAGCCTACCTACCTGCGACGTTCCAAAATCTTGTGCAGCCAATGACATATTCATTTTGACGATTCAATTGCAACATCATCAGAATGAAATTACTTACCACACCTACCTAAATGTGATACTCCGAAATCTTGCACAATGAGGATATATTGATGTTTAAATTCCAAATGCAACAACCTAATCACCTACTTGCAACCCCAATCTAGCTACAAACTTCTAAAATCGAGCATAACAACTACATGCTGATTTTGACAATTCGATTAAACGATCATCATCCAATTGCAGCACTCCAAAATCTTGCACAACATCACCTCAAAAATGTCGATTTTTAGAATGTGCAACTCTAATGTATGACCCTAGACCCTAAACGCTATACATCCACTAAACCCTAAATACTCAACGTCTAAAACTTGAATCAATTCTCTAGCATGTATCAACAAGCAGCTGCAGTACGAGAGGCTCTAGCCCTGTATCACAAGCTTGCTTTTTCACGTAAAGTCCAACTCAAACTTCCTCACATTGAGATTTTATCATTGCAAAACCTCCTACCCTTCGATCTAGACCCAACAAAACTGTCAACCCTCACAACTTTTGCATCCGGTATTCCAGTACCACATTCTTCACTACTTTGAAAAAACCCTTGATTTGCCATCAAGAATCTTCAAAAAAACTAACCATTCTAGTAATAGATACTAAGGCCAGAAGTGTCACAATAACCTTGCACCCTACAGAGAAATCAATGCTGCAATGAAGCGATGATTCGGTGGCTAATTCCATCCAGTAATTCCAAAACCTCGTTCCAAGATTCACAGAAACTGACTAAACTGAGCAGCAAATCTTCTTCCTCGGGATTCTTTTCCAATTTTTAATGTAATCTTACACCTCTCTCAAAAAAAAAACTAAAATATAGAGTGGTAAATGGACAGGATTTCTATCTAATCTATTAGTACCTGCAGAAGATGACGAGAGCTCGAGATGGTGGCGACGGACAATCCACATACAGCTTTAACTTCGCAGACCCACCTTCGACCTCCTGCTCGGACGTCATTGCGAGTACTGTTACTGAACTCTACTAGACTACGCGCTTGCAATTGAAAAGTTTGAAGAAGAGCAGACAGAGGAGAATTGAAATTCGGGGAGAAAGGAATGAGAAGCTCTTGAGAGAGGGAGGGAGGAGCCCGAGATGGGGAGACTGGGAGAAATGTGGGGATTCTTAATAAGTGAGTTCCACTTCCTAAAATATATAGCCTGTCAATCTACAGTAGCTCCACGGGTGTCTTCCTCGGTTCCTCCATGAGCCCGATTCAGTAAGTGACCTGGTCCGCCTGCAGAAATGGGAAGAAGGAATGACTTCAGACGGAATCCGGCAGCGTAAATTTCTTCGGAGATTTGTTGCATGCTAAAAATCGACATCCAGCGCCATACCTTAATAATCTTAAAATAGGAACATCTCTCTTCTTTCGCAATGAAATTCCGTTTCGTTTGTGACAAAAAGAAAAAAAAAAAAAAAAAATAGGGAGATCTTGTAACAGTGAGAGAGCGTCACCGTGACGAGAACGAGAACAAGGACGAGATCACGCGGCTGCTCTAAGTTACGAGAAGCACTGTCCTTGGGTAGCAGTAGAAACGCAAAGCGAGGAGTAAGTTACGGCATGTTGACAGAAGACAAGTGTCTCGCCTTCCACTATTCTTTTCTTTACCTCTGAAAGGGCGGCGTGGTGACCGTGGAAATCATTTCTTTGGTTCCTGACTTCTTGTCATTGTGTGAATCGTTGGCTTAAAAAATTGCAAAAGCACTCGTTGAAAGTCAAACTTTAGTATTATAGAAGATTTCTCCTTTTCATAACAAAATTCTGAAGATAAATAGGTGCATGTTTGTCTTAATAAATAGGTGCATGTTTGTTCGGCCTCTATTGGATGAAAATTGTGCTCATTGGTATTTAAGGGTTTTTAAATGGTTCAGATTTCGAGAAAGGTGAGGTTACTTCTAAAACTTCCCCACTCCATGGAAAGCCTTTCCTTTCATTTAGAGCTAAATTAATAATCCGTGTTCCAATGGACCACCAATCATGGACAAGTTTGCATTGTCAAGATTTTGTACACAACAAAATAAGGTAGAGACACTTGTATCTGATTATTTATGCGATTTTTCCATTGCATTGTGTGAGCAATACAAAGGGGTGGAATTTATTCCATATAGAAAGATAAGAAATATAGGGATTGCAAATTTTTCAAAATTTTATTCCCAAACTCAAAATGACTGGATTTTGAGAGTTGAAAAGTATTTATGGCCCATAGCCAATATCTACATTGAATAGGGGTTTCAAGGGGACCAAAAAATTAAAGGGACTTATCTACGAAAAGCGAAGGTGTTTGAAACATGATGTGCAATCCTCAAACACTTCAATAACTTTGATGTATAACAAATGTAGATATTTAAGTAGTCTAAAATGTTGATTAGTTAGTATGGGTCCTCTTAAAACCCCTATTTAGTGTAGACTCTTCCATTTTCAATCATTCAAGAACTATTTTTCCACACACTACTTCCTACTTTCTTACTCACTAATTTTGGACATGTGTCATTGCCTTATTAGTCCCAACCTTAATCCTTAAAGTTCCTTAACTATGTTTTCACCAAAATACAAGTTCCATATTTTGGAAAAGAAAAAAATTTAGACATATATAATTGCAGGAATTTTTAATACGTTGGTTTAAGAAGATTAAAAAAATAATTTTAAAAATCTCTACGATGTAGATTATAAAATATTAGTAATTGAATTAATCAAAATAAAATTGCCCTATAAAAAACTGGGTAGCTAAACTTTGCAAGCTCACATTTGTATGAAAAATTGTCCGAAATGGCATTGCTTCTTTGGATTCATTCTTCAAAGAAAGTAGTAGTTATATTCTTGAAAACATAGAGAGTATTTGAAATTGTACAACATATAGGAAAAAAATAGTAAATAGAAAGAAGTAGAGAATAATTCAAAATGCTAAATTGTTAAAAATTTGGTTATAAAATAGAAATTTGCCACCCCAATGCCTCAAATGTTGTAATAAACAATCTACATCCTATATTTTTTTTCCATGAATATTTAAAAATTAATTAATTAAAGGACTTTAAAATTTATTTTAGTGTAGAAAATCCATAACTTCCTGCAAGCTAATACTTCTTCATAATTTTTTACTTATTCATCAAAATGGAATGATTAAAAACTTCTTAAGTATATATATATAAATCTAAAAAAATAATTTCAATTTTTTTTAAATGAATTTTTCTAATTTGCTTAAACTTCCCAAGTTGAAAACAAAACAACATATCATGTAATAATTTTTTAACCATCAAATCAAAAATTACAAAAATTGATGGGCATTAAAGATAATCCTTATCCACACCTTCTATTAAAGTTTGGGTCCTAAACATGAAAATCTCTAGTCACATATATTTTCCCAAAACTCCATGTTGCCAAAAAATTTACCTTGATCCTTTAGAGGTTAAGAAAACACATTCTTAAATTTTGTTAGAAATTTATTCAATTTTGATAGAAAACAATGCCCCTCATAGGTTGGCTATAGGTCATGTTTAACAATTGGTGCTTTGATTCATGGGGAGTGAAGAGGCTCTTGCAATGCAATTCAAGAATGTTAACACTTAATCCTACATCATTGTTGCAAACACTAAGTGTCTAATAGATGACTTTAGTTGAGACTAGATAATAGAAAAAGATGCTTTTTCATAGAATGTATTTATTTGGAAAGCACTTTAGTACATTTGTAATGAATAGTATTACAAAGTCCTTCATTATAATCTTATAGACTTTTATGAAGAAAAAGATGTTTAATCCCTAAATCACCGTTATAGAGTATTTGGGCTATTTTTTACTATTTCTTGTATATTCTTGATATAAATTTTAGTCATAATTAAAGTCTTATTTTCTAAATTTAAATCCAACTAAAGAAATAAATCTTATCAAATTTAGTTTCTACACCAATTGGAAATTTTGAAAAAATCTTAAATTTCAATATTTTAATTCAATATGAACTTTGGGCCTATAACCATGGTTTGTTGACTTCCTAATTGTAAAATCACATAGTAACTTTGGTTTGTACCACATTTTTAAACACTATATTCTACATCTAATCGTGAAAATTTCAGATTTTTTTAATAGATTTCTTATTTGATATGTATTTTCTTCATTTTTTCTTAAGGAAATTCACAATAATTTCAAAATTTTCTAAAAAAGAGGTGAAAACTTTACAACTTGTAGCAAATATGTGATATCATCTCTGAAAAATGAATACGAAGATTTTCATTCATATCTAGTTAAAAAATGGTAGCAAATAAAGTAATGGACAATGAAGCTAGAATTCAATGGTCATTGGGTTGTCCTCACATGGTTAAAAAACATTAATTTGCCAAAACTTTTGTCAAAATGAATATTATGAAGCTAGTTCAAATGATCAATCAATGTTGCGCTTTTGACTTCTTCGAGGCCATGGGCATCTTCAAAGCCATTGTTCAAATTTTATTATTAGCCCGTAACTACCTGAGCAACAATATATGATTGTGCAAAAATTTTAGGTTCAAATCTGAATGGACAATTAAATTCCTTTGACCATTCTGAATTTTTTTTTCAAGCAATTTTTAGTGTTAACTATTGAAACTTTCATTTTTTCATAGAAAAAAAGAAAATATTTTATTATTGAGGGGTCTTCAAAGGCATGTATGTAACATTAGTGGAGTGTAAAGCTTGCCAATTTTACTTCATTTTTTGCTTTAATACAAATCTTGCCAATTTCATTTGATTTGAGATTTAAGAAATTGTAAATGCTTATCCACATGCTTTGAAAATGGTCCTCAAAGAAAAAGTAAAGTATTTTCATGGTTTTCACCATTGAAAATTTCAATATGCAAGTGTTGATTCGAATATTTTTGTGTTTTTTAGTTATAGAAAAAATTTGTATTACAACAATTGCAAGGTGGATTGTATAATGAATTTGATATTTTTTCAAGTGAAATTAAGTTTTTTGAAAGTACATTTTAGTGTGCAAACACTATTTGAATTTGTTCATGTCACTGTTAATCCCAAAAAAATTTAGTATATAAATTTCTAAAACATTGTGGAGAGAGGTAGTGTACTAAAAATAGAAAACACACATTTCTCTTGTTATAATCTCACAACTCCTTAGTTTACAATTTGCACTCAAAATTGATTTGTAGACCAATACTCAAGCTCTTAAAACATCTATACCATTGGATTTTGAAAAAAGATTTGCTTCATTCATTGGAGATTAGTAGAAGCCAATGCCCTTTTTTCATAAGAAAAACACACTTGCCAAGGCTTAGGCACTTAGGAATAAAACTTTCAAATGCAAAAACTAGCTAAAATTATAATTCAAAACCTAAGATTTAGATTGATAGACACAACTTGTGAAGACAAAGAAAATAATAACACAAAGTTCACATCTAGTTGAGTACTTGATGAATTTTCCTAAAGATTCTTTGAAAATCTAGCTCCGCATATAAGGATTATTGCTTAGAGATTAAGGTCCAAGAGTCTAGAACTTAGCATAAGGCATGTAGAAATTTGAGTTTTAGAGGAATAGCATATAATGCCAATTCAATATGAGCTAGCTAAGACATACCTTTGCAACCTAGCCAATCTTTCCCTATTCAGTAAACAATGGAATCTAAATAGAAAAATATAGATAAAGGTAGCAAAAATAGAATAGAATAACCTTAAAAAAATCAATAGAATTTTATATTGGTTAGGAGCAGTTTTGTTTCAATATCATTTGGAGAAGTAGCTAGCCAATCCTTCAATTTTTATGTGATACTTGGTGACATCATACTACTAAAATCACAGCGACCTCTTTAATATTACATTTATAAACTGTGTGATATTACAGAATCCAATACCTCCGTAATATCGTAACTATAGACTGTGTGATATTACAGAAATACGATACTTCTGTAATATCACATAATACAAACATGAGATATTATAGAAATATACCGGCCGTTGAAAACATAATAGTTATCCAAAATTTCTAGCTATGAATTAGGAAAGTGTCCCTTTTAGGTGCACATACTTTAAAGTAGTCATAGTATTCTTTGAAATGGTCACAACATTAGGGCCTTAGAATAGTATTTTTGTAATAATAATAATTACAAGTTTTTTTTTGGCTAACTTTGGCCTTGGCTACAATATTATTAAAAATCTAAAGTGTTTTTATTAGATATTGATCATTAGCAAGTAGAAGAAAGATTCTATCCTACTTTAGCATACATGTTTGGGACACAAATTATGAACATTTAAAGTATTGTCTTCATGTGTATCAAAAATCAAGATTAGATTGTAGATACTTATATTCTAATCTATTATGTTAATTACAAATTGTCATAATCCTTGTCACAACTTGTTGTCATAAAGTGGTCACAATTTCATCCCAAACATGTCATCTTGAATGTTTTTCATCCAATCCATATTCTCCTAAGTTTAATTAATGTTACACTACAGTAGGTCTATGCTAGTATACATTAAAAATTATAGGTTATGTCTTAATAAAGTTTGTCTATCTACATCTATCTATCTATCTATCTATCTATCCATACTAAAAGTTGTTTGTTTTGTTTTGTTTTGTTTGTTTGTTTATTACATCGAGGTTTCTAAAATTGTGCATGTGTTAATTACATTCTTAGTATTGTCAAAAAGCTCTCAATGAGGAGGGATGTATGAGCTTTGTATTGTGAAAGTTATTGAATTTTGAAATTTTTATGAATTAAAAAATTCTTGAAAATTACTTTTACTTTTATTTTGGTTGTGGCAATGGCACAAGGTGACAAGGCACACTAATATACAAGAAGGGATTTACATTATGGAGATCTTATCAACTTGATACACATACATTACATACATACATTGAAATTATATTGTTTATTTTATTTTATTTTATTTGTTTGTTTTGTTTGTTATAGTGAAATTTTTGGAGTTGTATATCACCCTGTTGAGTTTAACCCTGAAGCGCTCCGATGTCGATATTCTGGATGATGAACAAAGGGCTTCAAGGCATTGTTTCATCCAATTAACTTTTCATTTATCAAATGTAACACTTGAATCTAGAAAAGACAACCTTCTTTAATGACCAAATTCATTCAATTATGGTAAATGATATATGGGTACAAAGCTATAAGCGAAAATGCGTAAAAATTCAAAAAAGGATTGAGATGTTTCAGGGTTAAAGTACCATTAGACAAAGCTCTCTACAAGGAGAAGTGTATGGACTTTATTATGTGGTATTCCAACTCACAACAAAAAAAATTATATAATTTTGAAGATTTTGTATATTAGAAAATTCCTTTTACTTTTATTATATTGTGGCAATGACATGAGGTATACAGATTGGTCTCAAAATACCGAAGTAATCTGGCTACTTTGACTGAAAAATATGAAATTTTCTTTAACAAAAATACTGGTAACTTAGCCAATACCGTATCTTTGGGGTATAGCCACCTGCTGACCTCCGAGTCTTGGCCACATTGGCCGGCCGGATTCCCTTGCGGATGAGATTGAAAGGGAAGACGACAACCCCATCTTAAGGGCCAGGGTGAACTGTGGGTTTGAATATTCAAATTTTTTTAAATTTTAGAAAGTCTTAGAAAAACTTCAAATTGATTTTTAAAATATTTTTTTCAAGAAAATACTTTAAAAATATTTAATAATAATTTTAAATTTTAATTAATTAATACTATTTCACGTGGTAGTTGCTTGACCATGTCAAATTGTTTACATGGCAATGTTTACATAGTTCCTACAGTCTAAGAACTTGCAATTTTCTAGAGTCTTCAAATTACTCTTAGTGAAGCAATATTCTTTTTGTGTTTTTACAAAGGAAAAACGTTTTTGTTTTTTTTCTAAAATAGAGGTATCACAATACATAGAAGCCTAGCAAAGAAATATTGTATGTGAAGGTCTAATTCAATACTAAAGTGCCAGAATTGAATTTCCACAATAGATTTCCAAAGGTTCACATCACCTCATACTATTCATAAAATGAGATGTGACAATTCTTAAACTTTTAAATGACTTATTTAATACCAAATGTGACCTTCAAGTAGCCAAGTAATCCATGTCAAGTATAGATCTACAACAATAAGGGCACTCATGATGGTGAAAGTTAACCTTGTAAGGATGGCTTGAGGACTACTAAATTTCAAGCCGTACTTGTGCATTACTTTGTTTGGTGCCATTTTGCAATTTAATATGAATGAAAAAATTTGTATATTTAAAGATGAATTCATATTGTATATGTACTATAAGTCATAAAATTTTCAAATTCTTTGGAAAAAATTTGAAATCATTGTAAATTTTTATTAGAGAAAATAAAGAAAATTTGTATCAAATATAAAATACACTAGAAAAATCTGAAATTTTGACTATAGATGTATATTATAGTGTATAACACCATTGTAGAAATCAAAATGATTATATCACTCTAAAATTAAAATTAACAAACCATGGTTATAGGCCCAAGGTTTGTATTGGTATAAAATATTAAACTTTATGAATTTTTCAAATTAAAGGTCATATTTATTAATATGAAACAATTTGTAATCTCATATTATCTTTGACTTTACATCTAAATGATAATAATTATTTGATATTGGAATTTTTTGGAGAATTGAGACTAGAGGTTGATATACTCATAAATTTTTGATTTGTTAGAATAGAAATCTCGGCAAAGAATTAGACTACAACTTGAAAATGTCCATTTTGTCTCAATTTGACAAATATGACCATTAAATTTTGAACTGGAGCAGAAATTGCACTTCATAGATTTAATTTCATTGGTTAGATTTACATTAAGAAAAAATTGTTCTTATAGCTAAAAATCACATCAAGAATAAACATTAAAAAAATCGCCAAAATACACCACGAACATGATTACAAATTAAACATCTTCTTATTTAGGAAAGTTGATAGTACCATAATGAGGGAGCTTACAATACTATTCAAGGAAAATGTACTGAAGGAACTTCTAATAAAATATTGGATGGAAAGATTTTTTTTCATCCTACAATCTTAAGTGAAGTCATCTATTAGACATTAAAGATGTTTTGTATCATTTGAATAGTCAATCAACCTTTGTGTCTATTCAATAATGGATGATTTTTATTTGATATTTTTTATACAATTTTACTAATGCTCTAGCTACATCATTGATTTTTAATTTGAGATATTTTATTTTTATTTATTTTTTAAATGGGATAGTTTATCAAAAAAATGGTGCACTATCTAGTGTATTTTAATACATAGAGCCATTTTCACTTAAAACTTGATTTTGACATTCAAAATGATTTCTTTCACTTTGGAGCAAAACCAAGAAGATTATTTATCTATAGTATTGCTTCTATTTTATTCAAAAAAATATTTAAAATTCCTTGAAATAAACAATTTATTGACATTTGAAGTTGAAGATTTATAACCACATTTCTAAAAAATGAAGTGACACACAACAAATTTCTTTATATTATAATTTTTTAGACTAATAATAATTTAATTCTATTCTAAAATTTGAGATTTTACAAAATGATTTATATTTTATATGAATTTTCTTCATTTTCTCTTCAACAATTCATAGTAATTAAAAATTCTCACAAAAAAAGTTGAAATTTTTACAATAGATATAAGTTATTTGATTTCATTTGTGAAAAAATAAAATCAAACATTTTCACTAAGAAAAAAAGAAGAAATGGTGGATACAAGATTACAAGTTAAGGACCTTTAGGTTTGAGTATATAGTCATGGGTTGTGTCTTGTAGGCATTAATGCCTAAAGTTCCTTAGTTTGAAAATAAGAAAATATTCTCAAAGTTTCAAAATAATCAAAACCTTAAATTTAAAAGAAAATTAGAATTAAATGAAACTGACAAGAAACTTATATTAATGAACTTTTTTGCTTTCTTAGTAGACCCACAATATGCCCCTTAGATGGCAAGTTGGTCAAACTAATTGTCCAATTGCAATCATCCATCCTTCACACATCCACAATATCATCTAAAAATAGAAATTTTATGTAAATATTAATAAATCTCATACTTTTTAGAGATGATTTTTGAAATTTCATCCACCTTTTTTCTTAAATGTAATGGGATTAAGGAAGGGGGCTCAAAAATCAAATAAGATTTTGATGTTTATTTGCCAATAAAAATTGCAATGATTCTTAAGGGGATTTGCATATCACATGTGGTTGAGTTTATTTATGTGTTTTTTTTAAAGATGGGACTACTTTAATAGACTATATTACTATCTAGTTTTTAAAAATTTAAAAATTCTAAGTAACATATATTTACTTTGAATTTGAAAAATAGGCCAATTTTTCACACCACTATTTCATCATAATGAGAAGGATTTTGAATTGGAAACACTATACATATAACAAAACTATACCATATAAGTAACAAAATATTGCAAAATATATTGTATCAATAGTACCATAGAACATTGCTAAACACATAAGAAATTGGGATACAAATGAAGGTTGTAGACACATAGAAGTCATCATGTATAATACCATTATGTAGAAATTAGATCAAAATATATTTAGTGCCTAAATGGATGTGATTCATGCAAAAGATCCTCTAAATATATGACATTCAACTAATACCACTAAACTCTAGAAGTTTGAATCATAAGTTCTAAACCACACATGAACCAAAATCATGTGCAATTTGAAACCCCTAAACCCAACCCAATACAAATTCTACCACAAAACTAACCCTGGTAGAATAAGACAGATGACCTAAGGAATATAAGCCAAAAAGTTTGAAATTCATCCACATTGAAGAGGAAATTCAAAAAACACTGCATTCACCCCCTGAGGAGTTTACTTAACATATTTGTAATTGTCCACATATGAACTAGTAATTCTACAACCCCTTAATTACTTTCTAATAAACTATAATTTCAATATATAATTTTGAACTTTGTTTAATAATATCTATAGGTTTCTATTGCCAAAAATTTCAATCCAAAATAACATGTGATATATTGTCTAAAAAGGGTTGAAAAATGAACTAAAATGGCATATATTTCAACTTAAATATTTATAGAGATCACATGAAGATGACTATTGCATCAATATTTAGCCAAAATAAACTTTCAATAGAAAGCTATTCTATAGAATTTTTTTCCTTTTTTCATCTTTTTTCTTCAAAAAATTGTAAATAATGATTATTAACATAAAAATACCAATAATTCAAAACATAAAAAATCAAATATTAAGATATAGAATAGGGTGTCCAAAATTTGTTTGTGTGTGATCAAATAAAAAATGAGAGTGCAACCTCCAAGATTTATCCATCCATGTTCAATTAAATACTTGGTGGAAATACAAACCCTACTCATAGCCCCAACCTAGGATAATTTACTTCATATTACATTAGATCTAAAAAACCAAATGGCTGAAATATTTTTGCCTACATATTTATTATAATTGTGATTTAGCATTTTCTCTACAAGAAATTTTATCAATTATTTTTCAAAAGTTTAGGAGCAATGAATAAAATGTACCATATTTTTTTACACAGACAACATGCTAAATTTTTCTAAATCATCACATGCAAAAAAATTCACTACTAAAAGTTTTTTGGGGCATTTGGCTAAGGTACTAAAGTTGCAACATCAATGAGTAACAATTAATTGCCAAAAATCAACACAACCTCTAGAATGCAAGCATGTTAGACAAATCATTTAATTGTGATCATTCATCCTATACAATTATTGAAGTAAATTTCATCCATATACTACAAAACCTTGTATTTTTAAGGATGATTTTGGTGATTTCATTGACTTTTTCCCTTTGTAATGGTCCAAGACAATTCAAAAATGATGGAAGATTGTGTTAAGTATCTGTCAACAAAAATTTTACTACCTAGCTTAAAGGTCACCAATAAGGATAATTTACCTGGTGGTTGGGTTGCAAAAACCACCTCTAAAAATAGATTTCATAATTTTAGAGGAACTATTTTAAGGAAAATTATATTAGAAAGGAATACATCTTTTCTAATTCTAATCATCTTCCAAATTACATTTCTCAAATTTGATTCGTTATTGGCAAAGAATGCCAACTTTGATTGGTAGGTATAATATAGTAAGTTTAGAGGTGAAATATAACTTCTAAATGCCTAATCAACCATTGTATTATTGCTTAAATTTAGACATTTTTTTTGGAAAATTTTTCTTTTGTAAATAATTGAGATAAGGTTTTTTTCTCTCTCTCTTTCTTTCTATATATAAGTGCTAGAATGTTTACAATGTGGAAGAAAGTATTGATGTTTTCTTGACTAAATCTTCTAATTGCTTTTATGGTTAAATTGAAATTTTGAATTTTGCATAAAAAGGAGTACATGTTAAGTATCAAGAGTAAATCAATAGAAAGTACCGATTCAATCTAAAATTTCAAACTATTTACATATTTGCTGCAAATGAATTTTAAAGAATTATCTCCAAATATCCAAAAAATGAAAATTCTATCTTCAACATTTGAAACTTTATAAGATTGTATACAAAATTATACAGAATTATAGGGATTTTATAGATTAAACAACATTTTATTGCATGTGTTTAAATTTGAGGGGCACATTCTAGTGGGAAAACATCTTTGGAAGAAACACAAGAATGTATTGTTTACTATCATTGATAAAATTTGGAACATTTAAAGTTATTTTTAAAGCCAAGCCTCCAATTACTTGTGAAAGGTTACAATATACACATTGAGCTTCTTTATGGATTGACATATCTTGAAATTTACCCATTACTAATTCCTTGTGAAAGGTTACATTATACACATTGAGCTTCTCTATGGATTGACTTATCTTGAAATTTATCCATTACTAATTATATACTGAATTCACCAAAAAATGTCTAAGAAAACATTTTGATCCATTTTCTTACATGTATTTGTCACATAATTGATATTACACATGAGAAAATTTGGGACTTAAAGTTGGAATTGTGGCCTTTAGACTATCAATGAAGCTATGAGCCCCACACATAATATTTTGTATTCACCTTTAAACCAAGAAAATTTTGAAGTGGAACTTGTAAGCCTAGGTTTGAAGTGGAACTTGGAAAAACATGACATGGGACTTAACCCCCAAATGACAAAGAGGACATAAAGTGTCCTACGAGAGTTTCAAGTCCAATTCAAAGTGCCGTAACTTTGGCATCCAATGTCTTAATTCAATGAAACTTGTTGGAAAAGTTGCACAATCTCTTCTATTTTGTGTGGTAAAATTTTCAAATCAATCCAAGTTATAATAAAATTTTGGTGGCCCATTGAACTTTACAGCTCAATTTGATTTCACCAAACTGCATTTTAGGTCTGCAACTTTGGGGGCTTGTATCTACTTCATCTAATGTTTATTTTCAGTAAAATTTGATGGGTTTTGTTCCCATTGAAGTCTACTTATTGTGATAAAACTTTCATATCAATCCAAGTTGTCTTGAATATTTTGGAGCAATTCAAAGTTCAACATCTTGGCATTTTGAAACTATAGTGAACTTCAAGGGCTTATATCTTTTTCATAAAGAGTCAATTTTCAAAAAAAATTCTTGGGATACTAGCCTTTTATGTGTGACTAAAATTTCATGTCATACCAAGAAGAAATGAATGACTAAAGAGCATTTTAGTAGAAGGACGTTCAAGCTTAGATGTGTTTTTTCCCAACTTTTCTTGCTATTTTTTGACATTTTAAAACAGTTTTGTAGACACAATGAGTCAATTGAGTGAATTTTTTTTCCATAGTTTTGTTTTCATACTAATTTGAAATCACTTCATTGCGTAAAGTTTTTTCCTTCGAGTAGGTTTAGAAACCAAATTTCACCTTCAAATGTGTTTTTTGGAAAATTTCAGCATTCATTTTCAACACTAAAACACTATATCTTGCAATCTATGTGGTCAAATGACTCCAAATTTGATACTCATCATTGACAACATGTTTTCTAAAAGATTGTATGGTTAAGATCTCTATAACTTAGTGACATTTAGATCTACAACACTTCAAAACAAAAGATGTTTTTGAATCCCGGAAATCAAATGAGTAAAGGCACTTCCATACTTCGGTAGTCATGGTTGACATTCCCTACCAACAAATCATATAAATGTTGGCAAATTCAATCCATCAAATAGAGAGATGCATTTCTACCATTATTTTTTTTTTCTGAAAAAATTAAAATCCCACAAATTCCGACACCAGTTTTAGAATTTTGATACTCTTTTGCCACCCCTGGCCAACGAGTACAATATGTTAATTCACTTCAAAGTATATTCACTCAGCATATTCACAGTCAGGCATGGTCACAGTCGCTGAGTGACAAACACAGTTGCCCCACTCAAAACTTAAATTACTCAGAACGTTCTAAATGTTGACAAGTTCAAGAGACATAGGGTACTTGCAACATGTACTATGGATGAATACTTTTATAGTTGTCCTGCATTTCTAAGCACAGATGAAATTGCCAAGAATCAAACAAGATACTTTGAAAGATGACGATACTATCACAAATTGGGTAAATGAAAATTTAATTTAAATGAATAAATGATGTTGCACCCATGATCTATAAATAAATAAATGTACATAGATTCATCACTCCATGAAAAATTATAAATTAGACTACCGTGGAAATTTAAAATTTAAATCCCTCGTCTTCTCCCCCAAAACTCAATCAATTCTATACAGCATGTCAAATGGTGGCATCTCCACCAAAAACTAGACTAGATGGCATGATAAATGGTGCATAACAATCTCGACCCTGCATTCGGGGGTCCCTTTCCTTCCAGACCTTGACACCCCATCCGCATGGGTTAATACTCAATGTTCTGATTGTTCCTGCATAGTAAAGGCTAAATAACAGCGGGTAGAACTCACAGCATAAATGACTGCTCCAAAACAGATCATTTTCTACCTGCACTTGTGAATAATCCACCTATGCTTTGGCGTCTTTCCATGCGCTCCCGCACTCGGACTTTCAACATCTCCTCACCAAGCCGCAAGTTAAGCACGTTCCTCACCAAAAATCAGAGCTTCACAGCAGGCCTACAATAGAAGCTCTGCAGCGTCGCATTTGCAACGAACACCGTGATGTCACAGTCCGAAGTAGTGACAGCGTGACGCTTGAACACACCAAGAACAGTAACAGTCCCTGCAAGAGTGGTCGTGGCCAGCACAGGGAGCCTGCCACTCAAAATGTTGACAGGGAGGTTTGCGTTCACCAGCACACGAGCAGCCTCCAGGCACAACAACACAGAAAAATACTCATTGCCCTTCGATGCAATATAGCCTGGTGGGATGACAGCTTGCCCCACGGGATCCCCATAATAGACCACCCGCGTCACACCCTCGGAGTATTTGAAGCTGGCTCGGTTGGGGTTGTGCACTGTCAGGTCCAGCAGCAACGACATGTTGAAGGAGTCCACACCAATGCTGAAAGTTTCCAAGTCAATAGCATTCATTTGCACTCTTGGAGCCCGTGCCTTCAAGACTGTCAGCGCCGGAATGACGATCACAATGATAATCACCAGGAGGAGCTAAAAAAGGGTCACCCACGTTCGCCTCTTGCGTCGATTCTCCTCGTACTCGGACATTGTCAGGCTTCAGTCTCTGGGTCTTATGAACACTCCAGGGGACATGGAGCTTGGCTCCTGCAACTGGCATTAAGCTAACTTCATGAAACTCATAACCTCAGCTAGCCACGAACCGATTATGGGCGCCAAACTGCCAAATGCCAGCGTATTCTACATGTAATCTGCTACTGAATCTTGATACCATTCGGGTGCAGGAGGTGGCGATGGCGCTTCTCAGCAACTTCAACTAAACGCCATCACTGTACCTGCACAGCACCTGCACAATCACGGGTCAGTGGTTCATACCTACCGATTAGTGGCATGCTTACCCTGCCTGTCTAGTGTCAACAAACACTAACTTGGAAGATAGAGGACAGTAAATCTTTGAGGCACCTCATCCTGTCTGGTATCGATTGACCCCCGCTTCCAACAGCAACTCATATACTTGATTGGAGTTCGATTAGTAGGTAAGGTGCAAGCATGACTTGACTAAACTTGTACAGCTCAATTCCGATCTCCCAAAAATCGCACCCTCAGAATGTTACTTCAGCGCTAGCACGGTACAAGAAAGAGCACAAGTAGTCACACATCGAGCTCGGAAGGCGACATACTTGTACACAGCCGAGAATTCAAACGACTGAAGAGGCCAACTCTGAGATGGCTTCAGTTTCTCGCTGGCCGGTAGCACACAAGGGGCGGACTTCTAAAATGTAAGAGACTAACCCGCAATTCTGAAGTCGAGAATTTCACCAAAGTGCTTGCCTCCAATGAGCAACTTCGACTCACAGGACTCTCACAACCGCAAAGTGCACAAGAGAGGCCACGTTGGACAGAGAGAGACGGCATAGTCACGAACTCACAGGGTCTCTATTCTTTGGATTTCTTTCTCAGCTTGGGCCGAATCTTAGGGGCGTTAAAGTGCGATGCCTGGAGTGAGACCATCTTGCGTAAGACGTCCATCACTTTGGTTTCCAGGAGGTCCCCATCAGGCTCCAGAATCGCAAGAGCACGAGCCACTGCTTCCATGGTGCTGACACATCCACAGAAAGGCTCCTTTCGGATGATCAGATCCGACTCGCCCACGCCGTGCCCATCTAAGTGGATGTCGAATGGCAGGCACACTTGACAGACGAAGTGCGAGAGGAACGGCAAACTGGCCTTCACCATTTCCTGCGCATGTTCCCAAGTCTCGTCCACCACCACCAACGTAACAATCTGAGCCTGAGAACTGAGACTCGGACGCTCCTCGAAACCAGTCCTTGAGAATTCCTCGCTCATCGGCTCGGCTGGGGCAATGTCATTGTGTTCGTTCTGGTCACTGTCATTCCTGATTACGTCCAACCCCTGCAAGAAAGGCATTTGATAGAAAGATCAATGCAAGTGCAGGCGAGCCTGCATGTTATGAACTTCTCTAAAATGACATTCTAGATTGCCGGCACACGTTCCACATTATCATGGAGTATAGCACATTCAATCTTTATTACAGAGAAGTAAAGTATAGAGAACCCAGTTTATCTATAGAAAATAAAGGTCAATGGATCAACCCTTAGATGACCGCTTCTTAGTTAAAATTTTCATTAAAACTTCAGTGGGACGGAATGCACGACTATGCCATCGAAGCATCAACCAAGTGCCAACAGTTGCGATCACATTTGCATCACGACTCCAAAGTGGGAGACCGCTGAAGGATCTCCTTAAACCCTAAACCCTATAAACCTTGGAAAATCGAACAGAAAGCTGGAGTACCAATTGCGCAGTGACTGTACTTCTCTACAAGATTGAAGCATCAATCAAGTGACAACAAATGCGATCACATTTGCATCACAACTCTGAAGTGGGAGACCATTGAAGGATCCCATCAAAACCTGAATCCTAATCCTCCCCTAGAAAATTCACAAGCAGAGCTGCAGTACCAGTTTCGCAGCGACCAAGAATTCAATTCAATTTCTCTCTCCAAGATTGGAGAATCAACAGAGTTGGAACAATTGCGATAACAATTTCATCGCAACTCTGCAGTGGGAGACTATGGAGGAATCTCCTTAAAACCCTCAACACTAGGAATGCACACAAACGATTACAGTCCTGAAGTGCGCACCGAATCAAATAGCGATCATAATTGGATCACAACTCCCGAGTGCCAGATCATCGAACAATCTCCTTGAACCCTAAGCGCTAAACTCCAGACCTAACGCAGAAAATTCACACAAGGAGCTCTTGTGCCAAGTTCGCATTTTAAGATACAGCTGTCTACAATGTTGAAGCATCAACCGAATCGGAACAATTGCGATCACAATTTCATCAAAATTCAATAACAATTCAATCACTACGCACCAAGAAACCTAAAGATCATGTTTCTCTAATTTCAATCCTTCAAATGGCGACGGAAAACTATAAAGAACACGAAATCACATGAAATCCGAGTACAACTCATACAGATGGTGGATTCTTGACATAGTAAATGAATGGAACTATTCTGGTCTTCAGTATACAAACTGGTAAGAAATTTCTATTACAAGGCACCCTTGGAGCACCTACTGAGTGCCTTAGAATATCAACTTCACTTCAAGCTCACACATCAACTCAGATGAAGGTCTCCTAGATAAAGCGAAATTCAACAGAACTAATTTCAAAAGTAACGCATGCTCCTGTTGACATCTGCGCCGTCAAATAGTTAACAATTCCGTCATGAAATGGAAACTTGCTTCGACGGATTCCTTGAGCAGTTCTGGCATGCTGTGCATGAACACAACTGAATGATCTTTCAAGAAGATCCAGAAAAAATTAGTTCATGATGAAAGCAAGTGAAAACCACACACCTTCGCAAGAGGAGCTGGCGGTAGCCCGAAGCCGTGGAAGAATCCAACTGCTTCTCTACCACTAACAAGACCATCGCGGTCCACATCTCTCTTCGAAAATACGAGTCAAACACCTCCGCATTCGCCGTGTCCCTGATGTTCAAAAGCAACAATAAATAAAAAAGACTCCAAGTGAGTCTTACATAGTTCGTACAGACACACACAATAAATAGAATTATGCAAGCTTATCTTGCAGATATTGGGGCATTACAGAACCAAGCTTCAACTCTACAGCATACAAATAGCTTTCAAATGACGACCTACTGACGAAGCCAGCAAGCCGGAACAGGGAAGAACCTGGCATCCTCCTCGGAATAGGAAAATCAATCCGACAATCCGACAATCAAATTTCTCCACTACTTCGAAAGCACATCAATTGGTCTCTTCCAATGCATGAGCAAACAGTTACAATGTACTGTTACACTGGCCTCTGCGATGATCATGATCACGCCTGGAATTTCTAAGGAGCAATTTACAACGACATCCAATGATGTCGGACTGGTAATCAGAACCAGCTTCACAGCAGATTGTCAAGCTCCAGCACGAAATATGTACAATGTTGCACTACATTCGGCAACAATTTCTAGTCAGAGCTATTCAATTATTATAGCCTCTGCCTAGTCCTCTTCTTCTATTTCCCCTTCTTCTAGGCCTTGCTCCTCTTGCATTTTCTTTCGTTGCGCCCTCTGCCTGGCCTCCTCGCAAATGCTCACGTGTGTGGGATGCGGCTCCCTCGGCATCTGAAACCTCAAGCTCTGGAGCGGAGAGGCCAGTGCCCGCACTTGCTCATCTCCATGTTTGCAGAGATTGTACAGAAGCTTCGGCACCATGTGCCAGCAGAAACGGCGCGTGCAATGCGTCAGGCTCTTCCCTTCCACCACTCCGAGCTTCGTCAAATGCTGAAGCACGCGGAGGCCCTTGCGGACAATGGCCGTCATCAGATGGCTGGCTTGGAATTTCCAAACCATGCTCACAAGGATGTGAAGGCCTGTGATGTCCGCTTTGGACATGAACACATGGTGGAGGGTGGACTTGGCGTGGGTATTCAGCACGGCCTCCAAGAGGATGGAACAATGGCGGTTGCTTTGTGAACACACCGCTCCAGCGAAAAGCTTCAGGAAAGCATGTGGTGTCTTGGCCCCCTTGTTGAGACCCCCATGGTCATCCAAAAGACTCTTGAGTTCTAACTCCATCAGGGAGAATAAAGAAAACTACTAATGACCAGAGGAAATTGGAGCCAAGGAAATTGACAGAGAAGAAACTAGACGAGAACAAAGCTTCGAGAGACAGAGTGACGGCAAGGATCAGCCGAGAGAAGAAAAACATGAGAGAGAAGGGGAAGGCCTCAGTTATTTATACTTAGGACCTAAGGTAGCGTAGTACTCACGCTGGACCCAAGAGAAGAAGAAGAAGCTCAAAAAAGGACCAGTATAAACCTTAATTTGACACAGAATCATGCTAATATTTCCAGAATATTCAGACGTCATGTACACTTTTTCATCTAACAGAGAGCCTTCCAAATAGAACACACTGGAAACATGGTTTTCACTCACATTAGACTCTTAGATAACACTGTTCTACAGGAATATTGGGTGCGAACAAGGTGTAGTGTGTTGTTCCAGTACATCTGCGGGTTCTCATTACCAAACCAGTCTGATACTTCAGTTTTAATTTACAGAGAAATAGTTGGGACCCCAGGTGGTAAGATTGAAGAGGTTCAAGTGTGTAGAAATGGCTGATTTAGGAGGAAGTAAAGTAGAACAGAGGTAGTATATATTGACCTGGCGTTCTACGGGTATGGAAGGCAACGAAGTCCTATCTGGAGTATAGAGAACCCAGTTTATTTATAAAAAATAAAGGTCAATGGATCAACCCTTAGATGACCCCTTCTTAGTTAAAATTTTCATTAAAACTTCAGTGGGACGCAATGCACGACTATGCCATCGAAGCATCAACCAAGTGCCAACAGTTGCGATCACATTTGCATCACGACTCCAAAGTGGGAGACCGTTGAAGGATCTCCTTAAACCCTAAACCCTCTAAACCTTGGAAAATCGAACAGAGAGCTGCAGTACCAATTTCGCAGTGACTGTACTTCTCTACAAGACTGAAGCATCAATCAAGTGACAGCAAATGCGATCACAATTTCATCACGACTGCAAAGTGGGAGACCATTGAAGGATCCCATCAAAACCCGAATCCCAATCCTCCCCTAGAAAATTCACAAGCACAGCTCCAGTACCAGTTTCGCAGCGACCAAGCATTCAATGAAATTTCTCTCTCCAAGATCGAAGAATCAACAGAGTTGGAACAATTGCGATAACAATTTCATCGCAACTCTGCAGTGGGAGACTATGGAGGAATCTCCTTCAAACCCTAAACCCTAGGAAATGAACACAAACGATTACAGTCCTGAAGTGCGCACCGAATCGAATAGCGATCACAATTGGATCACAACTCCCGAGTGGCAGATCATCGAACAATCTCCTTGAACCCTAAGCGCTAAACTCTAAACCTAACCGAGAAAATTCACACAAGGAGCTCGGGTACCAAGTTCGCAATTTAAGATACAACTCTCTACAATGTTGAAGCATCAACCGAATCGGAACAATTGCGATCACAATTTCATCAAAATTCAATAACAATTCAATCACTATTTGTCACAACTCCGCAGTGGCAGACCATGAAACGATCTCCTGAAACCCTAACCTAAAAGAAATCCAAACGCAGAGCTCCAGTACCAATTTCGCAGCGACCACGCATTCAAAGAAACTGCTCTCTACAATATGGAATCATCATCCAATTCAGAACAATTGCGATCAAAATTCCATCAAAATTCAACAATACTCCGGAATGCCAGACCATTTCACGATCTCCTTAAACCCTAAACGCTAAGCCTAGAAAATGCACGCGCGGATCTCCAGTCCCAATTTCGCAATGACTACGCATTCGGGAAAGCTGGTCTCTGCAAGATTGAAGCAGCATCCGAGGCGGAACAATTGCGATCACAATGCCATCACAATTTCGTCATAATATCGATACTAGTACGCACCTGCGGTAATGCATCCGCAACAATCTCCACACATTCTCCGTGGCCCATCGCCTCGTCGTGCCAAGGTTGAAACTCCGTGGCGTGAAGGCCAGGAAACAGGAGGAGAGTGGGACCAAGTGCATCGTCGAAGGGCCAGTTGCTGGAGTGCAAGCGTCTTCCCACGACCACATGACAGGGCTGCACGCACCGGGCCAGAACTGGGACGGTCGCCAGCTTCTGCTTCTGTTCGTGGGGGTGTTGTAGGATGAGGAGGCGCGTGCGCAGGTGGAAGGGAGGGGAGGGGAAGAAATTGCACAGGCGTACGGATACTGGACGAGCGCAGCCTGCACAGACGGGTCTCATTGCCACTATAATGGGGGATTGCTAATTCCTGCAGCAGGATTGCCAAGCCCTGAAACGGATTGGAAATCCTGAATACTTCTGCTGAACTCCAGGATTCTTCTTGCAAGATGGATTGGCACCCTTGAAGTCAGGATTCTTCTTGTTGAAAGCTGAACGCCGAAACGGGATTGTAGAGGAGACCATCGCACGCCTAACCAGAACGAGGAATGTTCAAACAAACTGTTCAGAGATTTAGGGTTTGGCTATTAGAAGGACCATAGAGCATCATCTACAATCTGTGTACATTTCCAAAATCATTTATGTACATGATCTATAGATGGCACTTTCAGAGACAAACTTTGACAAACTAATCACTTTTGCATCGTGTATCCAAATGCTACATTGTTTGGTGCATTAGAACGTGCTTTCACTTGCCAACAAGACTATATAAAAATCCAAACAACCTAATAATAGTAATTAAGCACAATACCAATTAGTGGCACTTTTGGATGTACCCACTTTTAGAAATTGTTACTTATAATCGTCTTTCCTTTCAACTTGCTTCCTATATCTTTGGATCATGAAGATCAAAAGTTGTGATTGGAAAATATATAACCGGTTACGTATGATAACCTATTCATTGGTGTAGCTCATTGAATATCTACTACATAATCCTATAGCAAAAGGTCATTAGAGTAGGACCTTATCCAAAAAGTGAACCAATGCTACAAAGATAGAGCAATACAATTGCATGTTGTTGTTCAATTATGTACCATTTCAAGAGCAATGATGTAGCATTGTTTTCTTTACTTTGTTTGTTGCTTGTTTCAACATGTGCACAAAATAGTCTTTATTACAGACCCAAACCTCCCAGGGCTTGTTATTCCAAATCAAGCAATGAATGCTAAAGACAAATACAAAGTATACTTATTAATAAGAATGTTTTGTAAGGAGTACAAACCACTCAACCGTAGATAGATCAAACTCCAAAGAGAATGACCCCACGCTAATACAGTGGAGAATATCAGTAAAGAGTATTAGTCCTTAAGATAAACAAGGCTAAGACTTCTTTTCTACCTTTAGCTTTCTATCCTTGGTTTTATCTAAAACCATTCATTAAAGTTTAAGGTCTAGTTACACTTTTCTAATAACATATATATCTTATCAAAATCATCTTTTATTGAAATCTTGGTCTTCTATTTGGAGTTATTGCTAACTCCAAGTTTGAACACACTTGTGTTTATCCAATGGACTAGTCATCGTAGCGGAGTTGTCTAATTCCACTAAATAAATCCATTGTTTATTGATATCTATTTCCAAGCACTTCAATGCCCTTAACATCCAACTAAACTTGTTTAATTCGCAAAGCCCTAAACTACGTTCTTTGGCAATATAGTAATTTTAGGTAGCTCACTACAAATGGAAGTTTTATTTTCTTCCTTTGATATTTTTACACAACTTGCATCCAAAAAGTAGCTTCCACGCCAAAAAATTTCATAAATTTTGAATTCATCGTTTAAAGGTTATAATATGATATCTTGTTTTCATTGCTTAGCAAGCAACTCAAGTAGCTAAAAAACTTCTTTAAAAATTACTTTTTATCAAATGAGAATTTGAAATTGGCTTTTTAGACTTATGTTTATGTGGAAAGTTTTGAATAATTCCATTATAATTATTAAGATGAAAGTTATGGGAGTTTTAGATTGTCAGTAGTTTGTAGATAGTTGTAGAAGGGTCATTGCAAGAAACACCGGTACTATTTTGCGTCACACCGCAAACCACTTTTTTGTTTTCCACTATAACTTTTGGAGGTTAAGTCCAATGAACATGAAATTTTTATTGAACATACCTAACTTGAAGTTTATTAGATCCCTCATTTTTCAGAAATTAAAAAAAATCATTTTATATTTAAAAAACATTTTCGTTCAGCCGTCACGTAAATACATTCATGGTTACCATTACGTTCGCAGTGTCTAAATTAAATGATTTGAAGACGAAACTTTCATGGTCTATTTGCAAAGGTGTAAAACCTACAAATTCCAAAAAAAAATTTAAAAATATGTTTTTTTATGTCCTCCACATGAGTACAAAATTTTTTTTTTGGCACGCAATTTTTGAACAATGGTAATGGTTCTAAGATCGATCTTTTGGTCAAATCTCATCAAAATCAACTTTCCTCAAATGGCCAATTTTTAGTTTTTCTTAAAATTGATTTTCCTATTTTTTACAAATTAAAATGTAGAAGTACTAATTTTCATGAGATTTTGCACTTTTCTGGATTTCCTACTTAGAGATTTTTCCTATGCCTTTCCTTTCTAGGGTAGCTTCTTCTTATAGGTTTATACGTGAAACATATTTTTTACTTTTTTTAAAACTTGTTTTTCTAATTTTAAAGTACTCCCGAAAAAAAAAAGAGTACTATTGAAAACGCTACGCTTTTTGGTCGGTGTTTCTTGCAACAACCGAGAATCTCTACCCTAAGATAAACTTTGAAGGCCTATATTTAATTCAATTTTTAATATCTTTGGAAAACAAAAAAACAAACATTGGGTGTAGATTGTTTATTACAACATTTCAACCATTGGGATTTTCATTTTCATTTCCATAAACAAATTGTTAACAATTTTGTATTTTGAAGCATTCTCTACGTCTTTCTACCATCTATTTTTTTCCTATAGGTTGTAAAATTCCAAATGATCTAAAATATTTCAATCATTAATTCACTTTCCTTGAAGAATGAATCCAAAGACTAAAGACCATTTTGGACATTTTTTCATAACAATTTGACCTTTTAAAGTGTAGATGCTCAAATTATTGTTGCATCCAAAAAAAAATTTGTGCATTCAAATGCTAGTATGTTGCAATCTATACAATGGAAGTTTTTGAATATTTTTTCCATATTTTCTCAAACTAGCTTGATACAAGACCCAACAGTTACATATGTCCAAAAATGTTTATTTTCCCTAAAATTGGATACGTGTACTAAAAATGGCAATTTTAGAGGTTCTTTTTTGTGAAAACATAGTCGAAAACCTTTCAAGGGTTAACTCTAGTGTACAAATTCACCATCTAGAGATATCTATCCATAGGCAATCTTTGTTCATAACACACAATCATCATTTTTTTTAATCAATCAATGCATTTATCCATATAAGATTATGAGAAGGTCTTGACAATCTTTATGGGATTGGCATTTGTTGGCTTTGTGAATAAAAATTCCCTTTTTTGAAATGTTGTTGTAGAGCAATATAGAATTAGCATTTGGAGTTGGAGTTGTTATACAAAATGCGAAGAGTTAAAAAACATTGCAAGTTTATGATAGGTGGCTAAACCACCTTTGAAATTATTGGTTTTAAAATGATGCAATCAAACTTTCATGAAGGTAAATCATCTTGTTACCACCCATATTTATTATCTAGGTACTTTAGAGAAGCTATTTGTCATTTTTCATATTTTTTGAGATTGAAATGTTTGAGAGAAGACATTTTGCCAATATATGAATTTTTTGCAATTTTTCAAAGTTTGTTGAGACTAAAATTGGTAAAGTATAGAATCCCCATACTAAAATACATTGTGATGTGTCCTCTCCCTCAATGCATTACCATGATGCTAAAAGGTTGCTAAGATCGTGGTGTTGAGTAGGTGACAAACACAAATGGAAGGATTTGATAGATGTTGAAATTGGGTAACTAACCACATCGGGTTAGTCTCCCTTAATTATTAAAAGATGGTTGCTATTAGGTGAACCTAAGAGTGTGAGTCTAAGAACCTAGAAGACTAAATTAATGACTATGCTATAGGTAATTATAATATATAAATTTTCTATAATTATAATGCAACTATACTATATCATAGATGTTTAAGTTGTAGTCACCTTCAATGGTTATTGTATATCTATTTATAAACATACTTAAGGCTTACAAACTCACGTTTTCATACTCACATACTAGCATCATTGATCCTTAAATGACCAAGGCCATGTTTTTTCAATAAACACTCAAAACCGCCTCTATTGCTATATTCATCAAAAGTTTCAACAAAATATTTTTTTTCCGTACATATAATTGTAAGATTATATTTACAGCATATAAATATAATACTGATGAACTAGACTTGTACTAGACTTGTAGAAGAAGAAGTAATAAAAATTCCAAGGCATTTGACTGTGTGGATTGAAAGATATAAGCATTTGTAGTTAAAGTTTTATTTATTGATTGTGCTCAACAATTTCAGTTGCCTTTAACCATTAATTGTGGTAAATAATTTCCAATATGGATGTTGAATTTAATCAAAATTGTGTTAGAAATGTCTCTAAAAGTTTCAAGGCAAAAAATGACATGAAACACATCCAAAAGAAATCTTGTAATGCAACAATGTCCCAAAATTCATAATGCGTAATATAGTTTTTTGAGCTCATTGTCCACCACAACTTTTTAAAACTCAAAAATGCAAATAGTGGATTGAAAGATATATTAATGATTTAGATCCTCTACAAAAAACATTTAGAGAAAGACAAATCCTCTAACTTCTACAGAAATTAGAAATCCAATGTATGTATTCCTTTTTCTAAAAGCAATGGGCACTTTCAAATAAAAGGTTCCAACATGTCCCAACCCTCATTGTTCCTGTCCCCCCCTTTCCCCATATTCATGTATTCCCTTCCTGTTTTTCTTCCTCCTCCCTCTACCCGTAACCCATGTGCCTCCTTGCCCTTCATGCTTTGCCCCTCTTTAGATTCAACAGAGTCAATAGTCCCCACCATGCCCCGACTATTATAAGATTTGCAATAACTTTTAAACAACAAACCAATTGTCATGATTTTTTTTTCTTGAGTAGCCCTTATAAAACTTTGTCTTTTTCAAAAGTTGGAGGCAGCGTTTTCTAACAATGATATTTTTCTAGTATTAGTGACTGAAAATCATGAATATTAAAAAAGAAATTAGATTTTTCGGATACAATATGTAATTTCTACAAATTTTCAAAGTGTTGGCTCCCTAGACCTGTGGAACTGAACCCAAAAATCAGCACTCAACCAACCAGATTTTCCTATGTGTCCTTCAATTGTGTCATCAAATTACAATCACACATGTGGCGAACACATTAAGGGAACTCTACTGAAGCATTTGGGTGAATCTACACTCTACTACAAGGAACAAGTGCGGGAATGGGTGTTTTGCCCTTGAATACAAGATTTGTGCTTTCAGAATGGAGGCGGTTTGGACTACAAACAAACATCCCAAATTCAAGACTCTCTGTATTCTATTTCTGACATTGCCTCGCCTTCAAGTATGATCAAATGGAGTTAAAGCAGAAAGTTGTAAATGCGGAGTAGTTTGCTTTTACAACCATTCGAGGGGGAGTGACCCTTTGGCTGTCATGGGGTTTACTGCAGCCGCTGGTTCTGGTTGGTACTGCACTTTTCTCAGTGCATTGAGCTTTTGTCCCTTCGTTTTGAAAAGAAAAAGTAGTTGTTTACAGTTTAGGGTTTCTTAAACATGCATTGTAGTGAAGGAGATTTTCAGCCCTCGATACTAATCACAAGTCTTCATCAAATCAAACAAGTCACCACTCAATCTTGAAGAGAATCTCAAAAGCTTTCCAATGAGCTTGTCAAAGCTCGTCTGGTGCAATGGATCCAATCATGCCCGAGGGCAAGCATATATATACAAATTTACTCAAGAGAATGTGGAGAGGTCTCGCAAGGTCTGCAACAAAGACCTAAAGCCAGTGCCCAGGTTCTATCAATGAACCTACTACTGCTCTGACGTCAAAACGAATGCCGATTATGTGGAACTGTCCCTCTTGGGAACCTCATTGCCGGTTCATACATAGATTAATAGCTGAAGAATGACTAATCTCCAGCCGTTGCATCACAGCAATCATACCAGTCACTGCCAAAATCAAACGGAATTCGATGATTCATCCAGGTCTTCTGCTCCATCTCAGGAATTCATTCAAGCAGCCAAAGTTGTGAACTATCATACAATCTCAGGCTCTGCTGCTGACAGCAATGATGCCAACCTGCAGTGCGAAAACGTAAAGATAATATCATACACCCTCAAGGACGGGGAAAGTATTCAGAGCACACTTCAATCAGGCCATTCCCGCTCCTGTAGCACTCGCCACCCAACTGAAAAGTCATGCAGAGTGTCTTTGATTGTCTCAAGCATCTCTAATGTCAGAAGCGGTAGTGTATATCCATGTTGTGGTAACTTCTGTAAGGTGATCGATCACCATAATACGAAACTGCTTCTCAGCCGAGTTTGAAGCCGACCGTATTCAGAAAAACATATACCATGCCATCGCATATGTGATAATCTGACTGTTGCCTTATGAGACACCTCCGCTGCTTCACCAGTCATTAGCACTTTATAGAAACATGTCCTTGAAATAGGGCTCAAACTCTCCATCTTTGTGCTCTCCCGCTTTTCCAATGGCTTCTTTTCTCGAGGTTTGCTTGAACCTCGACTCCTCCACATCCTCACTGGATCCAGAGTCATCACTGTCTTCTTCTTCTTTCGAAGAACTTGGTAGCTTGTCGTTAACAGTCTCTCTCCTCTTTTCCTTGCTCCTGCTTCTCCCTCTCTTCTCTCTCTTTCTCTCTTTTAGCAGCCTCCGTTTCTTCCGTCTCGACTCCTTTCTCAGTTCCCTCTCCAACTCTTTCTCCTTCCGGTAATTCAGCTTGTACGAACACTTCGGACAAACGCGCAGTTTCACAAGCGCCTGTTTACTCTCACCCGCCTCAGTGTAAGCAAAATTGACCTCGTAGCTTCGAAGACCTTCACGAGCAGTGCACTTCTTGTTGCCACATTCGAATTGTCCCTTCCCACTAACGACTTCTTTCTCAGTCCTCCATCTCAATCCAATGCGATTCTCTTTGTACCTGAAAACCGGCAGAGATTCCTCTAAAATTGGTTTCAAACGACCAATTCGATTCATAATATCATGACAAATATAAATCATATGAGGCTACATTTTGTATCACCGGAATCACTGAAGAATATTGCATGAATTGGTCCAAAAGTAAATAAAATTGAATTAAAAAAAGTTCCCATAAGACCTACTCAAAACTGCTCAAGAAACCATGAGGCCCAATCTGGGCCTCTGGCCCTCTAGGGATTAATTACACGAACAGCGAAAGATCTCCACACAGACATGTTGCTACACAAGCTCAATTAACAAGCTACAGGATTTCAAACTCTGTTTTTAGGTTTCTTACGCATTCCAGTACCAAATCCCACCAACTGAATCTAAGCACCAAGAATAGTTGGAAATGACCCATTCAATGGATCACATTGTAGAACATATAGGTCTGGTCGGGCAAAAATTTTATATCAACAGAATCAGTGCAGATCCGTCATGTGTTGATAAAAGAACTAAAAACTAGTTAAAAAAAGGTCTTGTATGATGTCCTCAAAACAAATTTTAAGAAAGACAGAAGAGTCCGAAGTGAGGCCCTTGGTCCATTAAAGGGATAAAAAATCCATACCTCGACATATCTGCAATGCAATACTCCTTGAAGAGCTTATCGTGATACCGCTTAGCCAGGCGCTGCTCCCACGACCTCTCCAAGTCATCCTCCTCGCTGCGAATGAACCGGTAAGTCTCCTTCAATGTATCCCGGTCCGTCTTGACAGGCTGAACCTGCTGTTGCACCGACACAGCACCCCCGTAGTGTGTTTGATAGTCAAGCATGAACTGCTTGTGGCGCTCGTACGCATTCAACCCCAAGACGCGGTCATGGTACTGCTGTCGCCGCTGCTGCCGCTCGAAGACGTCGTTCTTGACGTCCGTGAAGGACGCCATGGCGAACTCTAAACCCTAAGAGCAGCAGAAAACAGAAGCAAACCGAATTGCAGTGCCATCACTAGCCTCGACGACAAACAGCAACAAGCATCGACCAGAAATTCCATGGAGCAAATTTCAGCATTGAATTGAGAAATGAATTACAAAGATGACGAACTTTGGTAGACTCCGAAACAGACAGAGGGAAACGATGATCTTCACTGTGAGCACCAAACCCTAATTTATCAGGGAAATAATTTGTACACACTATATCCTAACAGTACACACTAATTTGCCAACGTTTGAATTAGTGCATGTCAATATAATATTGGATTGTACCACTTATCACATAAAATAATAAAAAAATTGGGGGCAACACTAATTTCCCTCACTCACTAATTTTTGTAGTACTATAATTATATTGATGTATGAATAACAAATAAGTTCTTTTTATACTTGATTGGAGCTTCCAATGATGTTTTTTTACTTTTTGAGAAAGTGCCAAGATGGTGATTACTTCAAAATTGATGAAGCATTGAATTTCTACATTCATCCGTCTTTTGGACTTAAAAACACTTTTCCATCATATTCATACACTTTTTCATCCAAATTTGACAACTTTTCTGGCAAAAAAAGATTACCTTTATTTGCCAAAAAAAGACATTTATTTTGAAATGATACAACTTGGCCCCATGGTGCCAGAAAAAAAAGGGTTGATTGGAAGCACTCAAAGTCTTTCATATGCATTTATGGTAGAACCATTCATTCCCAACTAAGGATCTATATTCAATTCATAGGTACAATCATTTACAACCAAGGGTGGAACAAATTTCTAATGAAAGCTTGGAATGTAATTTTTATTCCTTTTCAAGTTTAGAACTAATAAGTGTATTACACATGTCTTGAAGCAGGGAGTGGGAAAATCGTTCTTGAATGATTAGAATTGAACATGTACGGAATTGCTTAAGTAGTCAATTATGGATGGTTCTACTATAGGTTTTGTATTGGTCAAAGTATTACAATGGTATTATGGTTATATTGTATCATTGTTGTATAGAAAATATTAAAAAACAAACAACCGCCATATTAACCCTTAAAATTTCTAACAACTTTCAAGGTATTTTGAATTGCAATTTTGTAAGTTATGAAGAATTGAGGTTCAAAGGGTGATGAATTATTTTTAGGCAAAAACAACCTTAAGATCTTGTAGAAAGCTAAGCCTTTCTTATCTCTACAAAGTTTGGTTTCAATCCAACTCACAAATTGTAAGATTATAGCATAAATTAATGTGAAGGTTATTTCAAAAAAAGCCATGTTTAGGTGTAATTAAAATTGTGCTTTAATTGGCTCTTTTGAACACATAACATTTTAAAAAGTAGGCATCCTATACTCATTTCCAAGGTAATTAAGTTTGACATGCATAGAAATAAATCTTTTATTTTTAGGAACAAAAATGAGTGAGAAAATGGTCTTGGAATATTGATCATTTCATTGTTAAATTCCAAAAATATATGAGAAAAATGAAAGATTTGCCACAAATTTGAAGTCAACATTAGGGGAATTTGAGACCTCTAGGACAACCATTTCAGGTTTATCCTCAAAATTGTTGGCTGTTGTTAGGCCAACAATTATAAATAAAATAAAATAATTAGTCTTGAAATGAAAAAAAAAATTATTAATTTAATGACATGGCTCATTGTTAGATTCTTACGTTTCTACATTCTTGTAGCAATTTTTGCGTTCCCATACTTTAGGAACTTGCAGTCTTCACAAGGCCTCAAATCTATTCTACTGAATTCAAAATCATACATGGTAGAGTGAAGGAATACAAGAGAAAATGCACAATAAGAAAAAATTGAAAAATGGCTAAAATCCAAGTAAAAGATGTGTATTCTAGTGGTTGTTGCTAGATATGAACCATGAAGAGCTAAAAAATTACATGCCTTGATCCCATTGGCTAGAATTTCCTATTTGATGATTTTTGACTCTTTACCTCCCAACAACCCACACTTTGAATTCTTTTATATATTCCATAATGAATCTTCTTCTTTACTTGAATACATGACTTTATAATTAATTTTATTCTCTTGATAATGACCTCAAGAATAAGTGACATTTTGCATCCCTAAGTTTAAAAGTGGTTGTTTTAAAAATGGATTGACCACATTATGGCTGATGAAAATTTTAAGGATTAATCAAATGATCAGCTCTACAATAGGATTTCTATTAAAGAAGTTGAAATTTGAAGCTCTTACTTACTTCTTTTTTTTAGAATATAGAAAGAATTTCATGTCTTCATTGTACTCAATCATTTTTCCAAATGGTCTATTCTTCTTCAAAGGGGCCTAAAGCTTTATTGATTGAAGTATTTCATTTTTCTTGGTAAGAAACTCATCAATTATTTCTTGGCAATTTCCTTAGTTCATTTGTGCTCCCATGTTGCTTCCTCTAACGGAAATAATTATTTTGTCCAAACATTGAATTGTAAATGTATCAATATGGAAGATTCTTTCTACTACCCATTCATTGTAGTTAAGACTACATAAATCACAAACATCAAATCCAAACTGATTTTTCTTTGTACCTATACAAGGTGAATCATTTTCTTCTACTTTGTCATATTCCTATTTCCTTGAGGTGCCCAAAGTGCCTTGATGAGGAAGGTGAACCTTGGGGGTGAATTCTCAAACCTTGCAATAGTCCAACAAAAGAATAATGGGAAATTTTCAAATAAACATGGCACAATAATGCTTACAATTAGGAAATGATGGTAAATTTCCATGCACAATCTCTAAAAGTTTTTGAGAACACAATTCTAATCATTTAAAGAATGTGTGACTTGGACTAGTAGGCTAGAAGTTATGGCCTTTCAAAGTTCATTGTCATTGTGTCCTAGTGACAACTAGACAGTAGATACTTAAGGATTAGGAGTGAGAGGTTCGCAATAAATCCCTTAAAAAGTATAGCATGTAGTATATCATTAAAAAAACTATGAATACAATGAAGCTAAAATGAAAATCATTATGAGGTTCTAATTTATGAGACGAAAATTGTGGCTAAGAGAAGTGTTGTGGTAATGGTGTGACACCATTTTGAATTTGAATCTTTGAAGGGTCATAACTCTATGAGAACTTATTCAAATGATACAAGTGAGCAAACCATCAACACTTACTTATTACATAGATGTCCAAAATGAAATCATGATCACAAAGTTATGCCACTTAGAAGTTCAAGAGTTTAAACAATAAAATAACTTAGTAATTTCAATTAAAAATGAAAATGGGTGTTTTTCCAAAATCTAAGTGGATTTTGGAGGTTCTTTCAATGTGAAAAGAAAGTAGAGGGAGGGGGGGGGGGAATGGCCTAATACCATAGAGAATACTATAGTAAAAGTTAGTCTTCTTCTTCATTCCTTTTTGGAGCCTTAGTAAGTTTTTGTAACTCAAGGTTGGTTATGCAAGTTGAAGGCACCATGGGAAACTTGTGTATGTGTCATGTGGCTTTGATTAGGTGAAGTCCCACTCTTTGTTAGGCCACTCTTTGTTAGGCCACTCTTGATGTATCCTAAGTTGTGATTTGTAATTAACTATACTATCAAAATAACAAATATACTATGAACTAGCATGAAGTGGGATGATACTTAAAGGTGGTTAGGAATATGGTGAATAGTGTTACCACAATTCTTACTACAATAAGATGGAAGTTTTGCTCCATGTTTCCAAGTGACATGCCTAGTGTTATATGTAGAGTACTTGTCAAATGTCTTGGAGACTAAAATTTAGTATTGTAAATTAAAAATAAGAATGAATGTTGTGTGTGCTTGGCATGTATGTACAATGTGAGTCAATTGTGATCTAAAGTAGGGAGTTGTAATTGCAACCCTGTCTCTAAAAGTGATCTAGTAGATTTTGCCTCTAACATGTACCAAAAGTATATATTTTAGGAGGGGGTCGCTTTTAGAAACCACTATGTTTTCAACTTCAAAAATTCATAACTAATTCCATGAAGGTTCAAAAAATATGAAATGACTTGAGTCAGATGCCAATTCCATTTTTCTTTCCATGAAAATTTACTAAAAATTGTTTTAAAGAATTTAGCTTCCCCAAAATACAAATCAAGTAGTAAAGGGTTGCTTTTACAGCCCCCTACCTTAAGTGATGTTGGATTTGTAGTGTTGTAAACTTATGAAGTTGTAAGAGCCTTCAAGAGGTTGATTAGAGAGCTTGCACATTTTGCTCCTTTATGTTTGTTGAGCTTTTTCGCAAGATTATTGTCGTACAATCAGGTCCAATAATCTTACACATTTTCTTCACATTAAGATTTCAACAATATAAAGTCTAGAAATTTTAGAAAACTCTAGCGTGTTCAAAAATGAATAGGTTTCCAAAGCAAATTGTATTAGAATTGTAGTGAAGATTATCAGCATTGTAATAAATATATATATGTAAAATTCATGATTATACAACAATTTAGATCTTTCTTATACACTATCTATCATTTAGTATTGTCACTTCTTATTGAAGTTGTAAGTTACATTCAATTATACGTGTTCAAAATGAGATCTTGGAATTGTTGTAAAGACACCTCATTCCAAACTGCTTGAATTAAAAGTATCATATCTTATTGTCTAATAGGAACAACTTAACTTATAAATTTTCCTTTTCTAACTTGCATATTCAACAAAAAATTTATGAACTTGAAGATGCTCTCAAATGCTAAAAAATGAATAGATTTTGAAATTGCAAATTGCCTTGGAATTGTAGTAAAGTGCATATTAATATCATAACAAATACAAAACAAATAATTTAAAATCATACAACAATTCAGATTTCTTCAAGACACTATCTATTTTGTAGAGACCTTTGGAAGATAGTCAAAGATTTGTTACAACAAGGTGAAGAACAACCAAAAAATGCTAAAAACAATTCAAGTGGTACAAGATCAAATAACTCTAATTAAAGCAATTGTGAAGGTTCATTTTTAATATTTAAATACTATAAAACATAAATTATAATATTAGCAATGGTAGTAACAATAGATGGTAGATAGTATATACAAAACATCAAAACTCATTGTATGATTTCAATTACATATGTTTACAGTCGTAACGATGAAGTAGACTTCAATTTAATTCCAACACTATCGCCAAATTCCATTTATTTTTGAGCGTCCATGGGCCTCCTGAAGTTCTCTCAGCTAAAACTGCCTCATCCAAAAATTAGTAAGATTATTGGACCCGACTGTACAATACAGTACAAAGGAAGATGGGAAGAATAAAAACTATTTCTCGGCAACTCTTGTGTCATGTTTTTTTTGGCAATTTCAAGGACCTACAGTAGTACATTCAGAGAAGATTTTGGGCCTACGAATCATAAAGGGATGGATTTAGAAACAAACAAGAGTTGCAAGGCTAAAAGCGTGAGTTGTGACACCTCCTCCTGTGACTACAAAACTCGTGTTTTATTCGTCATTCCAAAGAATTACAAGTTACAAACCTGCAGATACAACAGTCAAGGGCTTAAGGTGACTACACCTAAAATCTCACAAATAAGCATTTTACCATGGTCTTCATTAGGATATTGAAAAACATTTTGTGGGGTCTTGTTAGTAGTCAAAAATGTGATTTGAGATTCTCTCAGAATGATTTTTTTTTTCTTCTTGAAACACATGGACGATTTCCATTGATTAGAATGCATTTATTTGATTCCATATGAATAAACTACAAATTTCCAAAGAGCTCAAGTTCAGTGTTTCCAAAACCAACCATAGACTCTCCTGAATAGTGCGAGTAGATTTTAGGCAAGAATCTAGAGTGGTACATTTTAGAAAGTGGTTGAAATTAGGTGTCAGTAGTTACCTTAAGCATTGCTGGCAGCCTGATCCTCATTTTCACGGCCCCATTCGCTGGGCCACCACTTGGGACGAACAGCTTTCACATGAATGTCCTCTTGGCTCCCGATGCGGAGCTCTCCACCTTTGCTGGCAGAGTCCAGTCGTATCAAGCCTAAGCCTCTCGGACCAAGCACCGTCGTGACTTTCCCAACCTTCTTCCCAGATGCCTTGTCTACCACATCTGCACCCGGAGTCACTGCCTCTTGCGCCTCTGCATAAATGAATAAATGACAAGGTGCAACAATCAGAAGCATAGTCGTTCATAATCATTTCCGTATTTTGTGAAGTGATTTTCTCGGTTAGTGGCCAGAAGTGGTGGCTTTCATATCGATAAGAAGCTTAAGAAAAACCAGGTATTAGAATGTATCAATAGAACGAAGAAAACGTATCTAGCATTTTTAAACATAGACATATGTTTTGAACACACTACTTTCTCTGTCCCGAAATCAGTGTCCTAACTGGTAACTGGACTTCATGTTCTCTACGAGGCTTTCTTCTGTCCAATTCTATTTAGGTTGCAATGGAGATATGAAATGTTCATTGATTCTGGTGATATTAGATTGGATTTTCACAATATGATCAATGACATTGGTATCAAATTCCTAAACCAACGCCGACACTTATTTTGGGACGGAGTGAGTCGATCAGTAATCCAATAATGGCACCCAGAGCGGGCTCTCTTTTTTTCTCAAGCACTCAAGAGTTCAAGACATCCTCGAATGCTTGCACGATAGGCCTCATCAGAAACTTCAGGAAGATTTCTTAGCACATCATTAAATCTACACCAGAATCTTTATTAGGATTGGTTAAAATAAATAAGTCATACCTCAAAGAGCTCTAGTATTTTGGGTGTCTGTTTACAGGGAATATGTTCTATTGAAAAGTCGAAACAAGAATATCTGCGAAAGAAATTCAGCGAAGAAAGGAAGGGGGGAACTGACCCTCTCCATTGGCCTGTACGAAGTTCAAGGGCATAAGTCGTTTGCGAATGACACCTCGGTGGTGAGTGCGAGCGATAAGTTCCTGGCCAACGTAGCATCCTTTGTCGAAATCGATTGCATTCAGTCCCGCCAGATTGTACTCCAATGCAATAGCCTCCCCTATTTACATGTCACTAGCAGAGGTCAGTAAAGTATAATACCAAATAGACTTGGAGCTGCTCACAAATTCCAGTCAATGCTCCCTATTTACACCGCCTCGAGTACACAAACGAGCTTGTACTCTGACAAGTAATCACAATTTGCCATGACGAAGTTGTTCAATCATATGAGTACAAAACATGATTCTGAGGATGTACAGGAAATGTACAATTAAGGAGATGAGTGTATGTATTACGATGTTCAACGAAGAATCCAGGACCAACAGTTACATTCAAAAGAAGCGAGCAAGCATTCTTTGCGTAGGTTCACTTTAAAATGCAGCCCACCTTTAGGTATCTCAGTGGAGCCTTCTGCAACCCCTTGCTCCATTCTCCATAGAAGGTAGTAGTCCTCTTCCACTACCTCGCCAGCTTCAACCAAAGGAGCTGCAAATCCAAACGATAACAAATCCGTCAAAAGCCTATAAACAAGAGTATCACACTCGAATGCCAAGCACAAACGATAATAGACACACATACTTTACGCATGATTGCTTCAGAAGCTACAGCAACACGAAAGCGTTTCATACAAGGTGATTGCGCATGGCAGTAGTGATTGAACTCAAACATGTGTGTAAATCATTCCTTCTTAACCCCTAAGGATCCAAGAAAACCAACTTAAATCTCGTGTCTTAAAATTTTAGCAGTTTTGAGTAGGTATTACGGGGATTTTTTGGTTAAATGTTTTTTGTTTTTGACCATCACATGCAGTGTTCTTCACTGATTCTGATATAAAGTTGGTCCCATCTATTTACTTTCTCGTATTGGTCATTTCAAACCATGAATCCTTGGTTTTTCAGGGTTAAATCAAGATGGACCCAAGCATGAATGTTTGTTAAGTGCTGGCCAGAATTTAAAGGCTACACGTAAATTACTTAAAATTAGTAGCAAGGACTTACGTGGATTACTGGCGAAGACGCCCCGCAGTCCAAGGGTGCTCAGTCGTGGATCCTTGTACCAGCGTAGCTTATCTGAACTCGTTTCAGCTGAACTTGAAGCACTGTCATCCTCTGTGCCTCCCCATCCAATCGACCCAGCCTCGGATTCAGTGGAGTCGCCTGGCTTCTCAGCTAATGCTCCCCCATAATATTGCCAAACAGAAAGATCCTGTGAAATGTCTTGAACTTCAACTTTCTTTCGTAAAATGTGCCTGATACTCGGGAAAATGTCACTAAGTAAGAAAGTCATCCAACATAACAGCTGTACTTCGCGGTTTGAATCTTGTGCGACTCAACGTATCAAACCAATGCTCACTAATTCCACACAACTTTCTAATGAAGGTACTTCTAGACATGCTCATTTTGTTTCACAAGAACCATCCTATAAGTAAAGATAGAATGTGTCAATGTGCAATTACACAAGCATGGTTACACAGATTCGTACACGTCGCACTAAATTGATTACTAGTACAAAAACAACTTCTGAAATAAAATTACCCAAAAAAGACCTTGCCATAAAACCCTAATATCTGGGAGTTATGACCTGCTCGCGTAAAAAGAAACACCCTCTTGTAACAACACGAGAGCTTCGGTTCTGATCACCAAATAGACAGAAACAGCCTCAGAAACGGCGATGAAGATGACTGACAAAACAAATGCAAGAAAAAAATTAGCGCAGTTCCAGAGCTTACTTCTTCAAGTATCCCACGATCTCCTCCACATTCCCAGCGTCGACATCCGCCAACAAGACTTGCGCATCTTCTGTACTCGAGCCAGGTCCCGACCCGGAGTTGTTCAGCTTCTCCCTGCCCTCACTGGGTTTGTACAGAAACAAATCATACAAAAACCTCCCTTGGGAATTCAGCATTGCGGTGTACAAAGGCGGGTAGTACACCGCTGCAGCGTTCGGAGAAGGGGTCGAACTTTTCTCCGAAGGCGCAAGCTTATTCAAGTCATTCGTGAGTAAGCCTTGCAAGAAACTGAAAACGTCGGGACCTTCGAACCTAATCACGCCTCGGGTCTTCAGCTTGGACGAGTAAGGACCCTTGGCTGCCAACGGCGTGTCCCCTGAGGTCGAGCCTCCTCCTGATGAACCATGGATTCCAGCAACCCTACAATTGTATAAACGAAAAGTCGAAATCGCGGCGCGCCGTGCTGTGAGCATTTTTTATGAACTTGACTAAACCAAAATGTCGATGTCAATTCATCAAACGATGGGTCGATTTCTGTGTAGCGCACAGAGCTAGGGCAGTCTCAATTTCTTTGCTTGCCTGAATTCAAAAGCAACAACAGCACTCGAAGTTCACGAGAAGAGAAACCCAATACAGGAAGACTGAATCACATAGTTTATACAAAGTTGGTGAATTTCTGCGTCTCCTCTGTTTCTCCACCTTCTACTACTGCATCAGAGAGCAATTGTTTGCTCAAAATTGGAAAGCAGAAACAGCGATCTCGATGTGAAACAACAGCAAAACACACATGGCGGAGCGGACAGGGAAGAATTGCAATTGCAGAGCTTGGGGAGTGTAGAGAGGAAAGCACTTGGCATACTGCACTGGCTGCCACTTGGGCCATGCAAACTCAGAGACAGAAGAATGGTCCTGAGGTGAGGTGAGGTGGAAGGTCTGTCCATAAAACGAGCAGGCTCTAAAAAAGCTTTGTAACAGAGTCCTCTCCAAAATTGACAATTTGGGAAAAATCATTAATGTGGGTACATCCAAAAGTGCCACAAATTGGTACACTGCCTAGTTACTATTATTAGTCTGTTTTGATTTTCATTTAGTCTTGTTGGCATGTGAAAGCATGTTTCAATGCACCAAAGAACTCAACATTTGGATACACTATGCAAAAGTTATAAAGGGACAAAGTTTGTTGGCTCTATCCTTTTGGATAGAGTCCATGGCATCAAGTGTAGTAGGTTTTGGATTTCTATTTTCAAATCTTATCTAAAACTCTACTCACACTGCAGTACAATGACATAGACAAACATTTGGTTGTAAGGGGGGAAGGATCCGCCTGGGTGGACCCTTGTTTGGTCAAGGGGAAGAGGCTCCCTAAGACCTAGGTGGACCCTTGGTTGACTAAGGAAGGGGTTGCCTAGGTATAAGGTACCTTGAAGGGTATGTGGATGGATGTTGGATGAAGGTACTAACCATATTTTGTATGGCTAGTGTGTAAGCACAAAGGTAAAGATTACATTGCAGACGTGTGCAATGGAGTAGAACAACTCCAACTAGAATGAATCGGTGGCTTAGATAATCCAAAGGAGCACTGGGATGGACCGGTGGCTTGGATGAGTCTAAGGGAGCATTGGAGTGAATGGGTGGCTTGGATAATTCAAGGGAGCACTGAGTGGATCGGTGGCTTGGATGAGTTCAAGGGAGCACTGAAGTAAACCGGTGGCTTGGATAATTCAAGGGAGCACTGGGGTGGACTGGTGGCTTGGATGAGTTCAAGGGAGCATTGGATCTAGAAGGGGCAGTCCATGGAAAACTCCAAAATGGTAAAGCATTTTGCATAAAAGGTAAGAGGTCTGTACCAAATACTCCTTTGCTTTCTCATGTACAAATGAAAAGGTCAATTAGAAAATGTAATGAAGTATTTTTGGTTTATTTGAATGGAGTCCAAATGAATGAAGTCAAAGGAGGCAATGTTGATAATATGGATGTTAAGGTATTTTTGGACAAATTTAAGGATGTATTTTCTGATGACCTCAAGGACTTACCCCCTAAAAGAGAAGTTGATCATGCAATAGACTTAGTAGCTGATGCAGCTCCTGTTGCTAGGGCACCCTATCGTCATTCCCTTGCTCAGCAAAGTGAATTAGAAAATCAATTGAATGATTTGTTGAGCAAGGGATACATTAGACCTAGTAAGTCCCCTTGGGGTGCACCTGTTCTTTTTGTTAAAAAGAAAGATGGATCTTTAAGGTTGTGTGTTGATTATCGTGGATTAAACAAACTAACTATTAAGAATAAATATCCTTTACCTCGGGTGGATGATTTATTTGATCATCTACATGGGTCAAAGATATTTTCAAAGATAGATTTAAAAACCGGATATAATCAAATTTGAATAAAAGAAGTTGACATTGAAAAAACTGGATTTCGATCAAGATTGGGTCATTATGAATATGTTGTCATGCCTTTTGGATTAACAAATGCTCCAGCTACATTTATGACCTTGATAAATTCTTTATTTATGAAACATTTGGGTAAATTTGTGCTTGTTTTTATGGATGACATTTTGATATTTTCCAAAACTATGGAAGAACACCAAGATCATCTTCAACAAGTATTTGAGATTCTAAGATCTAATCAACTTTTTGCTAAATTTAGTAAGTGTGAATTTTTTTTCAACTTGTGTTGAATTTCTTGGACATTTGATTTCAGATGAGGGTATTTTGGTCAATCCAAAGAAAATAAAAACAGTTGCTGACTGGACTGTACCTAAGGATAAAACTGATGTAAGAAGTTTTTTAGGTCTAGCTAGCTATTATCGAAGATTTGTAAAGGGATTTTCTAAGATTGCTGCTCCTATGACTGCTCTTTTGAGAGGGAAGTCGGAATCTATTACATGGACTAATGAATGTGAATTAAGTTTTTTAGCTTTAAAGACAGCTTTGACTCAAGCACCAGTCTTGACTATTATTGATCCTATGAAGGGAAAGATAATCTTATGTACTGATGCAAGCGATTTAGCCATAGGGTCAGTATTAATGCAAGACAAGCAGGTAATTGCTTATGAATCTCGTAAGTTAAGTCCAGTAGAGTTGAATTATCCAATTCATGAGAAAGAATTGCTTGCTATCATTCATTCTTTGAAGGTTTAGAGACATTATTTATTAGGAATCAAGTTTAAGATTGAAACTGATCATCAATCTTTAAGGTACTTGTCAACTCAACCTAACTTGAGTAGAAGACAATGTAGATGGATGGAATTGTTGCAAGAGTTTGATTTTGATATTGAGTATGTAAAAGGTAAAGAAAATGTGGTGGCTGATGTTCTATCTAGACGACCATTGGCAAATGCAATCTCATGTATCAAAAATTTGTTGATAGATGAGATTAAAGATCATTATGTCAATGATAATGTTTTAAGATTTCCGTACGAAAGTCTTGAAAAAGGAGCTCGAACAAGTGAGGAGATAGAGAAATTTAAGTCTTATGAATTGAAAGATCGTGTTTTGTATTATAATTCAAGAGTTTGTATTCCCAATTTTGGGGAGTATAGATTCAACATCATGCATGAGTGTCATGATATTTCTATAGCAGGCCATCCAGGTTTTCAAAAAACTTATATGGCAATTAAACGTCATTATTATTGGCAAGGAATGAAGAGTGACATTAAAAATTATGTTGAAAGATGTTTGAAGTGTCAAGTCTCGAAGATAGAACAAGTTAAGAATCCAGGATTATTACAACCACTTGGGGTTCCTAACTTGAAATTTGAGTCGATAAGTATGGACTTTATTGTTGGACTTCCTAAAACTCAAGCTGGATTTGATAGTATCTTCGTTGTTGTTGATCGATTAACAAAGATAGCTCATTTTATTCCCACGGTTTCAACTGTAACTGCTTCTGGGGTAGCTGAGTTATTTATGAGAAATGTTTTTAAATTTCATGGAATGCCAAGTGAAATTATAAGTGATAGAGATCGAAAGTTTGTAAGTGAATTTTGGACCACACTCTTTAAGATGTGTGGTACTAAAATTAAAATGAGTACTGCTTATCACCCTGAGACTGATGGTCAAACTGAACGGACGAATAGAACATTGGAGGATATGCTCAAGATGTATGTTGGAAAGAAGCAACATTCTTGGATAAAGTGGTTGTATTTGGTGGAGTTTGCCTATAATGAAAAACTTCATAGTACTATTGGTGTAAGTCCATTCTTTGCATTGTATGGACAAGAGTGTAGGACTCCGATTTCACTTTCAACTCCTAATTCAAGGTTTGAAAGTATTAATCAAATGATTAGGGAAATGAATGAGGTAATTGAGTCTGTGAAAGTCAGTATGAAGAGTTCTCAAGAGTGAGCTAAACATTATGCTGATCAGAAGAGAAGTTTTCGTGAATTTGAGGTAGGAGACAAAGTCTTTTTGAAAGTCACACCTCAAAGGTCTGGATTGAAGCTAGGAAAATCTAAGAAGTTGTCCCCTCGATTTTGTGGTCCTTTTGAAATTACTAAAAGAATAGGACCAGTTGCTTATGATTTGAGATTGCCAATTGATTGGAAAATTCACAATGTATTTCATGTAAGTCTCCTTAGAAAGTATGTGTCAGATCCTACTCATGTATTATCTGACCTTCCAAATGCTGCAATTGAGGGTGCATTGTTGGCTGAACCTGAGAGGATTTTGAAGGTTGATACTCAACATTTAAGGAATCGATCTTTCCAACGATTTTTAATAAAGTGGAAAGATTATCCTGAAGATGAAGCCTCTTGGGAAAGGGAAGTGGATTTTAGAGCAAATTATCCTAACTTTGTCATTGCGGACAATGACTTATTTTAAGGGGGAGAATGTATAAGGTACCTTGAAGGGTATGTGGATGGATGTTGGATGAAGGTACTAACCATATTTTGTATGGCTAGTGTGTAAGCACAAAGGTAAAGATTACATTGCAGACGTGTGCAATGGAGTAGGACAACTCCAACTGGAGTGAATCGGTGGCTTAGATAATCCAAAGGAGCACTGGGATGGACCGGTGGCTTGGATGAGTCTAAGGGAGCACTGGAGTGAATGGGTGGCTTGAATAATTCAAGGGAGCACTGAGTGGATCGGTGGCTTGGATGAGTTCAAGGGAGCACTGAAGTAAACCGGTGGCTTGGATAATTCAAGGGAGCACTGGGGTAGACCGGTGGCTTGGATGAGTTCAAGGGAGCACTGAAGTAAACCGGTGGCTTGGATAATTCAAGGGAGCACTGGGGTGGACCGGTGGCTTGGATGAGTTCAAGGGAGCACTGGATATAGACAAGTGGACTATACTAAGAGTTGTGTGGTCCATAGATAAGGATGGAAGCTTCTAGAGACTATCTATGCATAGTTAAGATTAGAAGGAATCAAGTAAAGATAATAAAGTAAAAGAGTGACTGGAGTTCCACTAGAGTTCATGTTGTTGGAACTTATAGTCCTAGAGACTATAAGATGTAAAGCTCGAGGGTGAGGAAAGGAACTTGCTTGTTAGGTTCTCCTCTATGGTCGGGTGGTTGAGCTTATAGATTAAATATATTGGGCAAAGTTCGTAACAATAGGCAAACTTCGTTGAGTTCACTATTTATTTCATTTTAATAATTTTGTTTAATTTCCCCTTTATTTAATATTTTAGTATTTTTTAGTAATAAAACTAATATTATTGTTCATCTAAAATAGAACCTCATGCTTAGACCATTCTTGTTTCTAAAAGCCCCTTCTATAATCTATGCACATCACTAATTTGGGAAATGTAGATAGACTATAGATGACGCTTTAAAGTCACATGCTTTTTTAGGTGTATCCACCTTATATAGAGTATATAGAATACCCTTTGGGGTCATTGCAAGAAACGGCGTTCAAAAAGCGTAGCGTTTCAATAGTACTCCCCCTTTTTCTTTAGGAGTACTATTTAATTAGAAAAACAATTTTTAAAAAATATGAAAAATATGTACAATGTACACACCTTAAAGAAGAAGGTACCCTATGGAGGAAAACCTTAGGAAAATTCTCTAAGTAGGAGAACTAGAAAAGTGGAAAATCTCATGAAAGTGGGCATAATTACATTTTAATTTGTAAAAAATAGGAAAAGCTCTTTTTCTCAAATCTAAAAATTGGCCATTTGAGAAGAGTTAATGGTGATGAGATTTCACCAAAAAAATAATCTTAGTACTATTGTCAATGGTCAGGAATTGCGTGCAATTGGAGTGTTGTTTACATGCATGTGGAGGACATAAAATAATATATTTTTAGAAAACTAGTTGGTAGGAATATACTTTGCTACTACGCAAATGAACCATGAAAATTTCAACTTTAGATCATTAAATTTGGGTACTCCTAACGTAGTAAAAACCCCTAAACCTCAGTTTGTGACAAATTAACAAAAAATAATTTTAAATATAAAATGATTTTTTTTAATTTCTGAAAAATAAGGGATGTAAAAACCATCAAGTTAGAGAGGTCCAATAATTATTTCATATTCTCAAATATTTTTATTCAAAAGTTATAGCAGAAAAGAATGACATCACTTCCATTGTGACGGAGAATAGGACCACCGTTTCTTGCAATGACCCTTTGCCTCATAATGAATCTAGGGTTCTTAAATATACTTGTCTCAAATTAAATTTAAAATTCGTTCTCTACAAGTTGACAAACAAACAATTGAAGCTAGTTTGTATACTCTCAGGCAAAAGAAACTACAAATGCCACACTCCAAAGACTATAGAGTAGTTCAATCCTTCCATTTGAAGGGAATTGAAGCACAACCTCTAACCAACCAAAGGTAAAGAATTCAACCCAAAACTATATAGAAACTAATTAAAATAATACCTAATGTGGCACAGTCTCAACCACATTAGACTATTGATGTGGCATTGTTTCATTAGATGAAATCTGAGGGCATTACAGGGCCGTTTCAGGTCAGTTCCCGAAATAGCTCCCAATGCCATTGTCCACTGTCAAGCCGATTTTTACCAAAAAAATAAAAAAATAAAAATTGGGGGTCCTGAAATATGAGAGTAAATCCAAAAAAAATTCAAAAAAAAAATTAATTACGTGGCAGGGGCGCGACCACATAGGACTCGAGTTCACAGGGCAGAAACTGCGTTCCCGTAGTCCAGGAATCCGCACTCTCCTAATGCCCTCAAATTTCATCTAATGCAAAAGTTCCGAAACTATGGGAACCTACAATCTCTTCTTGCCCTCAAACCGCCAATTTCATTTGTGAAAGATGTAAATGGATTTAAATAGAGATTGCTATCCTTTTTGCAATTGAGTAGAACATTCATGAGGCCAACGGCTTGGTAGCATATCCACATTTTTTTTCAAAGATATTTTAAAATTCATATATTGAGTTAGAATCTTAAAAAATGCACTCCTATTTTTTAAATTATTAACATCTGATCAAATGAAGGGTTAATAAACTTGGTCCTAAATTTTAGGCAATTTTGAGAAGTAAATTAACATCACCATAATGGAGAATTTGAGGTTATAAATAATAAAGGTTTGGGAATAGTATAGAGGAATGATTTCAAACATATCTCTAAACTATAGGTTGTTTGATTTGTCATGTCACTTTTATTTTCCACAATTTGTTTCATCATAGTTGTATTATAGAAATGTGTCGGTTGTTTGCATTACATTACTACATTTGCCATGATGCATTTGTTGGGGTACCAAAGTTTTGGTGTTATTCAAATTCAAAGATCTTTATATTGTCTTACAAATGCATTTTGCTATTGCATTTTGAAACTAAATATTGAACCTTTCACATTGCAACCTTCAATTTTTGAACTCCTTGTAAATGCTATGTGTTGTGTTTGTTAATAAATGCACTACATTCTTGCATGTTGCATTTTCACCCTCAATTTGTACAAATATTATGGTACTTTGTCGTGTACTTTGTACATGGTTTTCACTACTTTGTTGTGTACTTGTTTGTGCTTGAAAGTAGTTACTATTTGAATCCAATTCGTACTTGAAAGTCATATTTGTTTGAAATTAGATTCTAAATGTTCCAGTTTTTGTTATTTTCAAAATATCATTATACAGTATTTAAGTACAATTTCTACTAATGAAGATTTTTATGTTTATAAGAAATGTGCAATTATTCTCAATTTATGATGAAGGATACACAAAACTAGCACAAGAATTTCTTTTAAATGAAAAATAAGGTACACAAAATAAGACAAATTTAGAAATTTAGTTAAAGATAGTTCTATATAAATCCACAAGATCTACCTATATAGTTATTTATTTAACAAGGGCTTGAGCATGCATGATCATTAAAGATCATATATAGTACCCCCCCTAACATGGATCACCCTTGTAGTATATATCAGCCAATTCTTACTATTTTTTTAATATGAATTTGAGCCATAGGAAATGGATTTTTTGAATTTGAGTCCAATAGAAATGAAGCATATCAATATTAGTTTCTACTTTGATTGAAAATTATAAAAAATTCATAAATTTAAATATTTTTTAGCAATGTGAATTTTTGATCTATAACTAGGGTTTGTTGATTTTCTAATTTTAGATTGACATTATAACTTTGATTTATACTACAATGTTCTACACTATAATATACATCTATGATTAAAATATGTAGTATACATTTGAATATATTTGGTATTTGGTATAACTTTTTTTTAATTTTTGTTAAGAAAAATTCATTGCAATTTCAACTTTTTCATAAAATTTGGAAATATTATAGCTTGTAGTAGACACATGAGTGACATGACTTCATTTCTTAAGAGAAATTTAAAAATTTTCATTCATATCTAGTTGCAAAATGGCAACAAACATAAAGAAGGTAACTAAAGCTTTGAAATCAAAGATCACGGGCACATTGTTCTAGGGTAAAACAAAGCAAGCAACAAATAAATCATTTCCTTGGAGCCATTATTGCTGCGTTGAATGGGCCATTGTTATTTGGAAGAAGTTGTGTGTGCCCAAAATTGCATAAAGGTTCATGATGTCTTTTATGCAGTATAAAGTATGAGTACGTATTAACTTCAGTGAACCTATTGTTGTATACTAGAGTTCCCTTAAAAATGTCTCCGAAAGTAACATGAAACCATCCTTATACTTAATTGTGGTTGATGGACTTTGATTTTTGTAAATTTGGTGTAAGAATCAAGGCAAATTTCTTACAAATGTAGTTTTAGGTGCCCTAAGGAGTTTTACTTTGAAAATTCATAGAAATTCAATGCCTTACGTAATTTTTTTTAAAATTAATGATTTTTAATTATTATTACTTCAAAAATATTCTCTTTAGGAAAAGCTGCCTCCAACTATACTAAAATTGCTTAAATTGGAAATTATAAGTGTTCCTACTTTAGGTAAAAAAATTTGGTTTCTTTGTTCAATTTATAGATGGCTCGAGAGATGGATTTATCTTCCTCCCACCTTGAAAGCCTCAATCATGGCTATTGGGTTGTGTCATGGCCTATAGTGGCAAGCCGTCTGGGACCTCATGGTTCCTCACCATGGCTTATACATTGTCCGTTTGTTTGGTCAAGGTGAACTACCCCTTGCTTAACCACTCTAAGTAGTTCTAAAGGTGCAAGTAAAATAAAAAGCCCCTTATTTTGTGCTTGACTAATTTACCTTGTATACTCTTTTAGAATAATTTTAAGGCTTTGATTGCAAGTATGAATTCACAATTTACAAATTTTATCATGTATAGAAAATAAAAAATTTCAACATTTTTTCCAGTGGCACAACAAGGGGTTAGTTCACCTAGGCCATCTATCAATGAGTGTTGTGTTAAATGGGTTTGGGTTTGTTTTGCCTTGCCTCCATCAAGTGGCCAAGGTAAAGTGACCCCCTCGTTGGAAAAACGCTGGAATTTTAAAATTTTTGAAAATTCTGAATTCATAATTGCAATCAAAGGCCCCAAATTAGCTAGGTGGAGTGTTCAAGGTAAGCTAGTTAACCTCTCACTGCCTAAGGCCTAACTATATTAGAAAACAACTTTGCTTTTCAAGTGTTATAAGTCTAAATATGAGCAAGGTATGAAAATCTAAAGTTTTGAACCATACAATCTTGTAGTGTGCATGTTGTAGATAGTCTTAATCAAATTCGGGGTCATTTGACCATATATATTGAAAGATTAGAATGTTTTGGTGTTGAAAACATATGCTGAAATTTTCCTAAAAACACATTTAGAGGAAAAAAACACTTTAAACTACAAAATGATTCAAAACCAAAAGAAAAACATTGTGGTGGGGAAAAAAATCATTCAATTGACTCATTGTATTTGCAAAATTGTTTTGAAATGTCAAAAAAACAGTGAAAAAAGTAGCAAAAAAACACATCTATGGCTTAACCTACCTCTTCTAATATGCTTCTCAGTCAATCATAACTTCTTGGATTGGTATTAAATTTTTACCAAAAGAACTAGACTAGTATGCACAACTTTTCCAACAAAAAAAAAATTGAAAACGAACCTTGTTTGAAGAAGTTATAAGCCAACAAAGTTCACTGTAATGCAAAAATGTCTAGATTTTGAACTTCGAATTGCTCCCAAGCATTCAAAACAACATGGATTGACATGAAGATCTTACCACAACAAGTAAACTTTATGGGGAACAAAATCCAACAAATTTGATTGAAAACTAACATTTGATGAAAAAGATACAAGCCCCCGAAGTTGCAACCATCTCAATGTAGTGTGGTGAACTCAAATTGAACCTATGAACTTCAAATGACTTTCTAAAACTCAACACATCTTGGATAGATTTGAAAATTTTACTACAAAAACTAAACCAATATGGGCAACTTTCCCAACAAGTTTTATTGAATTTGGACATCGGATGCAAAAGTTATAGCACTTTGAAGTCGATTGCTATACTATGTGAGGACACTTTTGGTCCTCTTGGGTGGCGAAGGGTTAAGCCCAAAATCCAGGCCTTTGTTTTAAGGTGGCAACATCCCATAACTGACAAGTAGAGTGTCCTTAACCCCTAAAGGACCATTGTCCCTTCGGGGGACAAATGCAATTTCGGGCAGGTACCTACGGGCTGAATTTTTGTCCTAATTTTTTGAAATTTTTTTTGGAGATAGAAAAATTGAATATCTTCATGGGAATATAATTTTTTTTTCAATCGGTGCCCGGGAACAAAAGTTATGCCCAAATAAGCTCAAAACAGGGGACGGCGGGCAGTTCGGGCAGCAAAGAAAAAAATTGAATTTTTTTTTTTGAATTTTTTTTCTTATAGATTATATTTTTGCCTATCTAGGAAGCTTTGATTCATTTTATTTGGATTTGTTATGAGAAAGTTATGGACATTCTTGTTTTTCGGGCAATTAGAGCATTTTCTTGAAAAAAATAACTTGTAGGATTCATTTCCGGATGCAATTTTTGCAATTTTTCAAAAAAATAAATTTTTCATGGTTTAGTTTACTTGCTAGAACAATCTCACCATTAGGATTAGTGCATTTTAATTCCATTTAAAAGATATTAATATTTTAGATTTTCCTTCTATCTCATACCTACTTCTACTTAACATTTTTTTTAAGAATGAAAATTAAGTTTTTTTGAATTTATTTATTTTTTCCTAGATTCTCAACTCAATTTTTCACTATAAATAATTAAAGCTCAAAACTCTTTAGTGCAAAATTTTTAAGTTAAAAATGTTCAAAGTCGAAAAATCCAGTCCCGCAATGTGTTGAAAAACTTGTTTTTCTCACTTTAAATGCAAGTATCTTGCAATCTGTGTGGTCAAAAATTCTGAATTTTTTTCCACACTATCTTATACTAGTGAGGTATAAGATCCTACGGTTAGATGTGGAAAAAAATTAATTAAAATATTTTTTTACTCTTTGCTATAGAATTGGCAGTTTTTAGTGTTTTGGGGCAGAAAACAGGGCTTGGTCCTTTAGGGGTTAAATCGTCTTCAAGAGTACCTCCAAATTGTCACTCACTCTTAATTTTGATTGGTAAACTCTGAGTTTTTTAGATTTTGTTGTGAGAATCAAGATAGATTTACTAGAGTGCAGTATAGAGTGCCCTAGTGGGTTCCACTTTGAAAATTCACAGAAATTAGATGACTTGTCCAAAAATTCTATTTTTTTTTTTTTGAAAATTCATGATTTTCAATTGCTAATATTGTAAAAATATTTTTTCTAGAAAAAGATACCTTCAACTCTACTGAATTGCTTATTTTGACGGTTATGGGTGTTCCTACCTTACTTGTACCCCTGGAATTACTTGGAGTGGCCAAGTGAGGGGGCACCCGGACCCATCAGGCCCCCAGGGGTATTTTACCCTTTGCAACGAAATTCCATCTCATTCGTAAAAACAATACTAGAAAAAAGCCATTTAGCTATGAGATTCTCCCGGCCAGCCAAATGATTTGGGAGAACCCACTCGGCTTTCGCAAAAGCCCGTCCGTGGTTGGCGATGGAGCTTGGAGTTCCGCAGGAGCTTCAAAGGATCTGCTACGCGCTGCATGGACAGGTGCTTCTTTATGGCAGCAATTTCCGAGCGGGCGGGTGAATAAATTTGGCAAGGGCAGGCTCAACTGGCCCAGTGCCCCAGTCCTCAGCGCCACGCGGAATCAGTGTAGGACCCGCCCCAGCGTTCCCCAGCGTTCCAAGACGAAGTTCCCAACTCGTTCCCAGGAACAATCGACGGTACAAAGCGGAATGGAAGATCCAACGGCCGTACGGTCGCGGGGACTCGGGGCCCACAGACCCGGGCCACCCGGCCCGAAGCCGCGAAGTCCGTGGCCACCTCCCCACGCATTTGCGACTATTGGGACCTTTCTCGGAGTGGGGCATTCTGTGAGGGAGTTCCGGCCAAGGCGAGCACTCTGCAGATTTGTATGACGCCCAGCCGGCGACGCCACGACCACGACGATGCCACCGACGGTGATGGGGCTTGGATTTCGGGTGTGAAGGAGTTTGGGAGCTTGACTGTCCTGAGTATTGGGAAGGGGAAGCTTGTCTGCGCGTGTCGCTTTTCGTTTTGGTGCAAGGCGGGGATGGTTTTCGCAAGGATTGCATCGGAGACCTCGTGGGGGGGCAGAGTGGGAGCGTTGCCGGGGGTGGAAAGCTCCGGTTAACGTGGCGCTGGATATGGCCGCGACGGGCTCCGGAAGCGCGTGTACGGAATGGTTAGGGTATCTGGAGGGGACGGAGTTCCCGGCTGGATCTTGTGGGTGGAAAGGGTTTGAGTCGCGGAGGGGTGTATGAGGGTATTTGGGAAGTGTTCCCGTGTTTTGAACCTTGCGCCGGTGGCGACGGCGGGTGGTGAGGAGTGTTTTGGAGAGCATGTTGCGGTTCCTTGTGCACGCATAGCCGTGTTTCGGTGGACAGGTTTGAAGTTGAAGAAGCCGGGGTGGTGATGCTTCTTTTTGGCGAATTTCGTTGGAGTGCGTTGATGTGCAAGGGGAGAGTATAGCGCCACTTTCGTACTGGATGTCGGAGGGTTAGATTCTCTGTCTTTGCTACAGGGGAAGAGTATGCGTGGCATTTTCGAGGGGTTCGGTGGTTTTCGGATTCGGTTTGGTATTCGCTCCTTCTGAGGTTCTCAATGGAGCGTGATTTGGGGCAGATGAGGGTGGAGAGTACTCCGTTCATACGGCTGAACCAATTCTTCCCTGAAGGTATGTCTTTCTGATTTCTCCCAGGTGCCGTGCTAGTGTGCCGTACACTTTTGTTAAGAGCGTGACCCTCAGTAGGTCCACCACTTCATGGAAAGGAGATCCTCCAGCACCAAACTATGCATTGTTTGGATACCACATGCATGAAATATGGCTTTTGAAAGCACTGCACACTCGAAATAAAATAATCAAAAAGACGAACTCCATGTTTTGAAGTTGAGTATCCATTTTTCACTCATGGGTGAGTTGAAATATGGTGCAGTAGGAGGGAAGCAGGCTCTTACCAATGGGAGAGGGCTCTCTGCTACCGACTCGACTTACTCGAGCAGACAGACTGGAACACACTGGAGTAGCCTCGCTCCTTCGAGTCACGGGGAGAGAGAGTTGCAAAGAGATGAGTGGAACGCGAGCTCATGGCGTTTCGATGGCGGCTCACTCCGACCTGAGCGAGTTAGTAAAGCTGCAGAAGCCGACTCGTCCAGAAATCATTCTACTGCTCAGAACGGACACCATGGAAGGGGTACAGATTTAGGCTTTCAGTTGGAAGCCAGCAACCAAGAAGCCAACCAGGAAGTGATTCAAACTCATGATAACAAGCCCGACTTACCGAGTCAAACACTTGATGGACAAAACGCCCCATCTCCTCCTTCGAACGAGTGGAATCTTTACAGTAGGGGAGATGAATCACCTGAGGATGATGGCACTCTCAGTTTGAAGCTAGGGGGGAGTTCGTATCCCTTTGTGGAGGACAATAGGGCTGGGAAGCGTGCTCGTTCCTCTTCCCCCCAATCTCACGTTCCTTCCTGTCAGGTGGATGGATGCACTGCAGACCTCATTAGAGCTAAGGATTATTATAGGCGTCACAAGGTCTGTGAGATGCACTCGAAGTCCACAACAGCTGTTGTTTCTCGGGAGATGCAGCGGTTCTGCCAGCAGTGTAGTAGATTTCACCCTTTGGAGCAATTTGATGAAGGCAGACGCAGCTGTCGAAGACGTTTGGCAGGGCATAACAAGCGTCGCAGGAAAACTCAGCCCGACGCAGCGGCAGCTCGAGCGGACGACCAGCCGGGTGTGAAAAATGCCGATCTAATAACTCTGTTGAGTGTTTTATCTCAACTGAAAGGTAAGCAGGCAGTGCTTCTATGGCCCAAGCATTTCTGTCGATGTATGCTGTTGTCATGTACTTCTAAAATTCTCGTTTTCCGAAGGAAGTGTTCGACTTCGATGTAGCCAAGTCCTATATTGTAGATGGGCTATGCAGCTCTGTACGAATAGGAATTATGCACATGCTCCCCATCGTTTTTCATCGGAACGGTGCCTTAAACAGGGCCTCTGGAGCGAGCCAGTGCTGCTGCCAGCGAACAAGATCTGCTCTTGCAATATCTGCGGCAAGCAGGAAGCCTGCCTAGTAGTGCACTGGAGGGACTGATTCGAAGTGCACCTTCGTGGAGTCACCTAATACGCAATCCGGATGTCGGTGTCCCGCAAATCGATCCCAACCTGCTAGCTGCCCAGCTGAACGGCCATTTTCCGGTTTCACTTCAACCCCAAGATGCTATTACAATGCTCCTTCAGAATAATCTGAAACAGGCTGCACTCCTTGCCCAAGGGAATGTGTTCAACTGTGCAGGATTAAACGGCAATGTGAACGGTGGTCCTTTGCCCTATCCGTCATCCCATCCCGAAGCATCGAGCAGTCACGCAGTCCCCCCAGTCTCGGCAGCTGGTTTGTCGTTGCCATCCTCGTTAAGAGCACCTGGAGGCATAGATCCCGCCCAATTGCTGGCAAGCGTGGCTCTGTCTATGCAACAGAGTATGGCTGCCCCAGCAGCAGGTCAGGGGAATAATACTTCAGCGAATGGTTTCGCTCACGCCCAGCCGTCCGCGCCAAGAGATGCTCCTGATCAGGCTCCGATGGATACAAGAAACTTCCTCCATCACCGTCTGGATAGGAGCGAGGAAAACGACTCTAGTGGTCCCCGTCCAGTTGGCAAACAGCGGCAGCCATCCCAGAACGGAGTGTCGCCAACCCAACAGCGGTCAGTGTTGGAATCTGAGCAAATTCAGGCTCCTTTACAACGCCCCTCAAAAGGTCTGCAGCGGCCACCTTCCGAGCAGGTTAGTGACGCTTCCGAAACCGGTTCGGGATCGGGTTCTGGGTTGGATTCTGGCTCGGGTTCCGGCTCACGTCAACAATCGCTTGGCACCACGCTACTGTGTGGGAGGTTTGCATCCTGGTAGACATATTTGTCGTTGCCGTAGGCACGGAAGCCAACGAGCAGAACTTGCTGTTTCTTGCAAATCTGGACCTGGTGTTTGGCGTTGCTGGATTTTGCGTGCAGTGAATTCTAATCATTGTGTCTTTCGTGTATGTGTTCGCAGAATAGTCGCATCTCTTTCAAGCTCTTCGACAAACATCCCGGGCAGATTCCTGAGGGTCTTCGGAGTCAGGTGCTTTTGGGCTCGGTTTGCCACCATTTGTACTTCGTTTGTTTTAACCATTTCGTAAGTCGGTTTGACGAGCTGGCTGTTGGAATTTCAGTTTTTTTGGGGTGTTATTTCCGGTGTGCTGTGTTTGATGTGCACAGCAGTAGTGCTGGTCTCCCCGTCTTGAAGAAGATTGCCTGACCTTGTCTGTCGTTTTTAACCTTTCTGTTTTCAGATTGACGAGTGGCTCTCTCACCGACCGTCGGATATGGAGGGCTTCATTAGACCCGGATGCATCATTCTCACCCTGTTTTTATCCATGCCTTCATCTGCATGGGCTGAGGTGAGTATTTTGTGTAGTCCGACACTACTTCCTTGGAGGGCTTGCTTTGAAGGCGCTTGTTTATTTGAAGCGAGATCGATTGTTGTTGTTGTTTGTTCCGTCTGCAGTCCCGCTGTATTTGTGTTTGGTTTGAGTTTCTGGATACTTGTGCCTTCTGGGGCACAGCGGGACGGTTAACTCAATGTATTTCTGTATCCAGTTGATGAGCGACTTGTCTGGAAGTGTCAAGCGCCTCCTGAGCCTGGGCTGTTACGAGTTTTGGTGTACCGGACGCTTTCTGGTGCAAGTCGATCGGCAGTCCGTTTTCGTTGTTGATGGTGAGCGTGTGTGCAGTTGATCAGCGTTTTCTCTGTGCTTTTTTGCAGCAGATTGTATTATCGATTTCGATCTCTGAATGAAGAGTTTCTGAGCTGCTTTTATCCTGGATTTCCGTGCGGTGTGTATTTTGTTTTGTGGATTGCGGATTGACGTTCTCTTTCTTTTGTATATGTAGGTGAGATCGTTGATTGCAGGACCTCGACTGTTTTGGGGAGTCCTTACTTATTGTCTGTGAGACCGCTTGCCGTTGTGGCTGGTGAAGAGAGCCGTTTCATTGTGAATGGCCTCAATCTCAGCAACCGGTAAGAAGTATCCTTGGTTTTGGTTTCCATACTCGTGAGGTTCCAATTGGGTTTGGGCCGTGTGGTTATCGTCCACATTCTGGAATCTTGGAATAGTTGCGATTTGAGGACTTCGTCTTTTGCTTTGTTCAAGTAGTTGCCCCGTTGTTAAGGAGATTCGCCTGGGTAGCAAGAGTTCTATCGCTTAAGTCGGTTCTTCTTGTAACTCCTCGCCGACCATGTTGTTGTTCTTTGCAGGTTACTCTGTGCATTCCAGGGGAAGTATTCTTCCGAGGAGGCTGCTGATGATTTGGATGTCGAGGACGAGTCTGTCGCTTCTGTGGACGAGGCTGGAGCTGCGGATGATACAGAAGATACAGCTAACAGTTTGGACCCGCCTAGCGTCGCATGTGAAGTTGGAGAGGCGACTTCCCCGAACTCTGGAGTTGTCGCATCCTCCTCAGGTGTGGGGGAAGCTCAATCTGACAGGTCATCAGTTGTTAGTACCGTTTCTGCGGAACCTGAGGTGGTCAACTCTTCATCCCCGGACCGCGAGTCATGTGAACATGCTGATTCATCTGGGGTCTGGGACGATGACGTGACGGAGATGTCTGTTGGACGCCCTGGCCATTCCGATGTGAGCAGAAGTCTAGTGAGGACTCGGGCTGTGTTCAATGTCGACAGTAGCACATTTCCATCCACCGTGGCAGGTGGAGGTTTCGGTCGATGTTTTATCGAGGTATGGGCTCGAATTCGTTTGGCCTCGATGGAAAGTGCTGAGGTTGTCCGCTTGTTTTGTCTTCTTGTGTTGGACATGCTCTTCTGCGCGGTCGTGGGTGCTTTACTGCTAGTAGTTGGATGGAGCTGTGTGGCTTTTTGGCTTTCATTTTGAGTCGTATTCGAGTACACCATGTTCATTGAGTTGTTGTTGGGTGGGTGGTGAGACATTGTGTGTCGTGGTAACAATCCCGTATCGATAATTTTTTGAGCACTTGATGTCGTGTAGGTGGACCACGAGACGCTGGAGGGGAACTGGAGGCCAGTGATCGTTGCAGATGGTGCTGTGTCGGCCGAGATTCGTACCCTTGAAAGTGAGATTGAGAGGGCTGCGTGGATCGGTGCCCGGGTTGCCGCAGTCCATGGTTTGGATGCGTCCGTTGTGCTGTATTGCAGTGAGTTGGCGCGTCTTGCCGAGGAGGAGGATGTCACACGGTTTTTGCACGAGCTGGGCTGGTTCTTTCAAAGAAGTTATATCCGATCTCTGAGTTCTTCCCGAGCAAACCCGGTACCCAATGATTCCCTTTGCTTGTGTTGTACTGGTTTTTTCACTCGTGCGATCGCAGATGGTGTGTCGATGGCAGGTTTCCGTGATTATGTTTTCGAGTGCTTTGTGTTCCTTCTTTCGTGAGTGTTTTCGTAGAAGTCTGTTTCAATCGGTCTCTGACTGACTGGTCGCCTGGCCGCTGCATTGCCCAGGTGTCCTCGACAAGGTTTAAACAACTCCTGGTTTTTTCTGTTGAGCGCAACTGGTGCGCTGTAGCGGGTAGGGTTTTGGACATTGCATTTGAGGGTGAGGAGTGGGGAGAGACCTTTTCGGAGTTGTCTGCCATGTGTGAAGAAGGAGCCAGTTTACTTCACCGAGCCGTCCGGAACAAGAACCGAGCTATGGTGGAGTTTTTGCTGGGGTATGCCCCTTCTTTCCTCGCTGGTATCAACGATCCTGACGTGGAAAGCTTTAAGCGGAAGCTGGATTTCAAGTTGCAGTGGGGCACAATATTTAAACCCGACATGCGAGGAGCTGGAGGGCTGACCCCCCTGCACATTGCGGCCAGTTTGCAAGACGGAGACGAAATCGTTGACGCTTTGACGAGCGGTCCTTGTCAGGTGAGCGTTGACGGGAGTGGTGCCTATTATCTTTTTTGCTTTGTGTGGTGTCAGCGTCGCAGTGTCTCTTTTCCGATGTACTTGACTGTAGGTGTCTGGTTCTTTTTATTTCTGTGTCTGATGTTGTGTGTTGTGTTATTTAGCGCTTGATTTTTTCTCGTGCCTTGTCGTGTTTTGTAGATGGGCTTGCATGCTTGGCTACACAAGAAGGATGACTTTGGAGAGACCCCGCTGAGCCTTGCGCTAGCAGCAGACAATGTTAAGTCTATCCAAGTTGTGAGAGCCAAGCTTTCCCGTTTGGTGAACCCGGGCAGCACTGTAATAGATGTAGCACCTGGTTGGGACGGACGTCTGAAAGGCGGTTCCATTGTGAAACTGGAGCTTCCTGTTTGGGGAACTCCTTCGCGTTTGGTTCCTCAAGATATGAGGGTCTGGGAATCCCACGATTGTAGGGAACAGGATTTTGCTCGCCTGCCTCGTGACCTCTGTGGCGTGAAAAGTGCCGTCTACCGGCCTTTTTGGGTGAGCATTATGGGCGTCGCGTGCATCTGCGTGTGTGTGTGCCTTCTTCTGAGAGGTCCTCAGACTGTGCTGCAGGGCTTTACCTGGTCAGGGCTGGATCAAGGTCCGTCATGAGCGGTGCGCTTATGTTTTGAGGGCTCTGTTTGTGGCGCTGCATCCGTAACCAGGGTTGATGAACGCATTTGAGGTGTGCTTGGCCGTGCCTCTTGTCTCTATGCTGCGTATTTTGAAGCGCTGTAATCCCAGTTGAAGACTGCCTGCTTTCCATGGAGCTTTCGAAGTTCCCAGCTCGCGCGATAGTTACTCCTGAATCGGCCACTGCGAAGGTTAAGTCGTGAACAGGTCGACTTTGTTCAATGCCATCCATTTATTGGTTCGACTTCGCAGAAGGTGGTTGAAGATCGTGCTATGTGGTCTTGTGCAGCGACCTGTTTGGGTGGGTTGGGGACCGTCAACTTTGGAGAATGGGAACTCCTAATGGATGCTTGGTCCTTTGTGTCTTTTGCTGGCGTAGAGCACAGTTGCTTGAGCAACATTAGGGCACAAAGTCGCTGGGAGCTTCGATTTTGGTGTGCGTTGAGAGTCTTTTATTGAGCTGTGTTGTAAAGGGTCAGATTAGAGACGTGCCTTGAAAAATCTGCGCAGGAATTCTGAAGTAGAGAGTCGATAATTTTGTATATTGGCAGCACCCTTGGTACAATTTCCTTCGAAGAATGAGATCAATGGACAGAAACGTTCCATTCATTTATATGTAAAGCACTTCGGTTGTGGAGTGACTTGGCTATGTGATTAGTAACTTTAATGACTTATGTAAGCTTCATTTTATTGAACTGTGATTTTAAGGCAATAATTGACAAGGTGCTAGTCTGCAGCCTTAGGGTGATGGATGGGTCCTTGTGAAATTTCTTGGTGGAATGAAGGAAAAGACTGTTGAAATTCGAGCTTCTGGTGCTGTCTAGCAGTCTCAGCGCTAAGGTGTGTACGCTTTTACTCTCAACAAGGTTTCTCGATACTTCCGAGTCCTTTCTCTGGATCTGGTACACTCGACTTTTTCTTTGGAGATCGCTTTTACGTTGAATTCTTGAAATAGGTGTGACTGAGTGTTTTTTAAATTAAGTAAAAGGGAACTATTGGCACCTGAAATCTCTTTATAGTTGTATGTGTGATATATTGTTGAAAAGTTTCTTTGGTTTTTGGTCTCGCTTATTTGGTATTTGATGTGTATCATTTGGAAGAGTGTTGGGCTATGCTAGTAAACGTTGCGCAACAGAAATCTATTTTTTCTGAACATTGCTTGTTGTCGGTATTCAATTATGAAAAAGAAAAATTAACCTTGTGTTCTATTCTAGTAGTGGATATAGAGTTCTGAAACTTCCGTTGTTGGGACGTTTCAATGGGGAAAAAGGCTGTTCCTGTTGCACGTCTTAAAAATGACCAAAACCGTCGAAACACGTTAAAAAAAAGACTTGTAGGATTAATGAAAAAAATTCATGATTTGTCTATTCTGTGTGATGCACAAATAGCAGTTGTTGTTGTTGATGAAAACAAAGAGATATTCCCCTATACAAATAACGAGTAAGTCAATGTGATTCAAATCTTTTTATATATTTGGTAGGCAAAGTGATTCAAATTGTTATATATATTTGGTGATCATAGTGTATAAATAAAATAAGTGTATGATTCGTGTTAGTGCCTAACAATTTTGATCCTTCAACAGAACTATTGAAGAAGTGTGGAATCAATATTTCAGTAAAGACGAAGAAACAAAATTGAATAGGTAAATTCATGTTGGCAATTATTGAAATGAAGGCCTAATTGTACATTTTGTTGATTGAAATGAGTTCCTTGGGTTTATGTCATGTAATGTTTTAATGAAACAATTTATTTATCTAAAGTCAATTTAGAGATTTTAACAAACTTAAATTTTTTGTCATATTTTTTTAGTACTCATTATTATTATTAATCCAAAAGGATCAACAGTATTAGTATATGATGTAGAAATAAAAAATCTACTATCTAGAATGAACCGGGGATGGGGAGATCTTTCTATTAAACTTTATTATCATGCACTGTACAAATAAATATCTTAATAATAATTTGAAAAGTTTTTTATTTAAATAATTTTATATAATAATTTTATATAATTCTCTGATTTTCTACAACGATATTATTATCAAAATACTAAAGATTTTGTAAAATAATTTTTGAAGCTTGAATCATTTTCAAATTTTCATTATATTAGGAGATATACTAAGCATTTGTATAATCTGTACACCATGATGTAATGATAATGTATTAACTATAATCACCAGATCAATTAATTGAATTTTTATTTTTAATAAGGTGAATGGAATTATAACAAAAAAGTGAGATTTGGGGGATTAGTTGTAGCCATGTATTTAATCTCAGAAATTTTATGAAAATGAAATTTATCAAAAAACAATACAATCAATTTAGGATTTAGCAGTTTCTAAAGAGTTGATTGTGAATTATACATTTTTAGAGAATAATGAAATTTTTGGGAAAAAGAATTCTAATATGGTTTAAGACTTTAGAATCTAAATTCTAAAGTATTCTTAACAAACAAATATCAAACAAAAATAAAATTTACCAATGTTTATTTAAGTTCAAGATTGCTTATTATAATGTACAAGCGTTGAGTTGTAATGAGATCTTCTATTGAAATGTTCATTTATATACTTAATTAGGATAAATTGTGTATTTGTTTGAGTTGTAATGAGATCTTCTATTGAAATGTTCATTTATATACTTAATTAGGATAAATTGTGTATTTGTTGGTAATTGATTATTGTTATTTATAATGTATTTGATCAGGCTCTTGGAGTGCAAAAAGGTATAGTAAGAGATACCTTATGAACTTACAATTTTCTTTTATATATCAATTATCAAGGACTATTTGTCTTCATTTTTGCATTCAACAAACAATTATTGATAGTAAATGATGAATTAAGTTACTTCAATTCAAATTCACATCATTAAAACTTCTACTAAATTGATTGTAGGTTTTAGAATTGGAGACCAAGAAAATTGAAATAGCTTATCATGCCAAAAAAAGGAAGCAAGAGTAAGTAAAAGTCTTTATTGATTCAAAATTATGTTTTCTTCACTCTTTCTTCATTATTTTTTCAAATTTTATTAGATTTAATCAAAAAGATAGAATAAACAATATTAAAATTTTGAATTCATTTTTTTCATTAGCATTTGAATGATTAAACAAAAATGTTTTTATTTCAGATCCATTTGAAGTACTCTATATGAACTATTCAAGCCATTAAGATACACTTCAAAATGTTGAAATAAGTCATAATTGCCTCCCTTAACATGTTAGAATAAATCATTGTAGCATACCTCAAAACATTGGACCACATCATGATGTACCTGAAAAAGTTGGATTACATTTCGACACATTTCAAAATAATGGAGTACATCACCAACCTAATTGTAGTATCAACTCTAATAAGCTACAATATCAAGTCAACCAAAGAAATACAAGTTCATCAATGGTAAATCTACAAACTATTGGTTTCAATGTATGTATTTTTGTAATGAAATATCAAATTAGATAACTTCAGTATATTCTAATACTTCTTGGAAATGAAGTTGAATTTCTAAATATACTTAGATAAAAAAATCTATAGAATCAAAAAAACTTATAATATAAACTAAAAAAAATAGTTCATACACTCTACAAATATGCTAAGATGATTTTTATATAATTATCATGTAATTAACCTACTTGTCTTATGTGAATCTTCTAGGAAAAAAATAGAAATAATTGGTCAATTGATACAAATGGTGTGAATCTTGGAAATATAAATCACATCAATGAAGTGTATCAAACTCCACACTACAAAACCAATGTAAGTGTTTTTTTTTCAATAACCTCATCTAATGCCATCTACAACAAATTCTCAGTATTATAGTTGTATAAAAATAATATTCATATTTTTAAAATTATCTTAAGCTCCTAATTGCCCTAGCATGTATTCTTCAAGCTCTAAAATTTGATATTTTCATTAATCCATTTTTCATAAATGATATTAATTTGCAACATGTTACTTTTCAAGAAGCTTTTCAATAAGTTATTAATTGGCAGATGTAAAACAATTTTATACCAATATTGTTCTGAATAAAATTCAATTCAATTCAATCTACAATTAGTATAAGAATCACTCTTACTTTTGGTTCTAGATTCTAGTGATAAGTACATTTTTAAATCCAACAAAATGAATATAATCTAAAGTAGATTCACCTTATTCCTTCCCTCCCTCATTTCAATACATATGACATCAATTTACATTCACTTCAACCACAAGAATGCATGATCTCTTATTGTTTTGGGAATTTAGGCTAAGTAATGAGAGATCCTGAAAGCTTTGAGATTCTTATTTTGAATTAAATACAAATAATTCATTTGAATGGAATTGGATACAAAGATAGAATAATGTGCACTGACAATATGGGTCATAATTTGCAATTTTTCTTTAAAGTTGTCACTATAGAGTTCTTCTAAGTTGCTCCTTTAAAACTCATTGTTCTTCACATTATTGAACCTTGGAATAACATTGTTTATATTCTATGTTTGTGTCCAGTTATAATTCATAGGGTAATGGATATGGATATAATATTGAAAGCCAAAGACATGCGAAGCATTATCAATCTCAAACAAACCTTCAAAATCCATTAGATCATTTAGTTGATGTCGATGGAAATAATCAAAGATACAACTATAATTTTGAAGTCCAAAGAAATGAAGTTCATCATCAACTTTGGGCAAACCTTCAAGAACCATTAAACCATCAAATTGATGTAGATGATGATCATCCAAGAGAGGGCAATAATGTTGAAGATCAAAGACATGAAGTTTATCATGAGTCTTATTTGCTTCTTCAAGACCCCCTAGACCGTTCAATTGATGTAAAAGCTTTTGAAAAAGTATATCTAGTAAACACAAGTTCAAATCTAGAGGCTTTAGGGAACACAGAAAGCCTTCCATTGTGTAGAGATTTGAATGTTGTAGTTACAAGCTCACCTCCCATTGGGCCCTCAATTCTATTGGAGGATGGTTCTTCAACATCCATTTCTAGGAATGCACCTTCCACTAGGGCTCCAACTCAAAAGGACATGCCTTTGATAGGAACTTCAACTTCTGGAGAATGGGGGCTAATGGAGTACTGGAACGACTTAGATGTGTTTGACTTAGAATTGGAGAATTTGGAGGAAACTAAAAGAAATTTAGAGGGACAAGGAAGACACAAAGGCAAAGGAGTTCTAAGAATTGAGTGGTGTTTATTTTCTTTTTCACATGTCCTTCACAAGAGAAAAATTACCAAGCCTAAAAACACCTCTTAAATTAGTGGACATATATGCACTTTGCACAATGGGATGGATAGTTTATCTTCAATTAGGTTTTTGTAGGCACACCAACTCGACATTGAAGGATGTGTTTGTTCCCTTCAAATGTGTCCATGCTTACATCTCTATGATTTAGGATTTGTTTCCAAGAAGTTTGAAGGACGTTATCAAATAAAAGTGTATGATAAGGTAAACTCATTTATCTTTACCAAAGTCACACCACTATTTTAAATTAGTGTACATCAAAATATTACTACATAATATCAATTTCAACAACTTCAACTACTAAATAAAATTTTGTAATGACTCTAATTTTATAGAAGATACTAATTTAGAAAAGAACACAATTAATTTTTTTTCTTGTGATTAATATTATAGAACAAGTCAACATGGTTTCAAGAAACTTCATACCTTCAAAGAATTTTTATTCTAGAAGTGGGACTCATTAAATTATAGGTGATTGCAAGAAACACTTGTCCTTTCTTTTGTCCCCTTGACTTTTACCAAGTAGTTTTTTGCTCATAACTTTTTCATCTTTTGTTTTTAGGACTTGAAATTTGAAACTAAGGTGCAAGCAAAAGTTTTACATGTTTTGTAATTTTTCCAATTTTTTCAAAATTATTTTACTATTTTTAAACTGCCCCTGATTGGGTGTCAACTTTGGCCATTTCGGGGGGGGGCGGGGGGTAGTCCTATTTTTGACCCAAAAAAGCAAATTTTGAGCTGAAAATTGGAATTCTTGGACCTATAGTATAGTTACACAATCCCTAGAAAGAATTTTTGAAAATATTAAACTGTCCGATTTCCACATGTGCTCAAAGTGCACTACCAAGGTATACTTGTATAGAACACAAAATATTTTTTTTGAAGATGAAATTTATTGGAAAAGAAGCATCTTTAAGTTAGAAGAAATGTATTTTTGAATTTTTTATTTTTGAATTTTTTTACTATTTTTAAGAAATCAAAGAAAAAAGTGTCTATTTTCATTGTATTTTCCATTGTTCTTTTATTGTGCATAACTTTTAGAGGTAAATTTCATTAGGTCTGAATTATAAGAGACATAATATCCTCATTGCTCTTAAAATTATCCATATTTTATTTTATTTATAAAAAAATTATTCCAAAAGTCATAGGACTCATGGAAAAAGGCCATTTTGAGCCAAAACGGATAAGTGTTTCTTGCAACGACCCTTACATGCATTGTTGTGCATATCTCTATTTTCCCGTAAAAGTTGTTGAATTACTTTCACTATTATTGGCAAAAAAAAAAGCATGCATCTATTGGTCCAAAACTTTGATTAAATACCTTGGTGATCAGCCTCATCCTTCTTACATTTTTTGCACACATTCATCCACCTACACATTTATACATAATTTACCTAAATTTAATTAGTGGTTGTAAAGATTGAAGTATAGATTTTAGGTTTTTGAAAATTACTTTGGGTGAATGAAAAGTCATATAGACAAAGCATCACTCAAAACACTTTATTTATACTCTAGTATGTGAAACATGAAGTTTATAGGGATTAAAGTAGTATACTCATGAAGTGACCCTCCAAGGTTTGGTTGGACTTTTTGATGGATTCTAAATGCACAAGGGTGTTTGTCCATAATTTTTGACTTGAATACAATCTAATGTTTAATTTACTACAAGAGACTTCATATTTTTTGGATCATTCATAAATTACTTATGTAATTTCAAAGAATTATGTGATAAAAACCTATTTATAATTGTAGCCCTTGCAAAACCCACATATGCATGTTCTAGAAGATTGCAGTAAGAGCACTCTACTATAAATACTTTACAGCTCGTTGGAATTAATAATGCTATCTATGTAGTATATTCATCCAAATTACTTAAATTTGTCATTAAAGATTCATCACTTATATTACCAATGTAGGTGGATGTAGAGCATTCTTGTGGTTAGGTCAAAATTGATTTAAAGGAGGTGAGTTGTAAGTCTCACCCCCAATTGTGAAAGCACTTTAACAATTTAATCCTTAAATGACATTTTGGATCCTATTGGGCAATCTAAAATTGAATTTTATGAAGCTTATTCAAATGGCCAATGAATGATCAATGTCCACCTTCCTCAAAATCTAGAGCAATCTTATAGCTACTAATAAAAAATTCTAACAAAATTTCTAATGCAAGAATTACACATTCAAATTTTGAAACCCAGATGTACAGTGGGGTACCAATCAAAATGTCGTTTTTGAATTCGCAGTGAGAAAAGTTTTAGTACTGCCAACTTTGAAAGCTTCCCGAGAGCTCAAAAATTGGTATTTTACCACGAAATGTTTTTTGCAGCATCATCTTTAAGTTAATTATATGTATGAAAAATTTCAAGTCCAAAAAATTCACCGAAAAAAAGTTATTCAAAATCTACCAACATGGGTAGTGGTGAGAAACATTTCACTACTTTCAACATTGACACCTTCCTAAGGATTGAGTTTTTTTTCTTTTGCCATGAAATTTTTGTCATGAAACAATATCTATGTTTTTAATATGTATAAAAAATTTCACGATAAAATAAATTATTTTTAAGAAGATATTTGAAATCTCCCAACAGGTGTAGTTTTGAGAAAATTTTCACAATTGCCAACTTTGACACCCTCCCAAGGACTGAGAAATTGGTTTCTTTCCATGAATTTTTTTTGTGAAGTAATCTCTATGTTGATAATATGTTCTTCAAATTTCAAATTCAAATGAATTACTAGGAAAAAGATATACAAAATCTCCCAACATGTGTAGTTGTGAGGAGGAGTTTTTGAGCCCTTAGTATAGTGTTATTTTGTGGAGCAAAGTTTGACATGAATGTAAAAACTCAACCTCACAATTACACATGTTGAGAGATTTTGAATATCTTTTTCTGGGTAAGCGTTTTGAACTTGAAATTTGGAGCATATATTATCAACATAAATTTGATCTTCTTCAAAAAAATTCATGTTAAATAGACAAATTTTCAGCCCTTGGGAGGGTGTCAAAGTCGGCAATAGTGAAAATTTTCTCACAACTACACATGTTGGGAGATTTTGTATATCTTTTTTTTGGTAATTCATTTGAATTTGAAATTTGAAGAACATATCATCAACATAGAGAGTACTTCACAAAAAAATTCATGGAAAGAAACCAATTTCTCAGTCCTTGGGAGGGTGTCAAAGTTGGCAATTGTGAAAATTTTCTCAAAACTACACCTGTTGGGAGATTTCAAATATCTTCTTAAAAATAATTTATTTTATCGTGAAATTTTTTATACATATTAAAAAACATAGATATTGTTTCATGACAAAAATTTCATGGCAAAAGAAAAAAACTCAATCCTTAGGAAGGTGTCAAAGTTGAAAGTAGTAAAATGTTTCTCACCACTATCCATGTTGGTAGATTTTGAATAACTTTTTTTCGGTGAGTCTTTTGGACTTGAAATTTTTCATACATATAATTAGCTTAAAGATGATGCTGTGAGAAACATTTCGTGGTAAAATACCAATTTTTGAGCTTTCGGAAGGCTTTCAAAGTTGGTTGCAAATTCAAAAACGACATTTTGATTGGTACCCTACTGTACTATGAAACACAAAATCTACAATGATATACAAATCACTTGAAGATAAAGAAAATGGTATTAACAAATTTTACAATTGAATATTGGAGAGACTATTGTGAAGATTCACTCAAAACCAAATCCCTTGGAGGCTATAATTGTCCTTTGAAGGGTTAATTACACCAAAGAAGGCAAATTAATTATTTGACATACCATACACACTTCGAGAGGCAACTAAAGATTAACCTCTAAGTGTCACAAACCAATTAGCTCTAAAGGCAGGACCATTCTAAAAAAAGGAACATAACTTGAATTTGAATTGATTATTACATTCTTCACCATACAAATCTATAGCCAACAACCTCATCAATCTAGACTCATTTCTTTGGAGGAAATCCATTATATGGATGCAAACGTTATAAGGATTGATGAACCCAATGTCCTAGAATCAAATGTCTAAAAAACATTCTCTCTGACGTTCAAGAATTAAGGTATGCTTGTAAGTCACATGCTTCTAACAGTCAAAAATGTGGGATATGATTTTCTTAAAATTGGTACAATGATAAACTTGTTATTAAAATTACCACTTGGTCAATGGCATTTGTATTGGTTGTTGTTGGTCTCGTGGTGTATATTCTCTACATGTTTGTAGTAGAAAAAAAGGAAAAATTTGTGAAGAAGGGTGCAAGGTTGAAAAAATTGAACACCTAAATTCTATTTATAAAATAGTCCCTATTAAAAAACTACATTAACTCCTAAAGGACCAAGCTACATTTTTTAGCAACATAGAAATTTTGGGTAAGTATGTGAGACTAGAGATTTTATTATTTTTCTTTGAAATTTTCACTCAACATATGGACAGGGAATATCTTTAAGGTCTAACAATTTTCATAACTTTTGACTACATAGTCAAAAAGTTATTGCATAATATGTTGTTTCTTTCTCAATTGGGGCAATTTAGGGCTTTGAATAGATTTTAAAAAAACATTTCTTTAGAAGTGTGTGTATATCTATTAGATGAAAGTTATGAGGAGTTTTAGTTTGTGGAAAATTATAGATTTTCTACTTTAAAATAAACTTAGAAGTCCTTTATTTTACTCAATTTTCAATTATTTTGAAAAATATATATATAAACATGGGGTGTAGATTGTTTATTACAACATTACAACCAATGGGATTGACATTATTCAATTTCATAAATAAGCTCTTAACCAAGTAGTGTTTTAAATCATTTTCTACTTCTTTTTATTTACATATTTTTCCTATATATTGTACAATTTTAAGTAATTTGAAAATTTTCAAACATGCCATCTTGTCTTAAATAATGAATCCAAAGAAGCACAACCATTTTGGACATTTTTTCATGTAAATTTAACCTTGTAAAGTGTAACTACTTGTTTTTTTAGGTCTAGTAAGAGAATTTTTGTAAATTCAAATGCTAGTATCTTGGAATCCACATGGCAAAAATATTTGTAATTTTTTCTACATCTTTTCAAACCAATGTTCTACAAGATCCTATAATTACACATGTCATAAAATTATTCTTTTTCCAAAATTTGGTACTTGTACTAGATATGGCAGTTATTGAGTGTTTTGGGTGAAAACATAGTGAAGAAACTATAGGGATTAAAGAATTTACAAAAAACCTTAGGATATTGAATATATGTCCTTTGTAGATTTTTATATAAAATATGTTCATCTTAAATGCAATAAATAAGGTAAATAGCCCTATATCAAATATCTTCTTAACTCAAGCAAGTTCCTATAGCATCAATTTTTAGTGAAACTCTTTGGAACTTTTTCATTAGATAATAAAAATTATTAGATTTATAAATTTTTATTTATTTTTATTGCAATCAATGCTTAGAAGAAAAATTTATACTATAAAAAGTTTGAATTTTGACTCAATCTATACATAAGAGGATTTTTCAAGGCTCTAAGAGATTGTTTCAACCCTATTTTCTAGTCTATGAACCAGTCAGATTAAATAATAATAATAATAATAATAAAAATTTAAAATTTAAGAAATTATTTTGAAAAAAAAATTGAATTTTTAAATAAAAATATTAATTAAATATTATTCTGTGATGTGGCAATCTCTTGGCCTTAGTTGCCTCTATACGAGCTGAAAATCTTCATGTGGAAAGTAAATTCACATAAAAAATTGAAATTAAATTTTTCTTTTTTCTAAAATAGATTCTAATTTTTTCTACACATGAAGCATTGATTCATTCCAATTGAATTTCTTAGAACTTTGAAAGTTATGAGCAATCATGTTTTTTAGACAATCTAAGCATAATCTTGAAAAAATAACTCATAGAATTCATTTGTGATTGCAATTTTCACAATTTTTCAAAGAAAATCATTTGACAAGGTTAAATTTGTTTCTTACTAGAACAATCTCACAATTGAAATTATTGTATTTTAATCCCATCTTTGAGCTAATAATGATTTAATTTTTCTTTCAATCTCAAATCTACTTCTACTTAATAATTGTTTACAAAATGAAGATAAAATGTTTGATTCATTTTTTTAATTCTTAGACTTTCAACTCAATTCTTCAATATTACTTTTAAGAAAATTCAAAGTCCATAGTTTAGAAAAAAACAAAACTTTACAAATAGTAGTGAAAGTCATATAAAATTGCAAGCCAATGTTAAGAAAAAAATTCCAACTAAAATGGCTAATATCTTCTAATCTCTTGGATCAAACGTCATGAAATTTTTACCATGTGATCTCAAACAAGTAAAGTACAAGATTCTACAATTAAATTTTCTAAAAATATTTTTGTTTTGTTTCATTTTCTTGAATGAATACAATAGAAATTGCAGTTTTGAGGGGGGATTTTCAAAAAAAAGAAAAAAAGAAAAGGAAAAATAGTCTTAATTAGTCCTTTAGGGGTGAAGTAACAATAGTTGTATTAAAATTACAAAATTTTATAATTACTTTGAAACTCCTTACAAGGTAGCAACTAAAAGATTGCAAGAAGATCAAATTAATAATTTGAATATGATAACCACCAAAGTTGAAAAAATAAATTTAAAAAATAATATTCATAAAATTAAACATTTTAAACTCAAGAAATAAGAGATTTGCACTTTTGTTTAATTCACTTTTGCTACTTAAAAACATTTAGTTAAGGAAATAATCTAAAGATTTTGTAGAAAGATATCAATATTTAACCTTTAACTAAAGTGATTGCAAGAAACACTTGTACTATTTGTTGCGTTTTTTTAATAAGGCTTATGATTTTTTCTAAAGTACTTTAAAATTAGAAAGAGAACTTTTGAAAATTTTAAAATATAGATGAGGTAAGCATTTTTAAGATGAAGGTCATTTCCAAAAGAAAAGCATAGAAAAATTGTCTAAGTAGGAGAACCAGAAAGTACCAAATCTTAAGAAAATAGACACTTTGGTGTTTTAATTAATAAAAAATAGATAATAAAATTAATAAACTAAAAAGTATATTTGTAAAAACTTTATGGAGATGGTCATTCACCAAAATAATCACTAAAATAAAATTTTATATGTTTTGAGATGCAAGCTGAATGAAGCTTGTTTTGTAAACTTGTACATCACATAAAATTAACTATTTTTAAATTTACTTTAACCCCTAAAGGACCAACATGCCTTTTTTGGCAACATAACTATTTCGGGTAGGTACGTGTGGCTAGAGATTTCCATATTTTGGGACCAAATTTTAATAGAAGGTGTGGACGAGGAATATCTTCAAAGCCCAACAATTTTCGTGACTTTTGACTACATGGTTAAAAAGTTATCACATGATATGTTGTTTATTTCTCAACTCGGGCAGTTTGGGCAGATTAGAAAAAATCACTTTTTTAGAAAATAAAAATTTGAAATTGGCTTAATAGATTTATATATACGTGGAAAGCTTTGAATCATTCCATTTGGACTAATGAGTCAAAAGTTATGAAGAGTTTTAGTTTGCGGGTAGTTATAGATTTCCTACTCTAAAATAAACTTTGAAGTCCTTTATTTTACTCAATTTTCAATATTTCTGGAAAAAAATAAAAACATTGGGTGTAGGTTGTTTATTACAACATTTGAACCGTTGGGATTGGCAAGTTTCAATTTCACAATTTTTTTTTAACAATTTAGTATTTTCAATCATTCTCTACTTCTTTTTACTTACTATTTTTTTTCTATATGTTGTCCAATTCCAAATGATTTGAAATTTTTTGAGCATGTAGACAACTTGACTTGGAGAATGAATCCAAAGAAGCACTACCATTTTGGACTCTTTTTATGCAAATGTGAGCTTGTAAAGTGCAGCTGCCCGTATTTTTACAGTGATAAAAAAAGGATTTTTGTAACTTCAAACACTAATATCTTGTAATCCACGTGGTAAAAAAATTTGAAATTTTTTCCTCGTCTTTTCAAACCTGAATACTACAAGATCCTACGGTTGTATGTGTCCAAAAACAATATTTTCCGAATATTTGATACTTGTGTTAGAAATGGCAGTTTTGGAGGGGTTTTGGTGAAAACATAGTCAAAGAACTTTAGGGGTTAAACAATAGCTACAAGTCTTCTAGAAGACCATATCTCGAAAATTTCACTTCAAATTTTGTTTCTTTGGGTACTACTTTGCTAAAAAAACACAAATTAAATATTGTAATAAAAGAAATTGGATGCTATTTTTGGATAGTAAAACAATTCTGAATTTTTTTGAAAAATCAAACAAGGTGTATAATAGTTGTGAGTACCTTTTTATAAGTTTTGTATCACTTGGACAAAGAGTGCAAAAGTTATGGCCCAAAAAGAAGGTCAGCCTGTGATGTGTGATTGAAGATAGTACAATCTAGCAAAGTAGTATCCAAAGAAACAAAATTTGAAGTGAAATTTCTTGCAATCACCTTCTAACTCTTTATATTGAATTTTGGCGGAAGAACCTTTTTTAATTATAAGTTAATTATTTTCATTCATATAGATTAAGGAAATTATAAATAGAATTAAAAAAAAACTCAACTTTCACTAAAAAACCAATATGAATAAAGAATTATTTGAAGATGGTTCTATCAATTAAAGTAGATAAATTTATATGAAGAAAAATTGTATACAAGCTATATTGCTAATAATATCTTTATACATACCAAATAGAAAAAATAACATCAACATCCATCAATAGCACTACAATAATAGGTAAATTTATTGGTGTGCATCTATCTCACAGACATTAGACAATCATCCATCTATATTACAACTATACCTCTGTCATTGCATGCCCTCTACATTCACTTCTAAAGAGATGCTACAATCTCCTCCTATTGATGCATGTCTATCTCATACATGATAGACAACAACATCAACACCATCAATCTATATTATAAATTTGCAATTTCATCTCTTTTTCAACATCTATGTTCACTTCCAAAGATAGGCTATGATCTCTTTTCTTAACATTATAGATGGAATATTACAAAATAAATTGTGAATTTATGTAAAAGAATATTTTGTGACAACTACTACTTTGAAATATTTTGTATTGAATGGAACAATTTTAATTCAATTTTACAATATATATTTATGAAAAAACAAAGGCTTTTATTGTAGTCTCATTCCATAATATTGTATATCTTCAACATGTATATTTTGGAATACTTTGGTCAATTTAATTATTTATAAAAAAATTGAACATTGAAACAATACTGATATGGAACAATATTTAAATGTAGTCTCTTTTGAATTTTTATTAATTGGTGTAATAAAATCATGTTTGAATCAATACATGGTACCAACTCTTATAGAAATGTCAATTTAGACTTTACACATTTATACTATATGTCAATTTGAAGGTTCTAAATTAAATAATGCACTTAATAGGATGAATCACTAGAAAGGAAGGCTCTATAAGAGGTTTTCTTACCATATTGGGAGATTGCGAGTTCCTGGACTATAGGAACTCGCTAAAAACTATCCCAGTAGCTAATCTAATGTAATTTGATGTGGCACAGAGACTGCCACATCAGATAATAATATTTTATTAAATAAAAAATTGATTTTTAAATTATATTTTTAATAGTTTTTTAGATTTTTAAAATTTAAATTAAAAAAAATCTGACCAGCAGTGGCTAGTTCATAAAATGAGGAATGAGGCTGAAATAGTCTCTCAATACCTTGAAAAAATCTCTTATGCAAACTCCCACCAAAAAGTAAACTATTACTCTGTAACTATCAATACTTAATACATGCTCAATTTTAATTGGATTTGGATTTTTTTTTTCTTAAAAGAATGAAAAAAAATTGTATAGTATACAATAAAATTATCCACCAACAGAGAAGACCCAAAGTTCCTAGCAAAAAAACAAGTTAAGTCTTAATTACTCAACTTACTCTTCTAATAAATGATCCATCAACAAGGGAATCTCCAAAACTCTCACTATAAAATCAAGTCAAGTCCTAGTCCTCAATTCATGTTCAATTTCACTTATATTTAGGTTAAGAAGAAAATATGACCCTAAAAATAAAATAATTTGATAGAATTTATGAAATGATCTTCCAACAATTAAGGCCTTCATTCCCACAAAAAAAATAATGTCGACTCCTAAAGACTCAACTACAAGTTGATTGGCTTACATTTATATTAAAAAGCCAATAAGAAAGCAAAGCCTCATATAGACAAGAATTGAATACCATACCATAAAACTTAAGACCTGAAGGCCCATAGATTAAACTTACTCCCGAGTAAAAGTCAAGTTATCCTTAAAATATTGTTGAAGACTCAAAATATTTTGGAGATGACTTCACCTTAGATTGTAGGTTGAAAAAAAAAGTTTTTCATCCAATATTTTTTTTCAAAATTTCTTGAATACATCTTTAGTGAATTGTATTGCAAACTCTCTCAACATGGTATTATCAATTTTTTGTAAAAAAGAAGATGCTTAATCTATGAATCCCCTTTGAAGTGTAATTTGGTCATTTCTTGTTATTTATAGTTTCTATTCTAATTCAAAATTTTGGAAGTTTTGGAAATTTCAATGTTCTATAGCAATAATAACTTTGGCATATAATCATGGTTTCTTGATTTCTTAATTTTAAAGTGATACATTAACTTTTGTTCATGCCATGATGTTAGATACTATAATATTCATCTATGTTGACAATACCAAATTTTTAAAGTATATTTTGTACTCAAGAGTATTTGATATCAATTTATTTTCATTTTTTCTTTATAAAAAATTTACATAATTTCAAACTTTTCCCAAAAAAGATTGGAAAGTTTTGTGGCTTGCAATAGATATACGACTTCACCTTTGAAAAATGAATATAAATGTTTTGGTCATATTCAATTGCAAAATGGCAACAAATACAGAAGGGCGTTAAATCCTACCATCAAAGGTGGGCCCAACAAGCTAGATTTTATCCTAGGAATAAATGCTGAAATTTTTTATTTCTTGCACAAATTTATTTCTAACAAATTCTGAATTCATATTTGCAATTCGAGACCCCAAATTAGCAAGATAGAATGAAGAATCTATCCAAAAACACTGCCCCAAATGGGGTCTTTTTTACTTTCACCCTTGGATAACACAAGTTTTACCCCTCTGGGCCCACCTTTGAAGGATACAGCAATGGCTTTGAAATCAGTGCTCATGGGCTCGTCTTTCCACGGTAAAGCCCTCCAAAAGTTACTCCACCATCCTCAATTTGACTTGTATTTGGGTTCCCAATCCCAGAAGAAGCCCCAAAAGGAAAGACTTGGGTCGAGTGCCGTAGAATGCCTCCCCATGCCCGCACCTGGCTGGGCCTACGCTTCCCCTTCCAACACTCTTGCCCCCAATTTCATCTCCGTCGACGCACTCTGCTTCTCACCCCTTCAGTTGCCCATTTCGACTTCGATTGCGCCGTTCTTCCCCTCCCCTCCCTCGCAGATTGCCTCCTCCGTCCTCCGCTTCCTCCACTTCTTCACCATGATTCCCCTTTCTTCGCCATTTCATCCTAACCCCTGCATCCCGATCCCGATCCCGCCCTAGCCCAGCTTGTCGGGATTCACGACGAGATCGTGGCGATGGTGACAAGGCCCTTGCGGAGGATTTGAAGCTTTGGGATGGCGCCGTTCGGGTCTCTCCCGCAGACGGAGAAGGCGAAGATCGAGCAGATCGTGGCGGAGTATTACGCCAAGGCGCTCCACGTCGTGTTGGAGTCCCGGATCCCGCACCACGGGCACAGTAGTGAGCCTGCTGCCGATGCGCACCGTGGTGCCACCACCAACAAGTGGTTCAATTTGGAGTTGGAAAGCGCCAGCCATGTCATGGAGAGCGTGGAGCCGTGGAGGCGAGGGTTGTGCCAGGAGCCGATGGTGGTGGACATCTGGTTGCACCAGCCATCGGGAGGACAGCAGGAACCTCCGTCGTCGTCTCTAGAGCGACAGCGCAGTTTCGGCAACAAGTGGAGCTCCTCGCCGCAGCGCGTGACGAATTTGAGGGCGGAGTCGTGGAATGAAGACGACGCGGGAACTTCCTCGGTGTCGCGGACCCTGTTGGAGCGATGGGTAGTGCACTACGAGCGGACGAAGAAAGGCTCTTGGTTAGGGTTTGGGCCTGTGTTGAAGGGGGTGTCTGTAGAAGGGGGTGCGTCTCTGGAGGAGGACTTAGGTCGGGCAGGGTTGCAGGCGAATCATGTGTTGGAAAGGCCCGTGGTGTACAAGCGGACGGTGATTATGTTGCGGTCACTGTACTGCTTGGTGCGCACTTTGCCTGCGTTTCGGCTGTATAAGCTTGCGACGTCGTCGTCGCATAGCCGCAGCTTCTCCCTGTCTTACTCGGTCTCGCCGGCGACGTCGACGCTCTCGGAGCAAGACGAAGGCGCCATGATGAAATGCAATTTGACGCCGATTGAGACGCAGTGGGGGAGGCTCTGCATCTATTCGATGTACAGGAATGCCACGGCGGTCACGGCTTTGGAGGTGACGCCGCGAATTCTGTCTCGGATCATTCCGGATTATGTCGGGAGCCCGACGACGGATACCTTGCGGAGGTTTACGAGCGTGGGGTCGTTACCTTCGGGCGGGCTTTCGGGAAGACATGGCGTGCATGTGGTTTCGTTACCAGGTGATTCCTAAATCTCTGATCCCTCGATTGCGAATTAGGGCAAGACTGTTTTTGCAATTCTTTCTCCTCCTGCCACCCAGGCTCTCATTACACTTGCAGTAACTTCATCTTGCTAGTTTGAAATACTCGTTCCATGACTGAATGTTGAAATGTTTACTCCTCGACTGTGAAAGTCGGCTTCCGAGTTTTGTAAGCTTTGAACTCAATGAATACTCGGATTTCTAAATTGCTCTTCATAAATGTCCTGCCGCCTTCTTCTTGGGTTGAAACTGCAGGTAGACCAGTAAGGTGCAATGTTTATAACTTTAGACTGCCACTGCAATACTCTCTTGTCTTTCCTTCTGGAGCCCAGAGCTCCATTTAGAATTTTCGTTGGATTTACTACTCGTGCATTGGGTTTTGAAGTCTCGTGTCAGAATCACCTTTTATTGGAGAACGCAAGTCTTTCACTCCGAAAACCCTATTATATATCAGTGTTGGAGGGGTCCCTTTTTCCTCCTTCGCTCTGACATCTGACGTCTAGGTACTTTTGATCTTTTGGAAAACCCAACTCTGACCCTGCTCTGCCACCAAGCGTGCGTATTCACCACGGGATTGGTTCAGGGGGTCCTTGTGCTCTTAATCTTTCAGTGAAGATTGGGACACCAGGCATCCTGGCAAAGCGTATTCTTCCCCACGTCTTCACGAAGGGAGGACAGGATCCCAGTGAATGATTTTTCGTGATGCTATAAAAGGACATGTGTTCTAAGGATGCTATGACAGGATTCTTAATCGGGGAGTTATTTCGGTATAGAACGTTATGTTGCTGTAAAACACTAGGCGGATGGGGTGAGTGTTGCGAAGCTTTTGTTTTGGTGTGCCCTGTGCTCATCTTGAGGTGTGGTTTATTTCAGGTTCTGTTCCGAACTCTCCATCGGGGGCATTTGGACGACGCCACAGTTGGAGTGGGGGCATAAACAAGATACAGTCACAGCCTCCGCTATTGCCAATGTCGCCTTCCTACAAATCTTCCTCACCTTCTCCTTCCCACCCGTCTCATGACTTTCAAAACTCTCCACCTAAAGCTCCGCTCTACTTCCACCACTCATCCTCCCCATCTGGGACGCACGCTCCGTCTAATCTCTCTCCTCGAAATTCCCCTCATCAGAGGCAGTTCGTTCATCCTCCATCCTACCATCACCCTCATCACGACTCTCAACCTATTCCCATCCATGCTCGGCATTCTCCTCCGTTCTCCCCCTCTCCTTCCCCCTCTCCCCCTCAGCATGGCTACAGCCGTTCCAGGAGTGACCCTGTAAGTATTCCCCGCCCCACTAACCTTAACCGCCCTTTGCCTGCTGGCACCCGCGCTGCCGATCCTCATCATCAAAGCAAAAGCCCTCTCCCTCCACCTTCCCCTCAGACTCGAACTTTGGAGAGGACTCCTTCTTTCAATTCCCGACTTCATTCGGGATCTGCTGGTCATGTCTCCAACTTGTCATTAGATAGCAAGATTGCGGCTCGATCGGCTGATTCCTCACAATTGGTCTCCCCCCAGAGTCGGTTTCGCAGAAATCAGGTACTCCTTTTTTTTAGTTTTGCTGCGTTGCCGAATTTAGTTTTGAGCATTAACAATTGGTTGCTTGACTCTAAGTTCAACAGAGAATTAGAATGGCAGTTCTTGGTGAATATGAAGTTCGAGTGTTTCTTTTCTATCATAGGACAACACCTGCTTCTCGCATCTGAAATCTACAGTTGTCCTGCGAGTCTTTCTAGTTTCACTTCAGCACCGGGATGGAGATTTTGTAATGACAAGATATTCTATTGCTGGTTTTCAGACTTTCGGAGAAGATCAGGGGGACGAACTTGCACTGTCAGGCATAAAACGGTCTGTGTACAGTCCTCCAGGGCTTGTATTACCTGGTTTCAGAGCTACCAACAGGGTTTCAAGCCACAATCATGAGGATCCAGAGGATGTGAACCTTGAGTGTCCGTTCGCAATTGACAACGATGAATCGGAGGATTATCTGAGCAGGTACTCCCTCACATGCGATCATACTGTTTACTATACAGCTCACCTTATTTCCTGTTAACTTTAAATTTTGTAGTCTGCGTAGTTCATTATTTCCATATCTGCTTGTGAGCGTCATCGTATATCTGTCCTGTCTTGACTTGGAGTTGTTCGAGGTTTTATTTCTGATGCCTTAGCTACTTAGGTACACCTTTTTGAGAAAACTTGCACCTTGAAGGTTACTGAAGCATCCCTCAATAATCAGCAGTTATGTTTGTAAAGCTTGGGTTTTGATGGGTTCCTGGAACCTTCCAGCGAGCGGCGTTGCTGCAAAGGTACCTATTTTCTTTTGTGCTTGCGTAATTGCTCACCTTCTGTGACTGATCGTTGACAGAGTTGGGAGTCCCAAGCCGAAAGTCCCTGATTCGCCTGACTTTCAGGGAAGCACTCCAGGGTCGGCAGTGGGGGCTCTAGTTAGGATCCTTAAGGGTGCAGCCCCCTTACGCCAACAAAGTGCTCCACCTGCCTTTGCGGACCTTCCTGGGATCAAAGTGGGTGTTTCTCCATCCTCTCCTGTTGCAATTGCAGGAAGAGCCAAGAACAGTCCACCTCAACCGAATTCCCTTGGTGCGCGTAATGTTTTGAGGGGCCGACCTTCTGACTTTCGACCGACTAGTTTGGTAGGCCATGGAGCGTCATTTGGTACTGGAGGGATTGGCTCCCCACCATCGATAGGAGTTAGACAAGCCAGCTCGAAATCAGCCGCTGACGCTCTGGAAGAGTTAAGGCAGTACCGAGAGATGCGGGATTTTTTAATTCATCAAAGTGGGGAGGCCAAATCAGGGCCGGGTCTGCTAGCAGTGAAACGTATGTAAATGGAGCAGCGTTACTCAAGGTTTATGACCATGTATAGAGTGGAAGATGAAGCTGGGGGAAAAAACTGGTATTGTACAGGCAAGTTTAGGTGACACTAGAAAAAGGAGAAGAAAAAAGGGGGTCTTTCCCACAGCTGGCGGACCTGATACAATTTGTTGTTGTAGTGAAAACTCTAAAGGAAGTTGAGCATTGATTCATGTCTCTACAACTGGTACGTACCCCTTGGATCTCCTTTTATCATCTGTTTACAATCCAGAGCATCTTTCTTTGGGGTGAACTGCGGCGTAACATAGCTGTTCACATTCCTGGTATCTTATCAATCCATTCTGGCATGTAGTGTTGGTGTCCAAGTACTCAACCAATGCCATCTGAATTCTCAAAAGCCAGGACTCGTTAGTTTCGAGATTCTCTGATCACTGGACCAGAATTGTGCTACTGAGAATTAGAGAAGAAAGAAAATGGTGCTACACTACTATTGACAGCGAATATTTCTCATTTTAAAGTGTACTTGTGCCTTAAGAAATCTCTCAATTGTTTCGGTACTAGTGTGTAGAGATCTCCTGGTAATGTGCACAGGCACCTTAAATTATCAAGACAAGTTTTCATTGTCTTCAGCGTGCCCACATTGTGAAATTTTTTGTCCTACTACATTAGCAAACTGTAATGAAAGGTTTTGCAAGTTGAATCTGAAATTGTTGTGACTCATGGAATGTCTCAGAGATTTTCAAAAGGAGTTCATGGTACAATTGGTCATAGGTAACAACACATGTGGAACCTTGGAGCTGTATAAAGTGATGCATGAATAATGCTATCCCCAAATAGCCACTTCGATTAACCCTGAAGCTCTCCGACGTCCATATTTTGGATGATGAACAAAGGGCTTGAAGGCACTGTTTCATCCAACTAACCTTCTTTAATGACCAAATTCATTAAATTCTGGTAATTGATATATCTGTACAAAATTATAAGCAAAAATGTGCAACAATTCAAAAAAGGATTGAGGCATTTAGGGGTTAATCCTTTAAGTTCCTTGACTATGCTTACTCCGAAAACTATCATTTCTATTTACCAATACCATATATTTTTTAGAAAACATATTTTGAGATTTGTAATTGTAGGATTTTGTAGTAAATTGGTTTGAGAACATGTGGAAAAAATTTGAGTTTTTCACCATGTAGATTGTTAGATATTAGCATTTTATCCTTGCAAAATTCTAAGCAATTGTATTTCACAAGGTCACACTTGTATGAAAAGATATTCAAAATGGTTGTTACTGTTTGAATTCATTGTTCAATGCAAGTTAGGTAGATACTCAAAAAATTTCAAATCGTTTGGAATTGAAAAAAAATAGTAAGTAGAAAGAAATAGCAAATGATTCAAAATACAAAATTGTTAAGAATTTCTTTAAGGAATTGAAAAATGCCAATCCCAATGGTTGTAATGTTGTAATAAACAATTTACATCCTATGATTTTATTTTTTTTGAAAAATATTGAAAATTGAGTAAAATAAAGGACTTCAAAGTTTATTTTAGAGTAGAGAATCCATAATTGTCCGCAAATAAAAACTCCTCATAACTTTTGACTCATTGATCAAAATGAAATGATTCAAAGCTTTCCACTCAAACATAAACGAAGAAAATCAATTTCACATTTTTGTTTTTGGAAAAAGTAATTTTTTCCAATTTGCCCAAACTACCTATTTACATAAAAAAGCAACATAATAGGCCATAATTTTTAATTCATATTTCCAAATGTCTTGATTTTTAGTGCTCAAGAAAGATATTCCTTGCCCCCATATTCTATTAAAATTTGGGCCAAAAATATAGAAATCTTTACTCACATGTACCTACCTAAAATTTGTTATGTTGCCAAATTTAGCAGGGTGGTCATGTAGAGGTTAATTCCTCAAGTTTTGAATATGATAGTGATTATACATGATGATTGGAGGTTTGCTTAAGATACTTGACTTTTCAAATACTATTGCCTAATTGAAGGAATAAAAACCTTTAAACTTATACTCAACTTGATTCAATTTGTCTTTTATTCCTACATGTATAGTATGCTAACCTTCACAAATTATATATACTATGTATTGGTATTTGATTTTTAGAAGAAAATTGCAACAATGGTCATTCTTTAATGTAATTATTCACAATCAACATTGCAATCTTGTTCAATTGCATTATCAATCACGATAAAGTTCACTATCCCCCCAAAATCTCTCCATTCCTAGAGATTTTTTATATATTAATTCTAGAAAATGGTGACCAATGAAATTTTGAATATGAGTTGTACAGTACATATTTATTGGAAACTTCAATTCATTGAAAATCAACCTCAAAATTTTTTAGGGATTTACTTTAGATAATTCAATCAAATACATATTATCACAAATTTTAAGTATATATTATCATATATATTATAATGAACAACCATTCATTGTAATATCAATATACCTAAACTTCCCAAATTAAGTATTTATAGCCATTTTCAAAGACAAAGTTATCTATTTAAAAAAAACAGAAAAAATAAAGTCATGTACTCCATAACTTTTGCATTTTAGTCAAATGTTAGAAATTTTTTTTCAAGTACACGGAAAAAATTTGAACAAAAGAACTTATATTCAACAATAGAAGAGTTTTGTAGTCAAAGGTGGTAACTAATGAATGTGAAAATTAAAAAGGAATAACTTTGACAGAAAATGGAGAATTATAAATTCAAATGGTGAAGATGTTTAAGGAAGCATTGTGTTCCCTTTGTGTACATTTCAACTTTGCAATGTTAAAAAAAGAAATTAAAATGGCTTTCTATTTTTTTTTCTATGTTCCTCATACCTTTCATTTCATAGGTTAGATATAATGGTTTAAGTGTTTTTGTATAGGAATCAATATATCCAATCCAATCCAATTAATTATTTGTTTCTTAGAATATTATTTTAGATACTTGCTTCAACATTGAAATCACAAAAATCCTTACAATTGTTGCAATATTTGTTGAATGACAATAGACAAAGCATTGCATGTAGAATATGATGATTAGAAGCTATACTAAACTTTCATTCAAAATTTCTCAGTGAAGAGCAATACAAGTTGCCAAAATTTAAAAAAAAATCTAGAATAGGCTCTAAAGTTGTAAAGAAGCTAATAAGTTTCTCAAACACAAACTTTGACCATCAAATAAAATTTTGACTACCTATAAATCTATAAATTTTTCTTTATTTATCTATAAATTTTTGCTTAAATTTTATTCATCTTAATCTCTACTAGCACAAAGGGCCTTGAACAAAACTTAAATGTGCTATAAAATATACCTCTTACATCTTTTTTGAATTTTTTATCAACAAATATTATAATATGTATTATAAATAGAAACTACCTATATAGACAAAATCTAGAAAAATGTCTATGAATATTTTTCAACTAAATTTCAAATATATATGTTTTGAAAATTAAAAATAAAATAAATTCTTTGAATTTAAATATTTTATGATCTGCTAAAATGTCATCTTTCACAAACAAGCACTAAAATGTTAAAGATTTGATCAAAAGTATATTATTAAAGTCACTTGAATAGGAAGATTTTAATACTTTAATAATATCATATACTTAGTATACATTTCTTCATTAAGAAAATTTAGGTAATAGAAATTTCAAAATCTAATATATTCGAAGAATCCATTTTTCTATACATTAAACAAATAACACTTGGAAAAACAAATTCTTGACATCCAAAAATGTTGCCTCAAACTAAGCAATGATGGCAAAAAGGATTCATGAAGCTTTAACGGGGTAGGATTTCAAATGCCATGTTACTATAAATGTGAACCAAAACAAACTAATTTTAAATTCACCTTATTATTCAAAAATCAAAATGAGCTATAAATTGAAAATTTAAGACCTAGTTTACATCAAAGAGAAAATTCAATCATTTTCACTATAGAGAGTTGAATATTTGGCATTAATTTGGTATAAACTATTATATTCAAAAAAAGGTTTTATAGAAACTTAATAGTTAGTCACATTAATAAAGAATGAATAGAATTTGATTTTTCAATATACTTAGTTGTACTTCACCTACTTTGTACAGCTCTTGAAGTAAACTCTTGAAATCTTTTTTTATACACCCCATGGATGTTGGGTGATTTAGAGGTTAATTTCTTCTTACTTGAAGGGTTTATCTAAGAAATCTAGTTGATATTGTCTTTTTGTATAGCAAGATTCAATGAAGTGTTTGACTCTTTAACCTATTGTGGTTGATTCTCTAGGTGGGCTAGATGTTTTCTAGTTCAAGGCTAAACATAGAAAGAATACCAAATGATGATGCATTCTAGAATTCTGAATGCACCACCTTTGCTGTAAATTTTGTGGCAATTGAAGGTTCCCTTGCTAGAGTATTTTTTTAATTTATATCCCATATTTTGTTAGTTTCATCAACTTCTAAATTGCATGCCACTATAGATTGTCTTGATTCTTTCCCAATTCATTCAGTTCCCAATTTCCTTCACACGTCTCTTTTCTTTTGACATTATATTCATTCTAAAATTCTAGCTATGGATGAAAAAAATTCAATTTCAACCAAAAAATAGTTGGCTAGTCATTAATGGGTTAAATTTTTTTTTAATTCAAATGATTTTTCCACAATGTATTTTATTACAAATCTTGCAAATTTTCAAAATCATAGAAACCAAGGTGTATCCTTTAGGAGTCAATTCCCAAGCCTATCTAGCATTTTTGAGCTTAGTAACATCATTGCTTTTGAAGTGTTTTAGGTCTAAATCTCAACTACATAATCTTCGAGTGTACATAATGTAGATGAATTGAATCAAATTTGGAATCATTTGGTCACATAGATTGTAAGATTGTAAAATTGCAATATTTTAGTGTTGAAAAAGGGTACTAAAATTTTCATGTAGCATTATATTAGAGGTGAAATTCAATTTCTAAACTTCAAACTATAAAGTGCTAACTTCAAAACTAGCATACAAGCACATTGATAAAAGAAATTATCATTCAAACACGCATTCAAATGATTCACTATGTCTCCAAAATGACTTTGAAATGTCAAAAACTAGCAAAATTGGTTGCAATAAACAAATCTAAAGATGAGTACCCTTCTACCATTCTTCTTCTCAAACACTTGTTGGATTAATATGAAACTTTAACCACACAAACTAGACTAATATGTGCAACTTTTTTTTTTAAATGATTGGAAATGTCCACCATATGAAGAAGGAAGAGGTCACCAAAGTTCATAGCAATCCAAAAATGTCTAGATTTTGAATTTTGAATGGTTACCAAATATTCAAAACAACTTGGATTGACTTGAAAATTTTACCACGATAACTACAATTCAAGTGGAATGTAACCCTTTTTCTCTTTAAAAAGATTGTCAAAAAAGAAGGTTTAAATAAAAGGTAAACAATTAAATTTAAAATTTAAAAAAAACTAGAAAACTAAAGATGAACATTGGATGAAGGAGATAAGTTAGGTACACCCAAAATGGCACCTGACCTTAAAGCGCCATCTACAATGTGCATACATTTCCAAAATCAATCATGTACCCAGACTGTAGATGGCGCTTTCAGAAACAGACTTTGACCATTAATAATTTTTGCATACAGTATCCAAATCCTTTGTTCTTTGGTGCGTTGGAACATGCTTTCACTCGCCAACAAGACTCTATTAAAATCTGAACAGCATGATAATAGGACCTAGGCCCAGTAAGAATAAGTGGTGCTTTTGGGTGTACCCACCTTACAAGTCCCCCCAAGGTTGTAGCCACCAAAATGCAGTTTGGCAAACTCAAATTAAACCCATGAACTTCAAATGGCTCCCAAAACTTCAATGTACCTTAGAATGGTCTGAAATTTTTTGCACACCAACTAGAAGAGAGAATGCAGATTTCCATACAAGTTTAATTGAATTCGGACCTCCAATGCAAATTTTACAGCACTTTGAATTGGACTTCCCGCAAAGCTAACTTCTCCGGGGCCCCTGCTGGGACCAGTTTCCCCTTGACGGATGTGAATGTACCAACGCAGACAGAGGTTCAGTTGATTGAATGTGACAGTGCTGCCCATGATTAGGATGGAATGCTCCTGCGGAAATAAGTTATAAAAAGTCCAGTTCAAAATTCACTTCACTTACTGTATCCTGATGGCCCTGCCTGTGCATCAATGGGCCTGCTGTGATCAATGCTCTAATCATCAATGGGGCCTCTTCAATAAGAAGTTGAAGTTTTGAACATTATAACAACTAACTTATTCATATTGATTTGCTTAATTTAATATGTGGCAAATTGGGTCTGAAGAGGTGGGCGGGATCCATAAGATTCAGCTAAGATAAGTTAGGTTATTCTAGAGACTAGGGTCATAATTGTCTTCACTTACTTAAGGTTGAGGCACCAGTAGCCGACCATTTAAACAATTTCAGAGCAGATTTTGCACAATATGAGGGGGTGGGAATTTTTCTCATGTAGGAAGATAAGAAGTATGGGGATAAAAAAAATTTCAGAATTTTATTTCTAGAACTGAATTTACAGTGAATTTTGGGAAGCAAAAAGTACTCCAAACCAATAGCCAATATTTAGAGTCTCCTAATTCCGATAATGCTTTAACTGCTTTCCGTTCACTTCTTCCACTCACTAATTTGGACATGTGTCATTACCTTATTAGTCTTGGCCTCAGAAAGGACCAAAACACGCAATTCACCCTACACGTTGATTGATTGGAAATAGGCCCCCTACATGTTGGCTACGTGGTCGACATTTGGTGCCTCAACCTTACAAGCACTAACATGGAATCAAAAGAAAATTTTAAGTTTGGATTATAGCTATTGATGCAAGAAATCAATGAACTAAAGTGACATAATGTACGGTAGAAGCACCCAAAACTGTCCAAATAAGGAATTCAGTATAGTTGGAGGCAACTTTTTCTTAAAATGATATTTTTCTAGTATTAGGGAGTGAAAATCATGAATATTCAAAAATAAATAAAAATTGGGATGTCGTTTGTAATTTCTATAATTTTTCAAAGTATTGACTCCCTAGACTACTAAAGTTGTTCAGTAGATGCCCCACAATCTGAACACTACTAAAATCAGCAGTGAGCCAATCAGATTTTGGTATGTGTCCTTTAATTGTGTTAGTGAATTACAATCAAACATTTGGTGAACACATTCACCGAAGTCTAGGGACGGTTTTGGATGAGTCTAGGGTCCACTACAAGGTACAAGTGCGGTATTGGGTGTTTCTCCCTTAGGAGGTTTGTAAAGTGCCCATTTAGGAGTTGACACTAAATTTGGGGAGGTAAAAGTGCTTGAAATATTTTTAAGTTAATTGTCCTTGAAAGAGAAATGGAATTTTCATCTAATTCAAGTTGTTTCATATTTTTTTGGAGTGTTGTGGAATTAGATATGAAATTTTGAAGTTGAAATGACATAGGACTCTAAAACTACACACCTCCTCAAATGTCCATTATTTGTACATTGTTGGTACAACAAAAGAGCGTGTGTACAAATAGGTATACATTTGAAGAAGTGGGTGGTTTTAGAGCTTGAATGCTTTAAGAACCTCCTAACATTAACACTTGCATTCTTCACTAGCTCTTGTAACAAGCATGAATCCTCATTTGTGTGGAACAATTTTGATGATTGCCACTATTGAAATGAAATAAGACTCATAAAATTTTCCTATAGAGAAAAGATTGATAGAATTGCATGATTTTTAGAAAATGCCATTGTCAACAAGATTGATGAAAGATGTTCTATTAGGCTAGACTTTGCACATATGCTAAGATCAAAATGTTGAAATTGGAATGCTCAAAGGTGCTTCAAATTTTTCAATTTTTCAATTTTCAATTTCAATTTTTTTCCGTGCATTGTATATAAGATCATAATTTTGTGTACAATTCTTTTTTTAATCATTTTGATGCAAGGAAAAAATATATGAGTGTTTGGAGTAACGTGCCTAGAGCACCTTCTCCATTCTAATGAAATTTACCAAAAATTGTATAGATGATTATTTTCATATTGGATTGCACAAATGGATTTAGCAAAAGAAATTGTGTAGGGTATCTTTGCTATTTACAGACTATTACTAAGGTTCATTTTTTGAATTTTTTGAAAACGTAGTTGAAGATGCCTAGCACATGCTGGGCCTATAGTCTTTTAGGGGCATTAGGAAAAAACTTAGACCAACAGAGGACCAAGAATTTGCATAGCAATAATGCAATTATAGAAAAATATTATTATTATTATTACTATTGTCATTGTAGGAATCAAGTGCGGCACTACAAGTGCCATGTCAAAGTGGTAGTTTCAAACAAATTAAATTAAATTAAACATTTTTTTCAAATTAAAAAAAAATACGTGTGCTTCACAATTACATTGTGGCCAATAATCAAACAACCTTCTACAAGGTTCTCATTTTTGTAATGTTCACCCTAGAACACCATGCATGTTAGTTACCATGGATATCATACTTTAGTATACTATTTGAATAAGTTGTTTAGGAAAATCAAGAACACTCATTTGAGGTCAATTATTGTACAAGACCCTCTTTTTTATAAAAATTTCAAATATAAATATTTACACTTCTATTTTATATTGAAAGATATTTTGTCATCAATTGCATGCTTAGTGTCAACAATATTAGAAGTTTAATTCTTGATGAATGAAGGTCACTTTCTTGGTCAAAGAACGCTTTATCTTATACCAAATGTATTTTATTAGTAATATTAGTAATCAATTGAGTGTAAACGGATGGATGCATACATTGGTTGTCATTCCTATTTGTATCCATAGAGCTTATGAGTGTATTCACATTAACCATTTCACCACCAAAAGAGGGTGTTGTTTTCAACATTTTTTTACACTAAAGTTTTGAAAACAACATTAATTTTTTTTCCTACATTTTAGCATCAAACAAATGTTAAAAATCTATATTGTTAAAAAGATGTCAAAAAGAGTAATAGGTATAGTGTCAAAAAATTTGTTCTTCAATTTGAAAGCTCATAAGTAACTCATAACTACCAAAAAGTTCCAAGTAACTCAAAACAACTTGGATATTGGAATTTGTACACCTTTAAAAAAGAGATATATAGTGTAAAAAATGCTAAATAGATACTTCACCTTATATGAATTACTGAAAATCTCCAATTTCACTTCAATGACATGACATTAAGAATTTCCACTACTAAGCATGAATTGGGTTCAAATCCACCATCACTTGCATATTAGTTGCCTTAGGCATCTATAAGCACAAATAACATTATTTTCAATGTCTTCTAGACATTTATTTCACTACAAGAAAATGGGGGTATAAATGACTTGTCCACAATGACTGCATTGACAACAATGACTGCAAAACAGTCATTTTGTAATCATTTTACAGTCATTGTTGTCGATGGAGTCATTGTAAACAAGTCATTTATACCCCCATTTTCTTGTAGTGTTTAGAAAATCTTTCAAGCACATAAAGATCAACACTTTATTTGACTCTAGCGTATCAAAACTTGAGTTAATGTATCAAAGCTTTAGTTTTCTTGTGACACTAAAGACACATTATTGCCAAAAAGAATGTTCAAAACAATTCCCTTTTGGTTAGTGTTTGCAAATGGAGTCTAGAGTGAAGTTTCCTAAATGAAGCATTAGCCAATTCATTCATGATTTGGAAGAAGTTGACTTTTACAAATATATTTTATTAAACTTTTCTAGAAAAATAAAAATAAAAACTATTCTGATCCAAATAGTTACATATATTTTGAACATTAGTGGGAATTAATCATGAATTTTGGAGTTTGAATCACATGGGGCACTAAAACATCCACCTCCTAAATACATTATTAGTATTTTGATGAATTTTCGTAATTGGGACATTAAATGAAGCAAATATGTACCTTTGCATTAGATAATGCTTTTACGGTTTGGTATCAATCACTTCATGGACGTCTTACCTCACTTCAACATAATGTTATTTGAAATTTTAGGACACTACAAAGTTGTAAAGTGGTTATGATTGACGCAATGTTAGGTTTGGTAGAAAAGCAACAACGCTAGTATGTGAGCATAGAAGTGTGAGCCTATGAGCCTTGAGCCTAAGTATAAATAAGTATCCTACACTCATTGAAGGTGTTTATAATATAAACAACTATAATATAGGTGTTTGGAACATAGATACACTACAGCCATTGAGGTGTCTATAATATAAACACCTATACTATAGGTGTATAGAATTCTAGGCTCATAGGCTCACACTTTCTATGCTTGCATACTAGCAACTGTTGGTAGGAAAGTTTCAAAACACAATATAGTTAGGGTTCAAATATATAGAAGATGTGACACCAATGCATGCTCCAATCTAACCACCTTGTCTTACATGTAAATGTAGAAGATTCATAATTATAGACTTATAGGTGATGTTTAGAAAAGATTAGAACCATTGTTTAAGTTTAGAGGCCTTGAACTAATTTACCAATTTTATTAACACTTAGTATGAAGGGATCAATTGATAATAGAGCATAGATAAATCAAAGCCTTTCCTAAAAAGTTTTTATTAAATGCCAAAGTAACCATATAAAATGTTATGGTGGTACTTTGAATTTTGACATTCATCTACATATTGGATAGAAAATATAATATTAGTACATATCACATGTCTATACTTTTGTTTTCATCCACAATCTAAAAATTCATCCAAGAATTTTCTTAAATTCTAAATTTTCTAGCAAAGAAACCTTGGATAAATCTACCGGTAATGCTTGCAATCCATTGCAAGTGGAATGGCCGCCTTCATCTAATGGAGTAGTTGAATTTTCATTTTTTAAATATTTTTAATATTTATAGACAAATATTTTTTTAAATGATTATTTAAGTTACGATTCCTCAATGAATGATGATTTTTGATATGGAATTTTGAAGTCTGATGTCCAAATACACCAATAGAATCATTAGATTGCCCCCAAATCAATATAAATGATCATATTATTCTTTTAAAATTGTAATTTTTATTTAGTATGGGTTTATCTTCTTGTTTAAAAATAAACCATTATTTTTCCTTCCTAAAATGGATAAAACTTCAAGGTTCTAAAAAAATCTCTTTTTAAAAAAATGGTTTTACATACAAACAAACAAAATTCATATTGTGGTTATCCTCTCTAAGTTAATATTGTATTGTGATTACTAACTAACTCACTGGGACTCAAAATTTTGATTGTGATTTTTACTCATTCCTAGCAAAAATTCGAATTATTGAAGATTGACTACTTTAGGTTGAATGCAAGATTAGAAAAGGCCCATTCCTAGCTCCCATTGATCCCTAAATGGTTTTGACTACGTTTTCATCAAAATTGTTCCAAAACTGCCATTTCTAATATATGTACAAAAACTTAGAATTTTTTTTTGATACATGTAATCATAGGGTCTTGTAGTATGCTTGTTTACAAAGAGGTAGAAAAAATTTCAGAATTTTCCACCTAGTTGATTGCAAGATATCAATGTTTAAATTGACAAAAATCATTTTTTTGGCCTTGCAAAAAACTGGAAAGCTGCACTTCACAAGATCACATTTGTATGAAATTTTTTCGAATTGGTGGTTATTATTTGGATTTGTTTTGAAAGGCAAGTTGGATACACGCTTAAAAAATTTCAAATCATTTTGAATTATACAATATATAGGAAAAAAATAGTAAGTAGACAAAAGTAGAAAATGAGCTAAAATACTAAATTGTAAACAATTTCTTTATGGAGTTGAAAAATGCCAATTCTAATGGTTAAAATGTTGTTATAAAAAATTTACACCTAGTGTTCTTATTTTTCTAAAAATATTAAAAATTGAATTAAATAAAAAAAATTTAAACTTTTTTTTGTAGTGTAGAGATTCTATACTAACCACAAACTACCCTAAACTAAAACTCCTCACAACTTTTGACTCATTGATCAAAATGGAATGATTCAAAGATTTTTGTTTAGATAAAAATCTAATAAATCAATTCTAAAATTTTATTTCTTAAAGAGATAATTTTTAAAGAAATTTTTTTGTTGCCTGGACTACCCTCTAAGCTATAAAAACTACATATCTTATAATAACTTTTTAACAATGTAGTCAAAAGCTATGAGACTTGTTGGGTATTGAAGCTACTCTTTGGGCACATGTTGTGTGAAAATTTCAAAGAAAAAAAAATCTCCATTTGTAGTAAGCCGCCCAAAATTACTATATTGCCAAGAAACATAGTTTGGCATTTACGGGTTAGTGGAAAAATTGTTTAGAATCCTAAGGTCTAGAAATGACCCTCTTACTTTATATCTTCGATAAATTGGCCTTCATTCATTCATTCAAACCTTTATTATAAATTATATACTTCTCCTTTAGCAAATGTGGTTGGCAAATCTAAAAAGTACTTTGTTGTTAAATTGATATTTTTCTTCTTTTTGCATAGAAATAAATTGTTTTTTTAAATGAAAAGTCTATAATATACTAGAAAAGACAAACTCATGAGTTCTCTAATGCAAGCAATTTAATGTCCATTGATTTGGAGAATCGAATATAGTTATTTCTCAATAGATATTAAAATAGTCCTTGAAAGTTCTATATAGATATTTCTCAATATTTATCTTACAATATCTTGAAATACATTTATTTTCTAAAATCTATAAGCATTTTGTTTATAGATTCATTTTTTTATCTAAGTGAAATTTGATTTCATGTACATATTTGCAAAGTAATAAAAATTGATGTATTCAATAAAATTGTTGACATTCTTTTTTAGTTATAGTTGTAAATTACTAAAGTAAATTAGATGCAATCATAAGAAACAAAAGAATATGTAGATATTGGTTCATTTTAGAGAAACTTTAAATAATGTAGCCAAATTTTATATGATTAAATAATATCTTGTCATCGACAGTTCTATATGATCATGCAAAAAGGTCTATTGCTTTGAACTAATTTTACATCCATATTTTGATATTTTACATTAAATATTTGCATTAGAATATTTATTCATTCATATTTTTGCCACAACTAATTCAAGACCTTCATGAGAAATTCTAAGACAATTTTTATAGCACAATTTCTTTTAAATGCACATTCTAAAGAATAAAAAGTTGAAAAAATAATTAATTATAAGTATATTTTTAAATAGTTTAAGGTTTTGAAAATAAAGCTAAATACAAAAATATTAAAAAATTCTAAAATAGTTCTAATAAGTTTCATATTCTTCCATATTTCTACAATTAGCAACATTTTGTAAATAGGTATTGAAATTGTTTTAAAATCTAAAGAGTGGACATCGGCAACAACCATCATAATTTCCATTTAGAACATGTTCTATAATAGCGACAGTATTCTAAAAGCAACCACTAAAATAAAGGGATATTTTTCTTTCTTCAATTTATTAATGGTGTACATTTAAGGAGTTAGTAACTTTTAGTGACCTCTACATTCCAACTTCAAAAATTTGTAACTAATTTGACAAAGATTCAAAAAATATAAAATGACTTGTGTTAGATGACAATTCCATCTTTATTTGTACAAAAATTTACTAAACATTGTTCCAAGGAAGTAAGCTTAATGTACCTTTGAATGCAATTAAGGTAAACCAACCCACAAATTATTGGCACCCATGAAATGACCCATTAAAATTTTGCATGCTTATAAATGAGATTTAGGCTACAATAGATGTCATGGGTGACAATTAGTGTATGTACGTGTAGGTTAGTTTTGTAAATAACTTGGAAAATTTGGAAGCTGTCAAAATTATTTGTGATTATTTTTAAAATTTTGAAAAAATTATTCTTGAGAAAAATTATAAAAAAGAATACATTTGTGCATGAGTATAAAAAATCAATCCAAAATTAAGAGTTTCCTAATAAAGTGTTAAAAACAAAAAAATCCTATTTGCTTGTTGGATTGTTGAATTGAGAAAAGTAAATATTTTGGTATGAACTTGCCAAGATAGACCTATATATAGGATATAGAGTGACTAAGTAATTGCAATTGAAACTTCTACGTATTGAATCTAAATCCATCATATAAAGTGTGTTATTTAGCTTTGATTTTGCAACCACTTTAGAAATATTGTGACTACTTTAAATGTATAAGTTGATGACTATGGATGGTGGTCTTGGGATGCTCTTAGGCCTTTTGGGTTTCACATCTCAAAAACTCATAACAAATTTGTACTTTGTCAAAAATATATAAGTTCAATTATTATTGCATTTCTTGCATTTGTCTTTATGTTCAAGAAAACAAAATCAACAATGCCTACTAGTTGTTTTTGCTTATAATGGGTTGGTTTACCTTATTTTAGTTATTGAATAAAGTAGTCAAAAAGTAAAATGTGCAGCCTTTTTCAAGCAATAAAATTTGAAAGTAGCACTTAGAATTTGGAATTTTTATACATTTGAAGATTTGTTTGTAACATTTGATGAGTTTGTTTGTTTGTTTTGGTATAATTACCAGAACCGTGCATCTCTAAGTTGAATTCATTGTATCATTTGAAAGCCCTCAATGAACACATGTGTGTGGACTTTGTTTTTGTGGTGTTCCGATTCACAACAAAAATTATATTGAATTTGTATCATTTGTATCATTGTATCATTTGAAAGCCTTCAATGAAGAGAGTTGTATGGACTTTGTTTTGTGATGTTCCAAATCAAAACAAAAATGATATTGAATTTTGTAGTTTTTATGAAAGAAAATGTTTAAAAATTTACTTTTATTTTTTACTTTATCATGCTATGGCAAAAGTACAGGGCATACTACTAATTACCAAAGAGAGGTTGGAGTGAATTGGCCCCTTTGCTTGTTCCTTGTAAGTCACTCCAAAGGTGCATGTAAAAAAGTCCATTATTTTGTGTTGTGTTTAGGATATGTTCTTAACCTCTCCTAGCTAATTTGGTGTCCCTAGTTGCAAATATGAATTCATAATTCGCAAATTTCATCATGCGTAGAAACTAAAAAAATTTAGCAAGAGGGGGGCAGTTCTCCCTACCTTGAAGAGAGCAATCCAAATAAAATACATGCACCAATTCTCAGGCAATAACATTTGGAAAAAGCATGTGGAATTTGATAAGGGAGAAACATGGAATACTACACTTGTACCTTGCATTGGACCTTAGACTCATCCAAAACCATCCCTAGACTACAGTTAATGTATTTTTCAAATGCTAAACTCTAATTTGCCGTCACAAAATAAGGACACATACCAACATTTGATTGGTTCATTGTTGATTTTAGCAACGTTCAAATTTGGGGGCAACTATTGAACAATTTCATTGGTATAGGAAGCCAATACTTTGGAAAATCATAGAAATTCCATACGACGTCCAAAAAAATCTTTTTTTTTAGTATTCATGATTTTCACTCACTAATACTGGAAAAATATCAGTTTTAGAAAACCCTACCTCCAATTATGCTTAATTCCTTATTTGGACAATTTTGGGTGTTTCCACAGTACAAGATTGCTCCACCTCCATTGACAAGGGCATCAATGTGATTTTGCAAACATTATGGTTGCCATTAACCCTTGAAGGACAAACCGGTGGCCGTGGAAACTATGCATTTTGATACCGTGTGACATCACCTGCTTTGAAAAAGCCAAATATATGCATTGGAAGTCAAAGTATTGTCCAAGATCTTCCCTTTCCACCCCCAATACTGAGGATGAGAAGTTGCATTTCTGTCCTGGAAAGAAAAATTCTGTCATTCAGCAGATGCCAAACGTCCGTGGCATCGTTCAAGGGTTAAGCTCTTAATATCGAGTTTTTTTTCCTGATGCTGGCTCCCTCCATTGCTGACAAGTCAAAACCCGCAAATCCTGTAGAAGAAAGACCAAATTCTCCTAGTAATGTAAAAATGGGTGCAATAATACCCCAAGCCACCTGGTTTGGGGTTGTCCCTTTTGTTGAACAGGAGGGAGCTTCCAAATAATCAGCCCATGATTCCGAGGATGCTTCATGCCTTGAGGTCATCAAGTCAGTTCAGTTGCTCCAAATCCCTGCCTGCAACTCCAACAGTGTTGGCCATTGTTGGAAAAGGGAGAGACAAAGACAAAAACAACATTGAATGAGATAACCTGAAGGAAATAGTAATAATAAGTTAAGAAGCTCCCCAGATAGGCAGGCAGGGAGGGGAGTTCCTTGCGTGAGCCCAGCCCCGCATTAACTTATGAAGCCCTCTTCAAGAGAGAGAGAGCCTTGGACTTTGCCTAACTTTAGAAAAAGAGCAGCTGGTGGCAAATTGGGCAACTGCCTTGTAATACAACGAGCTTCTTGCGGAGGTCCACACCAGGGTGAAAGTAAAAAGAAATAAAAACAAAAAACAATTTTGTGCTGTGTTAACTCTGTTGTAAGAGCATCCCCACTCCAGCTTCCCTATCTCTATCTCTATAGAGCTTTTTCCATCCCTGATCATTGCAGTAGGGAACCCAACTCGCAGTGGGTGTTCCCTAAATTCTGCGAATAGGGATTACCATGCAAGGCTTCCCTAAACAAGAGCCAGTTTGGGGAATTGAGACCCCCCCTCCCCCAAAATTTAGGGATACAGCATGCCAGTGGGGGGGGCCTCTTCCCTATCCGGATGAAAAACATCCAGATAGGGATAGGGACAAGCCCTAGTGGGGATGCTCTAAACACTCCTCTCCTAGCTGATTTGGGGCTTCTACGGTGCAAACACCCAAAACTGTCCAAATAAGGAATTCAGCATAGTTGGAGGCAGCTTTTTCTAAAAACAATATTCTTCTACTATTAGTGAGTGAAAATCATGAATATTAAAAAAAGAAAAAATAGATTTTTGGATGCTATATGTAATTTCTATGATTTTCTAAAGGGTTGGCTCCCTAGACCACAAAAATTGTTCAATAGATATCCCCAAATTTGAATGTTGCTAAAATCAGTAGTGAGCCAACTAGATTTGGTATTTGTCCTTAATATGCATGAGCGAGCATTAATGTTAGAGTCAAGCATTTGGCAAATACACCAACCAACAAAGCCCATGCATCCCTCTTTTCCAAGAGCTTTCCAATGGTATCAAGAACACCTCGAAAAGTTTCTTCTTTAACTGCAAATATGAATTCAAAATTTGCAAGTTTTTAGATTTCTGGAAAATATAAAGTTCTTGTATTTTCTCTAGGGATAAAACATAGTGGAAAAATGGCCTCTATAGGAAGCTCATTGAATTACAATAGACTTGACCTTGTAGAAGTTTAGAGCATTTTCTACAATCCTTGGAATATTCCAAACCCTTTAGTTCGTGGATGATACTCTATAAGTAATCAATTTTAGCATGTGCGAGCCTCTATTTTTACTTCAACTCACCAAATTAGCCATACTTGAAGGGGTCCCTAATCCCTCTACAAGTTATATTTTCTTCTAGGATTAGCAAGTTGTTATAATAAACGATTGCTTATTTTTTGTTCTTCAAAGTTATGTGACTTGTGATTGGTTGAAAGTATATTTTAGTGAATTGTATTGTTGAAGATACAAGTGACCATCTCCTATAAATTTGATAGATTTCAATAAAAGGGGCAAGGATATTTCAAAGGCTGCAAGAGATGCTATTACAATCCATTTCCGATGACTTAAAAAAAATCAACATAGTTCTTGATTGGTTTTGTGGGGGGGTCATTGCAAGAAACGGTGGTCCTATTCTCCGTCACAATGGGAGTGACGTCATTCTTTTCTGCTATAACTTTTGAATAAAAATATTCGAGAATATGAAATAATTATTGGACCTCTCTAACTTGATGGTTTTTACATCCCTTATTTTTCAGAAATTAAAAAAAATCATTTTATATTTAAAATTATTTTTTGTTAATTTGTCACAAATTGAGGTTTAGGGGTTTTTACTACGTTAGGAGTACCCAAATTTAATGATCTAAAGTTGAAATTTTCATGGTTCATTTGCGTAGTAGCAAAGTATATTCCTACCAACTAGTTTTCTAAAAATATATTATTTTATGTCCTCCACATGCATGTAAACAACACTCCAATTGCACGCAATTCCTGACCATTGACAATAGTACTAAGATTATTTTTTTGGTGAAATCTCATCACCATTAACTCTTCTCAAATGGCCAATTTTTAGATTTGAGAAAAAGAGCTTTTCCTATTTTTTACAAATTAAAATGTAATTATGCCCACTTTCATGAGATTTTCCACTTTTCTAGTTCTCCTACTTAGAGAATTTTCCTAAGGTTTTCCTCCATAGGGTACCTTCTCCTTTAAGGTGTGTACATTGTACATATTTTTCATATTTTTTAAAAATTGTTTTTCTAATTAAATAGTACTCCTAAAGAAAAAGGGGGAGTACTATTGAAACGCTACGCTTTTTGAACGCCGTTTCTTGCAATGACCCGGGGGTAAAAATTTTGTGTATGGGAAAATAGATTTTCAAATAGGTTAGCAATTTCTAAAAAAATTCACCCAAAAACAAAATTCCTATGAATTTTTTCCGTCAAGATAAAATGATACCTATTTTAGACCATGTCTAATTCCAACTATAGGTCAATCAAGAAATTTAGAAGAAATCAACAATTTATAATGCATCATAATGGATTGGTTACTCCCACTTCCTATGCTCGAAAATAGAACAACCTAGGCTCTTGAAACTAGGGGGGATCATTGGAAAGGGATTCTCTACCTTAGTGTAGTCTATTAAGCAATCACAAGGTATCCTACATGAAGATCATATTCGAAATTAATTAAGTCATTTTTTGGGGAAAAAAAGCACTACATATCATCTTGCGATTGGTTTGAGGTGATGTGGACCTTTGAGAATCTAATGTGGAAATTCAATTTTGATATCAAAGGGCCAAATCAGACCTTCGTATGTGGTAAAGTTTATTAGATTGCATTTATAAAGTTGTTTGGTAAAAGTGGTTCCATTCTCTAAGTGTATTGTATCTCTAACTCTTGGCAAAAGATCCATGGAATCAAATTTAGCATTCCAAAAGAGCATCTCCATTGAGTGCAAAATACTAGCCTAGTTAATGCTTTGGCACAACTAAGCTTTGGGGAGAGTTCCAACAAACAAGTAGAATAATGGCCTAAGGCTTTGACAAAGTTGAGTGTCAAAGAGAGTCTTGCAAGGGACATGTAGGTGCCTTGTGATTTTCTACCCTTGGAATTAAGCCAATTATACAACTAGGCTTTATGTTATGCCTTAAGTTCTATGGTTGTCTATATGTCAAATCTAAGATTGCCTTCTAAGTAATGGATTTTAAATATGAATACTACCTTGAAACTTCCCTAGTTAAAATTGCTAATTTTAATTTGGTGAAATGGTTTTGATATTAGGATTGTTTTCTTAAATTGAACCTACCAAAGATTATTCAAATAAAAGGCCTTGTAGATTAGGTTGTAGGGTTTCTTATTTCCTTTTCAAATTGGTAAAGAACTCCCAAATTTGACTGTCCTATAGAAAAATAAATGTGGTTGAAGTTTCACTATTATTGTAATGTCTAAAATTTCATCTATCAACTTCTCATATGGCATATGCTAGCCTTCAAAATTAATTTTGGTTTCTTGAGTTATCTTTTATTTTGATATCTCTATCTAAATTAAGACTTCCAAGAAAATTGGTCAAATCTATTTGACCTTCATCCAAATCTACTTTATTTCCAAGCAACATTTCATTCTACTCTAATTTCTTCAATATTGCTTCTATTCCTAAAGCTAGACTAGATTTGGAGACCTAGAATTATAATTTAAAGGTGTCTATCCTTCACTTGTTTCTAAGATCCCTTGAAAGATTTTTTTTGCTACTCTTGAGTTATTCGTAAAGTCCCCCCCACTTTGGGCATGACTTTTTTTGAAGTTGAGAAGGCAATTATAGTTGAAGCGTCAAACTTTTTTGCAAGATATTTATGTCATACGACTTCAAAGTGGGGACCAAACTTTTTAGGCACCATTTTGATGGAAAAATAAGTTTCATACCCACTTTTATTTCGACTTTTTTTTAACTCAACTGGCTTTTTCACAAAACTCATGGATTTAAACCCCGATTTAGTGTACTTTACAAATAACTCATCTATTCTTCTCTAATTACTTTTATTTTTTAACCTTGTTTTCTATCTTTAGATCTAAAAATAAAATTCATGAAATTACCTTTTTAAAATGTTAAAACACTATGACTTTTGACTTTCCTTTGAAAAATTATCTATGGGTGAAGTTTGACTACACTATAAGAAATCCACATTTGAAGTTTGACTACACTATAAGAAATCCACATACTTGGAGGGGTCTTAAGCGCCTCATAAGCTCTCTTTTTTGACAAGCAGTGCCACATGGGACAATTTTTCATCCAACACCATTTTAATGGGGGTTGTGATGAGGACTTGGAAAATAAGTGACGTGGCCCCTTGAATAATGCTAACATGGTATGCCTTGCCAACACACTTTTGTATCATTTGAAAATTTTAATGGTGTTTTTTGAGATGTCAAATTAAACATTTTTTGAAACATCAATAAGTGCATATACTACCCGTAAGGCAAGATTACAAAAAAATTAATATAAAAAAAAATTAAAAAATTAAAAATTGTTGAATTCAATAAGAATTGAAGAGAACTTATCATCTACCATTAAGAGAATTTTTGATGGCAATATGAAGAATTACTTCATTAAAAGTTAGTGAGACTAAAGGGTAGAGGGATTATATTTATACCCATTCTTTGTCCATGGTAAGACAAAAGATATGGGATGACTAGAATATGGCAACTTGACCATTGTATGTGTTGATGTTGTTTCAAACATTCAAATGTTGTTTTAGACATGTAAGTGTTGTTTTAGACATTTCACACTAAATACAATTGTTGCTACATATATCCAATTCGGATTGTTTCTCTTCCTACTACTCTACTTATATAAAGACAATCTCTTTTCATCCACCCTATACATCCATCTATTTCCCTTTTTTTTTGCAAAGTATGCCATGTAGCTACCCTTTCTCTAAATTTTTCACACATGGTCAATATTATATGACAGAATATAGTAATTTTTATTAATTTATCAGTAGTAATAATGAACTTTTTATTAATGTGGCAGTCTATGTTTTTTAGGATGTCACAAAAAAACATTAACTTGTTTTTCAACTTAGCTAGATATGTTTTCCACAACATCATATTAAATTCACACTTCCGCACCCATTCATTGCTTAATATATGATGTTTAAGAAAACATTATATGTTTTGGAAACAACGTGAGTTTTTATCTAGCTAGTGATTACTTTATCAAACTTTCTCCATCAGTTTCTTTAACTTCTACTTCTAGGATTGACTTTTCTTTTCATCCTTATCTTCTATTTTTTGCCTAGGTTCTAATATTCTTAAGTATATTTCATTAGATGAATTCTCCTAATTTCATCCATTTAGTAGACTACTTTTCATTCTAGTAGAGTTTGTATCCAATTTTTGAGTACAGTACCTTTTGGAAGACCTACTAAGGTGCATTAACTATGTCTAAGATCCAATTCCATATTCCTAATGACTAGAATGATCTAACCCTAACTTTAAGTTTTAAAGCTATCATTCAATTCAATCTAACCTCCTTTGGATTGAAAATGATAAGGGATAAAGATCATATATACCTCTATGGTTGCGACTTTTATTCTCATTTCTATTGTCTTGTATTCAAGTGCTATATGTCATAATCTATTGGATTGAATGTCCCTAATTAAAATGTCAATTTTTTTTCTTTAACCACCATTTCATCCTTGCCTACTATGAGCAACTAATTATCCATCTATGGTAAATAATCTAACACATCGAGGTTCTTTGTTCAATTCAAGTTAATTTCACTAATGGATGCCTAGGTGTCAATCCACTATGCCTTCCAAGTGATGGATCTTCTTTTATACATAAATTGACTTAACCCCTAAAGGATCAAATTGTGTTTTTTGGCAATATAGCAATTTTGGGCAGTTGACTACGTATGGAGTTTTTATTTTCTTTCTTTGAAAATTTCACACAATGTATGCCCAAGGAGTAGCTTTAAGACCCAACAAGTTTCATAGGTTTTGAGTACATGGTTAAAAAGTTATTGCATGATATGCCATTTTCATTCGATAGTGGGCAGTCTGGGCAGCCCAAAAAACTTCTTTAAAAAACACTTTTTAAAAAATTAAAATTTTGAAATTGATTCTTTACATTTATATTCACATGGTAAGCTTTGAATCATTCCATTTGGATTAGTTAAATGAAAGTTATGAAGAATTTTTGTTTGGGGGTAGGTATGGATTTCAAAGACTACATATAGACCCGCAAACTAAAATTCCTCATAACTTTCATTTAATTAATCCAAATGGAATGATTCAAAGTTTATCGTGTGTATATAAATGTAAAGAATCAATTTCAAATTTTTAATTTTCTAAAAAGTGTTTTTTAAAGAATTTTTTTGGGCTGCCCAGATTGCCCGCCATCAAATGAAAATGACATATCATGCAATAAATTTTTAACCATGTACTCAAAAGTTATGAAACTTGTTGGGTTTAAAGCTACTCCTTGGGCACACATTGTGTGAAAATTTCAAAGAAAAAAAATAAAAACTCCATGGGTAGTGAGCTACCCAAAATCGCTATGTTGCCAAAAAACGCAACTTGGTCCTTTAGGGGTTAAAGTCATAAAAATGGCTCACAATGTAAATTTACCATGTGTATTTCAAGTTTTAGTCAAACAAATAAGCTACTATAGTTTTCTATACAAGATGGTTTAGACTAATCATACCATCTTATAAATGATTTTTTTTCTTTCCAAAAATATAAAATTTGACCCAATCCAATTTTCCTATCATAAGGTATCAACGGATGAAGTTTTATCCTTGGAAAGATGAATAAAATTTCATCCATAGATTTCTAATGGTTCTCAAATTCAAATTGACTTGAAATTTTTGGAGAAGGTTAAAGATGTTAACTTCTATTGATAACTCAAATTTAGTCTATACTAAGTGAATTCTCTAATTTTTCATCCAAAACCAACTTAATACTTCATCTTATTATTACTTTTACAAGTCTTTTCTACACTTCTGGATTCTAATTTATTAGTTCTACAAACCTATGATCTTAACTTCCCCTTCTTAATCTATCTTATGAGTTCTTCTAGTTGGGATTTCTCAATTCTTACGTCTTGGTTTAAATACTATCAATTTACTATTTTATTTTTTTAATATTTTTTCTTCCTAGGTACTAATTGTATCTTTCTAAGTTGATATACCACTTGCTGATAGGACTTTTCTACTAGAAGTTATGAGCGGATGAAGTTTAACTGCTAATTGGTTAACACTTCATCCATGTTTTTTTTCTAACTGACAATTTAATCTTAAGCTTAATTTCACTCATGGATTCTGAATTTTATACTTCCTCCCAATTCACTCAACTTATTCCAAAAATTTTAATGCTAACTCTTTTTCATCCAATTTGAGCTCTGAACTTCATCCACTCCTATCTTTCTCAATTTAAGTTTGATTTCTAAGTTTAAGATGATTTTAGAAACCTTTAAGCTAAATCTACAACATTATAAATCTAAAACTTGAAAAAATCTAGTCTAGACACTCTAACTTAGACCTCTAGTTTGGCTATATGATATAATTGTGAATTTTTGAGAATCAAAATAAAGAGTGTAAGTTAGAATTTTACGTCAACTTGAGTTGCAGCCAATAGATTATTGACTACTCCTTTGAATCCTCTATTGTTTTTCGTCATTTGATGATATTTGGTAGTTTACCTATGGCTTAAAGTAGGGTTAGAATTACAATTGTGGGGACTTTCTAATACTACATCTTTTTTTTCCTTCCTCTTCCTTCTACTTCAAAACTATTCTAACTACATGATTGTATTCAAAGGTTGACCATGGAATAATTGATTTCAAATTTCAAAATGATAATTGATTTTTGAACTTTTATCTTCTATTTTGCTCAATTATTATTTAATCCTCACTCTAATGGTTCAAATCCCTTCTCACGAATTTTTGCCTAATCTACATTTCTAATGTTCTAAGTGTCAATTCTTACTTCACATTTAATTTCCATTTCGTACTTTTATTCTAACTACAACTCTTCTCTCTTCTCTCTATTCTATTCACAATTTGTTTTGGAGCCTTGAGTTTGGAAAAAGTAAGAACTTGGAAGGTTGCCTAATTTCTATTCTATTCTACTAGTTGATTTTGTGAGTTTGGAGAGTGTGGGAGAAAAGATGAGTTACGAATTTTTATTCTATTCTTCAAAGTGTTAGCTCAAGGTTTAGTTTTTAATTCATTCCTACTTCTAATTCCCCCAAACAAAAAAAATATTTATTTCTAGTTGCCAAAGGCCGAACTCTTTGGTCAAATCACGGGGAGGACACTCTCACTACATTTGGGGTACCCATGTGTGGTAAAGTGATTTTTTGACCCCCTATTTACTTTGGAATAAACAATAATTTCATCCTACAATTTTGAGCTTTGTTTAATAATGACTAAAGGTTTCTATCAATCGACAAAAATTTCAATTCCAAATAACATAAGATATGTTGTCTAGAAAGGGTTGAAAAATGAACTAAAATGACATGTTTTTCAACTAAAATATTTATAGAGATCACATGAAGATGACTATTGCATCAATATTCAACCAAAATAAACTTTCAATAGAAAATTATTCTATAGAATTCTTTTTTTATTTTTCAAATTTTCTTTTCTTATATAATATAGGGGTGTGAAAGTCATTTTCAACTTTATAATGTATCTTTTTTCTTTAAAAATTTATAACTAATTACTATTAGCATAAAAAATACCAATAATTCAAAACATAAACTTTTAAAGTAGTACAATCTATTCATAAATTTTTTTGGAAAAGAAATTAAATTTTAGGATGTACTACATGTATTACATATTCCACCACACGTATGGTTCTAAAACACAGGGAGTGTCCCCCTTGTGAGTCAAACTGACTTCCTGATTGAACTCAACTTCCTAATCTAATTGATCTCCTTGGCCAATTAACTCTTTGGCTAAATTAAACCTCTGCGAACAAAATGAGCCTTCCCTAGATGACTCAACCAACAATCACGTAGTGTGATCTAGTTGACTGGACTCCTCCGAGATAATGATGAGGTAGGAACTGCTAGGACACTTGCATAGCAAGCCCTAGTTGGCTTGGACCCCTTCCAAAGTGGTGACGGTGGGAAGAGAGATTGAGGGGGTTCTAGTTTCTTTGGCTGCTTATTTAAGATTCCTTCTAGCTGCTTATTTTGTTCAATTGTTGGAGAATCTTTGATTCCTCTTTTTTAAATACATACCTTTCTATTTGGACTTGAATATACAAGTAGTTTACAATATTTTTAGGTATTTTTTGGAAGAGCAAGGGTGAGACTTTTGGTATTTAAATTTTATAACTCTATGACATGAAAAGGGAAGAAGCGACCACTATTTTTCCTACTAAATCTTTTGTCCTACTTTCACTATTTTTTCAAAATTTCCTCCTTAGTCAAAGCTTTGTTGTCCTTTGAAAATATTCTAAATTATAAGACAATTTATAAGTGACAAAGTCAAAGCTTTGCCATATTTTTCAACAACTACAAAACTTCAACACAATTTAAAACTCACAAAGTCAAAAGCTTTGCTATTCCAAATAGAATGTTCACAAGTAGGGACAAGAACTCAACAAGACCCTTCTTTGTAAAATCACACAATAACATAGACAAGGTTAGTATAACTCAAAAATGTAACACGTATGTTAGTACAAAATATTGAATTGCTCTAAAACACAAGTGTTTGTACAATAGGTCAGTACACCAAAATACTTTAAAACAAAGCACTAGAGGCCTTCCTAAGCAGTATTACTAAGGTATAGAAGGGGATTGTCTCTAAGATTAGTACAAATGGTCAATTTCGTTAAAATGGCGGTATTCCAAGTGTCATTTTGACATATTCCATGTACCACTTTGACAAATTTCAAGTGCCATTTTGACATATTTCATGTACCATTTTGACATAGAGGCCTAGAGGTAGAGGAAGAAAATGTGCCATTTTAACGGAATGTTGTGCGATTTTAATGGAATATCATGCTATTTTATTTGAATACCGCCATAATAATGACTAAAAAAGGTAAAAAATTCAACTTTTAGAGGTTGGTTTCTCTAAAAAAAGTAACTAGCCTAGAGTCTTTAGTAGGTATAAGGGAGTTAAAAAAAGGCTTAACTTAAACCTCATTCTGATTTCGTATGCTTCCGAAATGCCGATCAAACTCCATTGTAATCTTTAGTTTTGTCAGGACTTGAAGAAATTGTGAGTTTGGATACTTTTGGTTATGAAAATGTCTTGAAAGTTGAAACATATCGGAGTTTTTTAAGAATTTAAAAAAGTTATTCTAGTTTTTAGTGAGATTTTACTACAAGTTGGATAATTTTTATGAATTTTCTATTAGAGGTTAAAGTGGTTGCCTATTTAGAAATGCATATTTTGAGTATTAAAAAATTCCAAATTGTTTTGTGAAACCTCCTATGAAATTCTATAAAAGATGTGTTAGTCTATATTCGGACTTTACACAATTGTCAAAAGAGAATAAAATCTCGTGCCATCTTTTAGTTATTAGGTTCCAAAGAATCCTTCACATGGAGAAGAAATTTTGCAAAGTGACTTCACCTTTGAGTTTTTAATGTGATTTCAACTTTAAATCATAGTATTTTAGTTATAGGTTACCTTCAGTGGTTTGTCGTGATGTTTTTCAACCTTCAAGTTAACAATTGGGGTTTCTACAAAAAATGAAAATCAATTAGGAAACTTGAAATCTATGTCTAAAACTAGGTTATAGGATCCTGGCCATGTTTTCTCGAACCTATTTTATCCAAATTCATCTCATGCACAATAAGTGGGATTATTTGGGTAGTTCTACTAAGAGTAGATATTATTTGATTTTTGGTAGTTTCTTACATATTTTCAAGCAGAATTTCAACCTAATTGGATAAAAACACTGAAAATATGACCAATTACTACATTAGTATATGACATAATTGTTTTGGTTTTACACTCTTTTTTTGGGGGGGGGTTGTACTATTTTCCATACTATATTTTACAAAAAAATGATTAAAAAAAATTTAATAAGTCTCAAGTCACAAAATGGAGGCTCACAGTCTCACACCTAACATTTTATAATTTTTTATAATTTTAGTTCTCAATACAAGTCCTTTGTTCAAGTTTGACTTCATCTCCTATAAACTTTCATGTCCTCTCTTTTTTTCTTTTATGGTCAATTTCGTTAAAATGGGGGTATTCCGAGTGCCATTTTTACAAATTCCAGTGCCATTTTGACATATTCCATGTGCCACTTTGACAAATTTCAAGTGCCATTTTGACATAGAGGCTTAGTGGTAGAAAAAAATGTGCCATTTTAACGGAATGTTATGCCAATTTAACAGAATGTCATGCCATTTTATTGGGGTATTGCCATTTTATTGGGGTATTGCCATTTTAACAAAATTGACCATTTTTTCTTCTTCTATCTTTTCTTTCTAAAACTTCCCTTTTTACACCTTCGATCAAAGTAGTTGGTACTCCAAATTCTTTCCTATAAAATTCAAGGTAGGATCCCAAGGATCCAAATTTGTTCTTGTAAGATATGCTTCTATTTATAAGATTCAATGACACATACTCTACTTCCTACTTAAAACTATTCTAACAACTATCTAATTGCCAATTCAACAATGGCAATGGTTCTTTGAGATTTCCTTCCCAATTCCATCTTGTGGTGAAATATTCTTCAAGCCTCCCAACCTTCATTCCATTCTTCTTTATGGCCTTTGAAAGCCTCTCTTGTTGTTATTAGGGAGAGACTTAGGGCCTTGATGTGCTACTTATTGTTCCTACTTTTAACTTGTCATCCTTTCAATTCTATCTTTTTTTAACTGTACACTTCCCCTTTCTTCTAATTTTGTTCCCTTCTACTAGTATTCTTCCTTTTAACATTGATTTTGGGCCAACCTACTGTGAGCCCTCGAGATGGCACTCAGGACTCTGGGTCCATTTTTCGCGATTAAATAGCGAAAATTAGCCAAAATATTCAAGAAAAAGACATAAAAAGAGTGTTGAAGGAGTTTTGGTGTCAGTCTATGCCAAAATGGTGGAAAACCAACTTAGAAGGTGGAGAATTCCTAATCCTAGAAATTTTAATCATTCTAAGTCTCCAAAGTAAGTCTGTGTGAAGATTTAGTAGTTTTGAGAGAATTGAAGGATTGAAAGTTAGTCAGTCTTAGTGACTGTCTGTGCAAAATCAACCTTTTAAGGATGCACATGACATACTGGCTAAGCCAAAAGAGTCTACAACGAACCTAGAAGATTTACCAAGGCCTAAATCCAATATTGGAACAAATTGGATTTAAAGGCAAAACCACTGCAAATGACTTGGAGAATTCGAGCTTCACGAGACAAAAGATGGAGGATTGGAGATTGAAGACTACAGAGAGGTGTTCCAAGGGTAGGAGCATGCCAGGAGCGAACAAGAATCAAACAATTGTCCAAGATTCCCGGGCATCGGGAATTAAATTGTCCAATTGGGCAAAGTAATTCCAAATTACTAAAATTAGAAAGGTTTAAGGTTGCGTGGGACTTACACCAAGAATCTAGGAGTGCCCTAGATGTTACCCAAATTATTTCGGATTTTTCCGAAATTCCACGTTGACTCCATGGAAAGTCAACCGCACATAGAAATGTTCGTAAATTCATAGAAATTACGTACGATGCGGTAAAATCTCAATAAAAATTAGGATAGGTTTTTGTGTTCTTAATAAGCGCCCGGTCAAGTTTGAAGACATTCCGACATTCCCAACTACCAGAACCGGCATTGACATCGAATTTCACTAAAAATTACAAGTTGGCGGCGGGTTGACCGGCGTATCAGGAGCGAATGATGTCCGATTGTCACAAATAAGGAGTCATTCCTTACTCTCACGGACATTCCTAACAACCCTGGCCTGACAGATTCATCAAAATGCACAAATCCTAAAAGTTAGATTTTTGACTTTTAATTGGAGTTACCGTAATTCCAATTTGGGTGCGCAAACGGCCTATGAGTGAGGGGTGAGGGGTCTCTTAGGCTAATTGGGGTCTTCTGAAGACAATGGGGCAAACGGTTTTCCATTTCGAGTTGTTCCCTAAAAGATAGAGAGGGTCAGCTCTTAGTTTAACTTTTTAATCGTTAATTGCGGTTAATTAGAAGTGATTTTGGAAATATCTCTTGGGAAATCAAAGATTGGATTTGGTCAGATCTCTTTCTTGCGTAAAAAGCCATCTTTGGGCTAAAGAAAGACAATTTCCAAAACAACTTTTGGTTAATTTGCAAAATATCTACGTAAATTAGGGTTAATTCCAAAATATTTTGGGTTAAGATCTTGGATTTGATTTGGCCAAGATTTCGTTAGCCAAATGGGGATGTTTTTTGAAATTTCCACCATTAAACAACTAATGTTTTGGAATTACATTAGGGTAGTTTAGGATAAGAAGTAACAAAGTGTTTTCACTGGCAATTACTGAGAGGGGCCCGGCCACGGGTATATAAGGGCCCCCCTCGAGGTTGCCAATACCCTTATTTCTCACACCGACACCTTGTTATTCTTCCGTGCTACCGGCATGGTCGGAGCACCTCTTGGACCAAAGATCTTGGCCAAGTCTTGTTTACGTTTAGTTCTTTGAATTTGAAGGCTTAGGGCCCCTTCAATTTTTATTCATTTGTCACACATACTCAAGAGGCAAGGCCTCAACACTTTCTTTGTCACTAGTTCACGGAAATTTTGAGCATTGAGCGCCAAAGTTTGGTTTAAACACTGTCATGTGTACTTCCTTTGGTTGCAAAATCCCAAAATACTAAAAAATTTTAAGAATTTAAAGTGAAAGTTCGGTTAAACACCGTCATGTGTACCTCTTTTTGCGAATAAAGCTCTTAAAATACCATCCGATAAATTCCCTATGGCAAAGCTTTGAACTTGATTTCATCACAATAAAAGCACTAGGGAACCAAACCGATTTATCATTCCAAAACCACGTCACGGATTTGGGTAAACGGGAATAAAGATAATTCCCCAAACCACCAAGAATCCGAAAAGAGTGAGGAAAGTATAATACCAACCACTCCTCAGTGGTTCTCATTCATGCCCACCCCATTCTAGCCTTGGAAAGATCAACCCACAATACTTTCATTTGGTAGAGTGTTTCCTTAGTTATTAGAGTCTTAATTTTGTTTTTATCCAAAACCCCAAAAAATTAGTTAGTTAGTTTAGTTTAGTTTTTTGTGTTTGTTTTAGTTTAAAACATAAGACCCAAAATCTAGTTTAGAATAGAAAACCAAAAATCCAGTTAGGATCTAGTCCATGCCAGACTCAAAGGCCAGAGATAGACCAGCGGCCAACTCAAAGGCGGACAGACCCAGCGGTCGGGCTCAAAGGCGGACGGACCCAGCGGCTAGGCTCAAGGCGGATGGACCCCCAGCCACTCACGCCCCGCCACGTGGCAGGCCGCGGCGGTGAGGTGGCCGAGGGGCAGACTCCGATCAGCAGGCTTTGAAGGAGCCAGGCCGGGGCTGGAAGGCTGGTCCAGGGACTGGGAAGGGAGTTCGGAACTCTTTTTTGGACATTCAAACACTACTTACACACAAATTCATTATCACTCAAGTAAGCAAACAATCACTAACACTACACTCTCACATTGGATATTGTAAACACTAGATTTTTGACCAAAAACAAAGAGTTCCAAGGGAAAGTCAAAACTCATAATTTTGATTTTTGCATCAAAAATCTAATATTTGAGATATCCACCACTCTTCACTAATTAAGCTTCATCACTCAACCTCCATAGCCAAATCTTGTTGCAACAACCTCAATTGCAAGAGTGAGGTACACGGGAGAAGTTAAGAGAGAATTAAGGTTGAAGGAGAAGCACCCACGTGAGGGAATTAACAATACACAATTAATATTTGGGGGAACATTACTATTGAATTGGTATCATTCTTTGACCTTTGGATTTAAAAACTAACATTCAAAGAATCTTACTATAGATTTGGTTCTTGTTCTTAGGAATGTTCTACATTCTTTGGTAGTTAGTCATTAATTAGATTCTTAGAAGGTTTGGATTTTGTGGTTTTGTTTTATTAGGCCTAATAAGCCAAAAGGGAAACAAACAAATTGACAACCAATTTCTTTACGAATTAACGCAATTTCAAAATTAATTAGATTTGAAGAGATTTGATGATAGTTGTTGATTTAAAATATTTCAATAAGACAAGGGGGAAGGGACAAATTGACAACTAATTTCTTTAAGGATTTAAAATAATCTCAAAAATTAATTGGATTTGAAAAGATTTGAAGATAATTTCCCATCCAAACTCATTTAATTCAATTTGAATTTGTTGGGATTTTACCAATTTAGAATTAAAACTAAAAACAACAAATAGATAACTATTAGATTTCTGTTGATTTCTTTGGAATAAAACATTAACAAAATAGGTAGACTAATTAGAATTGCCGTATTTTCTAATTACCGGGGATTTAAGAATTAAAAGAATTACGCAATTGAATTAGCACTACATAACCCGTAGTTTCTTTTTAACCAGGATAGACTGAATTGACCAACAACGTGAGAATTATTATGAATTAGATGGAGAGCCGGGATGATTTTGATGGCAAGGTTGTGGGGGAGTATTTACACATGATGATGTTCGATGACGGGACTATGGAGATTTACGCAGAGGAGGTAAACCGTTCCCATTTGATTTTCATTCTCGTTGTTTTACTGTTAAGTTTCTCTTTACCGAATGCTTGGAACTAGAACTAGATACAATTTCAACCAATAAAATAGAATAGGATAGAGTAGGATAGTTGAACTTTGACCATAACATTAGATTAGAAACATTCAAAACGTGACTAAAAGAGTTCATTGCTTGGAAGGCTTTCTTTTAATACCCAATTAGAAAGAAAACTCAATTAGACACAGGACCCGTGTGACAAACTTCTAACTCGAGGGTGGAGTTAGGAACGCTCACACCTACTTTAATTATTCTTTGATTAGAATCATAATCATGATTTTTTTCCTTAGAGAATTCATGGGCCTTGAACTCTTTGGCTCCTTAAACTTTGTTTGGCTTCCTCAACTTCATGACTTCCTTGACTCTTATGGCTTCTTCAACTCCCTACGCTTCCCCAATTCCTTTGGCTTCTCTAACTTCCTTGGCTTTTGATTCTTTCTAGCTTCTCCAATCCCATGCTCGATCCACTTTGTCCTCTAATCCCTAGTGTGCTCAGGGATGACGAGACGTAGACGCTAACCCACGAACGTCCATTGACATTTGAAATTTTGTTTCCGTACGTCCAGCGGACGGACGACCAGACACTTCCGCGGACGGCATTTCGGACCGACAGAGTGCGGACGCACGGACGGCCCCGATCGCGCGGACGGGTTGCAGCTGGCTTGCGGACGCGCGGACGGGTTGCAGGTGGACTGCGAACGGCACCGATCGGACGGTACCGATCGCGCGGACGGGTTCCAGCCGGGTTGCGGACGCGCGGACGGCCCCGATCGCGCGGCTTGCAGACGCGCGGACGGGTTGCAGGCGGACTGCGGACGCATTGCGAACGAGTGGATGGTGTGGAGAGCGTCCGCAGGCCGTCCGCAAGCCGTCCGCACTGTGCCCGCTCGTCCGCAGTCCACCGACATAGCGTCCGCAGTCCGTCTACACTCCGTCCGCAGTCCGTCCGCACCGCCGAATCCGACTGGCGATCAATCCTGGCCGCACGATCTTCCGTGAGTCCGTCCACGCTGAATGCCGTCCGATTTTGATGGAGACGTCGCCCGCTGTCCGCGAGTATAAGTAGCATCGCGGACGGCTCATTGAGGCACAATCGTCCGCCTTCCGAAGTGGGTAATCCAGTGCCTCGAGCTCTGTGAGCCCCTTTCAACTTGGTGAGATGGTTGTGATTAAAACTTGAATACTTTCATAGTATTGAGTTTTAATTATTATTTGCTTTTGCGGGCCCCGAAATTCCCATCACGCTAATTTTGAACTTTGGGGTAATTTTATTACCATGCCTCGCAATGATAAACCAAAATCCAGTTCCAAGGGCAAATCCCAAGACATGAATTGGGAGGATTGGGCAAACCCTTTGTGTGTAGCAGAACCTGGATGGGAGGAGGAGCCGAAGAAATCTTGGGACTGCACAACATGCAAGAAGTACGTCAAAATGACGCACCTCTCAAAAATGTGGTCAAGAGAACGTGCTGAACAGCAAGTTCGTCGTTGGGAGGGACAAATTTTGACGTGCCTAAGCAAGCAGTTTGTCCACCGGTATGAGGAAGTCACACGGTCAGCTGAAATACGTGACTCCAAACCAAATGTGATGAACTATTCCAACATGGCCATGGTCTGGGCTGAGATTGTGCTCCACAAAGATGTGGATTGGCGCACAATTTACGGCAAAAATGTCCACCAACTGCATCGTACTGATGCTGTTATTTATACGAGTTGGACTGGTATAAGTGATTGTATGCCAGAGTGGTCTAACCGAGGCCAACTTGGATATGCACCGGTTGTATTGCCGGATGCTGAGGATGATTGGTCGGATGAGGAGGAGGAGGAGGAGAAGGATGCTTCAACGCCTGTGTCATTTGAAGAGATACCTGGGCGTAGACAAGAACGCGAAGACATCCAATACCAGCAAGAAATGCGAGATGCAATGCAACGAAGTCTCGAGGATCGTGGTCGACCACATGGGCATCATGGATTGTATCAACATGACCATGGTGTTTATGGGACACAAAATCGCCAAACTGATCCACACTACAGTAATGACCCTCGAGGTGGCTATGGCAACTACCAAGGCAGCCAAGGAACCACACATGATTATGGTTCCAACCAAGGTAGTTCTCAGTACTATCCTGGATTCTCTGGAAGTAGTTCTTATAATGATACACGGCACAGGGGATCTCAGCGTGATGATTCAATTCCTCCTCCAACTTTTGGAGGACCTTACTATGGAAATTATGGGCATGGAGGTGCATCAAGTGGATCTGGAGACATGTGGGGTGGTGGACCATTTCTCGGGACTTTTGGATCTGGTTCAACTGGCCCAACTCGCAAAGATGACACCGATTCAGAATCTGAGTGAGGGAAAAAAATTTGGAAGATTGTAGCGAAACAATGCTTGCTTTAAAATAGAAATATAGTAATTAGCAATCGATTTTTGTATATTCTTGCCATAGGATACAGATTGGCATAAGGACGATATGAGGATGTTCGCCATTTTTTGAATACAAATTTTGAGTACGCCTATTTGTAAATTCCGATCCAATTATGTCCCATTTTCTGTGTGAAGCTTCTATGCTGCCTCCTTATTTACAAAGCTGTGAGTTTGTGTGTTCATTATGTTTGCCCCCAAAACAAATTAACCCTTAAGTTACCAAGGCATTTTCTGGCTGTAAAACCACTGAAAACTGCCATTTCTGCTGCAATCACTCAAGAAACCTAAAAACACTTTTTTTCTTAGAATCTAACCGTACGATCTTGTACTTCACTTCTCTAACAACATGTGGTAAAAATTTCATGAAGTTTGACTGTACGGATTGGAAGATATGAGCATTCAAAGTTGGAAAAGAAAGTTTTTTTCAACTACGTCCTGCAATTTCAGGTGACTTTCATGGCCATTTCTGGATTTGTTTTGCACTACACACCATGAGGTCAAAATTTTTTATCTTGAACATTTGAGTTGAGAGTTGGGGATAAAAATTTTACAATGCCTGAACTTGATTTTCACATAAAAAAAAATTGTTAAGTAGAAGTAGGTCCAAAGTTGAACAAAATACTGAATTCTTAATAGCCCTTATATTGAATTAAAAAATCATAATCCCAACGGTGGGATTGTTCTTGAAAACAAACTTAAGCTTTTAAAAAAAAAATTGGTAAAAATTTAAAATTGCATTCAAAAATGAATTCTACAAGTTGTTTTCTGAAGAAGATGCGTAGATTGCCCAAAAAACAAGACTGTCCATAACTTTTTCATTTTTAGTCCAAATAGGATGAATCAAAGCTTCAAATGTACACAAAAACTAAATTGGTGATAGGTCTTGCATCAAATTGAAACACATTAATTCCAATGGTGAAACCGTTTTGAAAAAAAAGAACTAAACCTTATGCAATTCTCTATTCAACTATTAAAATGGATGTAATGCATCTCCTTCTCAAAAGTTTACTATGATTGCTTGAAAAACAAGAAGATTCATAGCCGTCACAGCGTCTTATCCAATGAAAATAAATTAAGTTTCTCTACGTAGAAAAAAATGCTATTTTAAAAAAAAAAGGAATTTTAAAAATCATTCATGTTTTTCTTTCTATTGCCTACATTGGGCCTTAGGGGGAATAAATTTTCTCTCAAAATACAATTGAAACAAAATTATATTACCAAAAAGGCAAAAACCCAATCAATTTTTCCATACAGAAAAAAGGCCCAAAATTTGTTGCCACAAACTTAGTTGAAGTGTACTTCTTCAATACTTCAATACCCCAAACCTTCAAAAGTCCTTGAATATATAGGACTCCTCAGACTCATGGAATTAGTACTTTAGTAGATCTTCACATTTTAAAAAAAAAAAAATAATGAACAAGTTCAAAAGGCCGATGCATTTTGAACCCCTATAACCCCAACGGGTTAGGACAAAACACAAATATGTTATAAAATATAAACATTACGATTGTTTAGAAGTTAGTATCAAAGAAGAATGAGAAGATAATGTAAAGCACAAAAAATAGACACTATCCATCCAGTCGAAGTAAAAAAAAATTCAGATTATTTTTAAATGAATGTTGAATATAAATTTTCAATAACTCACCAAAAATTCAATTTCTATTTTTATGGTTTGAAATTCTTTTTGATTGGTCTAAATTCTGTTTTTTATTGACTTATAAAGAAATGCAAAATATTCAACCTCTAACAGCACAAGGTATTAAGACAAAATACGAATGTGTCATGAAATATAAGATTTACAACATTTTTGAAGTTAGCATCAAAGAAGACAATGTACAACACAAAAAGTAGAAAGTACCCATATGATCAAAATCAAAAAATATTTATAGATTCTCTTCAAATGAATTTTCAAGATAGAACTTCAAAAACTCACCAAAAATACAATTCCTATTTTTAGGGTTTGAAATTCTTTTTCATAGGTCAAAATTCTGTTTTTCATTGATTTATAAAGAAATGCCAGAAATTCAACCTCTACAAGCCCAACGTATTAAGACAAAATACAAATGCGTTATGAAATATAAGATTTACAACATTTTTGAAGTTAGCATCAAAGAAGACAATGTAAAGCACAAAAGTAGAAAGTACCCATATGGTCAAAATTAAAAAATATTCATACATTCTCTTTAAATGATTTCTGAAGATATAACTTCAAAAATTCACCAAAAATACAATTTCCATTCTTAGGGTTTGAAATTTTTTTACTTTGGTCAAAACTGTGGTTCTTATTGCTTTGTTGAAAAATAAATAGTGTTTATCAATGAGAGCCTTAGTACTTCTTCCAAATAGTACGTTCCTCAACACTAAGCAATTTTAGACACTTTGTACTATTTCTCCTTTTTTTGGCTATACCTTTTGTTTGATCGTACTGATCTTAGTTTTCAATATCAATGTTCAAATGAAACCTAATTTTTTCAAAACCGGGAAGAAAAAAGGTCAAAAAAGTTTTTTTTTGGGTTTAGTAAATTTTCCCAAAGTAAAGAAGAACTTTCAGAAAATGATCGTTTGAGCAATTAGGGGTTAATGTAGAAGATTGTTCCAAAGTTTTAAAACCTGTCCTATTCAATCTATTGAAGAAATAAATAAATAATTTTTTTTTTCCAATGTATTTCACAATTTCGAAGGAATTTCAAAGAAGAAACCTTATGAACATTATGAACATTCAATCTATTATCAATCCATTTGTTTAAAAAAAAAAAATAAATCTATAATCAATTTAACCCCTAAAGGACCATTGTCCCCTCGGGGGACAATTTGGAGTTCGGGCAGGGTCCGTAGACCTCAATTTTTAATGAATCTTTTTGAAACTTTCTCATAAGATAGGAAAACTGATTAGCTTCATGGGAATGTAAATTTGATTTCAATTGGTGACCGGGAGAAAAAGTTATACCACAAAAAGGCCAAATTTTCATTTGGCGGGCCGAACTTTACAATTTCTTGAAAAAATAACTTATAGGATTCATTTTTTAATGCAGTTTTCAGAATTTTTCAAAACAAATTGTTGGACAAGGTTATGTTTACTTTCTAAAACAATCTCACCATTGGGATTATTGTATTTCGATCCCATCTTAGAGTTATTAACCATTTAGTTTTTCTTTCAATCTTGGACCTACATCTACTTAACAATTTTTTAAAGAATGAAAATCAAGTGTTTTTTGTGTGAAATTTTTTGCCTAGACTCTCAACTCAATTTCTTAACACAAGAAATTATAAATTCAAAGTCTATAGTGCAATTTTTTAATACAAATTCCAGTCAAAGTCATCTGAAATTGCAAACCACAGTTCAAGAAAACTTGTATTTCCAACCTTGAATGCTCATATCTTCCAATCTGTACGGTCAAACTTCATGAAATTTTTACCACTTCATCTCAACCAAGTTAAGTACAAGATCCTACGGTTAAATTCTTAAATTTTTTTTTTCTTGGATGAATGCAACAGAATTGGCAATTTTGAGAGTTTTTTGACAGAAAAAAGGCCTTGGTCCTTTAGGGGTTAAGAAGGATTTCCCAATTATTAATGTTCAATTTTTTTCTTAAATGTAATTGATATAGCAATAGAGTTATCGATATGGCTGTAACCATGGGTCATGCTTCAAAATTTTTAACTAGAAGTGACACATGTAACCCTAAGATCTTCTAGTGCACAAATTGGGGTCTTGGGGAAGATGTACACAAAATTTTAGAAAAATTAGTAAGTCCCATAAGGCCATAACGTTCATCTTACAAATCAAAATGGAATTATTCAAAACTTTCCAAGTAGATCAAAATCTAAAGAACCAATACTTCAAGGCTTCAAGGGTCAACTCATCATGACAAGTTCAAAAACACCAAATCTCGTAGAAATACTTCAAGGGTGAACTCATCATGAGGGGTTCCAAAAGACCAAAACATGCAAAAACAAATGTGAGATAGAAGTGAATTGCACATATATTTGGGAAAATTTGTGATGCACACATCTTTTTATGACATAGTTGAGGTACATAGGGATATATTTCCTTGCCGGTACATCTATTCAATACTTCTATACTTCTACGTATAACACTAAAATACTAATATGAATGGCGGAAATGTTCATCTGGGATAGGCCAATTGTAACCTGGGCCAGTAAATCGTTGGACGATTTTAGTCAAACTTACTGCCCTCTCTACATCTGTAGAACACAGAAGTTCCAAATAATTATGAAACACAAGTCCTAACTGATGGTGGCTCCACTTTGTATGTCCTCTGTTATCATGATGAAGCGCCGCGTACTCCTTGGACATGCATTGCCTGTTGATCTGTTGAGCTAGTTTACCAACCGCAAACTCCTCTGATTTACGTGATAAATGTGGAATCGTTTCCACATCTATATCTTTTCTATGCACATACACAATAGACGGATCCACCCACCATCTTCTTTGTAAAGCTTCTTTCTTCTCACTTTCAGATGTGAAAGTGTACAAGGATTTGGGTGGATCACTATGTACGGTAGTCATGCCCCAATCGCAAACCCCAATATATACACGTGACTCATCATCCGGAAAGTGAAACATGATGTTGTCCGGCGAGAGATCGTTGTGTAGATGCCCAGCTTGATGCACCGCATGCAAAATGTGCACCAATGCCCATGCGAGCTCCGTACGTTTCTTTCTCCATCGACCTAGAAAGAATGCTCGATTCACCTCTTCGGGTGATGGCTTGGAATAAGCCAATCGAATGTGAATATCATCTGGATAGTCCCTATCCATATTCAACATTTGCCTCAACGTTCCGCCATTCCACCAATACATGTACCCTTCATTATTTGTTGCATGTACAGCTGCAAATCGTATAACTCCGTCATGTGGAATCCGCACTGCCATTGACTCGTTCTGGTGTTTCAACTTTGCGAGTTGAGGCCTCATGCGTTGTTGATGCAATACCTTCGCTGCAAACTCCCAAGATGCTTGTATCTCAGCACATCCTTCAATTTGCACCCTCTGGATTGTTGCATAGCCCCCCTTCAACACTGTACTGTCTTGTGGAATCACCCTTGCGGTAATGGGCAATGCCACGAGATGCCGCCGCCCACGTTGCAATTCTACAGCTCCTTCATCCGTGTTCCACCAACCCAATGATCCTTGTCCCTTCCGTTTCCTTGCATTCTTTGTAAACGGAGCACATTGTTGTACAAACAAGTCCACCTTCAAAATGACTTCTTCAAATGTGGGATCATCCACACGATGTTCCTTCCCGTACTTTGCCAATACCACTTTGGCATTCCACAATGAATCTTGCACCCTGTTCTGCAGAAACCTTTGAAAGCCCCTCTTCTCCGTTTCATGAATCCATCCTGGAACGTAGAGAGCATCCATCATCCTCTTCGTCATATCCGATTTGAACTTCTCAATGCACTCCTCTTCATATCGGATGTACTTGCTATCAAGGGATGCAGTGCTCTCCTCCTCATAAAACTGCACTATGATACGGATGAGATATGCCTTGCAATCATCCGAGGGCATGTCCTCAATGTCTAGCGACTCTAGCACCACAGGTCTTGCCTTTGCTACCTTCTTTCCTTTCAGCATTGTGATCAAATCAATGATAAGAGTTTAAAAACTCTTGATTTCAAGCACAAAGCAGAAAAGACGTACAAAAAAAGGGCAACAACTTGGCCCCAAATCCCACTCCTAACTTCCCTTAGAAAGGAGCCAATGGAGGATTAACCACCAAGCTCTCCGCTCTCTCTTGTGAAACACAAGGGGGAAGATAGGAATGCGGTTGCGGACAGGCCGTCCGCCCATCTTATACCTTGCGGACGGATCGACCCGTCCGCAACCTCGTCGGGGCCGTCCGATCGCGCTGGCCGTCCGATCGTGGCCGTCCGCCTCACCTCGTCGGGGCCGTCCGCCTCGTCGTCCTCGGGGCCGTCCGATCAGTGTGGCCGTCCGATACTCTGATCGGGGCCTTATGGCATTTCAACTTCAAAATTTCATAACTAATTCTACAAAGCTTTAAAAAATACAAAACCAAATGGGGTACACATCAATTCCACTTGTCTTTTAAGGGAATATTTTTGAGAACTACTTCAAAGAAGTTTTACCTACCTATTATTTACTTTTAATCCTTCAAGGCTTCAATGGTCAATTGTCCTTGAAAGATATGTGCAATTAGCATGTAAACCAAGTTCTTTGGAACTTTGTGGAAGTATGTCAAATTAGTTATGATTTATTGGAGTTGAAATGGCATGGGGACCTAAAATCGCCCACCTCCTAAAATGTACATTGTTTGCACATTGCTCAAGGGTACAGAAAAACAACATGTTTAAATAACTTACATTTGAAGAAGTGGGTGGTCTTGGATCTTGAGCACTTTTAGGACCCCCTCTCATTTAGTGATTGCACAACATGTTTGTACGAGCATTTTTGAGTCTTTAGAATTGTGAATAAAACATTTGTTATGATAAAAACAGGAGTACTTATTATATTCCTAGTATCTTAGTTTCTTATATATAATATTTTATTTGTAGAATTTGGAAAAAATTGTAGTGTAATAGTATTTACTACTTTAAAAAAATTAACCTTTAAATTGTATGACTATGCGTAGAATATGTTTGAAAAAAAATATCAATACACAAATCCATTATGAACACTTATGTTTTCATGTGTAAAATAAAACAATGTGGTCTCATTAGTCCTTTATTATGTTTATTTTGAAAATGTCAATTCAAATATTATTATGTCTACAAATTTCAATCTATAACCTCTAAACAACGGAAAAAAAATTGAAGCAACTTATAAAAATTTGAACATAAATTAGTGCGAACTTCATGGATGGAGTGATTGACTAAAACTTATTTCACTTTCTTCTGATGTAGATGGGATTCTAATTCATGAAAACTTGAACATAAAATAGTGCAACGATGCTAGTAAATGAGCATGAACACGAGCATGTGAACTCCTAATATGTATATAAGTACTTATACTTCCACCTAAGAAGGTGTTTATAGTCCTAATACCTATAATATAGGGCCCTATAATATAAATACACTCTTATTATAAAAGGTTTCTATAGTATAAACAACTACATTATAGGTGCATCATCTTTGAGGCTTAGAAGCTCACACTCAAGGCATAAATTAGACACCCTAGCCAAATTTCTAGGGGACACCCTGGTCAAAATTTTGGGTGTCAAAAGGACACCCTTGTCCAATTTTTGGGTGTCCCAAATTTTCCATACATTTTTTTTGGTGAGTTAGAATATTCTGATTATTCTCAATTTTGAAAAATTTGTAATATCAATATGAATTTTTTGTTACAAATGAAAAGAGTCACTATATACCATAGCGTACAAAAGAAAACAAACCTACAAGCCGCGACCTTTCATGGCACACCATTTCACCCAAACTTGTTCAAAGTCAATGGCTTCTATATGAATTTTTGCCATTGCAAGTTTGCAACTCTCATTTCTCCTTCCAAAGTCTCCAATACTAAACTAGAACGTAAATTAGACTTAATATGATTTTGAGTAGAAAATCCCCTCTCACAAGAAGCTGTGCTAGAGGGAATTACAAGAATACTTTGCCACAGCTTGGACATGTGAGGCTACCAAAATCTGCTGAAAAAGAAATGGGGCTAAATAGATTGTAGTTGCATTGAAGATCTTCAAATCTGGAAATCGTTGTCGCAACGTCTCTAACACTTTGAGCACATAAGCCTGTGTAATCACTGTACACCCGTGTAAGGTGCCATCACCACCGAATTCAACTGCATACGGCAATGGTGCATAATGCAATATATTTGAATTTACAACTCCTATGGAGTCTTGGAACTGAATTTTACCACCTCGAGAAATGTCCAAGAAATGTGCCACAAATTTTGTATCTGCACCAAACTCCTCATTATTTTCTAGTAATCCCTTATTTAAACATTTATAATCTTCTCAAAAATAGAAGATTGGAAAAAAATCATCATCCCATGTTATTTGGAAAAATATTTTAGAATTGATGAATGTACAAATCAAAGTTCTAGACTTTGAATTTTAGATTCCGTTTGCATATTAGTATATTACCTATACCAACATTGTCACCATTCTCTTTTTCCAAAAATAAAAACATATATATAATTATCTTTTCATACATTAATGCTCTATTGGATATTTGATCCATTAATACCAATTTTTGAAAGCAAAAATCTACAGTTCAAAATCCAATGTTTGAGCAAAGGACTATCCATTTTTGAACAAATGGATAGTGTAATATAGATAAGACCTAGACATCACGGTAGATGGGGTCTTTCGCTCTTGGTGGATGGAGTCAGGTAAGACAAGAGCTTGGACGGTGAAGGAAATCCGGTTAAATAGGTGAGCGGAAGGGTGCCTCAATAATTAAGGTTTTGACAAACAGACAGACATGATTGCGTCAGATAAGATTGAAGTGTATAGGGTTGGTATACATGGGGTTGGGGTACAAATACTTTAGGAGGTTTGTTTGGATATAACTAATGTGTTTTACATCCCTTGGGGGCATGAGTGCTAGTAGTCATAGTGAAACAAATTTGCCAAAACTTTATATGGGCAAGTAAAATTTCCTAAAAATTTCACGTATGCTCTATATTATGTATTTATATAAGACCCTTTGGGTACAATCGTACGAAAAGTGGTTAAACATGTGTAATGTAGACCTAGTGAAGTCAAACATGAATGACTACAAATTACCTTGTGTCCAACAATGGCTTTTGTCAAACATAAGTTAGAGGACATTGTGGACTAAGTAGTAAAAGTATTGGATGTTGTAAATCCTATAGTTCCACCTAATCCTTGAAATTTTATTTATTTTGCTTATTGCTCAATTTTAGAATTAGCTTGGTAAAAAACAACAAAAAAGAGTATTCATAGAATGCTTGAAGGGATTCCCTATAACGATGAAAAATTAGTTAGAATAGACCAAGAATTGCCCAATATATACATGTAAAGTTCAAATCATTCTATTTTGATTAGTGACATGAGTACATGACAATATAAAAGTAGTGCATTCGAAAGCAAATTCATAAATGTGTCGTTGTGTCTCTCTTCTAAATTATTGGATATTCACTTTAATCATTTATATAATGATGATATTTGGCATACAAATTTCTTTTTCAATAGAATGTTATGAAATATGAAAATTGCCACTAAACAATAAACCCTAAACCCTAAATCCTAAACCCTCGACCTTCAAAAAGTCTCAGAAATATTAAAAAATTGCACATATTACCATTGCTTGCTTTAAATTCCTTGAATAATTTTACAAGAACTAAATTTAAATAACTTCAACATTGGATCCCTATCCTGAATTCTTCTTTGCGCGCTGCTTGCTTTGCTGGCGGACTTCGAATCCGAGGACACACGCAGAGGAGAATCCCAGACTTTAACGCGCGGACAGAGCCATCGGACGCGTGGACGGCACCTGCGGACGGGCGGACGGACTAGGTTTGGGCGCGCGGACGGGAGCTTCGGCGGCGCTTTTAGGGTCGGGAGCGGACGGCGGCGGACTGTCCGCCCTCGTGGCCGCTTCGCGTCGTTTGGGCGGACGGTCGGTGCCGATTCAAGTTAGGTTCGGGGTCGGACAGGTATAAGGGCGGACGGCGGACGGATTTCTTTCACTCCTCTCTCCATTATTGGGTTCAACTTTGTCGGAGGCTCTACTGTTGCTTCATTGTGCCAGTTGCTCCTACGAGGTAGAGAGTTGGGTGATCAAACTGATTGTTTATTTCACGACACTCGTGGACTCGAAGTCATGGCAAGTGAGGGTGATGAACGTGGTGGGGGAATAAATGCAGCGGGTGGTGGCAATCGAAGGCATAAGCCAAAGGGCGCCAGCCACGAATTACATTATGAGATTCTGGATGACCCAAACATCAAAGCGGAAAACGGATGGGAGGAGGAGGCAGCACCGTATTGGTCTTCGAAAATGTGCAAAAAATACGTGAAAATGTACCACATTGACAAGTTGTGGCCTAGGGAGGCCCATGAACTTCATACACGTGGTTTTGCTTGCAAACCCACCAACTGCAATAACGCTCATTTTGTGCATCGCGCTTTGGAAGTTTGGCGGGCCCTCTTTGGAAAGAAAGCAATGAGTAAAGGGTACATAAACTACAGCTTGGCTTCTATGGTGTATGCAAAATTGATATTGGAACGCAAGGTGGATTGGAGCACGTATCCGGCGACAGCACAAACTCCATTTGTACAAGAAATGAATGGAAAAGACATTCCCGATTTGTACAATCCTCAAGGAGGGCCAAGTGAGGTATCGAAGCCCAAAAGAGTATTAAAAAATACTAGAAAAATTGAAACAAAAGTCTCAGAGGTACCAAGTGATGGACCACGCTTGCAGCCTACACACACTTTGAGGACAATGGAAGATACTGAAGGTGAAGGTGTGGAAGGAAAAGTGTTTGCAACTCCTCCTACGGATTTAATATGCACTCCAAATGTTACGACGGTGGCTGAACAGGGCATTCTTGAAGATATACAGAGTGGGAAGAAAGAAGGTGGGCCCCCATTGGCTCGATGTGAAGGTAGTGAAGATACGGAAGAGGTAGCCGAGGGAGAAATTGCAGAGGCCAATGCTACAATTCATGATATTATTGACAGTAATGCTCTCGACATCTTCGGGCTTGTACATTCGAAACCATCATGTTTGAGCAAACCGAGCGTTTCCAGCCCCGTACAGAGCGCAACAATTGAAGCAGCTACTGCCAAAAAAAATGGAGAGGCATCTCAGGGAAAAGGAAAAGAAGTAGTCATCGATGTTGAAGTCATCCCCAACCAATACCCGCATTTGTCCACCTTGAACACATCACAATTGGAGGCTCTTTCGAACATGCCGAATGCCGCAGAGCTGGAACGGTTGTTGGAGGCTTCAGTTATGTTTCGGTCTCACCTTCTTGACCTAAACCGGTCGGAAGAGACAAGTGAGGCCACCACAAGCAATGCAACCCAAGGTGAAGCCAATCGTCGCAGTTGGGCAAGTGTTGCTGAAATCCAAGTGACATTGGCAAATCTAGGTCGATTTGTAGCTGAAGTATCTCCGCAACTTACAGAGGTGGCACAGGACTTTGCAAAATTGTCACCTGAATTGTTGGCAAGTGCATTGACGTTTCATAAGTTCACGGAGTCCTTGTTTCCATTTTTGGACGAGCGCTTCGAGGACAAGCGCCAATTGGTGGCCTTCTTGGAAGAAAATACGAAGTTCGTGGCGTTGCAGGAAGAATTCAAGGAAACCTCAGACAAAATGGTAGAGCAATTGAGGGTTTCCAAGAATGAGGCACACTTTCAGGTTGCAACAGTGAAATGGCAAACTGAGCGTATTGAAGCTTTGGAGTCAGAAGTTGGGACATTGAAGGACGTAATCAAAAAAGCTGAGTTTCCCAAAGCTAAGCAAAAAGATGGAGCTAAGCATTTTAGTGGCAATGAGAAAAACAAGATACAGGAAGTGACACCTGTAGTCGCCATTGAAAATCGCGCATCTTCATTTCAAGATGCTTCCATTCAAACAGAATGCCATGAAGTTGATGAATTGAAGCAGAAAGTGGATAAGCTCACCGAAGAGAACGCGTCTTTGCAGAGTGAATTGCAACGATTAGAGCATGTTGTTCAATTGGATGACTACCTTCCAAAGAGTAGCAAAGACGATCGATGGTTGGCATGGATTCAAAAACTAGAAGACAAACCAACCGTAGTTTCGCGAGCAATGAAAGGGCTTCTCAAATTGGCAGGAAAATCGGATGAGCAACAGCAAATAGTAGAATCTTCACTGATGAGTTTGAGAAAGAGGTTTGAAACACATCCGAAGGGGACTACAGAAATCACGTGTTGGGGAGACATGGACGCGATGTTCGAGCGGTTGAACCACACAAAGAAAGAAGAATCACCCCAGATCAATTGGGCCTTGGAGGTAGAAGAAGGTTGGGTTCCGTACAACACTCTTTCGGCACACATCAAGGACAATGAGAAGACAGTGGTGCATGCTTCTCACACTTCTCGAGGGATCTTGGAAGGTAAATGCAGCATTTGTCAAGTTCCATTTGGTCCCGAGGGAGCCCTAACTATGGGCCAATGTCGTCACACTTTCCATGTGACGTGCATAATCAAAGCCTCACTCGTTCGCTCGGTTTGTTCGGAGTGTCGTTCTCCTTTGAGTTCCAGGTTCTACGAAATGGTTGGGACCTTGGAATGTATGCTCCCTAGTCATGAATACAATCAATGGACCCTTCCACTTGATCAAGCCCCGTTTTACTTCCAAAATTATATGCATTGGGGAAAACCTCTCACGTGGGATTCATTGGAAGACAAGCATGGGTTGTATGAAGACTCAATGGTGCCGCTGGATCCCTTCGTGTGGATGACCAAAGATCGACACGTGGAATTGCGAGCAAGGGGTATTGAAGATGCCGAAGCTCGCGAATTGTTTTGCCGCGGCATGGGTGGACATTGGAGCATAGACCATCACAAGTTCTTTCAATTTCCAGAGAAGGAAGTGAACAAAGGACCAGATGGCAATTGGGTGGATGTGGAGCATACAAAAGAGTTGCAAGAGCGATACGGGGCGTACAATCACACATTGATAGGGAGGGCCCTCTTCCTGTCAAAGTTGGAAGAAGCTGCCAAGGTTCGAGCTCTTGTAGAGTTAGACGGGGATTCCAACTCCTCACAGTCAATTGTGGAAGTGGCAGGGGCTTTTGACAGGAGGATGAGCGAGGCCGTAATGTCTTTTCGAAAATTTTTAGTGGGAGGAGATTGCCCCGGCCCGCACTGGTTTTCCGTTGGAGATGTCAATGTAACACTGAACTTGATGGTAGCTTCAGTAGATGATGCCTTGGAAGCATTAAAGCCTTAAAGGCATATGAAGTGGATCTGCCTCAGAAGCGAAAGAATAAGCGGAGGGTGGAAGATGAGGATGACTTCTCTCCAGAAACAAAAAGACAATTCAGTGCGGTTGACATGGCAGTGGCTTCGAGAGGGTCCACTGGCGAAGGAAGCCTCGGTCCTCACACTCGCCGTACAAGTGCAAGACTTAGGGATAGAGAGGGTCCATCTCATGTTACACCGTAGGGTATTCGTGAAAAGATATAGTGGAAGTGGATCTTTTATTAGCTGTTAGATATTATATTACGGAGGATTTGTTTTAACTTTGAATCTTTCGGAGATTCATTGCAAATCATTCATAGTAGCTATAGTATGGTTTGTATTTTTTTTATCAATACGAAAATATGTGTGAAATACAGAGTTGCAAATGTGTATACATTTCAAGAATTTTATTTTAGTTGAAGTCTGACATGCACCATCATATGATCAATTGATCATATATGAAGATGTTTTTGTTTGATGATGCAAAAGGCTAATTTTAATTCCAGAAGAGAATGGGATATGTGAATCAAGGTTTTCTTCTATGCAGGGAAAAAAATAAAATTATTGTGTTCATTGCAGAACTTTATAAATTCATTTTTGATCATTCCATATTTTTTTCCAAATCTTTTTGAAATTACCATGATCTTGAAGAGTTTAAAGAAACCAAGTTCAATTTAGTCTACAAGAAAGTCATTTGTGATTTGTTGTCTCTAAAACAAAGTTTTAGATGTTTGAAGTCTAGTTGTAATAACAATTTCAGTATAATTGTAAGCCCTGAAAGACCAAACTCGGTTTTTTGGAACATAGCAATATCGAGCAGCTCATTATGAATGGGTTTTTTTTAGGGTTTGTCTTTCAGATTTTCACACAAGATGTGTCCAATGTGGTGGAAATTTCATGAAGTTTGACCGTATAGATAGGAAGATATGAGCATTCAAAGTTGGAAAACAATGTTTTTTTAAACTTGAGTTTGCAACTTCAAATGACTTTGTCCTCCATTTCTGTAATTTTTTTGCACTACAATCTACAGACTTTGAATTTAAACTTTTTTCTATTGAGAAATTGGGGTAACAGCTTAGGAAAAGAAATTCAGAAAATAAAGTTTTTTTTATAATTATTCTTTAGAAAATTGTGAAGTAGATGTAGGTTCAAGATTGAAAGAGAAAGTGAATTGCAAATATCTCATACATTGAATTGAAACACTATAATCCCAATGGTGAAATTGTTTTAGCAAGCAAAACCAACCTTGTCCAACAACTTTTTATTGAAAATTGTGGAAATTGCATTCACAAATTAATCCTAAATTTTTTTTTTCCAAAAACATGCTTACATTGTCCGAAAAACAAGATTGTTCATGACTTTCACATCACTAATCCAAATGGAATGAATCAAAGCTTCACTTGTAGACAAAAATAAAATCAATAAAAAAAATTTAAAAAAATTTAATTCTGAAGTTTTTTATGATTTTTTTTCTTCCCGGTGACATGAAAATGATATTAAAGATGGCATAACTTTGGCTCATGGTCACCAATTGGAAAAGAATAATATTCCCACAAAGCTAATGAAGTTTTCTATCTGAGTTATGTGAAAATTTCAAGTAAATTCATTCAAAATTGAAGTGACAAGTACCTGCCCAAATTCTTGAAGTCCCCCAAGTGGACTCTTGGTCCTTTGGGGGTTAAAGTACTGAAGCCGGTAATTTTCACTTGCGAAAATGAATTGTTCACATTTCATTATTTTGAAGCACTTCATACTTCTTTCTATTTATTATTTTTTTCCTATTATTTGTACAATTCCAAATGATTTGAAGTTCTTCAATCACATAAGTAACTTCCATTGCGAAATAAATGTAAAGAGTAACCAACATTTTCAACATTTTTTCATACAAATGTGACATCGTGAAATGGAGGTGTTTGAATTTGTCAGTGTAAAAAAAAGGATATATGTCCATTGAAATGGTAGAAATTACTAATCTGGAATTGTGGATGCGTTTGCCTCGTCGGGGCCGTCCGATCTAGGCTGTCCGCTAGTCGCCGTTGTCCGCGCGATTCTTCCGCTACGGAAGGCCGTCCGATCGGGGGCCGTCCGCCTCGTGGTGGCTGTCCGCCAGACCCGTCCGCCCTTGCTGGCGTCCGACTGGGGGTCCGTCCGCGACCGCTGGCCGTCCGCCGATCGGAGTACCCTGTCGGGTCGTCCGCAGTTCGGTCCGCTGTTCCGTCTGCACTGTCAATCGGGATTGTCTCCTGTCCGTTGCAACGATCACGAAGAGCAACCTTAGAACTGAGGAGTATAAGTCTCCAGAAATTGTCATTTGCAAGCACTCCTGTAAAGCTGAACGCTAAGATTTCCAAGGGCTAGGCGCTGCAATTTCGGTTGTGTCCCTTGCTTGGTAATGCATAGTTCAGTGGTCAAGGGGGCTTTGGTTTCCAAGGCTTCATTCTAACTGTATCGGTTACTTTATTGACGATTTTTATTCCTGCGGAGATCTTCACCCTTTTTGTGGTTACACTTGGAATTTGAAGTTCCAAAGAAGCACTAAAAATTCATCATTATGAGCAAGGATTGGTCTTCTTGGTATGGTGCCCCTTCAGTTGGGAAAGTACAATGCAAAGCCTGCAACCTAGTGTTTGCCAAAAAAACATGCCGTATGTTTAGCCATCTTGGTTATGAAGGTGCATCGGGGTCTCGTGATCGAGGAATCAGTCTATGTCCACGACTCACATCCCAAGTTCAGAAGCTATTTCGTCAGTGCAAGGGGGTAATCCCACGAAGAGGTGAAAACGAGAATTTGGGTGGAAACGGGACAGTGGAGGCCACGGTTGTAAATGATGCAGCAAATGAGAGACCCTTGACACCGTCAGTACGTCTTACACCGGAAGATTCTTGTACAATACCAAAAGAAATTGTCCGCGTGTCTTCTGGAGCATTTGCAAGTACTCAAGCATCTGATGAAGGAGACACAGCGGTAGGATCAACTAGTAGGCCTTTGGTGCAGAGGCGGATAGGAGATGGCTTTGAAGAAGCGAATAGGCGGAAATTGCATGCAGTGTGGGCTAATTTTTTTTATGCTGCGAACATACCATTTTCGGTGGCACGGAATGCAGCATTTAAAGAAGTGGTGAAGAAAACGGCTGAGTTTCACAAACCCTATACCCCACAGTCATACCATGAATTACGACATAAGTTGCTTGATCAAGCGAAGGCAGACATTAAAGTGAATATCAACAAGCGAACAGAAGACAGCATCAGGAAGTTTGGAGCAACATTGTCTATTGATGGGTGGACTTCGGCGGCAAATCGCCCATTGGTAAATGCAATGCTCATGTCTTCTGTGGGCGAGCAATTCCTAGGATCGGAGGATACAACAGGAAAAGAGAAGAATGCTGCCTATTTGGCCTCCATTTTGGAAAAATTCATAAAAGAAGTGGGTCCTTCCAAAATAGTACAAATAAGCGCAGATAATGCGCTTGTGAATGAAGCCGCATACAAGTTGATATCTCCAAAGTACCCTCATATATTTTTCCAGGGTTGCGTGGTCCATGCCCTGAATTTATTACTGAAAGATTGGGGCAACGAACGGTGGATTGAGGAGGTCGTGGGCAATGCCCGTAACGTAGTGAAATTCTTCAAAAAGAGGCACATGCCTCTTGCAATATTTCGAAGGTACTCGCCGGACTGCATGTTGATGGCGGTAGAAACTCGGTTTGCTTCGAATTACAACATGGTGGACCGTATGTTGAAGGTGAAGGGGAAGTTACAGCAAACGGTGACGGACCTACAGTGGGAACAATACGTGAAAACATTAGGGCGGAATACTAATGCTCGCAGTGTGTGCCGAAGGGTGAAGGACATCATTTTGAACGAGCATTTTTGGCGGCGTTGTCAAAATTTCAAGGATTTATCGGCTCCGGTGGTACATGGTCTACGCGATTTGGATGCAAAAAGGCCATGTATGGGGAAGGTGCTACATATCATGAAGAAAATACAGAAGCACGTTTTGTCGTTGGACGAAGCACCTTTTAGTTTGTCCTTGGATTTAGCCATCCAACTACAAGAAGCCTTTCACGAACGGCGAGCGATGGTAGAGACAGATCTACATTATGCAGGGGCTTTGTTGAATCCCTATCTTCTTCACGACAAAGAGCTTGCTGATGATCAAGATGCAATGGATGTATGCAAGCGTGTTTTAATGAAAGTATGTACCACAGAAGAGTATGCCGTTGTTGTGAAGGAATTTGTAGCCTTTCGACATAGGGACCCCCCTTTCCACAATATGTTGAACCCCGACGAACAACAATTGTCGGCGCATGCTTGGTGGGATTTTGAGGGCGCGTGCGGGAAGTTCATTGCTCCAATTGCCAAGCGTATTTTGGCCCAACCGGTATCTTCCTCTTCATGTGAACGAAATTGGAGTAGCTATTCATTTGTTCACAACAAATCTCGAAACAAGTTGACGCCACAGAGAGCACAAGATTTGGTGTATGTGTACACCAATACTAAAGTCCTTTCCGCATCTCAAGAAAATGATGAGAAGAAGTGGTACGAAGAGCAATTCGAGAATGTGGATATGGAAGAGTCCATGTTAGAGGATGAGGGTGGTGAAGATCATGGCGATGGTGAAGAGAGAGATCCCCTATTTGATGATGAATATGATGCGGAATACAATGTGACTAATTTGGTTGATGAACCATCCCAAGACCCTCATCATAATGATGAAGACTTTGAAGACAATCCATTGGATGTCTTCAATTTTGAAGCGGACGAGGAGAATTACGACTATGATGAGGGTGTCCCATCAAAAGCTAAATTTATGGATGGAACTACAGTATTGAGTAGTGAGAATGTTCGAGCACATAGCCGGGACACTAATGTGGCAATGGAAGAGAGAAATGGGGCAACGATGAACATCGGTGGGACTTCGACCCCGGATGAATTGATTCCAATTTCTAAATGTCCATCGCTAGTAGGGGTCGAAGCAGAAGAACTTGGCAAACAGAACGACTTGGGAGACAGTGGAGTGAAGGTGGACAAAAATGTAGGTGATACAAGTATTGCATTCGTTGAAGTATTGGCGTGTAAGAAAAGCTGTCTTGCGAGTACCGAGAAAGGTAAAGCAAGGGGAGTACCAACACATGTAGATGTAGGTATGATGGAGTCTGGGAGCCCCATGTCATTTGAGAATGGCAAAGGCAAGAAGCCCCTCGCACGAGATCCAACTAAACCCCCACGTAGCGGTCCTCCACGCATACTGTTCAAAAGCGACAATGCAAGTTTAGGTGGTCTCGGTAGTTTACGCTACCGAGATAAGGATCCAGAAGAAGATGAAACGTTGGAGTCCATGTTTGGTCCACGTTCGCTGAAGTCATCGGATCGATCACTTTCTTTGGGCGCAAATGAGATCATCATTCCAAGCGGATCAAAAGCAAGACAACCAGCAATGAAAGAGTCCAAGAAAGCTAAAAATAAAAGAATACTGGAGGCCTTTGCAAGATCACCATCGAAGCGGCAAAGTCTAGGTCGAACCCCCCTTGATGTATGTGAACCTTTTTCACAAAGCAAAGTAAAACCGGTTAATGGTCTCGAAAAAGGGATTGGGAAGTCTACATTAGAAGTTAGAGACATGGTGAAAGGGCAAAAGAAGGGTAGACGCAAGAGATCGCTTGCATCAAAGCAAATATCCGGAAGAAAAGAGCGAGCTCTACAGTCTTCATCCGATAGTATGGAAAGCACAAGTGATGAAGAAGACTCGGAATGGGATTCAAGAGGTCATAGTAGTGGAGCTGAGGTGAGAGGAGACGTTGATTACAAGCCTTAGAAATTAAAGGAATGTAGACTTAGGTGTTTAGATATTCATGGTACATGGTAACATGGAGCTTGTAAATTGTAATGAAAATGGTTTGTTTGAACCTTTGAAAGTAATATAAGTTTTCATGCGCATGTTGGAAACGTCACTATGATTTATTGATTTTTGATTTTTTGGTTTCATGGTATTCAAAAATAATGAACAAAAATTAAATTGTGACAATGTTTGGTTCGTGGATATGGTCACATGGACGAAACATGATAAGGTAGGTGGCTCGAATTGCGACAGTCTATTTAGAAGCATCCCTATAAAAAGCTCAAAAATCGACCTTTGGAATGGAATTCCATTTGTTTCAAAAATAAATAAATCCATAAAATTTTACGACAATAATTAGGCTTCAAGGAAAACATAACCCAACACATTTTTTTGAAAACTAACATTTGATGAAAAAGATACAGGCCCCTGAAGTTGAAGCCATCTCAATGCAGTTTGGTGAATTCAAATTGAATTTGTGAACTTTGATTGACTCCCAAGAAATCAGTATAAGTGTATAATTGAGATTGTTCTAAAAATTTTATCACACAAACTAGAAGAGAGTGTGCAAATTTTCCAACAAGTTTTGTTGAATTTGGAAATCGGATACAAAAGTTATAGCACTTTCAATTGGACTTAAAAGTATATGAAGACAATGTTGGTTTTAGGGCTTAATTTTAGTAAAGGTCACATTTAGGAACCTGAAGTATTACTTTTTCAGCGCTTCATTGCTTGTTTTTGGTCAAGCCATGGTTTTTTCCAGACTGCGCATGTGTGGGTTTTGCAACTTGCAAGACCTAGAATCACAAATACATACCTATGCTAGAATTCTTTGAAAACATAAGTAATTTATAAATGCTTGGAAAAATATGAAACCATTTGGTTTAGATTTCGCATCAATGGTTCTTTAAACGAAAAATAAGGGGAAATATTTTTGGGCATCTTCAACCCATCAAAAAAACCAAAGAGCCCTTAAAGGGTCGCTTTTCAAGCCATCTACTTTACATGTTATTTGAAAACCCTAAATCCAGAAATGCAATCGACCGCCCGCTCATCCGTCCTCCCGTCCGCAGTCCCGTCCGCCCATCCGCAGTTCGGTCCGCCCATTCGCAGGCCGACCGCCGTCTGCCCGTTCGCCGTCCCATCCGCTCGTCCGCAGGCCAACCGCCCGTCTGGCCGTCTGCAGTTCCGTCCGCTGCTCCGTCCGCCGGTCACCGAGGACAGCGTCCACTACGTCCACTAAGTCCGGACGTCCGGATTTTGGACGTAATTTTGCCCTGGACATAGCGATTCGTCAACCCTGAGTGTGCTTGTATTTAGTTGGTTGCCTATTAGTTGAATTTTGACTTAAAAGTGCCATTGAGGGATGTACCTAGGGGTGTCACTAGTGTGGGTGTTGATCTAGGGACTTGTATCTTAAATATTGTTTTTTTGACAACAAAAAAGAAACAATTAGAGAAGTTTTGTTGAAGGGAATAAAGATTAGGAATAAGAACTGGGAGTGAGGTGGAGTCAAGACTATTGAGAATGGCACTTCAACACAACCTATTATGTCTTTCTAATCTTGTAGCGATGATGCTCTAATTTTGGAGGCTAAATTTTGGATAATTTCTACTATGTTTTGAAAACTAAACTTTAGAAAGGAACACTACAAAGACTCAAAGCTTCACCAAAGGGAGGTTTTAATACACAATTAAGATTTTTTCATCCTAAGGGGATTCAAAGCTTTGCTATTGGGATGGGATCTACCAAGCTACATGCAAGTTTGGAATAAAGTTAGTTGAAAAGGTAAGCTAGAACGCACAAGAACACATAAAGACTTTGTGGTTAGTACAGACCTTTGTTAGTAAAGTATTCAAGATTCTAAACTGAAAGCCCCCTAAAGTAGCATCCCAAAAACACATAGGGGAGGCTATAGAATAGATACACAAAATCAAGACTTCAAAAGAATTTTGACCTACAATAACTCAACAAGGTTACTACAAGCATCGAAACAAAAACCCCAATGCTTCTAAAAAGAAACTAAAGGAGTATAGATAGATACACACAAGAAGGGAGCCTTAAAACCGTCAGAAGCTTCAAAAAGCAAAAGGCCCAAAAAACACCATTCAAGGTTTTTTGGCTAAAATGCCAAGAATTACAATTTAAATCAAACCTTATAGATCTAAATTAGAAAAAGGTGTTTTGAAAGGAAAAAGGTGTCCTTTGTGAACCTTGAAGCTGGCACTTAGAACTCTAGATTCATTTTTTGTGAATTCTTTTTAGTTTTTAAGTTAATTTTATAGAAAAAGAGTTTTAAAAAATGTTGTTTGTGAGTTTTGGTGGAAGCCCTTATCAAAGTAGTGAGGAGTATTTTTAAAATTGTGGAATGTATAAAATATTATGTTTTTCCAATTCTAGGTCCTAATTGTGAGTTAAAAAAATTAATTAGCTATTCTAAGAGAAGTGAGGATGTAAAAGTTTACTAGGTGTAATGTCTTATCAATGCAAAAGTAAGATTGTAGAAGTGCATTTGACAAATTGGCCAAGTATTTGAGTCTATTTTAGGTGTAAAGAGTCAATTGAATCAAAATCCAATTCATAAAAGATTTGGGTTTGTTAATCAAAACATTAGAGGAACTTTGAGATTTGAAGTATAAATCTAATAGAGGTGAAAGAAAAGGTGATGGAATATATAGAGAGGTGGTTTTAGGGTGAAAGCATGCTAGGAAATCAACACGAGTGTCAATTATCCAAGAATTTCCTATGATCGGGAATTAATTTGTCTTTTAGGCAAAAGTTATTTCAAAATTACTATAATTAGACAAATGCAAGTGAGTATGTAATTTACATTTAGAATCTAATAGTGTCTTAGAGCCTACCCAAATAATTTTGGATTTTTCTAAGATTCCACATTGACTCCATGGGAAATTAGTTGCTTATTAATATCTTTGTAAATTCCTAAAAATTACATATGTTGCGGTAAAATCTCACTAAAAATTAGAATAGATTTTTGTGTGCTAATAAAGTGCCATGCTAAGTTTGAAGACATTCTGACATTCTTTACTACGAGAATCGACACCAACATTGAATTTCAAAAGATTTTACAAATTGGTTGCGGGTTGACCCTTGCATTAGGAGCTAATGGTGTCCAAATAGAGAGAATAAGGGAACATTCCTTACTCCCACACACATTCCTAACCACCTTGGCTTAATAGATTCTTTGAAAAATGATCATTTTAAAAGTTAAAGTTTTGACTTTTCTTTGGAATTATGGAGTGGATTTTATACTCACAAAGAACCTAAGAAGTAGGGATAAGGGGTCTTCTAGATTAGTTGGGGTCTTTGAAACGTGATGGCGCATATTGTTTATGATTTGAAGTTTTTCCTTAAAAGATAGAGAAGATCAACTCTTGGTTTTATTTTTTTATTATAATTAGCGGTAGTTAAAATTTAATTTCACAATTATCTCTTGAAAATCAAAGATTGGATTCAATCAAGATCTTATTTCTTGCGTAACAAGCCAATTTTGAACTAAAGAAAGTCAATTTAAAAATATCTTTGAATTAAACACTAAATATCTAGGTTAATTAAGGTTAATTTCAAAATATCTTTGTGAAAAGATCTTGGATTTGATTTGGCCAAGATCTATTAGCTAAATGGAGAAGCTTCTAGAGTTTTCTTCCATTAAACAAAAATTATTTTGCAATTACATTAGGATAGTTTAGTAAATATCTATAGATTGAAAGTAAAATGTAATTCATCAACAACTTACCGAGGGGGGGGGGCTTAGAGCAAGTATAAAAGTTACTTCCTTGAGGTTGTTGATACCCTCATTCTTATGTAACAACATTTTGCTCTCATTTCATTTGTGTTTGTACTACCAACAGAATTAGAGTACTATTTATTTTGCTTTGTGTTATTAGCTAAATTGGAACATCAGTTCTTTGCTAGCGATTTGTTCACCTTGAAGGACTAGAGGGTTCCTTCAAAGCGCTGTTTTACTTGTTTTTGTTTAAGTGTTAGAGGCTAAGCCTCAAGAAGTTGTGTTTCAGAAGAACTTGGAAGGAGTAGACCTCAAAGACTCTAATTTGCTTAAAATTTTTTAAATCTAACTATCTCATGGTACTTGTAAGAGCATTTAGTACTAGTGCACTTATAGTATGTTCACACTTGTTCTTCCAAAGGAGCGGTTCTTAAAGATAAGAATGACTGATAGAAGGCACAATGTGGGATAGTGGACTTCCTCGTAATGTGGACCTTGCTCCGATAATTGTTGTGTAAGTTAGTTGTGCTTTAATAGCGAGGGTGTTCACACATAATGTAGTGTAAGGGTATTTTTAGGTGCCACAACAAACATGACCAGTTCTTTGGCAGCGGCTCATCACACCAGACAATAGTTCTTAGGGTTTGTCTTGACGCCATGTAGTGGGCCCCCTTCTCGCAGGTCGAGGTTGATCAAATAGGCTCTTCTTCCTTGACAGCTTGTGATTGTGCTCCAATGCTTCCCAAAATTCCACCTTTGTAATCAAATGCTACTTCTCTGCAGCGCGATCAGTGCGTGCATTGTTGTGCAATTACGAGTAATCCTTGAGCTTCAAATTCTTTTTCTTTAAAAATTGGCGGTCAACTGGTTCAGTGTAGCAAGCTTTGGCATACAATCGTACATAGGTTTGTGGGGTGGGAGGATTTTGAGCTTTGCTTCTGCACGGGATCAAGATCAACACGTCAAGGTAAAAAATTATTCAAACCTACAACTGGTGTTTTGTGTTTTGAAATGAGAAAATGCATAGGATTTGGTGGAGTAGTGATCAATTTTTAAGTTCTCAATGTCCTAGCGATAGTGACATGGTTTGTTCGATGTTGCAGTTCTTGATGTTCCTTCAATGGGGTAGGGTTTAGGATACAGTTCATGTTTTGTATCATCGACTTGGATTAAGGGTTGCTTGCCATTTCTTTTGTTGCCATAGTTTTGGATTTCCTTGACTCCTCATGCAAATTCCACAAAAGCCTTCATACTAATTATGTGGTTCTCATTCCCTTCAGTTTTGTAGCAAATTGTGAAGATGTCCAAGGATGGACTTTGGCAGCAATCCCCCAGATTTTATGGCCATGGCATCGGCAGTTCTCTTGCTACTTTTGACTACTAACAGAGCTCTCGACTTTGCCACCCAAGAACTAAATGATGATGACAATGCAGATGACTTGGATTTGCTGCAGCTATCATGCCAGGAATCATCTCTAGAGATGGAGGCTTTTGCTCATGCTGCTCTCCACAATTTTCGTTTGTACAATATCTTTAGTCTTCTGGATGAGGAGCTGCGATATTGGGTCAAACCAAGGTCTACTACTTGGTTTTCCCGTTTTTTGTTAGAACAATATGATGATAAGCGTTGGATAAAAATGTTCAGAATGACTAAACTTGTTGTGCTATCATTGGCGGAACTATTGAGGCCTTGGGTGTCGAAGAAGGATACAAAGTATCGGCTATCAATTCCAGTCCTTGTGCAGGTAGCTTGTACATTGTTTAGACTGACAGATGGTGCTAGTTTACTCATATGTAGCGAAATGTTCGTTGTAGGTCGCAGTACCGTATCTATGGTCCTTTGTGAGGTTATGTATGCGGTGAATATTGTCCTGCGTGGTGAGATCTCGTGGCTCAGTGGTCAGAAACTTCTTGAAACGGAGGCTGGCTTCAAGCGGCTTTGTGGTATTTCTAGGGTGGTTGGAGCGATAGATGGAACTCATGTTTCCATCTCAAAACCAAGATACTTCAAATCAGGGGGTTTCACTCTCAACTATCAAGCTGTCGTTGATAGTAATAAACATTTCTTAGATTTATTTTTGGGTATGTTTGGCTCAACCAATGATTCCCATGTCCTCCGTAGATCATCACTTTATCATAGGGCCATGCAAAACACCTTATGGGATTCAAGTGTGACTTTCCATGGCTTTAGTCCATTCTTGGTGGGGAACTCTGGTTATCCCCTCTTACCATGGCTCATGCCTCATGGTGCCCCATCAGGGCCAAAGTAACTTGCCATTGGCAGAGACATTGTTCAACAAAAAACTTAGACGTGGTAGAGGTGTTGTTGAAAATGCCTTTGGCATTTTGAAACTTAGTTTCCGTGAGCTCCTCAGAAAATCGGATTTGGATGTCATTTTTCTGGCTGACGTGATTACTACCTATGCCATTCTGCACAATATGTTGCTAGGGCAGTCTCATACAGACGTAGAAAGGTTGTTCGAGATTTTGAGAATGGAAGATCTTCATGCCAATGCTAATAACGAAGACAACGAGCCAGTGGAAGTGTTGGATTTAGTGCAGGATGACCTTGTGGTGCCACTAGCTACAAAGAAGTGTCGAGACCTAGCTGTGTACTTGGCACTATAGAGAACTTCAGTATCGTGAGGCTACAGACATCATGACATTCTTTTTTGGATGGTACATACATAATCTCCATTTCTTTTGGTCTCCAAAATTCTACTATATCTGGAGACTATTGCTTTTCTATAGTGTTGTTTTGCTTTTCATTGTGACTGATGAAGTTCGTGTCTATGGTAGGAAAGCTTTGTGAATTCCAAGACAGTCATTTCTACCAAGGTGACATGAAGGATTACAAAAGTTCATAGGAAATTAGGAAATGAGATGTGACGATTGAGTCCATGAATGTTGTATCCAGATTTTTTTCTCTCTAAAACTTTGTAGAGTTAGTGGCTTCAGGTTTTCTCAGTGCTTCTTATAGGTTGTAGCCTCCTCTACTATAGTTTATATTCTAGAAGGTCGGCTTTATATAGTTTCAGTAGTTTGGATATCACTTATTAATTAGAAGGTAGCCCCTTTTCACTTTGGGCTTTGTGAATGAAGTGAAAGGTGTCTATGTCAAATATATATTGAGTTGAATCTTTTTCTACTTGCAAGCATTCCAAAAAAATTTACAACATTTTTTTAAAAACACTAATTATGGAGTCGTTCATCAATCGTTTGTTACTTGCTTCAAAACAACGAGGTGAGGTATTACATGCACACCATAGGTGCCATAAAATATTAGATGTAAGAAAATTGTTGGTCATGTCCAGTCTTTAAGAATCCTATAGATACTAGCTTTTGTTGTTGTATGATGCTTATGGTGACTTTTTTCAAAGATAGGTGGTTGGTAATTCTAGTGTGCATCTAATGGATTGTAAATTCCTCGACACTTGGCGAGTAATGCAACATAAGTGAAGGATATGCTCAACTATTTTAGTAATTTCTGGGTCGTAGTTCTTACCTGTGGGTGAAAATCACATTACTGCTCCCTAGTTTGATGTAGATAATCCACCTGAGTTTACCAACCGTATGAAAAATTATAATTTGGTTGGCCTGCTCTTTTCCAAATTAGTTATATTGTGCACTTAATCTCTAGTTTTGATAGGTTGAATTGATTTAGTTTGGTGATGAGTCTTGTCGTTGTTGGCTTTTGGTATAGGCCTATGTTGTACCCAATACACATAGCATATTTGAAGAAGTTTTTTTTTGAGTTCTATAGAACATCTCCATCTCTACTTTCTTGGATCTAATTCAAACTCTTCTATCGGTCCTTATAGCCAAATGATTCCTTTGTAATTTTTGTTAGGATTAATTTCAATGTTTTTGAGTTCTTTCTCTACAATCTTTACTATAATGTCGTATACTTTGTTATCTATAATGTTGAATGATGCATCCTCCTCTTTACTCTTGTAGTATTTAGAATGGAAATAGTGGAATTTTCTACTCTGGTTTTGGCTTTGGATTTGGTACAGGTTTGCACTTGCTTGATTTGGAGATTCAAAAATGACAAATATATTGTACCGTTGGCTTTAAAGTTCATTTCTAAGGAGATTCATATCTCTATTTCTAATTCTAAAATCATCAAAACTTAGCACCAATTTAAAAAACCAAAATTGGTTAAAAATCCAACTTTTGGAGGTTGACCTTTAGTAGAAAGTAACTAGCTTAGGCTCTTGAGTAGGTGCAAAGGACTGAGAAAAGACCTATCATCAACCTCATTTTGATTCAATATGCTTTGGGGGCACAAGTCAACCTCGTTGCAAACTTTAATCCCAAAAGCACCAAGGCCTATTCTCTGCAAAAAAAAAAACACTTAGAACTACTATCTCTATAGCAAAGAATTAAAAAAATTGTTGAAAATTGTTTTTGATTGCACATCTAACCACAACATCTTTCACTAACTAGTATAAAAATGTGGAAAAAATTTCAAAATTTTTGAATGTAGATATATTGCAAGATCTTCATGTTTAAAGTGAAAAAACAAGTTTTTCAACTCATTGTAAGATTGTCATTAGATGAAATCTGAGGGCATTACAGGACTATTTCGAATCTATTCCTGAAACGGCTCCCAATGCCACAGACCCCTGTCAGGCCGACTTTTATCGGAAAAAAAAATTGGATCCTGAAATATGAAAATAAGTCAAAAAAAAAATTTGAAAAAAAAAATCTATTACGTGGCAATGTCCGGACCACGTAGGATTCGAGTTCACAGGGCAGAAACTGCGTTCCCGCAGTCTCCTAATGCCCTCAAATTTCTTCTAATGATTATTTGACTTTAAACCTTATTAACTTCAATCTTTTTCACTACAAAATTTTGAGCTTTAAATGTTTATAGAAAAGAACTGAGTTGAAGGTCTAGGGAACTCAAGAAAAGAATTAATTTAAAAAAAATTTAATCTTAAAAAAAAATTTAGTTGAAGTAGGTGCAAGAAAGAAGGAAAATCTAAATTATTAATATCAAATTAAAATGCACTTATCCCAATGGTGAGATTGTTCAAAGAAAAATAAACTATGTGAGTTCTTCTTAAATTGTAAAAATTACATTGAGAAATGCAATCTATAAGTTATATTTTGAAGAAGATGAATAAATTGCCTGAAATCGAGATTATCTACAATGGGTACACCCAAAATTGCTCAGTGTCTTAAACGGCCACCTAAAAAAAGCCGTGAAATGGTTTTTAGTTGTGGAAAAAGTTGTCAGTGACTAGTTTATGGTGGTTAGTGATTACAACACAATGTTTACAGGTTCAAGGCAATTGTTAATGAGGTACTTAATGAAGATTGTTAAGATGACAGTGAAATTATTATGGGAAAAAGAGCTAAAATGAACATGTGTCATAGAAAACTATCCTAATAGTTGATACTAAATATTAAATAGAAATGGCACAACTTTCTTCACATTTTGGAACAATTTTCAACTTTTTTTGTGTCACTTCTACCAAATTGGGCGTGCAACTTCTTCAATGCTATAGCTCCATTTCAGTGCAGCCTACAAATGCTTTGAAACACTCTACTACCAAAACTTTGTACCCCTACTAGCTACTGTTGTGTCATATTTTGGAAAATAAAAAAATTGATTGTGCTTCCATCTCCTATCTGCAACTTTCTTCCACCTCTTTAATTCAATCTTCACCATTATATCTTGAAGACACCCACAATCCAATTCCTGGCACTTTTGGGTGCACCTACCTTATAGCTTTTGCATAACAAATCTAAATGAAATGAATCAAAACTTTGCAAGTAGACAAAAATATAATCTATAAGAATACATTTAAAATTAAAAAATTTAATTCAAATTAAAAAAAAAAAATTAGGCTACCCCTTCTCCTCTCTTTTGAACTTATTTGGACATTTGTTTTGTTTTCAGGCACTAATTGAAAAAAAATTATATTCCCATGAAGCTCATTTGCTTTTCTATGTTCAAAAAAGGTTTCAAAAAATCAGGACAAAAATTGAATTTGTGGGTACTAGGTAGTAGGTACTTGTCAAAATTTTATTTTGTCTCTCAAAAGGACAATGGTCCTTTAGGGTTAAATTTGTTAGCTGTCAAAGAGTCTCATCAATTCACATATTTTTGACTTTTGGAATGTTTTGAAACTTGTTGGGGCATCTATTAGCATAGAAGAACCTAGTCTAATTTTTAATGAGATTTTACTACAATCTAGGAAATTTTGAGGAATTTATGTTGAAGGTTTTGGTGGTTGATTGTCTAGAAAGGCATCTTTTGACTATCAGAAAATTCTAGAACTTTTTTTCGAAGCTCTCATCAAACCCCTTAAAAAGATTTATAGGCTTGCATTCTTGTATTATATCTTCCAAGAAAGGAGATAAAATTTTGATTCCTTCAAACAACACGGATAATCAAGGAATCTTTTTCACTAGGAAAATCGTAGGAAATTAACTTTGCCACTAGCTTCTAGCTTGATTCCAACCTCATATCATCATTCTTGAACATTAGGTTCCTATATATAGGCCATTTTGTCACTTGGAACTTACTATTCTTTTTTTTCAATTTTTTTCAAAATTAAGTGTAGATAATTGTACAAAAATCCCTCCAAATAGTGTAAAACTAGAATAGCTATATTACATGCCAATGCAATATTTGACCATATTTTGAGTGTTTTTACTTAAGTAGATCCAAATTCAACATGTAAATAAGTTAAAAACCACAAAATTGCAATAATTATCAATCCTTAGTAGAATTATTCAAAATGGACTAATCTACGTTGCATATAATAGAAAATGTCTAATTTGGCCTAAAAGAATCAAGTGAGAGCCTTAGAGCCTAGTTCCATAGATAGGTTTCAACTTTCAAGTTCTCAATCAAATTCTAAAATTTTGTAGAATCCCCAATTATTAGCTTGCAAGTTGAAGAAACTTGTGACAAACTAGTAGAAAGAATTTATTGCAAGAAGATGATGTTTTAGGATAATTAAAGGAGGTAGTGGGATTCATTTTGCCATTGACAATCGTGTAGTGCAAGAAAATGGTCTTGTGCATATTTTGAGGGATTCTAGGAGAGGTTCTACAAAAAGTTTCAAAAAAATTTGATACTCAAAAGGTGCTTTGGGGGACGGTCAACCACTTTAACCTACAATGAAAAATTCCTAAAAAGTACCTAGGTTGCAATAAAATTGCACTAAAAATTAGAGTAGATTTCTTATGCTAATAAGACTATCCATCAAGTTTTAAGGCATTCCAAAAGCTAAAAGTGCTCAAATTAGCAAGATTCTTCAATTATTGACAAATTTAAAGATTATCATGGGAATTTGATTAGCCTTTTGAGACCATACAAAATCAGAATGAGGTCAAACCGTCAAAGTGGGGTCTTTTTTTAATTCCATATCTACCAAGGAGCCTAATCTAATTACTTTTCTTAGAAACATAAATCTCCAAAAGTTGAATTTTTATTACTTTACAATGTTGAATTGGCACTAGGTTTTGTTGTGTTTTTCATGATAAATAAAAGAGAGGGAGATCTTGTAAAAAAATGGCCTTCTAAATTCAATAGCACAATACATAGGTAATTTGGAGTATTTTTCCAAAACTTAGAGTTTTGGTTCATCATAGAAAGGCAAAAATTAGTAATTTCAAATGAAAATCCTAAATTATAAGATCACCTCAAAGAAATGAACGGAGGTGGGTGCCCTTGGGAGAGTATTTAAAAGCACCCATTTTCCTCTCTTTTCATTCCTTGTAGCCATTTTTTGGCATTATATACACGTTACTCTATTAGTTTGGATTTATTGACCATTTTGAGCCAAAGTTGAAAAATGAGTGTTTTTTGAAGCATTTTCAGGCTCAAGTCTATGTTTGAAAGACTTTGGAAACCCTTAAAACCTTGCTAATTTATTTTTGCTTTGTTGGAGTTTTCATGCACTAACTTTTAAAATTTTGTAAATTGTTTTGTTTGTGTTGGTATATTGTACTTACTCTAGTGTTCACCTTCCACAATACTTTGGTGATGCCACTTTGGGGGGCCTCTAGTGCATGTTTTTTGTGAAGCTTATGATACTAACTTCCTTATAGACTAACTTGTGTGTGGAAGTATAATTTTTGTACTAACATCTTTGTACTTACTAGTGTTGTATCAAGTTCTTTGATGTTTTATGGTAATATTTATCTTGCTAATTTGTTGTGCTAGTTTTGTTTTCTAATTGAGATAGCAAAGCTTTGACTTCAAGGTTCATAAAAGTCATCATTAATTTGAGAGTTATTGTAAGACAACAAAGCTTTGACTATAAAACTCTTAACAAGTCTTAGAGAAAAACTCCATAAAATAAGAGTGTTGGTTGGAAGTTAAATTGTCCCCTACTTCACCAAAATTGATTTCCCAAACATTGTTTTGGAATACCAAATTTAGCCTCTAAAAAAATTAGTAAAAAAATTCTCAAGTAGTGAAAATAGCTTCAAAAATTAGTTTCTATAATTCTATCCTTTCAAGTCTTATGCCATAGAAGTTAAAACTTAGACATCCAAGGACTCTCTCTTGGTATCCAAAAATCTAAAAAAAAAAACTCTTTGAATAGATATTGAATCAAACTCAAATTAAAAACAAAATTTTGAAAGATAAAAAAAAACTCCACTCAACTAGCTAAAGACCATAGTCTAATCTGAGAAACATATGGAAAAAAGACCCAATACATGAAGGGTCCGGCTTATCAATCATTGTCATATTAACAACATATTAACAACAATTGAGGGATTAAAGCTGAGGGTCAGGCCACTATCAAGGCATCAAATGGCAACGTATTAGGGGGAGCACTTTATTCCCACCTTTGGAATGATGCAAATAATTTTTTTGCGTAGCTTGATTTTTTAACCAACTCCCCACGTATACCATAGCTCATCTTAGTAATGGTGGCTGCTACATTGATTGCTTGATTTTGTATAGGCATTTATTAGAGGTAGAACCATGAAATTCTTGGGAGGATATAGGAGTGATTGACATGG